>OZ004352.1:18085224-20593514 GCA_963924445.1 Philereme transversata
TGATATGTTTTTGATAGTTCCGGGTCTCAATTACTTGGTCTTGTATTGCTATAATTATTATTATTATTATAATTACTTAGCTGTTAGTGAATTTACTTTTGATAATTAACATTAAAATGTTTACGTGACAATGAATAAACATTTCCATCAAAATTGCTGCGTATTTGGTATTGAATGTAGGACAATATCTGTTAGGTAATAAAAATCAAAATCGGCCCGAGCTTTACTTCTGTTCCTTTCTATTTTGTGCTATGGGTGCAGGCTGCACAAGATTGGTCGCTCTGGAAATCTATAGAAGAGGCCTATGTTCAGCAGTAAACGTTCTATGGGTAGTAAATATAAATAAATAAATATATATTGCAGGACATTTCACACAGCGCTATCTAGCCCCAAACTAAGCAGAGCTTGTACTATGGGAACCAGATAACTGATAGAATACTTACATACTTTTTTTTTGTAAATACATACTTATAATATATAGAAAAACAACCAAACCTGGAACAGATATCTGTAGATCATGCAAACATTTGTTCCGCGGCGGGAATCGAACCCACTACCTCCTGCGTCTCAGCCGGGTGGTCGCCCACTGCGCCACGGAGGTCGTCAGGTAATATGATGATGATGATGATAGGGACTGTTATTATAACAGAATTGTTATTATTGTACTTGTTAAATTGACGCCCTGTTAAAATAAATAATGAAGGTTTGGAATAGAATAATGCTTTATTGGAATACTTTAAAAAACTAATTAATGCTAAATATAGCACAATGGGCGGCCTTAGTGTTATATAGGTTTAGTTAGGTTTGTTTAAGTTTTTACTTGCGCAACGATGCATAAACGTATTTAGTGGCTAAATATGATTTAAGGAGTTGTCAAATCATACAAATACGTCACAGTTAAACATGTTTAGTCGCTAAATACGTTTAGGGATCGTTCTGCAAGCCTCAGTTTTCGTCAGAAGCTTTGTTCAAAGTCAAAATTAAAATTCCTTTAATCATTGAAATGTTTTGGATCATTTTTAATTGTGATTTACGCCCGTTCGAACCCTAAAAAGTTACCTAGCTAAATAAAACACACATTTCATAAAAACAGCGACTTTTTACAAAATTTATATAAGTCGAATAATGGAGATATATTAAAAAGTATCTTTACTAGTGTACCCTAGAGGACTGCGAAGTAGGTAGGTACTAGAATAAACCGTAAGAGCAGACACGTACCTTACGTAGTCGAAATAAAACGTGAAATGTATTGCACTTCACGCGTTCACCCTTACTCTGGAGTATATCGTATCGTTTCTAACGGATGACATAGTCCAACCACGCTAAATCTGCCAGAAATCAGTTGCACAAAGATCTTGCTATGATCGTGTGTGTGGCCTTTATATTTTTTTTATTGGGACGCTAACAGCATAATTGTCGATACATAGATTACAAGCTTAGCTGCCTCCGGCTTCGCACGCATGGTTTGTCGTTAAAGACATTACCCTCTTCCTACTGAGTCGTGTAAAATGTAGCCAATGTTTTTCATAATAATGGAGCATTCTAATGGTGAATGAATTGAAATCGGACCCGTAATTTTTGAGTTTATTCGTTACAAACATACAAAAATACAAATCTTTCCTCTTTATACAGGGTTACAAGAAAAATCGTGCTAGATCCGTTAAGGGCGTGGAGTACCCATCATTTCTGACTTATTTCACTATGAAACACCCTACCCTAAACTTAACCCTTTTCGAGATATTCGACTTTAAATTTTTTTATTGAAAATTGCCGATTTTTAGGCTACTAAATTTATTTTTGTTTATTTTGTGTATCTTATTATTATTATTATTGCATTTTTACATGTGTAATAAGATGATTTAGGACGTCAATCATTAAAATAGTGCATAAGTTAATTGAATAGACCGTAGTAGACAAGTGAAAGTTAAGAAATAATTAAAAATATCAGAAAGTTTATTTTTCTCTAAGGGATATCTAAAAAAAATATTATGGCAATGGTTCGGCAGATGTTTTTTAAAATATCTACGTTTCATCAGCTATCTAACGAGGTATAACAATCTAGGGTTTGTATTACATTTTCTAAGAATTCTAAGATTTTCTAAGAAATATCTTGTGGACGGATGAGTCCAAATTTGATAAAGATGGCATAACTAACTATCACAACGCCCATTACTGGGCCCCAAAAGAGCTAAGGAATCCCAATAAGAAAAGAGTGAAGGGGTCCCAACGAAGATTCAGCGTGAATGTGTGGATGGGCATTATCTCCAATCATTTGATTGGACCTTACTTTCTCCCGGATAATCTAAATGGGGAAAGCTACGAAAATTTCCTGAGAGCAGACTTAAGTGATTTGCTGGATGATATGCCACTCAACCTGATCAGGGACATGTGGTTCCAACACGATGGCTGCCCTGCCCATTTCAAGAGAAGTGTCAGAGACTGGCTGGACACAAAGTATCCAAACAAATGGATAGGACGAGGTGGACCGTTGCCATGGCCAGCAAGAAGTCCGGACCTAACCCCCATGGATTTTCACGTGTGGGGGTGCATGAAAAGTCTTGTGTACAGCAAGCCGAATCCAGTTTCGTCTGTGGAAGACTTACGAGAAAGGATTGTGGATGCAGCCAATAAAATGAGGACCACGTTAACCACTGGAGTAGTAAAGACTGGTCTCCGTAGAAGGATGCGACAATGTATCAGAAATAGAGGCGGCCATGTTGAACATGAACTGTAGAATAAGAAAAATTTGTGTGAAAATCTTTAATAAATGACATTTCATGCTTACCTATTATTTTATTTTACTTTTTAGGGCTAAGTATAAATTTTCTTCTCCACTGTCGCCTATAAAACTAAATTTTTTTCAATGCATTTGAATAAAACCCTAGATTATTATACCTCGTTAGATAGCTGATGAAACGTAGATATTTTAAGAAACATCTGCCGAACAATTGCCATAATATTTTTTTTAGATATCCCTTAGAGAAAAATAAACTTTCTAATATTTTTTTTTATTTCTTAACTTTCACTTGTCTACTACGGTCTATTCAATTAACTTATGCACTATTTTAATGATAGACGTCCTAAAGCATCTTATTACACATGTAAAAATGCAATAATAATAATAATAAGATACACAAAATAAACAAAAATAAATTTAGTAGCCTAAAAATCGGCAATTTTCAATAAAAAAATTAAAAGTCGAATATCTCGAAAAGGGTTAAATTTAGGGTAGGGTGTTTCATAGTGAAATAAGTCAGAAATGATGGGTACTCCACGCCCTTAACGGATCTAGCACGATTTTTCCTGTAACCCTGTATAATTAGTACAGATTACATTATGTATTTTGGTTTTGTTCTAATATTTTTGCCAATTAAAGACGAACACAACATTGGCTTTATTGATAGAGCAAAGCGAGATCTCTAAATCAATTTGAGCAAATCGGCGTTGTATGTATATATAAAAATGTTGAGGGGTTGTTGAGCTATTGCGGTTCAAGGGGAAACAAAATTAAAATGAGGCTATTAGATCAAATGGGACGTCAAATGAAAGGTATTTATTTGTACATTTCAACCCCATTTTTATTGTTAGTTTGATTATTGTAGTTTTTGAGTTATTAGCCATAATAAAAACAAAACATTAACAAAATTCACAGGGTACACCAGTGACCCCGCAATGCTGAAATTTAGTATGCGTGTAGCTTTAGTAACACAAATATAGGGAATAGTTTTGTTTGGGTTAGTTGGGGGGGGCTTGTGTTCCATGCTTTAATAGTTGCAAAGCCTAGCTTGCTTGTTTCCGCTTCTCTAGCCTTCCTAGTTTAGCCGCTTGCGTAGCATAAGCACAAGCCTGCCTTACTCATCTCTTCTCAGATGGGTAGGGTGCGAATGGTCTTGGGAAAGTGCAGCGCCAGTCGCCGATCCCCAAGGCAAGCCTGGCGGGCTATCCTTCACGTGGTTGCCCCCTGTTATTGGTCTAGTTCTCTCTGAAATAGACGTAACTAAAACCTCCAGACGAACACTGCGGGGCCCGAGGAACCCCGCGGGTCCACCATCGACAGGACAGATGTTGGATAGCTCCTCAAGAGGGGGGAGGTGGGGGATGTGGGGTCTCAACCCCCACACCTTCTCCCTCCCCCCCCGCACCTCGGTGACCCAGCGCCGCGGTGAAGGGGGGCGAAGGTAGGGCTACTCAAATCGAGGTTGGTGCTGCTTCCCCCCCCCTATCACCAAAAATATGGGGCGATGCCGCATGGGCAACGGCATCGACCACGCTTGCCTTTCTAATCTGCTTTTTGTGCTTTCACAAATCAACAGAACACCCCCCCCAAACTAAAATCATGAGTAAAGTTAACGAATTGAGTGTGATGCCATGCGATCCGGCCAGCACCCGGCGCCCATTGGTTCCCGGGCCGGTGGGTGGCAAATTGGCTACCGAAGGCGGTGGCGGGGTGGTACCCCAGGCCCCGTCTCCTGCAACTGCTACTGGACCCAAAGGTGCCTTAGAGGCAACCTTTACCTCCACCTCAAACTCATCTGCATTGGCGCATGACTCGACTGGACCAGTGCAGAAGAAGAAGAAGAAGAGGAAGAGGAACGCGGAGAAGAGGGTGGTTTCTGAATCCACCACATCAGTCGACACAGCAGCGGCGGCGAGCTCCGGCGGTGCTGTGTTAGATATTGGCGCAGGACGGGCTACCGGGGCGCCCACGGCGCCAACCGGTAGTCAGTCCTCAGGTAAGGGACAGCTAAGCGGCCTAGACCGCAAACGGATGTTGAGAAAGGAGCGTCGCAAGCGTGACGCTGCCTTGGTCAACGAAGTCAAACGTCGTCATATGGAGGGCCTCTTCTGCCCACCCAATCTGTCGGTGTTTGCACCTGCAGTGGGTGCAATAATGTCGCGTCCTCCTCACGACATCATGATAAACCCCATTCCCGTCCCTCCCGTAGCAACTAACCGACCTGCTCTCGAGCACCCAACCCTATCAGTGGCGTCAGGAGCTGGGGAGCCAACCGGTGCACCGCTGCAGGAGACGGGAAGGTACACAAAAACAGGCACTAGACCTGTGATCCCAATAACAGAGGTGTCAAGGATGGAGGCTGTGTCAGAACCAAATGTTCAAATACCGGAGGCTCCCACCGTGACCGAACCTGATAAAGGAATTGGTTCTGGGAAGGGCCAAGGGTATGAAGATCCAGCTACCGCCTCGACTACCTCTGCAAACACAACCGGCGACTGCCCCCGAAACGCTAAAAGGCAGAGGAGCTCAGACATTGTATCACCTTCCTCTGCAGCAGCGGAAAATAAGGTGTGCATGGGTAGAAGCTCCTCAGCCGCTAGCGGCGTGCCCGGGGCAGATCTCGCGAACTCGGAGGAGAGCAATGGAGGAGCAGGGTCGGACACCTACGCCAGAACTGCTATATCCCACCTACGAGTAGTAGTCCTGGACAGATCTGGCGTTCATATGGACGATCTTAGCGCCACCGCGCTCAGAAATAGACTGGAGCAGTGCACGGTGGACTACTTTATGGAAAACAGGTACGATAAGGGGCGGCAAGGTCCAACGTTCGCCTCTCTGCCAAGGCTGGCCCACGGGGGCCTGAGGGTGGAGGCCTGTGATGACTTTTCTATGTCATGGCTGGACTCCGTCGTCAAGTGCCTACCGGGACTATGGCCAGGCTCCGGAGGTTACAAGGTCGTTCGGGAACTTGACCTCCCCAAATATCACAAAGGAGCAGTGTTTGTGCCGAACTTCGCAGGCGACGCGGAGACTATCAGGAGCCTACTTGCCTTTACTAACAGACACCTCGACATAGAAACGTGGCCGATCTTCGCCCACCGGATCCTGCAGAAGGAGATGACGACGGATAACGTCGTGGTTTTCGGGATCCCGGTGGGGAAGATAGAAGCCCTCGAAAAGGTAAGCTATAGGATCAGATGGCGAAAATCCACGTGATGATACGGAAGCCAAGAGCTGGGGACGTTAGGACCCCCGTGGTGGCACCCGCCCTGGAGTCATCCTGTGTATATACAGGTGAAACGGGGGCGGAGCCTGCAGCGGGGATCACTAACGTTTGCATGGCTCTTGCCACAGATGCTGAGGGGAAGCTGAGTCGGGAGAATATTGACCTAATCCTAAGAGATGGCGGAAGCGAGATTGAAGGAGGCTTATCAAGCCTCAACATTTTTTCGCCAGCGTCTCACATGGGAGAGGACGAGGAGCGGTCACTATTGTCCCCACAGAGCTTCCAATCATCATCATCCCAACAGTAGGGCAGTCGCTAACGACTTTCCTACATCCCCCCACAACCCCCTCCCTTCTTCCTAAATCATCATGATGTCTAAAAGGGAACAATAACATCAAACAAAAACCCACACTAAAGTCCTCCATGGGACTAGCAATAATGAGATATGTAGTAAAATCAATATCATTCAAGCCAATATCCAACATAGCATAACTGGGTTCGCCGCCTTTAGGAGAACCCTTGAACAGCAACCCGACACCATAGCACTGGTCCAGGAGCCATACATCGTCCGAGGAAGGGTAGGTCTTAATGCCCTCCGGGGCAATGTATTTACTCCACCGGTGCAGAACAAAACCAGAACGCTCATCTATGTACCAAACACGCTCAAGGCATCGCTGATAACTCACCTGTGCACGGATGACCTTACAGTGGTAAAACTGGAAACTGGGCTTGAAGGTAAGCTCAATAATATCATAAAAGCCTCTGCATACATGGACATTAGGGCAGACTCGCCTCCCCCAGAACTAGAGGAACTGCTCATTTACTGCAGAACACACAATACCGAATGCATCGTGGGCTGCGACGCCAACGCGCACAGCACCGTGTGGGGAGGTACAAACACAAATGACAGAGGTAAGGATTTACTAGAGTTCGTCTTGAGACATAACCTAAACATCCTAAATAGGGGTTCGGAACCAACGTTTGTTACGTCATGGGCCCGAACCATAGTCGACATAACTATAGCAACCGATATCATTGCAGAGTACATCAACAACTGGCATGTTGCCACTAACGAGGCCTCATGTGCAGACCATAGGTGGATCAGATTCAACCTGGCGACAGGCGAAATTGAACCCCGGACCTACCGTAACCCAAAGAAAACAAACACAAATCTTTTCAGGGAAACACTAAATAAGGCCATGGACGAACGACCATGCATTGAAGCCACGTCTAAGCTCACGCCAACGGAGATAGAATCCACACTTACATCACTGACCCATTGCGTGAGGGTCAGTTATGAAAGGTCGTGTCCACTCATAACAGAAAGCAATAAAATTGCTCATCGCAAAGACAGATGGTGGAACAACAACCTCACCAAAATAAGAAAGAAGGTACGACATCACTTCAATAGAGCGATGAACACCAACAAAGATGCAGACTGGTCAGACTACAGAATAGAAAGACAAAAACTCAAGCTCGAAATAAGTAAAAGCCGCAATAACTCATGGAAAAGGTATAGCAGCAACATCGCAAGCCAGAGTGAAACGGCCCGCCTAACCAAAATACTTTCTAAGGAAACAACAATAAAACTAGGCTCCCTCAAGAAGCCCGATGGATCGTACACGACCACTGAACAAGAACAGTTCGAGCTACTGCTGAGAACACACTTCCCGGACAGCACTCTCAGTGACAACACAGACTGGGAGAAAGACGACGGTCACACTCCCGTGGCCGATGACTGGGACCTGGCAGACTCTATAGTCTCGGATGAGGAGCTAGTATGGTCGGTAAGGACTTTCCTTCCATACAAAGCTGCAGGAACCGACGGCATCTTTCCAGCCCTTCTACAATGGAATATAACAAAAATCTCGGCCACGCTCACTGCAATCTTCAGGAGCTGTATCGCCTGGAAATACATTCCTCTAGCATGGAGAGAAGTCAAAGTAGTCTTTCTACCTAAGCCAGGCAAATCAAACTACACTCACCCCAAATCGTTAAGACCCATTAGCCTGAGCTCGTTCCTACTAAAAACCCTAGAAAGACTGTGTGACAGGCACATTCGTAGCGGGCAACTGGTCGAAAATCCGATCAACAAACATCAACACGCCTACCAATCAGGAAAGTCCACTGAAACGGCACTTCACCAAGTGGTTCACAAGATTGAAGGCGCTCTAGAGAACAAACAGTCTTGTTTAGTGACATTCATAGACATAGAAGGCGCTTTCGACAAGACAACCTTCCCAAGCATCACAAAGGGCCTAAGGGACCAGGGTGTGGAAGAAAACCTAAATAGATGGATAACACAAATGCTTGCAAACAGAGCGGCACAAATAGAAAGCTCGGTAGTCACACGCTGCAAGGTTACAAAGGGTTGTCCACAAGGAGGTGTACTCTCCCCACTCCTTTGGATTCTTGTAGCTAACGAACTCCTCGACGCACTCAACAAAGACGGCATACTTACTATTGCATACGCAGATGATCTTGCTATCATGGTATCAGGACTGTTTGAATCCACCCTATGCGAAAAGATGCAGAAAGCACTACGCATCGTGGAACAGTGGTGCCACAAGCACAGTCTCTCCGTCAACCCAAATAAAACGGAGCTTGTTCTCTTCACACGGAAACTGAAACTACCGAAACTAGACCTTCCATCTCTCTTTGGAACAAAACTAAATCTCACCAAAGAAGTCAAGTATCTAGGAGTATGGCTCGACAGCAAACTGATTTGGGGAAAACAGCTCGATCACGTAACAACAAAGGCCACAAATGTGTTATGGCAGTGCACACGTGCCGTTGGCAAGGACTGGGGTCTGAAACCGAAACTATGCCTCTGGCTGTACACGGTCATGGTTCGACCGGTACTTACATACGGCGCTGTCGTATGGTGGCCAAGAACCAACCTAGTAACGGCAATAAACAGGCTGCAACAAGTCCAAAGGTTAGCATGCTCTCTCATTAGCGGCTGCACAAAATCAACTCCGTCAGCTGCGCTGGATATCATACTTGGAATGACGCCACTTCAAGTGTATATACAGCAAGAAGCAATGGCGGCAGCGCTAAGAATAAAATCTACCAACCAATGGAATGGAAATGGCAAGAAAACGAACCACTGTAGAATTCTGGATAAAGCCATCGCTATCATTCCAGAAGCAGAAATGGGCACAGACAGAATAGCAACAACATACCTAACAAACAAAGGGTATCATATGGATGACCAGGTGATAACATCATCAATACAAACACCAACTGTATATCACATCTATACAGATGGAGCAAGAAATAAAACGGGGGCAGGTTGTGGCTTTTACTGCCCGGAAATAGGACTTTCAAAAGCACAACCCCTGAACAAACTGACCACAGCGTTCCAGGCGGAGACACTTGGACTTCTCCTGGCAGCAACGGAAATATCAACAACAATTGGGTCTGCTCCTCCTCACTCATCAACTGTAAACCATAAGATGCAACTCATCTTCACAACAGACAGTGCGGCACTTATCAACGCGCTCAGACGACCCGACACTCGATCGAAATCCATTGCGGAATGCCATAGTGCTCTCCAAAAATTGGCCGAAAACCACAGTGTTATCATCAGATGGACAAAGGCTCACAGCTCCTGTCCAGAGAATAACAAGGCAGACTCCTTAGCAAGAGAAGGAGCCAGGCTTACACCAAACACAAATGATAACAACCTCTCCAATCCGCCAACGGTGGAAATCAAAAATAGACTGAGGATGAACTCCAAAAAGGAGCACCAGAGAGTCTGGGAACGCAGAACAGACTGCAAGCAAACAAAAACAATGTTCCCTGCAAAGAATCGAAAAACAACAAATACCCTGTTAAAAATGAAACGCGAGGATCTAAGGATGATGGTGGGAATCATCACAGGACACTGCAAACTTAACCATCACCTCTTGAAGACCGGGGCCACGGACAGTGGGCTCTGTCGCGCATGTCTTCAGGAGGAAGAAACGGTGGAGCACGTGGTGCTTCACTGTACGGCCACGAGCGATATCAGGCTGAGGACGGGTCTGCTAGAGCTCATCGAATCCTCATCCGCTAACACAACGGCATCCACGGGGATCTTGGAAAGCTGCATCCATCAACCCAAAATCCTGCTCCGTTACTTCAAGGAGCTAGGATGGCTGGGGTCAGGTTAGAAGGGGGGTAATGCACAATACACCCCAATGCGGGACGTCAGTGCAGATCTTATTCCCCCCACCCTAGAATTAGAATTAGATAGGGAATAGTCTGAATCCCAGAATAATTGCAATTTCTACCCCTAAAAAATTACCAATTAACATAAACCCCCGTTACCTCTAATTTGAATGAAACTGTAGGTCAAATAAGTTGGCTATTCATTTCGTGGCACTAGATTAAGCGTCAATAATTAAGGCTGGCATGCACAAATATCACTAAACGTATTTAGCGACTAAACATGTTAAAATTTGACGTATTTGTATGATTTGATATTTTCCTATCATCATATTAGACGACCTCCGTGGTGCAGTGGGCGAATAGCCGGCTGAGACGCAGGAGGTAGCGGGTTCGATTCCCACCGCGGAACAAAATGTTTGCATGATTTACAGATATTTGTTCCAGGTCTGGTTGTTTCTCTATATATTATAAGTATGTATTTACAAAAAAAAGTATATAAGTATTCTATCAGTTATCTGGTTCCCATAGTACAAGCTCTGCTTAATTTGGGGCTAGATAGCGCTGTGTGAAATGTCCAGCAATATAATTTACTATGTTAATTAGTATATAATATACGGTACAAATGTAACTGTGAATCAAGGTATTAATAAATAAAATTATATAAAAATAAATATTTAGCCCCTAAATACGTTTAGGCATCATCGTTGTGCAAGTCGCCCTAAGAATAATATTCATTTTGTTATTTGGGAGAACCGCGAGATCTCAGTTCGGGGCGAACCACTAGTTGATTATGGATTATTAATTGTTAAAATACCTTTTTTTTACACTGTTTAGATCTTCGTTTGACCACAATCTCACCTGATGGAAAGGGACGATGTGGTCTAAGATGAAGCATGAAGATCTAGAAGAAACCTATTCACTCTTACCTTCAAGAGGCCAGGGGTCCAATTCTGCTAATTTATAAGAAAAACTATGATGGAGCCATACCATTATTAAACGATTATGATTGTTATTCCTGTCATATGCTACCAAATGTTCAATGAGGTTGTCATAGCAACGGCGATCATTGAAAAAAGATTGTGTTAGTAGAATACCAAAAGGTATCTATAGTGGCGATTTTTCGACGATACCATAGTCATAGTGAAGCGATTGGTTTAGTAGAATTGAGGCCCTGTCATTAAGAACAGACAACGGCAAAGTGTTCCGGTTACCTCGACTATGTTTCGCGATATTTTGTTACTTATGTATTTCTGTTGATAAATACTGCTGTAAACAACATAAACTAGTGACCTTGGTTTGTCTAATCATCTTCTAATTTCGTATTCGATCTCATAAAGAAACACCAAGCATACCGTCTCTCTTCAAAGGGATCACCTTCGTTCACTGCTCCTGTACTCGGTTGTGCGGCGTTGTACAATATACGTTTTCGAGTATCGATAGTTAAAACGTCATAAATACAATCAAAGGCTTTTTTGTAGTCCACAAACGCTAGATAATGCAAATATACTCCTCGATCTTTGCCGTAATTAAACCGCAAGTTGCGGTAGATTATACAGACCACAACGCAACGCATAAATGTGGTCTACGGTACCGATGCCTTTCCGGAAACTAGACTATAATTCACTTGTTTGATTTAAATAAAATCATAAAATAGTTTTTAGTATTACTGTCATGCAAACATAGCGTGGGGGACTTTACTTACATCCACTTGAACGATTGCATTGGAACATGAAGTTACAAAATCATCTATGTACAAGTTATCTAGAAGGTTCTACAGTTGGGATCAAAAGATACGTTATAAACACATCCACGTTGTCTTCATCATCATCATATCAGTCACAGGACATCCATTGCTGAACACAGGCTTCCCCCATAGATTTTCAGAGCAGTCGATCTTATGCCGCCTGCACCCAACGGCTCCCAGCAATCCTTATCGGAAGTCCTGAGTGAGGGGCCGTTCCTTCTGCCTGTTCCTTCGCGACCAAGCCAGGAAAGAAAGGCAAGAAACAAGGCCGGTTGTTTTTTTAATGATCCTTTTAGAATACATAACAATACAGAAAATAAATTACGTCTAAATTGTAACATTTTGAACGAGTTGGAGAAATTTCAATCCCAAGCTTCTCTATCATCTAAATAATTCGATATCTTTTAGTAAGCTTTTTTTATAAAGAATCAAATCAAATCAAATCAAATGTATTTATTGCTTGAAATATATGTCATTTTACAAAGATGTCAGTAGTAGATACAGAATCAATAGATTTCTGCCTTTCAAGGCATGCAATATTATATTCTACAAAGTCATATTAATAATAACACCTAAATAAAAATTCATTGTCATAATTATATAAAATAAAATAGAATTAAAAAAATATAAAATTAAATTTGGCAATATTTTAGCAATTATTTTTCATTTATATATTCATTTATAGTATAATAAGATTTATTTAACAGTACAGTTTTTAACTTTTTCCGAAACATTGAACATGGTAGCTCTCTCAGTGACTCCGGGAGCTTGTTGTAAATGAACGGAGCCATACAGAAGATGCTTTTGCGCATTAAGGCGGTCTTAGAGTTACGGACACATACTTTATTTTTATCTCGTCGATTCCGGACAACGACATCAGACAGCTGACAAAATAGCTGAGGATTCATTTTAACAAACATAGCTGTTTCAAAGATATACAGTGAAGGAATTGTTAAAATATTGTGCTCAGTAAAATATGGCTGACACGAATCTGTAACATTTAGTTTAAACATGGCGCGTATACATCGTTTTTGACACTTAAATACCTTGTCAACGTCAGTAGAGTTTCCCCAAAATATTATTCCATATCTGGCATGTGGGGCTATCAAGCCATGGTAAGCTATAAGTTGAGTTTCCACATTAACTATTGGTGACAGTTTATATAACATGTATACAAAACTATTTAATTTTTTGCATATGTATTCTACGTGTGATTTCCAATTTAGTTTTTTATCAACATTAAGTCCTAAAAATTTTGTAGTGTTAACTTCCTCTATTGTGTTATTGTTGTATTGTATGTCAAAATTTGTTGCGGCATTATCGCGTTGTCTGAAATGAATTATTTTGGTTTTGTTTATATTAATTTTTAAGTTATTATTATCTAGCCATTCTATAATCAATTTCAAAGCCAAATTTATGTCATATTTATACGTGTCAATATTATTACAAGATATAGTTACAGTGCTGTCGTCTGCAAACAACGTCATGGGTTGCATGGTGGCTCTTGGTATGTCATTAATATAAATAAGGAAAAGCAGTGGTCCTAACACACTCCCTTGGGGAACCCCATATTTTACAATACGCTCATTAGACATATGAGATTCCTCGCGTCTTGTTTTAAGATTGATATTTGTTATTTCAGTGAATTGTTTTCTATTTTCTAGATATGATTCTATCAGTTGTAGTGGGTTACCTCTAACCCCGTAGGTTTCAAGTTTTCTTAATAAGATACTGTGCTCTATATAGTCAAACGCTTGAGTCATGTCGCAAAAAATAGAGCATACGGGATTTGTTATATCTAAATTACTAGAAACACGATGAAGAAAGTCATATAGAGCCAAATTTATCGTTTTGTTTCTTCTGAACCCTTTTTGCTCAGTACATAGGATATTGTTTGTTTCGAAATAATTACTAAAAGTTTTATATATATGTTTTTCAAATATTTTAGATATTACAGGTATCAAGGAAATAGGCCGATAATTTTCCATATTTTCCTTACTCTGTTTTTTGTGTAGAGGCCTTATTATAGACACCTTCAGTGCTTCTGGAAATATACCCGAACATAAACTTAGGTTGATAATATGGCTTAATGGTGCGCTTATGATTTGAGCCACACATTTAAGTGTTTTTGTTGAAATTCCATCACATCCGACGCTATTTGTATTTTTTAGTGATTTTATTAATTTAAAGACATCAGCAGGTGTGCAAGGGTTCAAAAATAATGAGTCTTTTTGGCTCATAATTAATGATGTAATATTTTTTCCTGCATTTTCAATCGGCACTATCTTATCTATAAAAAAATCATTAAATGAATTTGCTATGTCTTTCGGATTTGAGATTATTTTGTCGTTGATTTTAATTTTACTAACGGGATCTTTTGGTTGATTTCGTTTGGTGCTATTTATTATACTCCAGGTCGCTTTTGATTTGTTACTGGAGGATTTTATTTTATAATTGTTCTGTGCTTTTTGTGTAAGCTTAATTATTTTTTTAAGTGTTTGTGTATATGTTTGATATTTATTTTTATTAGTTTGTGTAGGGTTTTCTCTAACTTGCCAGAGAAGTTTTCTTTTTTTTTTACAGCATAATTTAATACCACGTGACATCCACCTTACGGGTTTTGATGCCTTGATGGTAATTAATTTGTAGGGAAAACAGAGATCGTAAAACAGTTTATAAGTTTCAATAAACAAATTATATGCCATGTTAGTATCCTTTTCACTGTATACCTCCGAAAAGGATATGTTATTAAGAGCACTGATAAACTTTTTTAAGTTGTTAACTGAGTAGTCCCGTCTTCTAATCTTCCAATATTTTAAAAGAGCTAGATTTTTTATTGGACATTTGATTAGTTGTGCTGTGTGGTCCGATAATGCAAACTCTATAACTTCTGTTGTACATCTTTTTTTGAAGTTATGCGCAAAATTATCTATACATGTTTGGCTCTGTAGTCTTGTTGGTTGTTTTAAAGCCAGTTTGAGATTAAAATTTAAAAGTAAACATTCAAAGTCTAGAGTTACATTATTTTTTTTTAAGATGTCAATATTATAATCACCAGCTACTAAAATATTTTCATACTTTCTTTTTGACAGTTCATACAGCGTGTTTTGCAAACTATTCATAAATAAAACTAAGTTATTAGGTCTAGGTACTCTATACACACATACAATTGCTATATTATAGTCTATTAATTCTATTGCGCAGCATTCAAAGGCACCAGTCACTGCAAAGTCCGATATTTTCTTTAAGTCCTTCCATTTTAGTTCGTTTCTTACCAAAATGCAGGCTCCTCCCCTCTTTTTGTCTATACGACTAAAACATGAAGCTAGAGTGTAGTTGGGGATCACCAGGTATTGTTCATATCCTTCTATGATGAAGTGTTCTGTAATACATAGTACATCTACTTTTTTATAATTTTCCATTAATTCTTCTAAACAAATAGTTAGCTGATCTGACTTCTTCATTAATCCCGCTATGTTTTGATGTAAAACATATAATTGGTTATTCACGAAAAAACTGGTCCTGTTCATGTGCAATGTTTGACATTTCTGTATTGAAGGGGTCTCTACGCGTTATGTACTTTTTGATTTTTTCAACTATGTAAGACATATCCTGAAAAATTGTACGCATCCCATTGTTATTGACTTTTCCAGATGGTTTATGGAACATACTGTAGTCGTATATTAGGTGTCTATTTGTATCGAGTATATAAGCGTACTTGTACGTCTGTGTGTCCTGATAAATAAGATCGTTAAAGTTTTTTATCTTTTGATTGATTTTGTCTGTGCGATAACCGTAATGGTAGGTCGGAGTGCACAATATTATATTTGTATGTGTAATGTTTTGGAGAGTTTCCTTTAAGTATTTTATCAATTCAATATTATTATTCGTTTCCTGAAAATCTTGATCACCCATTAGTATTATACAGTAATCCTCCATTGTATAGTCGTTAAGCTTTGAGTTCAGTCCCTTTAAAAGTTGTCTAGTATGCACAGAAGGAGCAAGGTAGTGGCAGATATCGAATTTATTTTGCATCGTTTCCTGTGCAATTGATAGTACTTTATTTTCTTTGTTATCACTTATCAGGCATATTTTTTGCTTTTTAGTCGGAAACTGACATTTTTTTACACATTTTGCTATATTTTGTATCTTATACACAGTTTGAAGTTGCTTATTCTCTTTGTGTTTATGTTTCAGTTCAGTTTCTGCGTCCGTAAATGAAGATGTTTGTGTTTCTTTATTATTTTTTTCTCGCGTAGTAACATTTCTATCTCTAATCGTGTTCGTTTGTGTTTCTTTGTTAATTTTTTTGTCTTTAGAGTATTTTATTGGAGTCGTCTGTATTTGCTGATGTACTAAACCCGGTTCAGCTTGTAGTTTTTTCCGAAGCGTGGATATCGGGGAAACTAATTTCGACGGGCTGTTCCTGATTTTTCTGTATAGTTCATTTTTCTTTAATAACTCTTGATTACTTGTTTTTAAAGTGTTATTTTCAAGTATGAGTTTCTCTATTTCAATATGGGCACTGTTCAGTTGAATTTGTAGATCATTTATTTGCTTAATGTAAGCTTGGTCATTAATGTCCACTGATAAATCTGGAAGGCTACTTGTAGTGACATCTAACGTATCAATGCTTATATCTGTTTCATTTCTATTAATTTCCGGATGAGTAAGCGCTCTCCTGAACGTAATATTGTCTTGGGAGTCCATGGTTCAATATAGGATGTATTTCATATTATTAGTGCCTCTGTCCTCCGATAGATGGTGATAAGATACGGCTAACATTTGTGAACTTTTTGCACTCAATTATTTTGCTCGGGCTTGAACTCAGTACCGGCTGCGCGCTCTAAGTAGTGACATAAAATAGTGTTGCTTGACCGCTAGGCCAGCTTGTTCTTAATTTTGACGGCGAAAAATGTAGATTGGTTCTTTGAGGATTGTTTATTTTTATATTTTTGTAGGGTGTACAGTACAAGTTCGTTTTGCAGTTCTCGTTTACTATGAGTCACAAGTTTATTAGACCACCGTCACAAAAATATATCTGTTTAGTTTTTATGCAAATGTATTGCTTCAGATCCGTTTATTTAGATAATTTGTTAATGTTCTTTCTTAATGCATTCCACAATGTTATTTCACTGACAACTAATAATGGTTTAGGCACTTTTGGTGGCACAGTCACTCACTAAAACGTCTCTGTAGGTGTCTGATTTACTTTATAGTTTGCTTAGTTTATTTTCGTAATTGTCACTGGATAACACTGTCACACGCATATTAGAATGTTATTAATACTTTTACGTTAAATTTTCCACGAGTTATAAGTTTTAAGTATTTTTTTAAATAAAACTTTAGAGAGCCGATGTTAACCCGATCGCACCGCCATCTCTCATCAATTACTTAAATCAATCAATAATTTATATCAATTAATTTAAGATTTTGATTAATTACGTTTTTAAATTTGTTTATTGTTAATTTTTGTCACTGTTGCTTTATGAATTTTTATTTATATGTTTGTTTCTTTTGTGGTATACAATAAAGTACTTTCATTCATTCATTCTCCCCTCAAGAACCTTACCCAAGGTATACTTGATGCTAAAACAATAGCACTGTCTAAAACAATAGTACTACCTCACTTGTTAATTTTAGGTCAAATAATATTATGATGTGCAATAAACGCAAATCTAAATTCATTTCGATTAGAATTAGCATGATTAATGAGAACCTAATTTAGATTGTAACAATCAACACTATCTAAATATTTTGAACAGATATACGGGTTCATTATCCAGTCATCAAAATTCAGAACATTTAACTTTTAACAAAGCATCAAACTGCATAAATTTATAAAATTGGCGAATTTAGATTCTGTTTATAAACAAAGGTCCATTTGTCACGGATATTGACATAGATGCATCTATTGGTGATAAATCAATGCGTATGTTATTTGGACAGTATATCACTCTGAGTTATTCTCTGCGAGGATCATTAATAATATCACATAAAATAGTAACTAGTATGAACAAGTTATAGATTAGATAATTCTTTATTGAATACCAAGAAAACAATACAGCTAAACAGAACACCGTAAACTATGTGATACAATTGGCGGTCTTATCGCTGAATAGCGATCTCTACTATACAACCTTTGAATGGAACGGACTGTGTGAACATTACCTGGGGTGTAATGGTGTACCTAACATTATCAAGGCGAGATAGTGGTCAAACGCTAGCCTATAATTTACAAAAAAAAAAATCAATTTAACATTATAACAATTGTTATAGTTCAAGTTAAAAAAGAAAAACCTCTTTATGGTGAGGGAACTACTCAGTAGACATATTGTGGAGGACAATCCACCGGTACTGCACTGATTGGAAGGGGATTCACAAAATGAAACACCTCCGGACTGATCTCAGATTGCCTCAATTTTTTTTTGAATGGACTAAACTCGCTGTTGCCCTCTGAGGCCGTTACAGCTTAACCGAACTTTTGGCGAGCGCAAATGGCGCTCAGCCCAGTAAGTTGTTTGAAGAGGCAACTAGCGCAAGGGCACCACTTAGGTGTGAGCCTCGGCTTGGGCAGTTGCCAGGGTGGGCATAGGAGAGAAAAAGCGGGTACTTGTCTGTACCTCGTATAGGCGGCGACTGAAGGGACTCAGTCCCTCAGTCAGTGACGGTCGACCTCGCCGGCGAGGTCGGTGTATCTGTAAAGTGTTTGCTCTGTCTGATGTAGATGACTCAGAGGTCGCTTCCGCGTTAGTGGAGGTGATTTCTTCATCCGGGTCTCCGAGGACGTGTCTCGGACGACGGAGGATTTCCTCAATTTATTAAAATTAATACCCATTACTTTATTCAAAGTGCAAAACGCTTCGATAGCGCGATCTAGGATTATGCAGTTTTTAGCAGCGCCATCTAGTTCTGTTTTTTGAACTACATACTATAATTCACTATTACATATTGAATTTGATCTTCTGAACACATATCATAGCAATAGCATATTATCTTGGAGAGACCATCAATCTAACTTTCGTTCTCTAAGTAATACAGAATGTATTTTTTTATCCATGTAAGATCTTCTGATCATGTATGATCTTCTGAGATAAGTAACAATGCAGATGTATGTATCCATCGTCTGATCATCAGAAAAATCTGATCAAACCAAACGTAATTAACGCTATTCGTCTGATAATATTAACCCACGACCTAAGAATCGGAAGTTTAAGTCTCTTCAGATAACCATTCTTGTGTAGGATAAAAGCAAAGGTAATAGTCCTGATATAAAAATAAATATGTCTAGACATGTTAATGATCTCACGTACAAGACGAAATCAGATCAATATCCATAAAGCCAGTATACCGAAAATTATGCGTGTAAGTATCAAGGACATATTCATTTGTCTTTTCACTGATACCTAATGCGGTCTCTCACTATGGGCCTGATAAGAAGGCTGAAAGTCACTCTGCTTGATATTTCTCTACGAGATCAAATCAGAAATCCGTAGATAAACCTTAATTAAACCCAGAAGATTAGCAAGCTGAAGTGGCTGTGGGCGGGGCACGTAGCTCGAAGAACGGATAGCCATTGGGGCAGAAAAGTCCTCGAGTAAGATCACGCACTGGAAAGTGTAGCGTAGGTGTAGATAAATAAAACCAACCAAGTGCGAGTCAGACTCGCGCACGAAGGGTTCCGAACCATTATCTATAAAAATGCCAAAAAAAATCACGTTTGTTGTAAGTGATATTTGATTTTATTTTAATTATTTATTTTTAAAGTGATTGAATAACTAAGTATTCTGTAAATATTTCAAGCGTCTACCTGTTGCCGTTATCAATATCGAGCAAAAAAATCACGATTGTTGTATGAGAGTCCCCCATAAATCATTGATTCATTGATCCATTCCACCTAATCCATTGATGTACTGTTTATTCAATATTTAATTATTTTTATTAAAAGCTACCGTCCTATAACGTTCTCGTGAAATCCAGTCCTTCCAAAGGTTGCCTGTAAGAGATCGCTTTTAGCGATAAGACTGCCACTTGTAGGTATTTCTGCGTGCATTGTTGTGTGTTTTTTATATTGTTTTTATTTAAAGTGTGATTTACAATAAAGCGTTTTCTATCTTCTATCTATCTTAAATATTTATTTTAATCTGTTTTTAGTATTTGTTGTTATAGCGGCAAGAAAAATACATCATATGTGAAATTTCAACTGTTTAACTATCCCGGTTCATGAGATATAGCCTGGTGACAGACGGACAGACGGCGGAGTCTTAGTAAAAGGGTCCGTTTTACCCTTTGGGTACGGAACCCTAAAAAACGATCTGATAAAGATTACTGGGAGCCGTTGGACGCAAGCCGCACAAGATCGGTCGCTTGGAAATCTATGTATAAGGAAAGCCTATCTAGCTTAGTACTTATTTTTGTATGATTTATGTTTGTGTGGTAATTCAATAAAGAGTTATCTATCTATCTATGAGGGTATGATCTGGCTTATATGATGATGATGAATTGAAAACCCCCAAAGCACTGGAGCATCCATCTAAAAAGTCTTCTAACTATCTGACAGGCAACGTGTGAGTGCCCGCAAATGCCCGCAACATTCTATTTCCGCCAAATTCCAACCGTATCCGGAAAGTCTGTTTGGCAAATCTCTTTTTGAATGACGTGCATTCTAGAACAGGTAACTGTGTTGGAATGAACTGAAAATAATAATTCTAGGTGGGAGGATAATTAATCGAGCGAAGCGATATCTCTGAATTAACTTGGGCAAATCAGCGTTGTATGTACCTATGTATGTTTGTTTGTCCGAGGATAACTTTCGAATCGTTGATCCGATCATCGTGAAATTTGATACATTGATACAATTTTGGTGTATGAGCTAAAAATGTGGGGGGGGGGGGGGGTTGTTGAGATATTGGGGTTCAAAAGGGGTAAAAAATTAAAATGAGACTATTAGGTCAAGTGGGATGCCAAATGAAAGGTCTTGCTTAGTACATTTAGGATTCGGTTTTATTTTTCTTAAAGCTTTTGAGTTATTAGCCATAATAACAACTGAACTTTGACAAAATTCACAGGGTACACCAGTAACCCCACAGAGCTGTAATTTGGTATGAGTATAGCTTTAGTAACACAAATATAGGCAAAAGTCTGAAATCCAGAATAACCGCAATTTGTACTCCAAAAAAGGGTAACCACTTTATATAAACTCCCGTTACCTCTAATTTGGATGAAACTGTAGGTCAAGTAATTTGGTTTTTTTATAAATGAGAGTGTTTTCATGTAATAATTCTCTATACATTTATATTTTATTAATTATTATTTTTTATTGATCTTAATAATGGGCCATTTTATTTTTGTTGTTATTTTATTTTGTTTATGTAAGTACATAATTTCCTTCAGCTGGTCTACACAGAACTACTCTAGAATTGTCATGCTGTATATGCTTTGGGATGCAATCTAGGTCTAAGAGTTTATAATTGTATTTTTTATCTGATTGATTGTATTCCGTTTTATGTGCCATAAAAAATAAATTAAATTAAATTAAATCCTCAAGCTCTAGTTAATTATATCGTCAAACACCTTGCGAGAAATATTTAAACCCAAACACGATCTGATCTACTATTATCCAATAAAGAGTTCTATTTTTAGACGAAGTAAAATCGTTCGTTGTACATTATAAGCTTTTAAGGTATAATAAATAATCAATAATATAAGTCAAAGTTGGTACGGTCGTCAGCGACATAAGTGAATCAACAATAATTTGTAACTATAAATCACTAAGAAAGCAAACAGAAATTAGTTTTTGATTTATTTATTGGCGAATTAGTGATGATGACGACGCGACATTGATTGATCCTAATCCATTCATGAGTATTATATATGAGTATATAGGCGTATAGTAAAATAAATATATATTTATTTATTTTGCTTAAACTGTTTATTTAATTTTTTTTAATTAAAAGCTACCCTCCTATAACGTTCTCGTGAAATCCAGTCCATCCAAAGGTTATCTGGAAGAGATCGCTTTTAGCGAGTCAGTAATATCGCCACCTGTATATCTGCGTGTATTGTGATTTGTTTTTTATATTGATGTAATTATAATATAGAGTGATTTAAAGAAATTTTTATAATTAGTTTATGTAATTCAGATAAAATAGATCCAAAAATTACATAATCCTTAAAAAAACTTATACAAAAACTTAAAATTTAGCAATAAACAATAAAAATAAATAAACACAATATTATCACAAATACCAAATAAAATGACTGCCTCCGTGGCGCAGTGGGCGTATAGCCGGCTGAGACGCAGGAGGTAGCGGGTTCGATTCCCGCCACGAAACAAATGTTTGCATGATCTACAGACATTTGTTCCGTGTCTGGGTGTTTTTCTATATATTATAAGTATGTATTTACAAAAAAAAAGTATATAAGTATTCTATCAGTTATCTGGTTCCCATAGTACAAGCTCTGCTTAGTTTGGGGCTAGATAGCGCTGTGTGAAACGTCCAGCAATATTTATTTATTATTATTATTATAAATAAAAATTAAATAATAATTTAAATTAAAATGTCAGGTTATGCATATTTAGTTTTGAAATAAAGCGTTTTCTATCTACCTTCTATCTATTGGTTAAGTAATTCGATGTTTCGCTCAAATCTAAATTAAATAAGAAAAAATGTGATCATTTTCTGTCCATAAAACTGTAAATTGCATTTGTTTTGCTTGGTCTATTTCTAATCAACTTAATTAGTGGAATGAATTTAATTAACTAAGCTGGCAAATAGTTTTGCAAAGTAAAAAAAAAGAAGAATCTCATCGCTCTTATGAGCGACATAAAGATAGTCAGTAATTACCGTATTTGTCTACCATTTCACAAAAACAAGCTAAAACTGTAAAGAGCCCACCCCATTTGGCTGAAACCCATCAGTGCACTTACCAAAGTGCAGCAGAAAGATCAGTACTTCAACTCAAAAGATACTTGAAACTTTACATAGCCACAGATAAAACTGAAACATCCAGCTAAATTGCTGTTTTGAGTGGCACTCGCCGTTCACAGTCCGCACCTCAAAAACTTGCACCATGTGGAGTATCGATCAGTATTTGAGGGGTTTCACTGGATCATAGGCCAAACAAAACAGCATACTCACTCCATATATTTTTTATTATGACATCATCATCATCAACCGTAGCACGTTCACAAACATAATATTAAAAATAAACCAGAAAAGTGCGTTAAAAATAAATATGAAAAGTAAGTTATTTAACTATGTAGTGTATACCAGAGTGGTTATACGATGTGGGTTATGGTGATGAAATGTGGTAATACGATGGCCTACTCTGCCTGTCCAACCACTGCTCACTACTGTACTGTTCCTACCAGAGCTCTGAATTTTAGTAAAAAATGAAACACTAATTTTAACTGTATGACAAACTTTATTAAGAGATTCTTACTAGCTATATACAATATCGCTTCTTCCTAATGTTATTACAGGAATAAGTGTAAAGAATTTAAACAGCCAATCACAACGCGCCCTGCGGCATATGTATGACGATCCTGCGACAGAGACGTTTCGCGGGAGCAGGATGGCACTAGCATAAATATAGCGCGTTCCAAGTACGATCTTAGCTTCCCGCGTTCTTTATCACTAGCGTTCTTCAATGCTGACGGTCTTTCAAGACAGCGTTCTATTATCCAAGATTTTCTAAATAGGCACCAACTTGATATCTTGCTAGTACAAGAGACAAATTTAAAGCCCGGTCATCGGGACCCCAAAATCCCAAACTACCAAATTGTTCGCAATGACAGACTGCTAGCTCAAAAGGGCGGCACTGTCATTTACTACAAGAAGGCTCTACACTGCATGCCTCTTGATCCCCCTTCTCTGTCTTACATAGAAGCCTCCGTCTGCAGGCTAGCAATGACCGGGCATTCCTCGGTCATTATTGCATCCTGCTATGTCCCTCCCGGCAAGCCTCGCTCACCTCAATTCGAGAGTGACCTGCAAGCCCTTTTCAGTCTAGGAAGCTCCGTCATATTGGCGGGTGACTTCAACTCCAAAAACGTCATGTGGAATAGCACCACGACGAACTCTAAAGGCAAACAACTAGAAAGCCTAGTTGAACCCCTTAATTTCGACATCATTGCCCCTAGGGGCATGACTCGCTTCCCTACTTCCACTCCCCCCGAGCTCCTTGACATTGCACTTCTCAAAAACGTAGCCCTTCGGCTACGCTTAATAGAAGTCATTCATGAGCTCGATTCCGATCATCGACCGGTAATGCTCTTACTCGGCCCTCCCACTGACCAGCCCCCTGCCACCAAGACTGTGGTAGAGTGGCATAAACTTGAGAAAGCCCTCAAGGCTGCGCACTCGACTGAACTAGATAGGATCCCTTCTGTCATTCGGACATCTGGTGATATTACGGTAGCGGTTGACGCCCTTACCACACATATCACAAACTCAGTCAGAGACTCATCAAAGCAGGTGCCCGTAGTGGATGACCACAGGGGCCCCCTGCCAGATGATATCAGACGGCTGATGACTGAAGCTAACGCCGCAGTTAGACTTCATAGTCGCTGCCCCACTAACGACAATCGAGTCTTAATGCGCTCCCTGCACCGTGAGGTGAGAGAGCGCATTAAAGAACATCGCAATCGTGAGTGGGAGAGCCTGCTCTCGGGGATCGAGCCTAGCCATCTGGCCTACTGGAGGTTAGCTCGCTCCATGAAAGCGGACGCTCTCGCTCCGATGCCTCCCCTTATCCGACCCAATCACCCTCCAGCATTCGAAGACGAGGAAAAAGCCGATTTCCTGGCTGAAACCCTCGAAGCTCAATGCTCGCCCAGTCTCGAACCCGTCGACCCTGTTCACCTCCATACGGTGAACAGCGAGGTTGACCGCTTAGCCTCCCGACCCCCTACTTCCCCACTTGATCCGATTGAGCCCTCTGAAGTCTTTGACACTATCAAGGCCCTACACCCAAAGAAAGCCTCCGGCCCCGACGGCATTTCTAACAGAGTACTCAAACAGTTCTCTGTTCCCCTTATCCATATCCTAGTCTGCATCTTCAATGCGGCTATGGAAACTTGCACCTTCCCTGATGCTTGGAAGGAAGCCAACGTCATTGGCATCCGAAAACCCAGCAAACAGGCAAACGATCCAACTAGTTATCGTCCCATCAGTCTACTTAATAGTCTAGGCAAGATATATGAGCGTCTTCTAATGAAGCGCCTCTGGGCTCATGTCAATGAGTTCAAACTCCTTCCCGACGAGCAGTTTGGCTTTCGAGCCCAACATTCATGCCCACAACAGGTGCTTCGCATAACGGAGCATGTCCTCTCCAACTGGCAAAGTACCTGGCCTTCAGATACTGGTGCCGTCTTCCTCGACGTAGCGAAAGCTTTCGACAAAGTCTGGCACAACGGCTTGATCTACAAGCTATTCAAACTCGGAGTCCCAGACAGACTCGTGCTCATCATACGAGACTACCTACAAGGTCGCAGCTTTCGCTACACCGTGGAAGGCACTCTCTCTAGTCCTAGACCAGTCAGAGCAGGAGTCCCTCAAGGCTCCGTTCTCGGCCCCCTCCTGTTCACGCTGTACACCAGCGATATCCCCCGCACTCCTCAAGTGGAAATAGCCCTATACGCAGACGACACAGCCTTGTACACATCCAATCGGAATCCCGATCGGGTGGGTATAAGGCTGCAGGCTGCCCTTCACTCATTAGCCACTTGGTTCCGCAAGTGGCGGATCGAGGTAAACCCGTCGAAAAGTACAGCAGTGTACTTCTCACGGAGAAACCTCACTCCCAAACCGATCTCTCTATTTGGCCAGCCCATTCGCTGGGCCCCATCAGCCAAATATCTGGGTGTCATCCTCGATAGGCGTCTTTCCTTTAGGTTGCACATCACTAAGAGGTGCAACCAAGCAAAGTTCACCCTAGGACGATTGTCCTCACTTCTAGGCGCGAAAAGTAAAATGTCCCTTAAAAATAAGGTGACTCTTTACAAAGCGTGCATTCGCCCCATTATGACATACTCATCTGTAGTATTTGCCCACTCTCCTAAAGTTGGTGCCATTCAGGTTATTCAAAATCGCTTCTTGCGAAAAGCCTCAGGCTCGCCCTGGTACTTTCGCAATAAAGACCTACATCGCGATTTGAAATTAGAATCAATAGCCAGGTTCATGAAGCTCGCTTCCAAGCGGTTTTATGAACTTGCCTCTAATCATCCGAACCCTTTGGTACACACCATTCCGGTTTACCCGTTGGATCCGCCCGCCAACAAAATCCTCCGTCGACCGAGACACGTTCTCGGAGACCCGGATGACGAAATCACCTCTGCTAATACGGAAGGTGAGTCATCTACATCAGACAGAGCAAACACTTCACAGAAACACCGACCTCGCCGGCGAGGTCGACGAGTCCCTTCAGTCGCCGCTTATACGAGGTACAGACATGTACCCGGGCGTTTCTCTCCTATCCCCATCCCGGCAACAGCCCAAGCCGAGGTTCGTACCTAAGTGGTGCCCTTGCGCTAGTTGCCTAAAAAACTTACTGGGCTGAGCGCCATCTGCGCTCGCCAAAAGTTCGGTTAAGCTGTCACGGCCTCAGAGGCCAACAGCGAGATTAGTCCATCCGAAAAAAAAAGAAAAAAAAAAAAAAAAACGATCTTAGCTTCGGCGGCACCGGCCTACGCTGCGGACGTCCGTTTGTGCGTGCGCTCCCTGTTCCCACAGTACCCCCCATCAAGCAAAGCGTACGGTTGGCTTGACGGTCCTGCCATATCTAGTCACGTACGGTTGCTTCAAGGCTTTAGTGGGAACAGTTGAAGACTCGCCGATCGGTACTAAGCACGCATCTTCGTTGCATATGTATGCTGGTTTGAGTCTGTCAATCGACACCACAGTGACTCGCTTCGGTAGCTGTATCTTGAAAAACTTCTTGTCTCGTTGCAGCACTGGGAATGGTCCATCATAAGGCGGTGTGAGGGGCGCTCGTACTGTGTCGTTTCTTATGAAAACATGCGTGCACGTTGCTAAATCCTTGTGCACGAATGGTCGAGTAGTCGCTGTCGTAGTACGTTGAACTGGCGTTAGTGATGTCATGACATTCGTTAGGCGTCGTACGAAGTCAGTTTCTTCAATCTCCGAGCTTGATGGAGCAAAGAAGTCTGAAGGAACGCGTAGAGTCGATCCATATGTCGCCAGCGCTGGACTTAGATTAGTCTCTTCGCGCAGCGCTGTCCTTAGTCCGAGTAAAACGGTAGGTAGCTCGTCGCTCCATTCTGTGGTCACTCCTCTGGCCATTAGCGCGGCTTTTAACGTTCGATGCAAACGTTCTATTTGCCCATTGGATTGAGGATGGAATGCTGTAGTCCGTATTCTTGTTATACCAAATTTCTTCATGAGGGCGTTGAAAAGTGAAGATTCAAACTGCCTCCCCTGATCAGTAGTGATACGGAGAGGGCAGCCAAATCTCGCAATCCAGTTGTCGTAGAGTGCCTTTGCGACGACTTCTGCAGTAATTTCTCGTACTGGCACGGCTTCAGGCCACTTTGTGTATCGGTCGATCATTGTCACGCAATACCGATAATCATGTGAAAGCCGAAGTGGTCCAACGATGTCTATGTGAACGTGGTCAAAGCGCTGAGACGACGGAAAGCTTCCTAGAGGTGCGTTGTTATGCCTGTTGATCTTCGCTCTCTGACAACCGATGCAATTCTTAGTCCACGTGCTTACGTCCTTATTCATGGAAGACCAGAAGAATTTTGATGTAACCTGCTTTCTTGTTGTTCTGATACTAGGATGGCAGAGATCGTGTTGCGCTTTGAATGCAGCGTAACGATGAGCCAGTGGTAGGTATGGTCGTAGCGTAGCTGTCGAGTGTTCGCACGTTATTGGCAGGATCAGTCCAGGTAGAGTGATGTCTTCGAACTTCAAGTTTGGTTGCAATCTGAGATGCTTTAACTCGTCGTCGTATTTCTGCTCTTTCGCTAAAGTTTCGTAGTCGATGTTTGTAGGACATTGTATTTCTTCAATTCGTGAGAGGGCGTCAGCCACAGTGTTTTTATCTCCTTCGATATAGACGATGTTTGAACAAAACTGACTTATGAAGTGAAGTTGTCGCTCTCGTCTTGGTGTATCATTGCTGCTCGGAGGTTTCGTAAGAGCAAACGAGAGTGGCTTGTGATCCGTGTGGATAGTCACATCACAACCTTCAATGAGGCGGCGAAAATGTTTTATAGCAGCGTACATAGCTAGTAATTCGCGATCATACGTGCTGTATCGACGTTGTGTGCTGCTCATTGCTTTTGAAAAGTATCCCAATGGTTTCCAAATTTTCCCAACTTTTTGCTGGAGAACTGCGCCAATACTGTGATCTGATGCGTCAGACATGATGCTGAGTGGAGCGCTCAATACTGGGTGTGTTAAAGTCGTAGCTTTCACAATGCTTTGGCGGCATTTCTGAAATGCTAGTTCGGCCTCCGCTGTCCAATCTATTGGTGTTTTGTCATTTTTCTTCCGGTCGTGCAAATACTTGTTGAGCTCGCACTGTGAATCGGCTTGGTGTGGTAAGCAATCTCTATAGAAGTTTAACATGCCCAAGAACCGACGTAGCTCTACCACGGTCTTCGGTTGGGGAAAGTTTGAGATGGTTTCCGTACGCTCTTCGGTGGGTTTGATACCTTCAGAAGTGACTTCATATCCCAGAAAGTTAATCTTCGTTTTAGCGAATTCACACTTGTCTACGTTGAGCGTTACTCCATAGTTGTTTAGACGGCTCAGGACTTCATGAAGCAGAATTTTATGTTTTTCTTCGTCTTCGCTACAGAGTAGTATGTCATCTACAAACGCAAAACAGTCGTCGATACCACGGAGGACTTCATGCATGAATCGCTGAAACGTTTGGCTAGCGTTGCGTAAGCCAAACGTCATACATCTGAACTCAAAGAGACCGAAAGGAGTTATAATTGCGCTCTTTTGTGCATCTTGGTCTGATATAGGTATCCAGTAGTAAGCCATTTTCAAGTCTAGTTTCGAGAAAACATTCTTGTCGTGAAGATGATAGGTAAAATCTTGTATTCTCGGTATCGGGTATCTATCTGGTAAGGTGGCAGCATTTAATCTTCTGTAATCTCCGCAACAACGTAGGCTTCCGTCTTTTTTCTTCACGACGTGAAGTGGACTTGCCCATGGACTCTTAGATGGCTGACATATTCCCATTTCCATCAGGCGCTCAAACTCATCTTTTGCTGCTTTGTATTTATCAGGAGGCAGTGGACGCGCTCGTGCATAAAGCGGCGCACCGGTTGTTTCTATGTGGTGCACAACATCGTGTTTTGATGGTATTTTCAGTGACATTGGGCGTAGCACGTCAGGATATTGCTTCAAAATGTCATGGTACATGTGTTCTTTGCTAATAACGTGCACTGTTTCTTGGCTTATTGCGACTTCTACGGCATTGATAGACAGTTCCGTCACTTTATCCACGAGCTTCTTGCGGTGTAGGTCAACTAATAACTTGAAGTGTCGTAAGAAATCCGCTCCCAAGATAGATGTCTTCACATCGGCGACGATAAAAGTCCAACGGAAACTGCGTCTGAGTCCAAAATCCAGTTGCATGTTGGTCTCGCCGTAGGTATTAATCGGAGTACTATTTGCGGCGTATAAATTGTAGTCATTTGCCTTTGATTTCTTCCTGTGCGCTGGTGTAGCAGCCAAGACTGATATATCGGCACCTGTGTCAACGAGGAAACGATGAGATGTTTTGCGATCGTAGACACACAGGCGGTTGCTAACCGGAGCAACACCGACCTCCGCCACGGTCGGTGCTTGGCTTAGTTTTCCGATTTCGGCTTCCTCTTCGCGCATGGTGATTCGCAGCGTCTAGCTCTATCACCAAATCTATAGTGAAATCTACACAGCCATGTATCATCATGCATTTTTCTAGCTGAGCTTGAACGAGAGCTCGACCGGGAATGAAAAGGGCGGCGATATTGAGATCTTCCTCGGCTGTGCATCTCCGCGACTTCAAACGTAAGCTTTTCTAGTTGCTTAGATAACACGTCGAGTTGGGTAGATAGTATTTGTTGACTTGGTCCGGCACTGGTAGAGGGTTCTGGTTTTGAAACAGCTGCGATGGTACTGGACTCCGAATATTCTAACATCTTGTCGGCCATTGTTGCAAGCGTATCAAGGGACGAGTCCGTATTGACAGACAACACGACTCGTACTTGCTGTGGCAGTTGATTCAACCATTCAATTTTTATTCCATCTTCTGTGATCATATTTCCTCCAAGCTCACGCATACGTCGCAATAAATGTGTTGGCTTTTGGTCACCCAGCTCCAATCCACTAATAAGGTGCTTAAAGTTTTTGATTTCAGACTTTTCGTAAGCAGAGAGTAGGCGTTTCTTTACCATTTCAAACTTTCCCGTCGCTGGGGGCTTAAGCAGTATGTCTGTGAGATGTTGAAGATCCATGGGTTGTAGTTGTCCGAGAACATAGCGGTACTTGTTTTCATCGCTTGTCTTTAGTGGATCTATGATGGCTTCGAACTGCACGAACCATAAGCGAGGGTATTCACGCCAAAATGGTAGCAATCTTGACTGTACTGAGACGGCCGCAAGATCAAACTTTGGTACGTCCGTGTTGGGTGTAGATCCTTTGTCGTCCTCCATTGTTCAAGGTGTTATATTCTTCAAGGGTCCCCAATTGTAGTGTATACCAGAGTGGTTATACGATGTGGGTTATGGTGATGAAATGTGGTAATACGATGGCCTACTCTGCCTGTCCAACCACTGCTCACTACTGTACTGTTCCTACCAGAGCTCTGAATTTTAGTAAAAAATGAAACACTAATTTTAACTGTATGACAAACTTTATTAAGAGATTCTTACTAGCTATATACAATATCGCTTCTTCCTAATGTTATTACAGGAATAAGTGTAAAGAATTTAAACAGCCAATCACAACGCGCCCTGCGGCATATGTATGACGATCCTGCGACAGAGACGTTTCGCGGGAGCAGGATGGCACTAGCATAAATATAGCGCGTTCCAAGTACGATCTTAGCTTCGGCGGCACCGGCCTACGCTGCGGACGTCCGTTTGTGCGTGCGCTCCCTGTTCCCACAACTACAAACTAACAATTTTTTCCTTAATTTGTGCTGTGAGAGCGTGCTTCTTGCTTAATTTAATTATTCTAGGTCAACGGCAAGTACCCTATGCGTTTTGATTTATTTGCGAGTGTCAAAACATGCGGCATAAATGGCGGTATTTCATGATTGCGCTAACTTAGAAACTTGTTTTTTTTTTACTCTAAAGGATAAACTCAACTTGATAGCTCCATGCGTTTTTTCTTTTGAGGTATGAACCCCTAAAAAAATATAAAGCGCAAAAAAGCAAAAATACGCAAAGTTGATTTAATTAATGTATGCTATGTTTAGGGTAGCAATGATGAATGTAGGTTATAATTTCTTGGTTTTGAGATTTATTTCAGCTTATACAAATATGTTGCAAAACCGATTACTACTAGATAATAAATATTAAATACAGATTAATTTATGAGTCAATTTAAGACTTCACATAACTTATTTGACTCTGTGTTGTTTTAAATAGACTGGTCACTTTTAATAAGTAGTCTAGCTTTTCTTACTCGTATATGGCTGAATGTGGTTCGTTAGGTCTGTTAGTCTCGAGTGGTGGAACCACGCGTGCCTGTGTTTCTTCGCACCCGCGCAGGTAATATTGAATCAAATAATATTTGATTAGGGCGCCAGATGTGGAACTTTGTTTTGTTAACGGGATAACGTCTTGTTCTTTGTTTTTGATGCTAATTTGGTGAGACAAGAAGTGTGTTTTCTTATTTCATACTAGTCTGCGGGCTGGTATTTACTTTTGCATACGTTTCATGTTAGCGTCATGTTTTTGTGCTATTTTATTTGTAATACAATACCTTGTTTAGATTGAGTTAAGTGTTGAAACTGAAGTTAATTGTGTTGGGATTGATGTCTGCACATAGGCAAGTAGGTATGTGTCATCAACCTCAACACAATTCACTTCGGTTTTAACACGTAACTCTAAACAATGAATGACGACGGTAGCGCAGTGGGCGAATAGCCAGCTGAGACGCAGGAGGTTGCGGGTTCAATTCCCGCTGCGGGATAAATGTTTGCATGGCAGTATGCAGGGCTAGATACCGCTAAGTAAAATGTCCAACATTATTATTATTAATGAATAGTAATACAAATAAAATAAACACAAAAAATTACGCTAATGCAAAACGAATTCCAACCTCAGAACTAGTCTGATATAGTAAAACACATTTCTCGTCTCAGCAAATAATCATAATGCACTATTTATATAGTCAAACTAAATCCCCAAATATTAGAGCTAACTTTTTGTCACTTCTCACCATTAAAAATGATTCGAACTGCAGCCGGCATTCGTCACAATAAAACGCTAAAATAAAAAAATTGTTCAATTCAGAACAACCATTCCAAAAGTTACGCTCGGATAAACGTTTTCAATCGTTTTTAACGAAAGTTTTGTTCAGGATCATTTTTTGCAGTAAATTTTTAGCTGCAAATCACTGTGCAACAACTTTTAACAGCTTTGATTTCTGGCTTATGTTCTAGTTCACATACATGACGGCTTACCACATCCACGCCAATGTGAATAAATATAATTGGTTAGATCCACTACAAAATTCAAATACTTTTAAATTTATTGACAAATTCATAGGTCACCAATGTGTTGATTATTTTTTTTATTTTTTATATCCTATACTTTCCCACTGCTGGGCAAAGGTCTCCCCCATGTTCCTCCACATCTCACGATCACTCGCCACGTCCCACCAGCCATCTTGGAATGCATCGAGGTCGTCACGCCAACGCTTCCTCGGCCTGCCCCGGCTTCGACGCCCATCTGCAGGCACCTATTGTGTGACGACTGTTGCCCATTTGTCTGTGACTATACGACTGACGTGACCCGCCCAGTCCCACTTCAGCCTGGCAGTCTTATCGCCAACATCTGCGATGCCAGTCTTCGCGCGCAGTGTGGTATTGCTGATCCTGTTGATTCTCTTTACCTTACTCTTTTGAGTTTGGACTTTTGAGATTCCGTCAATGACCATGTTTGGGCACTATAGGTAAGGACGGGCAGAATACACATGTCGATGAGTTTACGCTTAAGTGACAATGGAAGGTCTCCCTTCATTAGCGTCTTCATGGACCAGAAGCTCCTCCAGGCATTTTCGACGCGGCGGACGACCTCTTTATCTTGCCTGTTTTCGAAGGAGACAATCTGGCCCAAGTAAATGTACTCATCGATGTAGTGTAATTCTTGCCCTGCTACCATAATTTTTTGTTTGATGGTGTTAGTCATTATTCCTGATTATTTCTGATTATTCCAGGTGTTTTTTTTATGAATGGTATTCATATGTACCTAATGTAAACCTTCAATTATTAATAACTAATTAACTAATAAATAAATAATTATTAATTATTATGATTAAAATATATCACCCTTTTAAATCTTTCTGAGTTCCAGTAGCTAAAAGACAGTTATTGTCCAAACAGCTGGGTACTGGTCTCTCAGTTTCAGTCTAAAAAGTCTGGTTTTCAAGCTGACAGACAGTAACTCATTATCATCATCCTGCACTTTTTCCACATTACGTGGGGTCGGCACAACAAGTAGTTCTCTTCCATACCTCTCTCAGCTCTTATTTTAGTAGTCACTTCTTTCTTACCCATATCATCTTTCACACAGTCCATCCATATCCTTTTTGGCTTTCTTCTTCTTCTTTATTTAACCACATTTATATATAACACTCTTGTAGACGCATATGTGCTGTTATAGAGTGGAACGCCTTGTCTGAATTTGTGATTTCTGATAATTATAACCTCTGATTCTGAGTCTGATCTTTATTTCGGGATTGAATAAGTTTGTTCTAGGCAAGCGTGTTCCATCGTAGACTGCATCAGCGCTATCGCTGTATAATCTTATTTATTTAGTTGTTTTGTTGTATGGTATGCGATAAAGTAATAAGTCTAACAATAATTCATTACAAATGACCGATCAGCTACTGGGCTAACAACCAGGCTTTAGCGTCACTAATTCAGAACTTTATTTTTATTATGGTTTCAGTTTTATTCGTATTATGAAGAAGAAACTTAATCATGGTGCAGCCAAAAGGAAAACTGTAAAAATAATAGAAGACAAGCAGTCTGAAAACTTTGATATCATTCCAGCGAAGCCTGTGAGCTTGGACGAGGAAGAGGAAGGATTTGGTGGATGGCTCAAGTATGTATTAGAATGACAAGGTATTTCTGAAAATCAGCTTTGGGTGCGAAACATCACACATGCTGAACGCCACTGGTACGCAATCGCATGAGTCGAATTGTCTGATAATTTTAATTTTATAAAATTCATAAAATTTATCATAAAATATCATTTCATAAAATTGTTTCATCATATTTTGCGTAGAAAATAAATGATTATTCTATTCTAGATGCTAGGTATGTGGGTTGAATCCCTGCTGCTAGGCAAATGTTTGCCTTATATGTAAGTTATCTTGATTCTATATTACACACTCTTAGTTCTTGATACCCACGACAGAGGTAATTCTATTAAGAGATTAAAACTTTGAATGTGACTATTGGATGTTATATTTTATATTAGTTGAGTTTTATATAGTTTATATTCTTGGCCGTGAGATCCTTGAATTATTTTTCTAAGTTAAATGAAAAGAGCCAAAGAGCGATGGAGCGTAGCATTCTGGGTGTAAAGCGGATCGACCGGATTCCAAACTCTTGGCTGCGCTCAAAGACTGGCATCGCTGACGTCGGCATCAAGGCTGCAAAGCTGAAGTGGCACTGGGCGGGTCATGTCTCCCGTATGCAACTCAATAGGTGGGCCAAGAAGACAAGCATATGGACTCCTAAAGACGGAAAGTGACGCCGAAGAAGGCCTTAAAAGCGCTGGAGCGATGAATTGGACATTTTCCAAAGAGACTGGCGGGATCTGGCTCTAGACCGTGATAAGTGGAAGGAAGAGGGGTAGGGAGGCCTTTGCTCAGAAGTGGGACAACACGGGCTAGTAAAAAAAAATGAAAAGAGACATTTTTTATTTTGGGTTTGTTTTTGATCGGCATTGAGAAAATACTATTGTAGTTAGGTGAATTTTATGCTGCCAATATGAGTGTTTTAGTACCTACCTATCCCATTACCGACCATAATTATAAATGCACTTTTAAATTCGCGGTTCTTTAAAAATTGTGCCTAGCTCAGGATTTACCTTCAAAATACAAAACATTTGATCGGTTGAAGTATTTACGTAAAACAGATAAACTTAAAGAAATTACTCGAGCATAAATAATATTATATAGTAAATTACAAAAAATAATACCGAAAACACCTGATCCAATGAAAAACATTGAATTTAGAAAAGTCTAGAAATTAGAAAGTAGTAACAACATTGTTCTTCTACGGAAGGGCGACCTTTCGGATTAACATATTTAAATTCCAAAGCCTCTTGAATTTTATCCCTTCGGCCACATTATCGGGATTCGGCGAAAGTTCATGCTCTGTCTCTCATGTGACGAATGATATAGATTGAGACATACAACGTGAACCTTCCCCAGAAATAGACGTCATACCGGCTTCATCGCGATTTTTTTTTGACATTTAAAAATTACACTTTTTATATTTATTTGCTAGAAGCATGGTGTATAAGTTGATACAGATATATAGGTAGGTTTCACATTCTTCACCGATTAACAGCGTGCAACTTTATAACTTTTACAGTCTTTTTGTTTGTTTGTCAGGTCTGGAGACGGTCTCGAGACTATGAAACTGTTCGTCATAGCGAACAGTATCGTGATGCTGACTACGATAGTCTACCCACACTTTCAAACTGTATACGGGATTATATCTGACATGCTTTTCGGCGATAGCCTTTTTGAGTGAGCTGGAAAAATTCTTCTTTCCTGAAATTTTTTACATAGGGAAGTTGAGTTACTGACTTATGAATTGACTGTATATTCTAGCGTTGCTACGTCATCTATCTTACTTTGTCTTAATTTATTTACGATAAACACTACACTAATTTATTTCAAGAAAACTATTCACGATGGAATAAAGATTGTTCATACATTTGGGATAAGAAGTTCTCTCTCAGTTTGTGTCACAATATACATTGAAGCTCCTACCGATTTATTTTGGGTAATAAAAATCCTTTGTGGGTAAATACACTAGTACATAAATATCAATTAATATACACCAGGTTTGATCTGGCTTTAATAATTAAATACCTTTAAAATTATTTTTTGGTTTAATTGATATCAGATTTTAACAATGCTTGGTTTATTTTTTCGCCTTGTGTTTTCAGTAGGCGTATTATTTTGGTATTCAGTAAATGTGTGGAATATGATAACGGACTATTTTAATAGAGAATTTCATAAACTAATAACGAACGAAACCGAATATGACGATGCTTTTGATTGAAATCCTTTGTTAATAAATGCAAACCTGAATATACATTTGTTATTATTTTAATTTTATGTTTTCTCTAATAGGTATTTCCCAATATTACAATCTGATATAACAAGGGGGTAGTTAGCATAACCTTCCTACTAATTAGGATTTTATATTTTCTTCGTGACATTTTTACATCGCTTTTTGATCGTAATCTCAAAATTATCTCAGAGTTGGCGACGTCGCGTCGTATCAAGAAAAGGTTTGCTGAATTAAATTCCATCTGGTCTATTTTTGGGATAATTCTATAATTAGTGGCTTGAGAAATATCGAAACATGGAAAAAATATTTATTACTGGCTATTCGCCTACTACGCCATGAAAATCGAGGTATCAAGGACACGCCAGTTTAACGCCAACTACATCAAGAAAAGAAGTTTATTTTACAAAATCTCTTCCAACACTAGAATTTAAATAACTGGCACGAAGAAAACCAAGTTACTCTCCCTAGCACCCGGACTCGTTATATCGTTTTGCATACTTAATTTCCAAGGAAATTTCATAATAAGACCCTCCGTAATCTTAGGTCCTCGCGAATAGAGTGGAAATAATCAGGTCACGGAAGTGTCACATAATTTCTCCGCGTATGTAGCTTTACCCGGTGTATACACACACTTGTATAGACAGTGAAAGTGTTTGATATATAAAAGGTTTAGAGATATAACAGTAATTTTAAGACTGGTAGAGAGTTCCTTCTGAAAGAGTTTGCCTGGGGAAGTATTTCTGCCGCCAAGCAGCATTATCGGTATGAAGGGTATGGTATTGTATGCCTTAATTTGATGGACGCATGACAGTGTATCGTAGGGCACGTTGCTAAGGTGCGTGACTACGAGGCTATTGATATTAGCAATAATTACCACTTAACATCAGGTGGGCTATATACTTACTCCATCTCCAAAAAAAAAACATTATTTCGAAATGTTTTTTTGTGTCTTAATTGTGGTTTATTTAGAGATGGATTATAAATCTTTATCGCACTTGTAAACCATTTTAAGGAAACCTTAAAATAATACAATTGATTACAGAGGTACAATAGGCGAATCTTTGCTCTCGATATCTATGGAGGAGGCCTATATTCTGCAGTGGACTTCTCATAGCTGATATGATGATGAATTTGTCGATAAATTGACGTTTTGTCATTTAAATTCGACAGAATCTTTCCATTTTGCAGATAGGAAAAAGAACAGTAATAGAAGAATATGATCAATTTTTTTGAGTTCTTAAAACGTAGGTTACATAAAATATTAGTGATATTTGAGCAGAGTAAATATATAAAAATATAAATAATCTAGGGATTTAACGATTATGTGGAATTTAAACATCAATTTGTCGATTTATAAGAGCTGTATTTGTACTGAAGATCAGCTTGGCTTGCGATATGACTACGCTTTAGATAGATATACTCTTAGATAGATGCACACCAAATAAAAAATACAGTAACAAAGGAAATGAACAATAAATAACGGTACAATGGTCGGTATTGCTTTACCGAGAGTCCCAACAACATTTGCAGTTCCTTGTATCCAATTAGTCTGAACTACATCCCTAGTTATTATCTAGCCTATTCGGGTACATCTTAAATTAGCGCGTAGTGTGTAGCGGTTACGCGTTATAACTCAGGTTAAGGATAATGAGATTGTGTTGAGGTATGTATTATCGTTAGGTTCATGTTGAAACTAACTTTCTGTTGTGTTACCCAAAAGCATACTATATTAAAATAATTTAACACAGTTTTCCACAGTCATAGGCAGTCCACTGATAAACATAGATTTCCGGATCTCCAGAGCGACAGCATTTTGTTCAGTTGCTGAAATTTGATGCTCAATGTATTCAAAATTTAAATGCAGACTACACTACAGATACTTATATAAGAGGTGTCGGTAACGGTAACAGTGTCGTGAGTTCAATGGGTTTTTCTCATCTCAAAAAATGCTCAACGCGCCTTAAAGAAGTTTTAACTTTAAAAAAAACGTGAGTAAAAACATTAAATTATGGAAATGCTCAAAGTGATTTTAAACATGAACATCCCACTAACTAAACTGGCTTCAGTAAAACCAGACTAGCGAAAACTGATTGAGTTCAAAACTAACATTTGAATTCGTCCAGAAAACTTACTTTGGATACTAACCATCAAATTCAGAATAGTTTTGAACAATCAAATTTCACATATAATGTTTACATTCATTAATGATTGCAAGTGTAATTGGATTCTTGTGCTTCATTCTCCTCTGGTATATTATTAAACAGATTTTGTTTTTGAGTAATGAATCAAGTTACTGACAGCCAATAGAATCAGCAAGTTGAAGTGATAATAGGCAGGTCATATACTCGTAGGTCTCAAAATCTAAAACCGCTGGGGAATAGTCTCTGAGCGATGACTACGAACTGAAAGGTTAGGACGTAGGGGCAGGACGTAGGGGACAAGACGTAGGACGTATGTAGGTCAGCGATTCACTTGATAAACCGATGATATTGTAATGGTCAGAAAGTCGGCGTAAGGAGCGGTTTGTTGTGGTTTTCTACACGGGAGGCCTATGTTTGGCAGTGGATGCCTGTCTTCTGATTTGATGGTGGTAAAGTGTTGGACAATAAACTCTCACAAAAACTGATCCAACATGAATACTGATAATGGAAAAAACTTAAACTTAAATAAATAATAAACAAATTTAATCGCATACAATATTAATTTTGGACTTAAAAAATATATTAAAAACGTAAAAGATTATTCCATATGAATTCATAATTGCTATCGGAATTCTCGAGTGCAATTGACATTGAACTCACTTAGCGTTGACAAAACAACGCCATCTGTTAGCAGTTATAAAAACATTTCCGCGAAAACCGTCGTTGGAGTACATTACAATTACATGAAATCCGTTTCCGCGTACTGTATTTTTAGTTGAAAATATTGAAACTTTCACTTTATTTTTAAAGTGAAACTTTTGTTACATCGTCTAACTTTAACTTTAATCAAACTTTTTCGTCTGTGTGTTGCATATCGCATGACGGTCGGCCGCGTTGTAGGGATAAAGTGAAAGGCGCTCGTCAGAGCAGCCGAGGCCAATATGGCGGCGCCTATAGTTCGCATCAGCTGACCGTGTAGTGTGTAGACTAACTCATTTGTGCCAACGAAAATATTTAGTTAAATGTCTATAAAGTGAAACAAAGTTTCACTTTTACCGTGGTTTCATAAAACCACACAATCTTTTTATTATTATTTAAATACTTTCTTCAAAACCCTATTTAAATATTTCTGTATTAAAACTAATTTCACACCACCTGCTCAAAAATGTCAAATGATATGTCATGTAAACCTCGCCAAAAGCAGGTGGTTAAATCCCTACGGCTGAGCCGAGAGTATAGTTGTACTGAATTTCCTGTGATTTGAATTTGGAACCTCCTCTGAATTAAAATTTGAACCAAAGAGAACCACCAATAAGAACTTATTCGTAAATCGAACTAACATCTGCACAGAATGCACCAACCTAGATTTGGTTTTTATTGTCTCGCAGAAAGTTTGAAAAGTAGCGTATTCTTCTCGTGGATAAAGCTGCCTGCATCTTGAGCGTGCTTATATCCCTTAACCCTCTCTCGTTTAGTATAGGCTTGTTGAATCTGCTTCTATTTTTAAAATTTGTGTCCCCAAGTCAATAACCCCCACAAGTTTAATCTCAAATTGGCCTCTACCCAGCAATCACTACGGATTGTAAAGCATATTTACAAGGCCAATAAATAACCCACGACTACTGTTCCCGGCTTTTGCTTTAGTACATAATTCTAATATTAAATCTGCATTTGTTTGTTACGCTTTCACGTAACGGCTGAACCGATTTCAATTAAATTTGATATAAAGATAGATTATCACCTGAAAAATAGGCTATTTTTTGAAGCCGCGAGTGGAAGCTAGTTGTAGATAAGAGAAAGTGTTGTAGTTTACACCAACTATTTGCCACCGAATTGGAATTGGTATTGCAAACCGAAGAACTGATGGCCGTTGGGGCAGAAACGTTCTCGAGTGAAGACCACGCACTGGAAAGCGCAACGTAGAATGGCCACCTACTCAAAACCTACGGAAAGAAGATCTGATAAAAGTTGCTGGGAGCCGTTGGGTGCTGGAAATCTATAGGAAAGGCCTATGTTCAGCAGTAGACGCCCTTTGACTGATATGATGATGATGATAATTGCAGACTGCCTCGATAGTCCCTATCCAAACCAGTGCTGTAAGCTCCAAACACAAGGCGTTCCAAAGAGTGTGTTGGTTAAAAGTGCCTGAAGTAGGTAACTATTTGTTATATTTCTTTCCATAGCATTAAAGCGCGGTCGTCAAAAAAACCACTCACGATCATCATTATCATACAAAATGTAAACTGGTAGATGTGCTTTTAATTCAACGTTCATATCCAAATCAACTTGGGCAAATCGGTGTTGTATGTATGTATGTATGTATCTTTGTTTGTCCGAGGATAACTTTCGAAGCGTTTAACACCGATCATCGTGAAATTTGGTATATAGGTAAGTAACGATAGCACAATTTTGGTGTGACTCAATGAGCTAATAATTTTGAGGGGTTGTTGAGATATTGGGGTTCAAGAGAGGTAAAAAAAAAACGAAAATGAGACTATTAGGTCAAGTGAGACGTCAAATGAACGGTCTTTATTAGTACATTTCGACCCGTTTTTTACTTTTAGTAAAGTTTTTGTAGATTTTGAATTATTAGCCATGATAAAAACGAAACTTTGACAAATTCACAGGGTACACCGGTGACCCCACAGTGCTGTGATTTGGTATGGTATGTATCACAAATATAGGCAAATTCTGAAATCTAGAATAACTGCAATTTGTACCTCAAAAAAGGGTAACCAATTAACATGAACTCCCGTTACCTGTAATTTGAATGAAACGGTAGGTCAAGTTAGTTGATTTTTATTTCGTCGCACTATTTTGATGGTCAAAGATTACGAATAATATTTTTTTGTTTTTATGTTAGACTCGCGAGATCTCAGTTCGGGGCGAACCACTAGTTATAAAGTTTGCTAAAAACAATACTTATGTAAGACTACTTGGCCTTTACTATATACTTGGTGGTAAAACATTTTCTAAATATTTTTTATTCTCAGAAAATGTTTTATAATATTCTGTCAAGCATGAATGATGTCCTAGTGAAGGTTTGGGTTCACTATATCATCAATTACTCACCCACTCACTCGTTCTTAGAAGTTCACCAATCATTAATTATACTTAAGGACAATCTTAAAATGTACCGCAGTAACAGCCAGTAACTGAACACTGTTTATGCTTGCCAAATGTTAGCCTTTACGTGAGCGCTGCTAGATCGATTCCCACAGGTTTTCTTACTCGCCCTGGACTAGAGCCAAATGCATTTCGTTCTTGCTCGAGGCTTCAAAAGGTACACACTGAGTGCAATAGATGCATACACTGTTGTGACAAAAGATTGTCAAGAAAATTAACTCGACTATAGTTTTATGAAATGAAAATAATTTATTTTTAGTGTGGAAGCATGGTTATCTATATTAATACTATTAGTATTAGAAAAAAATCATCAAAACCAGCTTTTAAACGTTTTGTCATAGTCACTATTTAAATTCTAATTTCACTTGAGCTTTCCGTATATCTTTATCTATTATTTGTTATTAGATTTTATATTTGTGTGTTTTATTGTTTTTATAGTTATATTGTAATTTGTGAGTATTATTATATTTATGTAGGCAATTAGGTAGTTAGTAGTTTTTTGTGTTAGTAGGTACCTAGTTAAGCACGCCAACCTATGTTGTTTTACCTGTCACGGTTGACTGGTAGAAAATGCTTTTAGCATTAAGTCCTCCATTAGTACATTTTTCTTTTTGTGCAATTAAGAATTAAAACAAACAAATAAACAACCAATACTATAAAGAGGAAAGATTTGTATTTTTGTATGTTTCTAGCGAATAAACTCAAATAATACTAGCTCGATTTCAAATATTCTTTCACCATTAGAATGCTACATTATCCCGGAGTAACATAGGGTACTTTTTAGGCAACTGCGCAAAAGGAGGGTAATGTTGTTATTGAAAAACTACGCGTACAAAGCTGCGGATTGGTCAGCTAGTATTAGATATAGTTATGATTGATTATATTCACAAACTTCATCGTTTAACTCGCCATGTAAACATAAATTAAATAAATATATTAATTATAAAAAATACCATATTAAAAAATAAAAAAAATTAGAATACTTTCGTGATTGATTTCAATCATTATTATAAATACGGGATTTATCACGTTCCGTTTTACCGATATTTCTACCGACAATGTTTCGGTTCAATTCGTGAACCTTCCCACCTTTGAGACGGATCAGCAAAATACCAGCTAGATGCACTAGATTCAATTGAGAGAAGAGTCAAGAAGCTCATTTGCAATGACGAGTTAGCAGATGCAAGCCTCGATCGCCGAAAGGTTGCAAGCCTCTCGGTTTTCATCGGATACATTTCGGAGAGTGTGCTGTGGAGCTTTTCAATCTGATCCCACCATCCCCATTCTATGATCGGACAACCAGACGCTCCGCGATGCGCCACCGCTACATGGTAGACATACCTCCCATATGCACAAAGCGGTACTCTTCCACCTTTATTATGCGCACCGCCAAGAAGTGGACCGCCTGAGTCTGTGTTTCCTGATAACTACAACCTAGGAGTATTCAAGTCACGAGTGAATAGGTTTCTTCTAGGCAAGCGTGTACCATCGTAGACTGCAACATCGCTTACCATCAGCCGATAATTAAACAAAAAACTTTCACCAGGGTGAGTGGGATCTCTTCATCAGAAAGAGTTAGTCTAATTGTACAATTAGATTTCATAAGAGAAATTGGCTTACTTGAAATTCAATATTAAATGTTGAATTTTAAGTAAGCCAATTCCTGATTTAAGTGAATTAATAAACATTAATTCATTTTATTCACAAAAATAATTTCGAACACTCAAACAACAAAAAAACAACAAAAAAAAAAGAACAGTCTGCGACTAAGATAAGAAAGAATTAGGCAAAGTACAAGGCTGGTTGATTTTTTTGTTACAATACAATAAATCTTTTATTAAATAGCTCTCAGTGTGTCTAAAAGTAGCTCAGCCCATTTGCGACACTAAATAACCGTTTGCCAGTTAATAGTTGACTAATTATTTCGCTACAGTGCAATTAAAGCGATAACAAATAGGCTGTATTTATTGCTTTCCCACCTGCGAGTTATTTCCTAGCGCTTCAGCTTTTCAAAGGTCTTAGCACAATATTGAATCGCTATTGAATGGATTGCAAACCTATTGTCAAATATTTAGCGTGACGATTAAATCTATAAAAAAGGCAAACAAATCATGTCTGTTGTATGGGAGCCCCACATAAATATTTATTTTATTCTGTTTTTAGTATTTGTTGTTATAGCGGCAACAGAAATACATCATTTGTGAAAATTTCAACTGTCGAACTATCACGGTTCATGAGATACGGCCTGGCGACAGACGGAAAGACAGACAGACAGCGGAGTCTTAGAAATAAGGTCCAGTTTTACCCTTTGGGTACGGAACCCTAAAGATGCACCTCTAAAAGTGAACCATTCAACGTAAGCTAAAATGCTCGTAAGTACATAGCTACATTACACACATTTACAATAAATTTGCAGTATGACAGTCTGTGTCTCGAATCGATCTTACTTATTGCTGGAGCACCCAAGGTACGCACGGCTACACACCAAGCTATAATACCCAGTCTAAGCTGACTTCGCGTTGTGCAGGCTTTCCGTACAATAAGAGGTCAGCTTATACTGGAAATTTATAGCTCCTGTTTGGTTTTTCGTTGGTGTAATTTTAACATCTCTATAAACCAGACTACGAAGTCGCCGTATGACGTTTATACAGAGTTGCAGTCTATTTGATAGCAATAGTTCTCATGCCAAGCATACCTAGGTACTGTTCAGTAAAGCGAATGGACTAATTTCGAGTAGGCAAAGTGTACGAGCTGTTGCCTGAATTAACCGTCTAGTTAGTACGGCAATGCTGAGTAAAGGAACTTTTTGCAGCCACAACTTTATATTGGGTTTTTCATTTTACCTACTGCGTTAAAGGTATTTTTGCAACCACTTGAACCATTTGTGTTCTTTAGTGTTAATGTTATTGCAAATAAAACCTTATTGACGACTTCCGTGGCGCAGTGGGCGAGTAGCCGTCTGAGACGCAGAAGATAGCCGGTTAGATTTCCGCTGCGGAACAAATGTTTGCATGATCGACAAATATTTGTTCCGGGTCTGGATGTTTTTCTATAATAATAAAAGTAAGTATTCACAAAAAAAAGTATATAAGTATTCTATCAGTTATCTGGTTTTATTTTATTTTATTTTTATTTTTTTATACTACTGGAGATGGAACAAGCTGCTTGCAAGCTTATGGTGTCACTCATCAATTCTAGGTGAGTCAATAAGCTCAAATTATTATCGCTGTATATATTCCATGTACGGAAAAATCAGTTCTTATGCATGAAACCTAGAAATCTCTGTAAAACAAGTGTAAAACAAAAGAAAAATACAACGTGCCATACGTTGTATTTTTCAATCGCGATCACTATACATAATTATGAATCGTAACGTTTAAATTTTAATTTAATGTTTATATCGTAAACGGTTCCCACGATACAGGCCCCGAGCCTAGTGTGGGGCCATTGGCAAATAACCGACCACTATGACAATTTTTTTTAACCTATACTTTCCCACTGCTGGGCAAAGATCTCCCCCATGTTCGTCCACATCCAAATCCTTTGGTACACACCATTCCGGTCTATCCGTTGGACCCCCCGCCAACAAAATCCTCCGTCATCCGAGACACGTTCTCGGAGACCCGGATGACGAAATCACCTCCGCTAACGCGGAAGCGATCTCTGAGTCATCTATATCAGACAGAGCAAACACAGATACACCGACCTCGCCGGCGAGGTCGACGAGTCCCTTCAGTCGCCGCCTATACGAGGTACAGACATGTACCCGGACGTTTCTCTTCATCTCCACCCCGGCAACTGCCCAAGTCGAGGCTCGTACCTAAGTGGTGCCCTTGCGCTAGTTGCCTCTTCAAACAACTTACTGGGCTGAGCGCCATCTGGGCTCGCCAAAAGTTCGGTTAAGCTGTAACGGCCTCAGAGGCCAACAGCGAGTTTAGTCCATTAGAAAACAAAAAAAAACGCGAAGCTCAGTCTTTGTTTGTCAGCCGTACACTACAGTTGTGGGAACTGCCCGCGTTCCGTGTCTTACCTACTTGTAGCTCTAGCTATGCGTACTTAGTTATACAGTGTGATTAGTGAAGTGTTAATTCTGTAAAAATTCGATTAGACGATGTTTCTGTAATTTGTCTGCGTATAATTTGAACTGACATTACCCACTACACGCCCACAAGGAAATAGACTATCATGACTGATGGAGACGGTGCTGGTGTTCCATCCTGCTCTGCCGCCCGCCTATACATATATATAAAGTAAACTATATATTTTTCACTTATTTTGTACAACTTTTTTGTGAAACAACTATATCCGCTTGTCAACAAAATTTTAGTGCATGTTGTGTTCACATGTATTATATAATTGGTTGTGCATGTAGCTATAAGATATAGACATAAAATCTCTAGCATCATGTAACAACTATTGGTGGACCTAATAAATAAATCTAAATCTATACATATACACCTTCTCTATCTATTGCTGAAAACTGCATTAAAATTCGTTGAGTGGTTTAAAAGATCTAAGCGAACAGAGTTCTTTTTAAACTATGCAAACGCTACATTGTAGTGGTTTTCATCGTCTCGACAGTCGAAGCTTGACCGTTCGATGTTTAGTACCGTTGGCAATCGTGTTCTAAGCTATATAACTTTTGAAACTATCATGGCTATGAACACTATTTGTACTACAAACAGGATATTTACCATGATTTGTGAGTTTTCGGTAAACAGAATATTTAAAAAATCTCACATTTCGTGGTAAATATCCCGTTTTTAGTGCAAATAGTATTCTAAACTGATAAATAAACATTAAAAGCGCTTTTACTCCGATGATTGCTGTTATAACTGAATGACTAGTGGTTCGCCCCAAATTGAGATCTCGCATAATCTTTGACTATCAAAATAGAGCCACGAAATACATATTAAAAAAAAATTGACCTACAGTTTTATTCAAATTACAGGTAACGGGAGTTCATGTAAATTAATTATTCTTTTTTGGGGTACAAATTGCAGTTATTCTGGATTTCAGATTTTTACCTATACTTGTGTTATTACAGCTACTTGCATACCAAATTTCAGCACTGTGGGGTCACTGGTGTACCCTGTGAATTTGTCAAAGTTCAGTTTTTATAATGGCTAATAACTTAAAAAATCTAAAGTTTAAACCAAAAATAAATATGGAGTCGAAATGTACTCACAAATACTTTTTATTGGATGTGCCACTTGACTGGATAGTCCCATTTTGGTTTTGTTATACCCCTCTAGAACCCTAATATCTCAACAACCCCGGTACATTTTAACTCATTTAGTCTCACCAAAATTATGCTATCATTACCTACCTATATACCATATTTCACGATGATTGGATAAACGTTTCGAAAGTTATCCTCGGACAAACAAACACACATACATACAACGCAGATTTGCCCAAGTTTATTTAGAGATCTCACTTCGATCGATCAATTATTTTTATCATTTATTTTATGTAAAACCAGCAGATGTATTAACTTAACAATGAACTAGATTAAAATACAAAGAGCCAATTACAGATTTTTTACATAATAAGTAATAAATAAATAAATTATTTATTCAACAACAAACTTCAAAATTTCACAAACTAAAAATTACAATGGTTTACTAGGTATAATATAGGGTGGGCCAGAAAGAATTGCGAATTTGAAAAAATCATTTAAAAAAAACTAAGTACAATTCACATACAAATTTTTATTTCTACAAAAATTTACATCTGGGAAATTCATTTCTTAAAAATAACATCATCCAGATGTGCACCATCGCGCTGCAACCATTCTTCGAATCTGAACCTCAAATTGGTAAAAACTCGCTGGCACATTGCACGGGGAATATCTGCCATTTCTTTCCGGATATTGGTCTTCAACTGGTCAATTGTGGCTGGGTTATTGGAGTAGACTCTACTTTTTAGGTATCAAATTGTTGCAGTTGTGGAAAGAAAAAATCTCTTAACATGGCTATGTATTGGTCAGAATTTTAAAATCGCACTCCTTTCTGGCCCACCCTATACAATTCAGGATGGAAAACATAGGTACCCAAACTAGGATTGACCTGTATGATGGCATATCTTTTTTTTTTTTTTTTTCGAGGAGTAAATCTGCATCCAGATACCCGTATTGCATGCAGGGTACAATACGGGTTATGTGAGGTTGTCGGACTCAACGACCCACTAAAACCTCCCCGGTGGCCGGCCTCAATGCATGTCACAGGGTTCTGGGATCTCACAAGAAACGCACCAGAGCCCCCCTCATGCACAACGCCCATAAAGAGCACGTCCCAGGGGCTGTTGCCCCCAGCACCCTCACGGTGCGTGCACAGCAGCATATGCCACATTGTGCGGCTGCCCTTCCTGAGTCCGCTATCCGGGTTGGCCAGAGCCCTCCCTCTGACTACCCACGTACCCGAAAGGTCCCCTGTATGGCAGGGGAAACCATTACTCTGCCCCTTCACGAGGCGGGCGGCGCGGGGTGGCCGTTGCCTGCACCCCGCCGCCACCTTCTCCGAGCGGGATCGGCCCTCTCCCGATCTCGCTCAGCGGCCTCTTTCCGAACCAATACGGTCTCACAGAAAGAGGCCACGGCCTTCCAGCCGTCCTCGTCTGCCAACATAGCCGCTACTACGTTTGGCAGACGGAGGTCCTGCCCGATCCTGGTGATCAGGTTCCGCCTTTCCACGCACCACGCTGAGCATTCCTCGAGCGTATGCTGGGCAGAATCCCGGTCCCACCCACAATGGTGACATTGCAGTGTCCGTTCGCGTCCAATCCTATTTAGGTACTCACCGAAGCAAGTGGGTAAGTCGATAGGTGACATTTCCCCATTCCCTCCCTAGCCAGCCTTCGAAGCTCGGCAGAATTGCACCAACGATGCGCTGGCGCGAGTACCGCGGTTCGTCGAACCGCTCGCGCCATTCTACGAGCGCACGTTGTCGCTTCTCATGCCTTACCTCCACCGGCGCTGCTCCGCCCCCGTCATCCTGTCGAAGACGAACGTACACCCGTGCGTCCATCGCTGCCAAGATGTCAAAGGGCGGAAATCACGCCAAGAGAGTTGCCGCCTCAAACGATATCGTCCGGTATCCCCGCGCGATACGAATAGCTATAGTGCGCTGCAGACTATCATACATAGTCCTGCAGCGCCTAACACCCGTCAGTCTACTGGACCACACAGGTGCTCCGTAGAGGGCCATCGATCGCACGACCCCCGCGTAGAGTCGGCGAACCCCCTCCCTTGGCCCCCCGAGATTTGGCAGCAGTCTGTGCAGAGCACCCACTACCTTCTGGATCCGAAGAACCGCACAGTTGAAGTGCTCTTCGAAACCCCAGCGACTGTCCAAGGTGAGCCCCAGGTACTCGAGGTACCGCCCCACCTGGACATCAACGTCACCCACGCGAACGGACATGCTGGGTGGTTCCTTTCCCCTCGGGAACTTGTGGAACCACAGCGCTTCGGTCTTCTGAGGCGCTATCCGCAAACCCAGCTCGTGGATCTTGTTGACGACGCAAGCCACCCCAAGCTCGGTGAGCTCTCTGGTCCCGTCGAAGGAGTCCCCGTCAGCTAACACTAAAGTGTAGCAGACAACGTGTATGCCGACGGGGAGATCGACGCGCAAGACCACATCATATGCAAGGTTCCACAAGAGCGGGCCCAAAACGGACCCTTGCGGAACCCCACAAAACACCTCCCTCCGGTGCAATGCACCGTCCTGGCCCACATACTGCACACATCTGTCGCGCAGATAGGCGCCAACTATGCGCTGCAGGTAGAGGGGAACTCCATGAAAAACGAGCGCCTCCCTGATCGCCCTCCAGGGCAAGGAATTAAACGCGTTGACGATATCCAAAGACACCGCCAACATCTTCCCGCCCCGGGACACGGCCTGCTTCGATAGTGACTGGACGCGAAGAATCGCGTCAACTGTTTACCGCGCCCGTCGGAAACCAAACTGGTTATCCGACAGGTCGGGACCTTCCTGCTGCAGATGAGTGCATAGACGAGCGGCAATTATTCTTTCAAACAATTTGCCAGCCTCGTCCAGCAGGCATATGGGACGATACGCAGACGGAGAATCCGTGGCCCTGCCACCCTTCTTCAAGAGGACCACCCTTGCCTCCTTCCAATCCTTGGGATGATGGCATACCTATACCTCCCTCTGGACTACGGTTCATAATGGAATGATCAGTGAATGTATGTGTGAGTGTGGGAATATGTAGGTTGTGAGATTTGAATGTGTGTGTGTGTGTTTGAGTGCGCGAGTGTGTGTCAATATGCATGCGAGGATATATGGTGAGTGTATGTGTGTGAAAGGGTGTGGGTGAGAGTGTTTGAGAGAAGGTGTGTGGTGTGAGTGTATATAACGGTGTCAATTTGTGTGTACGTATAAATGGGTGAGTATGTTGTGTGTTAACTTATCATACATAACTTATGATAGTATGATTAACAGACTCTCAGTTTCAAGGTAGTTCAAACCTAGCAACCAACTTTTGACCATAAATTTGGATTTATAGCTAGGCATTGAGTAGTACTATAAACTAGTATTTATTTTATTGTAACGATAGGCACCTAGGAAGTATGTATGTATGTCGTCTAGCAAAAGTGGTATTACAACGTGGAACATGACATACTCTCTTATTACTGCGAACTTGGTTAATTGGATCAGTGATAAAAGTATTCTTCTTGTGATGGGCTAAAACTGCTTGTAAAATAAATAACTGGCGTGTTGAAAGTAACTGACATTCAGTAAATAATGATTCTGTTGGGTATCTAAAAGGTTTGGAGTACATAACTTTTAGCACCGAGCGCTGAGCCCTCTCTACTTTAATAATCATGGTTTTGCGCTCCTCCCCAAACAGGTATGCAGTAACTAAGGACTGACTGGCAGAGTGAGTAATATACTGTTTTAAGTAGATCTTTTGTGGCAACGTTGCGGAGATTCCTGAATATCCAGACTAGTTTTTGAAGACAAGCTGCGACTGAGTTTATTTGGGGCATCCAGGATAGCTGATTATCTACAATAACTCCTAAATATTTTATTGACGACACATGATCAAGGAAAGCACAGTTACATAAATAATTTTGAAAGTAGTTACATGTATGAGCCTGAATTTTGAAGGAATTGTTACTTGGAATATTATTTTTAATATACTAAAGCATAGGTATTTCGTTTTACTGTAGTTAAGTGTAAGCAAGTTTTTCTGTAGCCAAAGAATAATATTGTGTAGTCCTCGTTCAGCATTGACACGAGCTTGTTCCCAGCTCTCACCTTGGAAGACCAGAGCTGTGTCATCGGCAAATGTAAAAACTTTGCCATGTTGGGGATCGAATTCACAAAGTTCATTAATAAAAATCAGAGAAAGGCATGGGCCTAGGATGCTGCCTTGTGGCACCCCGAAAGTGACTAGCTCATCTGAACTAGTCACATTGTCGATTGCAACGGTTTGGATTCTGTTGGTCAAGTAACTTTCAAACAACTTTAGTGGCGTACTTCGAATTTCAAGTCGTTCCAGCTTTGACAAGAGGAGTGGGATGGAGACGGTGTCAAAAGCCTTCGCCATATCTAAAAATATACCAACACATTTCTTTTTGTTATCTAATGTACCAACAACGTATTCAGTAAAAGCTGATACAGCCATTTCGGTAGATTTCCCTGCTCTAAAACCGAATTGGACGTCAGAGAGGATATTTTCATGTTCTTAGTATTTTATTAATCTTTTATTTATAAGTTTTTCTATTATTTTAGAGAGACTAGTTAAAATAGAAATAGGGCGATAGTTGGAGACAACGTCCCGTGGCCCTCCTTTGTGGATTGGTAGAATGACCGATCGTTTGAATACATCGGGAAAAATTCCAGATGCGAAGCTAAGGTTTATAATATGAGTGAGTGGCGGAATTATGAGATCTTTGCCTAACTTCAATAACGTGGTAGAGATGCCATCCCATCCACATCCATCCATGCACAGTCGGATTTCAAACCAAGAATGGCCGTCTCAACTTCATTTTCATCGGTGTCAAGTAACACAAATGACCGTGGATGAAATTGAGTTTTTATGTCACATGATATACTGGAGATGTTCACGTTGTCAGCAATCTCAGTGGCCAAGCTTTTACCTACGTTTGAAAAATACGCATTTATTTCATTTACTGCAGTCTGTGGATTTTGACCGGATTTTAGGAGTTCAGAGGGCAATGATTTGTTTTGGGAAATATGGGTGATCTTTTTTATTACCTTCCAGGTATGCTTAGTAGGATGTGGCAAGAACCATATCTTTAGGGTGCTTTTTGGATTTAAGGTGCATGTTATCCCTGTGGCGAATACATCGTAGCAGACCCGGGGTAATCCAAGGTTTTGATATGCGCTGTCTATATGGAATAGGTCTTGAGATGGTACATTGTTGTATAGCGCTTCTAAGAATATTAACAAGAGTGCTGGAAGCAATATTAACATCACTAAGGTTCAGAATGTCATGCAGGTTAGAGGATTTCAATAAATTTAATACCTTTATAAAGTCTGTTTTCTTTACTACAGGGGATTGCGGCGGTCGATTATTAATTTTAACTGAAAGGCATAAAAGGACTGGCATATGATCAGTAATAGCATTTTGTAGTACAAATGAAAAACCTGACGATTTAGTTTTCAATAGGATATGACCTAGACAATTTCCATAGTGGGTAGGATAATTGTGAGCAGGTAGGAAACCAAGTTCGGCAGTTAGATTTAGATAGTCAGAGCTCTTTACATCTGTATTGTTAGTTTTGATATCAATATTGATATCGCCCATAATTATAACATGATTTATGCCAGCTAGTGGTTTGAGTATAGTCTCTAGATAACTTAAGAAGATCTCGATACTGCGAAAACACGGCGGTCTATAGATTGCGACAATTGCAGTATGACAAGAAATTTTAATTACTAGACAATTAGCTTCCGGGAAGCTTGGTTCTTCAATTTGGCATTGAATGCTATTTTTGTAGTAAATCACAATGCCGTCATTCTGATTTATATATGTTTGGGTAGAGTGTACATATAGCAACGTTTTAATTTTTTATCTGAAGGGCTTACTGAACAAAATGAGCGGGTAGATCAATACGTCGCGATCATAACCCGGTGAAATTGCGACAATATCGTTCTGTCAACGCTGATGCTCTAAAATCGTGGGATTGAATTGAACTCTAAAGCTGCACTGAAACACCATAAACAGCGTCAGGACTGACATAATCGATATGTCGTATGTTTGGCGATAAGCCAACACTTTGCTGTCCTTCTATCAACGGGCAGAGTCAGTATTCTATCGCATTAGCAATGGCCGTTTGTAAGAAACTAGAATGTTGGTTGAAAATTGAAGAAAAATCTATGCTTTCGAGTAAGTCACGAACTAACAGTTTGAGGGTAGCGGATGATTTGTAGCTCAAATGGGTTTTCTTCGATTTTAAGTTACGGAAAATCGTTTAGAGCCATTTTTTTAAACCAAGACTCCTTTGTAGCACAGGTCGATAGTCGCAAAATGTCATGTTGGATGCCCGCTTTTAAAATGTATCTTATAAGTTGAAAGCTATGCTGGAGGCCTGTGATTGGCTTCTACCTCAGCCCACATCCACCTACTATTGGGTATCAGGTTTACGATTTTCTTTTTCTCCTAAAGAATAAAGTTACTTACATGAGAATACACAACAATAACCATAGATAATTTCTAGGCTTCGTACACTTTATAATAATACAATAAAATATTTAGTACACACAAAATTAATCACAAAAATGTAGTTTAAAACTGCGTACAAAGTTTCGAAGTAAACAATGTTCATTTGACCGCTGCTCGCTGCGGGTATAGGCCTCCTCGTTATCACGCCACTCTCTCCGCCCACCTTTCAAGCCCACCCATTACCACAACTCTGTCAAAGAGGACGCTTTTACGTCAATTTATTTAAATGGTGCAAGTTACAGCAGCTGGATAAAGATCGCAGTCACCCTAGAGCCTTGGCCAGAATTTTATATAGAGCACCTATGCTATCCAGCTTAGTAAGCGTTGTAACTACACCACGGATTTCTTTATGGTGAAGAAAGCTTACTATAATAAATAATAATAATAAATAATACGAGACATTTCACACAGCACCATTTAGCCCCAAACTAAGCAAAGTTTGAACTATGGGAACCAACCAGATGACCGATAGAATACTTTGATTGCCGCAAAGGAGTCATTTTCTTATGGCGATATGGCGGCCATTTGGAACCGTCAGAAAAGTATGGCATGGTGAGTTTCGTGAATGGCTACTGGGCCCCAATTCTACTAAACCAATCGCTTCACTATTACTATGGTATCGTCGAAAAATCGCCACTATAGATACCTTTTGGTATTCTACTAACACAATCATTTTTCAATGACCGTAGTTGCTATGACAACCCCATTGAACATTTGGTAGCATATGACAGGAATAACAATCATAATCGTTTAATAATGGTATGGCTCCATAATAGTTTTTCTTATAAATTAGCAGAATTGGGCCCCTGGACGACGATTAGCTGTGCAAAAATTAGCCTGGTACAAATGGTTGAATTGTTTTTTTTTATTAATGTGTTCTTGTCGGTATGGCGGGCTGTAAGTCACACCAGAGAAGTATGACATTACACTACCGCCTACTTCTTTTTTTATCGACCATCGGAAAATACAAGAAGTTTTGTGGAACAAATCATTCGACACTCGTAATTTATCCGACACGTTCGACGCGATTGGGCCACCGGTACCAGCCCTATGCCCATCATTTTCCTTTTTGTCATTACGTAATTGGACCCCTGAAGGGTCGCCATACTGTTACAAATGACCTGACATTTTGTGTCACCATCTCCCGGTCTATATGTTATGGGGCGTCTAAACGGGCTATGTTTTACGACAATTTGTGGCTGCAATACTGTGGCCGGCAACATTGCTAGCAATACCAGCCACACTATGCAATATTTTAAGGATGGCCCGGCATTATAGCCACATATTTTTTGGTATGTCAAAATGTTTTTATGTGTAGCCGGCGTGTGGCCGAACGATCGCCTCGCAATCGAAAATACTGCAATATATCTGGGCCATCTATATTGTTGTTCTGTTTTACTGTATATGCGCGTCCCTTTCTCCCTGCGACACGTGAAGTACTTTGCGTTTTTCTTTCTGCGCGACGTGAAGTGTGCTGCGAGTGCTGCGACGTCCATCGTGTATAAATCTGTGGTGTGGCGATATTCTGTGCTGTCAGCAGCTGTCATTCTTGTGTTGTTTAGAAAATAAATTAAAATGACTAATACTTGGTCTAATGAGAAGACTCTTGACTTTATTAATTAAGTGCAATTACATCCTGAAATATGGAATGTGGAAACAGGAATGTATAAAGACAGAAATGCAAAAAAAGATGCATGGTCTATTATTGCTACTAAGTTTGATATATCAAGTGATGACGCTTACAAGAAATTCCGAAGCTTGCGAACTTATGTGAAGAATGAGGAAAGAAAAAAGAATAAAAGTGGTAGTGCTGGTGGCAAACAAACAAAATGGTTTGCTTACGATGCGATGTCGTTTATTCTTAGTCAAGATACTCCAAATACAGGACTGGATAGTGAAAATGCAACAGAAAATGTATGTACCTATATTTATTAATAGATTATGGATTTCCTAAATATTTTTCCTGCCATGCCACTCGTCCCCGCTCTGTCATAAAATAATGCATAAATTCATCTCTAATGGCTTTTGCTCTCATTGTTGAGTTCCTTCCCAATACTCTTAAATCTGTTAAACGCTCTCCATCAGCTTGCCATGATCCTGGGATCACCGTTCCAAGGTCAATATCTTCCGTGTCAAAGGTCCCAGGTGGTGAATATAAAGCTTGTGCTCTTGTATTTCGTCGCAAAAAGTTATGTAAATATGCACAAGCCATAACTATATTTTGTACATCTTTCATCTCAACATTGATAGTAGTATGTAGTATACGAAAAATGGATGCCAAAATTCCAAATGAGTTTTCCACAATTCGGCGTGCTCTAGATATTCTGTAGTTACATACTCGCTTAGGAGATCCTATGTTCAAATCTACAGTATAGGGCTTGCAAATATTTTCGGTTAAGGGAAATGCATCATCTGCCAAGAAAACATATGGTGTAGATACTTCTCGACCCGGAAGGGGTTCACAATGTGGTATGTCAAAATTTTGGGTCAGGAGCGCTTGCCCAAAAGCCGTATGCCTAAAAACTCCCCCATCGGATATTCTTCCCTGAACTCCAGCATGTACATATAAAAAATTGTACCTTGCGTCTGTTACCGCGAATAGCACTATGCTAAAAAACTGCTTATAATTATAATATTGAGTACCACTGTTGGGTGGACAAATAATTCTAATGTGCTTGCCATCCATTGCACCCAAACAGTGAGGAAAATTCCAACGGTCTTCAAAATCCTTTGCGACTCGTTTCCATTCAGTCGCTTGTGATGGCATCTGCAAAATAAAGTTCCTTTTTAATTATATTGAATATTTCTTTCGTTTTCAGGGGACTGAAGCCCAAGAGACTAGTAGCATTGCTGACCAAGAGGTACTTTCAGAAACAACAGACTCTCTGCTTTCCTCTGTTCCCTCTCCAAAACCACGTGCTTCTAAGAAGTCCAAGACTGCAGATCCCATTTTGGAAAAGGCTCAAAACATTATAAGCTTACTTGAAGCAGGTGAAAAAAGAAGAAATGAATTTGCTGGTTTCGCAGAGCATATAGCAAACAAGTTAAGTTAATAAGATGACTATACCCGTGCTCAGGCAGAATTCAACATAGTGAAAATTGTATTTGACTGTGACATGGGAAAATACAGAAATCCAGCTTCGTTTACACAGAGTCCTGCTGGCGATAGCGGAGAAAGAGCTAGCACTTCTCAATCCCAATATTCAGAGATGTCCCAATACATATCACGACAAAATACTCGGCAGCCTATGACTCAAGAATATACCGCTCCTAATCAGTCTCCACCACAACAGTATGCTGATCTACACCAGACCCAGTTAACTGGAAATATTGCTTATGAAGAACTTGTGACTCTAACTGCCAATAGTGATTCGCAAAAATAAATGTGAACTTAATAAATACTTAAATATTTACTTGCCTTTATGTATTCCTTTAAGCCTTCTATTAAGGCTTCACAAACCTCTGGGACAATAGTTGAAATTGAATAAGCGGACACTCTGAAAAGGTACATTAAACTCTTGAAAGAATCTCCAGTCGCTAAATACCGTAGAGTTATTGCTAATCTTGTAGTCACAGGTATTGCATTCCTCATGTTTGTATCTTGCCTTTGTATGTTTGGTCCAATTCTGTTCACAAGAAATTCGAAGTCACTCTTAGACATTCTTGTAAAATTTTAAATAAGTATTTATCCAGCATTAATTCCTTGTCTACGGAATCCAAAGTGTCACGCCTACTTAGGTAGGGTCGAATCCACATTCGTGTCCTTTTTTTTCGTTTTTCTGCCAAAACAATGTAAGCGGCTGCGATGAGCGTCATTTCGTCCGCCATTGTTGCTGGATTGTGTGGCTCATTAAAGGGTTCTGAATCAAAGGCCATACTATTGCAGCCATATTGCAACATGTTGCCTGCAATTGATTGCTCAGCCATAAAATGCACTAAAATGTTTTTTTGATGGCTGGGCAATGTTTGCCAATAATTGCAGCCACAAATTGTCGTAAAATATAGCCCGTTTAGACGCCCCTTTAGGCATATATCTACCAAATCAAATTAGAAATGAGGCGATTTGTAGACAAACCAAACTCACTGACATATCCCAGAGGATTAGCCGGTTATAAAACTAATATGATTATCATTATAATGTTGTAAAGGAAGCACATATAAACTAACTTGCAGTACATGTTTCAAACTATCTCTATGACGCAGAATGAATAGTACCCGGTCTTGCAATCTAGTTGGAGCAGGTCACAGGACCCGCCTACTGTCAGCAACCACCGCCTTGACGGCCACATGCAAATGCACTGAATAATTGGCGGGTCTAACCGTGATGTATGCGAGTTTGAGCATGTTTGCGGGTTATTTTCATAATGGAGTTTTATATGAAACTATAATAAATTTTCAAAATATATATTAGAATTTACGCTGAGTTGCAACTTATTATTTGAAATCGTCTTGAATACTAAGTAAATTTTACTTTTCAACCAAGCTTAAAAGAATCTGGTATCAAACTCGATGTTAAGTTATAAATATTGTATTTAATATGTAGGTATAACTGTAGTTAAACATCTAACCGTATTTTTTTATGTTAAAGATAAAGCTTTCGAAAATAGGGTCACATTATGGCCCACCCCATATTTGTCAAAAACCTATGCATATCTCGTTACAGTTTGAGTTTAAAATTCCGTCCTGAAAGTTAACTGTTTAATAAAACAGGAGCCACACCTTACATTCCAGGAAATGCACGAATGTCGTTCATTCAATCGTCTCTCCAATGCTCGTTGATAATGGAAATGCGGCCTCGGCATCTCACTTCATTAACGAGTTTGGAATACGTGGCCTGACGTCACACGACGACGAGCAGGGGGGGGGGATGCTGGAAATGTAAACGCATTTCCGACAAATAATAACACCCCAATTCCTCGTATGAGAATAGTCCTCATTTGATATTGTAAATTAAAGGTCAGTTTCAATCTTGTAAAATTCTTCTAGGCAAGCGTGTACCATCGTAGACTGCATCATCGCTTACCATCAGGCGAGATCGTGGTTAAACGTTAGCCTATAATTTATAAAAAAAACCAATAATATTGCAAAATAGGTACCTATATACATACATATAGTTATACATACATATAGATAGTTAAGATGGCAGAACCATTAGTTTAAACAGTTTAAAGATGCATGTAGTACTATTGAAACAAATGGATTTAAAGTTAGGGTTATTGTTAGAGAAATATTTATGAATGGGCTAAGGAAGAAATGAAATACCTGCCGATTCTGTATTATTAAAAATGATTGGGGCTGGTGTTGACTAACTGTCCATTAAAGCGGCAGCATAAGAGCAACGCTAGTTTTTAGGGTAGGCTCCACTCTCGTCCAGCCAAATAAAACAAGTCAAGGGTCAGATATCTCTGTCGACCAGAGGAAGTATTCTTTTACTTACTTGAGTGGTAACCATCGCTTATAACAAAGTATTGCCTCGTAAGTTACGCACCTTAGAAGCGTGCCCAATGCACTGCCCTGTGTCCACCAACGTTTGCCACAATCGTGTCTTGTGGAGTTATTATTATTATTATTATTGGCATGTAGAGCGCAAGCTTAGTATAATCTGCGTTTACAGTACCAAAACCATGGTACAAAGGGTATTTTCTGGACCACTGTACGATCATCTTCGTAACTATCATGATCGCTTTAGTAATTATCATGATCGTCAACGTGTGTCTTCGTGAATATCATGATCGTCTGCATAGCTATCGTGATCTTCGAAATAATCGTAATCGTGATCGTCTTCGTAATCATTGTAATAATATTTGTATTTATATTGGTGGTGATCTTCATAATTATCGTGATAAACTTCGTAATTATCGTGATCGTCTTCATAACTATCGTGATCATGAAACTACCTGTTAAAACAGATGTTGCAAAGTTCAAAAACACGGAAAATTCAAAGAGGAATCCGTATTTATCAGTGACCTGGTAATTAAAATGTACCTGCTAATAAATTCAGTGCTCTCATCGGTGTAATTGTACCCTTGGTTGCAAATTCGTAGGACAACGAGAACAGCGGTCGACGTTATTTGGCAATATGCGTGAAACTAGGTGCTATGCAAATTCGCTAATGGAAGATATGGTAAGGGAAATGGATATATTTATGCGACTTCAAGGTTGTTTAGAGGATTACAGAGTCAATGTGTTTTGTCGTTATTTTGGAAACTTTGGTTTGCCTCGAACTGAGATCTCGCAAGAGTGCCGAATTGGAATAATTTTATTTCGAGAGGTTATTAATTACCCCTGTAAAACCTCATCTACACTAATAAAGAGGTAAGATTTTTATTTGTGATATAGGCATATATATTACTTTTAAACGTAAAAAACGGAAAGACATAAGCATTTTTGTGTTTTTATTTTATTTTTTTAAATAAATAAATATTGCTGGACATTTCACACAGCGTTATCTAGCCCCAAACTAAGCAGAGCTCACTATGGGAACCAGATAACTGATAGAATACTTATATACATTTTTTTTGTAAATACATACTTATAATATATAGAGAAACAACCAGACCCGAAATAAATATCTGTAGATCATGCAACCATTTATTCCGCAGCGGGGATGTTTGAAATAAGAGTTGTGTATCTAATTTTAATGTTGCTTTGGTTAGTGCACATAATGTCATTCTGATCAAATTGAATCTCACATTACATTATTCTCGGCCTCATCCCATGCCTGTGACGAAGCGAGTGAGTAGCTGAGAATCTAACGCTATACGAGACAAATTTGCATGAACTATATTCGATACAATATTTGCTTCAAGTTTGAGCGTTTCAGTATCATGCTTCTAAATAAAAACCAACCACACACGAAATCTCAGTGTTGGGTCAGGGCTATGTGCCCTGCCTGGGTTGAAGAGCGCCAGGCTCTCGGTGACATTGTAGGTCACGACCTTTCTCTCCCGACCGTAGTTTGCACAATGGTTGAGAGCAATAGGTCGTGGCAAGCTGCTAAGTACTTCTGCGAAAATGTAGTGCAGCAGAAAGAAGCAGCGGAGAGGGACAGGGAATCTGAGAGCACTCTCTCAACCCGCCGCACAAGACCGGGGCGAAGGAGGAGGGCGTATGCGAGAGCGTATGCCGACCTCCATCCCCCATAGCAGTGGCCTAACTATATACTGTTGTATATAGTTAGTTGAGATGACCCTTAACCCTGAGAGATGGTGCCCGCAAGAGCAGACCATATACAGTCCCCGGTATACAGCGAGCGGAGGAACGCCGTGGAGGTTTAGCCGGTAGGAGTCCGACATACCGCTCCCTGGGTTCAGAGCGGTATCCATGAGGATTCCTCCACGTAAAAAAAGGGCTATGTGTGGCCGATATGTTATTTAATATAACTTTAATCAATTAAGTTTTCGGAGCTACACGGAACTGAAGTGTCCCAAAGTGGGCAAAAGGAAGGGCTTCGTGAATAAACAATATACATACACAAACAAGTGAGTAATAACAGCTTTAATCTCGGCTTTAAAAGCTTTGCCACTTACAAAGGCAGATTGGAAAACTTTTTTCTTGTGAGATTCCAATTAAAGTTGACTAAGCAATTTCCGACGTTTCAGTGTGTGCATGATACCGGCACCGTCCATTTGAATCGGTAGAAACAAATATAACTTTGAATTGCCTAGGATAGGAATCTTTCCTTCGTGCCTGTGTTCTGAGTCTTTTAACTTGAATGTGTCTGTTAGAAGTACGATGCAAAATATTTTTTAGATCAATATTTGTAGTCAGGTTAGGATCAATGCAACGTTTGACGTAACTGACATGAATGAATGGAGATGCAAAAATGAATTAAATAATGCTGGACATTTCACACAGCGATATCTAGCCCCAAACACGGGAACAAGATAACTGATACAATACTTATATACATTTTTTTTTGTAAATACATACTTATAATCTATAGGAAAACAACCAGACCCGGAACAAATATCTGTAGATCATGCAAACATTTGTTCCGCGGCGGGAATCAGACCCACTATCTCCTGCGTCTCAGCCGGCTGTTCGCCCACTGCGCCACGGAGGTCGTCACAGACGTAATGTGACTGTTTGGTATAATTTCATTTTTTTATATATTATATATTAAGTACAGAATGTATGCCGAAAGACATAGAATAACCTGAAATCTATTATATATCTACATATTTTTTTAATTGTTATTATTTATTCACACACATTTATTCATTATCTCAGGTTGTAGGCTAACCTTAATTTATTATTTTTTATTGAAAATAGTCCCCGCCAATAACCCGTGGCCCACAAACAATTGTTTCGTCCACGATAACAAATTGTGTGACCAAAAGTATATCCAAGTTAAGCACTAAGAAATAATCTTCAAATAAGAAAATATCAAAAAGTACCAACTCCATTTGGAATATAATTTGGAGGCTAAATAAAACACGGGCGAAGGGTAGGTACTACTCAATTACAAGTGGAATTCATCTTCATATCTCAGACGCCCGTTTGAGCAGTCACTCCATTTTATGGATTGGTCTTTTGCGTGCCCAATGTTTGACGTAACGAGCTACTTAAGAAAACCTAATTTTTAAAGCTTTTGTTTTACGTTACGTCGCTTTTTTTATTGGTCAATCGATTGACCATGCGATAACCTCACCTGATGGTAAATGATGGTGTGGTCGAAGATGGAGCAGTACCTAAAAAGAATCTATCACTCTGGACTTCAAGACTTACTGGAAGCCGTTGGGTGCACGCCGCACAAGATCGGTCGCTCTGGAAATTTATGGAAGGCCTACGTTCAGTAGTGGACGTGCTATGGTTGTTAGGATGATGTTGATTTCACGTTGATAAAACTATGTTTAGCAATCTAAGGACTTTTTAACTAGAGTATGTTACCTTTATCGGAACAACGTCTCAGCATTCCTTGGAAAATTTATTGCATTTTTTTTGATCGAGCGAAGCGAGATCTCGAAAACAACTTGGGCAAATCGGCGTTGTATGAATGTATGTATGCATGTTTGTTTGTCCGAGGATAACTATCGAAGCGTTGATCTGATTATCGTGAAATTTAATTCACAGGTAGGTAGTGCTAGCACAATTTTGGTGTGACTAAATCACCTAAAAATGTTGGGGGGTTGTTGAGACATTCGGGTTCAAGAGGGGTAAAAAAATGAAAATGAGACTATTAGGTCAAATGAGACGTCAAATGAAAGGTGTTAATTAGTAGATTTCAACCCCATTTTTATTTTTATTAAAGTTATTGTAGTTTTTGAGTTATTAGCCATAATAAAAACTAAACTTTGGCGAAATCCACAGGCTACAACAGTGACCCCACAATGCTGAAGTTTGGTATGCGTGTAGCTTAAGTATCACCAATATAGGCAAGTCTGAAACTAACTGAACGGAAAAGTGCATTTTGTACCCTAAAAATGTAACCAATATACATGAACTCCCGTTACCTGTAATTTGAATGAAACTGAAGGTCAAGTTGTTTGGTTATTTATTTCGTGGCACTATTTTAATAGTCACAGATTAAGGCCTACTAAGTGTATTTAGCGACTAAACATGTTTATATTTTACGTATTTGTATGATTTAACAACTCTTTCAATCATATTTAGCCACTAAATACGTTTAGGAATCGTTGCGCTAGTCGTCCTAAGAATATTTGTTTTTATGTTTTGGGAGACTCGCGAGATCTCAGTTCGGGTCGAACCACTAGTTATTAAGTTGCAAAGGTATTGTCTTGAAACGAATGTGTCCTAGTATTCTAAAGGTGATCGTTGTCCAAACCTGTAACCTTAAACATTTAGCTAAGACACTTAAAATAGACGACTGTAACTAAAGCATCTAGATAATACAGTAACATAAATGCAAAAGTTTGAGTTTTTGTACCATAAAAATTTTGTTTGTTGAGAGTTTGTAACATAAAAATCTAAACGGCTGTATCCACTGAACCAATTTGAAATAAATTGAGCAATATGTGTGCTAAACGGCTAAGTGGTACTTAGTAGTTATTTTAACATTTAAAGTTTTAACTAGCAATTATGGAAAAATCCCGTCAAGTCTAATTCTTTGGATGATTTTAAATCTTAAGTTTAATGATCTGTTTTTTTGTGTACTGAAAACGCAAAGTAATTTTTACTTAGAAAACTTTCGTGATTTATTTCAATTATAAATAAATCTTGTGTCGAACTTTGACAGAGACAAGAGATGGGTTCTACCGCCAGCCTGGAGGCTATGTCTTCATGATGCATGCTACAGAGGAGTGAGTGAACCTGGTAGAGACATGGTGTTGTGTGGTTGTCTGTACCGAGGACTACCGAAGAGGGAGGACACGTAACCCCCACCACCGCACCCAGATGGCAGCGGCGCTTAGTGCAAAGTAAGACGTAGTTCAGAGCGAATCGCACTCACCCTAATGAAGGTTCACGAATTGAACCGAAACATTGTCAGTCGAAACACCGATAAAACTGTACTTGATAAATCCCGTGTTTATTATAACTAGTGGTTCGCCCCGAACTGAGATCTCGCGAGTCTCCCATAAAAACAAAAATATATTATTCGTATTCTTTGACTATCAAAACAGTGCCACGAAATAATCAACCAACATACTTGACCTACAGTTTCATTCAAATTATAGGTAACAGAAGTTCATATTAATTGGTTACTCGTTTTTGGGGTAAACAATGCAGTTATTATGGATTTCAGACTTTTGCCTAGGTATATTTGTGTCACTAAATCTACACGAATACCAAATTTCAGCATTGTGGGGTCACTAGTGTACCTACTCTATGAATTTTGTCAAAGTTTTGTTTTTATTATGGCTAATAACTCAAAAACTACAAAGATTGAACTAAAAATAAAAACAGGGTTGAAATGTAGTAATAAAGGCCTTTCATTTGACGTCCCACTTTACCTTATAGTCTCATCTTAATTTTTTTTACTCCTCTTGAACTCCAAACCCCTCTATATTTTTAGCTCATTGAGTCATTTTTGGCTGATCTCGCTTCGCTCGACCAATAAACGAAGTCATGAGCAGAAGCTAGTAAAATATATATACTGCGGACGTGTACAGACTACAACTGTCCACTAGTACAGAAACACAAGCAAACTAAAGGAACAACATCGAAGTTGTGTCCCAAGAAATTCGATGTTTGCTGCCAAGTGATTCCACAGAGAATTCCTTGGGCGCTAGTGAGGTTCTCTCCGTAATCCGTATTATCAAAGAGATATCAAAAGTATTAGATACTAGCTGGTACCCGCGACGATCTTCTCAATATCTATTACTTGTGAAGGCGTAACAGACAAACAGAATTACTTTGAGAGACCCTTGTTCTACTCGTATATTGAGTAATGTACGTACATTGAAACTAAGTATTTTCGAAAATGATCTCACTGATCTCATGATCTCACAATAAAAGGTATTATAAGCGCCATATTTTGTGAGGATAGATTATAAATAAATAAATATTGCTGGACATTTCACACAGCGCTATCTAGCTTCAAATTAAGCAGAGCTTATACTCGTACTATGAGAACCAGATAACTGATAGATTGCTTACATACTTCTTTTTTTTTGTATATACCTACATTCTTATATTATATAGAAAAACATCCAGACCCGAAACAAATATTTGTAGATCATGCAAACATTTGTTCCACGGCGGGAATCAAAAGTTAAAAGTCAAATATTTTTATTCATTAAAATCACAAGGATCACTTTAAAACGTCAATTTTACTGTCTGTTCCTTCGCGACCAAGCCAGGAAAGAAAGGCAAGAAACAAGGCTGGTTGTTTTTTTTAATGATCCTTTTGCAATACATAATACAGAAAATAAATTACGTCTAAATTGTAACATTTTGAACGAGTTGGAGCAATTTCAATCCCAAGCTTCTCTATCATCTAAATAATCCTATCGAACCCGGAACCTCCTGCGTCACAGCCGGCTATTCGCCCACTGCACCACAGAAGTCATCAAGTTCAAGTCAAGATTTACGGATGTATGTATATAATAAAATTGGATCACTGTTTGTATATCACTATTTTGGCGATAATGGCTTACTCATGAAAGATAGATATATGCTGTTGCGGACTTTTTTGTAGGACTAATTAAGATAACCCGACTTTGTTTTATATTAAAATATATTTATTAATTTCCGCATTTTCACAGAGAAATAGTATATCTAAACTCACCGCACACACTTACTAACAACACTTACTATTAACACCGCCGTCTTTTTGATTTTGTTTTGTCCTGTCCATCCAAAGGTTGTCTGGAAGAGTTCGCTTTTAGCGATAAGACCGCCCATTGTACTCACCTTAATTTTTGTGTATTTTTATTGTATTTTTAATTTTGTTGGTGTGCAATTAAGAGTATTCTATTCTATTCTAACTTACAGTTAAAATATTTTATGAATCGCCGTCGATTTGAACCATTTGAATCCTCTAATCAGTTGCTAATTGCAGAGTACAAATGCGGTCGTTCACCATTTTGCAAAATGCAGAGCCTATTTACTGGTTGAGGTGGTTAAATTCGGAAGCTACTGCGTTCATTTTACGATATTCCATACGCGTAAACTGATCTTTATAATAGTTTGTTCATTTTGCTAGCTAGTTTTATGTTAAGTATCTAACGATGGTGTTTGAAACTAGACCATAGATTAGATTAGATAATAATTTATTGCACACCACGAAACAAATACATATAAATAAATAAATATCGCTGGACATTTCACACAGCGCTATCTAGCCCCAAACTAAGCAGAACTTGTACTATGGGAACCAGAATACTTATATACTTTTTTTTGTAAATACATACTTATAATATATAGAAAAACACCCAGACACGGAACCAATATCTGTAAATCATGCAAACATTTTTTTCCGCGGCGGGAACCGAACCCGCTACCTCCTGCGTCTCAGCCGGCTATACGCCCACTGCGCCACGGAGGCAGTCAATTATAAAAAACAACTACGTAAATCTATAGATACAATTGGCGGTCTTATCGCTAAATAGCGAACTCCACCAGATAACCTTTGGATGGAATGGACTGTGTAGACATTACCTGGGGTGTAGTGGTGTACCTAACTACATGTACATACATACTACTTATATATTAATTACATAAAAATAAAAAAGAGTGTGTGTACTTATGTACACGCGTTAGAAGTTATACTTCTTTGGCGTATGGAAATAAAATAACTAAAATGCAGTAGTGATTAATGATAAATATTAAAATTAATCAAAAAGATTTTATTTAAATAAATAATAAATTATTAGTATCACCGTCGTATATGAAATTGATTTAATAAAAACACCAAAATTATATTTATTTATTCACACTGTTTAATTGTACCATTACGAAACACGTGTTCTACATATAAAAATACTAGAATATACAACTTGAAAATAGTTATCAATTTTCATACCACCTAGAACTAACTTCATGCTGTTAAATTTAGGTGTCGGTGTGCGCGCGCATCGTAAAAATTCACTCTCATCATTTTTCTCCATCGCGCCAAAAGAAGTATAACTTCAAAAAATATAAAACTTACATATATGAAAATTACATGAATGAACCTAAATAATAACTACTCATAATAATTTATAGATACATACTTAGACTTATTTAAGAAACAAATAATTAATAATAACTACATATATATTTAGCGACAAATACTCAGATAGCATACGTTTAAAAATGCTAAGTGACTTGGCACATCTGATAGCCACCGGCAGCGCGTTCCATAACCGGACAGCCTGCACTGTAAAAGACTTATCAAAGTAGGAGGAGGAGTGTACAGGTGTCCTGAGTTGGAGTGTGTCAAATGAACGCAAGGATCGAGGATTGGATTGATGGAGGAAATGGAAGCGTTCCCATACATGATAATGACATGATAATGTACCGGTCTGTAAGTAATATAGAGTTGTAGTAGAATTCTTTGTGAAAGAGCTTACCCGGGGAAGTACTACCACTATACTTACCTACTATTTCTGCCGCCAAGCAGAATTGCTATGTTTTGGATTTTGGGATTTCAAATTTAACTTTGTGTTTTCTGCATGAAATAATGTTTATGAAGCTTAAAATGATAAATATATTATTGGAGAACAACATAATCATTCTTCCAAAGTAAGTATTTAGTTAGAAAAAAATGAATATCACGATGAAAAGTTAAATGAAACATGTGGGAAAACCATTTAATCAATTTTAACGATTTTGTCCAATTTTCCGATCAACAAGTTCCGTATTTGCACTGCTGATTCTGTTAGATATACTTTTCAGCTGTCCCATCCCTAGCCGTAACGGTCTACGGTAGAGTCAATAAAACTTTTTTGACAAAGGACAGAACGGTGCGTGAAATAAAACGGTATTTGAACTTCTGCTTATGAGACGTATTGTAAGTATTGACATTTTTTTGGACACAATAGAATTGTCGATGATAGAAAGCACTTTTAGGCATTTTAAACCGTAAGCTAGCCTACCTTGTATGTACTGTGAAACATGGGGGCTAAAAATAGTTATTTATTTATTAAACCGTGCCGGCGCTAAATAAGAGTAAAATATTTTTTGGCAAATTTGTAGAGTGAAAAAATAAAGCCATTTAGAAAGCTTTAGTTCACTCGTAGGTTGAAAAATAGCACACACAGCAGTTTTTCAAGCTTCGCTTAATGGCATTAGGTTGGACGTGTGTACACAAACAATCTAGCACGTTGAAAACAAAATGTTCCATTGCCAAATTGACAAAAAACAGCTAAAATGTGACTTAAGCTCTGGTTTCCTATAGGTTGTCAATCTATCCTAACATAGCGGTGAACTTATTTTTTAGTTTTTCATTATAAAGATTATTGTTTATGCAGTAAATTTTTGGGTAGAGAGAACATTTAAAACGTAACTTGATGATAATGACACCATCTCACATATTTCATTTAATAAACATCGGTCCCTTCTAACAAAACTTCCCTGCCTTGCCGACGAACTCCGTGGCACAGTAGGGGAGTAGCCGGCTGAGACGCAGGAGGTGGCGGGTTTGATTCTCGCTCCGGCACAAATGTTTGCATGATCTACAGATATTTGTTCCGGGTCTGGTTGTTTTTCTATTTATTATAAGTAAGTATTTACAACAAAAAAAAGGTATATAAGTATTCTAGCAGTTATGAGAGTACAATCTCTGCTTAGTTTGGGGCTAGATAGCGCTGTGTTAAATGTTCACCAATATGTATTTATTGATCGAGCGAAGCGAGATCTCCAAATCAACTTGGGCAAATCGGCGTTGTATGTATGTATGTTTGTTTGTCCGAGAATAACTTTCGTAGCGTTTATCCGATCATCATGAAATTTGGTACATATGTAGGTAGTGATGGCACAATTTTGGTGTGACTCAATGAGATAAAAATATTGGGGGGGTTATTGACATATTAACACCATGTCATCGGCGTAACTAATGTTGTTAATGCTAACATCGTTCATTCGGCAGCCGACACGCATGCTGCTCAGCCCTACGATGAGGTCGTTTACATAGGGATTGAAGAGCTTTGGAGAACTCAAGCCCCCCTGTCTCACCCCGCCAACGATAATGCCAACCAAATGAAAATAGTTACAGACTGGAAGCAACTTATCAAAATCATCATACTAAAGGCAGTAGTTTTAACTTCGAAGAAATACGAAATAAAGCTGTGAACATAGGACGGTTATCGCTTTTTTTAGAATCTCGCTTTATGCAGACAGAACCAAATAGTGATTAGCTAAGAGTTGGCACAGATAGTATGTTAGATGTTCTAATTACTTTAGGTTAGGACTTGACCAACCAATTCTCCGAGTTTAAAATAGTTTAAGTTCTGAACCACTATCTGTAATCTTTTTATTAAGGTGAAACTATAAACTAAAAAAGAACGTTTCAACTTTATTTGTGGTCTGTTTAATTGGGACGTTTTATAGTTTTTGAGGAGGTTCTTTTTGGAGAAACCTGGCCATGAATTCAAAGTTAAAGCATTCAAAGTTTCAAAATTTTATTTCTATTTTATAGCTTGTATGTCACATTTTACGATAATTAATTTAATATTTTACCCTAGCTTAAAAATTAATGAATGAATTAAAATTGATACACAACACTGTACTATTAATTGGAATAAGAGGGAAGGCACTATCTACCAAGATACAAGTTGACGACAGCTTTGTTTGGTAGATGGGGCTCCAACAATGTGTATTGTACTTTAAAGTAATAAAGAATTTTTGAATTTGTGACATTGATATTTTAGGACTTCAGAATCAGAATCAGAACGTTTATTTGCTCGAATATAGGTAAAGGTTTCGATGTTACAATTTGTTGATCCTTATATATTCTACCATACAGATGGTGTAAATATATAAATCAAATTTAAACTAAGCGAATGTCAATAAAACTAGAAACATCAAACAATACAATATAAAAAAACAAATGTCATAGTTATAGTCAATGAAAAGTTAACGGAATGGGTTAAATATTCATTAATGTCATAAAAACAATAGTGTGCCAACCATTTTTTCAACTTTGCTTTGAAGACATTGAATGGTAATTCTTTAAATGCATTTGGCAATTTATTATATACCTTTATGGCACTCACATGAACATTTATTTTATGAATGTCCAGTCTGACTTTAGGTAAGTACTCGTATAATTTATGTGGATTTCTGGAGGCAGCTTTTTTTATAACTACTTCTGATTGCTTCTTGAAATATCCAGGGTATCTTTTCACAAAAATGCACAATTCCCTGATGTACATGCAATAACTTGATAATTAAGTTGTTTGAAAAATTGAATTTTTCTGTGGTAATGGATTTGAAAAAAACCTATTTAACGACAATACTAGCCATTAGCCTTACCCGTGTAATCATTTAATGTCGTAACAAAATACGTAGTATAAATAGATACTGACAACGATTGAGACATAGGCTAATTTTTATTGATAAAACATGCGTATAAAGCCGCAGGCGGAAGCTAGTGTCTAATAAGTATCTAAGTCTGATAGGTAAACATATAATATAATCATGATGGCATAAATATTTGTCATTTCAAATAAACCTAGTTTTGAATAAAATATTGCCTACAAATCAGTAATGGGCAATCAAGAGATAAAACACCTATTATTACGTAATACTGGTATTATCTGCAGTTTAATTAAGTTCCTCCGCATTATATAATTACCAATAATATATCGTGCTCTGATACGGTTATCTATGTATGTGCCGTAAATAGTTTATGTGCCGGATATATAACCAACTATAAAACTTTTGATTTAAACGTATATATACAGATGTATTTGGTTTTCTTTACAAATACCTAGCACAATTCAACGTAAAAATTGGAGACATGTTCTTATTTATTTTTTAGTTTGTTCATTGAAATTACTATTTTTATGTTTTACATGTTATGTTATACATGTTATGTTATCCATGTTATGTTATACATGTTATGTTAAACCTGTTATGATACACATGTTATGTTATACCTGTTATGTTATGCATATTATGTTATACCTGTTATGTTAGACATGTTATGTTTTACATGTTATGTTATGCATATTATGTTATACTTGTTATGTTATACCTGTTATGTTAGACATGTTATGTTATACCTGTTATGCTATACATGTTATGTTATCCATGTTATGTTATACATGTTATGTTAAACCTGTTATGATACACATGTTATGTTATACCTGTTATGTTAGACATGTTATGTTATACATGTTATGTTATACCTGTTATGTTAAACCTGTTATGATACACATGTTATGTTATACCTGTTATGTTATACATATTATGTTATACATGTTATGTTATACCTGTTATGTTAGACATGGTATGTTATACATGTTATGTTATACCTGTTATGTTATACCTGTTATGTTATACCTGTTATGTTATGCATGTTATATTATTATACCTGTTAAGTTACACATGTTATGTTTGCATTATCATGTACAGACTGCAGCGCTAATTTGTAACCTACAGGGGGTATACATAAAAATTAAAATAAAAAGGTGTAAAGGAAATATTTCATAATATTTGATTTAGAAGTAATTTATTTACAAAAATATAACCGATTTCAGATAAAAGAGAAAAACAAACTACGGAATCGATTTAGATTAAATTTCAATAGGAATTTATATCTATGGGGAGGCCTATGTTCAGCAGTGGACGTCCTGTGACTGATATGACGATGATGACTGTTATGAATAGATTATTTACAAATCAACGTTAGATTTTTATTTCATATATGTTTTGCATAATAATAATTTGATTTTAATTGTATAACAAGTTAATTGTATTCCAATCAACTTTACAAATAAAAGTGGGAATGTTTATGATTTCCATTGAAAATATACTACAAAATATGATTTTTCTATACTATCGGGTACTCTATTATGTCAAGACGCGGACAAAGATATCAAGATAAAATATCTTGGCAGTTTGAGGGCGCCCTCCACGCAAATGCAATACCGACGTAGACCCAGCAGTCACTTTAAGTAACCATACGTCATCTAGTACCAGGCTAAAACATGTTTGCGGGGTTGGCGGCTAAAACGAAAATTTACATGGTTGGCTGAAAGAGATCGCTTTTAAGAAGAGTTCTGCGCTTCTGCGAGTGTAAATGTGATATATACGTGTATTTTCTTTTGTTTTTAATGTGTAAAATAAATATACTCGTATTATGTAAAACTAAACCTTCAAAGTACTGACTCCAAGTCCTAGAATTATATTTAATAAATTACTTAATGAGTTCAGAGAGGTAAAATATAATTAATTTAACACCAAAATATATAGATGGCTTTATGAAACATGTTTTTTATCCACAAAAGAATATTTTAATCTTAAATTAATATTTTAAATATTAGAATAGTATTTCAAATGATATTTATTCAATGAATTTTTTGTGTTATTTTTTGTAATCAATAATCTTGCATTTTTTATTTTGACAAATGAATAAATAAGCCGTGATGTAGTAGATATCTAACATCAACATTTGTACAGCCAATTGGTTGTTTACGGCGATCCTAATAAACTTACCTACATGTATTCAAGAATATAAAGCTTTCATTTAATTTGATCCGAATGCATTAGGAACTAAAAGAACCGAGTTATTTGTAAATCATCTATCCCGTAGCAGGATCAAACCTACAACCTCTTGCATCTCAGTCAGCTACCCGCTCACCTCACCAAAACGGTAGTCTAACATAGCACACCATGGCTCGGCTACAAAATTTATACATAAAGGCACGATATGTTTCAAAAATCAAACGACCTTCTCCCATCTGCCACTACCACTCTGGATAGAAGTATATCGATAATATTTTTTGAAAAAATATTTCATACCATTAATGGGACAACGGCAAAAATGGCTACAGTACCATCAATTGAACTGACTAATGGTAGGTATGGTTACCTATAGTGTCCGCCTGGTCTAGTCGTTTTTTTCTGCGGAATGAAACGGCAAAGCTTTTAAAACTAGGTGACATTAATATTTATAAGTTTTGAATCGTTTATTCACCGTGACGAGTAACTAGCAATAATTGTAGTGAACAAACGAATGCAGCAATTAAGAAAAAAAAATGCTTAATAATGGTACAATCATGTTCACAAGTTCATTAAGCAACTTTTTAGGTAGGTTTTTCTTTGGAGGATATATGATAGTTGCCAAATTGCTTTCCCGTTATCTACTATGCGCAACTGCGTCGCGTCCCTAGTGCGCAGGTTGCGGAACAGCTCCAACACCAACCTAGCAAATTCTAAGATACATTGATTAACTATACCGTGAAGTAAATCACAGAATTTACAGAATCGCTGGGCTGTTCAAGAAACACATACAAGATTAGGCAGCTTCTTCAAACGTTATAATTACACGAGAATCAAAGGGTTCAAACAAATTGGAATCAATGAATTGTGATTGGAATAAATCTACTTGATCGAATGCGCAATGAATGAAACTCAATTGCATCAGCAATTTAAATAGGCACTGGATTATTCAAACATTCAATTTTGGAAATAAGGCTTAATAATTTTGAAAATTTAATTTGTTGGAAGTCGGCTTCAGTCGAGAACTGTTTCAGTTAACCTCATCAAAGGTTTTGATTTCCGTTTCATATTATTTTTCGATTATTTTAACCACAGTGATTGATTTTTAAGTAACCTGGTTTATTATAGAAATTAATTTAAAATGGCACAGATACTCATTACCTCTTACTTGCACACTACCGCATCCATTCGTGTGCAAGGGAGAGGTAATGATTTTCGGCACCATTTTAATACTCTCTTAAGAGTTGACTATACCTCAGCCCAAACTCGAACTCCCGCTTCTCCGCGCGCCGCTACACGTTCTATCTCGCCGTGGTTCATATATTTGCCGGTTTTTTATCATTCGGTCCCTTCATTTTCTTGTTGTGCTTATTTCTCATTACTGCGTCTTTACGTACACTACACATACGTACACTCCATTATGACATTGGAATAATACTATGGGGATGGTCTACGGATTGTGAAATTGTATTAAAAATACAAAAACGTGCAATAAGGGTACTTGTTAGGGCCAAATACAATGACTCGTGTAGAGACCATTACAGAAGGCTACAAATACCTATTAACGTCGACGTCTGTGTATATATTTGAAATATTAACATAATGTAAAGCAAAATATTGGTCAAATCAACAAAATAGGATGGTGTGGTTTTATGAAACCACGGTAAAAGTGAAACTTTGTTTCAAATTATAGACATTTAACTAAAAATTTACGTTGGCGAAAATGAGTAATAGTCTATAAACTACACGGTCAGCTGATGCGAACTATAGGCGCCGCCATATTGGCCTCGGCTGCTCTGACGAGCGCCTTTCACTTTATCCCTACTCCGCGGCCGACCGTCACACGACATGCAACACACAGACGAAAAAGTTTGAGACGATGTAATAAAAGTTTCACTTTAATAAGAGGAGGTAACAGTAGCAGAAGTATTAGAAACGGAATGTGTTTGGAGTCGGCTAGATATAGACTAAACTTGTTAAAAAAACAACCGCTTGTTAATGGACCACAATTGTTTAATAAACTTCCATTAAGCGTAAGACAAATCACCCGTGAAATCTCTTTCTGTAACAAAGTCAAACTACTCCTACTTACTAAAACAATTTACAATGTTAGTGAATATTTGGAAAATGACTACAGTAACTTTAATTTCAACCAGGAGACTGGATGTTAGCTAAATAAAAGATATGATTATATTTTATAATATTTTTGAATTAATTATTTTATTGTTATGATTTTAATTAATTATTATATGTTACAAATTGACGCCCTTTTATAGCGGATATTATTTTTATAATTAATTTATTGAGAGTTTTAGAAATGTATTAAATGATATTATAGATATTATAAGTTATATTATAGGTATGTTTATAATTCTTAAAATAATGTTGTAATTTGAATCTGACGAGAGACTGATGTTACACTAACTTTAATTAATTAATAAATGTAATTGTTCTTCTTTTTCAATAAATGATATTCTATTCTATTTACAAAAACCAACTTAATATAAATTCTACCTAAGAATTATGTGATCGCATGGAGCGACACAGATACCCCGTCTGAAAGCCGAGGCCAGACTGAATAGCGGACCGGGCGTCCGAAGTTTCATTAGTGCAAAAGTTAGTTATTTTCCTTTTATGGTAAAAATAACAGGTACTAGGAAAATGTAAAACACAGGTGCACTTATTTATGTTGTGTAGAATTACTGTACAAAGTTTCAAGATCTAAATTGAAGTATTCATCGTATAAGCATGGTTTTAATATAAATTTGTTTTTTTTTTATCGAGAAAATTTTACGGAATCGTATTTTCACAACACAAGCGTTCAAGCACATAGCCTTAACTATAACATACATGAATTACTAATTAAAAGCACAAAATATTTTGAACAAAAAATTGTTTCTTAATAATTGATTTATCGTCTCCCCAGGTATAGTGCGCCCTTAATTACTTTCTGTGGCATTACGATCCAAGGCATAAACGTTTAATTGTGTTAAAAGTTTCATTGACAGATATCAAGATCAGACTAAAACTTTTAATTGGTTTGTCGGTAATAGTCGTCTGATAGACTGACGCTTAGCTTTATAAGCTAAGCTTTGCGCAAAAGTATATTAAGATTCATTTGTTCATATAAAAAGTATGCACGATTTTGAAAGATTATTTATACTGTGGAATTCACTACCACACTCTATCCACGCAAGTCCATCACTAAGCACTTTTAAGCTTAGAGTCAAAGAGCATTACCTGTCCTTGTAACTTTTTAGGTTATTATGTATAAGTAGGTATATTATGTATATTTTGTATCATGCATTATGTTTATCTGTAATATAAGTATAGTTTATAGTTATTATTTTTAATATGTACAAAATGTTATTTATTATAGTATATATTATGTGTAACTATTAGTATTTTACTCCTTTACGCTATTCTGTGCACGTACCCATCACTATAATCGACTATCTCTATCTTCAAAGGTTTGCTGGAAGAAAACTCTTATTAGGGTTAAGCTCGCTTTTGTACTACTTACCTTTGTAGTAAAACATGCCCATTTTGTAAGCTGTTTCTGTCTGTAAATTTATTTGTGTACCTTAAAGAATATGAATATGAATTATTTTACAGCTCAAAAGTTAGTTTTGAGAAACAAGCATTACGTTTTGCGTACAGTTGAATTTGGTTAAATTTGTAACAAGTAAATTGCAAAATTTTAAAGAATAGCTATTGAAGTTTACGGAAACGGTGATAGAGTTTTTAAAAACTAAACTTTTAAATTTTGATAAAAGATTTTAATTAAAAATATGATTATAATGAAACGTCTGAGACCAATTTCATTCTCGAGACGAATAATTTAATTAGAATTACCACAATAAAGCACGAAGGCACACCACGCGTAGGTGGTAGCTGATAAGCAGCCAGCTGGAACTCCGAGAATACAACGTTGCAGATTTATGCATTCAAGGTTATTATGCATCTCTCAGCTGGCTGCTTAACTTCACTTACTATTAAATATACTGTGAACTAACTTGCATTAACAGATTTTCAACAAAACACTGCACTTGATACCAGTGTATCTACAATGTTAGAGCTATTCCACTGACAAAAACAGACAAAATAATGTTTTACACTGATACTTCTTTTTACATGCGGAGTAAAAATACAAGATTATAAAATTCTAAGTTAGTTATCTGGGTCAGTGGTTTAATAAAGTTGCCGGGTCACTTTTATGACAAAAGGAGAAACAACAGTAAAATATACCCTGAAAAGGAAATATGTATACTGTCCCCGCACAGAAAGGGACTTGTATCTTATCTCAAGGTAGTCTTTACTGGAAAATGAAGATAATCAGATACTGCTTTGTAAACTGACAAAGTCAACTTCTTTATACCCCATTGTGAGGGTAATTAAGGAGGTGCTAGCTGGCTTTTTATTGGGTGACATCGAAAGGATTTGAGTATTAAATTTTACGATTATACAGCCATAAATGGGGGAAAGAGTCTTTTATCTGAATTGAGGTTTAAAATTTATTGAATACTAACTGACCCGCCCGCGGTTTCGCACGCTTGAAATTTCCCGTTCCCGTGGGAACTTCGGGATAAAAACTATATAAAACACTCTTGTCAAAGTGACGCGACATTTGATGTCAATGAACGACGGTTAAATTATATGGATATTGTTTATACAAAAATACTAAAATCGCGACTAATGGGAGGTGGGGAATACTTTATTACCTATTCCTACCAAATATACAAAAAAATCATTAAAATCGGTCGACCCGTGTCGGAGAAGTGCGACAACTAAAACCGTGACACGAGATTTGTATAAATATATTAGAAAAGATGTAGATACAAAAAACCTAAAATTGTGATTAAAAAATGGGGGCTGGGGGTAGGAGAGTGGACAATACTTTACCACCTATTCTCATACCAAATATAAAAAAAATATTAAAATTGGCAACACAAAAAAGGCAATTCAATGAACTAATGGGGGAGAGCTATATATAAAACTAGTTTAACGGGTTGATCTTAGCTATGTGTGATGAAAAACTATCACAGTGGGGAACAAAGCTCTATTTTGACAGCGGTTGGGGCAGAAAATGTTCTAAAGGAGACCATCCACTGGAAGGATAACCTAATAAAGGTTGCTGGGAGGCCTATGCTTACCAATAGACGTCCTACGCAGATATGATGATGATAATAATGAGTCGAGCGTTCAACCACTACCGCAAATAATGGTGAGCGATGGAGATGGAGCACGCGTAAAGATACACTCAGGACCAAGGCCCGAAAATTAATAGTCCGGAAAACAGACTTGTTTGGTTGTGGGATTACATATTTTTAACCGGCTTCAAAAATAGGAAGAAGTTCCAAATCAGTTGTTTTTTTTTAATATTTGTTACTTTAATCCTTCGTTATTTATCAAATGTTCGAGTTGTTTTTTTTTTATTTGAATACTTTCAGATTGGTCCTCTAGAATTTATTTCAAATCGTTTTTGTAGGTTGGTTTTTAAATCAAAATAACTGTACTATTTTCTGAAGTCGATTATACTTTTATTAAAAAGTTACTTGTGAATAATAAAATATACGAAATTAATTTATATTATACACATTGAATGAAAACATCATCATCATCGTCAGCCTTTCTCATCCCACTGCTGGGCGTCGGCCTCTCTTCATGTCGCGATTGGCCTCTGTCCTGCGCTGTTCTAACCCACATACGACCTGCGATTTTTATAATATCGTCGTCACATCTTGCCGGCGGATGACCTGCGTTCCTGGTTCCATCTCGGGGCCACCACTCAGTCAGCACCCTGCTCCACTTCCCTTTCATCCAATTCCGAAATTCGCAAGCGGACTAAAGTTCAAGACGTTAGCAAGCGTATATCGGGACTCAAATGGACTTGAGCAGGACAGGCCAGGCGGGGTGATGACAGGTGGAGTAGGATGCTGAATGAAAACATAATAAATATAAATATTGCTGGACACGAGCCCTATCTAGCCCCAAACTAAGCAGAGCTTGTACTATGGGAACCAGATAACTGATAGAATACTTATATACTTTTTTTTGTAAATACATACTTATCATATATATAAAAAAACATCCAGACCCGGAACAAATATCTGTAGATCATGCAAACATTTGTTCCGCGGCGGGAATCGAACCCGGTACCTCCTGCGTCTCAGCCGGCTATTCGCCCACTGTGCCACGGAGGTAACCAAATCTGTGTTATTTTAATATTTCTGTATGTAATATGCTTTGAACAGTAAATAAAATAAATAAATAAATATTGCTGGATATTTCACACAGTGCTATCTAGCCCAAATTAAGCAGAGCTTGTACTATGGGAACCAGATAACTGATAGAATACTTATATACATTTTTTTTTGTAAATACATACTTATAATATATAGAGAAACAACCAGACCCGCAACAAATATCTGTAGATCATGCAAACATTTGTTCCGCAGCGGAGCGGAGTAAATGAAGTATTGTCTGTTTTTGGTCAGCTATGTATGTGACCACAACTTATTTCCGGACACGTGTGGAGCATTTTTAAGTAGCAATTAATTAAAAATTATTACGGTCAATATGTAAGCCGTGTTGGCCCAGTAGGATATACACCGACTTTCTACTTAAAAGTAGTGGATTTTAACTCTGACCAGTGGATTTATACTTGAAAAAAAAATATGCGCTCTGTCCCGTACCCAAGACGGTGACGGAAAACATCGTGAGGTGTCCTTAGCCTGACTAGGTTACGTGCCCTAGATAGAATCCAAAAAAATCAGAAGTTGTGTCTTACGTTAGTCGATACTATTTAATATTATAAAGAGGAAAGATTTGTATTTTTGTACTCAAAAACTACTGGTCAGATTTCAAAAATTATTTCACAATAAGAATGCTACATTAACTCTGAGTAACGTATGCTACTTTTTACCCATTTGTGTAGAAGGAGGGTAATATTTTTATTGAAAAACTATGCGCCGAAGCTGCGGATTGGTCAGCTAGTATATAATAAGCGGCAATAGGCTTGCAACCTCTCAAGTATGAATTGCTTACGTCTATACAAAAATATATAATATATTGTTTAAAATTTGTCTCTGACAAGCCCAATTGGAGTTTATTCACGGGTTTGAGTACAGTATAACAAATCTGAGGGTGTCCAACATGTGGATTTATAAAGTACTATTATTATTATTTAAGTGCGATACCAAACACGAAAAAAAATATGCATACAATACGTATGTAGAGTTACTTAAAAAAAATATGTAATAATTAAGATTATCACAAAAAAAATTCGTGGCAGGACATTAAAAATAGAATACAATCAAGAACAGAATGTCATAACTGGCCAGTAACTCATCTTTCATTTTGAATTTTGAACGAAACTTTCTGGGCCTAATGAGGCTACTAATAGCCAGGACCATATTACTAATTCAACATTTATCGTCGAGCAATAGAATAAATAGCTGACCACTCGGGTCTAATCTTTAGTGCGCAAATTAAGCTAACAACTGTCTGACAACCATATTAAGTTAATCAAGTTACTGAACCCTGCTGATTCACGGCCGGCTTTGCTGAAACATCCATTAACCTTCGTTTACCAGTGGTTAAAGCAGATCTGTCACTGTAAAATTAGCTTGCAGTGCAAAATCTGCTTTATTTCCATTGAATTAGACTCAACATGGCTGTTGATAAGATTTGTGTATTTTGATGATTTGATGTTTCATTATCGCTTCTGTTTGTGTCACATAAAACAGATACTACTAGTTGTCCCAACGAACTTTGTATCGCCTTGACATGCATATGACGCGGGCTGTCAATTTACGTCACCCCGGTAGAATTGAAAATCTGCCATCATTATGTATGGGGAAATGAATTTCCTTAATAATTTCTTTTTTATGAATTTTTCCAATATTTTAATAGATATTCTGCTATTCGGGGCGGACACAAATCCAACAAATCAAAGATCATCAAAATCGGTCCCGCCGTTCTCGAGTTATAAGTGATCGAACAAACCCGACTTTTTATCATATATTAAAGATGTCTTATATAAATTAAGATATTAAAGATTTTTTTTATCATCACCTTTGAAGGATAGACGCACTCAATTGTAAATGCCGTTAACGGTCAACCATCCAAGCACTGACTAAGCCGAATGACAATATATCTGTTTTTCTCATTAGTGAGTCTTTTATGGAGATATTATTATTTGTTTTGTGGTTGAAGCTCTTAGCTACATGCATACGTTAGTGGGATAAAGTAATGCAATCAAAATTCATAGCATGCTTATGGTGGCGTGAAGCCCGACATGGTAAATATCTGATGGCAGGCCTAATCTCTTAACCCTCCCTTGCCCAAAACGGCCAACAAAAACGTCACAAAAACTGACAAAGTCCCTGGCTAATACGAAAAAGATTCTATCAAAAAAAAGTGGCACTCCGGGAGTGCCGACAGAAGTGAAAATTTGAATAATTACGAGATACTTATATACAGAAGTGTCGGTAATGGTAACGGTATCAGTGTCGCGAGTTCAATGTTTTTTCCCCGTCTTAAAAAATGCCCAACGCGCCTAAAGAAGTTTTCATTACTTATATACCGAGGTGTTGGTAACGGTAACAGTGTGGCGAGTTCAATGGTTTTTTCCCCATCTTAAAAAATGCCCAATTCAGTATTCATTTATTCACCATTTCATTCCATTTCATAATATTGGTAGGAATGTCAAAAATATATTACAAATTATGGCAGTTATGTAACTACAGAACTAAACGCGCCTAAAGAAGTTTTCACTTCAATAAACGAAAAAAATCCACATCATAAATGGTTTTAAAGTTGCTGCCTCAAAAACCCGCATCTAAAAAGTTGAGTCGGAAAAGTTTGCACCAAAATGTTTACAGTGTAAAAGCCTAATGTCAGTCGCTGGTAAAGCCGCTGTGCGAAAACGCGTTCCATTATCCATTCTAATCATCATAGCCTTTTATCGCATTCTTTTCAATATTCCCTGCTGACCGGTTTAAGCTACCAGGGGAGCAACACTCGTAGGTGTAATTGAGTACAGAGCCTGGATTAATTAAAGCAGAAATGTATCAGGAGTGCAGACTTGGTGGCGACCTACGCAGGCGCGTTGCGTGTTCAACATCGCAGTGGTAACTTTACTGACGCAACGGGCGCTCGTACTCTCTCGAACATAGGACGTGTTTTCGAACGAAAAAGTAGCACGTTCTGAATTTGAATTCTGTCGCCACTTCTCTGATCACTTTCGAAAAACAAAACGTTCGAAGTTTGAAAAGTTGACGCGATAAAAGATGAAAATAAAGTGTGGGCTAGAGGAACTTGTGATGGCTGAAAGTTTTGTGAGTGTTGAATAATTAAAAAGTTTGTGATGTATGAAACAAAAAAGGATTTAATCGCTGTGTTAAACAAATAAACTGATGATAATGGCTGTAATTCTAGCGTTCTACTCTGCAAAAATATCGCATTATTCGATATTTGGAAAATAAAGTTGATCTCTTTCTTATTTTGGTAAGTTTTAAACAAATAAGTTTTACTGTTAAATTGTGTAATATCAGTATGTATCAAAAGTAAATAAAAATATAACTATGTAACGAGAACTACATATATTTAGCCAGTAGAACTAAATTAAGGTGATATGGCCGTTTCATCGCGTGTGTCGTATGGTGCGCGTGTTTTAGTTCAAAATCTCAGATTTTCTTGAATATTTACGCAGATATAGTTTTATATCTATTCTTATTTTCGTTTGAACTTTGTTTTTTTTCATTTATGGGTCTGAAGTATGTAATTGTAGGTGCTTCGAGGACTGAGCGCAATGGCATGTTATGTCAGCTCTGTCTATACCGCATTCTAGGTGACATTTTAGATTCGCTCTACGGGGGGGGGGGGGGGAGAGTATGTAGTAGTAAGTTGATGCTTGTAAAAGGTGTTGCTATCACACATCGCAGTTTATAGATTTTAGTGTCACCGAAAATGGTCTGCAGTCAAGTGGTACCTGACGACCATACCCTAGTTCTTGTTTTAGGGTACATAGCAACTACTATTACCCATTCATTACATTACATTAAAAAAATAAAGATTTAACACAGCGCTATCTAGCCCCAAACTAAGCAAAGCTTGTACTATGTAAACCAGATAATTCTCGACCAGGAACCTGTAGATCATGCAAACATTTGTTCTTCGGTGGGAATCGAACCCGCAACCTCCGGCGTCTTAACCGGCTATTCGCTCACTGCACCACGGTGGTCATCATTGTTACCTTTATCAAATTACTAAAATACAATATTAAAGTTGTCATTTCTTGAAAATAATGTTAGTTGAATGGGTGATTTTTTCGAAAAGCAATCCTCTGCTAAAACGCAAGGTTTAGTAACAAATATAAACAGTACAAGCCAGTTCACTATACGTTTGCACATGCATAAATGACATTCCAATAAAAAAAAGTAATTTTACCGATTTTGGAAGTCAGACATCGAAGTAACAGCAGTAACACTAAAAAATCCCGAATTTACAATAATAGATGAAATAAATCACAAAAATTTTCTAAGTAGGTATACTAAATTCTCAAATCTACTTATTGATTTAAACTTACGATAGCACTAGCACAAACAAAGTCAAAGTCAAATATTTTTATTCATTAAAATCACAAGGATCACTTTGAAACGTCAATTTTACTGCCTGTTCCTTCGCGACCAAGCCAGGAAATAAAGGCAAGAAACAAGGCTGGTTGTTTTTTTATGATCCTTTTAGAATACATAACAATACAGAAAATCAATTATGTCTAAATTGTAACATTTTGATCGAGTTGGAGCAATTTCAATCCCAAGCTTCTCTATCATTTAATTAATCCGATATTTTATAGTAGGCTTTTTTATAAAGATTTAGTTTAAATACGTTTTTAAATTTATTAATTGACAATTTTTGTACATCCCTTGGGAGTTTGTTATAAAAGCGTAGACCTTACCCTTTAAACGATTCACTAACTTTATGGAGTCTACAAGTGGCAACAGCGAGTTTAATCTTTATTTCTAGTATTAAAATTATGATTATCGCTATTTTTCGTAAACAAATTAATATTCTTGTGAACATACATCAGATTTTCATAGATGTATTGACAAGGAAATGTCATAACATTTATTTCTTTAAACTTATTGCGTAATGATTCTCTGGGGCCCATATTATAAATTGCACGAACAGCCCTCTTCTGCAGCACCAAAACGGTGTTTATATCGGCAGCACTCCCCCACAGCAGTATCCCGTATGACATAATGCTGTGGAAGTAGCTGAAGTAAACTAGTCTAGCTGTGTCTACGTCTGTAAAGAGACGGATATTTTTGACTGCGTATGCCGCAGAACTAAGTCTCTTCGACAACTTATCAATGTGAGGGCCCCATTGAAGCTTATTATCTAGGTTTATACCTAAGAATACGGTGGTGTCCACAAGAGCCAACTTTAATGGCAAGCAAACCCTAATGGTTTTCGGATGTTTAATCTCATGTAAGTTTTCTTAAAAGGTTCACACGTTATGCCGTAATTGTCGACGTAACAAACAAAACAAATATCCTTCAAAATATAACAGAATACTAATTTAAAAGTTAAAGTAGGTTTTAGGAGGGGTTCAAAAATACAAAGTCGTTAATAGCGTACGCAGGCTGTCCGTGATTGAATTGTCAACCCTCGGGTTATGTTGAGTTTATCCCAAACAGCGGCTAAAAGTTTTATTGTTTTCCCGATAACGATATTAAATCTAAAGAACCTAATAAAAAAGATTGACACATGATTTTTTCTTGCAATCTTAATTTTAATTCTGAATGGGACACCTTTAAAGCTATTTTGGGTTTAATATGGTGTCAAAATTGTGAATTTAGTTTCAAAAGGACATGTCCGCTTTTTGTATGGACGTTGGTTTTTTATTGCTAGTAAAAAAATTAACTAGCTTCTAAATACATTTATTTAAAAGTGGTATAAATACTGAACTTGTAACCATTAAAATTATATTTTTAAACACCACCATTTTCGAGAAAAATAATATAATATATAATGTTAGTACATTTATAGTATTTGTAGGTGGCAACCCCAAAGAAAAAAAACTGTCAGACAAAGTGGCATTTTACGCTTCCGCATTTATTACTGTTTGTGTTATCGTTTTCTGTTTTGTTCTTTTCCTTTTATTACTGCCGACTTAGCTTTTTTACAACGGATTTTTGGAGTAGGTTTTTTTTTCGATTTTTCGGTACATGTTGAACTCATTTTTTGTGGTGTGTTCCCTTTGTCAAATGTAGAGGTGCATTCATGTTAAAGGTAAATTCACACTATTTTTTTTTAACGTAGGTGTTTAGAAATGTATAGTTAATTTAAAAAGGACGGTTTTTAGGATATCTACCCTTATATATTTAAATTTACTTGGTTAAAAATGCTGAGTTGGAAACTTTTTGTGGCGACTACTAATAACTTTTAACTGCGTAATCTTTTGTTGTACTGTATTTTTATTTTTTTTTGTTGGTATTTGTTGTAATTAGTGGTTGATATAATAAAAATATTTTCTTCTTTCAATAAATATGAATAATAAAGACCCAGTCTTGGACATCTCCTGTGGATAAATGAATAAATGATAACACTTTATTGTACACATTAAAAAAATAAAAATTACGCATAAAATAGAAGACACAAAGCAAATAGTACAATGGGCGGTCTTATCCCTTTAAAGCGATTTCTGCTTTGGTTCTCGATAAATAACTTTTTCAAACTACTAAATTTTGTGGACACAAGTTTGCTGTTAAAAAGTGATTTAAGAAATAGGGTTATAAAGTTCATTTTGTCTTTTTGGAATGGGCACACAGAGTAGTAAAATGTCTGGATTGTTTTGATTAAAAACAATTAAAAATACTCTTCAGAAATAGCTCAGAGGGTCAGCCAGCTGAAGTGGACCGGACATATCTGTTAAGTTACGATATCCGTTGGGGTAACCGTGTTCTAGGGTGGATACCACGCTTAGGCAAGCGTAGTGTAAAACGCCCGTCAGCCGGCTAGATAAAGCGTCGATCCGTACTCTAGAGAGTACAGTCTAGATGAAAAGCGCCAAAGATCGGGCTCAGAAGTGTACCTTGGAGAACTACGTCTAGTAGTGGATTGCTATAGGTTTATGATGAACCTCTTATTAACTGGTTGACCCGCCCCGGCTTCGCACGGATTTCTAAATTGAATATAGCCTAATGGTTTTGAGTTCATACAAAAACCTCATAGAAAAAAGCTCTTTCAATTTTTCCCGAATTATAAAACTTTCCGGGCTACTTTTCAAAATGTTCTTGCATACAAACCTTTTCCCGAAAATAATGAATATAACATAAACAATTATTTTAATCCGATGAGCCATTTTCGAGTTTTTGCACGGCAATTTATTATAATTTTGACTGCCCCGTGGCGCAGTGGGCGTATAGCCGGCTGAGACACAAGAGGTAGCGGGTTCGATTCCTGTCGCGGAACAAATGTTTGCATGATCTACAGATATTTGTTCAGTGTCTGGGTGTTTTTCTATCTATTATAAGTATGTATTAACAAAAAAAAGTATATAAGTATTCTATCAGTTATCTGGTTCCCATAGTACAAGCTCTGTTTAGTTTGGGGCTAGATAGCGATGTATGAAATGTCCAGCAATATTTATTTATATTTATTTATAATTTATTTATACTATAACTATACAAAATCTGGGATAATTTTGATCCCTCTGCTGGTAAAGATGGTATTTTCTGTTGGTACATACAGCCACAATCATATTTTGACACCACCCGCCAGAGGGCAGTCGGTTCGATCGTTCAATATTCACGATTGATGTTCTTATTTTCATGAGTAAGATTAATGTGCTAGAGAGTTTCGTGTTTGTGTTAGACTACAGTTTCGGTATGAAGTATTGAGGGGCTTAGGTGCTAAGTACTTTAATATTTTATACGTCATAGTCTAGGATTTTTGTTAGTAGAGAAATATACAAGAAGTACCTGGCACAATTGTTTACGAGGGATAAAGGCTAGAATGTGGCAAGGTATAATTTACTTTTGGCTTCCAGCCTAATCAAATAATTGCGAATTAGATTTAAGGTCTGCTAAATTGAAACCAATATACTATTAAACAATATTTGTTTCGATAATAAATACTTGTTTACCGTGAGTCCCAAGTAATTAAGGTCTTACTTAGAAGCTTGATCGATACCGTCAAATCCCTTATAAGTTTTTGCATACCTCTACCTACACAGGGAATAAAGTTTATCAACTTGTTATTAATATATTTTTTGCTATTTCAAGCGGAATCGAGAAAAAAAGATTTTAATGTTAGATTGAAAATATCATAAACTTGGGGGAAGTTTTGCCTTGAAATGGGAAAAGGGGACATTATCAAGAGTAGTACTTGTAAATTGTCTAATAAGATAATTTTTGACTCATTGTCATGAATCAGGGTCAGGGTCAGTCCTACGAGGTACACCAGTCTAGCCAAGCTGGTCTAAATTGGCTACCATTCAGCCGTATCACAGTATCGTGGTGATAACTCCTACGTAAAAGTAGTATAATGAATGAATTAATATAATCTTGGTATGGTTTACTTGTAAATAAAGTCTCTATATAAGTCGAACAGCAGGCTTACTCCCCAAAGTGATTCGATTCTGATTTTGTCTTTGATTCGAACTCGTTTCTGATTCGAACTCGATCCAAAATCTTACTCCCGAACCAATTCGAATCGAAAACAAAGATCGACTCCAGTTCGAGTTCTATCGGTATCGTTATGCAGATCGGTGTACAACTCGGGCCCGGCAGTCTACAATAGGCTACCAGATAGTATCCGAAATGCAGCCTCTATCGCACCGTTTAAGGGTCGTTTGAAAACATGCTTGTTGGAGAGGGTTTTCTACAGCATGGCTGAATTCCTCGAATTACCCGAACTGTAGAAGATCCCCCCCCCCCCATAACCCCATAAATTATACTATATTATATAGTATAATATAATTTTTTAAATTTGACAAATGACGTGTAAAATATTATTTTTATTAATAATTTCTTGTATTCTGCTGCGACGTGGACACTCACAGGCGATTTAAGTAATCCAGCAGTTTAAGCTTGGACATCGAGCTATGAAACGGACTAAGGTTGGAGTTTCTCGCAATAAAATTATCCGATAGAGAACCAAGGTCATCGACATAGCCCATGTAAGCTGAAGTGGTAGTGGACTAATCATATTATGCCGAAGAACTGACAACTGTTGGGGTAAACGAGATCTCGAGTGGAGACCGCTTCTTAGTAAACGTAGTGTGGGGTTCCCCCCAGATAGGTGGAGCGATGATTTAACAAGTAACTTTTTAACAAACGTATAACAGACTTCAGAAATCAAAAAAATCAAAATTGAGTTATTTTGATTTAAAACCCAAACTACTGAACCGATTATGATGAAATAGAAATCTGAAAGTTTATCCTTTCAAATAAAACAAGAATAAATCACTTCATAAATGACGGAGTTCTAAAGTAACAAACATGAAAAAATCAACTAAATTGAGACCCTCCTCCTTTTTTTGAAGTTAGTTAAAAAGGCGGGCAGAAAGTGGATGAAAAGAGCTGAAGACCGGTCTCAGTGTCCAGCACTCCATGGACTCTATGTCCAGCAGTGGACTAATGTGGGTTGATGATGAAGATATATATTATTCTATATATTGTGTAGAGTTCCTACCTAGGCTTCAAATGATAGGCTCGGTACTTAGCAAAAGTGGACTGTATTTACTTTCTTCTTAGTTACTAGTTTACAAGGTATAAATCGCGTACTTGATGATCACAATTTTTCCGTTCAAATCGGTTTATACTTATGCAAAAATAGCCCTCGCCCTAGCCATGGTGCGGGGATCGTAATTTACATTTTCACAAATCATCTTCTATAATTCTTACTATATCGAAGTTTCCAGAAAAGTTAGACGGAGACTTACCCATAGCTATCTCACTCTTTTTGACCGTTACAATCTTAGCTACCTATACATTTGAATCTGATTCGATCCTATAACTACCTAATACATTTAAATCTAGATTCGATCCTGTCCCGTCTTTGATCGTCCATTACACATTGTTTTGGCCGATTTTTGCACCCTTACGCTATATTCTTCGTCACATTACATCACGTTTACATTAAAAAAAGAATTTTGAAAATCGGTCCACAATTGATAGAGAAATCTGTGAACAGACATAAAAAAAGAATATATAGTCGAATACAGAGCCTCCTCCTTTTTTTGAAGTCGCTTAAAAACTAACTTTTTGTTGTTTTATTGCCAGTTTATGAAACTGTCATTTGTGTCTTTTGTCACAAGACTAGAACGGAAATTGGATTTGTCAAGTTTTATTACATAAATTGGTGTTTTGCTTTGTTGCCAAATCAATCTGTTGTATTCATCTAAACTTGTGAATGTCTCAATCCTTGGTAGTTCTGTCAATATCAAAGCTGGTTCTAGATTGCAGTTGAAACTATTTTGCCAAAAGCCTACGTTGATGCAACTTGAACCTTATTTGCTAAGCGATAAGAGATTAATCTTGTCTGCATGTCGTTTCGTGATAAACTATCATACTATAATATCAAGTATCATACTATAATATCACTATAATATCATACTATAATGTCAAGGTTATATCACTTCGTATTACAAAGCGGCATAATTTATCATTATCTGCAAATATGTTTATGCAGTTCGTATTTGCAGATAACATTATGTTAATATTACCAATGCATAAAATCTTAGGAAGTAATGAAGTAGTAGTAAAGTTAAAGCTATCTATCACTAAATAAGTAGACGATAGCGTCCTATGTAATGGTGTCTTTAACGTGATTATAACTAGTGGTTCACCCCGAACTGTGAACTCGCGAGTCTCCAATAAAAACAAATAAATATTATTCGTAATCTTCGACTATCAAAATAGTGCCACGTAATAATAACCAATAAACTTGACCTACAGTTTTATTCAAATTATAGGTAACTGGAGCTCATGTTGTTTGGTTATACTTTTTGGGGTAGAAATTGTAGTTATTCTAGATTTCAGACTTTCAGACTCTGGGGTCAATGGTGTACCCTGTGTGAATTTTGTCAATGTTCAGTTTTTATTGTGGTTAATAACTTAAAAACTACAAGGTTTAAATTAAAAATAAAAACGGGTTCAAAATATCCTCATAAAGACCTTTTATTAAACGTGCTATTTGACCGGATAGTCCTATTTTGTTTTTTTTAACCCCTCTTGAACCCTAATATCTCAACAACCTCCCTATATTTTAAGTTGATTTAGTCACACCAAAATTGTGCCACCACCACCTACCTATATACTAAATTTCAAGATGATCGGATAAACGCTTCGAAAGTTATCCTCGGACAAACAAACATACATACATACTTACATACATATATACATACAACGCCGATTTGCCCAAGTTGATTTGGAGATCTCGTTTCGCTCGATCAATAAGTTATGTACCTATTTTAATAAATAAAGTAACTCTGTCTCTATGTACATCTGTATGTTTGTTACATTTCACGACTAACGGCTAAACCGATTTCCATGAAATTTGGCAAATAGATAGAGTAAGACCTAGGCTTCTTTTATTGACAAACCAAAAGCGAACGGAGGTTAATTTGATTTACTTGTTTAATTACGTTCGATTTACTATTTTCACTATGATTCAGGTTTTCCTAAAAGTTTTTCCTTGTTACCCACAAATGATTTAATTTTCTTCCCCATAGGGATTTCTTAGGTTATTGCCCACAACTGTTCTCATATCCTGTGTAAACATAATAAAGCACTTTAGTGGTTATGGACTAGGCCAAATTGACTTTCGACGTCAATACATCGCGATGCTTTTTACGAACGCCTAGGGAATTTATAACTAGTGGTTCGCCCTGAACTGAGATCTCGAGATTCTCTCATAAAAACAAAAATATGTGTATTATTCGTAATCTTTGAATAAGTATTTTGTTGAAAAATTACTTTTTTAAAACAAGCTTTTATAAAATTCATTATCGGAACCTCAAGCAGATTCAAATGAGCCCAAACACTAGTAGCCTACTATAATCCATTCAGAAGTTCCGTTGTCTAGCATCCGTCTCCATCATGAGATGGTACCATATTATTGCATTGTCACCGGTTGAGGGGAACGGGTTTAAAATTCAGTTGCAAGATTCCACCCGGACAAACATGCGTACATTGCAAATTATTATAAAGCTTGTTATGTACCCCAAAATAGTTGACCAACAGTTTCAAATAACAGGTAATGGGAGTTCATGTTAACTGGTTACTGTGTTAATTGTTAATGTTAATTGGGTACAAATTTAGTTTAGATTTGAGACTTATGCTTACCTCTATTTGTTTCACTTAATCTACACGCATACCAAATTGCAGCACTGTGGGGTCACTGGCGGATCCTGTGAATTAGGTCAAAGTTCAGTTCTTAATATGGCTAATAACTCAAAAACTACAAGGACATTACTAAAAATAAAACTGAGTCAAAAAGTACTAATAAAGACGTACCATTTGATGTCCCGTTTGACCTAATAATCTCATTTTAATTTTTTTTACCCCATTTGAACCCCAATATATCAACAACCCTCCCACATGTCACTACCTACCTATATATCAAATTTCACGATGATTGGATAAACGCTTCGAAAGTTATCCTCGGACAAACAAACATACACACATACATACATATATATAACGCCGATTTGCCCAAGTTGATTAAGAGACCTCGCTTCGCTCGATCAATTCTTATTTATATCGGTAGTCTGCTAGTGCACACGATTTCCAACGAGTTAATAGACGTTAGTCTTCCGTTTTATTTATGAGCCGTTACTGCTTCATAAAATATTTAGGGTGACTTGCGCAACGATGCCTAATCGTATTTAGTGCATAAATATGTTTAGGAGAGTTGTCAAAGCATCAAATTTAAACATGTCTAGTCACTAATTACATTAAAACTGGCTTGTATAGTGATCTCAAAATTATTTAGCGATTAAACATGTTTAAAAACGTATTTGTATGATTTAGCAACTCTTGAAGTCATATTTAACCACTAAATAGGTTTAAACATCGTAATGCAAGCAGAGCTAAAACAAGTACTTCTATATTAAATACGGTAAATGATATTTCTACATAGACAACTTTTGCGGCAATATTGCCCCCGTCCGTAATCTTGCGTAAAATTATCCTATAAAGTAAGTGAATCGTGTTAATTTTCACAATGATTTATAATAAAAGTGGTGTAATCACTAGAAAGCACTAAATATACGACATTATTAGGATTATAACAGTAATGTTTAAAAGTTTTGTGGTTCAAATCAAAGTAATGTTGCTACAAACTTGAAACAAAACGATCCTGAAACATGATGGTTTTCTAAAAGATTTTGGTGAGCGCCCTGTTCACTCGCGATTTGAAGAGTTAGTTGGAGTTATTAGGAAACACATACTCAGGCAGTGCGTTTCACACGTTCACAAAATGTCACAAAGTGAATTTGACTCTGAGACAAATGAAATGAAGCGCTGGCTTTGTTAACTAAAATCACGACTGAAATCTACCTTCTAAAATGAAAAAAGTGAGCGTTCAAACGTATCTAAAAATTCCACCGACCCATTGCAAATTGGAAGTGCATGAATCTTCATACAGTTCATGTTAAAAATGTTTGATGGTAAAAAAAGCCAGCTGTCACGTCTCTATAGTTCGTTAACGGAGAATTCAATCGGTGCTGTTGCTGAATCGACCTCGTACACGGTGCCCAAACTATGCGCAATGTCACCAAGTGGAAAGAAAAATGGACCATTCGAAAAACGTGTCGGGCAATCCATGCGCAATACTTTGTCAAATATACACTCTTTTGTTTTAGATGTAGGTGTAAGTGCTTTCGGGATGCCGGTCGTTTTTGTGTTAGTTTTATTCTATCTAGTTTTATGGATAACTAGCTGACCCGACAGACTTCGTCCTGTCAAAAAGATTTGTAATGTGGCAGTTTTTGTGCCTACGTATTTTAAAAAATTCTCCTGAACAGAACCGTCACCCTGGTGATAGGGCGTTGTGAATAAAAAATAATTAAATAAAACATATATAAGGATTTAAAAGTAAGTAATCGCTTTATTGTTAATCATGTGAATCATAATTATTATTATTATCATTGTAGTGCTTTGTAGTATACGATGTTTTTTGTTTGATTACCTGGCGCATAGATAAACAAATCTGATGGTTTTCCAACACGGGAACAGGCAACATACAATTGACCATGTGAGAAACATGGGTTTTCTAGATTAATACCACAAACACTTAATGATTGCCCCTGGGACTTGTTTATAGTCATAGCAAAAGCAAGCCGCACTGGAAACTGTAGTCGTTTAAACTCAAATGGCACATCAGTCGGAATCATTGGGATGCGCGGTATGAGAACATCTTCTCCTTTATACTTTCCTTTGAGTATAGTTGCTTCTATCACATTGTTTAGTAATTTTTTTATCGCTAACCGTGTACCGTTGCAAAGACGCGGTTGGTTGATATTTCGCAACATTATAACCACCGATCCAACCTTTAATTGAAGATTGTGAGGTGGCAATCCTGGCAAATCCAGCGAGTTTAAAAATTCCGGTGGATAGTTGACTACATCATCTTGATTAGTAGCCGAATCAACTGATTTATATATCCTCAATTCGCCTGTAATTTGTTCTTGAATTTTGAAATTTAATTCATTTACATCTATGTTTTTTGCAGCCAGTATAGCTCGTTCGCTCAACCAATCATGGTTTCTGTAATTTTGAGAAACATCTGGAAACACCTTCTGAATAAGTTCATCTTTTGATCGAGTTAACTGACAAAAACTTTGAGGCAAGTTAATGCAGCCAGTCAACATGTCTATAGGAAATTTGCCATTACCAATGTCAATCAGTTGTTTAGAGAATATGTTTCCAGATTGGTCATTTTGCAACTCGACACGCATATTCTTGCTTAAATGAAGTACTTTGACATGTTTCCACAAATTGGAGGACTTTAGACATGCATTGAGTTCATCAGCTGGCGTTGATCGTGGAATCACTGGCAATGTTTGACGAAAATCTCCTGCTAATAAAATCATTGCACCACCAAATCGGTTATTATTGCTCCGTAGATCTTTTAAGGTTCTGTCTAAAGCCTCCAAAGATTTTTTATGTGCCAACGTGCATTCATCCCAAACAATCAATTTACATTGCTGCAAAACCTTTGCCATTGCAGAGTTCTTCGAAACGTTGCAGGTTGGAGTTTCATTGCTTTGCATATTTAATGGCAATTTTAGTGCTGAATGGGCTGTTCGACCACCTTCAAGCAAAGTTGCTGCGATTCCCGACGAAGCGAGTGCAAGTGCAATTTTATTTTGTGAGCGAATTGTTGCTAATATTAATGAAATCAAAAAAGTTTTTCCTGTACCACCAGGTGCATCTAAGAAGTAAATCCCTCCAGTTTCATCATTTGTTACTTTCATAAGAGTTTCAAATACATACTTCTGTTGTTCATTTAACAGTGGAAGATTTGTTTGAATTAATTCTTTCAAAGCGTTGAGATCATACAGTCTTTCTCGATGCAACTCTTGGTTAAAAGCGTCATGCATTGGACGATTGGGCGCGGTCAGGCCTAATTGAATTAATAGTTTGTTTGACATTATCAAGCACATGTCCTCAATTGAAATCAATGCTTCATTGTAAATTTCTTCACTGATTTGTATATTTGGATTTCCCATTCTATTCCGTATTTGATACAAAATATCATCACACATATAATCTTTGTACTTGATCCACAAATCAATTGGGTTTGATGGGAAGCATGTAGATATGATTATAGAAAACAATGTTTGTATTTGATGAGCGTGTGATGATATTACAGCATCATTGAGAGTTTGATCCCAATGAGCGTCATTTTCAAGCAATTGCAAACGTTGACAGGCTTCTCTGTAGGATCCACACAATTCACCATCAACAGTTCGTAACTGTTGGAATGATGTTGGGCCACGTACATTGACTAATAGCAGTCGTAAATAAAAACATTCATCATTGCTTGGATGTACTGAATAAATCCGGCCAATCGCATCGGTGGAATATACATCTGTATATCCTGGAACTGGTTTTCCTTGTTTCCGTCGTATAAATCTCCTTGAGGATTGATTCCAGGTATAATATTTTGGCATTTCAGAATATAGCAATGTTTGTGCGAAATCATCGTTTTGGCATGTCTCAAAAAAACTGGTTAATGTAGTAGATGGTGGCTGAGCAGCTCTTTGTACTGCGTTCTGTGCTGTAAAATACACTCTTTGTCCATTTTCTAAATGCACAGCTAAGTGAACAACAGAAGGGTGTCTCTCATGAATAGGAAAAGAAAATATTCGCCAAACTGCTTCATTACTACTGACATAGCGGCCCATTTGGTATTGGGTAACTTCATCATTGGAATTCTCTGCACCAATTCCAATCACAGCCATATCACTCCCTTTGGTTACATATTTGCAAATGTATTTTATAGATTTCACTGAATGGCAAGATTCAACGTTGATGTGTGCTTTGAATGTCTTTGATAAAATGGGTGAATATGGAACAATCCAACGATTATCTATTTCAATATCTTGTTGATTTAATTTGACAATTGTTGATTTTCCATTGTCTGCTGTCGATCTGCGACGATACAATGGATAACCGTCATTACCAGTAATTGTTTCCGATATTAATGTCCGTGGATATCGTTTTGAACATTTACCATCCATCATACACGGTGAATTTTGATTAAGAGTTCCACAGGGACCATGTATCATGTTTTTGATAACTACCTCATGCAATCCAGGATCTACTTGTACATTAGGGATTTCAGCTGATATCACTGCATCAACTTCATTTGGCCTTATCTTTTCAACCAACCAAATCAAAATGTGTGCATGTGGCAATCCTCGTTTCTGCCACTCCACAGAATACATCCAGCAGCGTGTCTCACCAAACACATTATGTTTTACGATGAAATCCATTAAAGATTTCAACTTTTGTCTAAAGACTCTGGCTGTAATATCATGACGATCAATGGGTGATTGCCCAGAGAATAACTCCTGCTTGATTTCTATCCATTGCGGATTGCATGTAAATGTGATGAACAAATCTGCTGTACCATAATGACGAACATACGACATGGCATCTTGAGCATATTCGTGCATATGCCGAGGGCTTCCGATGTATGTTGGTGGAAGAATAGTCATCCGACCGACATTCTGTGCATTTCCATCAGTATTAATCGCATCTCGAAGGTGAATATACTCTTCAGATCGGAGTTTGGTTTGATTCAACCTGATGAATGTTAATCTCTCCGTTTCAATTTTAACATACATGTCAACAACATATTTGTGATATAATCGCCGACATTTCAATATGTGATTATCTTCATTTTCCCGAATCATTAGGCGGTATGAATAATAGTTCATTGAACTTACTTTTTTGTTGGTTTCAGAACCTGTAAATAGATTTTGTTTTAATAACATTCAAATATAAAATTAAAATACATAATATAATGACTGAGATATTATCGCCATAGCTAAACTAATATTTTAGTTACCTGTAATGGGATTTATAATTTTTATTGAGAAATCGTAGCCATCTTCACCTTGCCAAAATATAATGGGATATTGCAGTGCATCATATGAGCGGTGTGTTTCCTTTATACGTTGTAATTGATCATTCCGACGATGTAAAACAATATCACGGGATTCCAAGTTTTCTCCAACTACAACGATAGCAACTTCATCAATAGTTGGTGCATTATCAGCTCTGATTACAATTTTGTGATTATCGGATGGCATCAGATCCAGGGCAGTTTTAAACAATATAATCAATTGATTGTGTTGATGAAATAAAGTTTGTAATTGTTCTACAATAGACCTCTTTACTAAATTGTTATGTGCACAACGCAGATCAATTTCTTGTGGTGAATTGCCCATAAAATAAATTTGCAGGAATTTGTTGTCGCTATCTGACACTGGTAACAGTGAACCTGCTCTGTGATATATTTGCCCTTGTATCTGTAAATAAAAAAAAAATATTATGGTGTGGTATAAATTAATGGATTGTCAGTGATCAAACTTAAATAATATTTGATCTTAAAAAGTATATATTTAGTTTTAACTAATATCTATCAAATATAATAAAATATAATAAAAGTGTCACTGAAACTGAATCACCATATAATATGATGACTAAGTGATATATTTCGTAATGATTAAGAAATTGAAGATTAGTGACACATCTTAACTTTGGTGACAGAAAATTTTGTTCGCTAAAATAATTATGAGTAACTGCTATAATACATACCTTGAAAGTTGGCATAAAATTTTCCCGAACTACATTTGTTGCCCCAAATGAAGTCATTTGAAAGCAATTGTTATATTTTATAAATAAATAAATAAATATTGCTGGACATTTCACACAGCGCTATCTAGCCCAAATTAAGCAGAGCTTGTACTATGGGAGCCAGATAACTGATAGAATACTTATATACATTTTTTTTTTGTAAATACATACTTATAATATATAGAGAAACAACCAGACCCGGAACAAATATCTGTAGATCATGCAAACATTTGTTCCGCAGCGGGGATCGAACCCGCTACCTCCTGCGTCTCAGCCGGTTATTCGCCCACTGCACCACGGAGGTTGTCACATATTGTTGGATATGTGTCAAAAAGTGTATAGAATCTGTTCCTATTCCTGAAACCAATGAGTACAATGTTTCTGGTGGTGGATCCAATGGTATCAATTTCACTTTACCATTTGCGCAACACAATCCATTGGCTTCGTTTTTGTATTTTAATGCCTTACAGTGTGAGCAAACCGAGTTCATAGAACCAATAACAACACATTGGTAGTTACTGTAGTCAATTCGAGCTCGATTCAAACTTGCGCGATTATTAGTTGAATGTCGCGCTCGCGCTTCACGCGTTTGTGATATCCGAATTCTTTCACGTTCATTTCCGTCGTCACGTTCTTGTGCAGTACGATTAGATCGGTAATTAGCTTGGTTTGTAGCATTTCTGGTTCTTCTACCTAAATTGCTTCGTCTTATAGGAGGCATATCAAATATAAATTATTTTTTCACTAATCACGAACTAAACAAACACTAAATAACTAAACACTCTGCACAAAACACGATATACGAATTTGTTTCGTGTATCAGTTGACAAAAGCAAACTCAGTAGATTAGGTAACAGACTTTTTTTTTTTTAAATTTGATATGACTTGAAGTCAAATCCTTTTAAGCCGTACGAATTGTTTTATTTATTTAAAATTTGTATATTAAAAATAATAAAACACTGTTGGTAACGCGATTTTTGTTTGACTGATGTAATGACGTGGAAACTGATGCATTTTATCTCGCGTGCCGAAACTAATACAAAAGAAACGCGAGTTTCGGAACGCGACATTAAACTCCTCCAACTATGTATTCTGTGCTCCAACGCACACACGCACATTGTTTTGATAGATATGATCTTTGACGTTAGGAACACACCTACATTGCTTAGACAACAGTGAGTGCTCGTAATTTAATATGAACTTTATACCATAGCAATAAAGCTCAAATTGACTACGTTTTAGTTAGAAATCATTTGTATGGGAAAAAGAAAAGGGCTATTTTTAGGGTTTTTCCAGCAATAATTCTAATTTTTCTCGCCGTAAAAACCATCCTTGAACTTCAACGAACATTTTAAAAAAAGATTTGGCCAAATTGGTCCAGGCGTTGTTGAGTTATTCGCTTACCAACACATTTTGCGATTCATTTTTATATTATAGACTAGAGGTTGCGTTGTGCGCGAGCTGCTCGCAGCTCGCGTGTTTTTCTTTTAGTCGAAGAAGTAATTAAAGAGGATATCGAGCTGTTAAAAGCCATCAAAGAGGATATCCATGTGTAAGAAGCAGTCAAAGACGATATCGAAATGGAAGAAGCAATCAAATCAAAGAGGATTTCCAAGTGGAAGCAGCAATCAAAGATGATATCGAAGTGGAAGAAGCAATCAAAGAGGATATCGAAGTAGCAGAAACAATCAAAGAGGAAATTAAAGTTGAGGAAGAAATCAAAGAGGATACCAAGGTGGTAGAAGCATTCTAAGAGGATGACGAAGTAAAAAAGCAATCAAAGACGATATCGAAGTGGAAGAAGCAATCCAATGGATATTGAAGATGAAGAAGGAATAAAAGAGGATATCGAAGCGGAACAAGCAATCGTAGAGGATGTAAAAGTTAAAGAAGCAATCAAAGAGGATACCAATGTGGAAGAAGCAATCAAAGAGGATACCAATGTGGAAGAAGCAATCAAAGAGGATATCGAAGTGGAACAAGCAATCAAAGAGAAAAAAATTGGATGTTCCAAAATGATCATGATAATGGTTGTATAAAAAAAATTGTAAGTTGCAAAAAAGATCATGATGAACGTTGCATAAAAAAAAATCTGGACGTTCCAAAATGATCATGATTGACGTTGCATAATATAAATGTATGTTGCAAAATGATAATGATCAAAAATTTGTACTAATATTTTGTCAAAGTTTGCTAGTGCTATCTCTTCCCGTTTAGAAGATACGAGCGATTAAAGTTTTGTAAGAAAAATCATAAATTTGTTGATTGGATATCGAAGTGGAAGAAACTATCAAAGAGAATGTTGAAGTGGAAGAAGCAATCAAATAGGATATCGAAGTGGCAGAAACAATCAAAGCGGAAATTGAAGTTGAGTAAGCAATCAAAGAGGATACCAAGGTGGTAGAAGCATTCAAAGAAGAAGACGAAGTGAAAAAGCAATCAAAGACGATATCGAAATGGAAGAAGCAGTCAAAGACGATATCGAAGTGGAAGAAGCAATCAAAGAGGATATCGAAGTTAAAGAAGCAGTCAAAGATGATGTCGAAGTGGAAAAAACATTCAAAGAAGATGACGAAGTGAGAGAAGCATTCAAAAAGGATGTCAAGGATGACAATAAAAAAACAGTTGCACCAAAAATTTATACCAATATTTTGTACAAGTTTGCTAGGGCTATCTCTTCCCGTTTAGAAGATACGAGCGATTGAAGTTTTGTATGAAATACCACAATTTTGTAGAGAGCATAATGAAGTAACTGAAGCAATTAAAGAGGATATGAAAGTAGAAGAAGCATTTTAAAGGGATAACGAAGTGGAACATGCAAAAATAGAAGATGTCGAGGCGGAAGAAACAATCAAAGAGGATATCGAAGTGGAAGAAGCAATCAAAGAGGGTATCGAAGTGGAAGAAGCCATCACAGAGGATATCGAAGTGAAAATGCTATCAAAGACGATATCGAAGATGAAGACGCAATCAAAGAGAATAATGCAGTGCAAGAAGCAATCAAAAGGAAATAGAAGATGATATCGAAGTGGAAGGAGTAAACAAAGAGGATATTGAAGTGGGAGAAGCAATCAAATAGGATATCGAAGTAGCAAAAACAATCAAAGAGGAAATTGAAGTTGACTAAGGAATCAAAGAGGATACCGAGTTGGTAGAAGTATTCAAAGAGGATGACGAAGTGAAAAAAGCAATCAAAGACGATATCGAAGTGAAAGAAATAGTCAAAGACGATATCAAAATGGAACAAGCAATCAAAGCGGATATTGAAGTGGAAGAAGCAATCAAAGAGGATATCAAAGTGGAAGAAGCCATCACAGGATATCGAAGTAAAAATGCAATCAAAAACGATATCGAATATGAAGACGCAATCAAAGAAAATATTGCAGTGCAAGAAGCAATCAAACGGAAATCAAAGAGGAAGGAGCCCTTACAGAGGATACCGAAGTGAAAATGCCATCAAAGAGGATATCAAAGATGAAGAAGCAATCCAATGGATATTGAAGATGAAGAAGGAATAAAAGAGGATATCGAAGTGGAACAAGCAATCGTAGAGGATATCAAAGTTAAAGAAGCAATCAAATAGGATATCAATGTGGAAGAAGCAATCAAAGAGGATATCGAAGTGGAACAAGCAATCAAAGAGAAAAAAATTTGATGTTCCAAAATGATCATGATAATAGTTGTATAATTAAAATTGAACGTTGCAAAAAAGATCATGATGAACGTTGCATAAAAAAAATCTGGACGTTCCAAAATGATCAGGATTGACGTTGCATAATATAAATGTATGTTGTAAAATGATAATGATCAAAAATTTGTACTAATATTTTGTCAAAGTTTGCTAGTGCTATCTCTTCCCGTTTAGAAGATACGAGCGATTAAAGTTTTGTAAGAAAAATCATCAATTTGTTGATTGGATATTGAAGTGGAAGAAACTATCAAAGAGAATGTTGAAGTGGAAGAAGCAATCAAATAGGATATCGAAGTGGCAGAAACAATCAAAGCGGAAATTGAAGTTGAGTAAGCAATCAAAGAGGATACCAAGGTGGTAGAAGCATTCAAAGAAGATGACGAAGTGAAAAAGCAATCAAAGACGATATCAAAATGGAACAAGCAATCAAAGCGGATATCGAAGTGGAAGAAGCAATCAAAGAGGATATCAAAGTGGAAGAAGCCATCACAGGATATCGAAGTAAAAATGCAATCAAAAACGATATCGAATATGAAGACGCAATCAAAGAAAATATTGCAGTGCAAGAAGCAATCAAACGGAAATCAAAGAGGAAGGAGCCCTTACACAGGATACCGAAGTGAAAATGCCATCAAAGAGGATATCAAAGATGAAGAAGCAATCCAATGGATATTGAAGATGAAGAAGGAATAAAAGAGGATATCGAAGTGGAACAAGCAATCGTAGAGGATATCAAAGTTAAAGAAGCAATCAAATAGGATATCAATGTGAAAGAAGCAATCAAAGAGGATATCGAAGTTAAAGAAGCAGTCAAAGATGATGTCGAAGTGGAAAAAACATTCAAAGAAGATGACGAAGTGAGAGAAGCATTCAAAAAGGATGTCAAGGATGACAATAAAAAAACAGTTGCACCAAAAATTTATACTAATATTTTGTACAAGTTTGCTAGGGCTATCTCTTCCCGTTTAGAAGATACGAGCGATTGAAGTTTTGTATGAAATACCACAATTTTGTAGAGAGCATAATGAAGTAACTGAAGCAATTAAAGAGGATATGAAAGTAGAAGAAGCATTTTAAAGGGATAACGAAGTGGAACATGCAAAAATAGAAGATGTCGAGGCGGAAGAAACAATCAAAGAGGATATCGAAGTGGAAGAAGCAATCAAAGAGGGTATCGAAGTGGAAGAAGCCATCACAGAGGATATCGAAGTGAAAATGCTATCAAAGACGATATCGAAGATGAAGACGCAATCAAAGAGAATAATGCAGTGCAAGAAGCAATCAAAAGGAAATCGAAGATGATATCGAAGTGGAAGGAGTAAACAAAGAGGATATCGAAGTAGCAAAAACAATCAAAGAGGAAATTGAAGTTGACTAAGGAATCAAAGAGGATACCGAGTTGGTAGAAGTATTCAAAGAGGATGACGAAGTGAAAAAAGCAATCAAAGACGATATCGAAGTGAAAGAAATAGTCAAAGACGATATCAAAATGGAACAAGCAATCAAAGCGGATATCGAAGTGGAAGAAGCAATCAAAGAGGATATCAAAGTGGAAGAAGCCATCACAGGATATCGAAGTAAAAATGCAATCAAAAACGATATCGAATATGAAGACGCAATCAAAGAAAATATTGCAGTGCAAGAAGCAATCAAACGGAAATCAAAGAGGAAGGAGCCCTTACACAGGATACCGAAGTGAAAATGCCATCAAAGAGGATATCAAAGATGAAGAAGCAATCCAATGGATATTGAAGATGAAGAAGGAATAAAAGAGGATATCGAAGTGGAACAAGCAATCGTAGAGGATATCAAAGTTAAAGAAGCAATCAAATAGGATATCAATGTGAAAGAAGCAATCAAAGAGGATATCGAAGTTAAAGAAGCAGTCAAAGATGATGTCGAAGTGGAAAAAACATTCAAAGGAGATGACGAAGTGAGAGAAGAATTCAAAAAGGATGTCAAGGATGACAATAAAAAAACAGTTCCACCAAAAATTTATACCAATATTTTGTACAAGTTTGCTAGGGCTATCTCTTCCCGTTTAGAAGATATGAGCGATTGAAGTTTTGTATGAAACACCACAATTTTGTAGAGCGCATAATGAAGTAACTGAAGCAATTAAAGAGGATATGAAGTAGAAGAAGCATTTTAAAAGGATAACGAAGTGGAACATGCAAAAATAGAAGATGTCGAGGCGGAAGAAACAATAAAAGAGGATGACGAAGTCTAACAAGCAATCAAAGAGAATATTCGAATAGTGGATGTCGCATAATAAAAAAAAAATTGACGTTCCAAAATGATCATTGTGGATGAGGCATAATGTAAAAAAAATGATTTTCCAAAATGATCACAAAGGATTTTGCATAATAAAAAAAAATGACGTTCCAAAAGTGATCATTGTGGATGAGGCATAATTTAAAACAAAATGATGTTCCAAAATGATCACAAAGGATTTTGCATAGTAAAAAAAAAATTGACGTTCCAAAAGTGATCATTGTGGATGAGGCATAATTAAAAAAAATTGATTTTCCAAAATGATCACAAAGGATTTTGCATAATAAAAAAAAAATTGACGTTCCAAAATGATCATTGTGGATGAGGCATAATTAAAAAAAAATTGATTTTCCAAAATGATCACAAAGGATTTTGCATAATAAAAAAAATTGACGTTCCAAAAGTGATCATTGTGGATGAGGCATAATTAAAAAAAAATGATGTTCCAAAATGATCACAGTGGATTTTGCATAATAAAAAAAAAAAAATTGACGTTCCAAAATGATCATTGTGGATGAGGCATAATTTAAAAAAAAATGATTTTCCAAAATGATCACAAAATATTTTGCATAATAAAAAAAAAATTGACGTTCCAAAAGTGATCATTGTGGATGAGGCATAATTAAAAAAAATTGATTTTCCAACATGATCACAAAGGATTTTGCATAATAAAAAAAAAAAATTGACGTTTCAAAAGTGATCATTGTGGATGAGGCATAATTAAAAAAAATTGATTTTCCAAAATGATCACAAAGGATTTTGCATAATAAAAAAAAAATTGACGTTCCAAAAGTGATCATTGTGGATGAGGCATAATTAAAAAAAACTGATGTTCCTAAATAAACATGATGAACGTTGCATACTAAAAAAAAAAAATTGGATGTTCCAAAATGATGATGATGACCTTTGCAAAAACTATGAAAGTTATCTCATGTCCCTCCACCACCATTATATAGAATCAAGCAAATTTACAGTAATTTTATATTACACACAAGCCGTGGGCTCCCTACAAAAACAGTATGAAAATTACGGCAAACGAAATATACGGTTTACGGTATTCATACAGAAATATTTTGTATGGGACAATTTTTTTTTTGTATGAAAGACCATTTTTTTTTCATGGAACCGGATATAAAAAAATGTCCTCTGCAACATTAGTTTTTGCGCCAACGCTGTAAGACCTATACTTTCCGAGATACGAGGTGGATGGGAGCGAATGGGGGACAAAAGGGGTACTTTAGGATTTATTCCCAACTCACCGGAACTCCCTCTATACGATCCCACCAAACATTTCCCCCCTACGAGGTGGCATCTGGGAGAACAATGATGTCAATCAGTCAGTGAGTCAGTGGTAATCGAGCTTTATATAATATAATAACTAGAGGTTGCGTTGTGCGCGAGCTGCTCGCAGCTCGCGTGTTTTTCTTTTAGTCGAAAAAGTAATTAAAGAAGATATCGAGCTGTTAAAAGCCATCAAACAGGATATCCATGTGTAAGAAGCAGTCAAAGACGATATCGAAATGGAAGAAGCAATCAAATAGGATATCGAAGCAGCAGAAACAATCAATGAGGAAATGAAAGTTGTGTAAGCAATCAAAGAGGATGACGAAGTAAAAAAAGCAATCAAAGATGATATCGAAGTGGAAGAAACAGTCAAAAACGATATCGAAGTGGAAGAAGCAATCAAAGAGGATATTGAAGTGAAAGAAGCAATCAAATAGGATATCGAAGTAGCAGAAACAATCAAAGAGGAAATTAAAGTTGAGTAAGCAATCAAAGAGGATACCGAGGTGGTAGAAGCGTTCTAAGAGGATGACGAAGTGAATAAAGCAATCAAAGACGATATCGAAGTGGAAGAAACAGTCAAAAACGATATCGAAGTGGAAGAAGCAATCAAAGAGGATATTGAAGTGAAAGAAGCAATCAAATAGGATATCGAAGTAGCAGAAACAATCAAAGAGGAAATTAAAGTTGAGTAAGCAATCAAAGAGGATACCGAGGTGGTAGAAGCGTTCTAAGAGGATGACGAAGTGAAAAAAGCAATCAAAGATGATATCGAAGTGGAAGAAACAGTCAAAGACGATATCGAAGTGGAAGAAGCAATCAAAGAGGATATCGAAGTGGAAGAAGCAATCAAAGAGGATATCGAAGTGGAAGAAGCAATCAAAGAGGGTATCGAAGTGGAAGAAGCCATCACAGAGGATATCGAAGTGAAAATGCTATCAAAAATGATATCGAAGATGAAGACGCAATCAAAGAGAATATTGCAGTGCAAGAAGCAATCAAAAGGAAATCGAAGATGATATCGAATTGGTAGAAACAATAAAAGAGGATATCAAAGTGGAAGAAGCAATCAAAGAGGATATCGAGCTGTTTAAAGTTATCGAAGAGGATATCCATGTGTAAGAAGCAGTCAAAGACGATCGAAATGGAAGAAGCAATCAAATCAAAGAGGATATCCAAGTGGAAGCAGCAATCAAAGATGATATCGAAGTGGAAGAAGCAATCAAAGAGGATATTGAAGTGAAAGAAGCAATCAAATAGGATATCGAAGTAGCAGAAACAATTAAAGAGGAAATTGAAATTGAGTAAAAGACGTCGAGGGCAATGATAAAAATAAAAAACAGTTTCATCAAAAACTTATACTAATATTTTGTAAAAGTTTCCTCGAGCTATCTCTTCCCGTTTAAAAGATACGAGCGATTTAAGTTTTGTATGAAAACCCATAATTTTGTGGAGTGGAAATTGAAGTAAAAGAAGCAATTGAAGAAGACATATAAGTAGAAAAAGACATTAAAAAGGATATCAAAGTGGAAGAAGCAAAAATAGAGGATATCGAGGTGAAAGAAGCATTCGAGGAGGAAGACCAAGTGAGAGAATCATTCAAAAAGGATGTCAAGAGCAATGATGGTAATAAAAAAACTATTCGACCTAAAATTTGTACCAATATTTTGTAAAAGTTTGCTAGGCGTAACTGTTCCCGTTTAGAAGATACGAGCGATTTAAGGTTTGTATTAAAACCCATAATTCTGTAGAGTGGAAATTGTAGTAAAAGAAGCAATTGAAGAAAATATATAAGTAGAAAAAGCAATTAAAAAGGATATCAAAGTGGAAAAAGCAAAAATAGAGGATATCGAGGTGAAAGAAGCATTCAAAAAGGATGTCAAGAGCAATGATGCTAATAAAAAAACTATTCGACCTAAAATTTGTACCAATATTTTGTAAAAGTTTGCTAGGCGTAACTGTTCCCGTTTAGAAGATACGAGCGATTTAAGATTTGTATTAAAACCCATAATTTTGTAGAGTGGGAATTGAAGTAAAAGAAGCAATTGAAGAAAATATATAAGTAGATAAAGCAATTAAAAAGGATATCAAAATGGAAGAAGCAAAAATAGAGGGTATCGAGGTGAAAGAAGCATTTAACGTGGAAGAAGAAGTAAGAGAAGCATTCAAAATGGATGTCAAGGGCAATGATGGTATTAAAAAAACTATTCCACCAAAAATTTGTACCAATATTTTGTAAAAGTTTGCTAGGCGTAACTGTTCCCGTTTAGAAGATACGAGCGATTTAAGATTTGTATTAAAACCCATAATTTTGTAGAGTGGAAATTGTAGTAAAAGAAGCAATTGAAGAAAATATATAAGTAGAAAAAGCAATTAAAAAGATATCAAAGTGGAAGAAGCAAAAATAGAGGATATCGAGGTGAAAGAAGCATTCAAAGCGGAAGACGAAGTAAGAGAAGCATTCAAAAAGGATCTCAAGGGCAATGATGGTATTAAAAAAACTATTCCACCAAAAATTAGTACCAATATTTTGTAAAAGTTTGCTGGGGGTAACTCTTCCCGTTTAGAAGATACGAGCGATTTAAGATTTGTATTAAAACCCATAATTTTGTAAAGTCGATATTGAAGTAAGAGAAGTAATTGAAGAAAATAGAAAAATAGAAAAAACAATTCAAAAGTATATTGAATTAAAAATGCCATCAAAGAGGACTTCGAAGTTATAGAAACAATTAAAGAGGATATCAATGTGGAAGAAACATTCGAAAACGAAAAGGAAGTGAGAGAAGAATTCAAAATGATGGCAAGGGCGATGATGACCGTAAAATAACGATTTCACCAAAAATTTGTGCTACAAAAAAAAATTGATTTTCCAAAATGATCACAGTGGATGTTGCATAATTAAAAAAAAAATGATGTTCCAAAATGATCACAGTGGATGATGCATAATAAAAACAAAAATAATTGACGTTCCAAAGTGATCATTGTGGATGAGGCGTAATTAAAAAAATTATGTACCAAAATGATCACAGTGGATGTTGCATAATACAAAAAAATAATAATAATTGACGTTCCAAAGTGATCATTGTGGATGAGGCATAATTAAAAAAACTATGTTCCAAAATTATCACAGTGGATGTTGCATAATAAAAAAAAATAATTGACGTTCCAAAGTGATCATTGTGGATGAGGCATAATTAAAAAAAATGATGTTCCCAAATGATCACAGTGGATGTTGCATAATAAAAAAAAATAATTGACGTTCCAAAGTGATCATTGTGGATGATGCATAATTAAAAAAAATGATGTACCAAAATGATCACAGTGGATGTTGCATAATACAAAAAAAATAATAATAATTGACGTTTCAAAGTGATCATTGTGGATGAGGCATAATTAAAAAAATAATAATAATTGACGTTCCAAAGTGATCATTGTGGATGAGGCATAATTAAAAAAAATGATGTACCAAAATATCACAGTGGATGTTGCATAATAAAAATAAAATAAAAAATTGACGTTCCAAAGTGATCATAGTGGATGAAGCATAATTGAAAAAAAAATGATGTTCAAAAATGATCACAGTGGATGATGCATAATAAAAAAAAAATTGACGTTCCAAAGTGATCATTGTGGATGAGGCATAATTAAAAAAAATGATGTACCAAAATATCACAGTGGATGTTGCATAATAAAAAAAAAAAAATTGACGTTCCAAAGTGATCATAGTGGATGAGGCATAACTGAAAAAAAAATGATGTTCCAAAATGATCACAGTGGATGATGCATAATAAAAAAAATAATTGACGTTCCAAAGTGATTATTGTGGGTGAGGCATAATTAAAAAAAATGATGTACCAAAATGAACACAGTGGATGTTGCATAATAAAAAAAAATAATTGACGTTCCAAAGTGATCATTGTGGATGAGGCATAATTAAAAAAATGTGGATGTTCCAAAATAAACATGATGAACGTTGCATACTAAAAAAAAAAAAAAAATTGGATGTTCCAAAATGATGATGATGACCTTTGCAAAAACTATGAAAGTTATCTCATGTCCCTCCACCACCATTATATAGAATCAAGCAAATTTACAGTAATTTTATAGTACACACAAGCCGTGGGCTCCCTACAAAAACAGTATGAAAATTACGGCAAACGAAATATACGGTTTACGGTATTCATACAGAAATATTTTGTATGGGACAATTTTTTTTTTGTATGAAAGACAATTTTTTTTTCATGGAACCGGATATAAAGAAATGTCCTCTGCAACATTAGTTTTTGCACCAACGCTCTAAGACCTATACTTTCCGAGATACGATGTCGATGGGAGCGAATGGGGGACAAAAGGGGTACTTTAGGATTTATTCCCAACTCACCGGAACTCCCTCTATACGATCCCACCAAACATTTCCCCCCTACGAGGTGGCATCTGGGAGAACAATGATGTCAATCAGTCAGTGAGTCAGTGGTAATCGAGCTTTATATAATATAATAACTAGAGGTTGCGTTGTGCGCGAGCTGCTCGCAGCTCGCGTGTTTTTCTTTTAGTCGAAGAAGTAATTAAAGAGGATATCGAGCTGTTAAAAGCCATCAAAGAGGATATCCATGTGTAAGAAGCAGTCAAAGACGATATCGATATGGAAGAAGCAATCAAATCAAAGAGGATTTCCAAGTGGAAGCAGCAATCAAAGATGATATCGAAGTGGAAGAAGCAATCAAAAAGGATATTGAAGTGAAAGAAGCAATCAAATAGGATATCGAAGTAGCAGAAACAATCAAAGAGGAAATTAAAGTTGAGGAAGAAATCAAAGAGGATACCAAGGTGGTAGAAGCATTCTAAGAGGATGACGAAGTAAAAAAAGCAATCAAAGACGATATCGAAGTGGAAGAAGCAATCCAATGGATATTGAAGATGAAGAAGGAATAAAAGAGGATATCGAAGCGGAACAAGCAATCGTAAAGGATATCAAAGTTAAAGAAGCAATCAAAGAGGATACCAATGTGGAAGAAGCAATCAAAGAGGATATCGAAGTGGAACAAGCAATCAAAGAGAAAAAAATTGGATGTTCCAAAATGATCATGATAATAGTTGTAAAAAAAAAATTTAACATTGCAAAAAAGATCATGATGAACGTTGCATAAAAAAAATCTGGACGTTCCAAAATGATCAGGATTGACGTTGCATAATATAAATGTATGTTGTAAAATGATAATGATCAAAAATTTGTACTAATATTTTGTCAAAGTTTGCTAGTGCTATCTCTTCCCGTTTAGAAGATACGAGCGATTAAAGTTTTGTAAGAAAAATCATAAATTTGTTGATTGGATATCGAAGTGGAAGAAACTATCAAAGAGAATGTTGAAGTGGAAGAAGCAATCAAATAGGATATCGAAGTGGCAGAAACAATCAAAGCGGAAATTGAAGTTGAGTAAGCAATCAAAGAGGATACCAAGGTGGTAGAAGCATTCAAAGAAGATGACGAAGTGAAAAAGCAATCAAAGACGATATCGAAATGGAAGAAGCAGTCAAAGAGGATATCGAAGTGGGAGAAGCAATCAAAGAGGATATCGAAGATAAAGAAGCAGTCAAAGATGATGTCGAAGTGGAAAAAACATTCAAAGAAGATGACGAAGTGAGAGAAGCATTCAAAAAGGATGTCAAGGATGACAATAAAAAAACAGTTGCACCAAAAATTTATACCAATATTTTGTACAAGTTTGCTAGGGCTATCTCTTCCCGTTTAGAAGATACGAGCGGTTGAAGTTTTGTATGAAAGACCACAATTTTGTAGAGAGCATAATGAAGTAACTGAAGCAATTAAAGAGGATATGAAAGTAGAAGAAGCATTTTAAAGGGATAACGAAGTGGAACATGCAAAAATAGAAGATGTCGAGGCGGAAGAAACAATCAAAGAGGATATCGAAGTGGAAGAAGCAATCAAAGAGGGTATCGAAGTGGAAGAAGCCATCACAGAGGATAGCGAAGTGAAAATGCTATCAAAGACGATATCGAAGATGAAGACGCAATCAAAGAGAATAATGCAGTGCAAGAAGCAATCAAAAGGAAATCGAAGATGATATCGAAGTGGAAGGAGTAAACAAAGAGGATATTGAAGTGGGAGAAGCAATCAAATAGGATATCGAAGTAGCAAAAACAATCAAAGAGAAAATTGAAGTTGACTAAGGAATCAAAGAGGATACCGAGTTGGTAGAAGTATTCAAAGAGGATGACGAAGTGAAAAAAGCAATCAAAGACGATATCGAAGTGAAAGAAATAGTCAACGACGATATCAAAATGGAACAAGCAATCAAAGCGGATATCGAAGTGGAAGAAGCAATCAAAGAGGATATCAAAGTGGAAGAAGCCATCACAGGATATCGAAGTAAAAATGCAATCAAAAACGATATCGAATATGAAGACGCAATCAAAGAAAATATTGCAGTGCAAGAAGCAATCAAACGGAAATCAAAGAGGAAGGAGCCCTTACAGAGGATACCGAAGTGAAAATGCCATCAAAGAGGATATCAAAGATGAAGAAGCAATCCAATGGATATTGAAGATGAAGAAGGAATAAAAGAGGATATCGAAGTGGAACAAGCAATCGTAGAGGATATCAAAGTTAAAGAAGCAATCAAATAGGATATCAATGTGGAAGAAGCAATCAAAGAGGATATCGAAGTGGAACAAGCAATCAAAGAGAAAAAAATTGGATGTTCCAAAATGATCATGATAATAGTTGTATAAAAAAAATTGAACGTTGCAAAAAAGATCATGATGAACGTTGCATAAAAAAAATCTGGACGTTCCAAAATGATCAGGATTGACGTTGCATAATATAAATGTATGTTGTAAAATGATAATGATCAAAAATTTGTACTAATATTTTGTCAAAGTTTGCTATCTCTTCCCGTTTAGAAGATACGAGCGATTAAAGTTTTGTAAGAAAAATCATAAATTTGTTGATTGGATATCGAAGTGGAAGAAACTATCAAAGAGAATGTTGAAGTGGAAGAAGCAATCAAATAGGATATCGAAGTGGCAGAAACAATCAAAGCGGAAATTGAAGTTGAGTAAGCAATCAAAGAGGATACCAAGGTGGTAGAAGCATTCAAAGAAGATGACGAAGTGAAAAAGCAATCAAAGACGATATCGAAATGGAAGAAGCAGTCAAAGACGATATCGAAGTGGGAGAAGCAATCAAAGAGGATATCGAAGTTAAAGAAGCAGTCAAAGATGATGTCGAAGTGGAAAAAACATTCAAAGAAGATGACGAAGTGAGAGAAGCATTCAAAAAGGATGTCAAGGATGACAATAAAAAAACAGTTCCACCAAAAGTTTATACCAATATTTTGTACAAGTTTGCTAGGGCTATCTCTTCCCGTTTAGAAGATATGAGCGATTGAAGTTTTGTATGAAACACCACAATTTTGTAGAGCGCATAATGAAGTAACTGAAGCAATTAAAGAGGATATGAAGTAGAAGAAGCATTTTAAAAGGATAACGAAGTGGAACATGCAAAAATAGAAGATGTGGAGGCGGAAGAAACAATAAAAGAGGATGACGAAGTGTAACAAGCAATCAAAGAGAATATTCGAATAGTGGATGTCGCATAATAAAAAAAAATTGACGTTCTAAAATGATCATAGTGGATGAGGCATAAATAAAAAAAAATTGATGTTCCAAAATGATCACAGTGGATGTTGCATAATAAAAAAAAAATTGACGTTCCAAAAGTGATCATTGTGGATGAGGCATAATTTAAAAAAAAATTGACGTTCCAAAATGATCATTGCGGATGAGGCATAATTAAAAAAAATTGATGTTCCAAAATTATCACAGTGGATGTTGCATAATAAAAAAAAAGAAATTGACGTTCCAAAATGATCATTGTGGATGAGGCATAATTAAAAAAAATGATGTTCCAAAATGATCACAGTGGATGTTGCATAATAAAAAATAATTGACGTTCCAAAGTGATCATTGTGGATGAGGCGTAATTAAAAAAATGATGTACCAAAATGATCACAGTGGATGTTGCATAATAAAAAAAATAATAATTGACGTTCCAAAGTGATCATTGTGGATGAGGCATAATTAAAAAAATTGATGTACCAAAATATCACAGTGGTTGTTGCATAATAAAAAAAAAAATTGACGTTCCAAAGTGATCATAGTGGATGAGGCATAATTGAAAAAAAAAATGATGTTACAAAATGATCACAGTGGATGATGCATAATAAAAAAAAATAATAATTGACGTTCCAAAGTGATCATTGTGGATGAGGCATAATTAAAAAAATGATGTACCAAAATGATCACAGTGGATGTTGCATAATAAAAAAAAAAATGACGTTTCAAAGTGATCATTGTGGATGAGGCATAATTGAAAAAAAAATGATGTTACAAAATGATCACAGTGGATGATGCATAATAAAAAAAAAAAAAAATTGACGTTCCAAAGTGATCATTGTGGATGAGGCATAATTAAAAAAAATGATGTACCAAAATGATCACAGTGGATGTTGCATAATAAAAAAAAAAAAATGACGTTTCAAAGTGATCATTGTGGATGAGGCATAATTAAAAAAATGTGGATGTTCCAAAATAAACATGATGAACGTTGCATACTAAAAAAAAAAAAAAAATTGGATGTTCCAAAATGATGATGATGACCTTTGCAAAAACTATGAAAGTTATCTCATGTCCCTCCACCACCATTATATAGAATCAAGCAAATTTACAGTAATTTTATAGTACACACAAGCCGTGGGCTCCCTACAAAAACAGTATGAAAATTACGGCAAACGAAATTTACGGTTTACGGTATTCATACAGAAATATTTTGTATGGGACAATTTTTTTTTGTATGAAAGACCATTTTTTTTTCATGGAACCGGATATAAAAAAATGTCCTCTGCAACATTAGTTTTTGCGCCAACGCTGTAAGACCTATACTTTCCGAGATACGAGGTGGATGGGAGCGAATGGGGGACAAAAGGGGTCTTTAGGATTTATTCCCAACTCATCGGAACTCCCTCTATACGATCCCACCAAACATTTTCACCCTACGAGGTGGCATCTGGGAGAACAAACATGTCAATGAGTCAGTCAGTCAGTGAGTGGTAATCGAGCTTTATATAATATAACTAGAGGTTGCGTTGTGCGCGAGCTGCTCGCAGCTCGCGTGTTTTTCTTTTAGTCGAAGAAGTAATTAAAGAGGATATCGAGCTGTTAAAAGCCATCAAAGAGGATATCCATGTGTAAGAAGCAGTCAAAGACGATATCGAAAAGGAAGAAGCAATCAAATCAAAGAGGATTTCCAAGTGGAAGCAGCAATTAAAGAGGATATTGAAGTGAAAGAAGCAATCAAATAGGATATCAAAGCAGCAGAAACAATCAAAGAGGAAATTAAAGTTGAGTAAGCAATCAAAGAGGATACCGAGGTGGTAGAAGCGTTCTAAGAGGATGACGAAGTGAAAAAAGCAATCAAAGACGATATCGAAGTGGAAGAAACACTCAATGACGATATCGAAGTGGAAGAAGCAATCGAAGAGGATATCGAAGTGGAAGAAGCAATCAAAGAGGATATCGAAGTGGAAGAAGCAATCAAAGAGGGTATCGAAGTGGAAGAAGCCATCACAGAGGATATCAAAGTGAAAATGCAATCAAAAACGATATCGAAGATGAAGACGCAATCAAAGAGAATATTGCAGTGCAAGAAGCAATCAAAAGGACATCGAAGATGATATCGAATTAGTAGAAGCAATAAAAGAGGATATCAAAGTGGAAGAAGCAATCAAAGAGGATATCGAGCTGTTTAAAGTTATCGAAGAGGATATCCATGTGTAAGAAGCAGTCAAAGACGATCGAAATGGAAGAAACAATCAAATCAAAGCGGATATCCAAGTGGAAGCAGCAATCAAAGATGATATCGAAGTAGCAGAAACAATTAAAGAGGAAATTGAAATTGAGTAAAAGACGTCAAGGACAATGATAAAAATAAAAAACGGTTTCACCAAAAACTTATACTAATATTTTGTAAATGTTCCTCGAGCTATCTCTTCCCGTTTAAAAGATACGAGCGATTTAAGTTTTGTATGAAACCCCATAATTTTGTGGAGTGGAAATTGAAGTAAAAGAAGCAATTGAAGAAGACATATATACGTAGAAAAAGATATTAAAAAGGATATCAAAGTGGAAGAAGCAAAAATAGAGGATATCGAGGTGAAAGAAGCATTCAAGGAGGAAGACCAAGTGAGAGAAGCATTCAAAAAGGATGTCAAGAGCAATGATGGTAATAAAAAAACTATTCGACCAAAAATTTGAACCAATATTTTGTAAAAGTTTGCTAGGCGTAACTGTTCCCGTTTAGAAGATACGAGCGATTTAAGATTTGTATTAAAACCCATAATTTTGTAGAGTGGGAATTGAAGTAAAAGAAGCAATTGAAGAAAATATATAAGTAGATAACGCAATTAAAAAAGATATCAAAGTGGAAGAAGCAAAAATAGAGGATATCGAGGTGAAAGAAGCATTTAAAGTGGAAGACGAAGTAAGAGAAGCATTCAAAACGGATGTCAAGGGCAATGATGGTATTAAAAAAACTATTCCACCAAAAATTTGTACCAATATTTTGTAAAAGTTTGCTAGGCGTAACTCTTCCCGTTTAGAAGATACGAGCGATTTAAGATTTGTATTAAAACCCATAATTTTGTAAAGTGGAAATTGTAGTAAAAGAAGCAATTAAGAAAATATATAAGTAGAAAAAGCAATTAAAAAGGATATCAAAGTGGAAGAAGCAAAAATAGAGGATATCGAGGTGCAAGAAGCATTCAAAAAGGATGTCAAGATCAATGATGGTAATAAAAAAAATATTCGACCAAAAATTTGTACCAATATTTTGTAAAAGTTTGCTAGGCGTAACTGTTCCCGTTTAGAAGATACGAGCGATTTAAGATTTGTATTAAAACCCATAATTTTGTAGAGTGGGAATTGAAGTAAAAGAAGCAATTGAAGAAAATATATAAGTAGATAAAGCAATTAAAAAGGATATCAAAGTGGAAGAAGCAAAAATAGAGGATATCGAGGTGAAAGAAGCATTTAAAGTGGAAGACGAAGTAAGAGAAGCATTCAAACCGGATGTCAAGGGCAATGATGGTATTAAAAAAACTATTCCACCAAAAATTTGTACCAATATTTTGTAAAAGTTTGCTAGGCGTAACTCTTCCCGTTTAGAAGATACGAGCGATTTAAGATTTGTATTAAAACCCATAATTTTGTAGAGTGGGAATTGAAGTGAAAGAAGCAATTGAAGAAAAATATAAGAGCAATTAAAAAGGATATCAAAGTGGAAGAAGCAAAAATAGAGGATATCGAGGTGAAAGAAGCATTTAAAGTGGAAGACGAAGTAAGAGAAGCATTCAAAACGGATGTCAAGGGCAATGATGGTATTAAAAAAACTATTCCACCAAAAATTTGTACCAATATTTTGTAAAAGTTTGCTAGGCGTAACTGTTCCCGTTTAGAAGATACGAGCGATTTAAGATTTGTATTAAAACCCATAATTTTGTAGAGTGGAAATTGTAGTAAAAGAAGCAATTAAGAAAATATATAAGTAGAAAAATCAATTAAAAAGGATAGCAAAGTGGAAGAAACAAAAATAGAGGATATCGAGGTGAAAGAAACATTCAAGGAGGAAGACCAAGTGAGAGAAGCATTCAAAAAGGATGTCAAGAGCAATGATGGTAATAAAAAAACTATTCGACCACAAATTTGTACCAATATTTTGTAAAAGTTTGCTAGGCGTAACTCTTCCCGTTTAGAAGATACGAGCGATTTAAGATTTGTATTAAAACCCATAATTTTGTAGAGTGGGAATTGAAGTAAAAGAAGCAATTGAATAAAATATATAAGTAGATAAAGCAATTAAAAAGGATATCAAAGTGGAAGAAGCAAAAATAGAGGATATCGAGGTGAAAGAAGCATTCAAAGTGGAAGACGAAGTAAGAGAAGCATTGAAAAAGGATGTCAAGGGCAATGATGGTATTAAAAAAACTATTCCACCAAAAATTAGTACCAATATTTTGAAAAGTTTGCTGGGGTAACTCTTCCCGTTTACAAGATACGAGCGATTTAAGATTTGTATTAAAACCCATAATTTTGTAGAGTGGAAATTTAAGTAAAAGAAGAAATTGAAGAAAATATGTAAGGAGATAAAGCAATTAAAATGGATATCAAAGTGGAAGAAGCAAAATTAGAGGATATCGAGGTGAAAGAAGCATTCAGAGCGGAAGACGAAGTAAGAGAAGCATTCAAAAAGGATCTCAAGGGCAATGATGGTATTAAAAAAACTATTCCACCAAAAATTAGTACCAATATTTTGTAAAAGTTTGCTGGGGGTAACTTTTCCCGTTTAGAAGATACGAGCGATTTAAGATTTGTATTTAAACCCATAATTTTGTAGAGTCGATATTGAAGTAAGAGAAGTAATTGAAGAAAATAGAAAAATAGAAAAAACAATTCAAAAGTATATTGAAGTAAAAATGCCATCAAAGAGGATTTCGAAGTTATAGAAACAATTAAAGAGGATATCAATGTGGAAGAAACATTCCAAAACGAAAAGGAAGTGAGAGAAGAATTCAAAATGATGGCAAGGGCGATGATGACCGTAAAATAACGATTCCACCAAAAATTTGTGCTACAAAAAAAAATTGATTTTCCAAAATGATCACAGTGGATGTTGCATAATAAAAAAAAATTGACGTTCCAAAATGATCATGTGGATGAGGCATAATTAAAAAAAAATGATGTTCCAAAATGATCACAGTGGATAAAGCATAATAAAAAAAAATTGACGTTCCAAAGTGATCATTGTGGATGAGGCGTAATTAAAAAATGATGTACCAAAATGATCACAAAGGATGTTGCATAATAAAAAAAATTGACGTTCCAAAGTGATCATTGTGGATGAGGCATAATTAAAAAAAATGATGTACCAAAATGATCACAGTGGATGTTGCATAATAAAAAAAAAAATTGACGTTCCAAAGTGATCACTGTGGATGAGGCATAATTAAAAAAAATGATGTACCAAAATGATCACAGTGGATGTTGCATAATAAAAAAAAAATGACGTTCCAAAGTGATCATTGTGGATGAGGCATAATTAAAAAAAATGATGTTCCAAAATGATCACAGTGGATGATGCATAATAAAAAAATAAAAAATAATTGACGTTCCAAAGTGATCATTGTGGATGAGGCATAATTAATAAAAATGATGTACCAAAATATCACAGTGGATATTGCATAATAAAAAAAAAATTGACGTTCCAAAGTGATCAGAGTGTATGAGACATAATTGAAAAAAAATTATGTTCCAAAATGATCACAGTGGATGATGCATAATAAAAAAAAATAATAATAATTGACGTTCCAAAGTGATCATTGTGGATGAGGCATAATTAAAAAAAATGATGTACCAAAATGATCACAGTGGATGTTGCATAATAAAAAAAAATGACGTTCCAAAGTGATCATTGTGGATGAGGCATAATTAAAAATAAATGTGGATGTTCCAAAATAAACATGATGAACGTTGCATACTAAAAAAAAAAAAAAAAAAATTGGATGTTCCAAAATGATGATGATGACCTTTGCTAAAACTATGAAAGTTGTCTCATGCCCCTCCACAACCATTATATAGAATCAAGCAAATTTTACAGTAATTTTATAGTACACACAAGCCATGGGCTCCCTACAAAAACAGTATGAAAATTACGGCAAACGAAATATACGGTTTACGGTATTCATACAGAAATATTTTGTATGGGACAATTTTTTTTTTGTATGAAAAACATTTTTTTTTTCATGGATCCGGATATAAAAAAATGTCCTCAGCAACATTAGTTTTTGCACCAACGCTCTAAGACCTATACTTTCCGAGATACGAGGTGGATGGGAGCGAATGGGGGACAAAAGGGGTACTTTAGGATTTATTCCCAACTCACCGGAACTCCCTCTATACGATCCCACCAAACATTTTCACCCTACGAGGTGGCATCTGGGAGAACAAACATGTCAATGAGTCAGTCAGTCAGTCAGTGGTAATCGAGCTTTATATAATATAACTAGAGGTTGCGTTGTGCGCGAGCTGCTCGCAGCTCGCGTGTTTTTCTTTTAATCGAAGAAGTAATTAAAGAGGATATCGAGCTGTTAAAAGCCATCAAAGAGGATATCCATGTGTAAGAAGCAGTCAAAGACGATATCGAAATGGAAGAAGCAATCAAATCAAAGAGGATTTCCAAGTGGAAGCAGCAATCAAAGATGATATCGAAGTGGAAGAAGCAATCAAAGAGGATATTGAAGTGAAAGAAGCAATCAAATAGGATATCGAAGTAGCAGAAACAATCAAAGAGGAAATTAAAGTTGAGGAAGAAATCAAAGAGGATACCAAGGTGTTAGAAGCATTCTAAGAGGATGACGAAGTAAAAAAAGCAATCAAAGACGATATCGAAGTGGAAGAAGCAATCCAATGGATATTGAAGATGAAGAAGGAATAAAAGAGGATATCGAAGCGGAACAAGCAATCGTAGAGGATATCAAAGTTAAAGAAGCAATCAAAGAGGATACCAATGTGGAAGAAGCAATCAAAGAGGATATCGAAGTGGAACAAGCAATTAAAGAGAAAAAAATTGGATGTTCCAAAATGATCATGATAATGGTTGTATAAAAAAAAATTGAACGTTGCAAAAAAGATCATGATGAACGTTGCATAAAAAAAATCTGGACGTTCCAAAATGATCATGATTGACGTTGCATAATATAAATGTATGTTGCAAAATGATAATGATCAAAAATTTGTACTAATATTTTGTCAAAGTTTGCTAGTGCTATCTCTTCCCGTTTAGAAGATACGAGCGATTAAAGTTTTGTAAGAAAAATCATAAATTTGTTGATTGGATATCGAAGTGGAAGAAACTATCAAAGAGAATGTTGAAGTGGAAGAAGCAATCAAATAGGATATCGAAGTGGCAGAAACAATCAAAGCGGAAATTGAAGTTGAGTAAGCAATCAAAGAGGATACCAAGGTGGTAGAAGCATTCAAAGAAGATGACGAAGTGAAAAAGCAATCAAAGACGATATCGAAATGGAAGAAGCAGTCAAAGACGATACCGAAGTGGGAGAAGCAATCAAAGAGGATATCGAAGTTAAAGAAGCAGTCAAAGATGATGTCGAAGTGGAAAAAACATTCAAAGAAGATGACGAAGTGAGAGAAGCATTCAAAAAGGATGTCAAGGATGACAATAAAAAAACAGTTGCACCAAAAATTTATACCAATATTTTGTACAAGTTTGCTAGGGCTATCTCTTCCCGTTTAGAAGATACGAGCGATTGAAGTTTTGTATGAAAGACCACAATTTTGTAGAGAGCATAATGAAGTAACTGAAGCAATTAAAGAGGATATGAAAGTAGAAGAAGCATTTTAAAGGGATAACGAAGTGGAACATGCAAAAATAGAAGATGTCGAGGCGGAAGAAACAATCAAAGAGGATATCGAAGTGGAAGAAGCAATCAAAGAGGGTATCGAAGTGGAAGAAGCCATCACAGAGGATATCGAAGTGAAAATGCTATCAAAGACGATATCGAAGATGAAGACGCAATCAAAGAGAATAATGCAGTGCAAGAAGCAATCAAAAGGAAATCGAAGATGATATCGAAGTGGAAGGAGTAAACAAAGAGGATATTGAAGTGGGAGAAGCAATCAAATAGGATATCGAAGTAGCAAAAACAATCAAAGAGAAAATTGAAGTTGACTAAGGAATCAAAGAGGATACCGAGTTGGTAGAAGTATTCAAAGAGGATGACGAAGTGAAAAAAGCAATCAAAGACGATATCGAAGTGAAAGAAATAGTCAACGACGATATCAAAATGGAAAAAGCAATCAAAGCGGATATCGAAGTGGAAGAAGCAATCAAAGAGGATATCGAAGTTAAAGAAGCAGTCAAAGATGATGTCGAAGTGGAAAAAACATTCAAAGAAGATGACGAAGTGAGAGAAGCATTCAAAAAGGATGTCAAGGATGACAATAAAAAAACAGTTGCACCAAAAATGTATACCAATATTTTGTACAAGTTTGCTAGGGCTATCTCTTCCCGTTTAGAAGATACGAGCGATTGAAGTTTTGTATGAAAGACCACAATTTTGTAGAGAGCATAATGAAGTAACTGAAGCAATTAAAGAGGATATGAAAGTAGAAGAAGCATTTTAAAGGGATAACGAAGTGGAACATGCAAAAATAGAAGATGTCGAGGCGGAAGAAACAATCAAAGAGGATATCGAAGTGGAAGAAGCAATCAAAGAGGGTATCGAAGTGGAAGAAGCCATCACAGAGGATATCGAAGTGAAAATGCTATCAAAGACGATATCGAAGATGAAGACGCAATCAAAGAGAATAATGCAGTGCAAGAAGCAATCAAAAGGAAATCGAAGATGATATCGAAGTGGAAGGAGTAAACAAAGAGGATATTGAAGTGGGAGAAGCAATCAAATAGGATATCGAAGTAGCAAAACCAATCAAAGAGAAAATTGAAGTTGACTAAGGAATCAAAGAGGATACCGAGTTGGTAGAAGTATTCAAAGAGGATGACGAAGTGAAAAAAGCAATCAAAGACGATATCGAAGTGAAAGAAATAGTCAACGACGATATCAAAATGGAACAAGCAATCAAAGCGGATATCGAAGTGGAAGAAGCAATCAAAGAGGATATCGAAGTTAAAGAAGCAGTCAAAGATGATGTCGAAGTGGAAAAAACATTCAAAGAAGATGACGAAGTGAGAGAAGCATTCAAAAAGGATGTCAAGGATGACAATAAAAAAACAGTTGCACCAAAAATTTATACCAATATTTTGTACAAGTTTGCTAGGGCTATCTCTTCCCGTTTAGAAGATACGAGCGATTGAAGTTTTGTATGAAAGACCACAATTTTGTAGAGAGCATAATGAAGTAACTGAAGCAATTAAAGAGGATATGAAAGTAGAAGAAGCATTTTAAAGGGATAACGAAGTGGAACATGCAAAAATAGAAGATGTCGAGGCGGAAGAAACAATCAAAGAGGATATCGAAGTGGAAGAAGCAATCAAAGAGGGTATCGAAGTGGAAGAAGCCATCACAAAGGATATCGAAGTGAAAATGCTATCAAAGACGATATCGAAGATGAAGACGCAATCAAAGAGAATAATGCAGTGCAAGAAGCAATCAAAAGGAAATCGAAGATGATATCGAAGTGGAAGGAGTAAACAAAGAGGATATTGAAGTGGGAGAAGCAATCAAATAGGATATCGAAGTAGCAAAAACAATCAAAGAGGAAATTGAAGTTGACTAAGGAATCAAAGAGGATACCGAGTTGGTAGAAGTATTCAAAGAGGATGACGAAGTGAAAAAAGCAATCAAAGACGATATCGAAGTGGAAGAAGCAATCAAAGAGGATATCAAAGTGGAAGAAGCCATCACAGGATATCGAAGTAAAAATGCAATCAAAAACGATTTCGAATATGAAGACCCAATCAAAGAAAATATTGCAGTGCAAGAAGCAATCAAACGGAAATCAAAGAGGAAGGAGCCCTTACAGAGGATACCGAAGTGAAAATGCCATCAAAGAGGATATCAAAGATGAAGAAGCAATTTAATGGATATTGAAGATGAAGAAGGAATAAAAGAGGATATCGAAGTGGAACAAGCAATCGTAGAGGATATCAAAGTTAAAGAAGCAATCGAATAGGATATCAATGTGGAAGAAGCAATCAAAGAGGATATCGAAGTGGAACAAGCAATCAAAGAGAAAAAAATTGGATTATCCAAAATAATCATGTAATGGTTGTATAAAAAAAAATTGAACGTTGCAAAAAAGATCATGATGAACGTTGCATAAAAAAAAATCTGGACGTTCCAAAATGATCATGATTGACGTTGCATAATATAAATGTATGTTGCAAAATGATAATGATCAAAAATTTGTACTAATATTTTGTCAAAGTTTGCTACTGCTATCTCTTCCCGTTTAGAAGATACGAGCGATTAAAGTTTTGTAAGAAAAATCATAAATTTGTTGATTGGATATCGAAGTGGAAGAAACGATCAAAGAGAATGTTGAAGTCGAAGAAGCAATCAAATAGGATATCGAAGTGGCAGAAACAATCAAAGCGGAAATTGAAGTTGAGTAAGCAATCAAAGAGGATACCAAGGTGGTAGAAGCATTCAAAGAAGATGACGAAGTGAAAAAGCAATCAAAGACGATATCGAAATGGAAGAAGCAGTCAAAGACGATATCGAAGTGGGAGAAGCAATCAAAGAGGATATCGAAGTTAAAGAAGCAGTCAAAGATGATGTCGAAGTGGAAAAAACATGCAAAGAAGATGACGAAGTGAGAGAAGCATTCAAAAAGGATGTCAAGGATGACAATAAAAACAGTTGCACCAAAAATTTATACCAATATTTTGTACAAGTTTGCTAGGGCTATCTCTTCCCGTTTAGAAGATACGAGCGATTGAAGTTTTGTATGAAAGACCACAATTTTGTAGAGAGCATAATGAAGTAACTGAAGCAATTAAAGAGGATATGAAAGTAGAAGAAGCATTTTAAAGGGATAACGAAGTGGAACATGCAAAAATAGAAGATGTCGAGGCGGAAGAAACAATCAAAGAGGATATCGAAGTGGAAGAAGCAATCAAAGAGGGTATCGAAGTGGAAGAAGCCATCACAGAGGATATCGAAGTGAAAATGCTATCAAAGACGATATCGAAGATGAAGACGCAATCAAAGAGAATAATGCAGTGCAAGAAGCAATCAAAAGGAAATCGAAGATGATATCGAAGTGGAAGGAGTAAACAAAGAGGATATTGAAGTGGGAGAAGCAATCAAATAGGATATCGAAGTAGCAAAAACAATCAAAGAGGAAATTGAAGTTGACTAAGGAATCAAAGAGGATACCGAGTTGGTAGAAGTATTCAAAGAGGATGACGAAGTGAAAAAAGCAATCAAAGACGATATCGAAGTGGAAGAAGCAATCAAAGAGGATATCAAAGTGGAAGAAGCCATCACAGGATATCGAAGTAAAAATGCAATCAAAAACGATTTCGAATATGAAGACCCAATCAAAGAAAATATTGCAGTGCAAGAAGCAATCAAACGGAAATCAAAGAGGAAGGAGCCCTTACAGAGGATACCGAAGTGAAAATGCCATCAAAGAGGATATCAAAGATGAAGAAGCAATTTAATGGATATTGAAGATGAAGAAGGAATAAAAGAGGATATCGAAGTGGAACAAGCAATCGTAGAGGATATCAAAGTTAAAGAAGCAATCGAATAGGATATCAATGTGGAAGAAGCAATCAAAGAGGATATCGAAGTGGAACAAGCAATCAAAGAGAAAAAAATTGGATTATCCAAAATAATCATGTAATGGTTGTATAAAAAAAAATTGAACGTTGCAAAAAAGATCATGATGAACGTTGCATAAAAAAAAATCTGGACGTTCCAAAATGATCATGATTGACGTTGCATAATATAAATGTATGTTGCAAAATGATAATGATCAAAAATTTGTACTAATATTTTGTCAAAGTTTGCTACTGCTATCTCTTCCCGTTTAGAAGATACGAGCGATTAAAGTTTTGTAAGAAAAATCATAAATTTGTTGATTGGATATCGAAGTGGAAGAAACGATCAAAGAGAATGTTGAAGTCGAAGAAGCAATCAAATAGGATATCGAAGTGGCAGAAACAATCAAAGCGGAAATTGAAGTTGAGTAAGCAATCAAAGAGGATACCAAGGTGGTAGAAGCATTCAAAGAAGATGACGAAGTGAAAAAGCAATCAAAGACGATATCGAAATGGAAGAAGCAGTCAAAGACGATATCGAAGTGGGAGAAGCAATCAAATAGGATATCGAAGTTAAAGAAGCAGTCAAAGATGATGTCGAAGTGGAAAAAACATGCAAAGAAGATGACGAAGTGAGAGAAGCATTCAAAAAGGATGTCAAGGATGACAATAAAAACAGTTGCACCAAAAATTTATACCAATATTTTGTACAAGTTTGCTAGGGCTATCTCTTCCCGTTTAGAAGATACGAGCGATTGAAGTTTTGTATGAAAGACCACAATTTTGTAGAGAGCATAATGAAGTAACTGAAGCAATTAAAGAGGATATGAAAGTAGAAGAAGCATTTTAAAGGGATAACGAAGTGGAACATGCAAAAATAGAAGATGTCGAGGCGGAAGAAACAATCAAAGAGGATATCGAAGTGGAAGAAGCAATCAAAGAGGGTATCGAAGTGGAAGAAGCCATCACAGAGGATATCGAAGTGAAAATGCTATCAAAGACGATATCGAAGATGAAGACGCAATCAAAGAGAATAATGCAGTGCAAGAAGCAATCAAAAGGAAATCGAAGATGATATCGAAGTGGAAGGAGTAAACAAAGAGGATATTGAAGTGGGAGAAGCAATCAAATAGGATATCGAAGTAGCAAAAACAATCAAAGAGGAAATTGAAGTTGACTAAGGAATCAAAGAGGATACCGAGTTGGTAGAAGTATTCAAAGAGGATGACGAAGTGAAAAAAGCAATCAAAGACGATATCGAAGTGGAAGAAGCAATCAAAGAGGATATCAAAGTGGAAGAAGCCATCACAGGATATCGAAGTAAAAATGCAATCAAAAACGATTTCGAATATGAAGACGCAATCAAAGAAAATATTGCAGTGCAAGAAGCAATCAAACGGAAATCAAAGAGGAAGGAGCCCTTACAGAGGATACCGAAGTGAAAATGCCATCAAAGAGGATATCAAAGATGAAGAAGCAATCCAATGGATATTGAAGATGAAGAAGGAATAAAAGAGGATATCGAAGTGGAACAAGCAATCGTAGAGGATATCAAAGTTAAAGAAGCAATCAAATAGGATATCAATGTGGAAGAAGCAATCAAAGAGGATATCGAAGTGGAACAAGCAATCAAAGAGAAAAAAATTGGATGTTCCAAAATGATCATGATAATAGTTGTATAAAAAAAATTGAACGTTGCAAAAAAGATCATGATGAACGTTGCATAAAAAAAATCTGGACGTTCCAAAATGATCAGGATTGACGTTGCATAATATAAATGTATGTTGTAAAATGATAATGATCAAAAATTTGTACTAATATTTTGTCAAAGTTTGCTAGTGCTATCTCTTCCCGTTTAGAAGATACGAGCGATTAAAGTTTTGTAAGAAAAATCATAAATTTGTTGATTGGATATCGAAGTGGAAGAAACTATCAAAGAGAATGTTGAAGTGGAAGAAGCAATCAAATAGGATATCGAAGTGGCAGAAACAATCAAAGCGGAAATTGAAGTTGAGTAAGCAATCAAAGAGGATACCAAGGTGGTAGAAGCATTCAAAGAAGCTGACGAAGTGAAAAAGCAGTCAAAGACGATATCGAAGTGGGAGGAGCAATCAAAGAGGATATCGAAGTTAAAGAAGCAGTCAAAGATGATGTCGAAGTGGAAAAAACATTCAAAGAAGATGACGAAGTGAGAGAAGCATTCAAAAAGGATGTCAAGGATGACAATAAAAAAACAGTTCCACCAAAAGTTCATACCAATATTTTGTACAAGTTTGCTAGGGCTATCTCTTCCCGTTTAGAAGATATGAGCGATTGAAGTTTTGTATGAAACACCACAATTTTGTAGAGCGCAAAATGAAGTAACTGAAGCAATTAAAGAGGATATGAAGTAGAAGAAGCATTTTAAAAGGATAACGAAGTGGAACATGCAAAAATAGAAGATGTAGAGGCGGAAGAAACAATAAAAGAGGATGACGAAGTGTAACAAGCAATCAAAGAGAATATTCGAATAGTGGATGTCGCATAATAAAAAAAAATTGACGTTCCAAAATGATCATAGTGGATGAGGCATAAATAAAAAAAAATTGATGTTCCCAAATGATCACAGTGGATGTTGCATAATAAAAAAAAATTGACGTTCCAAAAGTGATCATTGTGGATGAGGCATAATTTAAAAAAAAATTGACGTTCCAAAATGATCATTGCGGATGAGGCATAATTAAAAAAAATTGATGTTCCAAAATTATCACAGTGGATGTTGCATAATAAAAAAAAAGAAATTGACGTTCTAAAATGATCATTGTGGATGAGGCATAATTAAAAAAAAATGATTTTCCAAAATGATCACAAAGGATTTTGCATAATAAAAAAAAATTACGTTCCAAAAGTGATCATTGTGGATGAGGCATAATTTAAAACAAAATGATGTTCCAAAATGATCACAAAGGATTTTGCATAGTAAAAAAAAAAATTGACGTTCCAAAAGTGATCATTGTGGATGAGGCATAATTAAAAAAAATTGATTTTCCAAAATGATCACAAAGGATTTTGCATAATAAAAAAAAATTGACGTTCCAAAATGATCATTGTGGATGAGGCATAATTAAAAAAAAAATTGATTTTCCAAAATGATCAGAAAGGATTTTGCATAATAAAAAAAAATTGACGTTCCAAAGTGATCATAGTGGATGAGGCATAATTGAAAAAAAAATGATGTTACAAAATGATCACAGTGGATGATGCATAATAAAAAAAAATAATAATTGACGTTCCAAAGTGATCATTGTGGATGAGGCATAATTAAAAAAATGATGTTACAAAATGATCACAGTGGATGTTGCATAATAAAAAAAAAAATGACGTTTCAAAGTGATCATTGTGGATGAGGCATAATTGAAAAAAAAATAATTGACGTTCCAAAGTGATCATTGTGGATGAGGCGTAATTGAAAAAAAAATGATGTTACAAAATGATCACAGTGGATGATGCATAATAAAAAAAAATAATAATTGACGTTCCAAAGTGATCATTGTGGATGAGGCATAATTAAAAAAATGATGTACCAAAATGATCACAGTGGATGTTGCATAATAAAAAAAAAAATGACGTTTCAAAGTGATCATTGTGGATGAGGCATAATTAAAAAAATGTGGATGTTCCAAAATAAACATGATGAACGTTGCATACTAAAAAAAAAAAAAAAAAATTGGATGTTCCAAAATGATGATGATGACCTTTGCAAAAACTATGAAAGTTATCTCATGTCCCTCCACCACCATTATATAGAATCAAGCAAATTTACAGTAATTTTATAGTACACACAAGCCGTGGGCTCCCTACAAAAACAGTATGAAAATTACGGCAAACGAAATTTACGGTTTACGGTATTCATACAGAAATATTTTGTATGGGACAATTTTTTTTTTGTATGAAAGACCATTTTTTTTTCATGGAACCGGATATAAAAAAATGTCCTCTGCAACATTAGTTTTTGCACCAACGCTCTAAGACCTATACTTTCCGAGATACGAGGTCGATGGGAGCGAATGGGGGACAAAAGGGGTACTTTAGGATTTATTCCCAACTCATCGGAACTCCCTCTATACGATCCCACCAAACATTTTCACCCTACGAGGTGGCATCTGGGAGAACAAACATGTCAATGAGTCAGTCAGTCAGTCAGTCAGTGGTAATCGAGCTTTATATAATATAATTTATCGAAACAATAAATAATTAAAAGTATTTATTGAGAAACAAGAGAATCATGCGTTCAGTTTAAAATAATCATGCTTGTGAAATATGCAAACTGTTTTACAGTATTGCAAAAACCGATTGAATTATTTAATTACTAGCTGTTGCCCGCGACTTCGTACGCGTTACACTTCTAAATGTGTAGGTAACCTAAAAATAAAGATAAACTCGCTTATGCAACTTGACTTGATACCCCATTTTTATCCCATGGGAACTGCTTTATGAGATAAAAGGTAGTATATGTGGTAATGCTGGTTATAATCTACGTATATACCAAATTTAATTGAAATCGGGTAACCCGTTACGACGTGATTGAGTAACAAACAAACAAATAAAGAAATAAACAAACATCCAAACTTTCACATTAATAATATTGGTGTGATAGTGTGATTATTATAAAACAGGTATTTATAGCGTATTTTTGACTCTTGTTTTAAATCCCGGTAACGTCAATAAGTAAAGTGATAGCGAAAGTTTGAAAAAAACTGCCCTGGGCCGTTGGGGTAGAAGATCACGCACTGAAAAACGCAGCGTAGAACGAAATTGCGTAGAACGTTCCTGTTGCCTAAGTATTTATAGATCGAGCGAAGCGAGATCTATAAATCAATTTGGGCAAATCGGCGTTGTATGTTTGTATGCATGTTTGTTTGTCCGAGGATAACTTTCGAAGCGTTAATCAGATCATTGTGATGTTTAATACATAGGTAGGTAACAATGACACAATTTTGTAGTGACTAAATGAGCTAAAACTGTAGGGGGTTGTTGAGATATTAGGATTAAAGGGGGGTAAAAACTAAATAAAATGAAATTATGAGGTCAAATGGGGCGACAAATGAAAGGTTTTTATTATTTAGACTCCGTTTTTATTTTTAGTAAAGTTTTTATAAAGTTATAAGTTTTCTGAGTTATTAGCCATAATAAAAACTGAACTTATTACAAAATTCACAGGGTTACACTAGTGCCCCCACAGTGCTGTAATTGTTGTAGTTTAAGTGACAAAAATATCACAAAAGTCAGAAATCTAGAATAACTGCAATTTGTACCCCAAGAGTGTAAACCAAAAGTGGAACCAAATTACATGAACTTACCTGCTACCTGTAATCTGAATGAAATTGTAGGTCAAGTGATATGGTTATTTATTTCGTGGCACTGTGTTGATAGTCAAAGATAACAAATAATATGTTTTTTTTTAATCGGAGACTCGCAAGATCCCAGTTAGGGTTGAACCACTAGTATAATTTGAATTTTTGGAGTTATGTGCAAAAATAACGTAATTAGCCAGAACCCCACTCTTTGTTATTGTGTTTCCTTTGTATGTCATGTGGTGTCAAATAAATGTTTTCAATTTTAATAATTAATTTTTTAGAAAACAAATCATAAATCGCGTGTTCAATCCTTAATGGAAATCTATGGATCTATGGACCCAACATAAAACGGCTCGTCACTTAAATCCTCTCTGATGCCAGCAAATATAATCTACATCTGGCGTTCGACAGGGACTAAAGCTTCATTCAGACGAGGCGAGTGCTCAATGCTAGTTCAGTTTGTAATGGAAACGCTTTATTTTACATGAAATACTTACCTATAACGCAAGCTAAATGGATGATGATACATATTAATCATCAATTCTGTAACGGACGATCAAAGGCGGGACAGGATCGAATCTAGATTTAAATGTATTAGTTAGTTATAGGATCGAATCAGATTCAAATGAATAGCTAAGATTGTAACGGTCAAAAGTTGTAACGGTCAAAAAGAGTGAGATAGCTATAGGTAAGTCCCCGTCTAACTTTGCTGGAAACTTCGACGTAGTAAGAATTATTTATTAAGATTTGTGAAAATAAATTACGATCCCCGCATCATGGCTAGGGCGAGGACTATTTTTGCATAAGTATAAACCGATTTGAACGGAAAAATTGTGATTGTCGTCCGAGACACGTTCTCGGAGACCCGGATGACGAAATCACCTCTGCTAATGCGGAAGGTGAGTCATCTATATCAGACAGAGCAAACACTTCACAGAAACACCGACCTCGCCGGCGAGGTCGACGAGTCCCTTCAGTCGCCGCTTATACGAGGTACAGAAATGTACCCGGGCGTTTCTCTCCTATCCCCATCCCGGCAACAGCCCAAGCCGAGGTTCGTACCTAAGTGGTGCCCTTGCGCTAGTTGCCTATAAAACTTACTGGGCTGAGCGCCATCTGCGCTCGCCAAAAGTTCGGTTAAGCTGTCACGGCCTCAGAGGCCAACAGCGAGATTAGTCCATTCAAAAAAAAAAAAAAAAAAAGGAAAAATTGTGATCATCAAGTACGCGATTTATACCTTGTAAACTAGTAACTAAGAAGCAAGTAAATACAGTCCACTTTTGCTAAGTACCGAGCCTATCATTTGAAGCCTGGGTAGGAACTCTACAAATTCCTTTGTTAAGAGCCGTAATGGCCTAGTTGGTGTAGCCCGACGTCTCATTCGGAGGTTGTGCGTTCAAATCTCAGATGTGGATTGTATACTAGAAAAAATAATGTAAAATGTTTAGCGCATATGTGAACACAGCATCCTTGTCATTCGGATATCATAGCTTACGTGGTGTGACCGAGGCAGGTGCGGTAAACCGTGTAATACGCCATTGAACCAATCATGTTGCAGAGAAGATTAGTGGTGTGAAGCTGCGGGGAATTGCTTGTGAAAGATTAGCTTCAAAAGAAGTATAAACTGAATCCCTATGGTGCGACTTTGTCCGTCTGTCCATCCGTCTATTACGCCTAATTATCTCAGCAACCATTTTTCTTTTATAATAATAAATAAATATTTCTGGACATTTCACACACAGCTATCTAGCCCCAAACTAAGCCGAGCTTGTACACACGGCTACACATCAAGCTATACATTTCCAGTCTATGCTGACCTCTCATTGTACGGAAAACTTACACAAGGCGAGGTCAGCTTATACTGGAAATGTATAGCTTGAGGTGTTGCCGTGTGTACTATGGGAATCAGACAACTGATAGAATACTGATATACTTTTTTTTGTAAATACTTACTTATAATATATAGAAAAAGAACCAGACCCGGAACAAATATCTGTAGATCATGCAAACAGTTGTTCCGCGGTGGGAATCGAACCCACTATCTCCTGCGTCTCAGCCGGCTATTCGCCCACTGCGCCAAGGAGGTCTTATATTTTTATTTATTTAACAAAATCCACGGCCCTTATTATATAGATACAAACTGTAACTAAACTTAACATACGGCCAAAAACATTATTTTATTAACTTAATTAAAAAAATATATTTATAAATAGACAGTCTAAATTAAACTAAAAATACGAATTCAGCAAATTACTAGTACAAACACAAAAGTTTGATAAAATATATAGAATATATGTATAAGTACTAAAGTTATTGACGTGAATTTGGAACAGTTTTAACTAGGTTAATTACAGAAACAAATCTAAAATCGTGCAGAAAATCCATAATTGATAATGATAATAACTGAAATAAAAAAATGTGTGAGCCGTCACGGGACGCCTGGCAGATGTCAAACATCGAAATTGTTTTATATGAAATAAAAAATCAATTAAAAAACATAAAAGTAATAATAATTAAATATTAATAATAACTAAATAAATAAATAATAATAATATAATAAATTGTCGCCACACCGTACACACTACAGCATATAGACTGTATATCATATAGCGTGGCGACGCGTCGCCACGCCAGAAATCTGTTTTACGTGCGGCTCCAAATACCTAATTCGTTTATTAAAATATAGATCACGACGTGTAGTTAAAATTTTTTAGAAATCATCCTTCCAGAAGTTTTTATTTCTATTTTTAAACCAGCAGTCAGGTTATCAGTTAGCGACGCTCTCAGTAAAGCCTAGGTAGATTAAATATATTTAAACTAGTGGTTCGCCCCGAACTGAGATCTCGCGAGTCTCCCATAAAAACAAAAAAATATTATTTGTACCTAATCTTTGACTATCAAAATAGTGCCACGAAATGCATAACCAACTACTTGACCTACAGTTTCATTCAAATTATAGGTAACGGGAGTTCTGGTAAATTGGTTATATTTTTTTGGGTAGAAATTTAAGTTATTCTAGATTTTATACTTTTCCCTATATTTGTGTCACTAAAACTACTCGCATACCAAATTTCAGCACTGTGGCGTCACACCCTGTGAATTTTGTCAAAAATCAGTTTCTATTATGGCTAAAAACTTAAAAACTACAAGGTTTAAATTAAAAATAATACTGGGTCGAAATGTACCCACAAAGACCTTTTTACTTAGACGTACCATTTGAGCAGACAGCCCCATTTTGTTTTTTTTACTCCTCTGGATCTCCAATATCTCAACAACCCCCCGTTTGACCTAATAGTCTCATTTAAATTTTTTTACCTCTTTTGAACCCCAATATATCAACAACCCTCCCACATTTTAGCTCATTTAGTCACACCAAAATTGTGCCATCACTACCTACCTATGTATCAAATTTCACGATGATCGGAGAAACGCTTCGAAAGTTATCCTCGGACAAGCAAACATACTCGTACATACATACAACGCCGATTTGCCTAAGTTGATTTTGAAATCTCGCTTCACTCGATCAATTACAAGACAAACAAAAAAACAGTTAAAATAATAGGTTGCGGAAAAAGTCTTTTCGCATTATAGTATGTATGAACTTGTAATAAATCTCTTTTGCTATACTGTTTGTATCTGGCTGGTTTTGGTATCATTCAAAGTTTAAATTATGAAGAAGATAATTCCAAATTCAAATTAGGAAAATGTGTTATTTTTATTTGTTTTTCGTACTGTAAAGGTGAGTGAATCTGATGAAGAAATTCGATACATTTTAAAATTTGACTACAAAAAAGGTAAAAATGCAACGCAACACGCGAAAAAAATTTGCTATGTTTATGTACCTAGTGCAGTGTCTGTGAGAGTAGCACAAATTTGGTTTAAGCGTTTTCAATCCGGAAATTTTGATGTCAAAAATGCACGTCGCTCTGGTCGCCCTATTACGGATAAAATTGATGCCATTTTTGAAAAAGTAGAGCAAGATCGGCATATCAGTAGTTACGACGTAGTTGAAGAACTGGGAATTGAACCACAAAACAATTTTGGCGCATTTGAAAAAAACTGGGTACACAAAAAAGCTTGATATTTGGGTACCCCACGAACTCACTGAAAGAAACCTAATGAACCGTGTACTCATTTGTGATTCTTTATTACGACGTAATGAAACCGAAATTTTGAAGAAGCTGATAACTGGTGATGAAAAATGGATCACGTACGACAAGAACGTGCGAAAAAGGTCGTGATCAAAGGCCGCTCAGGCTTCACAGACTGTGGCGAAACCCGGGTTAACTCGCAACAAGGTGATGCTGTGTGTGTGGTGGGATTGGAAGGGCATTATTCATTATGAGCTGTTACCACCAGGCAGGACCATCGATTCTGAACTCTACTGCGAACAACTGATGAGATTAAAGCAAGAAGTTGAGAGAAAGCGGCCGGAATTAATCAACAGAAGGGTTGTGGTTTTTCATCATGATAACGCTAGACCTCACACATCTTTAGCCACTCAGCAAAAATTAAGAGAGTTTGGCTGGGAGGTGTTAATGCATCCGCCGTATAGTCTTAACCTTGCACCTTCAGATTTCTACCTGTTTCGGTCTTTTCAGAATTCTCTAGGCAGTGTCATGTTAACATCACGAGAGGACTGTCAAAACCACTTGTCGCGGTATTTTGATCAGAAGCCCCAAAGTTTCTATAGCAATGGGATCATGTCCCTACCTACAAAATGGCAAAAAGTTATCGAACAAAATGGTACCTACATACTTTAGTTACATGTAAATAAACTATATTAAAAAATGTTTTGAACTTTCTTAAAAAATGCGAAGAAAGTTTTTCCCCAACCTAATATGTAAATACCGTTACAAACGATCTATATATAGCTTAACTGATCTAATATTAGGTATGTCTATAAATATGCGAATCAGCCACTTACACTTGTAAAAAATTCATGCCCAGATGGCCTTGTGGGCTCGGGTCCGAATCCTTAGATCTTGGGTTTAATTAAATCATGGTTAACGTGCGCGCTATAAAGGGACCCTAAAAGCTTTCATTGTTTACTTCCTGTAGTACGAAACCTTAAAAATAATATTATTTTGACTGTTGTTCCCATAATTACTGATTAAAACTGGTATTTATCGCGTATGCACCTTTTTTATTTGTTATCCGACGTTTCGGCTGTCTCAGCGTCCTGAAACCCGGTGATTGCTAGGTCGTGATAGGTCGTCTCAGTGCGTAGATACGATTAGTGGAGTGTGTCGTAATATGAACGAGGATATTTCTAATTCTGAAGACCAAGTGAGGGTAGTTAGTAGAGGTAGGCTGCAGCTACCCACACTTCTCGACGGTAGCTCCAAGTCAAACCGCGACCACGACTGTTGCAACACAGCTGAAACACATATAACAAATAAAAAAGGCACATACGCGATAAATACCCGTTTTAATCAATAATTATGTACAGGAATCGCGAAAGTTTGAAAAATACTGTTGTTCCCTTTCTCTTCAAATGCTAGTGGATTAAATAAAAATAAATAATAAACGCTTATTTCAGACCAGACAGATCCATTATTTTTGTTAGTAACATAGAAAAAACTTACTTAAAAATATTTTTAGTAGGTAGGTGCACAAAAAGACAAAAAAAAAATTGCGGCAATATTGGAACATGAGCGCATCTACTGAGACACCAGGCATGTGATTGGCTTAAGCAAAGCTATCCAGCACCTCATGTAATATGAGCTCATGTTCCCGGCAACAACGGTCAGGAAGCTGTTGGTGCTTCCACGCATGCGGCTCACCAGGGATGCGGTTTTTTTTCGTATGATCGCGTAGAAATCAACGGTACGCGCATCTGCAAACATCCCTGATGCGCTACAGAACCTTGGCAGCTGAATGTTCTTTATTAAAGCACTGAATATTCTTTAAGCTTGATAGTACTTAGAAGCTGATAAGATCTGGGGTTAGCATTATTTCCCAACTTCGATTGAGGTGTCCGAAGTTTTTCGAACACAAAGTCGATAATTACTCGTACCTGGTGACAAGTTTGTGGGTTGGAAGTACCATTATAGTATTTAGCGCTGGAAGTTTAGCGTAGAAGATAAAATTGTGAGACCTAACTTGTAGATAGCGCCAGCCCAGCTTAGCCAGCGAATAGCTGGCTGAGACACAGGTGGTAGCGGGTTCGATTCCCGCCGTGGAACAAATGGTTGCATGATCTATAGATATGTATATAATCTGGGTCTGGATGTTCCTCTATATGTATATTATAACTTAATACATGTATTTTATAAATTATTCTACCACTTATCTGTTTCCCATAGTCCAAGTTTGGCTTAGTTTGGGGCTAATTAACACTGTATGAAATGTACAGCATTATTTATTTATATCGCTGTTTTTTCGAACAGGGTTTTTAGCTTAACACGTTCGTTAACTTTGATCTTCGTTCATCATTATTAACATCATTTAGTTATATCTGCTTGTTTCTGGTATACATTTACACATATTTTTATGTTATTGATACGTAATTCAGTGCTATTTGACGACCTCCGTGGTGCAGTGGGCGAATAGCCGGCTGAGACGCAGGAGGTAGCGGGTTCGATTACCACCGCGAAACAAATGTTTGCATGATATACAGATATTTGTTTCGGGTCTGGATGTTTTTCTATATATTATAAGTATGTATTTACAAAATAAAATGTATATAAGTATTCTATCAGTTATCTGGTTCCCATAGTACAAGCTCTGCTTAGTTTGGGGCTAGATAGCGCTGTGTGAAATGTCCAGCAATATTTTTTTACTATTTATTTATGTTTATTCTGATCTCACTGAGTGTAAGTACTGTCTTACTGTATCAAAAATATGTAAAGATTAAAAAAAAATTCCGTACATAACAATGTATTCATGCAATTACCCATGCTCCCATTAAAACTTATGAACAGCCTTTATCTCCCTACCATAAAAGACGTCAATGCTTTTATCAAAACTTGGCATCCGAATGCTATTTCGCTTCAAATGAAGCCGGTTTAATAGTAATTAAAAGGTTGGAGATAATGCTTTGAATCCGAGTTGCTATTGCCAAGACTTAGCATGTAATACATAGTAATCTAGCTTTTTTTTTTTTTTTTAATTAGAAATGATGAAATTTCACCATGTACATCTTTCCTAAAATTATAGACAGGTAAAGATTGATGTTTGTAAGTTAGTTGGTAGGGGGTAATGAGTGTTTCTCTAAATGTTATTTATATTTACATACATATTTACAAAAAAAAGCTATCGGATATTTAGTTCCCATTGGACAAGGTTTGCTTAGATTAGGGATAGATTTACCGTTGTGTAAAATGTTCAGCATTATTAACATAATAAGCTTTGAAACATTGTGGCTCTTGTTATGACCTAGGTGTGTAATAATTATCTCAAAGAGTTTTATTATATTAAGAAATGTTAAAAGTTGAGATACTTTTTTCTTTTTGAGATACTTTACCCTCGTATACGTAAGGAAATTAGAGTAAAAAGATTTTAAGGACCAATACTGCAATATTGATTTTGTGTCAATATTTTTTCAACACTCATCCTTTAAAAGTATGTCGTGGGGTAACTCAAAAACAGCTCCGTTTCGATTTATGGCCCTAGGGTCTTAAGTGAATTTGAAAATAGAATGAGGCTAATTGCATTCACAATTAGCTAAAATAGAATATAATCTCCATGACAAAACTTTATTTGGATTTAATAATGGAACTGGCCACAGTCCAGTTGTGACAAAAAGAAACAATGCAGGAAATCGGGAACGCAAGTTTTCTTTTTAGCAACAAACTTTAGAATCTTTGATGTATTTGATCGCTTACGGTACTTGTATAACAATTAATATTAATAGTGGTTAAATAATCCATCTGTATCATCTTCGTATTTTAATTTCGCTGTTTATTTTGTGAAGTTTTTGTTTATTTGAATTTAATATAAATGTCATCATAAGATTAATAAATATCTTCCCCAGCGGCCATTATTCATTTTAATATCTAAAAGATAAGCTTATTTCATAGTAAATAATGCTTGTGTTCGTTAGAGAGACTTAAAACATTTATTTTGTTTGAACCTAACTTTCTTAGTCTGCAATTTATAATATTTATCTTGGTTATAATTGCCCTTTATAAAAACATATTTACTTTTAAACCATAAAGATAAAACTGTTTAGATAATCTGATATGATAAGCTATAAGTTTTTCAAAAGGATTATTGCTACCATTCGAGCCTTTTTTTATACATAATAGGCTTGCGTTTGACCACGATCTCGCCTGGTATGCGATGATGCAGTCTACGATGGTACACGCTTGCCTAGAAGAAACCTATTCATTCGCGACTTAAATATAGCCAGGTTGTAGCTATCAGGAAACACAGACTCTGGCAAGGCGTTCCACTCTTTGGCGGTGCGCATAATAAAAGTCGAAAAGAACCGCTTTGTGCGAATGGGAGGTATTTCTACCATATAGCGGAGGCGCACCGCAGAGCGTCTGGCTGTCCGATGATAGAATGGAGATGGTGGGATCAGATTGAAAAGTTCCACCGCACACTCTCCGAAATGTACTCGATAAAAAACCGACAGACTAGCAACCTTTCGTCGATGCTCCAGGCTGAGGAGCAGCTTCCTGGCTCTTCTCTCAATTGATTCCAGACCTTTAAGTTGGTACTTCGAGCCTTGTGATTTTATAGTTGTTTGGTTATCCAGCCGGTAATAGCTATTAACTTTGGGTTTATTTTTTGGTTAAAATAATGTTAGTCACTTAGTTTCATACTTTCGTCTACTGCCAATTCCTCCTAAAAGAACCACAAAGAACCTAAAATATGGAAAGATAGATATAGGCGTTTATTTCGATACAAGTAACAAACACACAAAAACTACATACTGTGGGTAGGTAAATACAGACAGCTAAAAACGTTAATTTAATAAAAAAAACTGGTCAAATGCGAGTCCAACTCGTGCGCCAAGGGTTCCGTACCTACCCATTATACCGCCATAATAAAATTGGCATCATTTTTATTGGTGGCTAAGTTTTAAGTGTGTGTGTTACACACACTTAATGGTGTGTGTGCTGTAATGGTTGAGTTGCTAACGTGTGGTAGTACAGGTTGTGGATGATAAAAAAACTTAGGCTAGGAATACAATTGTTGTATTATTCCTCCTGATCCTCCACTGGAGGTTCCTAGCGAAGAGGTTCCCCCGGTCACCGAGGGGGAGTTTGGTGCCGCGATCCTACACCTTAAGGCTAAAAAAACCGCTCCTGGGCCAGATGGTGTGCCCGGTCGTGTCTTGGCACTCGCACTGAAGCAACTGGGGATACGACTTCAAGAGTTGTTCAACGCGTGTTTGGAGTCTGCTCACTTTCCTAAAGCGTAGAAGGATGGCCGCCTATGTCTGATTCGGAAAGACGGACGCCTGGCTGAATCCCCTTCTGGATATAGACCCATAGTGCTGCTTGATTAGGCTGGCAAACTACTTGAGCGCATAGTAGCTGCCCACATTCAGGAGCACTTGTTAGCTGTGGGCCCAAACCTGGTGGAAGAGCAGTTTGGATTTAGATCCGGGTGCTCCACTATTGATGCGTTGCTGCGCCTCAAAACCATTTCCCAAGAGGCTGTTGCTCAAAGGGAACGAGTATTGGCGGTATCCCTGGATATTGCCAATGCGTTCAACAGCATCCCTTACGAATGCATTGAAGATGCCCTCCGATACCACGGAGTGCCTCTTTATCTCCGACGGTTAGTGGGGCACTATCTCAGACAGCGAGATGCTCTACCTCAACGACAAAGGCAGGGTCTGCTCCAGGCGGATGACTTCTGGTGTTCCGCAGGGCTCAGTGATGGGCCCTTTGCTGTGGAACATCGGTTATGATTGGGTGCTGCGCGGTACACTGCTTCCCCGGACGCATATTATCTGTTATGCAGACGATACACTTTTTATCGCGCGGGGAAACAGCTATGAAGAGGTTGCGCATTTGACGTCTGTGGGCTCCTCCCTCTTGGTCCGCCGCATTCGATTTTTGGGCCTAAAAGTAGCACTCAACAAAACGGAGGCCATCTCATTCCACGGAAGAGGGGGTAGGCCACCAGCTGGTGCCTACGTCTTGGTAGATGGTGTGCAGGTCATGGTGACCCCACACTTGAAATATCTGGGGCTCACTTTGGACAGTGCTTGGAATTTTACCGAGCACTTCAAGCGTTTGGTCCCAAAGGTGCAAAGTGTGGCAGACTCTTTAGCGCGCCTCCTGCCGAACATAGGTAGACCCAGAGCCTCATGCCGCCATCTTTTTGCAGGGGTTATCAAATCTATGGCTATGTATGGTGCGCCGGTGTGGGTGGACGCTCTAACTGCCAGTAACAGAGCTCTTCTGCGAAGGCCACAGAGGATAATGGCGGTTAGAGCGATACGTGGCTACTGCACCATATCATACGAAGCCGCGTCCGTATTGGCGGGCTCACTACCGTGGGACTTGGATGCCAGCTGTCTCTCGACCATATACTTTTGGCGAGGGCAGGAACTAGCTGGGGGGATGAGGCCAGCCCCAAGAGAGGTTCAAGGCGAAAGAGACGAACTGCACGAGGGGCTCATTGAAGAGTGGCTCGAGAGGTTGGCGCAACCTAGCGCCGGCATTGAGATAGTCGGAGCAGTTCGTCCGCTTTTAAAAGAGTGGCTCGCTAGGGAGCATGGTTCGATGACCTTCCGATTGACACAGGTGCTAACGGGGCATGGGTGCTTTGCAAAGTACCTGTGCCAAATCGGGCGAGAATCAACGACGGAGTGCCATCACTGTGGCGCCCTCGTGGACACATCTCAGCAAAAGCTAGAGTTCTGTACCGCCTGGGCAACACAACGGCAGGCACTGGTGGGAATAGTAGGCCAGGATCTCTCGCTACCGAGCATAATTCAGGCTATGCTTAGCAGCGATAGAGCCTGGGATACCGTAGTCTCTTTCTGTGACGAAGTAATGTCTCAGAAGGAGGCTGCGGAGCGTATCAGAGAGGATGATCCTCTCGCTGAGCCGCTCCGCAGACGAAGGACCGGAAGGAGGCGAAGACAGTTTTTTCGCCTTCTTCAGCTCGATGGGGGCCAGCAGGGTTCGGGTGCGGGGAGCTCCGACCCAGCATCGCACAGGCCTCCTACGCTGAGGAATGTCTTCCATATTCCAGGACATTCCTCTCCTTCCCAGGAGGAGGACAGAGGGGTCCGCTTAAGGCGGGCATTAACCGACAGGGCCGCGGTTGAATCCAACCGGGACCCCGTGACCTTGTCAGGTGCTAGTGCAGCATCGACCCGCTCATCCGATGGGCGATTTGATGATGCACTGGCACTGAGGCTAATGAAGGAATATCGGTGGGTTTTTAGTCGGTATGCCGCTGGTTGACAGCCGACGGAGAGTCCGACAGACTCCTTCAGCTCTCCCCGGGTTGGAGGACATGGGTAAAGCATTTTCCCATCGTAAAAAAAATAAAAATAAAATGAACACAATTGTTATTTTTGCTTGAGAAGTTAGGTAATAATTCTCTGTGGTTAAGTTAAGTAATAATTGGCTGTCTCTGTGGCGCAGTGCGCGTATAGCCGGCTGAGACGCAGGAGGTAGCGGGTTCGATTCCCGCCACGGAACAATTGTTTGCATGATCTACAGTTATTTGTTCCGTGTCTGGGTGTTTTTTTATATATTATAAGTATGTATTTACAAAAAAAAAGTATAAAAATCAAGGTCCTGAGTCAACACGATAAAAAGGTATGGGCAAATTTAGATTTTCCCGAAAACATGTAAGTATCAAAATTTACCTTAATTTTAAACTTTTTTATTTTTCGGAACGTTTCCTTTAGTTTCCTTTACTTGTGCTATGAATTTGGGTTTTACATATATTATAACCTATATTAACTCCTAGGCTACTTTGAATGGGCAAATCACGCGTGCGAAGCCGCGGGCGGAAGCTAGTAAGTAATAAAAGAATAATTCAAGTTGCGTGCCAAACCAATTGTAACTACCTAAGATGTTGCGTATCTATTTTTTGTATTAATCAATAATTTTATTTTGAACATAATACACACAGGATAGCTTTATACATAGATATGAAACACTGAAAAGAGCAATAGTAAAAACTGTGTCGCACTTTTCAGTGCCCGACCTTATGACTAAGGAGACATTGACATTCCAAAGTATCTAGGTACAGAGATTTTGATGCAAAATTAGTTGTAACAGACAGAAAAAAAAATCTATGCAAAGATATCCAAATTGCCATCTTCTAGCAGAGAGTGCAGGAAAAATTGACCTCTAAATAACAAAATAAATAATATAAACAAAGTAACAATAATTTTACGTTATAGTAGTTGTAAGAAATGTTAGCTCGGAATCTCCCAGTTTGGTACATTTAAAGACTTCCGCATTGAAACACTAGAAGTTAAAATAGAGTAGGTCATACCCGCGGGCGTCGTTTCCTAAACTGTCCTTTTGTTGTAAAAGACCAATTTGTAACAGAGTGTGAAAAATGTTCTGAAAAGCGAGTAAAGCACCTAAACTGAGTTTTTGTTTAAGAATTTATTCTTTCAAGAAAGGTTCTTTAAAAGTAAGACTTGTCTTGGGTTTGACCCTTTAAAAAATTACATTTCACTGTAGCGCAGTAGGTAAATAGATTAGTATGAAACGATAGAAAATGGAAGTCGATTACTGTCGCAAATAATATTAGGTCTTTACCTATGAAATTGCCGTTTTTTATAGAATTAGTGAAAGTACTTATTTTTTAATACTTTTTTATTTCTGTTATTCAAAGTAATCACCCATGCAATCGACGCATCTTTGGCATCAACGGCCACGACGGAACTCATATTCCATAATTACACGAATTTTTAAAGTATCCATTGTGACAAAAAATGTTCTGTGTAATGAAAATACAAGCTAATCAACAAACAAAATACTAAGTTTGTAAAAAGAATGTCATGTTTTTAAAACAAAATTAATTTGAATTTAGAATACAAAGCCATTCCAAACTTTTTTTCTATTTGAAATGACCAGTACTGAAGAACGGCAATTTCATAAGTAAAGACCTATTATTTGCATTACTTGTAAATATTTGTGTTGTGTACCGCAGGACTCTGTAGTTTCCAATATCTGCAGCATAGTATTGTTCTCAACAGAAACACATTTTGCTATTCACTCATATTTATAGCATCATATCGCCAGGAAAGAAATCATAAATTATGTGTCTTGATGTTGAATTTTACCACTAAACGAAACAGCTAGCCGTAAAATCCACCTCGCCCAGTATATTTTATTCAGAAAACGTTTGCCAAAGTTACCTACTTGATACAGAAGTGCTGAAGCATAAATAAATATTACTGTTCATAGTGATAAATTGTTGGTGCTACTTAGCAGTCTAATCTCGCTACGGACTCTCAGAACAATGTGCGACCTTGTCACAAAGTTGTTGCGTCAGCTTGAACCGACACTGGTTATAATGTTGGTTGAGTGGGCTTGTTTTTACTCTACAATCGGGAAGGGTATGTTATGAATGAAAATTTTCATTAGTTTATAGGTAGTGGACAAATAAACGGGCCATTCGGGCTATATATAATCTAAGATATAGAGATTCCCTCAGAGAGGTTTTTAAAAATATTAATACAATAACCCTACCTTCGTTGTATATTTATGAGAGCATAATGTACACTCGCAAAAATATCACACTTTATAAAAAGCGTTGTGATGAGCACAGTTACAACACACGTAATAAGGATAAATTGATAAACACTATCTTTAGATTACAAAAATCTAACAAAAGCTTTGTTGGCAATGCAATGCGGCGTGGTTTTATAATAAATTACCCAAACATGTCCTAAAATTGAATGAAAATGCATTCAAGAAATACATAAAAAATCACTTACGAAAAAAGCATATTATAACATCAATGATTTTATCTTAGACTCAGAAATTTGGAATGAATAGTTTCAGTTTTGACAAAGCCCAGGGCCCGTAGCCAAATTACATTCGCTGCGAATCTATTCGATTTCTACACACATTTGTTTTCGCTGTATCAGGTGGTATTTCTATAGCATGTGTCAAATCTTATACATTTTCGTACTTATCGACTAGCGTCATCGCTCATTGACTGTAACTTGGCTAAGCCCTCTGTACAGCTGCAAAATTTGTATTTTATTGGACAAGGCCTTTTTACAGCCGTTCTAATTTTAATTATTTTTGAAGGTTTTTTAATTTTTATAATAGTTGACCAAGCCTCTATACAGCTGCATCTTTCACTTTTTGCTTTTATGTTTGCATTTATTTGTAACATGACGTAACTAAGCGTCCCTAGTGATCCTAAAGTTTGAATAAATGTCTAATGTCTAAACTTTGTTTTCAGATTACTATCTGACATAACCCATATCATCAAAAATTCCTATTCCTTGACATACCTCAATATGTAATAAACGTTCAATGTTTTTAATTGTTACCTATTGACAAATATATCAATTTAGATTTTATATTAGGCATATAATAAATTATTTGAAATAATCAGAGTTTAGATGCTTAAATGTTTATGAAATGCTTGTCTGTTTCTAGCACCTCCAAAATTATGGTGCAATGAGCTTGTTTTGGCCAAGGGCGATTCACCAGACTTCAGGATCACCACGAAATTACAATGGATTAGAACCCCACCACTCACCTCGGTCGCTTCGTCGCTACAGATGAAAGGAAGTGGCCGCAGGCGCCAACTGAGATTGTTGTAGCCTCTCTAGATTTTTGTAGTCTCAGTCTGTTCGCCAAACAACTTCGTTAAATATTTTTAAATACCCAAAATCCAACCATTCGCAAAAACCGCACCAGACGTCAATTTTTTTAAATCTGTTTTCTTTCTTTTTTGTACTGCGTGTACCGAGGAGGTTTCATGGCGCCTGCATGAAGGTCCGTTGGAAACGGCTTTACTCCCAAGGTTCGCGACAGTGTTCTATTCATTTCAAAGAGCTACTAGGTAGATAGAGCCTATGTAATTACTTTAGTATTATTGAGGTAACCAAGTGTTCTATTATAATGACTACGACTTACCAACATACATACTTATAGATTCAATAAAATGTATATAATTTTGTTTTTTTTAATAAAGTCAGATTATCCGGTACTGAATTTAGGAACCGGCGGAAGATCAGCGCGCTGCGTACTCGTATTTACTAGTGCGTGGCGCATAATGCTGAGCCGGATCCTAGTTTGCGGAGGCTCATAACTTGGACGTACCTACTACCTATGTATATTCTATATTTTCATTTCAATTTTTTGTATGTTATACTTATTGTCGTGTTATTTTTGTAACTGTGTATGTCTTTTTTTGTTATGTCTGCAAATAAATGTATTTTCTTCTTCTTCTTCTTCTATTATGTCCCTACGGTTTGAATGGGTATGAGCATCTACGAAAAAAACCACTAGAATAGCTTGAGATCTCAAGACATATTATATTATTACCTAGAATTGATCTAATACTTATACAACTATGTGAAATTATTATGCTTGTTAAGAAGACCTAAGTGGCACGGTACAACTGCTATATAGATAATTCTTTACTGTTACTCCAAATTACAATAACTTAACCAAGGAAACTAAAAGGCTAATACATGGTGTTACAATGGGCGGCCTTATCGCTTAAAGCGATCTCTTCCAGACAACCTTTGGATGGACTGGATTAAAAAACATGTGAGGAGGCGGTGTTACAATAAATACCTATTTATGTAGTATAAAAATAAATAAATAGATAAATCTAAAATATACTAAGTATGTATATACATACTTATAATGTTATAGAAAAACATCCAGACCCGGAACCAATATTTGTAGATCATGCAAACATTTGTCCCACGGCGGGAATCGAACCCGCTACCTCCTGCGTCACAACCGGCTATACGCCCACTGCGCCATGGAGGTCAAATATATATCAATACTAGCCTTCGATCGGCAATACACCTAGATAAAGGGTCGGCGCAAAAAATCCGTCTCGGTAAATAACAGTTCACTTGTGGCGTGAGCTCTTATTTTGTTTAGTCAGGATGAAATACAGCCAACGTCAACACGTACCACAATACCTCAATGCGCATTTAAAAGTTGCAAAAATAATGCCCGGAAAAGCAATTTATCAGCCGGAGTGTCTTACTTTCGGTAAGTACATGTGAAATAAGTTATATTTTAAGCTTTAAACTGACGATTAATATCAATTTTTTAACAATATTGCCGATTTTAAAGCACCGCTAAGAATGTTTGGCCAACGACAAACGTGATATAGCGTTGGGCCAATAGACGCCAAAAGCAAACAGAAACGAAATAAAACGATGTAACTCGCAAGACAATAACAAGAAAAAGTACTTTATTTATTGCTTCATAAGGTTGATTTCACAATAAATGTTATATAACCTACGTCTTTTCATTTTTAAGTCACAGGTGTAATTTACTACTTTGTTTGTTTTTTGAAACGAATGATCGTAACATTTAAAGAATTTGTGACTTTATTACAAGGTGCTGTGGTTGTGATTAGGTTGAATTCAAATATTTTGTCTCATTCTATTGGTAAACAAATGTAGCTGTATATTTATATGTTTAAGGTACTCTCATGCTTATTTGGAAGAATGCTTATGAGCATGCTTCCAAATAAGCATGCTCTGCATGATGGAGGACTTTTTGAACGTTCTAAATTAGGCCGAGCCTTGGAAAGAAACACTCAATTTGCCGAAAGATTCAGTTATCGTTGGAGATGCTGCTTTTCCTCTCAAAACTTACATTATGAAGCCATATAGAACAACGCCAACGCATAAAGAAAAAATATTTAACTATCGTTTATCTAGGGACAGACTCTAACCATATACATATATCGAAAGGAAATACAGGCTTTACTAAAGAAGCTGCTAAGTACAGTTTGTAGACCTCACTTGTCGTGGTCACACACACTCACACCTCTCTATATTGTGGTGAAATTTATTTTTATCTTTTGTTGATATCAAGCACCAAATAAATAATTAACATCTTGATGCTTATCTCAGTTTTCAATAATTTTATGTGCAAAAGTTAAAATCTATTCCTGATTCAACTCAGTAATTAGTTGTATTGAGTCAAACGGTTGCAGGCCAGTTCATGAATTGTTTGTAAACGAGCCACATTGTATACGAACAAAGCAAATTATTCATAGTTAATTCAAATCAAATCAAATTGTATTTATTGCGAAATATGGGTAATAAACAAGTTGTAGGTTCAGCTTTTGTGTAGGTACAGCCATATTCATTTTATTATTACGTTTTTGCATCCAAGCACAATGTCAGGGTTATTTATTTACAATAATTAAAATTTTCGCAGCTCTTACCTCATATAAAATTTAAACAATAAAAAAGTATTCATAATGTTAGTCAAACATAAAATTATAACCAAAAAAAAAATGATAACGGGTCATTCAAAATTGTCATCGGCTAGGTAATCATTAACACTATGTTTTTTCTATTAATAGCTTTTCAATTTCAACTTAGATGAATTTAAACTAGGAGCATCTAGCATCTGTTTTATTGTCGATCCTATAACTTCTATTAGAAATAAGGTTACAATAACAGCCCTTTCCCACGGCAACATCCCGTTTTATGCAGGTACAGTTTTTTGCAGGATCCCGTTTAGTAGTGTACGTGCTTCAATACTAGTATTCACACGAGTATCCTGTTTGCAGTATCCAGCAAAAAACAGGAAACAGGATACTCGTGTGAATACTAGTATTGAAGTACGTACACTATTAAACGGGAACCTGCAAAAAATGGGATGTTGCCGTGGGAAAGGGCTGTAGCTCTGCAAACGACAAATTGTTTTATTTATCTCGTGTTGCGGCGAAATAATAGTCACATTGTTTTGTCTAAGCTGAAGTGCGCCAACCACTTTTGTGGTTCTGCGCGTGACATAATTTTTATTTCGTGCTCAGATGGTGTGTTCGTGTTACAGCTAAATCACTTTCTTGATTAAAGTTTTTTGCTTCCGCGTAGGTATTATAAGAAAATGTGAGATTGTGGTTCGGTTTGTGTAAATTATATAGCGTCGTAATATTCCGGTTAATCATGATTCAAGCCTTTCATTATAATTAACTACCCGCCCGCGGCTTCGCACGGGTGGTTTTTCAATCAAACATTACCCTCATTTTGCGCAGTTGGCTAAAAAGTAGCCCATGTCCTTTCTCAGGATATATTCCCAGGATTACGATCCGTTCAGCCGTTTAGTCGTGTAAAGATAACAAACAAACAGAGTTATGTATGTATTATACATATAAACCTTCCTCTTGAATCACTCTATGTATTGCTGAAAACTGCATCGAAATCCGTTGAGAAGTTTAAAAGATCTAATCGAACAGACAGCGGAAGCAACTTCATTTTATATTATGCAAAGATATGATTATTTTATACAGAGCTTGGTGCCTAGTTAGTAGATCCAGTTATGTAGATGAACTTAGCTGCTGTAGTGCCTGGGACTGGATTTTTGGGACCCAGGATCAACAATAAATTTAAGAGTCAACTGTCCTTGTGCAATTGACTCGGTAACTCCTGAAAGCGAGTTTAGTAGAAAAACACCACGATGCTTTACAAGTCTTCGTTTATTCATTTATTCCTTTATGACAAATACTTCAACCATTACTACACACACATTATACACTTTTAGGTGACCGTTACGCTTCGTAGCTCGAGAACGAATGAGCCCTTATGAATAGGCGTCAATGCTTAAATAGTCACGCGATGGTGGCGTGACTTTTGTTTAAAAATGAATATTAAACTAGTAAATATTGCTCAAATAATAAAACTACAATTAGTACGTAATTACAAATAATCGCTATCACAATTATTTTAAACAAGGTACATAAATGTCAAATTTAATTATAACTGACTTCCGTCAATATTGCATTGATCATGAACGACTAAATTAATAAATTGCAATCAAATAATAAATAAAACCATTAAATATTTATATAAATCAAAGAGATAATTTTTAGGCAAGCTAACAATTCGTCCATCCTGACAATGGTTCGCGTCCTCGCGGACTTAAAATGATATATCTATCACAGATAAACAAAGAGAAACGAAAAAAATAATTTGAACAACAATAATAAAATATTAAACTTTTCACATACATAATAAGTACAGGTGTACGTATGTTACAGCATTCACATAAACAAGAAAATGCAAATACAAAAGATTTTACTTTGTAAAACTAACATCTCATCGGGCTCGATATGGATTGGAATGTATAAATATATTTCTAAACAGACAGGGACCATTGTAATCAACATTAACAATACCGCACATTTAGTATCATCATATCAATTGAAGTCCCCGCTTGCAATTGTGCACATTTTACTTTTCAATCGTGTGAAATATTTTATAATAATACAAAATATTTTATTGTGTAAAACTAACATTATACCATTATAGATTTATAAATATATTTCTGAACAGACGGGGACTATTGTAATAAATTTTGAAAACACCGCAATTTAAGCATCATCATATCAACTATAATCCCCGCTTGCGATTGTGCACGTTGCATTTCTAAATTGTATACGCTCATAGCCATACATTGTATACGCTCATAGCCATACATTGTATACGCTCATAGCCATTGTATACGCTCATAGCCATACATTGTACATGCTCATAGCCATACATTGTACATGCTCATAGTCATACATTGTACATGCTCATAGCCATACATTGTATACGCTCATAGCCATACATTGTATACGCTCATAGCCACAAATTGTATACGCTCATAGCCACAAATTGTATACGCTCATAGCCACAAATTGTATACGCTCATAGCCACAAATTGTATACGCTCATAGCCACAAATTGTATACGCTCATAGCCACAAATTGATACGATCATAGCCATGTATCGGTACGCTCATAGCAGATATACGCTCATAGCCGTATGGTTCACTTTGCACTTCATCACTTCACGTCATTCACTTTGATCATAGCGGATATATGCTCATAACAGTATAATTCACTTTGCACTTCATTATTTCACTTCATTCACTTTACTCATGGTAATTTTATGATAATTGCACGGTGGAAGACGCGCAGCAGACGCGTGCAGGCTGCACTACAGGATTGCGTAGGTTGCGCCGGAGATGCAATCGGGCTGCACGGCAGATGCGCGCAGATCTCACGAATGATGCACGCAGGCCACATGGTAACTGCACGCTGGCTGAATAGCTGGTGCACACAGGCCACGTGGCCACTGCACGCCTTCTCTTGATCTCTTGATTAGGTCTCGTAGATTTTCCACGAGGTATCGTATATGCAAAATAAAAATAAAGTGCCAAAGTAACATTGTCAAAACATCTTAAAAGGTACACAATCATTTGAAAGTACATGCCATAGTGAACCTGTGGTTTTTCTTTAATATTTCATACGTCAAAATATCTGTGATACGATAATCTACGTGAATTTTCGAAAAAGAATAATTATAGACTCTAAATCTATAACACAATCTCAAGTTTTGGCCGTTAATAGTTGCCAACTAAAATACTTTAAGACACTCTCCTGGACACTTAAATACTGCTACAGGAATAAACATAATAACGTCATTCAAATAATCCATTAGCAATAAGATTTAATTGATTGAGATTACCAAAACGAGCTGCTACTTCTAGACAACCAACGACCTGGGAATGAACATAGATAAAACCAAAGTCCTTATCCGACTACCACAGAGCCGACTGCAGTTGCAACTCTTCTCTTCTCGAAGTCGTGAAGGAGTATTATCTCTTGGGAGAGTCTTACGTCCAGCAGTAGACTGTTATACTAGATCAATAATGACCAAACCGAGTGACCGTAGATATAATATAGCGTTCTAACTATTTCATGATACACCACTCTTTAATTTACTCTAAATATACATGGATTAATTTAAATATTAACCCGACCAATGTTTATTATGATTTTGAACTTTGATATTTTTTTCACATAACCATTTCATACTCGCAGATGAATTAAGACATAATGGCGGGGAACTATAGAAGAAACAGCTATCGCCCATCAAGGAGTTCGTAGGCTAAATACTTAATCCATCCGTGACATGGGCATAGTATAGTAGTACAAAGAGGGTACAACCAATACTTTTCTACAAGACAAGGTTCTGCCAATGCAAATTCATGCTATAAGAAGAAACCTGAACATCCAATAATATAATTATACAAAAGCCATCGACTAGCATCTAGATTGATTTCATCCGTTCTTAAATTTTCAAGAATTGCAAAGTCATCCAATGGGAAGAACTTACTTTTCAGCATTGTATCCCAGTATCAAAATAAAAGAAACATTGTTGACGTTACTATAATCTATAGAAAAACTTGATTACTAATATATGCATTAAATTACATGTTCTCACTAAAGAAAACATAACACTTAGGAATGTAGACATTTTGTCTGATTTCCCAAAGATCATTTTTACTAAATGAAAAGAAAACCAAATATGTAAGGTTTATACAACCTAATGTTACACAAATTTTAACATGTATTATTGTTAATAAGTATAATGTATTTATCTTGGGTATCACCCCGGATATCATGCTTCAATGGGGCCCTCACATTTATAAGCTGTAGAAGAGACCTAATAAATGTCCCAGAGAATCACTATGCCAATAGTTTTAAGAATTAAATATAATACTACGATGACTTCTTTACGGTGGAGGCTATCCGTTTAGGGAACGCGCTACCAGTGGCTATCAGACGTGTTAAACCACCCACTATTTTCAAACTTATGGTCAAGGAACATTACTTGACTACTTGTCGTTAGCTATTGCTTATTCTTTTCATATTATGACTATTTTTTTGTATTTATATGTATTTAATGTAAACATTACCTATCGTAGGTATATTACAGCATAAATAATTTAAAGCATGTAAGTACCTATGTATGTGGTTCACCATTGATACCTTAGGTAAAATTCACATGATCTATTCCATCCAAAGGTTGTCTGGTAAAGATCGCTACTTAGCGACAAGATTGCCAATTGTATACATTAATTTGAATAATGTTAATTTTAATTGTTTTGTGGTTTATGGTGTGCAACTAAGTAAATATCTATGTATCTATAATGACATTCGTTTGTCAGTACATCTATGAGAAGCCGATTTATGTTCACAAAATATTCATATGTTTAAGAAAAACAGCGACAACCACAACTTTAATACTGGAAATAAGGATAAACCCGCGGTTGTTGATCAAAGTTACAGTTTAGACGTAACTTATCTTTTATATGTACCTATGGTTTTGTAAAAGGATTATCAAAAACAACAACCGGCCTTGTTTCCTGCCTTACTTTTCAGCTTGGACATTTCAATGTGATCCTTGTGATTTTAATGAATAGATATCCTTTGGCTTATTAACCTTTGGCATTTTGATAAATGCATCTGAAGTAAAGATGGACAGCTATTGCCATGCAACGAAGGTTTTCAACAATAGATGGAGCCAATATTACCAAGAACTTGAAGTAAAGACATTCTCTCCCTACCCAGCAACATCTGCAGCACACCCAGAGGGCGTCCATGCGGTGCCCACCCTAGCTGTCAGTTGGGAACTCAAGTCTGGAATTTCGTCGACGAGGACAACCAGTTCCGTTTTATATCGTAATTATTTATTCGATAAAAGTTACATACTAACAGTATTTACATAAAGCACTGCAGAACAACCTTAGAGATTTGTCTCGGTGCTTAGAGACACTTAAGCCGCTACACATTATTTAGATACTTACCTACTCTAAGACCCGTTACCTTTACCTTTACATAAGTTACAACAATTCCAACCGATGTATCCACCCAAATTACCGTCTATAACTTGTTGCCAAAAGTATGTACGCAAACATAGTAAGTAGGCGCCAGCAATTGCAAATTGTAAATACTAAAGTTATAACATACTCTTATTATTATTATTATTTTTCGTAAACTCCATTATTGAATGAAAAACCAGCACAATAATCCTCACTGCCTAGCGAATCAGGCACTATGGTGGATTTAGGTACTATCTATCACAGTTAGGCAGGTATAACCTCGAGAAAGAGGCCAGTCGACGAATCCAATTCGGTTGGGCAGCGTTCAGGAATCTACGTAACGTCTTCTCGAACAGAAACGCGGTCCCTCGCTATGGGCCCCATGCAAGGCTCAAGATCGCTCAATGCGCCATGAAGAGGGCCATGCTCGGTGCTTCCCCACGAGATCAAATCAGAATGAGGAGATCCGTAGACAAATCAAGGTCACAGACATAGCCAAAAGGATCAGCAAGTTGAAGTGGCAGTGGGCAGGGCACACGGCTCGAAGAACCGACGGCCGTTGAGACAGAAAGGTTCTAGACTATGTATCGTAAAGACAAAGATCACTAGGAGCTACCGGGTACAGGCCACATAAGATCGGTTGCTCCGGAATAAATGGAGAATTGCCCTTGACAAACAAAGCCTATTGATTTTGAACGGGCCACTCGACATTCAGACATTCGTGATATCATAGCTACATAAAAGTGCCGGAACGGACTTAATTAGACATTTGACTTCGAATGAACAGAACTCGTTTTAAGAGTGTCTGTCTTCTTGACTACCCTATTACTTTAGGTCACGCAATGAGATCCGTACCGCTACCTCGTGTTTTTACTATGAGAACATGCAAACGGCACATTATTAGGCCTAAATATCTTACGACCACGCTGTGAGAAACCAGGGCTGCGACCTCGTTTAGGCCTCCAGCTGCGATCCCGTGTAGTCCCCCCGGCTGCGATTTCAGTGACGGCCGCAGCCACGGCTCCGACCGCGCCCTTCAAGGTGATCTTGACTGCGACCTGCACCACGGCAAGCGCGTCCTTGACTCCTGCGGCCACGCTTTGTAGTATGCCCACGTTTGCAGGACTGCTGGTTTCACCGTGGCTACTCGTACTCAGGAGAGCCGATACGTGTTGCATCTCTTTAGTGTTACATGCTCCTTGAAATAAAAAATCAACAAACTGAAAAACTGTTTTCCTATATGAATGGTCATCATAAAACACAGATTTATTATACATTATATCACACTACATTATATCAAAGGATGTCATACTACATAGTGTGGGTGGATCCATATAAAGAACAACGAAAAGCGTAAGTATATAATAAGCTGGTAAAATAATGGAACATAGAAAGAGAACACCAGTTCATGAACTTCTTTGGATTTTAAAAATTGCGTGCACAGGTGAAATTAGGGGTAGAATACCGATTTTATACTATAGACTACAAAAAATATATTCCAACTGTATAAAAGATATTCATAGTTTAAAGAATATTACAAAAAAATATAGCCACACGTGGCGCCCATAATATAATGCCTGCCTGTTAACTGCCTGCATGCATAAACACAGTAAATAATCCCGACTGACGAAACTGTATCAACCATTAGAAACTGTATTGATACAGTTTATTAACTTTTACAACCAGTTGCACATCAACCAAACTTTAATCTCGAAGTTGGGAATCGAACCCATACTTAGCAACCCGTCTGGTCATGTGGCAGGTGACGCCGTGATAGTCGTAAATGGTTGATCACGCATATGCACACACGGTTAAAAATTCTACATCGCTATTGTATTGAAAAACTTTTTTAGTATTCCAAAATGGCAACTAGGTAGATAGACCATACCACTGCATTGAATTCATGGGACTTCCATTTTTTTTATTTCAGATTAATAATTATGCAAACACAAAGTGAAACACCGTTTATTGAAACAGTGTGCTTAAAATAAATCAAGCTATAGTGACCTAAGCAAGATCCCAACATCAGGATTAACTTCTACTCGCAGTTTATACGAACCTACATTATTTATTGACTATTTATCCATTATTGCATTATCCAGTAAAAGAAACACCATTCGATATGATGCTTCCATAAATCATTGTCAGACAACAATCCAGATTCAGATTATTCTGCCACGGATTGTCTATTTGCTTAGTTTAGGCAAGGTAAGTGCCTACCTATATATTTTAGTACTTTTGTAACAATCACTTATGTAACGTTATAATTCAAGGAAAGTTCTTTGTTAAATTATTACGTTTGCAAAATAAGTTGAAACCCATGATAAATAAATAATAAGTACTTAACTTCATTTTCCAAGGCGTGCGTTATCCCACTTCTGAAATTGAAAGCGAGTTTAGTAGAAAAACACCACGATGCTTTACAAGTCTTCGTTTATTCATTTATTCCTTTATGACAAATACTTCAACCATTACTACACACACATTATACACTTTTAGGTGACCGTTACGCTTCGTAGCTCGAGAACGAATGAGCCCTTATGAATAGGCGTCAATGCTTAAATAGTCACGCGATGGTGGCGTGACTTTTGTTTAAAAATGAATATTAAACTAGTAAATATTGCTCAAATAATAAAACTACAATTAGTACGTAATTACAAATAATCGCTATCACAATTATTTTAAACAAGGTACATAAATGTCAAATTTAATTATAACTGACTTCCGTCAATATTGCATTGATCATGAACGACTAAATTAATAAATTGCAATCAAATAATAAATAAAACCATTAAATATTTATATAAATCAAAGAGATAATTTTTAGGCAAGCTAACACTCCATGCGAAAATACCCGCAGTGCGAGAAGGACTAATTCAAAGCGCGAAAGCGAAACCCAAATAAACGAGTAGTTCACCCCAAACTGAGATCACCCGAGTCTCCGTATAAACAAAACAATATTATTTGTAGTATTAAATTAACAAAACAGTGCCACGAAAAAAAAACCAAACAACTAGACCTATAGTTTGATTCAAATTACAGGTAACGGGAGTTCATGTTAATTGGTTGTATTTTTTGGGGGTACTAATTGCAGTTATTCTGGATTTCAGACTTTGCCTATATTTGTGTCACTTAAGCTACACGTATACCAAAGTACAGCACTGTGGGGTCACTGGTATACCCTGTGAATTTTGTCAAAGTTCAGATTTTTTTATGGCTAATAACTCAAAAAGTATAACGACTACTAAAAATAAAAACGGAGTCTAAATGTACCTGCTAATAAAGACCTTTCTTTTAAAAATTAAAGGGGGCCACCCTTTAATTTTTAACTTTATTTATTTTTTGGAATTTTTCCTTTATTTATGCTGACCTTGCTCTTTTGCCAAATTTCGTGATTCTAGGTCAACGGGAACTACCATATAGGATTTCGACCCAAAACAGGTACTTGCGGTTGACTTAGAATTGTCAATTTTGGTTAAAAGTAAGGTCTTACAGCACAAGTAAAGGAAAAATTCCGAAAAATAAAAAAGTTAAAAATTAAGGTAAATTTTGGTACCTACTTAAAAGTTTTCGCGAAAATCTAAATTTGCACGATAAAAATATATGGTCTTTTTATCTTGTTGACTCAGGACTTTGATTTTTTTACACCTAATAGGGACTATATACTTCAGTATCTGGTATAAATTTCAACTTGCTAGGTTCATCCGTTCTTGAGAAAATCGGTGGTGACACACGGACAGACGGATAGACGACAAGAAAGTGATCTTATAAGGGTTCCTTTTTTACCTTTTGAGGCACGGTACCCTAAAAACCAACTAAAACTGCAAAAACAATAATTTCTAACCACTTCGCGCTCCTTAAACTAGGACAGGATTACAAGGAACGCTGCAACTCGGGAATAAGATTTTCAGCTGAGCTACAACGAAATCACTTAATCTCGTCCGTGGTTAGTAGAGTAATCGGCTTTATTAGAGACTTATGCGAATTTAAGGCTTTTGTTAGTTAGCTGCAAATAGCTGGAGCTATTTTTAAGTGACCATTAATTTATACATACTATAAGGACGGCAGAACTCTTTAAAAACTAAAAAGCATATTCGAAAAACTAAAGGCACAGTTACACATGCTCATTACTAGCATGAAAGCATGCCACTATTGAGCAGTTGCTACTTAGTAGCATGTGCGTCGAAACATTGCTAATAATAAGCATGCTCGTTTCGAGTTTGCTCAAAAATCGACAGTCGTGCGATTTTTGGGCATGCTACCTGCAGCGCGGGTGGAAGGGGGCGTGCTTTTAGCGCTTCTGAACAGGTTTGCTTATTGAGCATGCTAGTAAATGATTTTTGTAACCATCAATTCTTCTTGCATTTCTACTATCAATCGAGTACTTGCTCCAAGTTTTTCTCTTCTACTTAGCCAATCACGAACCCAAATCGTCTTATTCGTTCTCTTTTTCTTTCTTGACAAGTTTTTGGACACATTGTATTGCAACCAAAATGATGATTTTATTCAATTCTGTGAAGAGGGCCACTTGGTTTCCCATTTTTTACTACCTGAACTGGAACACTGAATACCGAAGCTTTTAGCCCGCGCTTAAACAGCATGTGTGTTCAATTGTTTGCTTCGAGCACGCTTATTTAAAAGTATATTTAAAAAAACATGCTAAACAAAAATAAATGTGTCACTTTGAAGATCACGCTCGTTGCTCGCATGCTAATAAGTATGAAATTTTATGAGCATGTGTAACAGTACCTTAAATGTAAAACCTTAGTCACATTTGTTATCCTGTCTAGACCACACACAAGATTACTATCATGGACATATTCGGCATTAATCAGAAACTACGAGCGTAGCAGTAATAATAAATTTGACAGAGTTGGTATTCTTGTACCTAAGTTAATTCAAAACAGATTCCCTAGATCGAAAACAGTAGGATACAATTTTGAAATTGCAAATAACCTGTCACTTGTATGAAATAGAGTATATACTGTTAAAGTAGTCAAAAATGGGGTATAAACTCCTTCTTATCGAAGGATGAAAATGGAGAAAGACACCTATAAGCAAAGGCATAACAGGTATTCAGAGCTCTATCAGATTTTTGCATATCGAAGTGCCTATTTCTTTGCTTCATCCAATTTTTGATAAATCCCTAAGGCTTTCATTCCTTTCACAATACTTGCAAAAGTAAGCCATCAGTCATCAAAAACGTCAGAAACAATTGAATCCTCAGGTGATCGATCCAATGCGACTGGCTGGCTTCCTCAAGGGTCGACAGGGGTTCTGATTAGTCTACTCTTTGTTTCAGGAGCAATGACCCTTTCTTGAGCCTAAGGGCTGAAGCGATGGCGCGAAAGGGCGTTGTCTGCCTGTTCACAGTTCATTTCCTTTCGTGCTTTATCGGTAAGTTGATTTTCACTTTATAACTACTGTATACACTTATATCACCAAAGCTCCTTAATTACTCTCTCCAAACTGAATCGTCACGAGAGCAGGTACAGTACAAAACTGACAAGGGATTTACTACACTACTCCAAGCACAAAATGGTAGCGTTTAGGGGCAGCTTCTGATATCAGGCAACCAAGTGTTGGAACAATATTACCCCACCACTTCGACATTTACAATCTTTAAAAATCTTTTAAAATCCATAATTATTAGTAAACTAAAAATTGAGTTTCCTGGTGTGGGAAGCATTAGTGCACCTTTCACGTGCTAGCCGGTTGGGGTATTCTTACCAATTTATTATTTTGATATATATATTTTCTGACTTTATTTATTTTTATTACATAATATACTATTTTGACATTTTAAACTATATATTATTATATTTTGACACAACATGACATACCTACCATGACACATAATATTCTCATTTGACAACCCAATACTCTCAAGGTCTAGTGGCTAAATGGAGCGGTCTCGACAGAATATCAGCGCTTTCCATTACGACGGGCATAATGCTGAGTCGAGTCCCATTTCCTGCTGTAGCACACAGTATCTACCAAGTTCTCCTTTGTGTTTTTGTTTATGTTTTACGTTTATAAGTACTAATTAATTGTTTCTTTTTTTTTGTATGTTCTCTGTTTTGAAATGTAACTGTATTGTATATTGTGTGCTAATATAGTAAATAAATGATTGACCATGTTTATGACAAATCGAAAAACTTATACGAATGTGGGTCCAATGAGAAAAATTCCTTTGTATCGTTCTGGGTGAAGTTATTCAACCAAATCAGGTCAAGAACTACCTACTTAAACGCGGCTTGAAATTTTGCTTCCTATCCATTCATTTGAAAATGTTCGAATGAAACATTTTTATTTTCTATTAGGACTATTCGAAAAAATAAGTTCTTTTAACAAAAGTGAATAAAGTTATTGAATTGTCTATTATTATACTCAACAAAAACTATTATACTTTTAATATCTTTAAAGTTACGATGTATTAATGTTACTTGATAAATATTTTTAAGTTATCAAGCGAACAGTCAAACCAATAAATAGCAGAACTTTTGCAATGAATTTGTACTCGACAACTTTTCTCACAAAAATGTTTGGCTTAGTTTCTGAACTCGCATTCATATTGCAAGCCGTACAATCGTTTCTACCTCACAAAGAAACCAAAAGTAGCTTGTAGCTTTACGAGTTACTCAATAAATCTGTGTCGTAAATTCTAACTCCCGGGATAAAAAGAAATAAATTGAAACCGGTAAGAATAACTTTACTCCTTCACGCAATGCAGTGCCAGTAACCCACAGGTGTCTGCGTGAGTAAAAATTTCATGTCAGCAATAAAATAGGAGGTCCAGGGTATTGTACGCACATCCTCATTACGGAACCCTGCAACATTTGTACTAAATAAGCTTTTACCCGGGGCTTTATTTGTGATATAACAGTCTTCGCATATAAAGTGCGAATTTTGTTAAGTTATAAAGTTTGTTATGCAAATATTGCCTACTGATACGGGCTTATCATCAAAGAAGAGTGATTGCATATACGAAGTATTATAAATTATTGTGTGTCCACTATGATGATTATGATAAACAAAACATTAAAGTAAATTATATCAAACTAACGTTCATCATTAAAATAAATAAATAAATATGGCTGGACATTTTACACAGCGCTCTCTAGCTGCTAACTAAGCAGAGCTTGTACTATAGGAACCAGATAACTGATATAATACTAATATACTTTTTTTTGTAAATACATACTTATAATATATAGAAAAACACCCAGACCCAGAGAAATTAAAACCACTCATAAGCTGTATATGATTTTATCATATTTATATACTTCGATTCCCGCCGCGGATCAAATGTTTGCATGATCTACAGATATTTGTTCCGGGTCTGGTTGTTTCTCTATATATTATAAGGATGTATTTACAAAAAAAAATGAATATAAGTAATTTATCAGTTATCTGGTTCCCATAGTACAAGCTCTGCTTAGTTTGGGGTTAGATAGCGCTGTGTGAAAGGTCTAGCAATATTTATTTATTTATATACTAGTCGTATGCCCGCGACTTTGTCTGCAATTTTCTTAATTTCAACAACATTGCCACCTACCAGAACCAATTGTGTTTTCAAACCACCCTGGAACCCATTGAAATATACACACAAAATTTCATCCAAATCGTTCCTGCCGTTTAGAAGGTAACAAACACCCGTATATATATATATATATACTAGCTGACCCGCCAATCTTCGTACCGCCTTGGCATGCATATGACGAGGACTGCTGTACTAGGGGTACGTCACCCCGGTAGAATTGTCAATCGGCCATCATTAGCTAAAGCTAGAGAAAATGTTTTTCTTCATAATTTCTTTTTGCGGTAATTTTTCCGATATTTTAATAGTTATTCTGCTATTCAAATTAAAGACAAATCCAACAAATTAAAGATCATCAAAATCGGTCCAGCCGTTCTTGAGTTACAAATGGTTTAACTAACCCGACTTTATTATTAGATATATAGGTAATGTCCACACAGTCCATTCCCTCCAAAGGTTGTCTGGTAGAGATCTCTATTTAGCGATAAGATCGCCAATTGTTTTCATAGATTTACGTAGCTGTTTTTTATAAGTAATTGTTTCGTGGTGTGCATAAAAGAATTATCTAATCTAATCTAATCTATATAGATTACTCCAAAACTTTGTCAATAATCTTATGTACATATTTTTGTGAAGATCCTTCACTTAATTCTAGTAACAAAGCTGTGGATCATAATTTAAAATTTACCACTCAATCAAGCTTCGGCTGACAATCAGGATTTACCGTGTCTCACTGAGGACGTTTCATTTTCCAGCCCATTTCTTTCTTTAGAGTAGCACGATTAATTTATAATCTGATAAGTGGGAACATTAATCGAGGTCTCGACAGAAAACTAAGGGTTGAACACGATGGAAATTTTGCTAGAAGTTTATGTTGAAAAAATTTTAATGAATAACTTTTTCTCAAACATGCTTCGAAATTTGAGCATTATTTTGACAACCTTCTTCGAGATAAATGGACTTTTTGTAAAAATGTCACGCAAAAACATATTAACTATTTTATTAATATAAGCACTGAATAATTCCCAAAACTCATATACAAGTCGTCGGAAAACTCGTAAATAGATTAAAACTCCATCATGTGTCTGAGCCTTTAACGATGTTATCGCTTGTTTATTCTAGCACCCGTTGTTTGAATATTCACAATTGCCGTGATTTACGGTAACTGTTTCAAATGGAGTTTCGCTCAACTTAATTTTGTTGCTGATTGTACAATGTACATGTTTTGTTTCTTGGTCGTACGAATGCCAAAAATTTACAACTTTTCTGGAGTGGAAGTTTACAGTTTCCTTGTAAATCACTCGTGCCCTGTTATTGCAAGAATCTAGGTTACGTTAAATTCGTTTGATGTGCATACAGGGTATTTGATAATATACTGACGATATTCAAGTGACGGTTTCTCTAAACACAAAAAAAGACTTGGCGAAAAAAAACCTACCAGTTATATTATCAAATTAATTATAATTATATAAATTGGTTAATATTTTAATTAATTAATTATATTAATTTGCTCAAATTAGTTATATTTATACTATAGAGAAAATCGACTAAGTTTAGCTGATTAACTCGATATAAAACTTGCAGCCTACTCTTGCAATCGACGTCCGAAAATAAAGGCCGATTTGATATCTCTTTCGGAAATGGTTGCGGGTTTTGCGTTAGAAAGGGACAACAAGTTATATCTCGAGTTGTCACCAATAGAGTATCTGTGGTTAGATGGCAAGCATTAAGCAATAGCACAACATAAGTTTAATAATTAAAGTGTTTGTTTTTAAATGCTAAAATAAATTTCACATTTCTATGGTAATAATTTCACAAATGTATTTATTATGCTCATCAAAATAACCCCTGTCAGTTATGTGCGTATATTATCAAACACCATATATACCCCCATAAATACTTCATAATATTTTACTTAAGAGTCGTGATGGCTTAATGGGATGTACCCTGACTTCGATTCGGAGTACTCGGAGGAAATCCCAGCCTTGCATCATTTCGATTTTCATCATTATCATCATCAACCTCAGCACGTCCGATGCTGAACTTAGGCTTCCGCCATAGGACCTTGAGCCTTTGTAGGAGGCCCAAAGTGAGAGAACACGTTTCTGTGCCCATTTTTGTTTTTAATATTCGGAAAAAATATGTGTGTCTTAAAACGTGATTAGAGCGGCAAAGGTGCGCATTTCCCTCAATAAATTAAGCACACAGGTAGATAGACAGGTTGTTAAATTGTAGTTAAATCGACAGGCTTTTCCAAGAAGCCGTAATCTGCATCACTTTAAGACCAATAGGTTCATCAATGTTTTATCATAATTTTCTCCTTGTTCAATGAATTTAAATAACTTGTTATGAATCACAGCACGTCCACTATTCATCTGCCTTCAGGCTATGCATATGCAACGATCTTGGCAAGAGGATTCCAAGAATCAAAGCATATCCTTGATTATGAGAAATATTATAGTCACAAGATGAGAAAAATCCATAAATTCGATAGATAGAAGGCAGAACATCTATTCAGGTCTGCACTTGATAAAGACAATTACACAGCATAATTGCCGTCTTTTAGTAACGGATAAGCATCTAAAGAAGATAAGATCCGCTAGTGGAATTAAAATTATCAGGCCTTATAAAAAATTATCTGGTCGAAGCGACGTATGATCCAAGCGCTGCTGGCGCTTATCTAGGCCAACGCATAAGCGCATAAGCATTGCCATTCAGCTAGGCAATGGAGTCAGTATATTGTGGACACTTTGGACTGGTAGTAATCTGGAAATGTTGAGCTATCTATAGATCGTTTGCAACGGTCTTTAGATGATTCAACTGTTTCTTATGTATTTTATAGTCTTGTTCTGTTAATAAATGTATATTCTTAGTGTTTTTTTTATAACATGTATAAATGAATGAATGTTTTTTTATTATACCTTACAAGCTAGGTACCACAGTATGTGAAACAATATAATGGGTGGTATTATCGCTAAAAACAATCTCTTCAACACACAATCTTTCATTGGCCCTTATATTGCATCAGTTTTGTGTAAATCCCGTTACACAGGACTATAAATCATTATGGCCATCTTCGCTTCTTCCCAATATCTCCTTGTTCCAGCATGCCATCAAGACAGCAGCAACAGTAAACCTCGAGACCAAAGCACAGTATCAGAATCCTCGAAGCGGTTTCGAGCAGAGTTTTTAGAAGACTGGCCGCATCAAACCGGCGCTCCGTACTTCGACCCCACCTCTCCAGACAACGTGACCGGGCTGGTCGGCCATCCTGTTACACTGCTATGCAAAGTCAAGAATCTACAGAATAGAACAGTAAGTAAGCATAATGATGCACTGATTTTAGTAGCACGTGATGTCAAACACGGAGGAATAAACAGTAATACTAACCTTAATTTGAGGGGTATCATATACAGGATGCTTAAATATGTCCGTAGGGTGATTCCGCCCATGATAATGAACACCTTTTCATACATAAAAAAACATAATTTTATTTTTCAGGCAAAGTTTCATAAACTTTTTAGTTTGCCTTCAATTCAGATGATTCTTAGACTTTGCGCCTTCCCTTAAATTTATCTTAAACAACCATAATGTTGTACTTGAGTTCATTCACCTAAAACATCTGATACACAGATTTTATACCGAAATCAGCTGATTGTTATTAGTAGCGGCACGAAACTTTAGCGCTGACAGTTATTGCGCAGAAGTCAAAAGTAAGGTACCTGAGGGGGGTTAGCGGGATGAAGGGCAGGCGTGCGTAGTGCCGATTGGCTCTCCAGTCGCATTCCGTTCTCCGCACTCATACGACGCCCCGCGCACATCCAGTGTATAGTCGCGTTCTTAATTATATTGTTATTGCTGTTATTTGATTTTTTTTTTGTTAAATTAACTTGAACCTCATGTTAATTATGTCTTAGGTACCTACGATAAATCTTTGGACATTGGAATTGGAGATAAACTATTTACTACCATGATTAACCTTTTTTGTATTTGATCTCCACAATACAGGGAATCCTAGTGTGGAGGTCAAAGTTAATGCATAACATTGTTAAATAATTATTACTTAAGCTGATTTATATAATTTCCTAATGATTAAGCATACATCAAAATTATAATTATAATATGTAAACTAGCACCTATATTTAAAATTGTTTATGACATATTTATTGTGGTTCCAATAAAAGTTTATTATTTTATTTATATTTATTTATTAAATAGGTATTATTATTTGCGTGCGCGACAGTACTCATGCGCAGCTATCCTCCACATTTCGTTCAGCGTTAGATTTACTATTTGACATTACATTAAAATAATGTCATTAACGTTATTTAGCTAATAATTAATTAAAGTTATAATTGTATTGCGTGTGTGACAGTACCCATGCGCAGCTATCCCCTCCACGTATCGTTCAGCGCTAGACTTACGTGCCGCTGTTTATACCTAGTTATTCTTCAATGAAAACCATTAAATTGTGAAAAATTCTTCTAAATCAGTATCAAAAACAAATTTCTGGTCATAAACAGGTATCTAGTTATTTATTCCATCTTTCATGCACATGCCACTTGTCTGATGAATTTGTTCTAGGACATGCCAATTTGGTTACGATGATATCCCTTTCATCTCATTTGAATTCACTTGCTTAAATATTTCAAAGTACTTAAATCCCTTGGTTTTTTTTTACTAACCTATATTGTCCCACTGCTGGGCAAAGGCCTCCCCATCTGCCCTCCATCCATCACGGTTCACAGCCAAATCTGACCAATCTGGTTTGAAGGCATCCAGGTCGTCTCTCCATCTTTTTCTGAACCTACCACGGCTGCGTCGTCCGTTCGGTATCCACTGGGTGACTAGATTCGCCCATCGTTCTGGATGCATTCGAACCACATGGCCTGCCAAATCCCATTTTAAACGGGCGGTCTTAATGCCTACAGCCGATGTAGCCGATGGAGGCTCTTGGTTTTATTTTATTTTAATTATTTGGGAAGATAAACAGCCATATATTATGAAGTAAAACATTGTTTTAGTAGTTACATAAATAAATGCTTGACCCACTCCATCCTCCTCCTCCTCACCACCTCGACCATCCACGGATTAAGTCCCGTTTTTCTCTCCAGTTCCATCCTAGTAGGAACGAAATCACCTGAACGCAGGATATGTAATTCTGTACCTTACCCTATCAGTAATAAAGTTTGTGTATCTTTATGGATAATGTTTCAATCAGGTATCATGGGTGCGCCACCGCGATATCCACTTATTAACAGTGGGCCGCTACACTTATACCTCCGACCAGAGGTTCGAGGCTGCTCACAAGCCACGCTCGGAGGAGTGGGCGCTGCGCATACGCAGCCCACAGCGACGCGACTCTGGACAGTACGAGTGCCAGATTTCCACTACGCCACCTATCGGGCACGCTGTCTTACTCAATATCGTAGGTAAGTTCTTGCTGCCCTTCGACTAGTCCCTGTGACATTTACTGGTCCGACTCTAGTGCCCAAACACCTGTACTTAGACCTAAGCGGTGGTATATACATGGGTATTAAGTTTAAAATTATTGTCCAAAATTATCTGAGTTTTATGAAGCATAGACATGCTAAGAAGCAGAGTCGTCCACCATTTACGAATTAGAACTTTGGCCATTACATCTGTTGAAAATGATTTATGTTACACCTGCTGACAAGTTGAGAACTTAATAGTTAATTTGGAAGTAGATGCAGAATACTAAACAGTACCTTATCATAAGATTTTTTGTTTAAGAATAGGCTTGTCACCTTGTGCGGCAAGGTAATATTGTCAAATTATATTTCACTAGGACAATACGATTCGGTTTATTCAATAATAAACCATGCTAGTAAATATATGCATATCTGAATTTCACTTTGAAAGCTTATTAATAGCAAATTAGGGGCTTACTGTGGACGGTTAAGAAAATTTGCGACTAAACTTGTTTAAATTTGACGTATTTCACTACTCTCTTAAAAGTTTTTAGGCACTATATACAATTAAGCATCGTTGGGCAAGTCGCCCTAAATCTGAGTCAAGAAATTCATCGTTGTTTGATATAGGACTCCGATAGACAGGAGGAAATGTGGAACATCAGAAATTCTGATACACGTAGCTATTTTTGTAAACTCGTGCAGTGTACTGCATATTGTGGCACTATTCGTAGGAGGCTATGGCGTAGCTAAATGTAGCTTTGCTACGAAATTTCATTTGTGATTGGTTTTGTAACAGATTTCAATCTGGTGTTATTTTCAGTATTCTTGTACTAAGCCGAGTATTTTAACAATCTATTTCTCTAAAGTCTGTTTGTTTAAACAAAATATTCTGGTGACTATGACGTGTATAGTCCGGACCCAGAATACATATTATATTTACATATCATGTTAACATTGTTCCACGCGGTAGGAATTAAAATCCATCTTTTGCGTTTCAGACGTCTTGTTTGAATCAAATAGAATAGCCCGATATTTAGAACTGATTTCATAGCATTGTTATTTTCCGCAATAACGCTCTACTGAACTTTATTCACAATTTAGTTGCCCAGTTTGAGATAACAGGTTCTCTTCAATCAAAACTGTTTGAAGTTACCCTAATTTTCATCGAAAACTGCGTAGACCAAGAAGTTTTCATCAATGGGTATCCATGGTTACAAAGACGTGGTCACCCACTGAAACCTTGGAAAGTTTGAGAACTAATATCAATGTTATTTGATTTGCTATTGTTAGCTATACCTAATACAATTCTGCATATTAATATCTGCAAGAGGGCGAAGGAGAATTATACATAAATAAGGCAAATTGAAGTGGGACTGGCCTGAAAACGTATGCCGAATGCGCGATGATTTGTGGGTTAAGGTGACACAAGGCGCAAAGTCACGTGGCCGGCTCAGACAAAGATAGCGGAACAAACTTGACGCGCACAATGCAAACTGGTCGACAGAAGCCATAAACTGAAGTGAATGCAAGAAGCAAAGATAGAGAAGAGGTGCTTTTCCCAGCTGTGGGAACGTATGGTTATGCCTAAGCTACGCGTATGTTACAGAATAGGTAATACCTACTACGTGGACACGTGTCACAGAATAAGCAATACTGGGCAGATGCAACACGCACGAAAAACAATAGCCGCCGCTGCGGGTATGCGATTAACTGGAATGTCCGAGAAATTTACGCTCGCATGTATTGAAAGAACGTGTGCTGCTATTGACGTTTCAAAGTGATTGTAATGAATAATATAGATTTTTACGATAGTGTGAATTAGTGTTGTGTATTTATGTTTGTGTTACTGTGATAAAGTATTTCATAAATGCGTTATTTCGGTCAACTTGTTAATTATTGTATCCCGAACACACAGCTGGTAATATTAACATTAACGTAATATAACCAAACGAAATCGGATGTTACGAAATTTCTAAAATTTCGTAAAGTGAAAATTACTTACTAAGTACGAATGCTTTTACTAAGGAACAACCAATATTGTGATCGCATCTTGTTGTAACCCAGATCCATAAACAATAAAGATGTATAAATAAATAAATAAATATTGCTGGACATTTCACACAGCGCTATCTAGCCCGAAACTAAGCAGAGCTTGTACAGTGGGAACCAGATAACTTATACTAACATATAATATATAGAATAACAACCAGACCCAGAACAAATATCTGTACATTATGCAAACATTTGTTCCGCGGCGGGAATCGAACCCGCTACCTCCTGCGTCTCAGCCGGCTATTCGCCCAATGCGCCACGGAGGTCGTCTTGTATATATGTATGTTGTATGTATGATTTATGCAAACCAAATTCATTGTTCCATACAAGTTGCATGCAAATGTTTCATAACTCCATACAATACATGGGGTAGCTAACTTTATATTCTAACATTATTAGTTCCATTGCAAGTGTTGAGGTCTTAGTCTCAGGAATATTGTCCTTACATTCTTGGAGAAAAAACGTATACTACAAGAAACACATACAAGTAGATGAGATCTCAAAGAACTAATTTAGCAGCACGCTCTTATCTGTTCAAAGAGGAGGAAAACTAAATCGAAAATTCCCGTCTGTACTGGAAAGGTAGGTATTCGGAAAATGTGTCTGGAGCAAATTTTCCTTTTGATATCGTTCGAAAGGAAATTATAACACTCTTCCTTGCGCGGGGTAAAAATCTAAAGGTAGCATATTTACCTATCTTCAATTCACTTTTCAATATAATTAACTGAGAATATTGGACAGGATTATGATATACAGGGTGTTTGGTAAGATACTGGCGATATTCAAGTGACGGTTTCTTAAAATATAAAAAAAGACTTCTCGAAAAAAAACTACTAGTTATGTTATCAAATTTAAAAGAAAATCGACTAAGTGTAGGTGATTAATTCGATATAAAACTTACTGACTACTCTTGCATCCGACATCCGACAATCCACAAAAGCGTAGATTTGCAGAGATGAGAATACTATGCGAAAATAACTAATAGCATATCGATATTCGAAACGGTCAAGCGGCGATGTCTTATTTTCTACAGCGCATTTGCAGTTCTAAGCAGAGAGCGCGTAGAGAGAGGACATAAGTAGCAAATCTACGCTTTTATGAATTACGGTCTTTATTTTTGGATGTCAATTGCAAGAGTAGGCAGTAACTTTTATATCGAATTAATCCCCTAAACTTAGTCGATTTTCTTTAAAATTTGATAACATAACTAGTAGTTTTTTTTCGAGAAGTCTTTTTTTATGTTTTGAGAAACCGTCACTTGAATATTGTCAGTATATTACCAAACACCCTATAGAGATAAGAGAGTTCCAATTTGCAGCGCGTACTTGAAACTTCTTTTTCTCGTCCAAAATACCTCAGTATCTTAAGACAAAAAACTTTGATCAGTGTGTGTTACCAGCACTGACATATGGCACGGAAACGTAATCTCGGGTCTCTTATAACGTAGTCTCGGGTCAATAGCACGCTCAAGGCTCAGCGTGCTATTAACCGGCCTATACTTGGTATTTCTATACGAGATCGAATCAGAAATAAGGAGGTTCGTAGACGAACCAGACACTGACATACGGCTGTCTCTTGGGGCAGAAAGGCTCTCGAGTGGAGACCACGCACTGGAAAGCTGAGCGTAGGATGGCCGTCCACTAGATGGAAAGATGACCTGATAAAGGTTCCTATGAGGAGTTGGGTGTAGGCCAGCTAGATCGGTTGCTCTGGAAATATATGGAGAGGCTATGGATGATAATGATGATGATTTGAAACTTTTCAAGACACAATAAGGCTAAGCATAAATCAAAGCAAAAAAATGCGGCGAAATTTGACTAGATTAATTTCCTCCAGTACAAACGTTCCAAGCGCCATTACTGGGCGAACGAAACGCTAACATTTGTACTTGCTAGGACGCGGACGGTGCGAAATGACGCCAAATGAGAGTTAAATTATGCTGCGTTTTTCAGCTTAGATTAGTTAATATCTGAGAGAAATAGCTCCTCTAGATAACTTTATAAGTTAAAATGCATGCATTTAAATGATCATTATAATTTTGCAAAAACAGCAAATAAAATATATAACCAGTCATCTTTTTTTAATGAGTGATCCTCTTTTAGTGAGACATAAAATATTGATTATTACATTTTTATAATTTATATATGTAAGTATGACAATATATATTTTATGTATTATAATATTAATATTTATGTAATTTTATGATTACATTATACATTATAATTGTGCATTTTATTTTATATTATCTATATTTTTAATAAATATACGTGTACTATATCGGATTTACGCCGCCGTCTTTATTTTGTTCACATAAATCCTGTCCATCCAAAGGTTGCCTGGAAGAGATCGCTTTTAGCGATAAGGCCGCCCATTGTACCTATTATTTAAGTGTATTTTCTTATAAATGTTTGTATTTAAATGGTGTGCAATAAAGAAATTATCTATCTATCTATAAAATAAATCAAACAAACGATACTTTCATCTGTTTGAAACTACGCATAAAACATTTGAGATGTAAAAATTAAGTTTGATAGATCCATGTTGGGTCCCAAAATTAAGAGAAATAAGCATTTAATAATAAAGCTCGATACATTTTAACCATTTTTACATTTTTCAGAGTTTCCTAACAAGATCTATAGCTAAATTACCATCACTCTAAATGTGGAATTGATACTTACAGAAAGGTTATGGTAGTTTGATTGGCACGAAGCCAAATACGAGTGAATGAACTTTCGCATTGCGCTTTTATACTAATGCTAACACGTAACAAGACACAGATGTTTTCCTTAATGCGACTTGAATTGTTTTTATGCTTAAACTATTGTTTGCTTTTACCTGAGAAAAAAGCCACATTAATATAAGATGACTAGCTGACCCACCCGCGGCTTTGCACGCTAGAAATTTCCCGTTCCCGTGGGAACTACGGGATAAAAACTATATAAAACACACTTGTCAAAGTGACGCGACACTTCATGTATATGATTTCACGTCAATGAACGACGGTTAAATTTTATGGATAGTGTTCAAACAAAAACTATAAAATCGTGAAATTAGTAAATCGGTCGATTCGTTTCGGAGGAGTGCGACCACAAACACCGTGACACGAGATTTTTATACAGTAGAAGAATACTTTAATGGAATTACCAAACAGAAACTATATAATACTAGATTTAAACTAATAAGGAATTACAATGGGCGACCTTTTCGCTGAGAGCGATCTGTTCCAGTATAAGTATAGGACTAAAGATTTGTAGTGGTTTAGAAATAGTTGGTCAGTCGCACACACTATAATTACATAAGTAGCATTACCTAATATTAAAGTGTTTGAAACTATAATTTTTTTGAACAATTTTTTCACTAAAACGGGATATTTACCATGACTTGTGAGTTTTTGAGTACTCGTATCACGATATTTTTGCACAGTTGCAAGCGCCATGATCACAAGTAAACTAAAGAAGTCTTTGCAAGTGCTTGGTTATTGGCAAAGATATCTATTAACCCTCTTCCTCAGTCTCTTGCTACAAATCGACCTCCGTGGCGCAGTGGGCGAACAGCCGGCTGAGACGCAGGAGGTAGCGGGTTCGATTCCCACCGCGGAACAAATGTTTGCATTATCTACAGATATTTGTTCCGAGTCTGGTTGTTTTTTTATATATTATAAAATTATAAGTATGTATTTACAAAAAAAAAGTATGTAAGTATTATATCAGTTATCTGATTCCCATAGTACAAGCTCTGCTTAGTTTGGGGCTAGATAGCGCTGTGTGAAATGTCCACCAATATTTATTTTTATTTTATTATTTTAAATGAAATCACTAATATTAATAACTGTTTAATTATATAGTCAATAAACACTCAGTCGCTCCACAAAACGCAAACTAAGATAAATAAAAACAAATGTTGCCGTTACAGGACGCCCGGCAGATTATTCAATTAAAGAAAACAGTTTATAATCACCTTAACTTTATCATACGCAATATTAATACGCGTGATGGCAAACAATTCTTTATCCGCAGTTTCGACTTTTGGCAATTACTGATATTTTTATTTTATTTAAGCATGATATCTTACAATAAAAACTGCAAATAAAATAATAAATCTTACCCTTATTCTATTGGACGCATGCCAACACGACGTGACGCCATACATGTTTCACATCAAAAAAGTTTGTGTCTGGTGCTACCGGTGTTTCCATCTAAAGAGACATGTGACGCCTCAGCGAAAGGTCCCGGTATTGCGCGTTAAAGTAGTGCAGCCGGAACAAAGGCACCATGAAAGGGATCAGTGGATAGAAACCGCATCTTATAAACACTAATAAAAACGTTTTGTCCACAGAACCAGAAACCGAAGTGCTGGGCGGCCCAGACCTGTTCATTTACGCGGGGTCTACCATCAACCTCACTTGCATCGTGCGACACACGCCAGAACCTCCGAACACTATCAACTGGACACACAGGGGGAAGGTAACAATTATAATAATAATTTGGCAGTTCTGTATTCTATTGTATCATATTTGCGTCTGTCTGTCACAAGCTTTATATCCATCCTTTTACAAAAAAACACTTCCATGTCATTATTTTCGAGCAAAGAAAATGATTAGTTTTATTTCAAAGGGACTTTATACCATTCAAACAAGAACTAGAAAGTCTATATTTATTGATTCATTATAACCACAAGGATCACTTTTAAACGTCTATTTTATCGCCTGTTCCTCCACGACCAAGCCAGAAAAGAATCAGGCAAGAAGCATTCTTCAGTCGTAATATATTTTTTAAATTAGTGCCCAACTGATGGTAAGTGGTTGCCGTAACCAATAGACGTTTGAAACACCAAAGGTAGAACACTCGGGAGAAATAGGTAGTTCTTCCCCGGACAGACGAATATAAAAGGACTACTATGCGAGTATAATATTTTAATAAAGGTTCCTGGAAGAGATCACATTAAGCGAAAAGGCCGCCCATTGGACCACCGCGAATAAGTTTTTAATTTTTCTAGGTTAAGTAATTGGGATTTGGTGTATCGATAATGAGTTATATAACAATCTACCTATTTTGGTTTAATTTGGATACCCTTAACAAGTTTATTACGTAAATTATTGATAGATCGTAATAGTACATTATGATACTCGTATAAGTGCGGTAAGTTGAAAATTACAGCCAAAGCGATATTGCTAGCCCGAGCCGTAGGCGAGGGCTACAAGAAAGCAGAGGCTGTAATTATCAAAGCGCACGTATGTTATACGACGTTTTATAACATATTTACGATGAAATAAATAAAACTCTGACTTTCTCGGAAAGAAAAACGCGCGGAATACTCGTAATTTTTACTTGTTCGCAAATTAGCGATGCGCGCGCATAAGCGCTTTTTTTTAAGGCGAAGGCACAAAAACAAGCAGTATTACTAATAAATTAATTTTATTCATAAAATGTTGACCATTTTTCTGACATAAAAACCCTTTGCTAACATTTAAAAAAGTACCGTTCGTTTTAGACGGAGCATCTTAATAAACCGTACGTTTTACCTTATTAAAAAAAAACTCGTGGGTTTTACATTACAATAACGCATAAGTACGTAATGACATACATTATGATATTGAAATTGGTGAAATAAGAGACTAAGGGGTCTCTTACTTATTTTTATTTATTTATACGAGCAAATGTGCTATAAATATCAATTACACTACGTTACTAGGGTTTCTCGTTTCTCGAATACCTACAATTTCCTCGAAATAGAAATACTGAAAATAGAAGCATGAAACAACCAGCCTAACCACAGTGTAGATTTGAGCTTTCAGTCAGGATTGGCCTATAAATCCATAGTAGGTATCCATCATCAAATTCACATGCATTGTCTGAACTGAACAGTAAACTTGATCTATAGGAAGGTAAGGTTAATATTTAAATTAGGAGATTGATGCCTTTGTTTTCGCACATACATTATTTTCAGATTAGATTCAATACGGTTGGCAGATAGAATTGGATTCAACTGTTTTGAAATTACCATGAGATTTTATATCATTATTTACTGTGTAAAAGATGAAATAGTGTGTATTTATTATACAACCTCTATTGTTAAAAATTTATTTAATAGGGGACTTGCTTTGACCTTTTTCTTGATACGAGGATGCACTGCCAATTGTGCTACAGATTCTGGTCACATCAGGGTCTAAATTAGTGAGATGATAGAGATTACGATTCGAAGCGTGTCGTTAGCCGTTACTTGTTATATGTCTTAGGAAAAGTGAGGGTCAGTAATCATCTGTATACACTATAGGAAACTAATCGACAAATGAGCTTTCAGGCCTTATTTCACATAAGAAAAAGCTTTTTGCGAACCGGCTTATCCACAAGATGATATCTATATTCTACATAAGTATTCCTATTCTCTCAATCAGTGAATCGTTGTTTGTATTTAGGAAAGGTTTCCATTTGGATTCTGGCAACACCAAATAAAATACGTTTGCTGTTACAGTATACTATATTTTATTTATACAACCTTGAGATGGAGTAAACATATGGCGGATCCACTTGACGTTAAGTTATAACCATCGCATATAACAAAGTTTTGCCTCGTAAGGTGCGTAAGTAACGCACCTTAGTGCCTACGATGTACTGCTCTGCGTTCATCAACTTGAGGCATACAGGTTTAAAGCCTCATGTGCCTGTTATTTCACCAGCAACCATACCCTTCAAACCGAAACCCAGCAATGCTGCTTGGCGGCAGAAATAGGTATGTTATATATACTCTTTATTACACACCAAACAAAAATACAGTAACAAAGGAAATAAACAATAAATAACAGTGCAATGGGCAGTTTTGTCGCGAAAAACGATCTCTTCCAGACAACCTTTGGATGGATACCTTTAAAATACATAATTATAACCTATAAAATACAATACACCAACTGATTATATGTAATAAACATAAACTTAAATACATACAAATAATACATATGGAGGATAAATAAGATAAACACTAACTAGCAGTTAGTAAAGGAAAGAGAAAGGAAATGGTTGTATACTTTAACTTTGAAAATAAGAAGAGATTTGGATGACTTTATGGACAAAAGTAAGACGTTACACACTCGCACAGCTTGGTGGTAGGTCTTCCACTGGCAAGCCCATTTGAGTTCACACATCTATTTAATGTACTTCCTCTTTTATGGTGATCATCATCAACCTTATTACCTGATCACTATCCAATCCTCAGTTTTTATCATCGAATCTGAGCGAACGCTCAATCTAGTCAGCGGGCGTCATACTCTACGCTGACCTACGCGTTGCCTCTCAAGAATACGGTCATCCCAACAGTTATTGGTTATGCGGTCCTTGGTTATCCGTCGGATAACTTCATTACGTTCGTTCTATTCTTCGGTATCATCTCCATTAATTTTAAACTCCATTAAGCATTCGAATCACCGACACATTCCACGAGATACCAAAATTCAAATGCGCTAATATCTCGAATTCGGGTTTCACGTATGAATGCATCCGGCACACTCTAATTGCGATTCGGGTATCGTTGAGGTGCAATCGGGGATTCTAATATACATACCTACTTCAATATGTATTTCTAACGTTGTGCCATAAGCTATTTGCGGAGGCTTGCTCCATAACAAAAGCTTATTGTACGATCAATAATTATATATTATTATAAATAACTAGTGGTTCGCCCCGAACTGAGATCTCGCGAGTCTACCATAAATACAAAAAAATATTGTTCGTAATCTTTGACTATCCAAATAGTGCCACGAAATAAAAACCAAATATCTTGACCTACAGTTTCATTCAAATTACAGGTAACGGGAGTTCATGTTAATTAGATATTTTTTGGGGTACAAATTGCAGTTATTCTAGATTTCAGACTTTTACCTATATTTGTGATACATAAGCTACACTCATACCAAATTACATCACTGTGGGGTCACTGGTGTACCCTGTGAATTTTGTCAAATTTTAGTTTTATTATGGCTAATAACTCAAAAACTATACGGAATTTACAAAAAATAAAAACGGAATCTAAATGAACTAATAAAAACCTTGCATTTGACGTCCCACTTGACCTATAGTCTTATTTTCATTTTTTTTATCCCTCTTGAACCCCAATATCTCAACAACCCCCCCAAATGTTTAGCTCATTGAGTCACACCAAAGTTATGCCATCATTACCTACCTATAGACCAAATTTCACGATGATCGGATAAACGCTTCGAAAGTTATCCTGGGACACACAAACATACATACATACTTCCATCCATACATACAACGCCGATCAACTAAAATTTTCAATAAATGCAGATTGTTTATTATTTTTTTCTGCCTGTCAGTTATGTCTATTCATTTTAATTACTTTGTAGTAGTTATGTCCTTGAACACGCTTTTAGTTTCCTCGACGAGTATATTTCTGTTTTTCTGTGCCCACATAAGTTACGTTTCAAGCCAGATCAAATAGTTATTTTAGTTAAGTTTTATTTTTGTTGCTTGTATATGTAATGTGTGAATTATTATATATAAAAAAAAAAATATATGTCTATTTCTGAAATCTGTGCCCCAATTCTCAGTTATTTCTTGTCAACTTTTGGCCGGTTTTCGATCAAAAGTAGCAGCATCACCTTTCAGATACGTAAAATTGTTAAAAAAAAATACTTCTTGTAGGAATCAAAATTAGATCAAAACTTGAATTTGACTAGATGAAACCCGTAACACGTGTCAAGTAAATTAAGCACAGTCGCTCAGTAGGTTAGGTTATTCCGTTATAAGTTGACTTTAATGATTTAAGTCATAAGTGGTATTAGTTTCATAGTCTTTAACTGCTTCTACCAGCCCGTTATACTGTTGTATACATTTTAATGTATTTTACCCGTGCGCGATAAGTTGGGACCTGAGCGCGGTGACGTCATATTGGCGTGTTTGTACCGCCCGCAAAAAACCGAACATAACAAGCAGCCGCCCGCTACGAGACTAAAACCCCTAGTAAAAATAGTGATGCAAACGGTACAATACGGGCGCCATCGGGGAAGTGCAGGGGAAGCGGTCGGGGAGTCGCATTCCTAGCAGGTCCCAAGTTATTGCGCACGAGTTATACTGTTTACAATCTCCTGTATTCTGCGGTATTCCACGGTGAATTAGCAAAACGGTATTGTGTATAATGGTAAATTTACAATGTATACCAGTGGGTACTCAACGCGTTTACGATCATTTTACCCCGTTATTCATGACACTAGTTCTTTTTTTTACATACTTGACCAAAGCCTAGAACTTTGGTGACAAAGCCAATATCTTCTTAATGGTAAAACACCATCAGACAAAAAAGCTTAATTTCTGAAGAGTAATAATAATCTTGCTTTAAGTATAATGCGTTTTCTTTAATGCATAGTTAAACAAAGAGACTACATTCCACTTAGTAGTAAAGAAATGAGTTCTCTTATTAGCTTGCTGAAGTTTTCACAGAAAAGATATCATTACGATTGTATGTTGAAGTTTACTATTAGAAGATAACGTTGCGTATTAACTCTAATTCTCGTTATTTCTCATCATTTTGTTCAATTTATTGGATTATGTAAAATAAGTAAGAGAAAGTGGTGTCATAATGGCTCGAATGAAATATCAATCTCTTTGTGTAAATACTTAATAATAATTCATTTATTAATTCAGACAACATTTATACGTCTAGTGATAGTAGGATAGGACTAAGGATTATGACTTTAAAACTAGTGGTTCGCCCCGAACTAGGATCTCGCGAGTCTCCGATAAAGACAAAAAAATATTATTTGTAAGTAATCTTTGACTACCAAAATGTAAAACCAAATAACTTGACCTACAGTTACATTCAAATTACAGGTAACGGGAATTCATGTTTTTTTATTTTATTTTAATACAACTTATATGACAAACGAGCATGCAGTCCACCAGATGTTAAGTGGTTACTGCAGCTCATGAATATCCACATAGAATTCAAAACGAATATTGTGTTGTCTTGATCTCTATGTGGATACGTTGCCATACAATAGGACTTAGCTGTTATGCCGATATGCCAGGAATTACAGGAACATACCATTACCATCTAACCAGAATACAGCAGCACAAGTACTGCTATTTGGCGGCAGATAAAGGTAAGGCGGTAGTGCCCACTTCATGTCATGTGGTTTAATTTTTTTGGGTACAAATTGCATTAATTCTGGGTTTCAGACTTTTGCCTATATTTGTGTCACTTAAGTTACACGCATACCAAATTACAGCATTGTAGAGTCACTGGTGTACCCTGTCAATTTTGTCAAAGTTCAATTTTTATTATGGCTAATAACTAAAAAACTACAAAGTTTAAACTAAAAAAACAGGGTCGAACTGTACTCACAAAGACCTTTTATTAAACATGCCATTTGAGCCGAGTATCCCATTTTGGTTTGGTTTACCCCTCTTGAACCCCAATATCTCAACAACATTTTTGGCTCATTTAGTCACACCAAAATTGTGCCATCACTATCTGCCTATGTACCTATCAAATTTCACGATGATAGGATAAACGCTTCGAAAGTTATCCTTGGACAAACAAACATACATATATAATCGTACATACAACGCCAATTTGCCTACATTTATGTTACTTAAGCTACACGCATACCAAATTACAGCACTTCCAGGTCACTGGTGTACCCTGTGAATTTTGTAAAGTTCAGTTTTTATAATGGCTAATAACTCAAAAACCACAAAAACTAAACTAAAAATAAAAACGGGGTTCAAATGTCCTGTGTCATTTCATTTGACGTCCTATTTGACCTAATAGTCTAATTTTTATTATTTTTTTACCCCCTTTGAACCCCAATATCTCAACAATCCCCCCCACATTTTTAGCTCATTTAGTCTTACCAAAATTGTGGCATCACTACCTACCTATGTATTAAATTTGATGATAATCAGATCAACGCTTAGAAAGTTATCCTCGCACATACATACATATATACAACGCCGATTTGCCCAAGTTGATTTGGAGTTATGAAAGTACCTAAAGTTATCTTCAAGCACTCTAATATTTCATTTTCCTTAATTTATAAATTAAGGAAAATAATATTAGTATAATTAGCGTACTAAGAAGTTTCATTTCATTAAAACTATTGCATGAATTAAACTAGCCTTTAAAGCATTAGCAGCTTATAAAGATCTCCACGTCTCGTTAGCTTTTATTTAGACACTGAACTCGTCATTTGTCTGCTTCAGAGAATTTTGTGTGGACCAGGATTAAAACTTTGACCATTTGACACGAGATCCTGCGATCCCTTCAGTCCCATTTCTTACCGTATAATCTGCGTTTATTTTAGTCTGGATTATACTTGAAGCACATACTCGCAGTGGCGACCTTTTTCAGTAAAACAGCGCACTTTAATAAGATCCCAGCGTATATCAAGATAGTTCTGTAAGTATCTTTATACCTGCAGAACTATTTTGATATATGCTCGTAGATATTGTTGCTAGGCAAGAGTTATTTCGCTGATATTTTAAATTACCCGGAAATAAAATTCGTTGAAAACATTTACTACGTTTTTCAAGTGTGGTCCATGGATAACCGTCACGTGAGATCGTGAATGAATGAATGAAAACACTTTACTGTATCCAATATAACAAAAAAGAAATATAAACAAAATAGAAAACACAAAGCTAACAGTAAAATGGGTGGTCTTATCGCTTAGAAGCGATCTCTTCCAGGGCACCTTTGGATGGAGAGGATTTTGTTATAATAAAGATAATGGTTGGGGGTATACATTTATGACTAAACTATTTATGAGAAGAATGCGCCTAGTACCAAAATAAAAATATAATTATATACGAAAATTTATAAACTAGTGGTTCGCCCCGAACTGAGATCTCGCGAGTCTCTCATAAAAACAAAAATGTATTCGTAATCTTTGACTATCATAATAATGCCACGAAATAAACAACCACCGTACTACAGTTAGTAAACCTACAGTATCATTCAAATTACAGGTAACGGGAGTTCATATTAAGTGGTTCTCTTTTTTGGGGTACAAAATGCAGTTATTCTGGATTTCAGACTTTTTTAGATTTGTTACTAAAGCTACACGAATATCAAATTTCAGCACTGTGGGGGCACTGGTGTACCCTGTGAATTTTGTTAAAGTTTTATTTTTATTATAGCTAATAACTCAAAAACTACAAGGATTAAACTAAAAATAAAAACAGCGTTGAAATGTACTAACAAAGACCTTTCATTTGACGTCCCACTTGACCTAATAGTCTAATTTTAATTTTTTTTACCCCTCTTGAACCCCAATATCTCAACAATCCCCCCTATATTTTTAGTTCATTGAGTCACACCCAAATTGTGCTATCACTACCTACATATGTACAAAATTTCACGATGATCGGATAAACGCTTCGAAAGTTATCCTCAGACAAACAAACATACATACATACAACGCCGATTTGGCAAAGTTGATTTGGAGATCTCGCTTCGCTCAATCAATAATCATGAATAGAAATAAAACATTACGTTATATTAAATATATATAGAAACATATAAATTATAATTAATTATTAGATATTGTGGTGAAACGTAAGCCAAACGTTTATAAAACAAAGAATAAACTGTATTCAATTATTGTTCTCAGAAAATTCCCTCAGTTTCTTACAAAACGCATTGTTGAATCGTTTAACTAAATCACAACTGAAGAAGCATTTAGTTAGTATATTCCGTCGGACCTGAACATTGCAGAGTCAACAATTCTCCAATCTCTAGGAGCAGAGCTCATAGAAACAATTACTGCGACATTTTATTCCAATATTTTATAAGAATACGGGCCACTTTCCGAGTTGGAATACTTTTCTGTCTTATTTTAAGATAATAGATGGAACTGCGTATCCGAGTTTTCGTTTTATTGTATTTTCAATGTGGCTAGAAATAGGTGTTTCTTATTTTATTTATACACTATCTTACCCGCGCTAGCTTCACACGGGTTTAAGTGATAATTAAATGTGTGTATTTTTTATTTTCACTAAAATCTGTTTGAAGCCTTAGGAATAGTGTAGTTTAACAGTGAAATAATTTTCAGAATCGGTTCAGTAGTTTCTAAGACAACAAACAACATACAAACAACAAACTAAAGATATTTATCGTATCTATAAATATTCTATCCCTCAGCACGGATTGAACTTCTCCGTCACCTCGCCTAAAACTTGTCGTTTCATGTTTTTGTAAGTTATAATCTCACTAATATTATAAATGTGAGAGTTTGGATGTTTGTTTCTTTATTTGTTTGTTTGTTACTCAATCACGTCGAAACGGCTGAACCGATTTCGATGAATTTTGGTTCGTATTATGTACGTAGTCCACATAGTCCACTTTTAATCCCATAAATCAGTTCCCATGGGATACAAATGAGATGGCAAAGTCAACGCGGGCGAAGCCGCTGGCAATAGCTAGTTATACATTTAATATGAAATATACATAAATTAATTAAAAATCATACACGGTTTTAAATTAATATGGTTCTTCGTACTGATTCAGATAGTTTTGAATTCAAACCACTGAAAGAAAAGTAATTTAAACTTTACCTGTCTCATAAACGTCGCTTATGCGAAAGCTGCAAAGCGCTAGATTGCAAAAACTGAGCTCAGAAATATTTAAGTTTTATAAAAACATTATATAAATACACATTAATCTTAAACGAAATTGTTATAAAGTAAACGATACTTAACTTAGCACGCTAGTTCAAACGGAAGATTAATTACCGCTCTACGTCTTGGAAAATAATAGTGTTATAAATGAAATTTAGGAAACTAGTGTTGATATTCTTGTAAAGTGACTTAAAAGTGTTTAAAGATTTCGTAAAATAAAAAGCGTTATTTTGCCCTTTCGTTATATAATAATCCGTTATTGCCCTTTTATCGGCCACTACATTTGTGCACATACGTAAATATGTCTCTTCTTCGTGTAGGGTCAGCACAACATATAATATATTTATAATTTATTTACCCTTGGTCCGTGGGGTCCTAGCGCTATAAGGCTTTTTAAGGAAATAGCAAAAAGGTTATTCGACATCACAGAAGACCGAAGAGCTGGCAGCTAGCTCGGACATAGAATTAGTCTAGCTATTCAAAGGGGGAACGCTGCCCGTATCTTCGGAACCTTGCCTAAAGGAACTCCTTTAAATAATATATTTTAGTTATATTTTATATTATTATGTTTTTAAAATTTTTAGTTTTAGGTTCAAATAATACATATATGTACCTTTTTCTAAATATATAGTAACTCTAACTAGCAGTCAATATTTACATACGTAAATATGGATGAAGTATAAAATAAAAAAAATATTATGGAACTGAACACTTAACATTTAAAGGCACATTAAATAGCATTACCACTTCCTTTCACTACATGAATGTCTTCGCAAACGAATGACGATGTAAAGCGAAAATACAGTTTAATATCTCCTGACAGCTTGTAAAAGCTGGAGCAGTTTGTTATAAAGGTAACATCATTTACCTAATCATGTCAGTCGTGTAACGACGTAGGGAGCGGCCTATTTTTATAACAACAGATACATTGTTATTTATTTACTATGACATCATTTACGTAATGGAGGCCAGTTATGTATATACTACCTAATGTTAAACAGATATAAAAATCAAAGACGAGGAGTTGGCTCTTGTGGACACCACCGTATTCTTAGGTATAACCCTAGATAATAAGCTTCAATGGGGCCCTCACATTGATGAGTTGTCGAAGAGACTTAGTTCTGCGGCATACGCAGTCAAAAAGATCCGTCTTTTTACAGACGTAGACACAGCTAGACTAGTTACTTTAGCTACTTCCACAGCATTATGTCATACGGTATACTGCTGTAGGGGAGTGCTGCAGATGTAAACACCGTTTTTGTGCTGCAGAAGAGGTCTGTTCGTGCAATTTATAATATGGGCCCCAGAGAATCATTACGCAATAAGTTTAAAGAAATAAATATTATGACATTCCCTTGTCAATACATCTATGAAAATCTAATGTATGTTCACAAAAATATTAATTTGTTTAAGAAAAATAGTGATAATCATAATTTTAATACTAGAAATAAAGATAAACTCGCTGTTGCCACTTGTAGACTCCATAAAGTTAGTAAATCGTATAAGGGGTTAGGTGTACGCTTTTATAACAAACTCACAAGGGATGTACAAAAATCGACAATTAACAAATTTAAAAACAAAATCTTTATAAAAGAGCCTACTATAAAATATTGGATTATTTAGATCAGGGGTCGGCAACCTTATGCTATAGCCGGGCCACATATGTTGCCAGAGTATCAGTGCGGGCCGCACTTATATTTATATGTTCGGGCATGTATTTTTAATATTTGAAATAAAACGCATATATATTCATACAATTATCTCTTTTTTAATTGAACTACTATACTAACATAAAAGTAAGAACTAGTAAGATTTTTGAGGCTGCATTTGACTTGCAAGTTTTTTAACGTCTGCTTTCATTTTAGTAGTAGACACGCGCAGTATCGCGTCTAAATGTTCATCCGTTAACCGCGAACAATTCTTATTTTTGCGGTAGTTGAGAATTGAAAAAGTCTCCTCACACAAATATGTACTACCAAACATAGTTATTATCTGCTGAGCAAACTTTTTCAATTCTTTGAAGTTTTCAGAACTCAAACCTCCGTAGAACTGTATCAAGTCAGTGCTTTCCTTAAATGCCGTTTTAAGTGTGCTATTACTTTGCAAATCTACTATGTTCATTTGCAAATTGCTTGGTATCTCACTAATATCAATTGCAAAAGGGTTTTGGAATATTTCCATGTTAAGGGAGCTCTTTTTAAAGTCGGTGAATCGATTTACAAACTCAGTTTGTAGTTGTGTTAACACGTTTCTCATTGTAATATTTTGCCACACAAAATTATCTCCAGCTTCTTCCACGGCTTTCTTGCAATTAGGAAAATGGTCAAGCTTTTTTTCATCAATATGCTTGATAAACAGTTTCAGTTTCATTTCAAATGACTTTACATCTGTATACATATCGCAAATCAATTTATTTTTTCCCTGCAAGCGTTTGTTGAGCTGATTCAGGTCCTTAGTCAAATCAGTCAAAAAACCAAGATCGATAATCCACTGTTTGTTAGTAAGCTCTTCTACTGGCTTTCCTTTCATCTCCATGAAGTTGCCAATTTCTTTCCTCAAATCAAAAAACCGTTCCAAAACGGCACCTCGACTGAGCCACCTCACTTCACAGTAGTAAACCACGTCACCATGTTCAGCTTCCAGATCTTCCAAAAACTTTTGGAACTGACGGTGTGTGAGCCCATTTCTTCTTATAAAATTAACAGTGGATGTTACAGTATCCATTATTTCTTTCCAGGATATAACTTTGGAGCACAATGCCTCTTGATGGACAATACAGTGAAAAATCAATGGCACAGTAGATCCAGAATCTTTCACTTTGCTGATGATTCTCCCAACAACACCTTTGTTTTGACCGCTCATGTTCTTGCCTCCATCGGTAGTGACACTTGTTAACTTTTCCCAGCTTAATTGCAATGAATCCAGAGCTTGTTCCACATGGTGAAATAAATCTTCTCCCGTAGTTGTACCTTTCAAACTGCACATTTTCACAAGCTCTTCGTAAACAGTAAAGTTTTCGTCAATGCCGCGTACAAATATGAGTAACTGTGCTGTATCCGACACGTCCGTACTTTCATCCATCGCTAAAGAGAAGCAGTCGAAAGACTGCGCCTTATCCCTGAGTTGTTCACACAAATTAGCACCCAAGTCTTCAGTACGTCGGGTGCAAGTTCTTGCAGAGAGACTAAGACTTTCAAACATTTTTTTCTGCTCTGGGCATATTTCTTCTGCGATAGCTAAGACACACTCTTTTACTAATTCACTATCGGTAAACGGACGTCCACTTTTTGCAAGAATCTCTGCTACCCTGTAACTGGCCCGAACATTCGATTCGCTGTTGTCTGCCACAACCTTAAATATGTTTTGTTGATTTTGTAATGACGATTTCAAAGTGGAAATTTTCCTTTTCCGTATTTTTCCTTCAAGACAGTCAAATTTAGCTTTGTGCTCGGTGTCGTAATGTCGCTTCAGGTTATATTCCTTTACTACAGAAATACTCTTTTGACAAATCAAGCATAACGGTTTTCCTTTAAACTCGATAAAAAAGTATAATTCTGTCCATAATTCGTTAAAAACTCTTTTTTCTTCTTCTATCTTCCTTTTTCTTGAAGCCATGTTTATATAATTATTCTGTAACAATAATGAAAAAAATTAAATTCGTTGTAAAATTATATGTTCCAGTTAGCACCTACAAATTCAACTCCACATTCAAATAATAATTAAAACATGACACACTCGTAACTAACTTCATGTCATGTAACTACTATCCCCGTCCTTATAACATTTACCCATCAATCTGAAGGTTCACATTAACAAGCAGTAAATAAAATAAAACAAAATGCTCGCGAGTGCATACAACTTACCTCATACGTCGTGCGTGAGAAGCTATCAGCGAAGGGAAGAAAGGTGAAACGAAACGCGTAGCTAGCAACCAGATGAGACGTGAGTTTCCGGCGAATTTCCACAACCGAATGTGGCGAGAGCTGCGCGCGGCTGTGATTTTAACTAAAACCGGTCGCTTTGAATTTTTTCGCCGCCGCACACCTGCGTCTAATCAAAGACTGCCGCCCCGCCTATTGTCTCAAAGGAGCCGCCCGCCGCCGCACGTGCGGCGGATAAACGCAAAAGAAATTGCCAAGAATTGAATAAGTACAGCAAATATTTATTTTCGGTAGAAACAATACATAACATCACAGTCTTGATAAACAGTTCTTAAGAAATGAAATAGAGGTACATTTTTATCACCCCGCGTGGGAGCGAGCTTTCAAGAATACTCTCATGGCCCAGCAGCATGGCCGTATAAATTCTAGTGAATTTATATGGCCTTTTGCTTCGGTATTTTTTTCTTACGGACCTCAGGGTTGCGGGCCGCACCGAGATAGTCTACGGGCCGCATGCGGCCCGCGGGCCGCCGGTTGCCGACCCCTGATTTAGATGATAGAGAAGCTTGGAATTGAAATTGCTCCAACTCGTTCAAAATGTTACAATTTAGACGTAATTTATTTTCTGTATTGTTATGTTATTCTAAAAGGATCATTAACAAAAACAACCAGCCTTGTTTCTTGCCTTTCTTTCCTGGCTTGGTCACGAAGGAACAGGCAGAAATTGACGTTTTAAAATGATCCTTGTGATTTTATTGAATAAAAACATTTGACTTTGACTTTTGACTTTGTGTTTGTTTGTAGAATATTATTTCCTAAACTCTGTTGTAAAACTTATCAATGGACACAATTTTATATAATGTTTCATTTTATAAAATTTTAAATTTATTCCAGTTTGTAAGTTCAGGTCTGGCTAAATAATACGTAATACGTTCCGAAAAAAAAGACTTATTCTCTAAGCTTTGTTGGGGGCACACGTTGAACTGAAAGGGTAGCCTATACAGGGTGTTTGGTAATATACTGACGATATTTAAGTGGCAGTTTCTCAAAACATAAAAAAATACTTCTTGAAATGAACTACTAGTTATTAACAAATAAAAAAAACCGACTGCGTTTAGGTGATTGATTTGATATAAAACTTACTACCTACTCTTGCAATTCAAAAATAAAGGCTGATTTGTTATCTCTTTCGGAAATGGCTGCGGGTTTTGGATTAGAAAGAGGCAACAAGAGATATTTCGAGACGTCACCAATACAGTATCTGTGGTTAGATGGCAAGTATTATGCAATAGCACAACTTAGGTTTAATATAGACTAAGTGTATGTTTTTACATGCCAAAATAAATTTCACATTTCTATGGTAAACATTTCTAAAATTGATTTATTATGATCATCGAAATAACCCCTTTAATTTTTGTGCGTATATTTATCAAACTGCATGTTGCATGAAGTCAGATCTAAACTGCATTAGATATTTTCCATGGCATTCAGAGAAGGCCCAAACATCCTCTGGTTTGCGGCAGTAAGTAATTTTTCAGTTTGTCCATGACGCGGAAATATTTTTTACATTACAACAAAGAAAATGTGCAAGTAAGCACGATGTCGTTTCTATATTAATGATACGTTACGACATACAACTTGTATAATAACTGGAACACAGGCAGACTGCTAAACACCATGCGGGCAATTTGCCAGGGGCATTAATTTATCATTTTTGTCCGCAGACAATAAACTTTGACTCGACGCGCGGCGGGATATCCCTAGTGACTGAAAAAGGGATACATAGTAGCAGTCGACTGTTAGTGCAGTCCGCTCGTACTTCAGATGCCGGGGCTTATCAGTGTGCGCCGGACAATGCTCAGTCAGCGACTGCGAGGGTACATGTACTTACTGGTAAGAAGTGTTTAGCATCATTCCATTAAACTAGTGGTTCGCCAAGAACTGAGATCTCGCGAATCTCCGAAAATAAATATTACTCTTAGGGCGAATTGCACAACGATGCCTAAACGTATTTAGTGGCTAAATATGAGTTAAGGAGTTGTCAAATTATACAAAAACTTCAAATTTAAACAAGTTTGGTCGCTAAATACGTTTAGTGCTCTTTGTGCATGCCGGCTTTGATCTTTGACTAATAAATTAGTGCCATGAAATGAATAACCACACTACTTGACCTACAGTTTCATTCAAATCAGATGTAACGGGGGTTCTTGTTAATTGGTTAAATTTTTTGGGGTACAAATGGCAGTTATTCTAGATTTCAGACTTTTGCCTATATTTGTGTTACTAAAGCTACACGAGTACCAAATTTCAGCACTGTGGGGTCACTGGTGTACCCTGTGAATTTTGTCAAATTTTAGTTTTTATTATGGCTAATAACTCAAAAACTATACGGAATTTACAAAAAATAAAAACGGAATCTAAATGAACTAATAAAAACCTTGCATTTGACGTCCCACTTGACCTATAGTCTTATTTTCATTTTTTTTATCCCTCTTGAACCCCAATATCTCAACAACCCCCCAATATTTTTAGCTCATTGAGTCACACCAAAATTGTGCCTTCACTATCTACCTATATACCAAACTTCATGATGATCGGATAAACGTAACGAAAGTTATCCTCGGACAAACAAACATACATACATACATACAACGCCGATTTGCCCACGTTGATTTGGAGATCTCGCTTCGCTCGATCAATAAAAATAAAATACGTTTATATCAGGCAGAAAACCCACACAAAATAAATATAAAATAAAATAAAATTACAACAATATCAAGTCATAATACAAGTAATTTCTTGTTGTCGACTATGTGGACGGAAACCCAGTTCCTATATATGGGGTTTGAAAAATAGTCGAAAACAGCCTTCAGGATGCCGTTGCTGGAGCGTCGCATCCGATCCTAAAACGAAACCACCGTGTCCTATCAATGGCATAGAAGTCAGGAACCCCCGCCTCAGCAAACATGCTCGACGCGCTGCAGTATTTTGGCAACCTTATAAGAGCCTATATGCTTTATTATACTGGACCCTTCTGATGTTGATGGACTTTTTGGTATAATTACACTGTGGCAAGTGTACATACCTAAACAGTAAGCCTTGTACAAGGTGATCTTTACATCTGTACTGCAGTTGACGAAACGGCATGCGAGCATATTACCCCTGACGGCGAGGGCTCTCCTCTCCCGTTCTATGTCTTCGTCAACTCGTAGTTTTTTTGTTACCAGGTGGCCCAAGTATTTGAACTGCTGAATTTTTTTAATAGTTCAGCCGCTCAAGCACACTTCGGGCACTCTTTCTGGACCTGCCCCTGACCTAAACACCATCATTTCTGTTTTGACCATATTGTATTTTAACCCGTGCGCAATAGCATATTGCTCGCAGGTTAAAATCAATTTACTCATTCCTTTGATCGAGGGTCTGAGAAGCACCATATCATCAGCATAACTTAGATTATTTACACAAACGTTGCCCAAGTAACAACCTACCCTGGTTCGTCGATCAGACTGTTTACATATAAATTAAACAGGGAACCCCCCTTGACTGTTAAAGTATTTATTTGATAATAATATTCAGAGCATGTAAATGAAAAGACAGTGATCCAGCCATGATTGATTTATTGCAAGTCTACCCACAACTATTAATAAGATCTCGATATACCCACATTGACGAACACCGTACTCTAGCGTATATTCGCCATAGGTCGTGTCACCCCATCTAACAATGTTAATTTGGTTTTCATACAGTGGGATTTATGTATTAATTTAGGGAGCTCGACAAATGAAAGACCGAGTCAACGAACCAACTGATTTATTTACCGCTTACCCGCACTAACAATATAATAGGATACCACACGTCCCCCCCTTAAAAATAAATGAGTAATTTAATTATAACTACAGATATGCACAATATTGTTTACAACAACATGGGTAAGGTAAATAAACTTTATATAAACTAAACTTTTTAAACTAAAAACAAACTTTAAGTACAAGCAATATTGTTTAGCCCAAGAAATGTGCTTATGTCGCTAGGTAGGTATTAAGCTTTGTAGACATTTTCGCGCTACACAAATTGCGAATCGCATATCACCTGAGCGATGCAATATACCTACTTAAAAGCAAAAACAGACACAGGAATTGTAAAAAAAAAAGTTTTTTTTTTTTTACATATTCAAGGTATGAAAATAACTAATCTTTATAGCGCTTCTCTTTATGAGTACATGCGCGTTTGGGACGTATATTAGACTTAGGAACAAACTCCGGACTTTGATCCGGTTTCGGTTCGATTTCGCGAGTCCCGTAAGCGCTGAAGGTGTCTTTAGAGGACTTCAGAATTTCCGCAACGTCCTCAGTTTCCTTACCGATCGCGTCATCAAACTTATCATCGGTTTTCTCCTGATCCGAACCTACGGGCGCGACCGCGGAGTGCCGCGGACTGGATCGAGATTTACCGAATGGAAGCATCTGATCGATGTGCCTCTTCCATTCGCGGCCGTCAGAACAACGCACACGATAAGTGAGCGGAGCCTCCCGCGCGGTGACCATGGCTGGTGCCCACTTGTCATGCCGTGCGCGGTAGTCCCGTGCCAGCACTTGGTCGCCGAGCGCCACGCTGCGCTCGGTGCCGGGAGCTGCGCGTGCCGCACGCTCGGCGCTCGGGCGCAGAACGTCTAACCGGCCGCGCAGCCGCCTGCCGAGCATCGCCTCGGCTGGCGCTACGCCGGTGGTACCGTGTTCGCAGTTTCGATGCTGAAACAAAAATTTGGTGACCGCCGTATCGACGTCGACCCCCTCGTGCACGGCCTTCTTCATAGCGCGCTTAACCATCTTAACAGCGTTTTCCGCCACTCCGTTCCCCGCCGGCCTATACGGACTCGTGGTCGTGTGACTGATGAAATTCATCTTCATAAAATTAGCAAACTCACTGGCACCGAAGGGCGGGCCACCGTCGCTAACCACCTGCGACGGAAGACCGAATCGAGCGAATAATTCCCGAAGTTTGCCTATTGTCGCGGCGGCGTTAGTTCCCGACATTTTCTGCACCTCTATCCATTTACTATGAGCGTCCACGGAGACTAAATAGAGTTTGCCTTGAAACTCACCAAAATCAACATGCACTCTCTGCCACGGCCGCGCTGGGTACTCCCAGGGGTGCAGCATGGAGCGCGGTGGCGCGTCGCGCTGCTGCCGACAAGCGCTGCATTCTTTCGCAATCGTCTCGATTTCGACATCCAAAGTAGGCCAGTAAACGTAACTTCGAGCTATATTTTTCATTTTAACCACGCCTAAATGTCCTTCGTGCAATTCAGCTAACACCTGTTTTCTCAAAACTTCGAGAACAACCACCCGGTGATTATATAGAATACAACCGCGATCTATAGCTAAACTATCTTTGCGATGGAAATAAGGTTTTTCTGATTCTGACGAAATTTTTGATGGCCAGCCAGTTATAAGATATTTTTTAATATTGTTTAAAACAACATCTTTCTGTGTCCTCGAAGCCACCTCTTTTGCACTGATCGGAAAAGATTCTTCGACATAATTAACATACGACACCGAATCCAGCTCATTACAACTTTTATGTTGATGCGGCAACGGCAGGCGCGATAAGGTATCGACATTACAATTATCGTTAGATTTTACAAACTCTATATCAAAGTTGTAAGATGCCAACCTAGTGGCGTATCTTTGCAGCCTACTAGCTACCGTTATCGGCAACCCAAACTTTGGTCCAAAAATAAACGTTAATGGTTTATGGTCTGTTTTAATAATAAAATGACGGCCATAGATGTACTGATGGTGTTTGATAACGCCAGCAATAATCGCGAGCGCCTCCTTGTCTAGCTGACTGTAGTTTCTTTCGGCCCCATTTATTGTCCGCGATGCGAAACAGATAGGGCGCTCGTCGCCGTTTGGAAAACGATGCGATAACACACTGCCGATGCCGTATGAACTGCTGTCCACCGCTAGTACTAAAGGAAGGTCTGGATTGTAGTGCACCAATACTTTACTGCTTAATATAACAGATTTTATTTCTTTAAAAGCTTTCTCACAATCTGCGGACAAGACCCAAGTGTTTTCTTTGCGCAATAAACTATGCAGCGGATGTAAAATAGTACTCAACCGAGGAATGAATTTTGAGTAATAATTAATCATACCTAGAAAAGACCTCAGTTGAGTGACATCTTCCGGTCGAGGCGCATCTACAATAGCTTTAATCTTATTTTGGTCTGGATGCAAACCTAGCTTATCAATTATAAAACCTAAATAGGTAATACTATTTTGCATAAAGCTGCACTTCTCTAGTTTTATTCTCAAACCGACCTCACGTAACCGAGACAAAACGGCCTTTACATTTTCAATATGTTCCGACCTAGTGGCCCCCGTGACCGCTATATCATCCAAAAATACTGCCGTGCCCTTTAACCCCCTCAGGGTTTCTTCCATAAACTTTTGAAATTTCTCAGGAATGCATTTTAAACCGAATGGGGTTCGATTATAAATAAAAGTACCTATATGAGTCGTGATAGCACTGCATGCTCGCGAACTTTCGTCCAAATATAATTGTTGGTATGCGTTTGTGAGGTCGATTTTCGAATAGTGTTCGCCACCACTTAAGGCGGCAAACAATTCTTCGATTCGCGGCATAGGGTATGGATCACGAGTCAGCTTGGGATTCACGGTAACTTTATAGTCCCCGCAAATACGTATATCACCCGATTTCTTAATTACTGGTACAATTGGTGTACCGTAATCGGAATACTCAACCTTACAAACGGTACCCTCTGCCTCGAGTCGCTGCAATTCTAATTCAACAGGCGTACGTAATGCTAAGGGTAATGACCTCGCCTTAATAAATATAGGTGTCTTATCACTCAACCTCAGAGAAAATTGTTTAGTACATGTTCCTAGACCCGGGGCGAACACAGTGGGGAATTCATTTCGTAAATTATCAACGAAATTTTGCTCAGATAATTTTAAAATCATTTCGTTAATTTTTATTTTATCAATGTTCATCTGAGTTAGCCAAGACCTGCCCAACAAAGGCGGTCCGCCATTCTTAATAACAAAAAGTTTTAAATTCCGCGCCATATGCGTCCCGATCTCAGCGTCCACAATAACATAACCAGCCACGTCGATGCGAGTGCCGTTGTAAGAATGTAAACAAAGGTCATTAGCGATAAGTGGAATGTGCTTGAAATGTTCATCATAGAAATAGGTATTGATCGCTGATAACTTACTGCCAGTGTCCAACTCGAACATTATCACCTTACCGTTCACTTTCGCCTGCACGTTATAAGGCCGATCACTATTATTGCACACGTTTAGATTATACAAATTGAAATCCGATTCAACATCACTATCGATATAGTTGTGCCCTCGCCCCGACGGGCGTGCCTCCCCCTGACGCGGGTAACGCTTGCACATCACTTTTAAATGGCCCTTTTGGCCGCATTCGTCGCACGAATAATTACGGAAACGACACCCGACGGCCCGGTGCCCCTTTCCACACCGCCAGCAAGGCTGCTGCGCGCGCTGCGCGTCGCTCGATGCGGATCTCGCATCGCCACCGCTGCCGCCGCCGCCAGCGCTGGCATGTGTCGCGGCGCACGCGGCGCCTCGTCCCGCGGCGAGCCGGTGGACGGGCTCGTGCGCACCAAAGCCCTCCGCCGCCGCCGTGCTGCCCGTCCCGCTCGCCTGCGCGTGCCGGTTGGCCGCCTCGAGTGCGAAGGCCAGCTCCACCGCCCTCTTGTACGTCAGCGTCGGCTCGGCGAACAATCGCGATCTCATGTCATCGCTCCTAAGACCCGAAACGAACTGGTCTCTTAGGTTCTCTTCGAGAGTGGTTTTGAAGCTGCACGTGCTCGCTAAATGCTTCAAAACTTGTAAATAATCGCCGAGGCTTTCGCCGCCATTCTGACGTCTTTGTCTAAAAATGTGTCGCTCTGCTATTTCCGAGCGCTTCGGTTCGAGATGGTCGCCGACCGTCTTCACCAATTCTTTAAAAGTCTTGGCCTCAGGATTATCAGGCGCACACAGATCGCACATTAAATCATATGTAGCTTCGCCAACTAATGTCACTAACGTAGCCACTTGTAACTCTGGTTTGATTTCATTGAGCGCCATGAATTGTTCCACGCGTCGAATGTACGCCAACCACTTTTTGCTTGAAATATCGAATTGTTCGATTTTACCGATCGGCATTTTAATGTCACTTGATCACAACACATCAATAAAGCGATTGGTGGTGTTTTTTCGCGGTTTATCTCGTCGCCAGTGGGATTTATGTATTAATTTAGGGAGCTCGACAAATGAAAGACCGAGTCAACGAACCAACTGATTTATTTACCGCTTACCCGCACTAACAATATAATAGGATACCACACATACCAGTATCTCAACAGACTCCGCACATGATGTGGAAGATTTGAGTCTTTCAGTTTGGCCCAGAGAATTTAATAATTGACGAGGTCAAATCCCCGACTCAAATATAACAAGCATTTATATACTGGCGTTTTCTCTGACGTGTAGTAGTTCACTCTTTAAACTCATTATTGCGACTCGACGGACTCACCGTCGAGAGACCAGGGCAAAACCAAACCGTGCATTATCGATTTTCAGATTCTTCCTTAGATCAGGATATATAAGTCACTCCAACACCTTGCCAATAATCGTACCTACAGATATAGGGCGGTAATTAGACTTCAGAATTCATTAAAACTGGCAGCTTAAATAATTACTCACTACTAGGGTGTACTAGGTAGGTACTTCAGTCTAACTAAACGCATCCAGGTGTTTTCTTCTATATGGAGAATAATACAAGCAGGGGGCGAAGAAAGCTCGAAGAACTGATTACCGTTGGGGCAGTAAAGTTCGCGAGTGGAGACCACGCACTAGAAACCGCAACATAGGACGGCCGCCAACGACCTGATAAAGGTTGCTGGGAGCCGTTGGGTGCATGCCGCACAAGATCGGTCAATCTATCAGGGAGGCCTATGACCAGTGGCAGTAGTAGGTATACGTTCTAAGGCTGGTATGCTAATGAATACAACGTAAATAAATATTATCAGAAAAGAATAAACCCACAGTTAAGATATTTAATGACCGTCAAAAATATACTATGTATGAACTGATCTAAGCGTAAATTTTTGCCTATGAACTTTTTCTTAAAAACATATTATTATTATTATTATTATTATTAAGCCTTTTTATTTCCCAAAAAATATTAATATGTTTATTTATATTTAAGTTATATGTATAGATTTTTTTTTTTTTTTTTTTTACTAAATTATGTTTATGGGTTTGCCCATTTGTGGGCAAAGGCCTCCTCCAACCGCTTCCAATCCCCTCTTTGTTGGGCTAATCGGGTCCATGTCGCACCCACTACTCCCACGATGTCGTCGCGCCATCTTCGCCTCGGTCTTCCTCGGGGGCGGGTTGCACCTCGAGGGCACCAATGCAGTATTTTTTCACTCCATCTTCCATCGGCAGTTCGTGCTAAATGGCCAGCCCATCTCCATTTGAGCTTGCACGCAAGTTCTGCAGCATCAACTATTTGTGTTTTCCTTCTGATCTCGCTATTTTTAATTTTATCACTTAGTTTTAACCCTAGCATGCTTCTTTCTGCCGCTCTTTGGAAGACTTTGATTTTATGGACTGATTCCTTGGTCAACGCCCAGCTTTGGCATCCGTAGAGTAGTGTTGGGAGTATTACAGTGTCCATGGCCTTTTTTTTTAGTCTGATGGGAATATTTGACTTGAAAATTTCTTTGAGAGACCAGTATCTGTTCCAGGCTTTCTTAATCCGACGTTCTACCTCTCTCGATGTTTGCTCTACAAATGAAATATTCTGCCCCAAATATAAGTACTCGTCCACATATTCAATTACCCTGGATTGGATTGAAATTGGCACCTTTTCACCATTGGTCATAACAAATGTTTTACTGGCGTTCATTTGCAATCCACATCTTTGGCTTTCCTCGTTTAGGCTATTAATCATGTATTCTAGATCTTGGTGGTCTTCTGATATCAGAACGATATCGTCTGCGAATCTTAGATGGTTTAGGTATTCGCCGTTAATATTTATACCAATATTTGTCCAATTTAGGTTCCTAAAGATGTGTTCAAGTAGAGTCGTGAACAGGTTTGGAGATATTGGATCACCTTGGCGAACTCCTCTTTTAATCGGAAAGGGTTTTCCCTTGCGTTCTAATTTTACAACTGCTTTGCAATTTTTATAGAGTTCCTTTAGTATTTCTATGTAGCTTTCTTCGACTCCTTGCTCTCCAAGTGCCTTCCACATGGGTTCTTATAATGTTTATTATAATGTTAAATTTATATTATATGTTCTTAAAAACATATAATATAAATTAAATTTGCATTCAAACTGTTGGTAAGACAATCCTCTGATATCAGTGACATTTAGTTCAAAAACTGTTGACTTAAATGGCCCAAGAAACATTTCGATAAAACTAAAATATTACCCTCCTTTCTGGGTCACACACAATCTTTTCTATTACCCATTTTGCCACACAATCTTAACGCTTGTAAGTTGAGTCACGCAATAAAAGCTTAAACTAGAAACTGGTATCTAAATCACGCCACAGCGCTGATGTGACCAGATACGTCACCTGCCACCCCGTACGTGTTGTGGCACCAGACTAATGTATTCATTACAGTTGATTCAAAGCACTTATACCTAACAATACTACAATTTGTAATGCACGTGCAAGCCATTACGGTCTGTGTGTAGAAGCAATAATGTAGAGAATGGGATGAGACATAGTTACAAATTGATGAGATGGGAATGGGCTTGCTTGCAGTTTCTATTGTTCAGATAAATGACAAACTGCAATTCCGGATGTGGCACTGGAGTGCCTAGACGTAATTTAATTTATTCTTTATCGTTATTTTGTTATGAATGCTTATCGCAATGAACCATAAATTCACCACTCCTTTTGTGTTAATAGGTAGGTATAACTTTACCCCAAAATATTAATTATAAGCACTCAATTATGAACATCTAATTTGAATATTACGGTAACATAAAATATAGCGTGCTACTTAAGACCTCATAAGAAAACCCCAACAACCGGCAATCCAATAAAAACTTTCCATAAAGAGGGAACACCCAAAATGTATGCTAATTTATAGAAGCAAGGACAAAGTTATTAGAATCGAAATGAATAGAGGCTTCCTCTGCCTGGATTGAGGAAGCCTCAATCTGGCGTCCCAATCCTTTAGCCTTGGATTCCGGGATATCCGGGATATCCGGGACACGCAGGTATCGACAGTAACGAATGTGCCGATGAGCTTGCACGAGCTGTGGCGAATGGAAAACGGCAGAGCCCTGAGCCGTTCTGTGGTATACCAAAAAGCCTGGCATAAAGAACCCTTATGAACCTCTGCTTCGAGGAATCGTCTTTAATAAACGGTATACAAACCGAATCTTACCACTAAACAGAAACAATCCCCGCATTATAGTCAGAGCCCTGACTGGACACTGTCGGCTTAATAAGCACATATTCAAGCTAGGGTTATGTGATACACAAACCTGCAGATTCTGTAATGAGGCGGCAGAATCGCCCTTACATCTGTTAGGCGAGTGTGGTCCACTAATGCGTAAATGTAGCATTCATCTGGGCAAACACATTCTTAGCCCGGAGGAGCTAACAGCTATCACCCCTAAGAATATTCTACAGTTTAAAACAGCTGTAGGACTTAGTGGTGAACTTTAAACGCCCCCACAACCTAGGGGCGACACATAAACAAGTGGCGATCACAATAGGCCTCGTCGCCACAGTTAACTAAAGCCGTAAAAGCTAGTAACAAAAAAATACGTAACGACATGACGAGTTATTATTCTATATCCTTGATTTCACAGTATAGTTAGTTCATATAGGTTAGTGGCCAACTCTGGTGACAGAAGTTTTGAGGACACCCAAAGGTTTCAGACAAGGCTTGACTTTGAAGTTCGGAATTGCTCATTTTATAAAAATACAATACAATGCTCATTATTTTGATTTATCCGGTCAACAGTGATTTATTTTTGTGACATAATCATAGTACATTTACAAAACCTCTGTTTGTACGGGCTACCCAATTTTTACCCAAGAAAAAACTTTGAAAATCTAACTTTTAAACAAATGCTCACAGGCTGACAACTTATAACCTTATAACTAATAGATACATTGTTGTACTGTAGGGCAAAATAGTTAAAAAATTACTTTGACCCAATATGTCATCCATCAATCTACGGTCTTCGTTTTATAGGATACCAAGGCTTTATGGTAATTGCATTGCGATGTTCAACATCTCTGTGGCTTAGGATACAAGACACGTGAAGGCGTAGAGGTGAATAGCTCTTGATTTTCTGAGGTCCCAAGTAAATAGAAGTTTAAGATGTGTATATGTTCACATTCATGTATGATTATCTCAGGTCTACGGGCGAAAGGAAACCCAAATTGCAATTTGCAAGTTTCACATCTAGGTCTGCGAAAATTGTGAATATGTCGGAAGGTGTTCATTAGAGTCATATAAACTCTGTTCTAACCAATAAACTGAATGTATTTGGTATTCACTAATCGTATTTTAAGTTCCAGATGAAGTAATATAGTTTTTTAATGAGTGTCAATTCGCATACATCCGATTAACTAAGCACATTATACATTAATTTATTAATTACCAAAACTGTACTTCATTTCATAGAATTACATCAAACCATTTCCTAATTACTGAGCCCTAAATATAGCACATTTCTCAGCGAACCCTTAGCAATAATTTCGAGGTTCTCGTGACTACAAATCATAAAATAAATAAATTTTACGGCCATTTTCGCGATAATTATGTTTATGTCCGTAATTATTCTTTTTGGTGTTGCTATTAGCGCAACCAGCCATCCTTAAATATGGTTTTCCCCTTTATTTATATAATTAACAAGGTTTGTTTTCAGTTTATCGGCTATTAACTTCATTAAATAAACAAGAAATATGTGTCGAAAATAATTTTTAATGGTATTTGATTATGCAAAAAAAAAAGAGTAGTAGGCCTTTGCCCTGAAGTGGAACAATACTGATTATAAATAATTACTAATATTAAACGGGTGTTTATTGCGTATTTACCTCTTTATTTATTGTTTTTTAGATTATAAATAAACAACATTTTCTGCTATAAATTCTACTAAGTAGCAGTAAAAATAAAATTCAACATTACCAAAAATATTACTAATATTTGATTTAATTTAGTTAATTCAAGCTGTATAATTAACCTACGCCAATTCTAAAAAAGTAAAAATGTATTTATTGACATAATTAAGTATGACATAATTCTACTTTATATGTTCTAACAGTATGTGTCAGAAATGCCTTATCTCAAAGCTAAAGCTTTAAAATCTAAAACAGTACTATAATCCTACATAGAAATGTGAAGAGATGACCCAAAGGTCATCTTCGCCATACTGCCAAGGTCAAGTAATTGCATGACGCATAAAACATTGGCAGTCTGTGAATACAGTTTAGATAGTGCTGTGTAACTTTGTTTTAAGAATCTACACACATTTACTTACTAAAATACATGTGATGAATATATAACAAATGCCTGTGTCTACTGTCCAGCCAGCGACCAGCAAATAATAAAAAAACTTTCAATACAAAAGTATTGTACAGCTCTGGTTATTAAAGTTCTTATTCTTTCTCTTCTTGTATGTTACTTGTGGTTTTTTGTTGTCCTTAGTACTGTCGGCCCTGTGTGTACCCAGGGCCGGATTATCCATAAGGCAGATTAGGCAACTGCCTAGGGGCCCCGCACTGACTAGGGGCCCACGGGCCACGGGAGACAAGTCGATGCGGGCCACGCACCTAGAAAAAAAAAAACATTTCATTCGTGACATTCCCCATTATTTACATCTCGTAATGTTTCCATCTAAAAAAAGATTTTACTTAATATAAAAAGTGCCATCTAACGGTATTTGGTTGAATGTGGAAGTATTCTATCGGTTTACCTATGACCTATATGTCGATACATACCATTCCATTAGGGTGAAATGGGTCGAAGTTGTTCCGTTAGATGTCGCTGACTTCATCCTCGATCCGTTCAATGCGTTTTGTATGGTTATATATATATATTCATTTAGATCATTTCAATGAAAGCGAAAAGAAGGAGTCGATCTGATCGGCTTGACTTTTGTAATAGAAAAAATATATTGTAAAAAGTAAGAAAAGGGGCCCCGAGAATTGCATTGCCTAGGGCCCCCGATAGGGTTAATCCGGCCCTATGTGTGCCAAATAAATATACTTTCTTTCTAAGTATTTCCATATAGTGGTGATAAAATCTTTCTTTTTCACAGGTGAAACACCCGCAGCAATGCAAGGCAGCGCACAATGGGCGGCCAGCTTTGGACTACCCACATTATTGTGTTATACAAGCACTCTAATATACATAAACATATTTGTATAGTGTAAATACCCGTGATAATAACAAAGTTCAAAGTGAATGTTGTGTTTTAAAATTCTATGTAGTTCTGTTTGTGACATCGAAATAACTGTAGAAAGTTCAGAGTGAATTTATAAAATGGCAACTAAAGTTTTGTTTTCAGATGTTATTGGTGTAAAATTATAAATTGTAAAATAATAATCCATTTCAATTAAATCCATTCTCACCAAAAGTTATAATTATTTTAATAGAATTTTTTTTATCCAGAACTGGGTCTAGCAACTCGTAGCAGCGAAGACAGAAAATGATTTGGCAAAAACAAAACGCATGTTAATCGATCCATAAAATACCAAGAACTCCGAAAGAAAGACTTTAAAATTTTAATATTACTATTTTGTATCGAAGTTTAACATAGTAACAAAGTTTTAACTTACTTACAAACCTGATTTCTGAATTGGTTAAACTGTCACATCTTCCGATTAAAACATAAAACCTTTAGCTATTTCCTCAACGAGATCCACGCGGCATTGTATCGCACATTCCAATCCTATCGGGTGTGATCGACGGGCAAGTAATACGTGGTTTTATGGTACGCCAGTAAAGTTCGCTCGTTTATCACTAAGCCACACTATCGTATACTGAGTGATGTACGAGTATGTATGTTACGGGCAACTTGATTAACCGGGCAGTATTAATATGGACCGATCATTATAAATAACTAGTTGACCCGGCAAACTTCGTACCTCCTTGACATGCATATGACGCGGGCTGCCATTGTACTTACGCCACCGGTAGAATTGTCAACCATTACCTGCATCTAATTAAGAAAATTAATTTTATTCATAATTTTTTTTATTTCGTGAAATTTTCCGATATTTTAATAGATATTCTGCTTTTTGGGGCAAATACAAATCAACCAAATTAAAGATTATTAAAATCAATCCCGCCGTTCTTGATATATAAATGGTGTAACTAACCAGACTTTGTTTTATATATATAATAAAGATGACCAAGAACGTCAGTCAAATTGATAAATTTATTACTTTCGCCGGCCCATATCAATAATGCCCGACGGCTCGTGGTCCATTTAATAAGTCAAGGTTTGAGATAGATTGAATTTATCACATGAACCGGGCAGTATGAATACTTTCCTACTTCTAGCCGGGCAATTTGATAAAATAAAAAAAACCTTACGACCTGCTGTATTAATTAACAAGTACCTAAACTACAGTTAATCTGTTTTATTATATTGCCCAAGATACATTTCATTATAAAAAATGACTAACCTAACCGGGAAAAGTATTTAGTCATGCAGTTTTATTCACATTGCCCACTAGATACGGGCGTTATGTATACAGACCGGCCAATATTCATCGTGATCAGACTTCTCAAGTTGCCCGTAACATGTACATTGTACAAGCGCTCTTGGTTCATGTGCTTAAATTTGGAGTCTGCGCGTTAGTAGACTGTCGAACAGCCCTTATTCGGTAAACTATATACTTAACATCAGGTAGGCCATATGGTTGTTTCATCTCGAGGTGGCATAAAACAAACACTACCTATATTTTAACACGATTTTTTTACAATTTTATTAAGGAAATCGTTTTTCGGAGGATTTAAAGTCGATGATCTATATACACACATCAACAATGTCTAGGAATATTCAACATTTTGTTGATTTTTATAAAAAACTATTAATAGTTTATTTAGATATCGGCAACCACGCGTTCGATAGGCTTCTAGCATGCCTACCGCTCTCATTATTTCTTCTCAGCTTAAATGTCAACATTCCATGACATTATAAAGATCACAAAATTAGTTAAAATTACAAAAAATACAGGGAACATTATTGATAATTAAATAAAAATAAATTTGTTTTTTAGTATTATTTATGGGGGTTTTACTTAATATGAAAATAGAACAATAGGGGTTTAATCCCATATACAAACTTTTTCTAAATAGCAAATCGTTTTTAAGCGAATCAGTTCTAAATAAAGTATCCCTAGTAACTATTGATGGGTGTATATAAAAATGAATCCCTGATAACTTGAGAACGACTTTAACGATTTCATTCATCTTTTTTTTAAGTTTTCTAATACTTTGTTGAAGGTCATTACAGAAAGAAACGTTAAGAAAATTGCGTCGAAAATTGGATAATCTCAGAAAACTTAATGACTATTTGAACTTCGCGAGTTTGGCAGTTCGCGCGTTTGATAAATGTGAATTTAGCAGACAGTTAAAGACAGGACAATGTCTGTAGGGTCGGCTAGTACAGGATACATTTGTAATCAGTTGACAGATTTTGAAAAATAGCTCTGCCCGTAATCCAAAAATTTATTTCTAAGTTTTTGTTGAGTAACTCAGCTTTCGATCAGGTTTTGGCTTTAGTTTGTGAATATGGGCCTAAAAGTAAAACTAGTTTACCGCTGTTTATTCTGAAACATGAAATAACAACATTTGCAGAATTTATTTACTGTGTTTGTTAATTGTATTCAGCCACTGCAGTGTTTATTTACTTTGTTAATTAATTGTTTGATCAAATATTACTACTTGTTTTAGAATAGATTATCCTGTTTCTAACTTGGAGTTGCAATTAGTTATTTTATCTGGATACGCTATTCTGTCTCTGAATTCGTTCCTACCGCCAAATTGGTTGATTTTTAGTATTTCCACTACGCTGTTTTTTTAAACTAGTTATTTTAAACTAGTTGTCCCGGCGAAATTCGTACCGCCTTGACATGCATATTACGCGCGCTGTCAATATACGTCACCCCGGTAGAATTGAAAATCTGCCATCATTATGTATGAGGAAATTAATTTTCTTCATAATTTCTTTTTGTGTGAATATTTCCGACATTTTAATATATACATTTTTATTTAATACATACATTTTAATATATATTTTAATATACAGTTGCTATTCGGTGCAGAGACAAATGCAACAAATCAAAGATCATCAAAATCGGTCCCGCCGTTCTCGAGTGTTAGATCAAACCCAACTTTTATTTTATATATTAAAGATACTAGTTGACCCGGCGAACTTCGTACTGCCTTGACATGCATATGACGCGCGCTGTCAATATACGTCACCCCGGTAGAATTGGAAATCTGCCATCATTATGTATGAGGAAATTAATTTTCTTCATAATTTCTTTTTGCGTGAATTTTTCCGACATTGTTATAGTTATTCTGCTATTCTTATATCTGCTATGCTTATACAAATCCAACAAATCAAAGATCAAAATCGGTCCAGCCGTTCTCGAGTTATGTGTTCGAACAAACCCGACTTTGTTTTATATATATATATATATATTTTTAAAGATTAGGTGGATAAGTAAGGCTGAGACGCAGGAGGTAGTGGGTTCGATCCCCGCCGCGGAACAAATGTTTGCATAATCTACAGATATTTGTTCCGGGTCTGGTTGTTTCTCTATATATTATAAGTATGTATTTACAAAAAAAATGTATTTAAGTATTCTATCAGTTATCTGGTTCCCATAGTACAAGCTCTGCTTAGTTTGGGGCTAGATAGCGCTGTGTGAAATGTCGAGCATTATTTATTTATTATTATTTATTATATCACGAACCGCGTGTAAAACCACATAAGTATTACCGTCTGTGGCTCGTCAATCACAATCCAACAATATCTATAAATTTTACTTATAAAACTTTCGTGATTGATTTCAATCATTATTATATACGGGATTTATCACGTACTTACGTCGTACACCCGTGTCGGTCGAAACACCGATAGTACGGTACGTGATAAATCCCGATAATAATGAATATTTATAAAGGGGCATGCCCATATAATGCTGTCAACTGCACAAAAAATTGCGTTTATCCAAAAAATATGTTACATTTTTTCGTTAATCTACGTATCAATCGATTAACACGAAAAGTATCCTACAATATTTTAAAATAATAATGAATATGAAAACGACAGGAAATGAAATGGTAGCAAATTGCCTCCAGTTGCAAACATTAGTGTTGAGCCAGAGTTGTTCTGAGACAATCATCGATTGTTGATAAAAGACCATAAATAAAACAATCGATTTATTTGACTGTATTTTCACTGACACGAAAAATCGGTCACCGATTTCAGAAGTACGAAACCAAAACGATATTTGTTTCCCAATGAGCGTTTTGTAAATCGTTGTTTTTTCTCTTTAATTAACCCGGGGGTGGTATTATGCTTGACTCGCGCTGGTAGCGAGCGCCCGAGCGAGATAATCTCAGCCAATCGCAGTGCGCGCTGAATTTGCGCTCAGCTGTTGACGCACCGCAATTGATCTAAATCCTCTCGCTCTCAGCTAACCTTGATCATAATCGGCGGGCCGTTGATCTCAGCGCCACCTTCTAGATGGCTTTAGGATTAACCAGTGGAGAGAAAAAAAGCTGAAAAAATAACTCGGCTTATCTGTAGCATTATCTCGATTTTAATTCGATCAACAGATGAGAGGTTAAAGCTTCGCACGATTTTTGCATAAGGCCATGCAGAGACGAGTTAATGTCACAGACATGAGATATTTTTTAGTTAGGCACCTATCACTCGTTATTCCTCCCAAATCATCGAATTAAGAACTAACTCAAACTATAGTCGATATCGATCGATATCGACTACCTATTCAATCCAAGTTTACAAAATCAACACAGAAATACATAATGAATTCTATTAAACATCTCCAAAGACAAATAAGTACATTTTTTTTTCGCTTGGGTACAATTGGTACTTATATTTTTCGTACATTTTATTACCTTATTACTACCCCTGACACACTAAATATCTGATTTTCAGAAGTAAATAGGTAGGTATATTTTTGTATTTATCTGTGGCGCTCGTGTTGAATCGAAATAAACTCAATTTTACTTCGATTCAACATTTACTCAACAGAATCAGATGATTATTATTTCTTTGCATTAAAATATTGAATTTTGATTTACTGGAATAATTGCCCTCGTCTGTTGATTGTACAGGAGCGCGATGTCAAAAATGGCACTTCTGTGCGCGCGCGCCTTGAGATTAAATATAATCGATTGCTCGATTTGACCGATTATTTTGCGCCGATAAATCGATATTTCGGATAATAGTCGATGGTCGATATGCCAATCCCTATGACTGTCTAACTTTTTATTAGCTGCAGTAAAATGACGTTTTGTGGGTTGCCGGTTTTTGAAGAAAAATAAATAGGGATGTAGCTAAATGAGTGAATCATATATGAATAATCAGTTTGGTTTTTTTTTTGAGATTTAATATTAAGTTGTAATGTATTTTTTTACCTATTATTATTACTATACTAAAGGATTGATCTTTTTTAGTGGAAGTATAGGGAGGTACATTCAAAATGAAACAAAAACGGCATAATAATGATATTTAATTAATCTTTTTCGAAATCACTGTCGCTGTCGAACAAAAAAGAATAATAAGTTTCGACATCAAAACAAAAAGGGAACAAATAGAAGAAACTAAGAGTTGACACGTACCAGCGTTGACCCAGGTCTCGTCTTAATATATGTATTTTCCCTCCCTACGATATTGTTTAATTAAACGCAGGTAGCGCTGGCGCCATGATATGATATCTTGTCTATCAATAAGCACACTCTTGCGTGATCGAGTAGCGAATTCGAAATTAAGATGCTTCATAATTTTTCTCAATGTCTCTTTCGAGAAGTTGGGCAATCCTGGGTCATCATTTACAACTTGCAGCACCTAAAAATGATTAAAGTTATTACCTAATTGGTTAAGATTACATACATCATCATCATCATACATAGATAGATTGAGATGGGAGAAAACATACATAACGTATAATAAAAAGATGAGTGACGACATGTGTAAACTAACTTTTGCGATGGTGGGTATTTCATTTCTATGAAAGAACTGATGTACAATTCGTCTAAGAGCAGTGAATGTGAAATCATCAAGTTTATCTTTAAATGTAAGTTTTAGGCCCGTTTTTTCGGGAGGTTTTGGTGATTCACTGTCGTTCTCCTTGTGCTCCTTTAAAACGGAATAAACTGTGCGGACGGATATTCCCAAGACTTCAGCCACCTTGTTAACGCATTCACTTGTTTTTGGAACTTCAATGTTTGATTCTAAAGATTTCACTTCAAACACATATTTGTAAACTCTTTGGACCCAAAGTTTTTCAGTTGCACTTAGAGCTACACGTGGCCTTTTTTTCTTAGGAGATAAAAATGTGTCTCCATCTTGCGATGTGCTCGGCAGAGCATCCATGTCTTCAATGTATCAAACAAAAAAAAAACTAACACGAGTAACGAAAACAGGTAATGAAAAACAAACACAACGTAACATAAGTTTAACAATAATGATAACAAAAACAACGCGCAGTGGGCAAATCAAAGTTATTCATGCACTCAAAACAGAAGTATGAAGCCGAATGAGCGAATGACAACCGAAACAAAATGGCGGTCAAGCGTCATCGTAGCACCGTAACCAAAAACCAGTACTACCAGCTTGAGAGAGCGTTTTCTTGAGTGTTACCTTGTATATGTCTAAAAGGATCAACGTTTATACAGCCTTTTATTTACATTAATATTAAATAGAATTTAGTATGATCATTATGAGTCAGCTATGGAACGATTAGATATTCTGTAAGCTTTTGTGAACTGAATCACATCCCTATTGAGATTAGGCTGTCAACATTATTTTACAGAATGACATTTAGAAACGTCATTTTACTGCAGCTAATAAAAAGTTAGACTATACACAAGCCGTTTCCTGTGATCTGTGTCTGTGGCCGTTTCGTTTGTTTTCTCGCGTATTTTTGTTTGTTTGCTGACTTAAAGCTTAAACGATTAAATTGATAGTAATTATCAATATCATAATTTATCTAGGAATCGTTATAATTACAATAATAAACTATTTAAGTTGTAGTTGAATACAGTGATGTAAAACTGGTTGTTTGTGAAAAATAAAACTGATTTTTCTCTTTATAGTAAACTTTTTTATAACTAACTTCTTAGCTCTTTTATTACTAACTAAGCCTAGAATCATTAGCAATTAGTGTCAAGTGTGTGCAGTGACAGCATTTTTTACAAGGGAGAGTGGGCATGCCCCTTTATAAGCCCGATTTTTCCCACTGCAGGGGAAAGGCCTCCCCAATAATAATAAATTAATTATATTATATCAGTAAATTCAATTAATTATCATATCACATTGTATATTTTGAAATATAAAAAAACAGTGAACATACTCACTAAAAACGGGATATTTATCATGATTTGTGAGTTTGTAGCGAAAATAGTAATAATAAAATATCAAAGTTGTCTGTAAAAAATGTGATAAGATAATATTTTGATGGATCATTTTTGTAGTTCATGAATAACTCTGTTTTATATGCGTTCATTGATTTAAACCAATTTTGATGTAGTGTTTCAGATATTTGTTTTATAGCTTAAACGTTTCATATGGATGACTTTTTTATAGATATGTGCCAGTTAGAATATAAGTGCCAGGGTGTATAAAAGTAACAAATTCGTATCTAATCATGTTAACTTACATTTTCTAAAGTTAAATTCCAATATAATGATAAGAGTAGTTTGTAAAAATAGGTGGAAACCAATAAGAAAATTGTTTAAAAGTTTCAAATTGATTTATTAAAGAAGTTTTTGTATTTTCTGTATTTTATTTTAAATCTTTTTTACATCTTCATTTTTATACTATACGTGTTTTGTTAAGTACGATATTTAATGAAAACATGAGTAGGGATTATGGCTAGTATTGTTGTTATACAGGGTGTTTGGTAATATACTGACAATATTCAAGTAACGTTTTCTCAAAACATAACAAAAATACTTCTCGAAAAAAAAACTATTAGTTATATTATCAAATTTTACAGAAAATCGACTAAGTTTAGGTGATTCATTCGATATAAATCTTACTGTCTACTCTTGCAATCGACATTCGAATCGAATTCGATATCTCTTTCGGAAATGATTGCGGGGTTTGGGTTAGAAAGGGACAACAAGAGATATCTCGAGACGTCACCAATACGGTATCTGTGGTTAGATGGCAAGCATTATGCAATAGCACAACATAAGCTTAATAAAGTGTAGGTTTTTACATGCACAAATAAATTTCACATTTCTATGGTAAACATTTCACAAATTTATTTATTATGCTCATCAAAATAACCCCTTTCATTTTTGTGTGTATATTATCAAACACCCTATATATGTATAGGTTTTTGTTCAAATTTATTACCATCAAAATTTAAAATTTTTATACAACATTAATATCAAGTATTAAAATATCAATGAAACAGCCTGTATAAAACAACAAAAAATAAAATAGGCAAACAAATCATATTCATTTATCATGTCACCCTCGCATCACCTGTTAAACTGACTAAGCGGCATCGTCGCAAAGGCGCCGCCGAATTAGGTTAAAAATTATTTATTGGAAATAATGTACTTATATCGAAAACTTGATACCGTTATCAATTCAAGTTACCGGCATTAAACCCACCTGTAAAATCAATTAATACGATTATAACAAAACAGGTTGTACATATTTATTAAGTTATTTGTAAAAAAAACGCATTGCATATCATATTACTTAATTCGCTGAGTTGTTTCATATAACTAACAAAACATTAAAAAAAACATTAAAAGTAGGTCTACAAAAGAGATATTTCAGAACTTTATAAAGTAGTAGAGCTCCTTGTGAAAGGGCTCGCCCGGGGAAGTACTACCACCATACCTATTTCTGCCACCAAGCAGCATTGCTGTGTTTCGGTTTGAAGGGTATGGTTGCCGGTGAAATTAAAGGCACATGAGGCTGACCTGACATGACACTGTACGCATGACATGACATGACACATGACCTGTATGCCTCAAGTTGATGGACGTAGGGCAGTGCATCGTAGGGCACGTTTCTATTGAGGCATTACTTTGTTATAGGTGATGGTTACTACTTAACATCAGGTGGGCCATATGCTTGTTCCATCAACAGGAATCACAAAAAAAAGTATGACCAACAAAGTTCTGCATAAAACCTCCAGACTATAAAAAAACTAGTTATAGTAAAATTTTCATTTGGCGCCGAGAGTCCTCACGGCGGGATTCGTGACGCTTCATCGGAGTTAATCGAAACCAACTGTAATGGAAAGAAAACGGCAACTGTATTTAGATTCTAAATCTGGAACATCATAAAACTTGCTAAGAAACTACACCGTGACATATTTACTAAACACTGACTTTTGCCACCGAGTTCGCAGTTGACAATTGCACAAAAACCTGTTGAAAGTACAAAAAAAAGTGGCACTCCGGGAGTGCCGACAGAAGTGAAAACTTGAACAATTACGACATACTTATATACATAGGTGCTGGTAATGGTAACCGTAACAGTGTCGCGAGTTCAATGGTTTTTTCCCGTCTCAAAAAATGCCCAACGCGCCTAAAGAATTTTTCACTTCAAAAACAAATATTTATTACTATTATTGATGACCTCAGTGGCGCAGTGGGCGAATAGCCGTATGAGACGCAGGAGGTTGCGGGTTTACCGCGGAATAAATGTTTGCATTATCTACAGATATTTGTTCCGGGTCTGGTTGTTTATATACAATTATAAGCATTTATTTACAAAAAAAACGTATATAAGTATTCTATCAGTTACATTAATTTGACAAAGAATAATTTTAACTGAATACTAAATGTTTAACAACAATAGTGTAATGTAACTAATAATTAATCGAGCGCAGCGAGATCTCCAAATCAACTTGGGCAAATCGACATTGTATGTATGTAGGTATGTATGTATTATATGTACATACATTGTTTGTTTGTCCGAGGATAACTTTCGAAGCGTTTATCCGATAATCATTAAATTTGGTATCTAGGTAGGCAGTGATGGGACAATTTTGGTGTGACTCAATGAACTAAAAATGTGGGGGGGTTGTTGAGATATTAGGGTTCAAGAGAGGTAAAAAAAAACAAAATAAGACTACCTGGTCAAGTGATACGTCTAATAAAAAGTCTCTGTGAGTACATCGTTCTTGTTTTTAGTATAATCTTTGTAGTTTTTGAGTTATTAGCCTTAATAAAAACAAAATTTTGACAAAATTCATAGGGTACACTAGTTACACCACAGTGCTGAAATTTGGTATGCGTTTTGCTTCAGTGTCACTAATATAGGCAAAAGTCTGAAATCCAGAATAACTGCAATTTTTACCCCAAAAAAGAGTAACCAATTAACATGAACTCTCGTTAGATCAAGTTAGTTAGTTTTGATACCAAAGATTACAAATAATATTTTTTGTTTTAATCGGAGACTCGCGAGATCTAAGTTCGGGGCGAACCACCAGTATCTTTATACAAGCTTTATACTTTACAAGCTTTTTGCACACCCTTGAGTGGGGTAGAATATAGTGAAACTAATTTATATTAAATGTGACATCTTTCTGTATAACCTATATTCTGGCAAATCTGGCAATAAATGATTATGATTATCTGGTTCCCATAGTACAACAAGCTTTGCTTAGTTTGGTGCTAGATACCGTTGTGTGAAATGTGCATCATTATTTATTTATTTATTATTACGGTAGATTGTGTTATGAAGTTTTAAGAGTTTCTATCGTAGCTTTTAATCAATCAGCAGTGTTTTGCTGATCGACAACATTTTGGACAAAATCGTTAAAATCTCTCGACTAAGTTAGTCAATTCGCGAAGCTTTGAGGATTTTATCGAGTTACCTTAAATTGTCGTTGGACAAGTTTCGTCCCTATTTGCACTGCAGATTAAGCAATGATCCGTTTTTATGAATGTGGGTACGCTTGTAGTAGAGGAGACCGTGGAGATCGACCTTCACCGATCTGATAACCAGATGAGACGTATTTTTTATCAAATATAATTTATAAACAAATATGCCTATAATTACTTGCCTATCTAAAAGTGTTTATGGCTATTTTTAATTAAATTAACTTTAATCGATTTTATTTCATCACTTTCATTCTTTTGATAACCGAATGAATTTTATTTCACTGTTAGTTTTTAACACACAGAATATGCCTCAGTAGGCTTGCCTACTCATTTCTGTGTATAGCTACCTGGCAAGCCGATGTGAACAGGTAAGTCAATATAGGTGACTCCATCGTTCTGCTAACTTATCGAAAGTTATATCAAATTTTAGATTATTTTATTACAAAATCAGTCATATTTCAAAATCATTGCCTGCAAAAAATCATACTTATAGTACTGTTGCCTAACTAAAAACTTTTAGAGAGCACTTTTAGATAGGCAAGTAATTATATGCATATTTGTTTATAAATTATATTTGATAAAAAATATGTCTCATCTGGTTATCAGATCGGTGAAGGTCGATCTTCACCAGCTCTTAGACCATTGTGGCATTAACAACTGCAAGGCACTTAAGTCAGCTACCTAAAATTCCCGACAATAGAGTAGACATCTGGTGTATACCAACTTGCTTTTGTAACTTGTTCTTGGTAGCAGTTTTGCGTGGATTTCTTATAAAATATAGCTCTGCGCCATTTGACAAGTCAATGGGGCAACAAAATCGGACTACTTTTCCATTGGACTTGGCTTCGATTAGCTCCATTCAACCGTCGCTGCCCGAGGCAACTCTCGGCACCAAATGAAAGGTATAAAGTGATATAAAGCGAGCTCGCTGGTTTTAACTTTGGCTTTTGGTGACCCGGATTGAGCAATAAAGAACACTGTGGTAGCTTTTATATGCTCTTAAACATAATAATGCCCATTTTGAAAATATAGTGTTCATATTTTTAGGGTTCCGTACCTCAAAAGGTAAAAAAAGGAAAAGACGGATAACGGACAAGAGAGTGATCTAATAAGATCACTCTCTTGTCCGTCTGTCCGTGTGTCACCACCGATTTTCTCAGGAACGGGTGGACCTAACAAGTTGAAATTTATACTAGATACTAAGGTATATTAGTCCCTATTAGGTGTATAAAAATCAATGTCCTGAGTCAACACGACAAAAAGATATGGGCAAATTTTAATTTTCGCGAAAACTTGTAAGTACCAAAATACACCTTAATTTTTAACTATTCTTATTTTTCGGAATGTTCCCTTTATTTGTGCTGTAAGACCTTGCATTCAACCAAAATTGCCAATTCTAAGTCAACCAGACCATATCTTATTATCGTGCAAATTTAGATTTTTGCGAAAATTTGTAAGTACCAAAATTTACCTTAATTTTTAACTTTTTTATTTTTCGGAATTTTTCCTTTACTTGTTACCTTACTTTTAACCAAAATTGACAATTCTAGGTCAACCGCAAGTACCCTATAGGTTATGGGTCGAAACCCTATATGGTAGTTCCCGTTGACCTAGAATCACGAAATTAGGCAAAAAGCAAGGGCTTATAGCACAAATAAAGGAAACATTCCAAAAAATAAAAAAAGTTAAAAACTAAATGGTGCCCCCATACACACATAGTTAACGCCAATTAAGAGTACAGAAACAGATGTCATTATTATAAATACGGGATTTATCACGTACCGTTTTATCGGTGTTACGATTTACAATATTTCGGTTCAATTTGTGAACCTTCATCCGGGCGATCGCGATTCCCTCCGCACTGCGTCTTTCCTCCCACATAAGAAAAAACAAACAAACAGAGAAATAGAGATGTTTGAACCTCAAAGAATAATTTATAAGAAGAAGAAGGATTGTACTTGTCGAAAACGATACGAAAAAGTTTTTCTCTAAATCTGTTGTTTTCGATGAAAATTTAGACAAACAGATGTATTTGGTTCGTAGTCCAAAGTCTTGCATGTCTAATATAAGTTTTAAGGGAAGCACAATATCCAAGGAAAGCTGATTTAAAAGCATACTGAGTTTGTGATTTTCTTTCAGATTTTTATGTTGAAATTCTACTCTACATAAGAAAAACTTTTTCATTTTCATGGACACCATAATCCACTTTTGGGATAACACACATTTCCAAAGCACTATAATAAAATCTCGCAGTTCAGTGATCGTATTAACCTATGATATGACTATGAATGAGGCAACATGTGCTTGTTATTGTTTTTGAGTTAATCTTACCTACATATCTCCGCGCTGATGACCTCCGTGGCGTAGTGGGCGAATAGGCGGCTGAGACGCAGGAGGTAGCGGGTTCGATTCCCGCCGCTGAACAAATGTTTGATTGATCTACAGATATTGATTCCGGGTCTGGATGTTTTTCTATACACCTATTATAAGCATGTATTTACACATAAAAAGTACGTATGTATTCTATCAGATATCTGGTTCCCATAATACAAGCTCTGCTTAGTTTGGGGCTAGATAGCGCTGTCTGAAATGTCCAGCAGAATTTATTTATTTATTTATATCTAGTATAAAAACATGCTATAGCATTATACCCTTACGCCACCACGATAATTATAATTTTTAGATATAATAAGACTAGTTTTTTAATAGTTTTTGTTTTATTCTCTTTGTTTATGGTGGAGGTATACATAAATGAAATTCGTTTTTATCCGTTAAATCGAAATAGACTTCTTACAAGCAAAAAATCTTCATGGTTTTGTAAGTAAAGTTAGTAATATTTACACATAATATGCTCATAACAATAGGGAACTTAATATAGGATCTAAACATATAAAGAGTATTTCAAAAATAACTTGAATTTGACGTATCTTTTAATAGATCAACATTAACAGCAATGACACATCTCCCATTTTTACAGGACGTGCACATGCCACATAAAACAGGTCGTTACGGACAGCAAAACCGGCCATGTAACAGCTGCTGTACGCTACATGCACTTTCATGCAGACTTAGTCAAAATTTCTATGGCCGAACCCCTTAGTTTTTCTAGTTGCAAGAACAAATCTTTCCGTCGTTTTAAAAAACAATAAGAAGAAACAAGTTCCCGTCTTTATGATTCCAGCAGAATTAATTTTCTTTCAATCCAAAATATTAATAAGTCGCGATATAAAAAGTGAATCGTTTTAAAACGGTTAAACAGATGAACGGATTCCATTAAGAAGACTTGTTTTTCAGGAACTCTTTATTTTATTTGAAAATCAGACCGTAATATCCATTTTCGCAAGTTTCAGTAACAACAGTGTACTTAGTCATAAGTGACTTAACATATCTGATGACCTTTATGGTTCATTGGGCGAACGCAAGAGGTTGCTGATTCGTTGCCCACAGCGTAACAACATATTTACATGTTCTACATATTATTGATCGAGCGAAGCGAGATTACCAAATCAACTTGGGCAAATCGGCGTTGTATGTATGTATGTATCTATGTATGTTTGTTTGTCCGAGGATAACTTTCGAAGCGTTTATCCGATACACGTGAAAATTGATACATAGGTAGTGATGACACAATTTTGGTGTGACAAATTTGGTTGTTGAGATATCGGAATTCAAGAGGGGTTACAAAAAAATGAAAATGAGGCTATTAGGTCAAGTGAGACGTCAAATGAAAGGTCTTCATTAGTACATTTTGACCCCGTTTTTATTTTTAGTAAGATTTTTGTAGTTTTTGAGTTATTAGCCATAATAAAAACTAAACTTTGGCAAAATTCACAGGGTACACCAGTGACCCCACAGTACTGTAATTTAGTATGCGTTTAGTATCACAAATATAGGTAAAAGTCTGAAATTTAGAATAACTGCAATTTGTACCCCAAAAAAGGGTAACCAATTAACATAAACTCCCGTTACCTGTAATTTGAATGAAACTGTAGGTCGATTTGACCTACAGTTGGTTATTTATTTCGTTGCACTATTTTGATTATCAAAGATTGCGAATAATATTTTTTTCTGTTTTTATGGTAGACTCGCGAGATCTCAGTTCGGGGCGAACCACTAGTTAATTATTTATGTATGGAAATTCAGCCATTAGCTATGTAAGGCTGCGCTGATAAGGACGCTAAAAGTTTAAGGTTATCTTGTCCTAGCCTTCTTAAAACGACTATAATAATAATCATTAAGTCATGTTAGCCTAGTTGGATATATCCCGACTTCCTATTTAGAGGTTGTGAGTTCAAATCCCGAGCGTGCACCAGTGGAATTGTGTACTTAAAAAAAATTATATACGCATTTCTACGTACCCAAAAAAGTGCGGGCAAACATCGTGAAAAATATGGCATGGTCATTATTATTATGATGAGCCACTTCTATCCTACTGCTGGGCAAAGGCCTCCCCCCCATTCCTTCCAGACGTCACGATCCCGTGCCAAATCTGCCCAGACCTCCAGTAATTTGTATAACTCGTCCCGACATCGGCATGGTCTAAGAACCAAAAATTATAAGACATGTGGCACGTGGCTACTGTCTAATAAGAGGCGATATTACTTCTAGCTAGACTTCTAGCTTGTCAAGAGGTAATTCAAACTACATGAATTTGGGTACTGATTAACCCTAGAGTGGTCGCGTGGATTACCTATGTAATCCACACTTACGGAATTGTAAAATTCTCAAAAACCGCTAACGTAAATTACGAGCGCTTCTAGGTACTTTAAGTTAAATAATTGACAAACGCACTCAGTGCTGCGCGCGAGATTTTCTTGTAATTATCCAGAAACCACGGCGACAACGTCAGCACAGACACCAACTCGATCCATAGATCGCTGCCACGACTGCGGAAGAAGCCGCAATAAAAGCACTCGAAACCTATGCAATACGTGCAAAAAGTCTATTTGTGGCGATCATTCGAAGGTTGTTTGTCTGTCTTGTTTAGAAAACATTAATTAGTATTTTTGATTTTTTGTGCCATTTTAGAGGGTTTTTTTGTTTTGTTGATTTTTTTTATATTCAGAGGTTGTGATTCGTTTTTATTGATTGCTTTTAATACAACAATAATTAATAACACTATTACAATAAGAATTAAACATAGTTGAAGCTCTAATGTATTTTTATTTGAATTTATAAATGGTATACAATAGTACTCCACGCGACCAATCAGGTCAGGTTTTAGTACGCGACCACTGTAGGGTTAAGGGATCTGAGGATATCCATTGTGGAAAATAATAGTCTTAAGGCTATACATTTATAAAATATGTAGTTTTATTAAACCAAAGGAGTAGCCTGATAAACCTCGACACCAGGCATGAACATTAAAAACTTTTATCAACTCTTACTTAATATACCGGTAGATAAGTTATTAATTGATAAGAATTAAGCACTAAAATTAAGCATTTTATGTGAATTCAGAATCGCGTTAGAAAGAATCTTTTAATCCTCAATTTATTGCTTTGTGTAATTGGAAATGTGCAGTGTAGCAAAAACTGTTCTTGAACCTTTTTTGTTTGTTTTGAGATAACTCAGACGTTTTTACTATTTTTCTTTGTTTAAGCGGGAATCAGGTCGCTAGGAAATAGCCTTCGATAAGTGTTATTAGCCTGTGTTAGATTTCCACGAAAACCATTTCATTCAATCATCATTTTAGTCGCAGCAACAAGAAAATATGTAAAAATTTACATAAAAATTTCGGTTAGTTCGTTTGTATGAGCGAACAGCCAGCCCAGGTAGGTACCTAATGCCTAGAGACTAGTATAATATAACTAATATAACTAGATATAATACTTACATATATATATATATATATATATATATATATATATATTATAATACCACCCAAAGGGCAAAACGGGGCCCTATTATTAAGACTCCGCTGCCTGTCTGTCCGTCTGTCTGTCTGTCCGTCTGCCACCAGGCTGTATCATGAACCGTGATAATTAGACAGTTGAAATTTTCACAGATGATGTATTTCTGTTGCCGCTTTCTACAAATACTAAAAGCAGAATAAAATAAATATTTAAGTGGAGCTCCCATACAACAGACATGATTTTTAGCCGTTTTTATAGATAAGTAGCTGACCCCGCAAACGTTGTTCTGCCATATAATATAACAAAGAAACCAAATGAGAATGAAATGTCAAAATGATGCGACACTACATGTGAATGAACGAGGGTTAAATTATATGGATTTTGTTCGTAAGAAAATAATAAAACCGTGATTAAAAAATGGAAGGTGGGGGTAGGAGGGTGAAAATCACTTTACAACCTATTCTCATACCTACCGAATATACACAAAAAATTCATATGAATCGGTCACGACGGTAACACAAGATTTATATATATGAGAAGATGGTACGGAACCCTTCGTGCGCGAGTCCAACTTGTACTTGACCTGTTTATTTTTACGATATCGTTAAATACGTCTTCCAAAAAAATTATAATGAGTTCTGAACACTCGTTTGATTCATGAGCCCGTTTACAAATGTAAAGCTTGAAAACGGACATACTCGTATCTGGAATAGTCAAATGTGTGTGAACCAGTTAAATCGTTATTTTTGCAGGCTTGAAAAGTATCCGCAATAGAAGCATATACTGATACTTTTATGAACAATTAGTTATGTTACAAATGATAATTTTTACTACGACTGCCTCCGTGGCGCAGTGGGCGTATAGCCGGCTGAGACGCAGGAGGATTTGTTCCGTGTCTGGGTGTTTTTCTATATACTATAATGTGTTTACAAAAAAAAAGTATATAAGTATTCTATCAGTTATCTGGTTCCCATAGTACAAGCTCTGCTTAGTTTGGGGCTAGATAGCGCTGTGTGAAATGTCCAGCGATATTTATTTATTATTTATTTATTTACTAGCATTATTCGTCCAACTTATGTATGTATTATGTATGTAGGTGTTGCTTTTTGTTCGTACGGAATGACCAAAATAAACTTTGTATTTTAAAAGGACTATGATACAGCCGTACTGACTGCACGGAACTGTGCGAGTTCCGACACGCGTTTAATCTGTTGTTAATTTAATGCATGTCAATAATATATAAATCAAAACAAGGGCACAAAATAATATAATTTATTTTTGACGCTTATCTCAAACACCGACGGTTCTAATCGAAGATTTACGAGAAGAAGCGTTCGACACGCCATTCACACCCTTTTCTTTTTAAGGGCATTCACGTCACTTCATTTCATACCTACAGCTACGCTGTTGCCATAAAAGTAACAGCAAGGTCACTCAGCGCAAAGTAAATTTGTATGCATCATAATAGGTTTTACATGGATGCGGCAACGTTGCTCCGATTAAAAATAAATCCTCGAAGCGACTGGTTACAAATTCACTCTACATGTAGTATACAACTAGTCCATTCCATCCGAAGGTTGTCTGGTAGAGATCGCTATTTAGCGATAAGACCACCAATTGTATCTATATATTTACGTAGTTGTTTTTTATATGTATTTGTTTCGTGGTGAACAATAAAGATTTATCTAATCTAATCATATATAATCTAACTAAAATATATAAATCTTACCGTTTTAGGGAATAAATGTATCTGAAGATTTTGATGCTGCTGTGGTCTATAAAATTCTGAACTACGTCGCTGCTTACAATATTATTGATAAATGAATTGAAACACTTTATTGTCTTTTTTGTCGCCGATTCGGGACTTGCGTAGCGTCCATGGTTTCAGAGCTAAACTGAGATTGTTCCTTATTGATTTTCAAAAGTCTCACGAACTCCTCAAAAACGAAATTTCTATATTGTGGTTTATCCATTTTTATTCACATTTTTATTTTATTTATATCCTAATATCCTTTCTAGCTTCTGACAGCCTGATTATTTAGCGGTGTGGCCTTTGCTTAGCAGTGGGACTGATTAATGCACATTCTCGCCTAGTTCTCCCCAATCATCCACACTTTTGTTTTTTGTTGTAACTTAATATAGCTATTGTTTTATTTTATTATTTATTTATTATTTTCTTAGTGTGGTAACTTATATTTATCAATATATGTATTCATACTTTTTGTAATTGTAGTACTGTGCGGGCATCCGTGATATCCTCATTTTTAAATGGTTCCAACGGAAGATCAGCGTTGTGCCAAAAGCACAACAAATGCTGAGTTGGACGCCTTTTTGTGACGTCGGTCGTTTAAATATATGTAAGTAATTGTGAGACACACATTTGTTAGGTATTGTTATTCTTGTGTGCATGAACATTTTATCTTGTGTGTACCTTACTTGTGTGCTGTGTGTGTTGTGTACCGTCACAAATAAATGTTTTTTCTTTCTTTCTTTCTTTCTTTATTGTTCACCGCAAGAGCAAACATAATAAATATAAAAACACACAAAGCCACAAGCACAATGATCTCCGCTAGTTATAAGTATAGACGCGGAGTAAGTAAAAACTGATCGACCAGCGAGTAAAACCGCGGTTTTACGGCTCGTTGGTAAAGCTCACGCGTGTATATCAGTATAAAACCGTGGTTTTACAAACCGACGGTTTTACTTGACGTCGATCACCCAGTTAAGTCGAAGCAATAATATTTTTCGAACCACGAATTAAAGTCGTAATGTTGTAAGTATTGGACATCGCATTCGGTGTACCAAACACGTAAGGTACAATCCCGTAGCCGACTGCAGGTAGTAGAAGCAGGCGAAATATCGCTGCGATACTATTGGTTTCTATGTTTCAGTATGAATTACCTTCCGTAGCTAGCGACACGGTCTTATGCATAGTGACTCCGCGACACTACTGGGCCCGTAGCCAAGTTACATTCGTTTTAAATCGATTCGATACATAGGTTTGGTGTCGATATATCACGTGATATTTGCATAGCATGTGTCAAATCCCATACATTTTCGGACTTATCCGACTTTATTGACTTATCAGCCGTAAATGGGCCAATCGTTGAAATACATATCGTAGTTTTGAGTAAAAAACATGTGACGTGGAAGATAGGTAAAATATATTTTTCTCTCAAAGTCAAAGTCAAATATTTTTATTCATTAAAATCACAAGGATCACTTTGAAACGTCAATTTTACTGCCTGTACCTTCGCGACCAAGCCTGGAAAAAAAGGCAATAAACAAGGCTGGTTGTTTTTTTAACGATCCTTTTAGAATACATAACAATACAGAAAATAAATTACGTCTAAATTATACCATTTGAACTAGTTGGAGCAATTTCAATCCCAAGCTTCTCTATCATCTAAATAATCCGATATTTTATAGTAGGCTTTTTTATAAAGATGTTGTTTAATTACGTGTTTAAATTTTTTAATCGTCAATATTTGTACATCCCTTGGGAGTTTGTTATAAAAGCGTAAACGTTGCCTTTTAAATGATTCACTAACTTTATGGAGTCTACAAGTGGCAACAGCGAGTTTATCTTTATTTCTAGTATTAAAATTATGATTATCGCTATTTTTCTTAATTAAATTAATATGTTTGTGAACATACATCAGATTTTCATAAATATATTGACAGTATATCTCGAGATGAGATTGGGAAGATTCTTGTGTATCCGTAGTGGACTAGCTGTTCCCTATATGACGAGTCATTGGATTCATAAAGAAATAAGGAAATATCGGCAAAAACTTAACACTCGTTATGGGAGTGCTTCTAGATAAGACGTCAGGGGCTTCAAAGAAAAATAAAAGTAACTTATTATGAGTCTGAATCACAAATCCCTGGGTACGGAAATCAAAGATAAGAAATTGGTAAAAAGGAAATGCTGTATTATAGAGTACACATTCGCTAACAGGTAACAGAGCACTTAAGCCCGTATTTTCAATCGCGACTTAGTGAAGGTAGGTGGTGTACACGCTTTTAGGTAGGTTTTTCAGATACAATATATTATGTAAAATAGTATATTTTAATTTTTGTTTTCTTGGGGTGACTGAGAGTTAGAATAACTTATGTAATAAAAAATAATTAATCAATCACAGATATGCCTTCGAAAACTATCTTTATTTAACAGAGCGATGCAACCAGTGTCTTGGAGATACCTCCACTTGGTGATCTGAAACAGTTAAGCTATCTCTAGATCGTTTGCAACGGTTTTTAAATGTCTCAACTGTTCAATTCGATTCAATTAGTTTATCTAATGCTGAAAAGTTATTTATAACTTCCTTCTTATTCAACTAATCAGGATTCAATCTTTTTTTAGGTTTTTTATTTGTTTTTTTGTAATGAAAAGTATTTATATTTAAATAATTGTGTATTATTTTTATACGTACATATATGTATACTTAAATCATAAACCATAAAATTCTTTATTTGGAACTTATACAATGGTACAAATGATGTTAAAAACGATGATATCTGCAGTATTAAACTGTGTCGCAGACATCAACGCCTTCCTCCAGGAAATATTAAAGTAGGTCTCAATCAAGGTACATTAGTTACACATACAGTGTGTATGTATCTATGTATATATGTATGAGTGGTGCCTGTTTGTGTGTGTGTGTGTGTGAGCGATGGTGTATTTGGGGGTGCTTAAGTGTGTGTTCCTATGTGTGTGTATGTATACCTACGTGTATGTGTGTATGCTAGGCTATTAAGAGACAACCATGAGTTCTTCCGTTTCATTGCAGGACAGTGATTGGAGCCATTCCAGGCATTTAATTTTGCATTTTAATAAAGAGAGATGATATATACCTAATTTAAGTGTCTATTTAATGTATTATAAAATAACGTGCTGATGTAATAGTAATATCGACTTGCTAGTGCTGTACTAGTTGCGCAGTTCTCGAAATTCGATTGTAATATTTTTTTAGCTTCATTTTATCTTTCTGAACTCGTTCTCCATACAAACTTTAGCTATGCCAAATCTCACACCCTTCCATGCTCGCAATATCCTTAAAAAGTTAATCCTTAACAATGACTCTAAGGCTCTTAGAAATGTTTATCACAAACAAAAAACACAGTCACAACTAAATCACACCATCAATTAAATCTTATTACATGATAATAAGAGCCAAATTGGGATCATTAAATTTAATCTATATTCTAAACCATTTAGGCTTACCACGGAGCGTTTGTTCGGGACTTATCCTGGCTTAAAGCCGAGTGCTGCTAATTTAACCAGGACCCCTTATTTGAAACTCCGACGTTCACTGTGCGTATTATATAAAGCTTATTATGCTTCTTTCATATAAATGGGAAGAAGGCTTATTATATACCACAGATAATTCTAGAATGCACCATGTAAGTACCTACATAATTGTATACCCTAATGTAATACTTACTATTAATATTTTGTAAACGAATTAATTTAAATATTTTATTAGTGTGATTTGTCAAAGCATAAACGTTTTTTTTTAATATTATACGATATATAAAAGCCAACGAGAAAGAAGTATGTTTATTATCGTTACTATATTTAACTATATTGAAGTTATTATATTTAAGAGAGAGACGCAACCCGTAACCTCACGGATTATTCGAGTGGAATTTCATTTTGATAAAATAAATGTATTTGCCGCGTAATAATATGCAGGATAGGGTTCGCGATTGTACTTAAAGTTCCTGATACGACACATCAAATCCATCAAATCAAAGCGTCAGGTTTGCCCGAAGACAATACTCCTGACCTTTTTGAGGTAAGAGTGAATAGGTCTTCCAGATCTTCGTACTTCATCTTAGACCACATCAATGCTTACCATAAGGTGAGATTGTAGACAAAAAAAATCTATTCGTGATAAAAAAGATAGGTCAGTACTATGTACTATATAATTTATATATGTGACCTTAATATCGATTTATTGCATAATGTCATTTTATTTTAAAACTGGCTAGAGATACATTTTAACTCAGGGCTTTTAGGCTTATAGGTGAGCAATATATGGCGGAGACTAAGACCCAAAGTCTCGAACACCGCCGTAAAGTTGCAAGCCTATCGATCTTTTACAGAATACATTTTGGGGAATGTGCCCAGGAACTATACGATCTGATCCCGCCATCTCCCTTCCATCAAAGGAAAAGCAGGCGCACGGCTCAGTACCATCCGTACCTAGTCGATATACCACCCATTCGCACACACCGTTTTGGTTCTACGTTCTTGATGCGTATAGCTAAGGTATGGAACTCTTTGCCGTCGTCTGTTTTTCCTAAAGAATACAATCCGGGTCTCTTTAAGGTAAGAGTAAATAGGTTTCTTCTAGATCTTCGCGCTTCATCTTAGACCACATCATCACTTACCATCAGGTGAGATTGTGGCAAAACGAAGTTCTATCCAATTTAAAAACAAAAAAAACATGCTCTTAAATTAATTTTATATATGACTAGATACAATGCTGTACAAGATCCAGACGAGGCGAACTTAAAATAATTTGATATGCAAGACTGCACACGACACTTGTCTTTAGATCTGAGAGATCAAAAATATTAAATGGACTTGAATATTTCTATTTTCACGAGCAACTGAATTCCAAGTGCTCGAACATTCTTTGAATAGGAACATTACTGTTGAGTTTAAACGCTTACCGCGTCACTATTAAATTGGAATTATGTTTCGAATATCGTGTTTTGTCTTTTGCATTAAATAAGTGTTTAACAAATAATAGTCACTAACTATTACTCTTACAATAAACAAATTCAAAAAGTACCTATATGTGGACTTTTGTTACTTACAAGCACCAAAATTACTGAAACTGATTTTAATTAAAATCGATAAGAAATTGATAATTGCCATTAAATGTATAGCCAGGCCATAATGTCTTGTCATTAAACAGACATTATTTTTTATAGTTACATGGCAGATCAACTTTTTAAATTAGTGTATTTAACCCTACAGTGGTCGCGTACTAAAACCTGACCTGATTGGTCGCGTGGAGTACTATTGTATACCATTTATAAATTCAAATAAAAATACATTTGAGTTTCAACTATGTATAATTTTTATAGTAATAGTGTTATTAAAAGTAAAGTAGTTATTATATTAAAAGTAATCAATAAAAACGAATCACAACCTCTTGAGTATAAAAAAATCAACAAAACAAAAAAAAAACTCTAAAGTGGCACAAAAAATCAAAAATACTAATTAGTGTTTTCTAAACAAGACAGACATACAACCTTCGAATGATCGCCACAAATATACTTTTTGCACGTATTGCATAGTTTTCGAGTGCTTTTATTGCGGCTTCTTCCGCAGTCGTGGCAGCGACCTATGGATCGAGTTGGTGTTTGCTGATGTTGTCGCTGTGGTTTCTGTCTGGATAATGCCAAGAAATTCTCGCGCGCAGCACTTAGTGCGTTTGTTAATTATTTAACTTAAAGTACCTAGAAGCGCTCGTAATTTACGTTAGCGATTTTTGAGAATTTTACAATTCCGTAAGTGTGGATTACATAGGTAATCCACGCGACCACTCTAGGGTTAAAACGTTTCACATTAGAGCTCAAAGCGTAAAGTTATCCTAATAAGTAAGTAAATCGTATTTATTTTCGCAATGTTTTATACTAAACATGGTGTAATCACTAGAAAGCACTAAATATACAACATTATTAGGATTATAACAGTAATGTTTAAAAGTTGTGTGGTTCAAATCAAAGTAATGTTGCTACAAGCTTGAAACAAACCGATCCTGAAACATGATGGTTTTCAAAAATATTTTGGTCAGCGCCCTGTACACTCGCGATTGGAAGAGTTAGTTGTAGTTATTAGGAAACACATACTCAGGCAGTGCGTTCCACACGTTCACAAAATGTCACAAAGTGAATTTGACTCTGAGACAAATGAAATGAAGCGTTGGCTTTATTAACTGAAATCCCGACTGAAATCTACCTTCCAAAATGAAAAAAGTGAGCGTTCAAACGTATCTAAAAATTCCACCGACCCATTGCAAATTGGAAGTGCATGACTCTTCATTCAGTTCACATGCGGATGTTAAAAATGTTTGATGGTAAAAAAAGTCAGTAGTCACGTCTCTATAGTTCGTTAACGGAGAATTCAATCGTGGTGTTGCTGAATCGACCTCGTACACGGTGCCCAAACTATGCGCAATATCACCAAGTGGAAAAAATGGACCATTCGAAAAACGTGTTGGGCAATCCATGCGCAATACTTTGTCAAATATACACTCGTTTGTTTTAGATGTAGGTGTAAATGCTTACGGGATGCCGGACGTTTTTGTGATCGGCGGTGCCCAGGTCAAAGCGACGTGTGATATAAGAGCTGACGCTTATCTGGTCAACGCATAAGTATTGCAGTTTAGCGGGACAATGCAGTGTCTTGGGGACACTTGCCTGGTACTGATCATTACAACGGTCTTTAGATGAACCTCATATAAACTTACTAGGCTGAGCGCCCACTACGCTCGCCAAAACTTCGGCTAAGCTGCATCGGGCTCCAACAGCAAGATCAGTCAGAAAAAGAAAATCTTTATAATGATTCAACTTATTCTTTTGTATATTTATAGTCATGTAAGTAACTAGATGTTAAGTGATAGATGTTACATACACCTGATGTTCCTTAGTTTTTTTATAATGCCGCAGAGTTTCAAAATTGAAATAGGTATACTTTGTTGTCGGATTTAAAATTTTTGGAATACGGTGGCACTGGACTGTTGTGAGTGGCGAAAATGCGGGGAGGCCTTTGCCCAACAATGAGACAATATGCAAATCTAAAATTATAAACAACAATGTAACTATGACTAAATTTGCGATTACTATATGTGTCAATGTTTTTGTTGATCTAGCGAAGCGAGATCTCCAAATCAACTTGGACAAATCGGCGTTATGTGTATGTATGTATGTAAGTACGTATCTATGTATGTATGTATGCATATATGTATGTATGTCCGAGGATAACTTTCGAAGCGTTGATCCGATCGTCATGAAATTTGATACATATGTAGGTAGTGATAACACAATTATGGTGTGACTAAATGAGTTAAAAACGTTGGGGTGGGGGTGGGTGGGGTGGGGGTGGGGGGGGTAGTTTGAGTTATTGAGGTTCAAGAGCGGTAAAAAAAATGAAAATGAGACTATTAGGTCTAGTGGGACGTCAAATGAAAGGTAATCATTAGAACATTTTAACCCTGTTTTTATTTTTAGTTTGTTCTTTGTAGTTTTTGAGTTATTAGCCATAATAAAGTAACCCCACAATGCTGAAATTTGGCATTCATGTAGCTTTAGTGACACAACTATAAGCAAAAGTATGAAATCTGCATTTTGTACCCGAAAAAAGATTAACCAAGTAACTTGAACTCCCGTTACCTGTAATTTCAGTGAAACTGTAGGTCACCTACTGTTGCTTATTTCGTGGCACTATTTTGATAGTCAAAGATTACGAATAATATATTTTTGTTTTAAGGGAGACTCGCGAGTTCGGGGCGAACCACTAGTTACAATAAGTTCACATTTAAGTAGATTGTAAATTCTTATTAGAATAAATCTCGTAAACCTGAGACAATCCAAGGTCTTTTTTCTATACGCCGTCGATTAAAAGACAAAGGTAATCGATTTTGAACGACATAAACAAATACCTATCAATGAGTGTCGCTTTTTTGCAGCGGTGGCGGCTCGGCGCTTTAGTCGGCGGAAAACCTTTGCTGATATTTTTAGAAAATTATACAACAATTTGCGAGTTTTTAATACTTAATGAAATTACTTGTTACAAGAAACTTCTTTCGTAGATTAATTCAAGTGGACACATTAAGTGCTTTCTCTATTGTGTTAGTACTTACTCGTAGAAGTTTCCAGATATAACTTTCAAAGTCGAGCTCTCAGGCAAATTGTGCAAAATTATAACTATGCTAGAACTTGATACTTACTAGTTTTCAAATTAAAATACATTATGACAGTGATCTTGAAATATTACAAATGAATAATTACAACAATGTTACAACCAGTAATTGATCGAGCATTTGTATGATGTATGTATTTTTGTACGAGGATAACTTTCAAAATGTTGACTATTATTTTCAGGGTTCCGTACCTCAAAAGGTAAAAAAAAGGATGTCCGTGTATCACCACCGATTTTCTCAAGAACGGGTGGACCTAGCAAATTGAAATTTATACCAGAGACTGAAGTGTATAGTCCCTATTAAGTGTATAAAAATCAAGGTTCTGAGTCACCACGTTAAAAAGATATGGGCAAATTTAGATTTTCATGAAAACTTGTAAGTACCAAAATTTACCTTAATTTTCAACTTTTATTAATTTTTCAGAATTTTCCCTTTACTTGTGCTGTAAGACCTTGCTTTTAACCAAAATTGACAATTCTAGGTCAACCGGAAGTACCCTACAGGTTTTGGGTCGAAAACCTATAATGGTAGTTCCCATTGACCTAGAATCACGAAATTTGGCAAAAACAAGGTCCTTACAGCATAAATAAAATAAAAATTCCAAAAAATAAAATAAGTTGAAAATTGAAGGGTGTCCCCATACACACATAGTTGTTGTCAATTAAGATAGTCCTTTGAGTTGTATAGGCGCTCATACAATTTAGAGGACAATGGTTAGGTACGAAACCCTCGGCGCACGAGGTCGACTCGCACTTGACCGGTTTTTATAGAGATATACAAATATTTTTTCTGTTATTATTTATATTTTATATAAACTAGGATGTTAAGTAAGTTGTATTTATGGATATGTGGGCGGCTAACCAATTTAGATCCGAATAACTTGTAAATATTGAATTTAGTATAAAAACAAGAATTTATTATTATTTCTCTTATTTACTTTCACATTGAAAGAATGTTCCTTGCAGGTATAATAAATAATTCTTAGCATAGAATATTTGGAAATTTCATCCCCAGCTAAGGCGGTTTCAGTTACCGCACAGGGATCTGTTTGTTTGACCTACAAATATTTGTTTTGGGTTGGATTTTGTGGGGTAGAGTGCTGTGGCTTCTGAACTGAAAGGGAAGTGTTTAACTTTTATTTTAATATGTATCGTTTATTATTATAATTGGGTCTCACTAGCGTCTAACACGGAAACAAACTGAGGGTACGAATAAATTATTCGTGCCCTCTGTTTGTTTCCTTAACTTATTTTAACAATGTCCAAAAAAACAGAACATATTGTTTTTGATATTGTTTTTCTTAAAATATTGACTGTTTATAAATTTCATCATGCAGTAAAGTGACAGCCCTAAAATTAATGAATTAAATAAATTGACATTTGTGGTATAAAATAGGTATGCGTTAGTAGTAGTGTTAGGCTGAGCGCAGACTTGAGCCACGATAGTTTATTGCTTTACAAAAATTATGAAGACACGCAAATTTCAAACAAAACGTCTCATAGACAAAATTGTCTAATACCTACAAGAACTGCACAGCGACAAGTCTGACTAACGATTGTCGGCTTCCTTTGTATGTATGCGCGCGCGCACATCAAAGACAAAACAGTCTAGTGACGTGTATACAATTTTCCTTTTATCAGTCTTTCACTATATATGGGATGCACCCAATATTTACGCCTGCGTCGTTTTGCAAGTGAACAACTTAAACACCTTACGTACTACGGAATCGTTTCATTCCAAATACTACAAGCGATTACTTCTCCATTCTCCAAGTGATGAATAATGCTCCTGGCTCATAAAGCTGGCCATCGGACCGCCAAAATCTTAGTCATAGTTGATGTGCGAAAATACTTATTTAAAAACGTACACTCAAAACAATGTTTAATGAAAGTGAGTCGCTCTTCAAGCACCTCTTAGTTTTGTTGATACCGTATAAGTGTTATATTAACCCTGCAGCTTGCTTTATTTTGCTTTATTTTGGGGTGGGGGGAATAATGTGTTCAGACATTAATGTTCATGATTTCATAGTAACACACAGATTAAGTCGTGTCACCTAGTTCCAAACCACTATTTGTTCTCGATCACACATTGTACTGTAAGAAGGCATGCTCTCGCTCAATATGCGCGTGCGCGGGTGTTACATACAGTGAGTAACACTAAAGATGTGATTTAATTTTCAAGAGAAATGAATACAGTGAAAATAAATTTTGTGTTTTTAAAGCAATGGAAAAAATAAAATGGGCCATGAACATATTTTTTTTATAATCCGGGAGGCGCCAGACAAAAAAAGTTGCGAAACCCTGATCTATAACAATATGAATATAACGATATGAATGCATTTGAAGAAAGTCGTCTGCCACACTCAACTTAAAACGTCAGACACGTAAAAATACACCTTAGCCCTCCTATGCGCTGCATAAGCTCTGTTGATATACTTGAGACAGGATATTTATAACAAAATTTAGATTAGCGAGCTACATTAGGGCTCACGCTAGAATCTAAATAGTATTATTAATTCCAGTTATTCAAATTAGTTTATAATTCATTTCAGTTTCATTTAGTTTAAGTTAGTTAAAGATTAATTTTAATACATTTATACTCAGGGTTGCCGTCGTCGAAACCAATGAGGATATATATTATATTCAAATCATAGCATAACATTGTCAATAACGTTACCCTATCAAACCAGGAGCTCTCATCCCGAAGTCCTTTCAAATTAGATCACCCTATGTTTGTATTACCGAACCCTGATTACGTATGCAATGCAATCCCTTGAGGGCGATCCGCAAACAAGCCGAAAATTGTTACGACTGATCCGATATTCTTGTTTTGAATCTAATCTATGTGAATAGTTTGGAGCATTCTGGTACTGACGGGTTATAAGTGCGTAAAGGTCACTCTAACTATGGAGAAGGTTGTTTGGCGTTTCTTTACGAGATCGAAACAGGAAAAGGGAATCCGTAGACGAACTCAATTAACGGAGTGGGCGGGGCATATAGCTTAGAGATAAGGGGTGATAAGGTAGTAAGGTTCTCGAGGAGACCACGCACTAGAAAGCGCAGTGTAGGCCGCATAAGATCAGTCCCTTTAGAAATCAATGATGTTCGTATTCCCGAACCCTGATTACGTGAGCAATGCAATTCAAATCAACTGATCCGATATTCTAGTTTTCAATCTAATCTATACTAAACATTCTAAACAAGAAAAGATTAAAACACTACAAATAAATTAGTCTTAGCCTTACTAAAATAACAATTATATGCTAATTGTGGTGGCAAAAGGGTCCTCTGCTCAGCATTTGCTACAACATGTTGCCATTGATCCGTAAAGGTCACAGTGGAAGTCGTTAGCGAGCATTAGATAGGGCTAATATGCTTGACGTTTCTCGGCGATTCGAAACAGAAATATGCATTTACTACTATATACTTATTAATTTAATTATTGTCTGAGCTCTTTGCAATATCTACACAATACTGTCAATTATGCCAAAAAAAATTTGAATCAATATAGGGTATTTGGTTCTCGAAATAAAACTACTAGTTATATTACCAAATTTAAAAAAAAATCGACTAAGTTTAGGTGATTAATTCGATATAAAACTTACTGCCTATTCTTACAATCGACATCCAAAAATAAAGGCCGTAATCCACAAAAGAATAGATCAAAAGAGTTAACCATCACCTATAACAAAGTATTGCCTCGTAGGTCACGTACCTTAGAAACGTGCTATGATGCACTGCCCTGCGCCCATCAACTTAAGGCATACATGTGTAAAGCCTCATGTACCTATAATTAAATCGGCAACCATATCGTTCAAACAGAAACACAGTAATGCGCGTAGTGCGAAGCAAGACGCAGTCCGGAGCGAACCGTACTAACCCTGAGGAAGGTTCACGAATTGAACCGAAACATTGTCGGTCGAAACACCGGTAAAACGGTACGGTAAGTAAAACAGTAATGCTGCTTGGCGGCAAAAATAGGTATGGTATGACAAGAAAGATGATAAAAATTGGCCAAGTGCGAGTCGGACTCGCACAAAAGGGTTCTGTACAATTATCTATAAAAACGGCAAAAAAATCACCATTGTTGTATGGGAGCCCCCCTTAAATAATCATTTTATTTTATTTTTAGTATTTTATGTTAAAGCGGCAACAGAAATACATCATATGTGAAAATTTGAACTGTCTAACTATCACGGTTCATGAGATACAGCGTGGTGACAGACGGACAGACATCGGAGTCTTAGTAATAGAGTGCCGTTTTACCCTTTGGGTACGGAACCCTAATAAAATACATTATTTGTACTAAAATCGGGATATTTACCACGATTTGTGATTTTTGAGTATCCCGATATTTTGACGCAGTTGCATGCGCCATGATCACGGGAAAATTGAAGTCTTTGCGAGGGGTAGTTATTGGCAAATTTATCGATCATATATCTTTTTTCCAGTCTATTGCTAAAAAAAAATTTGTCTCACAAATCATGGTAAATATAACGTTTTAAGTACAAATAATGTTCATAACCACGATAGTTTCAAAAGTTATAAATTATAAGATAAAATACATACGAAAGTATCATGGATTCTACATATCAAATAGAAAAAATTCTGGGTTGAAAGATCTCAAAGTGCCCACAAATGTTTTATTTTAGCTTTTCGCTTTTAAAACTACATTTATCATAGTACCAACTTCATTTAATGCTACAAGTATGTTACGGTTAGTTTGGTTCGAGAATTTTATGGATAACATTTATTTTAGACCCCATACCCTAGGTAAGCAAGAAAGCGATACGATACTACATGATAATATATTACGTACGTGATATTAAGGGTTTTTATAAGAAATCTTACAATTATGTTTGAGATGTGACAAACAATCATTTATTATTTACATTAGCACATAAAATATAAATAAATATTGCTGGACATTTCACACAGCGCTATCTAGCCCCAAACTAAGCAGAGCTTGTACTATAGGAACCAGATAACTGATAGAATACTAATATACTTTTTTTTGTAAATACATACTTATAATAAATATATTGAAAAACACCAGACCCGGAACAAATATCTGTAGATCATGCAAGCATTTGTTCCGCAGCGGGAATCGAACCCACTACCTCCTGCATCTCAGCTGGCCATTCGCCCACTGCGCCACGGAAAGTTTTCCTGTAGATTGAGCTAACAGCGCTTTGGGCCATAAACTAAATCACCTGACTAATATCAATTAGGTACTTGTAGAAGTATGAAAACTATATTAGGCCTTAGACGGAAGAGATGACCGGACTCGAAGATATACATTAAAAGTTGCCTAACTAAATCAGCCAATTCGACGGTGCCTAAGATCACATGAAGGCTAATGATGTTTGCTAAGATTTGAAGCTATAGGTACAAACAGCGCTTACTTAGTAGTTTGATTGCTTAGTAATCAAACTGTTACTTAAGCGCTCTTTGTTTGCTAGGATATGCTGGTTAGAGTTTAGATGTGCACATAGCGCAAGTTTCGTTATTTTTGCTTTATAGTACATATCGCATCACATCGAATTTGTCGCACACCTAGAACGTTGGATACGATATATCTGCAGATGCAAAATATTATTTGTCTGGCTTTTTTGTGAAATATTACACCGAAAATAGTTTTATTTGGCTGAAGAATTGCGACTCTCTAAAAATAAAAGCTCTAGGGTACGTGGGTTTCAGTCGTGGTTAGTTAAACTCATTTCAAAGCTGTTTGCAGAAATATTTGTTGGTTATCTCTGATATTCAGATATCGTTTTTATCTCGTTGGCTCTGAGTTTTTACTTAATTTTACCATTGAGGTTAATAGAGATGGGGATTTGAATTTATTCCGTTATTACCCGCAAGGGTGAGGCTTGGTGTAGTACAATTGTGAATTACGGGAGTTAAAAAAAAAAGAAAATGAATACATTTATTTGACATGCATGACACATGGACAAAATAAAATACAAAAGAAGATGGTGACTTAGAAGTAATGATGAACTTGACTTCTGGCTCTAAGACGTAGGTAGGTGTAAATTTAAATCGTTTCAAAATTGTCCATTATAGTGTCCATATGTTAGTACTATGTTAACCTAACCTATCCTCCTATACTCTTCTGAGATGTTGGTCATATACCGCAAGCACATTAGCACACTCGATAGATTTCACCTCTATTCTATGACCGTGTCAGAAACACGAATGTACTGAGACGCGCAAATATTGGAGGCATTGAGGTGTATCTGATGAGGTGACAGCTTCGCTGGTGTGGACACATGTCTCGCATGTCATAGAGCAGATTGGCGAAGCGCATTTTCTTTTCAGAACTCCAGTACGGTAAGGGTAAAAGCAGCGGCCAGTACTTGAGGTTTAAGGATGTTCTGAATAGACACATGAAGCGATGCAAAATTGAGCCTTCTCATTGAGAGAAGAATGTAGCACAGCGTAATGAGTGGAGATGGCGAATCCACCTACTGGTAAACGAGTTTGAAGAAGAGGGTCGTCTCTATCTCTATAAAAATCGAGACGATCTTACAGCCCGACCACCAGCGGCCATCTTATATAACTAGGTCAGCGGGGTCTTGACATGCCGAAAATGTCAGTCGGACCTTTACAAACAAAATTGGTTATATAAGCCATGATAGGGCGCTTCGAGGGGCGGACCAGCGAGGTCCTCATTCAAAATTGTATTGACGACCCCTTTAACCAAATTAAATATGTCTGTCTAGGATGAATGCAGTCGCCGTGGTCGAAATCGGCAAAGATATATCATCATCAGGTGTAAATACATGGTTAAGTAGGTGCAAATAGCGCTATCTAGTTAAGTATTTTATTTCGCTTATGAAGAAGATATAATTTCTCGTGAATCACTCTATCTATTGCTGAAAACTGCATTAAAATCCGTTGAAAAGTTTAAAAGATTTAAGCGAACTGATAACGGAAGCGACTTCATTTTATAATATGTAAAGAAGCTACCGTCCTTTAACATTCTCGTAAAATCTAGTCCATCCAAATGTAGTCTGGAAGAGACTTTTACCGATAAGACCACCATTTGTACTTTGTTGTATTTCTTAATTTAAGTGTGTTGTACAATAAAGTGTTTTCAATTATATTCTAGCCCCAAACTAAACAAAACTTGTACTGTAGGAACCAGATAACTGCTGGAATACTTTTTATCGTTTATAATCTAAATAAGTGATTGACAATCACAATAATGTTTAAAGCCGGTTCCTATAAACGTCGGTAATCATCAACGACGTCAAACTTTTGACACTTTTTCAAAGTGAAACATGTTGCGTTATTATTACAAATGTTGACAGAAACCCTTATTAGAAAAAAATAAAATTATATATATTTTTTATGGTAATTGACAGGTACCATTGACAATCGTTTTAAACATGTGTCAAAATAGTAACTACCACTTGAAATCACATCAATTGCATTTAATTTCATTATAAATCGACATGTTGAGAATTAGCAAGCTGAAGTTGCAGTGAGAGGGCACATAACTCGAAGAACTGATGACCGAGCTGGTGTTTACTCTGGAATGAAAATCTATGGAGAAGCTTATGTTCATCATTGAATGTCCTCTGGATGATAATGATAAATTGGTAGTCCGGAACTCATTTACAATATTGACATTGATTGTCTCGGGGCCGCTGTTGTGTCAGAAAATGGAAATAGAAATTAGTTAGCTCCAGTTTCTCTGTTGAAAATGGTCAATATTGGTTAATAACATCGAATCAATTAAATTTGAATGGTTATTGGCAAAATACTAGCTACAAAACCGTTTGAACTGGAGAGTTCTAGAATATTATTTATTTTGTTAGAAGTATAGAGGAAATGTTTAGTAAGCTTTCAAGGAAAATTACTGATCATTTACAATTCTGATAACAGTTATTTAATGTCTAAGGAGTGATAAGCATGTTTCACTGATTTGAGTTTCATGGAACAAATATAACTCCTCAAATTTTCAACAATAATGGACAGCCTGAATCACAATAAAGACATTTTCATTGTTTTGGATGGTTGTGAAACTTTTTAGAGTGGGCAATACAACCCGTTAAAACAAAATAAAACAAAAATGGGATGAAGGCAACAGAATAATGTGACAAAAACAGTATAGACGAGGCGCAGCTTGAAATACATATTTTTTAGACTCTTGACCGCATGAAACTGCTATTCTGGGGTTACACAGACTTTCGGTTCCCAACTAAAATAGTGTTACGAGCTGAGGGTTCGGTATAAAATAATGAAAATCAATCTACCCAAAATAACACTTTTATTCAACATTATAACGATAAATACACGAACTTAATCACAACACACTAATTCACACCACTGTTGCACAATAAACCACCGAAAGTCACCGAAATATTCTCACGTATAGCCAAAACCAGACTGACTCTCCATTTTTTTTTTTTTCTGATGGACTAAACTCGCTGTTGACCTCTGAGGCCGTGACAGCTTAACCGAACTTTTGGCGAGCGCAGATGGCGCTCAGCCCAGTAAGTTATTTAGGCAACTAGCGCAAGGGCACCACTTAGGTACGAACCTCGGCTTGGGCTGTTGCCGGGGTGGGGATAGGAGAGAAACGCCCGGGTACATGTTTGTACCTCATATAGGCGGCGACTGAAGGGGTTCGTCGACCTCGCCGGCGAGATCGGTGTTTCTGTGAAGTGTTTGCTCTGTCTGATATAGATGACTCATCTTCCGCCTTAGCGGAGGTGATTTCGTCATCCGGGTCTCCGAGAACGTGTCTCGGACGACGGAGGATTTTGTTGTCGGGCGGAGACTGACTCTCCAGGCGTCTCTACACCCTATTTATACCGCGCACAGTACATAACTCTCGAACGGTCTCGATTGTTCCACTGGCAACCAGAAAAGTGTAGGTATTTCGACCAGACTACTAGTTCTTATTCTGTGCAACTGTAGGTAAAAACGTAGCATGTAGGTATATTCCATACCAAGTATTACCTATTCTGTGACATGGTAGGTAACTTCGAGATATGCCGACTATTACTTATAATAAAATTATTTATCGTAAAACTATTGGGCAATGTAAAAATAGCAGTTGCGTCATAACATAACTAGTGGTTCGCCCCGAACTAAGATCTCACGAGTCTCCCAAAACAAAAAAAATATTCCAAGTCGACTCACGCAACGATGTTTAAACGTATTTAGCGGCTAAATATAATTTAAAGAGTTGTCAACTCATACAAAAACGTAAAATGTAAACGTGTTTAGTCGCTAAATACGTTTAAGGATCGTTGTACAAGCCGGCCTTAATCTTTGACTAATAAAATAGTGCCACGAAATGCGGAACCAACTAACCTACAGTTTCATTCAAATTACAGGTAACGGGAGTTCATGTAATTTGGATATCTTTATTGGGTACAAATTGTAGTTATTCTAGAATTCAGACTTTTCCCTATATTTTTGTCACTAAAGCTACACGTATACCAAATTTCAGCACTGTGGGGGCCACTGGTGTGTGCCAATTATGTCAAACTTCAGTTTTTATTATGGCTAATAACTTAAAAACTACACAGTATAATTCCCATTTTGTTGTTTTTAACCCTCTTGAACACCAATATCTCACCCCCCCCCCCCCCCACCACCACATTTTTGCTCATTTATTCGCACCAAAATCCAAAAACGATCAGATAACCGCTTCGAAAGTTATCCTCGGACAAACAAACATACATATGTACATACAACGCCGATTTGCCTAAGTTGAAAGTGGAAAAATTTGTATTTTTGTATGTTTGTAACGAATAAACTTACAAACTATGGGTCCGATTTCAAAAATTATCATTATAAAGTTACATTATCCTTGAGCAACATAGGCTATATTTATTACTAGAAAAGTTAGAGATCCCTACTTAAACTTCAATAATGTACCCCAAAGTGTAAAAAAATTTCTCATAAAAATGTTTTGTTAAAAAATAAACGTCCACCCATGCGAAGCCGAGACGGGCCGCTAATAATAATAATAAGTGGTTCGCCCCGAACTGAGATCTCACGAAGACTCGCGAGATCTCAGTTTTTATGATGAGACTCTATAAATACATATATATATTATTCGTAATGTCTGACCATCAAAATAGTGCCAAGAAATAAACAACCACCTATTTGACCTACAGTTTCATTCAAATTACAGGTAACGGGAGTTCATATTAAGTGGTTCATCTTGTTTGGGGTACAAAATGCAGTTATTCTGGATTTCAGACTTTTACCTATATTTGTGTCACTAAAGCTACACGAATACCAAATTTTGAAACCTTTAGAAACTTTCAAATGAGCTACTAATAATTAGTAGGGTGACTTTCGAGACATTCCAATTTTAAAGAGTATTTGCTTATGTTTTTAAGTGAGTTAAACCTTTTTTCCACCAACCACAAATTTCAATTTCAACCACAAAGTGTCAAAATAAAATGTAATTTAAATCAAAAGAACCAAGAAGTATCGATATCAACTTCGAAGCAAATCACCGCTAAAATAACTTTCTACCCTTTTTAACACCTTTAGGGGATGAATTTCAATAAAATACGAAACACATCTTCTATCAATTCTGATAAAAAAGGTTTATGCAAAATTTGAAGTAGATTGGGCTAAGGAATCACGTTGTCCCGTACAAACTTTGCCCCTCTTTTTCACCCCCTTACGGGTAGAATTTCGGAAAACCTTTCTTATCGGATGCCTACATTATACAAAGAACACACCCTCCAAGTTTCAAGTCTCTACAATCAGCGGTTTAGGCTGTGCGTTGATCCGTCAATCAGTCATTCAGGACAAAGAATTCAATAATTTTGAATTCAATAATATTTATGCTGAAGAACAAGTAGGATTTCGTAAAGGTAAATCTATCAATTTGGCTATTTATAAATTTCTACAAACCGTAATGAGCAATCTAGACAAAAACAAGATAGTATGTGCTCTATATATGGACTTAAGTAAGGCTTTTGATTATGTGGACCATAATATCTTATTGTCCAAGCTCGAAGCCTATGGTGTAAGAGGTAACGTTCTACAACTCATTAAGTCATATTTAAGTAATAGGAAGCAAGCAACTGAAATAACACGAATCTGTCCTAAATCAAAAAAAGAAATTATTTAAAAATCAGAATTTAGAGAAAATAAGCACGGAGTACCACAAGGGAGTGTGTTAGGTCCACTTCTTTTTATTATCTACATAAATGATCTTCCTAAAGTTATTTCTGATCAAATAGTGTTATTTGCTGATGATAGTACAGTGATATTCACTGATATTTGCAAACTTCGTCTAGAAGCTACCATCAACTTTACCCTAGAATTAATAGTTGAATGGTTAAAACAAAATAACCTGGTAATAAATCTTGGCAAGACTAATTTGATGACATTTTCCAGCAAAGGATTTATTAATAAATCTGACATTAATATTAATTATCTAGGACATACAATTAATCATGTTGATACTACTAAATTTCTAGGATTGAACCTTGACTTTAAATTGAATTGGAAAGCTCACGCTACCACTATTTGTAAAAAGCTTAGTCAGTTTTCGTATGCGTTGTACATGCTCTGTAAAGTTGTAAATGTTTCTGCCGTCACAACTGCATACCACGGATATGCAGAGTCCGTACTAAGGTATGGAATTAAAGTCTGGGGGAATTTCACATTAAAAGACCAAGTATTTATAAGTCAAAAACGATGTATCAGAGCTATATGCAAGCTCAAGAAAACTGATAGCTGCAAACCTTACTTCACTGAACTTAATATACAAGTTACGCTTCCCTGCCTTTATATTTGTGAGACAACGACATTTGTTAAAAACAATATGGATCTTTTTAAAACCCGTATAAGTAAAAGACACAACAATAAAATTTGTTTCCCCCGATACAAGACGGCTTTATACAATAAAAGTGTATTCTGCATGGCTGTGCGTTTGTACAATCATCTCCCAAAGAGTGTGCTAGATGCTCCTAGTTTAAATTTATTTAAGTTGTAACTGAAAAAGCTGTTAATAGAAAAAGCATATTATAGTGTTAATGATTACCTAGCCGATGACAATTTTGTATGACCCATCATAATTTTTTTTTTTTTTTGTTTTAATTTTAAGTTTGACTAATTTTATTAATACTTTTTCATTGTTTTAAATTTTATATGAGGTAAGAGCTGCGAAAATTATGATTATTATAAATAAATAACTAACATGTAAAGCTTTGACATTGAATGCGTCAGCGCCGAATATGGCTGTACCTACACAAAAACTGTACCTACACCTTGTTTGTTACCCATATTACGCAATAAATACAATTTGAATTTGAATTTAAAGAATTTATATATTATATAGATTGGTTGTTTCAATACCTTAATGCTATTGAGTAATTTATCATACATTCTTTAACACATGCATACACATTTTTAATGATTAATGTCAAGTCTAGTAACTTTAACCTAATATTACGAAGTATTGATCAGAAGTTTTACTTATTATTTTTTTAATATCTATTTATTTGAGCCACAAGTTAAGGTATGCGACTGTATGAGTATATCTCCATCTTAGTATTTTTAAACTTTTGCGATCACTGTACATAATACCATCTTAATATCTATGTTACCATCTTTTATGTTCCATTTTTAAATGTATGTCAAATTAATGTATTCATTTTAGGTTTTTCATGTATTTTATAACCCAATTTGTAATTTTCTAAGATGAAGTTAAAAATATTTGACCAAGAAGTAGTAAATTAATAATGTAATTTTTTTTGAAACTTGATGAAATTTTTATAGAGATGCCAATTGGACACATGGTTAACCAAATTGGCCAGTTGTTCGCGTGATAAATTTCATGTATCATGATTGAAATTTGAAAATTGCTTGCTTTGTTTTAAATTTATTATGTTATAATTTAATCCTTTTGCGGGCTGCGGCTTCAAATATATCGTAAAATGAGTTTTGAGTTAATAAATTTGGATTTAAGTATGTTTATTACTTGTTTACTATAAAGGTGGTGTTTTATACCAGACTACTTTAATGGACAAAAGACTTGAACTCAGCCACATGCTCCCTGAAAGTCTCTATCTAAGAGACATGATATTAAGTTTCCAAAAGGGTTCGGCAGATGCTTGCATGATCTGCAACTTGGTTTTCTTTTACAATGCTACCTTTATTTCCCGAAACTATCATATATATCGATTTTAATACCTGCAATAAAATACAGGTTATTTTTACATGCGATCACCTGGGCAAAACCGTTGGTAGAAACCGAAAAAACATGGAATAAAATACAGGTTATTTTTATGTGTAATCACGTGGGCGCAGCTGTGGGTAGCACCTTGAAAAACTTAAGTTTAAACCCTCAAAGTACATAGCTTAAATAATAAATAATAATACTGGACTTCACACTTCAATATATAGCCCCAAACTAAGCCACTATGGGAACCAGATAACTTTATGTAAATAGATACCTACCTATTGTGAGGGTCTTCAACACATTATATCTGATATTATTACACATTAATGTACGCGCTAGATACCCGTTTAATAATAGTAATTATGTACAGTTATCGCAAAAGTTTAAAAAATATTACATTATATCAGTGTAAGTTGCACATAGAAACCTACGTCCTTACGCCCAGTAGTGGATAGTCGCATGAACCTTGCACTCGAACCGTCACTAGTCGAACAAGTAGAAATGTAACCTTACATTTAACGAAAACACTTTAAAAATCACTTATGGGGTTGTCCAAAGTGTTATAGTTCTCTTTACATCTATACTACAGTCCATTCCATCCAAAGGTTGTCTGGTAGAGATCGCTATTTAGCAATAAGACCGCCAACTAAAATACTACTAAAGAGTTATCTAATCTAATCTATACTTAACTTACAAGTAAACTAAAAAACTTAACAGACAGTGATCAGTCCTAGATTAGACTATAAGCTATTTAGCTATTTAAGCAATTAGGGCATCCTGTCTAGTGAGGCACCAGAGACGACCGAAAAAAAAACAGCCCCCCCCCCCCCCCCCCGGCACGCAAGATAGGGGGGCCCACAGGGGAAGATTGCTTAGCTTAGGGCATCGGCAAAACGGTATTTAATACAATTATTATGTTTAAACGTGTAAAATTATACAAACTTTTGACTACTTGTTTGACTACGGAAACCTAATTTTTTTTATAAAACAAATGGAATTTGAGTGTAATACAATAAAATTACAGTGCCGATCCATGCAACTGACCTCGGAGATTTCGCTCGATAATTTTTATTTTATCTTTGTAAAACATAAATCTCCAATTAAAACTCTACCAAAACAAGTACCTCATTTATTACCCCGAGTCCACGTTTTCGTATGTTCCATAAAAATGCATGCAAAATCCCTTTTTCCTGCAAAAAATACACGAAACGAAACGCAGTGAAATGCACGTGACGCCAAAATGGCGCGAGGGAAATGAAATTTCTAAATCGCGCTATAATAACATTCTGGCGAAATAATAGAGGATTTATACAGATTTCCCTTTAGAGAGTGGCGAATAAATGTTTGCGATTTTAAATTGAGTAACTTTGTTGGATTTTTAGTTTTTAGTAAATATTTAGCAGTAGTTAGTAACTTTGAGTGAAAGCTTAGTAAATATAATTTATAATTAATTGTTTGTGTACATATAAATCACAAAACTTACAGACAAAACGTTTTATGAGTTAAGTAGGTACCGGGTACAGTTACTTTTTACATTATATGAAAGACATTTATATTAATGTAGAACATTTATGTGAAATACATTTACATAAGTATTTATTGTATAGAGTTATAGAGTGCGTATGCAGTTTTTTTTTTTAATTATAGGCTAGCGTTTGACCACTATCTCGCCTGATGGGGCGCGATGATGCAGTCTATGATGGTACACACTTGCCTAGAAGAAACCTATTCACTCGTGACTTGAAGATCCCTGGGTTGTAGTTATCAGGAAACACAGACTCAGGCAAGGCGTTCCACTCCTTGGCGGTGCGCATAATAAAGGTGGAAGAGTACCGCTTTGTGCGTATGGGAGGTATGTCTACCATGTAGCGGTGGCGCATCGTGGAGCGTCTGGTTGTCCGATCATAGAATGGGGATGGTAGAATCAGGTTGAAAAGCTCCGCAGCACACTCTCCGAAATGTATCCGATAAAAAACCGAGAGGCTTGCAACCTTTCGACCATGATCGAGGCTGTGGAACCTTGCTTTTGCTAACTCGTCATTGCAAATGAGCTTCTTGGCTCTTCTCTCAATTGAATCTAAAGCCTCTAGCTGGTACTTCGCTGATCCGTCCCAGAGGTGAGAACAGTTCTCCAGACATGATCGGACTTGTGTTTCGTATAAGTAGAGCAACTGTTCCGGTGTGAAGTATTGCCTCACCAGTTGTAGCATACAGTGCAGTATCGGTGCAAAAACATTGTCATACTACCTATGAATTAAGGGCGACTTGCGCAATGACGCCTAAACGTATTTAATGGCTAAATATGATTTAACGAGTTGTCAAATCATACAACAAGTTTGTGACATGATATCTGCCGTCATTGGCTAATACTGTCTCATCGTTCATCATCATCATTTCAGCTTATCTGCGCCCACTACTGGAGTTTACGCCTACTCTTTATAACGCACTCCAATCCCCGGCGAGTCGAATCGGTCTTACGTAAATTATTTCGTCATGTACTTATTGTGCAGCATTTGAATTTAACAACTTTTAATACCTTCATTACTCTCGATATTTTCTTTGGGAAATATATTAACTATTGGTAGCAGTGAAGTAAATGTATTAATTAGATTAGATTAGATTAGATAATTCTTTATTGCACACCACGAAACAAATACTACATATAAAAAAACGGCTACGTAAATCTATGGATACAATTGCAGGTATTATCGCTAAATAGCGATCTCTACCAGACAACCTTTGGATGGAATGGACAGTGTGGACATTACCTGGGGTGTACCCAACATACTACATGTACATACATACTAATATCAGAGACCAGTAATATAAATAGACTGCCAGTCTCGAACAAATTAATGTAACTCGATATTTGATTACCTGTTAGGACGCGAGATGTCGCTAGGAGTTCCAAATCATTATATTTATGTGACCTCTAGCCAACATCTAGCTTACTACCGCTCACGAAAAAAACGATAAAAAATAGATGGCGCTATTTCTAATTTAACGTGCGCGATAGTATTAATGCGACGTTGTCAGTTTGCACGGTATGCGATGTTGCCGGTCTTCAGTTTCGTTAAAACTTCAGTCTTTAGTATTTTTTGAGACTTGCGCACAATTTTATCGGAATTGCCAGAACATGAAAGTTTCCGTCAAAATAGGGTTTTTTTAGGAAAGGAAAGCCTTGCTGGTGCAATAATAAATAGATATATTTAATTCATTACTTAGGTCTATGATCGTACCATTATCACCTAAATGCGGAAATACCTATTTGTAAAATACGTATTTGTAGTGATATGTACAGATATGTAGAATACTTTTTGAAACAAAAATAAAATTCATTTGTAAGTACCCGGCAAATGCATACTACAAGATAATACGTTATTTACTAAAATAATAAACTTAATTACATAAGTACACTACATATAATAAGTGCAACAAAATTTCTTAGACTTGCTAGTCGTGACTTTTGAGAAGTGAGGTTTGGCAACACAGCATGCAACAAATTAGATGCAAACAGCGTGGCTGTTTGCTTGCTTATGGCTGTCATTCAATGTCAGTCAGTTCATGGTTCCCACTCGTTCCCGCTCATTTTCTTGTGGCTAATTGTTTTGTTTTCGGCTTTCGGGTGAATTTCTTTGCGTTTGGATTTCTCAGTACAATAATTCTGCTTGCCTACTAAGATTATGATTTGTTTTGTTTTTATTGGACACTCGCGAGATCTCAGTTCGGGGCGAACCACTAGTTATTGATCGAGCGAAGCGAGATCTCCAAATCAACAAATCGGCGTTGTATGTATGTATGTATGTATGTTTGTTTGTCCGAGGATAACTTTCGAAGCGTTTATCCGATCATCGTGAAATTTGGTATATAAGTAGGTAGGTAATGATAGCACAATTTTGGTGTGACCAATGAGTTAAAAAATTTTTGTTGTTGGGTTGTTGAGATATTGGGGTTCAAGAGGGGTAAAAAAAATAAAAATGAGACTATTAGGTCAAATGAGACGTCAAATGAAAGGTCTTCATTAGTATATTTAAACCCCTTTTTTATTTTTAGTAAAGTTGTTGTAGTTTTTGAGTTATTAGCTATTATATATTATATTATAAAAACTAAACTTTGACAAAATTCACAGGGTACACCAGTGACCCCACAGTGCTGTAATTTGGTATGCGTGTAGCTTATGTATCACAAATATAGGCAAAAGTCTGAAATCCAGAATAACTGCAATTTGTACCCCAAAAAATTATAACCAATTTACATGAACTCCCGTTACCTGTAATTTGAATGAAACTATAGGTCAAGTTAATTGGTTTTTATTTCGTGGCACTATTTTGATAGTCAAAGATTACGAACAATATTTTTTGGTTTTATGCTAGACTCGTGAATCTCAGTTATATTATTTATTGAATATTGTTTAATTTTTAAATCGAGCACTAGGAAATCCGCATCATTAGGTTTAGAATCGTATTGGCTTGGTCCGTAGAGCTCTGATGGTGAAAGAAAGCATAGTAATTAAAACCGTTATGCTCTAAACTAGAACAAAACAGTTTGAATTAATATGTCTCCAATAAATAGGTAGGTACCTATTTATAGCGATAGACTCGCCAACTTAAAAATCCTGCAGCGTAGGATTTTTGCTGTCGTGAGTATATAATGGCTAAGTACCTACATTGCATTGTTTTTTTAGGCGACGATACCCTTAGATGTAAAAAAATCCGCCATTTAATTTTGTGTTAAGCGCCATCTAGGTAAAAAACAATGCGTTTTTTTGTATGCTACCTTTCATCCTATTCCTACGCCATCTGTGATTAAGCATATGAAAGTGGTAAATAATCAATATGAAATAAAATCGGTAAATCTTGTTGTATGGACAATATTACTTATTCTAAAAAAACCAGAAAAATTTTGGTGTGTTGTAGTGAAAATTTATTTTAATTTGTTTGGTTGCAATGGCCGCTATGAAAGTTTCCAGGCTATGAGACAGCGCCATCTAGAAATAATACGGGATTTTGAGCTTTTTGCGGATTACGTTTTTTTCAATGGACTTGACAGTCTATTTATATTACTGGTCTCTGCTAATACTAATGATAAAAATACGAGTATATAACATATAAAAATTACATAAATCAAAGTTAAATGAATGAACCTAAATAATAACTACTCATAATATTTTATATATACATATTTATATTAGCATATAAAGAGTAACCACCTCAAAAATATATATATAAATAATATAAATCATGTGAATTAGGTACATAATTTTTTTTTCCAAGTTTATTTTGTAAATTGATGTTCCAAGGCTTATTTATTCGCCAGATAAGGTTACTCTTTATGTAATACTAGCTGACCCACCCGTGGCTTCGCACGGGTAGTTTTTCAATAAAACATTACCCTCATTTTCCGCAGTTGGCTAAAAGTAGCCTATGTCCTTTCCCAGGATATAATCTATCTCCTTGCAAAATTTCATTATGATCCGTTCAAACGTTTAGTCGTGTAAAGGTGACAAACAAATAGGGGTATGTATGTAAACCTTCCTCTTGAATCATTCTATCTATTGCTGAAAACTGAATTAAAATCCGTTTAGTAGTTTAAAAGATCTAAGCGAAGAGACAGCGGAAGCGATTTCATTTTATGCTATGTTAAGAAATGCCGGAATTGATTACTGCAACATAAAAAATATAGCATTCCACAAATTTTACAGCACAATACTAGTAGGCACTTCACGGTACCAAGTTAAGCTTTAAAAGTATTTATCTCCACAATATTATTCACAACGTATAGTGCTTATGTGGATGGAAAAATACAACAGCTCCACAATGGTGGTTGCAAACAAAGAATGGGTACAATCATCGCTTACAGATGAAGATCCTGCCTCGCGGGTGCAAATCTCATGCCAAAATAAGGGCCTGCATGGAAGAGGCGACTTGTCGCCCCATAAAGTCCACCATAAAAGTCTTATCGTTTCGTCCACGCACCTTCAAGAGACCTTCCCCAGGAGGTTTTCCTGGTGAGCTTCAACATAAACGCCTTCAAGAGAGGTGTAAATAAGGCATTTCGTTTTAGGCAACGCGATTGCTGTACCACGAGTACTGCAGGTACTCTACATAGCTGACGCTACCACTAAAAATCATAGGCCCGTGAACTTGTGTCTAACGATTTAAACTAAAAATTTAAAAAATAGTGTATAACAGAAATTTCAGTGATTACTACCCTACGAAATCCCCTATTAAAACAAGTCCTGCCGATTTGCAAGTGAAATTGCTGTAATAAGAATGGATCTGTTTATACCGTGACGCACGCGAAGAAGCCACTAACGTGCGTACCGCTAGTTTACTGAAAACCGTAATTTATATCAACGGGACGACCTCGTAACGGAGCGAACGTGGCGCTACCTTTTGGAGAGTTAGTATTGGTTTATGTGGATTATTGCTGTATAAATGAAATCATCGTTGCAATTTAGGATTACTCAAAATGGTAAAAACGAAGTTAAGGTGCGTCTTTGTTCGTCTACCGTTCGTCCATCCATGTGTCACAGAGATTAGTAACTACTGAAGCTATTGATTTGAATTTAGATCAGTTCTGTCTGAAATCAGATCAGTTTATAAATATGCCCCGCCAACTTAATTCATAATAATTTATTTTGCGCAACATAGGTAGGTAACAAATGAGATGACAAAAATGTAAATATCGGGTAAAACCATAATTACTATTTTATAGCATGCAAAATATAACAAAACATACTAAAAATATATAGGTACATGCAAATTTGCATAATACGTAAACAGTGATTTACAAACAGTCATTCTAGGCCAGTGGTGGGCAAAATTTCTTAATGGGGGTCCAGAAAGTTTAAGAAATTTCAGAGGAGGGCCATGATCATGGCCCTCCTCTGAAATTTCTTAAATCAAATGAAAAAAATGTAATCAGAAAAAAATCACAAAATATATTTGTGTACGTTCAGAAAGACTGTGCTCTTATGAAAAAGTGGGGTTCCTTACTAAGAAGAAATTCTTAGAATTTTAACCCCGAGTTGGGAATTATAGAGAGGGATATATTAAGAAGAATTTACTTTATACTTCTGGACCATCAAAATATAATTATCGTGGGCCATATACTATTCACGTCGAAGAACCGTCGGTGGGTCGGATTTAATGCTTTCGCGGCCCGCGAGCCGTACTTTGCCCATCACTGGTCTAGTCAATCTAATATAGTTTAAAATGTCGAAAGTTACATATACAAATTAATTATTAGCATTTACAATTTTTTTTATTATAAATTCTTTATTTTTTTTTTAATAAGATCATTTGAAGTTATTTCTAGAATGTCAACAAGTATTCAATATCCTCTTTGATAACTTCTTCCACTTCAATATCCTCCTTGATTGTTCCTTTCACTTTAATGTGATATAAGTATACGTTTACACTTCGATATTATCTTTAGTTTTTTCTTCCACCTAATATCCTCTTTGATTGATATGTGATTTTAAATCCGCGGTTAACTTAGAAGGATCCCCAAGAATAAAAAAGGATTGTGTGGTTTTATGAAACCACGGTAAAAGTGAAACTTTGTTTCACATTATAGACATTTAACTAAAAATTTTCGTTGTCACAAATGAGTAATAGTCTATACACTACACGGTCAGCTGATGAGAACTATAGGCGCCGCCATATTGGCCTCGGCTGCTCTGACGAGCGCCTTTCACTTTATCCCTACTCCCCAGCCGACCGTCACGCGACATGCAACACACAGACGAAAAAGTTTGAAACGATGTAATAAAAGTTTCACTTTAATAATTCCTTATTCTGATCACTCATAAATTGGCTACTGAAAGTACATCGTGACGTGCTCGTTCCGTTGTGACAAATAGGTCTTAGCCGTTAGACACGTTTCTTTTATGAGGGAACTTAGTTCTGAAGAAAACGTATCTATTTTGTTGTAGTTTAGGAGAGTTTATGGTAGATTTTTCCAACTGATCAGTGGTTGATTTATTCCTGTTTCGGATTCTTTGCAATAAGCTTGTCGTGAAGTTTGTGGGTGTTGTTTTTAGGATTCCGGAACAAGATTGTAAAAACGGAACCCTTATATGGCGATTTTTTGTCCGTATGTTCATCCGTTTGTCAGCTATCGACTTGAAATTTATAAAAGATATAAAAAAAACTATAATGATGGCGCTATTAAATTATCATAAATCTAGGTAGGTACAGAATCCTCGGCGCACGAGTCTCACTCACACTTGCACTTTTAGCGACAAGAAAGTCACTAAAGGCAGCGACTTTTCCGTTGCTCATGCAAAACCCCTCTTTTTTCATTACCACCATGAATATGTTGAACGGAAAGCACATTTTGATAAATAGGTTTCATTCGAAACTAGACAGATGTGTTATGAAATCTGAAAATTACTCGTTGAATATTCCGATTGGGGTTTTTGCATGCAACGAATATTGGAGTAGTTTTGATTTAACAGTATTACGCGGTGATTACTTGAATACATATGGATTACATCATCAAGTAAAGTAAACTATTAAAGTTAACCTGAGATGAATGGCTATACAATACGGGTCACTGATTAATGGTGGAGTTCAATATTGTATTTTTTTAGGGTTCAATGCCTCAAAAGGTAAAAAGAAAACCTTGTAGGATCACTTCGTTGTCCGTCTATCCATATGTATGTCTGTCCGGTGTGCCCAGACCCTTTTTCTCAGGAACGCGTGAAGGTACCTATCATGTTGAAATTAATATCAAATGCTCTAGTTTACGGTCCCTTGAAGCTATAAAAAAATCAATGCAATCAAAAATGCGGCCATATATGCCGCATATTTTGATACTTGCGAATAAACTTAAATCTATACTAATGGTTCGCCTCGAACTGAGATCTCGCGAGTCTCCCATAACACAAAAAATAAATGTTCCTGGAGAGAATCTCGCAACGATGCCTAAATGTATTTAGTGGGTAAATACGATTTAAGAAGTTGTCAAATCATACAAATGCTTAAAATTTAAACATGTTTAACCGCTAAATACGTATAAGGATCGTTGTGCAAGCTGGCCTTAATCTTTGACTAACAAAATAGTGCCACAAAATGCTCATCAACTAACTTGACCTACAGTTTCATTCAAACTACAGGTAACGAGAGTTCATGTTAATTGGTTACTCTTTTTTGAGATAGAAATTGCAGTTATTTTAGATTTTAGACTTTTCTCTATATTTGTGTCACTAAAGCTACACGTATACAAAACTTCAGCACTGTGGAGTCACTGGTGTACCCTGTGGACTTTGACAAAGTTCAGCTTTTACTATAGATAATAACATAAAAAAAGGTTTAAACTAAAAATAAGAACGGGGTCAAAAGTACTTACAAAATACCTTTTATTAGACGTGCCACTTGACCGGAGAGTCCCATTTTGTTTTTTTTTACCCCTCTTGAACTCCAATATCTCAACAACCCCTCAATATTTTTAGCTCATTTAGTCACACCAAAATTGTGTCATCAACACCTATCTATATACCAAATTTCACTATGATGGAATAAACGCTTCCATAGTTATCCTCGGACAAACAAACATACATACAAACAACGCCGATTTTCCCAAGCTCATTTAGAGACCCGTTGACCCAGAATCATGAGGTTTGGCAACAAGTAAAGTTTCACATCTGTAGATATATAAAATAAAATAATTTTACGGAACCCTCGGTGTGCGAGTCAGATTCGATTGTCCGATTTTTTGTTGATATTAATAATGAATTAATGTAGTTTCAATCTCATTGGAGGGGCGTTTTTTTTAATTTTGGGCCTAAATGGATATTTTTAGCTGCATTAACTTCTCACACTTTCTTACAAACGAGACCACTCCCTCTCTCCCTAAACTACAAATTATAGTGTATGTACAAAAAATTGATTGCGAGTACTTACATTTTCTGATAAGCTATTACAATATTACATAGAAAACAGCCAGCTTTTAAAACAAATTTGCAAACAGCGGTGAGGCATTCCATCAGAAACTTAAAACGAATATTCAATTTGGCAAGTTTTTAGGTACGGGTTCGCAAATTCATTTTAATCTCGCTAAAGCTAATCATGTTTTTGGCTGATGCTCAAATAGCCTAGCCTCTCTCGTTAGATACATATTTCCAGGTCTGTTTAATGTTATTTTGGTTTACCACTTTTAATATTTTTTAAAGGCAGCTAGAAAGAGAATGACGCTGAGCTATACTTTGCAAAATACCTTCTTGTGACGAACACTCTACTATACATGTTTTGACATTATTGTAACCGTGCTAAGGATAAAATAAAATAATAAAGGGCGACTTGCGTAACGATGCCTAAACGTATTGTTACAAGCTGAGGGTTCGGGATAAAATAATGGGAATCGGTCTGACCAAAATAACACTTTATTCAACACGATGACGATGAATACACGAACTTGGTCACACGTATCACAACACACTAATTCACACCACTGGTGCACCACTTAAAGTCACCGAAATGTTCGCACGTATAGCTAAATCCAGACTGACTCGGGAGCAACTACTGTTCACGCGAGACCCTTCCCACGTCAGTCCTCCAGGGCCTCGCTGAGACTCACTCACTCACTTAGACTCGAGACTGACTCACAACTGACTGTCCGGCCATCTCTCCGGCCTATTTATATCCACACATTTCGATTGTTCGAGAAGGATCTCGATCGTTCCAGGAAAAGGGTCGGTCCCTCGACACAATGGCCACTCCATTGTGCGCAACCGCAGACAATAACAACAATAACGCAGCAAGACAAAAGCGTTCGAGAAGTTACGATTATTACTCATTGTTTAACAGCCTCGGCGTAACACTGCCCCCTCCTAAAACATGCTCGTCCCGAGCATTCTTAGCCTCATATCGCGGCAGCCGATCAACACGAACAATTTTAGGCGCACCTCGCGCTGAAGATGTAGCAACTAGAGGAGCCACATTGCCGTCTCCAGTACTTCAGGACACCCAGAGTCCCTTTCTCATCAGCGATCCCAATTCCAGCCTCCAAAACACGGCTCTCATGATTTCTATCTGTTCTTTCACTACCTGGAATTACTTTCCAGATAAACCGAACGATTCCCTCATCAGTCGAGCCCAATTCCAGCCTCCAAAACACGGCTCTCTTGATTTCTATCTGTTCTTTCACTTCCTGGAATTCCTTTCCAGATGAACCGAACGATTCCCTCATCAGTCGACCACGCTCTTATGGCCAACGTCGCTGATCTTCCTGTTGACGACGCTGCTCTTCTTTATCCTGACGTCGCTGTTCCTCTTGCAACCGAGTCTGCTCTACCTGTTCATGTCGCTGTTCCTTCTGCAACCGAGCCTGCTCTTTCTGCTGACGACGCTTCTCTTCTTAATGCTGACGGCGTTGTTCCTCCTGCAACCGAGCCTGCTCTTCCTGTTGACGACGCTTCTCTTCTTAATGCTGACGGCGTTGTTCCTCCTGCAACCGAGCCTGCTCTTCCTGTTGACGACGCTGCTCTTCCTTATCCTGATGACGCTGTTCTTCTTGACGACAAAGCATTGCCATAATATCAGCAAGATCGCCTGTCACAGGAGCTTGCCCCACAGATGATGATGATGATGATGCTCCAAATGATTCGGTGGCGGCTGATTCCATCTCCTTCGGCTGACGACTCTGCCGAGCTTCTTGAACCGGAGAATCTCCAAACCGCCTTTCATCCATTTCCTGTTGTCGTTGACCTCTCGTCCTGACACCGTCCACGTTATCCATTGGTAGAACCGGCATTATTTTATCCCACTTCTGACACCAAATTGTTACGAGCTGAGGGTTCGGGATAAAATAATGGGAATCGGTCTGACCAAAATAACACTTTATTCAACACGATGACGATGAATACACGAACTTGGTCACACGTATCACAACACACTAATTCACACCACTGGTGCACCACTTAAAGTCACCGAAATGTTCGCACGTATAGCTAAATCCAGACTGACTCGGGAGCAACTACTGTTCACGCGAGACCCTTCCCACGTCAGTCCTCCAGGGCCTCGCTGAGACTCACTCACTCACTTAGACTCGAGACTGACTCACAACTGACTGTCCGGCCATCTCTCCGGCCTATTTATATCCACACATTTCGATTGTTCGAGAAGGATCTCGATCGTTCCAGGAAAAGGGTCGGTCCCTCGACACAATGGCCACTCCATTGTGCGCAACCGCAGACAATAACAACAATAACGCAGCAAGACAAAAGCGTTCGAGAAGTTACGATTATTACTCATTGTTTAACAGCCTCGGCGTAACAGTATTTAGTGGCTACATATGATTTAGAGAATTGTCAAATCATAGGTATACGTAAAATGTAAACATGTTTAAGGATCGTTGGGGAAGCCGGGCTAAATCTCTATTTGAAACCTACTGAGCTTTCGATATTTAAACCTTTATTTACTAAACATAAATGATCCTGGGGGGCTATTATCAAAAGCTGATATTATTTCAATTAAAAATGGTGATACGAATGTACTCAAAGTTTGATATATAGGAAATCCCATTGTTGGGAGGATTTCTAGGCCCAGGAAATATTCCCAAATAATAGTTATTTTATTTTAAAGTGTTATCTAATACTCAGGGAAGTCTTTTATCTAATCTAATCTAACTAGTCCGTGTGATCCCAATGCAAGGCAAAAGCCTCCGTTCCCTTTGTCCATTCTATGCGATCTTGAGATTCCGCTGGCCGTTCAAGTTCGTCGCGCCATCTCCGCCTGGGCCGACCACTTGGTGGCGGTCCTGGTGGGACCCACTCAGTGGTGATTTAAGGCTAAAAATAGTCCAACATGCGGCACACATGCCCGGCCCAGTCCCATTATAATTTAGCGTACTTGTGGGTTACATCGACGATTTTAGTCTGTGAGCGCAGTATGGTGTTTCTGATCATATCGGTGAGCTTGATCCAGAATACTGCGCTCCATCGCCCGCTGGCAAACCTCGAGTTTGTAACTTTGAAGAGCCGCCAGAGGCCATGTTTGCGCACCGTATGTGAGAATGGGGAGAATGCATATATCCATGATTTTTGAAGTGAATACTTCTTTAGGCGCGTTGGGCATTTTTGAGATCGAAAAAACCATAGAACTCGTGAAACTGGTACCGTTACCGACACCTGTCGGTAACGGTACCAGTTTCCATCTCAAAAATGCCCAATGCGCCTAAAGAAGTATTCACTTCAAAGACTTCCCTTGCGATGAATCAGTCAAACACCAAACTCATGACTAACAGTACCAGACGCAAGTTACAAGTAGAGGGAGGGGATATTGCAAATGTCAAAGCATACCCATATCTCAGCCAAATAGTTCTTTTCCAGGCGGAGCAAGAGAAGGACATTTTTCGACATACCGAAAATGCCTGGAAAAGCTATTAAGCCATCAAATACCTTCTAAAACTCTGCTTCAAACAAATAAAAAAAGTGGCATTCCGGGAGCCGATAGAAGTGAAAACTTTAATAAAAGCAGACTACAGAAACTTATATACAACCTCTGTATATAAGTATCTGTAGTATGAGTTTGGTGTTTGACTGATTCATCGCAAGGGAAGTCTTAAGATTAAAAATTATACTAATAGCGATTTGAGTCAAAAAATGACATCATAATAATTTCACACAGGACAAGAAAAGAGTCGTCTCCCTATCAGAGGAAAGGTATATATTAAATTAGGCCTTTTTTGCACCTTTTTGGCATCCATTCAGTCCATGCCTCATTTGCTCTCCTGACTCTTGTGCTCTACCAAATGTACAAGGGATGACCTCAACAAAGCCACGCCCAACGCTATTGAAGTAGCAAACTAGGTACTCTAAAATAGTTTAGCTTTCCAGTGACACGAAAAAAGAAGAAGGCCATTTTTAATTTCATGAATGAATGAACATAATGAGAAACAAGAAAATGTATAATGGGCAGTCTTCATCATACGAACGAACGAAACAAAATGAATGCTCATTGTAAAACATTTGCATGGAACAAGGTGGCTCTACGTAACGTCACTCAAAACACGCTACGTTTAATTTCTCTGAAAAATCCGAGAAAAATTTTTTTGTACTGAGAAATGTAGGTGCCAGAACAATTGTAGCTGTGGAATGTGGTATTTCTTTAAACACTGTACAAATGGTTCTTCTGAAATTATCTAGAGCCTAATTCAAGTTAATAACCTTTGTGCAGTCTATCGTTTATGTCAAATTTCGAATTTTCTCCCAAATATAATTGAATTTAAAAGTTTATTGTCGTAAAAATTTATCGTGATCCTTGACGGTTTAAGAACCAAGTTGTGTAACCCTTTGTAACTTTGAGGTCTATCCTTTTGTAAATATCCGAAAGCTAGTAAATTTGAAAAAAAAATAATGCATAAGCTATGCAATTCAGTAGGGCTATGTGAGCCTTAAGGACACTTCTGACTAGTAAAGATTTAGGGCAGTCGAGCTAACGTTTGTTAAGGGTTTGATAGCTCCACTATTTTTTTTATTTTTTACTTCTACTTTATGAACTTCGTATCGCCTTGACATGCATATGACGCGTACTGCCAATGTATTGTCAATCGGCCATCATTAGCTGCATCTATGTATGAGAAAATTAATTTTCGTCTTAATTTTGGAGTTAATTTTTCCAATATTTTAATAATTATTCTGCTATTCGGGACGGAGACAAATACAACAAATCAAAAACTAAGAAAATCGGTTCAGCCGTTCTCGAGTTCGAACAAACACGACTTTGTTTTATATATTTTGCATAATATTATGTATTTATTTGTCTATTCTAAATTCAATTCAATGTTTTCAATTCAAATGTTTGCATGTTCTACAGATATTTGTTCCGAGTCTGGTTGTTTCTCTTTATATTATAAGCATGTATTTACAAAAAAAAATTATATAAGTATTCTATCAGTTATCTGGTTCCCATAGTACAAGCTCTGCTTAGTTTGGGGCTAGATAGTGCTGTGTGAAATGTTCAGAAATTTTTATTTTATTTATTTATTTATATTATAAAGAGTATAAAATTATTTACAAGACAAATAGAATACAGATAGATGCAGAAGAAACAGTTGAATCATCAAATACCGTTGATAATGATCTACAGATAGCTCAACTGCTCCAGATCACTACCAGGCGGAAGTATCCCAAACATACTGGCTGCATTACCCCGTTGAATTGCAATGCTTATGCGTTGACCCAGATAAGCGCCAGCTTTCAAATCACAGGTCGCTTCAACCAGACGCCCAGAAAGAATTTTGAAACACGATGCCTCGGAACCCAGAAAAAAATGTACATAATGTATTTACATTTAAAATTGAAACTTCAAAAAGGTACAATGTTGCTCTGTAATTATATTCCCCAAAGCCAATTCACTCGACGTGTTTGTGAATAATACATTATTGCCTTAAAGACTTAAGGTGTGAGAGTTTTCTTACACAAAGGTATATCAACACTTCCGACAATGTGTGTCTTAACAATTTTCTCAGTGTACCAACGAAATGTGCGACGACTTTCTACTGAGACGTTGGGAAACTAAAAGTGCCATCTTATAAAAGATTTACGAGTCAGTTTATGTAAAATGGTAACTGTGTTTTTTCGTTAAATGTTGGTGGGATATGTATTTGTGTGTCATCATAGCTTCTAAAGGAATGGTATGATCTTTTTGTTTAAAAGTTGGCGTTTTCCATATGGATGGTTGTTTGATGAAATATGTGAAGCCAGTCTCACAACTCATCAGGTTTAAAAAAAACTTGTTATTAAAATGCATAACAAATGAATCTACAGATATTTGTTTCGGGTCTGGATGTTTTTGTATATATTATAAGTATGAATAAAAAAAAATGTATATAAGTATTCTATCAGTTATCTGGTTCCCATAGTACAAGCTCTGCATATTTTGGGGCTAGATAGCGCTGTGTGAAATGTCCAGTAATATTTATTTAATATTTATAAATTAATATCACACTAATATTATAAATGCGAAAGTTTTGATGTTTGGTTGTTTATTTATTTATTTGTTTGTTACTTAATCACGTCGTAACGGCTGATAGATTATAACCTGAATTAACACATAGTCTACTTTTTATCCCCTAAATCAGGTTCGATGGGATAAAAATGGGGTGTCAAGTCAAGTTGCAACAGCGAGTTTAGCGTTATTTCTAGGTTACCTACACATTTAGTAGTGTAACGTGTACGAAGTTGCGGGCAACAGCTAGTTTAAAATATAGGTAAGTCTAATAAGGCCCCACTCAACTGTCGAAGTTTATTAGCTGCATTAATAAATGAAGTCTCATACCCATCCACGTAGTTATCTGAGCCAGATGTCATGTATTTGTACTTCACCATTGTATTTCACAATCAGGGCCGTAGCCAAGTTACATTTGCTTCGAATCGATTCGATTTCTACATAGGTTTGTTGTTGATATATCACGTGATATTTCCATAGCATGTGTCAAATCCCATACATTTACGGACTTATCAACTAGCGTCATCGCTAATCGAATGTAACTTGGCTAATCCTTCTGGGGCCGTAGCCAAATTACGTTCGCTGCGAATCTATTCGATTTCTGCATACATTTTGTCGTCGCTGTGTCACGTGGTATTTCTATAGCATGTGTCAAATCCCATAAATTTTCGGACTTATCGACTAGCGTCATCGCTAATCGACTGTAACTTGGCTAAGCCCTCTGATTTTGTATAGATTAGATTAGATTATATTAAATAATTCTTTATTGCACACCAGCAGACAATGTAAATCTATGGATACAATTGGCAGTATTATTACTAAATAGCGATCTCTACCAGACAATATTTGGATGAAATTGACTGTTGTATATTTCTTTTTGTATGTTGTGTCAAATAATTCATTTCCATTTTTGTTACACACATTATCGATCTTAGAGTTAGTATTACTTTGACCTAACCTTTCCCATTTTTCATGGCATTCAATAATTATAATGAAAAAACTTTTTGTGTCTAACAATAAGGCTTTTACAGCTAATTCTATTAAAAACAGTCATTTGCTGTTTTTATTAGTCTCGCTGGAACAAAGGCCATTTTCAGAGTACCTAATTAAATTAAGACGTTTATTTTGTGCCTAAAATTACTTCATTTAGGTCTCCAAGGATATAAGACAAGCAAATACTTTAGCTGTAACTTTCTCCTGATAAGTATAGCGGTACATACTTAGCTGAAATATATTTTAATATTTAGTTTGTAAATGTTCTAAATACTTAATACAGTAATTTGGTAAGTTTTATTAATTTTCTTAGCTTTTGATACTATAACATTTTAATATAACCTCAACATACAAAAACTATATTAGATAAAAATTATCAAATATACCTCTGGTACAAAATATTACAAAATATCTTCCCACAAAAAAAATTAAACAATGTTTAACGCGTGTTTAAAAAATCTTATACGTAGGGAATTTTTTAAACAACTGCTCTAAGCAGTTGGTTAACTTTTTGTGGTAACAAGGTAAATGCCTTATTTACGCTTCCCTTTTCAGCATATTGCTGAATATTAAACAACATGAGCCAGTCACGGAGCGATTTAATTTTTTTTTTTTAGTTTCGGCACTTTGTATATTCGGTGTTAGAAACGTGCATAGGTTATGGTAACCGTTTGCAAGGTGGGCTGTAAGCATATTAGCCACCTTAGTGGTAAAAAAGTAAGATAAAAATTTATAAAATTAATATTTATTGATCGAGCGAAGCCAGATTTCTAAATCAACTTGGGAAATCAACTTGGGAAATCAACTTGGGCAAATTCGCGTTGTATGTATGTATGTTTGTTTGTCCGAATATAACTTTCGAAGCGTTTATCCGATCATCGTGAAATTTGGTATATAGATAAAAAGTGATGGCACAATTTTGGTGTGACTAAATGAGCTAAAAATGTGGGGGGATTGTTGTTGTTAGTCAAGAGGGGTAAAAAAACCAAAATAGAACTATCCGGTCAAATGGCCCGTTTAATAAAAGGTATTTGTGAGTACATTTTGACACCGTTTTTATTTTTAGTTTAAACATTGTACTTTTTAAGTTAACAGCCATAATAAAAATTGAAATTTGACAAGCTTCACAGGGTAGACCAGTGACTCCAGAGTGCTGAAATTTCGTATGCGTGTAGCTTTAGTGATAAAAATATAGGGAAAAGTCTGAAATTCAGAATACCCTGCATTTGTACCCCAAAAAGGAATAAGCAATATACATGCCTATATTTGTGTCACTTAAGCTACAGGCATACCAAATTATAGCACTGCGGGGTCACTGGTATACTCTGTGAATTTTGTCAAAGTTCAGTTTTTGTTATGGCTAATAACTCAAAAACTATAAAGACATTACTAAAAATAAAAATGGGTTCATAAATTTACTAATAAAGACCTTTCATTTGACTTCCCATTTGACCTAATAAACTCATTTCCCACTTTTTACCCCACTTGAACCCCAATATTTATCCCCCCACATTTTTAGCTCATTCAGTCACACCAAAATTGTGCTATTACTACCTACCTATATACCAAATTTCATGATGATCGGATAAACGCTTCGAAAGTTATTCTCGGACAAACAAACATACATACATACATACAACGCCGATGTGTCCAAGTTGATTTAGAGATCTCGCTTCGTTCGATGAATAAAAAATTACACAATAAAATAAACTAATCGATGAACAATTTAACACGCGATGCCCGATCAAAATCCATAACTAGGTTTCAGTTCCATAATTTTTGGAACGATTTTTAAATCCCAGTCCCACTTCACAGATTAAGCTTCGAGCTGCCACTTCCATAGACCCATTATTCTGTTTACCCCAATGCTGCAGTCAAGTCACGTATTTCAACCTATTTGAACTAGTACAAAGTAGGTATGTATAGCTTACAATATACACGGGCACTTCGAAGTATTTATTCCGACGGTGTGAGTTGTGGGGATTTTTCGTTGGTGAATGCATCACATAGACAGGAATCTAAGAGGATCATAAAAAATTGGAGTATGGCAAAAATGGATTACAACTTATCCTTACTAATATTATAAATGCGAAAGTGACTCTGTCTGTCTGTCTGTCGCGTTTTTACGCCAAAACTACTTAACCGGTTTAAATGAAATTTGGTACACAGATAGTCTAGCTAGAGCCTGAGAAAGGACATAGGCTACTTTAAAAGGGTTGTAAGGGGTTAAAGGAGGGGGGAGGGGGGTATGAAAAGTTGTATGGAAGTATCGTCATTTTTGGAGCTAGAAGCTTGAAACTTATTTTTTAGGCTGTTGATTCGATATAAATAAATATGACATTCAACGTTTTTAAAAGTTATAACCCCTTAAGGGTCCAAATAGCTCATTAAAGTATTTATATGTATGTGTCTTATTGTAAAATAATTAGCATAAATAATTAAAAATGCTACCCAAAGACACTATTCCACGTGGACGAAGTCGCGGGCACAGCTAGTTTGCTATAAGTTGGGGATGACCTACTTGCTTGGTATTTGAATGAATGAATGAAAATTCTTTATTATACCTTACAAGTCCCCACAACAGATATAAAATAAAAAGAAAACATAAATGTAAGCATAATGGGCGGTCATATCGCTTAACAAAGCGATCTCGTCCAGACATGGATGGTCGCCTTTGGATGGAGAGGATTATTGCTTTACAAAAGATTGACCGAGGTGTAAAAAGAATAAACTTAATAATAGAAAAAGAAAAATTACTTAACCTTAAAAACATACTCGTACTTATTAGGTAGGTACATAAATAATTGTAAATAAATAAATATCATGTATAAAATAAATAAATATACACATATTAATAATATTATAGATCAGATGAATGAATCACGACTCTTCATGGAGATAAAAGTTTTTGAGTAGCTGTACGGAAGGTGGGTAGATCTATTTACAATTTTTGAGCAATATTTTGAGTTGTATTAGATTTCAAGATTTTTAAGAGAGTATTGTGCCCTAAACACAGTAATATTTATTTGAACTTCATGATTTGTGCTTGTGTAGCGCCTCAGAGATGTTTTCGCGGACCAGGACAAATGGCTTCCGTGCCAATCCGCAAAAAGACTGCATTTTTGATAAGCACAATTAAAGGCAGTCACAACAGTATCCTTAAATCAGTTGCTGAGAGATGTACCTCACATATTTGGAAGCATTTTGTACAGAGAGTGATATAGTCACTCTCTGTAGCTCGGTAGCTATCAGATGTGAATGAATGAATGAATGAATGAAAATACTTTATTGTACACCACACAAGAAACAAACAAAAAATATAAAAATTCACAAAGCAACAAGTACAATGGGCGGTCTTATCGCTTAGAAGCGATTTCTTCCAGACAACCTTTGGATGGAGAGGATTTTTGTAACATTACAATAATGGAGGGGGGTATATACTAACAGAACGCTGATCTTTTACAATAAAATAAAACAATATACTTAAATAAATATTGACAATATATACCTACGATAAATAAAATTAAATAAAAATATACATAAATACACATACATATATATATATAGCGACACTACGATGTTTCTGAGAGATAAAATATTTTCACTCTTGTTTTAAATGTGGCTAATGATGGAGCTTGCCGTATTGAGACCGGTAATGTGTTCCAAAGACGTGTTGCTTGAACTGTAAAGGAATCATCATAGAATCTAGTTCTATGCACTGGGGTTTTCAGCATCAAATTTTCAGATGATCGGAGCGAGTGAGGATTAGAGCAGTGAAGGAACTCAAATCGTTCCTTCAAGTAGGAAGGGGTTAAGGGATTTTGGAGGATGTTGTACAAAAGAGAAAGGATATGAGCATTCCGGCGAAGACGAATAGGTAACCACTTGAGTTTGAGACGAAATTCGGAGATGTGATCAAATTTACGGAGTCCAAAAATAAATCGTATGCAGAAATTTTGCAGACGCTCAAGCTTGTTTAGTTGGTCCTCCGTAAGGTCAAGATAGCTGGCGTCAGCATAATCAAGAATGGGGAGAAGAAGTGACTGTGCAAGCGCAATTTTTGTAGCGGTAGGTATCTATGTATTCATTATTAATGAATATGTTTCTTAAATAAGTCTAAGTGTGTAAACAAACATTGTTATGAGTAGTTATTATTTAGGTTCATTCATGTAATTTTCATTTATGTAATTTTTATTTTTATATCATTAGTATTAGTATATTATGTAGGTATGTACATGTAGTATGTTAGGTACACCATTACACCCCATTTAATGCCCACACAGTCCATTCCATCTAAAGGTTGTATGGTAGAGATCGCTATTTAGCGATAAGACCGCCAATAGTATTCATAGATTAACATTGTTATTTTATATTTGTATTTGTTTCATGGTGTGCAATAAAGAATTATCTAGTCCAGGGTTTCCCAACCTTTTTTGCCTGGCGCCTCCCGGATTATAAAAAAAATATTTTCATGTTCCCTTGTATTTTTTACTATTGCTACAGTAAAAACACAATATTTATTTTCACTACAATTATTTCTCAGGAAAATGAAATCACATCTTTAGTTTTACTTACTGTATGTTCTGTATGTAACCCCCGCGCACGCGCATATTGAGCGGGAGCACGCCTTTTTTAGTATAATCCGGTCACATTATCTCGAGACCTGGCGTCGATGACGTCACGTCGCGTCGGCGCTCTGATATGGTGCGCAAAACAAGCATCCTCTAGTAGGATATTATTATAAACAATAAGATTTCCAACAAAACAAATATTGTGTTAATTAATTTAATGTAGGTAATATAGGTATGTAGAAAAGGAGAACGGGGCGGGAGGTTCGCATTCCAGCGAGGTCTCGAGATAATGTGACCGGATTATACAATGTGTGATCGAACAAATAGTGGCAGTAGAAGCACCGTGGTAACTTTCGTTATCAGTCACAAAACCGTCAAAGCACTTTTTTCGGAAATATACATCTTCTCTAATAGCAAAGCATCTTTTAAGAAACAATTTATATCTGTTCTTAAACATATATAGCGCGTTCCATAAAATATTCAAAAACTCAAAGAACTACACTACACAAAACACTACACTCCCTCCCTCACCCCCTCAAGTATACACATTTACACAGCATCCCTCCTTCCCTTTCATTCTTCAAATGCGTACTTACTGAATTCCTTGAAAATTTAATTAATATATGTATTGTGTTTTTGATAATTTCTCTAGGCGACTGATTTCTTAATTTCTTAAAGGTTATGTCTATAAAATGTGAATCTGTTACTGGCATTAAGCATTAGCTATATGAGTTTGTTTACATTGGTATCAAGTGCTGTTGGTGCTGTACTGGATAATAAAAAAAAAATATAAAAGTTACTTTCGTTCCCAAATTTGAATTTTTCCGCTGCTCGGCGCTAATACATCTGTCCTGCTTTTTCTCATAGGAATAGCCGTAAAGAACGAGTTTCATCCTTTTTGCACTGAATTAAGCTTTATTATGCTATTATTAGCTTATTAGCTTTTCTATGTATGCCAGTGAAACATAACGTTTCATACTCGACCTGCCACAAAATAAACGAAACAGTCTATTCGTCCGTCATTTTTCTGCCGGGAAATTGATGGTTTTTGGTGTTTTATGAACTAAAAATGTGTATTTGTGTTAGTTTGTGTGTTTTTATCGCATATAAACTCGGTAAGTAGCTGTTTATTTATAGTTTTGCTAAACAGAACATCATAGGAGTCGTAAAGCTAACTGCTAAGAATATGGTACCGTGGTGTTTACTTTTCCATATTTAGATGTATTCGTTTGTTTTAAGATTATCACACTCAGAATTTTGGCTTCAGGGCTGAAATAAGCTTTCAAAAAATACTAATATTATAACTATACATGTAGGATTTGCATATAAATTAATTATTATGCGCCAGCAGAAAAAACCCGCAATACAAACAAATATTGTACCTATTGGTTTTAAAAGCTTGTAAATCAATATTTTTGTACAAGGGAAAGTTTTATTTTGTTTTTTTCTCCTTCAAATTGAATCTAATAACACTTATAAAATATATAAAACATAAATTATCACTTCGTTTTTAAATAAAACCCATTTTAAAACTTCCAGGTCTATTTTTTTCGTAGTTGTTGGTTCTGAACTGTTTTATTTGAAATATGCCATCGCACTCATACAAACTTTAATGCCATTCGAAGCGCTTACTCAGCCCGAATAAAACAATAAACAAGTACAGTCAAATTCCAAGAAGTGTATCATAAGTGGCTATGGAAAGCCAGATGTCGACCCGCGCGCTCCGCCGCCATACACAATGCTAGCGCCGGCGAATAGGGTTCATTTATCATGGGTGCGGGTGTTTCTACGGGGTAGTCAGTTTGCCGGTTGGAACTAGGTGATGCGACTTAATCTGTGTGTTGTTAAATCATGAACATTAATGAGTACATTAAAATATCTGAACACACGCCCCCCTTAGGATCTCTCTACGCCCCCCAAGGAGTGCGCGCCCCACCGGTTGGGAAGTCCTGCAACAATCAAATCAAATCTCCCTTTTTTGCAAAACGCAAACAACTAGGTATTTAGTGTACTAGATTCGATTTTTACATTTGTAACTAACAATTTTAATAGCTACAGCTATTATATTTATTTATTTTTTACAGTAAAATGGTCTGTTGTCTAAAATAAATACATTTGATTCGATTTGATTTGATCTACGAACATGTGTCATCTTACGTGGTTGACTTTGCTCGATCCATGACTTGCTGGGTCCCCATTTATAACAGCTTATTCTATAGCTTATTCCATTTATCTAGCTTATTTTATGAAACCACGGTAAAAGTGAAACTTTGTTTCACATTATAGACATTTAACTAAAAATTTTCGTTGGTACAAATGAGTAATAGTCTATACACTATACGGTCAGCTGATACGAACTATAGGCGCTGCCATATTGGCCTCGGCTGCTCTGACGAGCGCCTTTCACTTTATCCCTACTCCGCGGCCGACCGTCACGCGACATGCAACACACAGACGAAAAAGTTTGAGATGATGTAATAAAAGTTTGACTTTAAAAATGTGACTTCAACGGCAACGATAACAAATTTAAATCTAAATAAAAACGTATACTGTTTTGACCCTCTTTATCCTCAACCAAAAAACAGTTAACCCGTGTTATCTCGCGTGTAAAGATTTATTTCCCGTTACTTGTTATGTTAACAGACAGATATTTAAGCGCTTTTAGCCTCTACTGCCACAGTGTCAGTGGGGTAATTAGCACCAAAATGCTCTACACTGCCTAAACTACCTCGAATTAGGTTAAGTACTTATAGACACTAACGTTCATGTGTTACTAAGTAGCACCTGGTACCAAAAGGTACACAACTAAGTGCAAATAGCTTACCTGGTTTTAAAATTATGATTCTTAAATTAGAGGAAAAATGAAACTACAGACGTGCCAACTTTTTGCCTGATTTTTAGAACCAATCTAGTTGGTTATTGTGCCCCAAAGAGTCCTCGTAGACACTTTTGTAGACACAGAATAGATACCTATTCATAAGTCCTATATACTTTTGGTTGGCTGACAGTTGTTTTTGATCGAGCGAAGCGAGATCTCCAAATCAACTTGGGCAAATCGGCGTTGTATGTATGTATGTATGTATCTGTGTATGTTTGTTTGGCCGAGGATAACTTTCGAAGCGTTGATCCGATCATCGTGCAATTTGATACATAGGTAGGTAGTGATAGCAAAATTTTGGTTTGATTGAATGAGATAAAAATGTTGGGGGGTTGTTGAGATATTGGGGTTCAAGAGGGGTAAAAAAAAATTAAAATGAGCCTATTAGACCTAACGACCTAGACGAATAAAGACCTTTTATATGACGTCCCATTTGACCAAATTCGAGCATTTTAACCCTGTTTTTATTTTTAGTTTAATCCTTGTAGTTTTTGAGTTATTGGCCATAATAAAAACATAACTTTGACAAAATTAACAGGGTACCCCACAATGCTGAAATTTGGTATTCGTGTAGCTTTAGTAACAAAAATAAAGGCAAAAGTCTGAAATCCAGAATAAATGTACTTTGTACCCCAAAAAAGAGTAACTAAATATATGAACTCCCGTTACCTGTAATTTGAAAGAAATTGTAGGTCAAGTAATGTGGTTCTTTATTTCGTGGCACTATTTTGGTTGTCAAAGATTACGAATAATATATTTTGGTTTATATGGGAGACTCGCAAGATCTCAGTTCGGGGTGAACCACTAGTATTATATAAAACCGCTTCTGGGATCACGAGTCTGGGAACCTTGATGCCACAGACAGACGGATATAGGAGTCAAACTTATAACACCTTCTTTTTTGTAGGAGGTTATTTTTTTTCCTATTAGTAAACATCATGGAATTAAATTAATTTTTTTTTATATTGAAATCGATATTCATGAACGTACCAATAGAATTAAAAATATTATTCAATATTAAATAAAATAAATTTATGCACCAAAATAACAATGATTATTTTGAAACGTCAATTGTACCGTCTGTGACTCCGCGACCAAACCAAAAACATTCGGGCTTTCTGTAGAGGTTCAAACTTGACTTTATTAATCTCCTGCTGACAACCTTGCCGTAAAGAATTGAACTAAGAAGTCTATTCGAGTTCTTTGAACTTTTAACAGAGAATTTTTTAAGGTTTTGTGATATTATAGCCAATTTATTGTAGGTCATCCATAAAGTGTCTGGCTTATCTTAATAACAAGTCACGTTTAGAACACTATTCAAGCAGAGAAGGAGAAATCAGTTTTATCCAACAAGTGCTTTGGAAATTTAGTAAAATGTTTTTGCGTGTGATATTAAAAAGGTATGCCGCAAGAAGGGCGTTATTGTCTTTCACTTATGGCAAAGTTATTACGTAGCAGATGTCAATAACTATGAGACATGTGGTAACGGGGCCCATCGCGTTTTCAAAATTCTTTCTGGGCGTCTGGTCGAAGCGACGTGTGATTCGAGAGCTGGCGCTTATCTGGGTCAACGCATAAGCATTGCAATTCAGCGGGGAAATGCAGCCAGTGTCTTGGAGACACTTCCGCCTGATAGTGATCCGGAGCAGTTGAGCTACCTGTAGATCGTTTGCAACGGTCTTTAGATGATTCAACTGTATCTCCTGTATTAGTCTTGTAAATAAATTTACATTCATTTTGAAACATTACATACTTTTGATTTATATCATTATTTTGAAGATCTGCTGTGTGGTTGGTGAAATTTTATGTTTGAGACTACATATTTGTTTAAGATGTTATATTCTTTTTTGGCAAATTATTAATTATAATCAGTTTTAAATATATTTTTAACAGATTGAATAAAACGTTACTTGGAGCGGATCGCCCTCACCCTGATGAAGGTTCACGAATTGAACGAAACATTGTCGGTCGAAACATCGATAAATCGGCACGTGATAAATCCCGTACTTATAATAATGACAAGTAAATCTCATTATAAACTACAAAAGAAACCAGTTGAGACATTGGAAACGATCTATAGATAGCCTAACTGTTCCAGATAACTAACAGAGAGAGAGAGACTAAACAATGCCCGCAACAAGTAAAATGGCCTTAATGGAAGATCAGCGCTGGTTGTTGCAACCAGCACATGCTGAGTTAAGGACCATTTTGCAATTATAATTTGTGCATATATTAACATTTGTTAATGTGTTTTTTATTTTATTTGTTATTATTGTGTTAACTTTAAGTATGTTGCAAATAAAATATTATTCTATTCTATTCTAATCAGTTCAGACGCAGGAGGTTATGGGTTCGATTCCCACTGCGAAACAAATGATTGCATGATGTACAGTTATTTGTTCCGGTTCTGGGTGTTTTTCCATATAGGTACGTACCTAAATAAAAAAAATGTTGTTAAGGTGGTTCCGTTCCTATACAAACAATAATTAACTGGATAACTGAAGTAACTAGATAAATGTCTAAACTTAATTATGCGTATCTAGTTACGTGTTATTAGTATCATTCATAAAATACATATTATATAGTAAAAAACACTTATTTAATAACATTTACTTAGATATTTCAGGAAATAAAGTTGGCAATTTTATTGATTTGCCGACGACTAATTAAATATGCATAATATTTAGAATAATCTACTATTCAATTATCTAGTGAATATGCAATGATTGTGTCAAACCATCTTAAGTATTTTATCGGTTTGGGGATAGATAGCGCTTTATGAAATGTCCAGCATCATTAATTATTTTTTCTTGCTTTTACTTTGTTCATTGCACAATATCAGTAAAAACGGAGCTGTAAGTTACGTTCGTCCTTTACCTGCATTCTGACAAGGGATTATTCAGGTTATTTCAACCAACGGATCAATTCAGCTTAAACTTGGATTAAACAAATCCGTTTGTAGATCCACAATTTAACCCATGTCTCCCAAAAATATCTGTTTTTACATTTTCGAAATAAAACAAATCAATTGTTTCTGAGTGCTAAAATAAATTGAAATGTTGGCTTTTATCTTTAATTGGTTGCAAAAGGGTGCAAAGTTATTTTGATTAAAAAGATCAAATAAGATTGGGTATCGCTGTGTTTCGGTTTGATGGGTATGGATGCCAATGAAATCACATGCACATGAGGCTTAGACCTGTATGCCTCAAGTTGAGAGACGCAGTGCATCATAGCACATTCCTAAGGTGCGTGACTTACGAGGCAATTTTTTGTTATAGGCGCTACGTAATATCATTAATAAATAAATATTGCTGGACATTTCACACAGCACTATCTAGCCCAAAACTAAGCAGAGCTTGGAACCAGATAACTGATATAATGCTTATATCCTTTTTATTGTAAATACTTACTTATAATATATAGAAAAACATCCAGACCTGGAACAAATATCTGTAGATCATGAAAATATTTGTTCCACAGCGGGAATCGAACCCGCTACCTCCTGCGTCTCAGCCGGCTATTCACCCACTGCGCCACGGAGGTCGTCAACTAAGTCGTACTAGTTGCGAAGCTTAGATGCGATAGCGGAGCTTAGTGAGCAACTGAGTTATCTAATAAGAAAAAATACTTCCCCGTGGCAGCTAGTTGCCGACAAAGAATATAAAATATCAATGGCAACAGGGCCCCAATTCTACTAAACCAATCGCTTCATTATGACTATGGTATCGTCGAAAAATCGCCACTATAGATACCTTTTGGTATTCTACTAACACAATCTTTTTTCAATGACCGCCGTTTCTATGACAACCCCATTGAACGTTTGGCAGCTTATGACAGGAATAACAATCATAATCGTTTAACAATGGTATGGCTCTATAATTGTTTTTCTTATACTAGTAAATTAGCAGAATTGGGCCCCTGGTTGTGAAATTCAATTGCCATGGCGGCTGAAAAGGCGACGCGATGTGGTCTGTACGTACACGTACTATGAACGAACAAGTAGGTCTCTATCTGCAGATAAATATATATCCCCTAGAGAATGCGTATAAAAAAGGTTTGTTATTGCATTGTTAGTAAATGAGCAACAATGTGGTATCAAAAATTGAAGAAAAACATCATAAAGGAACCAGCTTCACCTCGAACGAATAATTGAAAGTTATAGACTATTAAACAATTCTTTTTTTATGATATTTCTCAGACTTCTTTCACTGAGAGTCGCACAGTCCGTATTTACATAGACGAGACGCTAACGCGCATCAAACGCGATTCGGTCGTAACCTGTAAACCTCTGTATACATTCACAAATTCAGTCTCGCGTTTGTATCGATACAAATGCGCCAAAAACGCGCGTATTCCGTGCGGATATTGGAGGTACTAAATATCCTTTTTAGAACCACCAATATCTGCAAATATATACAAACGGCTGTATCTCGGAAACTAGACATTTTAGGTTAGCAGTCTCTTGGGGCAAATGGTAGGTATCAATGAGATCTACATTTCTGATGACAACTGTCAAATTTCAAACAGCCGCATCTTGTGATCTAAACGTTCTATGGTAACGGTTTAAGTATAAATCTGCAGAAAAATATATATCCCCTAGAGAAATACCGTACCATTATAGTACCAAGTATTAAGCGAATGAAGCGCACAGATGGTATGTAACCAGATGGCAACTCTTTCACCAATTGGCGTTAAACAAAAGCTCTCTAACTTTCATCTAATTAATAAATGGATCCAATTTGCTCGGGTTCAATAAGCGAGGAGTTCGCTGCGAAACTCTAATTTTCTCTGGTTCCAGATCTGATTAGCTTTTAGAAAATACGTATCGAATCGAACCAGAATATTGCCGTTTCGAATTGAGTTTAGTTTATTGAAACTATTCGAGGGAATTTATTATTTAACTTTTTAAACTATCATGGTTATGAACACTTTTTTTACTAAAAAGATAAAGATTTATTTATTTGCCGTAAACTTATACAGATGTTACAAAATTAAATGGTTTCACCTTATTCAGCCATAGTGGCGTGCAAATTACATGTCATATAACATTAAATTTTATACGGATAACTAAGAAATAATAATAGGTAATATAATGCCAGCACCTACTAATGAAATAATTGATCGAGCGAAGCGAGATCTCTAAATCAACTTGGGCAAATTGGCGTTGTATGTATATATGTATGTTTGTTTGTCCGAGGATAACTTAAGAATTGTTGGTCCGATCATCATGAAATTTAATACATAAGTAGGTAATGATGGCACAATTTTGATGTGACTAAATGAGCTATAATTGTGGGGGGGTTGTTGAGATAATGTGGTTCAAGGGGGGTAAAAAAAATGAGACTATTAGATCAAGTGGTAAATTAAATGAAAGGTCTTCATTAGTACATTGAGACTCCGTTTTTATTTTTAATAAAAATTTTATGGTTTTTGAGTTATGGGCCATAATAAAAACTACACTTTGACAAAATTCACAGGGTACACCAGTGACCCCACTGTGCTGAAATTTGGTATTCGTGTACCTTTAGTGACACAAATATAGGCAAGAGTCTGAAATCCAGAATAACTGCAATTTGTACCCCAAAAAAGAGTAACCACGTACATAAAATCCCGTTACCTCTAAAGTTGAATGAAACTGTAGGTCAAGTTAGCTGGTTATATTTCGTGGCATTATTTTGATAGTCAAAGATTACAAATAATATTTTTTTGTTTTAATCGGAGATTCGCGAGATCTCAGTTTGGGGCGAACCACTAGTTTTAAATAGATGGGAACTGTGTATCGATTTTATATTAATAGGAAGCTTAAAAACGAGATATTCACCATCAAAAACTTACAAATCATGGTAAGTGGTAAATCTTTTTAGTGAAAATAATTAGCTAATTCATTTTTTACTTGGAAATGAGCACAAAAAAGTGGGTACCTTTTTGCTTGTAAGCAGAAAGGGTATTTTAAAACAAGTTATAAAAAATACTGAATCCAAAATGTATTTTTAATCTTTTTGAACAATCATCATAACAGGCAGTGTAAATGATAGCTCACATCAGTCATTTTAAGCTTTTGAACAATATTTAAAAAAGCTTGAGGTGCATTGTAGAGGTCCTACCCAGGCTTCATTGATAGACTCGGTACTGTGCAAAAGTGGACTGTATTTATTTTTCTTCTTAGTTGCTAGTTTACAAGGTATAAATCGCGTTCTTGAATGATCACAAATTTCTGTTTTTTTTTTTTTTTTTTCGAATGGACTAATCTCGCTGTTGGCCTCTGAGGCCGTGACAGCTTAACCGAACTTTTGGCGAGCGCAGATGGCGCTCAGCCCAGTAAGTTTTTTAGGCAACTAGCGCAAGGGCACCACTTAGGTACGAACCTCGGCTTGGGCTGTTGCCGGGATGGGGATAGGAGAGAAACGCCCGGGTACATGTTTGTACCTCGTATAGGCGGCGACTGAAGGGATTCGTCGACCTCGCCGGCGAGATCGGTGTTTCTGTGAAGTGTTTACTCTGTCTGATGTAGATGACTCACCTTCCGCATTAGCGGAGGTGATTTCGTCATCCGGGTCTCCGAGAACGTGTCTCGGACGACGGAGGATTTTGTTGGCGGGCGAATCCAACGGGTAGACCGGAATGGTGTGCACCAAAGGGTTCGGATGATTAGAGGCATGTTCATAAAACCGCTTGGAAGCGAGCTTCATGAACCTGGCTATTGATTCTAATTTCATATCGCGATGTAGATCGTTATTGCGAAAGTACCAGGGCGAGCCTGAGGCTTTTCGCAAGAAGCGATTTTGAATAACCTGAATGGCACCAACTTTAGGAGAGTGGGCAAATACTACAGAGGAGTATGTCATGATGGGGCGAATGCACGCTTTGTAAAGGGTCACCTTATTTTTAAGGGACATTTTACTTTTCGCGCCTAGTAGTGAGGACAGTCGTCCTAGGGTGAACTTTGCCTGATTGCACCTCTTAGTGATGTGCAACCTAAAGGAGAGACGCCTATCGAGGATGACACCCAAGTATTTGGCTGATGGGGCCCAGCGAATGGGCTTGCCAAATAAGGAGATCGGTTTGGATCACAAATTTCTGTTTGAAAACGGTCTATCTTTATACAAAACTACTCCTCGCCCTAGCCATGGTGCGGGGATCGTAATTCACGCTTTCACAAATCATGTTATACAATTCTTAATACATCGAAGTTTCCAGCAAAGTTAGACGGGGACTTACATGTAGCTATCTCACTCTTTTGACCTTTACAAGTTTAAACTGTTACAATCTTAGCTACCTGTTAACATTTGAATCTGATTCGATCTTATAACTACCTAATACATTTCAAATCTAGATTCGATCCTGTCCCGTCTTTGATCGTCCGTTACATGCATAGTTATATGTATAGTTAATGCTTATCAGCTCGTGTTGAAAAGTTAACCCGATTTATTAAAATAGCTAGGGTAGAAGAGGGTGGTTTATGTTTTAGATAAACTTCTATAAATAGGTAGCGCTTAGCATTTATAAGCTCGTTTACGGTTTTGATAGCAAATGAAGTTTGATGTAAATCTAAGGAAAATAATATATTACAATGTTTAGAGCTGTTTACTTTTTACTCCTGACTTTTGGTAACTGGGGTTTAAGATTACTAGCGTTTTATGTATTAAAGATTCGTCATAGCGTTGTTTTTTAGGGTTTAGTACCTCAAAAGGGAAAAAGGAACTTTTATAGAATATGCCCGTCTGTCTGTCTGTCTATCAAGACCCTTTTTCTCAGGAATGCGTAGAGGTATCAAGTTGAAATTAATGTCAAATACCTACGTAGGTCTACGTTCCCTACAAGCTGTAAAAAATCAAGCTGCTAAATCAAAGCAATCAAAAAATACGGCCATTTTTGTTACATTTTTGCTCGCAAATAACCCGCTATAGGGTACTTCCCACTGACCTAGAATCATTAAATTTGGCAAGTAATAAGGTCTCACAAGACAATTAATCTAAAAAATCAGAGCATCGTTAATTTTATCACACTAATATTATAAATGGGATAGTTTGGATGTTTATTTATTTATTTGTTTGTTTGTTACTCAATCACGTCGTAACGGCTGAACCGAAATAAATTAAACTTGGTATGTACGTAGTTTATAACTTGAATTAACATATAAGTTACTTTTATTGACAAACTACGCGTGCATAGCCGCTTGCGCAATAAAATATTTTTACATAAATAAAATATTTTTTAAAATATGTTTGCTGACGTGGGAGCAAAAACCGCGAAGCTCAAGTGGGATTGGGCCGGGCACGTGAGTCGAATGCTTCCGGAGAAATGGGCCAACATTGTAACAGATTGGGTACCCGGAAGATAGACAGCGACGTCGAGGTCGGCCGCGAAAGCGTTGGCGTGACGACATCAATGGATTCGAGAAGGAATGGTGAGAATCTGCCAAGGATCGTGATAAGTGGAAGGAGTTGAGGGAGGTCTTTGCCCAGCCGTGGGAAAATGGAGGCTAGATAAAAAATATATCTTTACGCAACCCTCGTTCCGCGAGCCAGATTCGCACTTGTCTGGTTATTATATTATTAGTAGAAGCCAAATGGTGTGATAGTGTGATCAAAGATAGTGCACACTTGCCTTAGTTTCGATTAAGAGGTATACCAATACAAAATATTTTATTTACCGAAAAATTACATGATACAATAAAATATACCGGTGGTCTCCGCACTAGGACTTGCCTCCATCGCGGGAGGCCGGTTTACAATCAGAGTTTAACTTTAAACGCAGTTAACTTTCAGATTTATTAAAGGTTAGTTTATTGACATATGATCACATGAAAACCCATCGAAATTGAGAAGCTAATGTTTTAGTTTAAATAAGATCTCATTTGGAAATGCATCAGAGGTTTTTTTGTTGTGAGGTTGTAAATTCATAAAAATTGCATAATAATACGCTATAATATTACGCAAAAAAGCTGATAAAAATACCATGATTCGTGATTCATGTCTCGATAGTGCAGCATAGTTAATAGTATGAACATGGGTAAACTCTACCACGAATAAATATTAATATTATTACAATTTTTACGAGTTCATAACCTTCAATCAAAAAATATAAACGGGTCATAATAATAATAGTCATAATAGTTCTTTATTGATAATCATCATTATACGTCAACATATTCACGTACGTACATACAATTGTACAATATAAAATATAAAATTGACATAAAATATAATTAGTCCATTAAAACATAACAACAACAATAACACTTAATTCATATAAAATAAATGATTCTTCATTTACGAGCTATATAAGCTCGTCGAAGTTATAAAAATTTTGCTCAATAAGCCAGCCTTTTATTCTTTTTTTGAACATTATTAAGCTAGGAGCCTGCGTGACTGTGTCGGGAAGCTTGTTGTAGACGGCCGGACCCATGACATGCGTCAGCTTCGACGATTTAGTTAGTGTTCTCGAAATCGACTCGAGCTTGTGCCGATTGCGGGTGCTATACGTATGGAGGTGGCCGAGTTTTTCATAAGAGTCCAGGTTGATTCTAACGTAAGTTGCCACTTGATAGATAGCTATACAGGGCAACGTTAGAATTCCTAGACTCCTAAAGTGTGGTCTTGCAGTTTCGTCGCTACGGATTCGCACGATAGCTCGTACAGCCCTTTTCTGCAATCGGAACGCACGCTCCCAGTCACCAGCGCGCGCCCACAGCTCGGCGCCATACTGCAGCAGCGAGTGCACCGTGGCAAAATAACAGGCGCGAACTACATCGGCTGACACCACCCGCGCCATTCGGCCCAACGCATAGCACGCACTACCCAATTTCCCGCACAACTTGTGTATGTGGTTCGCCCATTGCAGTCCCCTATCGATCTGGAAACCCAGAAACGTCGTGCTCTCGACTTGGTCGACAGCCTTTCCATGGACTGTCACCGCCAACGACCGCATCGTGTGGCCCACCAGGCGGAAGTGTATAAAATGCGTCTTAGTTAAATTTAGAGCGAGTCCGTTCACTTTAAACCATTCCGCCAGCTGCCCCGCTGCGCTATTCAGGTTTTCCTCTAACCGATTGACCGATGGCGCGGTGACTATTGCGGCCACGTCGTCCGCGTACATAAAAACCTCAGCTTTTGTGATAGCTTCTGGCAAGTCGTTCAACAGCAAGGAGAACAAAATGTTTGAGACTGAGGACCCTTGAGCCACTCCCATGCTCGACCTTAAAGGATCAGACGTGATTCCACTCCCTAGCACCACCTGAGTTCGGTCTCTCAACAAATCCGTCAGAAGGGCATACGGCGGGCCGTTGATGCCATAGTATTGTAACTTGGCTGCTAGGGTTTTATGGTCAGCTACGTCGAACGCCTTCGATAAGTCACAGCATATCACTGCGACATGCTGTTTCTTCTCGCGTGCGGCGACGACAAGTCTGACGACCTCCCGCGTCAGCGATATCGTTGAGCGGCCCGCGCGGTATGCGTACTGCCGATCAGAGAGGGCATTCGTCGATGTCAAAAATGCTGTGAGACGTGAGCTTAGACCGTTCTCGAATACTTTTGCGACAGCTGGTATTATTGAGACAGGCCGATATCCGTCCATGTTGCTTCGCTTACCTTTGCCTTTAAAAATTGGGGATACTTTACTCATTTTTAATGGCGTTGGGTACGTACCCTCCCCGATACATTGGTTAAATGCAAAAGCCAGGACAGGAGCAAGTGCAGCTATAGCCGAACGAATGGTCTTCATCGATATGCCATACACATCTCTGGATACTTTAGGGGGTATCTGAGTCGTTACGATTCTGTAGATTTCTTTCGCAGTGAACGGGCGGAGCCGCCGAGAACGGTCGGCAGGCACGCGCGCCGAGCTCAGTGCACGGCACGCGCCAGCTACATCTGCGCTCGGCGCGCCGCACGTCCCAGCCGCGCTCAGGAACCGGCCGTTCATTGCGTTTAGAACATCTTTCTTGTTGCTGAACTTCGACCCATCCATCCCTACAATTACCTCAGTAAAGTCCAGATGTGGGGAGTTATTCTTTCCTCTCTCTTTATTAATTACGCCCCACATAGCCTTGGATGTATTCTTATTCGTTTCAATAATATTAGCATAATACTTACGCTTACTAAGTACTATTGATCAACTTATCATAATAATTGTTCATGTCATTTACTAAAGATTTTAAATATAAGTCATTTTTAGATTCTAAATTGCTAAATTGGATAATGTCAAATAATAATAATTTATAGTTTTTAACGTCTGAAGTAATCCAGGATGACTCATTCTTTTTAGTGTTGTACGTTTTTCTTAGTGGAAAACATATGTCAAATTTATTTTTAATTATATTAATTATCGATTGTATCATGTCATTTGGGCTATTATGTCTAGTAAAAGTGGCATTCCAATCAACGCTGTCAATGGAGGCCAAGAAATTAGCTTTATTGGCGTTACTAAATCGTCTTTTTTATTTAGACTTTTAGTTTTTTTTAGATTTAGGGTTTAAGACTATAGAGCCTTAACTGTTAAGTATCTAATTATATAAACAAAGTTGGGTTAGTTACACCATTCATAACTCAAGCACAGCTGGACTGATTTAGATAATCTTTGATTTGTTGGATTTGTCTCCGCCCCGAATAGCAGAATAACTATTAAAATATCGAAAAATTTACGCAAAAAAAAAAATTAAGAAGAAAATTCATTTTACCATACATAGATGCAACTAATGATGGCCGATTGACAATTCTACCGGTGACATACATTGGCAGCCCGCGTCACATGCATGTCAAGGCGGTACGAAGTTTGCCGGGTCTACTAGTATTTTATAAAATAAACAATTTCCAAATCTAATCTAAAACTATTTCCCTTGTTCATTCAACACACAAATCCAAATTCAAATTACCTATCTTAAAAACAGGATTGACACCTTTTTAAAATATGTGCCCAGTTTGTAAAGTCTCCTGCTCACTTTCCTGAGCCCGGTTGGTAAAACGTGAGAATTTTGCATAATACAAATCTCGCATTATCCTGCTTCAGCCTTTAGTTTTGGAATTCTGCCATGTAGTAGAGGGTAGTTTGGAATAACATAAATTGGACCATTAGGCGGCTTCAAAAGTCATATTAATATAAGCAAATAAACAGAATGAATTATGAAGATTTTATGCAACGCTATCTAGCCCCAAACTAGCCCAAACTAGGCTACATCCTAATCTAATAGATCATTGAAAAGAACAACCAACCTTGTTTCTTGCTTTTCTTTCCTGGCTTAGTCGCGAAGAAACAGACAGTAAAAACGTTTCAAAGTGATCCTTGTGATTTTAATGAATGAAAAGATTTTTTTTTAATTAAGCAAAGCTATGGGAACCAGATAACTTATAAATAGTTAAAGTTTTAAACATAAGTTAAAAATAATATTATATTAAATAAAAATATGTTTAGGTAAAGGGTTTTTATGTATCTAACTCTAAAGAATGGGTAGCGGCTCGAATGGGAAGAATGGGTAAGCACCGAGACAAATCTCTAGGGTTTTACAGTACTGTTAGTATGTAACAAACAGATAAATTATAATACGTAGATAAACAACCAGCCCCAGAATAAATATCTGTAGATCATGCAAACATTTGTTGCAAATTATAACTAATTTAGATCAGATAAAATGTAGAGGTAGAAAAAAAACGTGATGATTTAACTAACGTCTAATGTTTTTTCTCTCTCAACTTACAATTATTCAAGTAGGATTCCGTGTTAATACAAGTAACTTTTTAACAAAAATATAATCGACTTAACCAAACCACTAAACTGATTTTGATGAAATTGTCATGGTATCAATCTGAAAGTATATCCTTTCTAATAAAAAATAATGTTTAACATCGATTTATAAATGTCGGAGTTCTGAGGTAACAAACATCCTCCTTTTTTTTGAGATCTCATCATCAAATCCTAATTTGGTGCAAATGGGACCACCTGGGAATCTACCCTTTTAAACATAAAAATAATTTCTCGAATCGGCCCTGGCGCCTCGAGTACTCGGGGAACATACATAGAGGACTACGGTATGGGGTTATTCAAAGACGTTTTGATAATTTTATAGGCTACGGTAATCGCTTACCATCAGGTAGGCCACATGCTTGTTTGCTACCTTAGTGGTATAAAAAAAATAAAAAAAAGATTCCGATGAATTGAGAAGCTCCTCCTTTTCTGAGGACGGTTAAAAAAAGTTGCTTACTGACTGTTCACAATGTCGGCAAGAACTCTCTCTCTCTCGCTTACAGTTGGTAACCGAGTGTTTGACAAATCTTGAAAGTACTCCTAACTTTGGAGAATTGTTATTCATTTTACTTTCCCAGCGTTGGTCTCCGGGTAACATGATACAGAAAAGGGGAAAAGCGTTCCGTTATCAAAAAAATATCTGATGAATCTAAACGTTAGACACAAAATCGACCATTATAAATTAACCGCTTTGTCACTTAAAATGGTAATAAAAATGTTCGTGTATCATTTTACTTATATTACTTATACTTATACTTATAGCCCGTGGCTTCGCATGCGCGGTTTGTCAATAAAAGTATCCTATTTCTATTTAAACATCAAATATCAACAAAATCAGTTTAACAATTTAGTCGTGAAACGTAACTGACATAAAAATAATAAAGAGGGACAGAACTATTTTAGAATTCATAATATTAGTGCATGTATTAGATGAGATGCATTCCATAAAATCTTAAAGTTAGTATCCAGTAAGTAGTAAAATAATAATACAAAATCTCATTGCAAGTTCTCAAGAGCAAATAATATAAATCCTACATCCGCTGTTAATCTATATTTCCCCCGGGATATTGTTCAAGCCACGTGATTTTTGACGCGGTTCATCGAAGTGTCCTGTTTTATCCGAATAATACTTATTTATACCTGCCATTTATACCGGATAAAAAACATCAAAGAACAATCCGTCAAGCGTACAATACAAAGTTAAATTTGCAGTTGATGTTGGTCATTTTTATTACAAGCTTTTATTTAACTCGCAATGTACATATGTATGTTTGTCATCTGGTCTTAGATGATATCCAAGCAAGGTCTGATGATGGAGCCAGAAGGTGGCCATGGATTTGAATCTATAATAAGTATTGTAAGGCGGTTGTCTCTCAGGGCGTGAATAAATGAGTTCGGCACACGATCAATTGGTAAAACTGTATATTGAGACACGATAAACAAGTAGCAACAGTGATTGTACACAAATATGATGGTAAACACGAAATAAAATAATTAAAGTTAACGGAGCCGACGCGTCCTTCGCGGTGGCGTGGGCGAATCTCTCTTCCCGCTTGCACGTATTGCGTTCTCGCTCGGCAGAGGCAAAAAGATGCGTTCCCTATTCCCCGGTCGCTACGTCATTGGCGTGCGTTCATAAAAACAAAATACGGCTCCTGCTACAACCTCCCCCTCTAACCTAGACTATGCGCCCTCGCGTCTGGGTTAGTTCAGGTAACGTTTGGGTCGACCGCGCCTACGTTTCTCGTGAACGGGTAGCGGTGGTATGTCGCCTACAAACGGGGTCAATTGGGAGACGTGGTATCTGCCTAAAATAAGCCCAGTACTTATCGTTTCCAAGGTATACGTGGATGGACTCACAGCTTCCTTGACGCGATATGGACCGTCTCGTCGAGGCAGGAACTTGGGCGTCTGACCTCGGGTTGCGTCATTGCTTCCTTGCGTTTTCAAGAGGACGAGGTCTCCTGGAAAGTAATCAGGCGCTGGGCGTCGACTTTCATCTGCGAAACGCTTCTGCGTTGCCTGTATTCTCTCATGCACTTCCCTGGCTTCAAATAGCGCCTTCGACATCCGTCGAAGGTAAGGGGTAAGGCTCGTCACGGCGTTGTCGCTCTCTATGACGGCGCGCATGTCTGTTGTTACGTCGACTGGCGCTCGTATCTCACGACCAAAAGTAAGAAACGCAGGAGTGTCCCGTGCTGCTCGTGGTTGCGGAATTCATCGCGAATCGTACCGCAGCTAGATGGGCGTCCCAACTCTTGTGGTCCTTCCCTACAAGAATGGCGAGTTGCGGCTTCAGATCTCTGTTCTTCCTTTCCACAGGGTTCGCTTGCGGGTGGTACACCGGCGAGAGTGACTGAGAAATACCAAATGTATGGCATACCTGCTGCATGACCTCACTAATGAATTGGACTCCGTTGTCACTCAGAACTCGACGCGGGATTCCATATCTCAGGAACACCTCTGAAATAAGGATCTTGGCGCATTCGGCACTTGTGGCATTCTGTAGGGCGAATACCTCCACCCAGCGGGAACATGTCGCTGGTTTGCGAGAATACCGACGTAATTCAAAATTCTGTCAAATTGAATTCTGTATGCCAAACAATCATAAATCTTTGATATTTTATCGTGAACAGAGACGCAACGCCAATATCGCGCCAGCTTTCGTTAGAAAGAGACAGCGTCATTATTCACTTGAGACAAAATACTCGAAGCGTAATCACAAATAAAGACTCATCTCAGTTGAGCCAATGACAACAGAGTGAACGCACGATCGATTCTCGAAAATACCGACGTATTTACAGTTTGGTTGCAACAATTGTTGATTTTTTTTCAAGAATAGTGACTCATTTAGTTATCCGTCGTTGTTCCTGATAAAAGTAAGTATCTTTTTATGTCTCATTTCTATTTACGCCTGTATTCTTGAATAAATATGAGTGATTGCTTATGATATTGTATTTTATACCGACTTTTTGTAACTTGAGTCTATATTCACGAAAAATAAACGGATTTTATTTTGTCGTAAATAAGAAACGTCCTTATTTTTGAAAAAAGTGGGCATGGTTTTGCTTCTTATTACGAAATGCGTCTGTGTTTAAGAGATTTTGGGATAGAAATATTGAGTTAGTTATTTACATGGTATTATTTGATGATTAATTATTTACGTTAAATTATTTGTTTTAGATAATTATCTTTATCAGAGTTATTCAAGATGGCAGAAAGAATGTTATTCTTGGGAAAGTTGAAAGAAGCGGCCAGTCAAAATAAAGGAAATGAAGATCAACATGATTTAACGAATAGTGAACAAGGTTAGCCTACAATTTTCGTATATTTGCAGTTTATCTCAATTTTATTTATTCTTTCAACTATTTAACTATTTAAAATATTTTAGGTTCCAATACACATAAAAGCAGTTTGCCGTTAAATGCAACAAGTTGCGATGAAAATATCGAAAATTATATAAGCAATATATATACAGTGTGTCCCTGGATAAAGTGCAACCCCGAAAGGGGGTGAAACTAGATCAAAAATTATCGACAAAAAAATAGAAAAAAAAATTAAAAAAAAATTCGTATATACTTTATTGATGTATTAAAATTTTTATTACTCACTAATTACTCTATTTAATAAAAAAATTATTTCTTCCAAAGTAGTAGGTCTATTTTGTTAAAATAAAAACCATAATCATGTCAGATATGTGACGATGACGATAAAATAACAAATAACTCACAAACGAGTGGCTATCGTGACTTAAAGTTTAATTTTTGTATTAAAATTACATTTTTTAGGCTGTTTTTTTCCAATAAACTCCAAAAATCTTAAAATTAAGCCTATAATACTAGAAATTTTTATGACTTTTTATTATTGTCTATCATAATAGCTTTTAAATAAAAAAAAACCTACGTTCTAACATAAAAAATGTGCTGACGTAATCAGTGGTCAACTTTAAATGCTCCTAGCCAGCACATTTTTTATGTTAGAACGTAGGTTTTTATTTTATTTAAAAGCTATTATGATAGACAATAATAAAAAGTCATAAAAATTTCTAGTATTATAGGCTTAATTTTAAGATTTTTGGAGTTTATTGGAAAAAACAGCCTAAAAAATGTAATTTTAATACAAAAATTAAACTTTAAGTCACGATAGCCACTTGTTTGTGAGTTATTTGTTATTTTATCGTCATCGTCACATATCTGACATGATTATGGTTTTTATTTTAACAAAATAGACCTACTACTTTGGAAGAAATAATTTTTTTATTAAATAGAGTCATTAGTGAGCAATAAAAATTTTAATTCATCAATAAAGTATATACTAAATTTTTTTAATTTTTTTTTTCTATTTTTTTGTCGATAATTTTTGATCTAGTTTCACCCCCTTTCGGGGTTGCACTTTATCCAGGGACACACTGTATATGTAAGCAAAATAAAATATTTGAATTCAACCAGTCGAAAGATTTTTCGATATCATTTTTATTCCGATGTAGTAGTTTGTCCTGTTGCAAATAGTTTACGCTCACGCTAGTGGCTGATCGTAATCTCCTGGGTTCGATTCCCGGGAATTACAAAAATGTGAGTGTTTCTATTACATAATGGCTTGTTCCTCTGCAAGAAACCCGTGAAATAACTATTGCTTTTTGTATTTATTCTGTTAATAAATAAATGTTTATTGGATTTCAGGTAATAATTCAGAAGAAAATAAATTGATTTTGCGACAAAGATCACCATCCATATCGTCATCATCATCTTCTAGCTCATCTTCCTCGTCTTCTAGCTCATCTTCCTCCAGCAATAGAGAAACAGAAGAATGTAATAAAGAATCCAATAACATTATAAATTTAAATGAAAAAGGACTCCACGGCCATAGCTTAGAAAATAAAACCAAAGAAAATAAGGTAAGTATAGAGTCAGTAAATGATAATAAAAAAGATGAGACTGCAGTAGAAAGTATTTCACAAATAGAAAGTGAACCAAAAGCTGTTGAACTGACCAATATGAATGCTGAAAGTGAAGAAGAAAAGGAAGAAAGAGATTTTTCATCGGATGATAGTATCGCAGATCCTAATTATCACATTGAAAATAATGATTTATCGTCAGATTCGGTTGAAACAGTAGAAGAGAATGAAGAAGAAAATATTTCACGTAAATCAAACCAAAATATTACACGTAAGAGGAAAATGCAGCCAGGACTTTGGAAATCGAATGTAGCAAAACGTCTACGAAATGCAGGGAAAGAATATGTAGGCAAAAATAATAAAGTTATACGAGAGAGACGATTAGGACCAGGATGTACAGAAAAATGCAAGTTAAAGTGTAACACAAAGTTTGATGATGAGACTCGACGCCATATTTTTGACGCATATTATAAATTACCTGATTTGCAAAGTAAAAGAACTTTTGTAGCATTCAATATGTCCTCTATTGTCCCGACATATTATCAATATAAAAAAGGAACACGTCGAAATAATAACGCATTTTATTTTAAAGACAAAGATGGCGAAAAAATTCGGGTTTGTAAGAGTTTTTTTATGTCTACGCTGGATGTATCTGATAGATTTATTCGAACAGTTACCGAAAAATCAAGAAGTGACGTTTCAGGCATTATAGTGGAGGATCTTCGAGGGAAACATGGCAATCACAGTCGCGTAGATAATAATATTAAAGATAGTTTGAGAAATTTCATTAAGGCGATACCAAAAATAGAAAGCCATTACTGTCGAGCGGATACGCAGAAAGAATATATTGATGGAAGTAAGACTATTGCAGAAATTTATAGAGATTATGTGAAACAGTGTGAAGAAAAAAGAGAGAAAAGTGCTAATTATATCATGTTTAATAGAATATTTAATGGAGAATTTAATATAGCATTTTACCAACCAAAGAAAGATCAGTGCGAGGATTGTGTTGCCTACAATAACGCAACTGGAGAAGATAAAAATCGACTGAAGTCTAAATATGAGAACCATCTAAAAGAAAAAGAGCTTTCAAGAATGGAGAAGGTTAAGGACAAGAAAGAAGCAGAAGATAAAGAATCAACTATTGTAGCAGTTTATGACTTACAAGCTGTGATGCCATGTCCTAGGGGAGATGTGTCTAATTTTTACTATGTTTCAAAAGTGAATACCTTAAACTTTACGATCTATGAGATGAAAAATAAAAATGCGTTCTGCTACGTGTGGCATGAAGGAGAAGCAAATAGAGGAGCTATAGAAATAGGGACCTGTGTTTTAGAGTATTTAAAAAGTCTTGGAGATCTAACATCTGAAGCCAAACTTGATGTTATTTTTTATTCTGATAACTGCTGTGGACAGCAAAAGAATAAATTTATTATTAGTATGTACATGTACGCTGTTTCTACTTTAGCTCATATAAATAGTATCACGCATAAATATCTGATAAAAGGACACACACAAAACGAAGGAGACAGTGTGCATTCTGTCATTGAAAGAAGCATCAAAAAGACTCTGAAATCTGGCCCTATCTATACACCGGATCAGTACATTTCAATTATTCGCACTGCTAAAAAGAAAGGATCTCCTTACAAAGTCGTAGAAATGAGTCATAGAAGTTTTTACGAATTAAAGTCTCTAGCTTCTGACATGGGTAGAAATTTTAATAAAAATACTGATAATGAGACTGTGAAAATGGCAGATATAAAGATTTTGAAAGTAGATGCTGACCACAAAGGGTTCTTTTTCTATAAAACATCTTACGGTGAAAATGAATTTAAATGTGTGAAAATTACTAGCCGTGCATCAAAAGCTTTGGACGAAAATTACAGATTGCAATCTGCTTATAAAAAAAGGAACGGAATCTCAGAAAATAAGAAAAAAGGACTAGTAGATTTAGTTAACAAAAATATAATTCCAAACTATTATCGTCAATTTTATGAGGGGTTGTAAAATAAATGATTTATTTTACTTAGATTTCCTTTTAAGAATTAATGTTCCTGTTTTAGATATTTTTTCATTACTTATTTTGAAGAATTTACGTTTATTTTTATTTCATTTATTTTGATAAACAGGGTTTTTAATACCTAAATTTAAAGTTCCTATTGTATTGTTATAAAACTATTTTTTTGTTATACTTATAAGTACAAAAGTTTTAAACACTGTTGTAAGTTTTAATTTGTATTTTTAAGAGGCTTTAAAGCTAAATAAATGACATAACTTGATTTTTATAATTTGGTGTCTCATGAATAAAGACTGATGTCTGAAACCCCTGAAAAAATGTTTTTATGTTTTTTGATACTACGATAAATTTTCCTTTAATCAGTAAAGTCAATCCCTCAATAAATTATTTACATTTTGCGGTATGTACTAAAATATTTACAAAGAAATTAAAAAATGCCATTTTCTAAAATCAATCATTTTTAGTTCCGTCGCTATTCTCGCAAACCAGCGATGTGTCTTCCACTATCAGAATCCACTTGTTGCCGTCAGCGGTCTCAGGTAAGGGTCCGAAGAGATCGATGGCAACGACTTCAAAGCGGCGGTTCGCTGCGGGTGTCTGCAACAGGCCAGCCGGTTTTCGGTTATCTGCCTTGTATCTCTGGCAATCAATACAGGTCTTTAGGTACTTTGTTATAGTCTGTCGCATCCCAGGCCAGTAGTATTTTCCCTTCAGTCGGTCCAGCGTTCGCTCGACTCCAAAATGTCCAGCCGTGGGTGCGTTGTGGTATTCTGCAAGGAGCTTCTCACGTTCATGCTCTGGTATTACTAGGCATGCGGTCTCTTCTTCACATTCGTCCGGTCCGTACCGGTATAGGATGCCGTCGGAAATTATGAACCCTCGGTCTGACCAACCTCTCCCCCTAAACGGATCGTCAGTGTCCTCTAGGTCTTCAATAATTTTCCGTACTTCGGGATCCTTCAATTGATTCTCCCGAACATCTTTCGGGCTTCTCGAAGGAAGATCTATCTCGGCATAGCAGGCTTCCCATGGTGAATCGCATTCCTCTATGACATCATCATCCAGGAGCTTCTGTAATTCTTTCTCCAGGATGGCCCTTTTACCAGGGGGCATCCGGTACGGGGGTGCTGCGATGGGTTCCTGGCTAGCATTAATCTTCAACCGATGTGTTGCATACTCGGTCGGAGGCCCTTCCTTCGCAAAGCGGTCGGCTCTCCTCACAAGTAGGGCGTTTAGCTGGCCCCGCTGGTCTGACGTCAGCTTGGTGCCCTCGTCGTCCCTCAGCATCAGGTTGGCTGCCTCCATCTTCATCAGCTCCGTTCCGCTAGCTGTAGATAAGTCAAAGCTGGTAATAAACGGGTACCATTTCTGGGGGTCATCGTTAAAACACCAGCTACTTTGTGGTAGGTCTAGCATTATGCAGGCTTTCATAATAAAATCTCTACCCAAAAGAGTCCGGGTCTGTGCATCCGGAAGTACCATGAACGAGATAGGTATAGCTCGGCCTCCTAAGTTGACACTAATCTCGCACTCAAGTGCTTTATATAAATGTTGTGTACCATTAGCGAAGGCTATGGTACGGGATGTTTCCTTAAATTCAACTCCGGCATCAACTAACAAGCTGTATAATAAAGGCCCTGCGATTGAATGGGTTGCCCCTGTATCTAGAATGGCTACAACTACATGACCTGCTACTTTTATTTGCACTAGGGGGCGTGGGTCGTCATTATCATTCACATAAGCACTGCAAAAGTTAGATTTACTATCGCTGGGAGTGTTTTTACATGTTTCACATTTAGACTGAATCACTCCCAATTGACCACATCCGTAGCAACACAACTGGGCACTATTACTAGACTTAGCTGGGCTGATATAAGACCTGCCTGCACTATCGTTAGATTTGTCTTCTTTATTACGACACTCATCACTTGTGTGGCCATATCTTCTACAAAACCCACACTTCGGTCGCACACGCTTATGTACCTCATTGATGCTACGCTTCGTGTTAAGTGCGGACAGGTTAAAACTAGGTTTTTCTAGGGTCGAGCAGGAGCCTGCGGCAATCGCCGGGTTGACAATACTCCGCGCGGTAGCGAACGGGTTAACGGGGCATGCACTGCTACTGTTACTAGCAATACGATTTGAGCTTACCTCCGCCAAGGATTCCTCCACTAACCTGACCTTGGTTTACGAGTTGTTCTAAGTCGTCCACGCCATCGCGAGATATGCGCTTTCTTATTCTACGGTCTAACAACCCGTACACGATGTCGAGTTTCATCACTTCTGAAACAGAGTACGGTAATTTAGCCAACAAAGCTCGCACTTTACAAACAAACACATCGGCACGTTCACTTGTTTGTTCCGTCGCGAATATATCGCGGAAGATTTTGTAGGCGGGTCGCGGCACTCCGTACATCCCGCGAAGTCGCTGCAGGGCGTCGGTCCACGCCGTCACGGACGCCTTTACACCCTGCCACCAGACGGCTGCCTCGCCAACCAGCAGCATAGGCAAACCGCGTAGGGCGTTCTCGTCGCTGACGTTGGTGCAATCGCGGAATACCTCGATCGCGTCTATAAACGCCTCGAGCTCATCCGCGTCTTTCGACTCGCCGTTGAAACGCGCCGTACACTTCACAAAGTTACCGCTTTGCGGCGGCGGCGACGGGTGAAACTGCCCCTCGGGTCTCGGCGACGAAGCGTTTGATAACAATTCTTTGTTACTCGCTAACATATTCTCGATTAGGACTTGGTTCGCTTCGATCTGGTTCCTCGAAATATTAGCGACCAATGTCTGCAACATGCTTTCAGACATAGTCACGTTTGTCACCTTTTCCGTGCAATTCGGTTCACTATCGGTATCAGACTCCTGCGCGTCATCTCTGCCAATGCGTTTCTTCGGCGGCATAATCTCGCTCGGTCGCTTGGGTGATGAAGGCGGTAAATCTTCGCACGTTGGTAATATCCTTGGCCGGTAGAACGTGTAAGGCGCACAGCTCGGTGATGATCCGTTTCTCACGCGACCGGCAGCGCTCTATCTTCCGTTCGTCACTTTTCCAGGCCGGTATAACCGTTGGCGGGAACGTTGAATTCGCCCGTTTTACGTGTAGGAAAGCGTCGCGTCGGGAGCGGCGGCGGGCGGAAGTGGACTCGCCCGCGTGTGTGCCGGATCCTATTGCTTTATGCACTTTTCTCAAAGTGCCCGTGAATGCCACTATCGGAGGATGTCCTATGATAACTGCACTCGCGATAAGTACACTGCACTGTTAGTTTCTTTCGTTATTTCGTGGGTTTCACTGATTTGATCGTGCCCGCGAGTTGGGCGTCACTGTAAGGCGGTTGTCTCTCAGGGCGTGAATAAATGAGTTCGGCACACGATCAATTGGTAAAACTGTATATTGAGACACGATAAACAAGTAGCAACAGTGATTGTACACAAATATGATGGTAAACACGAAATAAAATAATTAAAGTTAACGGAGCCGACGCGTCCTTCGCGGTGGCGTGGGCGAATCTCTCTTCCCGCTCGCACGTATTGCGTTCTCGCTCGGCAGAGGCAAAAAGATGCGTTCCCTATTCCCCGGTCGCTACGTCAGTGGCGTGCGTTCATAAAAACAAAATACGGCTCCTGCTACAGTATGTTTTTTGTCTGAAGATAGTTTTCGAAGCGTAAAATGAGACGATCAGGTCAAATGGGATGTTTGATGAAAGGTTTTCATCAGTAAATTTCCACCCTATGCCATGTAGTTCATAAATTATTAGCCATAGTATAAACTGAACATTGAAGAAATGAACAGGGTATACCAGTTTTCCTACCTAAATTTGTAGAAGGATGATTTCCTTTATGTTTTTATTACACGTTTAGATAAAATCTATAGGTACATATTTCAACAAACAAACTAAATCATCTTTTCAAAGTTTTTATTTCAATCTTTAATCTTGCAGGAGGTTACGAGTTAGTAACGCTGTCTGAAATGAAAATTAAAAAAAATGCATAAATTAGAAACCACAAGATAGATTACTCATCACCAGCTAAAATGGATGGTGCTATTTAAACAATTAATACCTACGTAATTATTTTTTAAAGCATCTCAAAAACTACCAACTTTTAACGTAAGTGTTCCGATAGCACTATACAAATAAAATACAGTTAATCATATTAAACATTAATAAACCACCATATAGCGTCAGATTTGTCGCATTAACTATTATCGCTTGTTAATATTTACTTCTTTCAAAACATTATTTTGAACCTTCGTGGCAATAAAATAAGAGCCATATTTAAAGGCTCATTCATCGCTATCCCATTGTAAGTTTGATTTAATGTGCTTCTAATATACCCATGAGTTTGCACGTCTTCTCTGAGTGACTGGTGTTTTTGTGAGGTATGGTAATTTATTATGCAACATAAAATATTTATTCAGACGGGGCGTGATAAGTGAACCTACTGTAAAATAATTTCCCGACTATTGAAGAGGGTTATGTATTACCTACATACCAGCATTCATACTTACTTACTTAAATCACCTAAATAGATGGATTTATAGATTTATCCTGGCTTGCACATCGATACGTAAACATATACGACTAAACATGTTTAAATTTGACGTCTTCGTATGCTATTTGTACTTAAAACGGGATATTTACCATGATTTGTGAGTTTTTGAGTATCCCTATATTTCGACGCAGTTGCATGCGCCATGATACTTCCAAAGTATTATTTGTATGGTTTAAATGCGTACCTATAGGCAACGTTGCAAATTGCCTTTTGACAAAGGATGTCAAAAGAAACGGATATTTGAGACTGACACGGGGTAAAAGTATACGAAAAAATGTAGGGCTACAAGACTCCAGGTAGATACTATTTTATTTTACAATATTTGGCCGAGTGTAAGGCCTATGCGTGGGGGCATAACTACATTACTACCTAAGCAGGCTTAACTATAGAGATACAGAAAAACTTAGGCCAACGACCCACATATAACTAATATTATTATGATATAATAAAATATATATTATAATTGCAATACTAAGACTTAGGGTATTTTTTTCCTAACCTGTACTGTCCCACTGCTGGGCAAAGGTCTCCCCCAATTCTTTCCACCCCTCTCGATCCCTGGCCAACCCTACCCAATCACTGTTGAAGACATCTAGGTCATCGCGCCAGCGTTTTCTCGGGTGACCGCGTCGTCTTTTGCCGTCTACGGGTATCCATCCTGTGATTTCCTTTGCCCATCTATCTTGTTCCATGCGGGTCACGTGGCCCGCCCACTCCCATTTCAGCTTGGCTGCCTTGCGATCTACATCAGCGCTACCAGTCTTCGAGCGCAGCGTGGTATTTCTAACTAGGGTATTTATTAATATAAATTTAGGGGATATAAAATTTTAAATAAAACTAAATCACTAACTTAACTTACGTCGGTCTACTATGCTTTATGCCAATCCCTGATAGTTTACTGCATTACGTGCTGGGGCAGTGCCGCTAAATCCATTATCATACAGGTGGAAAGAGCTCAGAGGTCTGTTCTTAAGGTGATGTTACGCAAGCCCTATAGATATCCCACGACGTCTCTTTACATAGATGCTGGTGTTCTAAGTGTGCGCAAACTCTTTGTGCTAAAAACATCTCTGATAACGCATAAATCTGTCATAACATCCCCAGAGTACGACTTCTTATTAAACCGCAGAGTCTCTAAATTACCAACCCCTCCCGTTAATACAAAATTTGCACAACGTTTAGGTTGTTTTATGAAGTTACACGTCTACAACAATGTCGCAAAATACTGTGACATAAAAAATAAATCAGTTAGTGAAGCAAAACGTATGATTAATATTTGGCTAGCTACAATAACTTACCAAGAAACTTACATTATAATATTCGAAAGTTAACTTCATTGGAATTTTTAAGTTTTACAATATATATTTTTGTTATAAGTACTATATACATACATAATTATTATACAATATTTATTTATCTTGAACTCCCCTATCTATCAAGTCAATCGGTGCATCATTAGCTTTTACAACTATTATTACTGTCTACTGTGCGAGAATTCGTTTATGAAAAGTTGTTTATATGTTTCCTCGATACAGGCTTAGCCTGGTGAGGAGACGACAGGTACCTCTAAATGTTTACCCTGCTCTACGAATTGTACTTACTAAAACTGTAACCTAAGTTAAGCTATGTACCTACGTGCATTTTGTAGTAAATAAATATTTTCATTTCATTTTCATTTTCAACTAATAATAACCATATGCCCGCACACTCACAATCACATTCACCCCTGTTAGATTAGATAAGAGTAGTTTTAAGAGTAGTGGAGTTTCTTGTGAAAGGGCTCGCCCGGGGAAGTGCTACCACCATATCTATTTCTACCGCCAAGCAGCATTGCTGTGTTTCGGTTTGAAGGATATGGTTGCCGGTGAAATTACAGGCACATGAGACTTTACACCAGTATGCCTCAAGTTGATGGACGCAGGGAAGTGCATCGTAGGGCACATATTTTCTAAGGAGCGTGACCTACGAGACAAACTTTGTTATAGGCGATGGTTACCACTTAACATCAGGTGGGCCATAGGCTTGTTCCATCTCGAGTAGGATAAAAAAAAGATAAGATAATTCTTATTGCACACCACGAAACAAATACATATAAAAAACAACTAAGTAAATCTATGGATACAATTGGCGGTCTTATCGCTAAATAGCGATCTCTACCAGGCAACCTTTGGATGGAATGGATTGTGTGGACATTACCTGGGGTGTAATGGTGTACATAACATACTACATACGTTTAAAAATGACAAGTGACTTGGCACATATGATAGCTACCGGCAGTGCATTCTACTTTACACCGCGTTCTCTTACCTACATGTTGGACCTTAAACACTCCTTACGTTCATTATTATTATAGTAATTTAATTCTAGTTTGTAATTTAGATTATAATTTATGTACATAGCCAATCAAACTTGGTCAGTTGTTATTTATGTTTGACGAGAGCCCGAAGCAAATCACTGTAATCCTCACAACACAGGCTCGCCAGAGGCCTAGTATGAGAAACAGAGCTATTCTGCTCCAATAGCCTAACATGCCACATCAAATTGTCACCTGTCATTTTCATTGTAAATTGTCATTGTAATCTGCTAATTTAGCCTAACATTTCATATAACCTATTATATATACTAAGTACCAAACAATTTGAAATAACTCATTATATTATTCTTATGAGTGAGGTACAAATAAATAGAGTTGAATGCAGCCAATCACATAATTGTGATCAAACTTTACTTGTTACGTTAATTTGATCATTCATTCTAATTGACAATATTTATTTTGTGCGAAAGAAAATGATGCTCTTGGCACATGATTGGAGAAAGTAGAATGATAATGAGAAGAATCCAGCAGTGGAATGAGTTCTGACGCACTCCAATTATTATGATTTTGGTTTCGCGCTATGACGCATTCGCATTTTGACATATCAGCATTTGGACCAATACTCAAAACGTCAAAATAAGGCCACATCTCACTACATCAACCCGGCACCCGACTCGCACCGCCTCACCGCTCGGCGTTCACTCATTGACAGCGGGTGGGCCACGGGTGGACGCCTCGTTATTGCCAGTGAACGCCGCGTGGTCAACCAGTGGTCCTCGCGCAGTCAACGGGTGGACACCGAAACGTTAGAAGTAAAGGCTGGAAATGACGGGTAGGCGGGGAGCGAAGCATCGCCGCCGCATTGTGCTCGCGTGAATCACTCGCGGGCCACGCGCGGTCAACGCGCGGGCCGCGCGGGGTCACCGAGTGGTCAACTCGTCGTCCGCGCGTAACGGCATACGGCCGAGGCGATCCGGAGGTGATGTAATGAGCGCACGCCCATACAATTTCATTTATAGAATACTAACCGCTCGAGGCGAGGCGGTGCGGGTCGGGTGCCGGGTTGATGTAGTGAGCTGTGTTAATCTACCGCTACATAAGTTAAAATAATCATCATCATAATGATTAATGAGTTTTAGAAGATGATATCCCATGTTAAGTATGCGTAATAATGCGTATTGATAATTTAGCTTATGCGTTATTAACGTCATATTACGCGTCTACGAATGTCTGATTGGTCAATTACTTATACTTTTGAAGAAATTGGACAGCATGGGAATCCGAGGTGTTGCTGGAGAATGGTTCAAAAGTTACTTATCAGAAAGGAGACAGTGTCTAAAGATTTTGCAGGTAATAAGCGAGCCCCGACCGGTTTCTTTTGGCGTACCGCAAGGCAGCATACTGGGACCTACGCTTTTCAATATGTACATAAATGATATCCATGACCTCACCATTGATAATGCCCAAGTTATATGTTATGCTGATGATACCGCGGTGATTTTTCACGGACCTAACTGGCAAAAAGTGTCATCACTTGCTGAAACTGGTTTGTCACAGATTAGTGGATGGCTTCGTCAGAATCTTCTAACCCTAAATACGGAAAAAACCAAGTATCTGTGCTTCCATAAGACCTCTGCTTCTGCTCCTCCGATGTATAATTTAAATATTAAAACACACAATTTTGCCTGTCTTGACAATTCCTGTTGTAGTTGTGACTCTATTAATAGAACAAATTTTATTAAATACTTGGGAATCTTTATAGACGAGAAACTAAACTTTAAAAAACATATTGAGAGTCTATCGGCACGTGTTCGAAAAGTAATAAATATAATGCGCAATTTGCGAAACATCGCATGCAGGGAACTACTCCAAACCGTATACCTTGCGCTGTGCCAGTCCCTTATATCATACTGCATTACGTGTTGGGGAAGTGCCGCTAAAACTTGCCTTATTCAAGTTGAACGAGCGCAACGCTCCGTACTCAAAGTAATGCTTATGAAACCTTATAGATATTCAACTACAGATTTGTACAAAGAAAGTGGTATTCTAAGTGTCCGGCAACTTTTTATTTTGAAAATATCGGTATCAGCTCATAAGCATTTACTTTCATCAGAAAATTACTTGGAGCTGAAAAGCAAACGAGTCTTCAAAATTCCTACTCCGCCAATTAGTACATCCTTTGCGCAACGTTTTGGTCAGTTTATAAGAGCATGTGTTTATAATAATGTTTTAAAATTTTGCGATCTAAAAAATAAACCCGTAAGAGAGGCAACATATATAATACAAAAGTGGCTAACTACTCTGACGTACTCTGATACTGAGACTATTCTGAGTGTTACAACCTAAAAGTCCCAAATATTTATCCTATGTATTATTTTTATATATTTATTATACTTATATCGATATTTAATATTTTATTACATTTTTATTATATGTTGTATATTTATTTAAGATTCACAAATTTAGGTTATTATTATGTTACAGTATTATAAGTTATCAATTGTTATTTTATTAGTCCGAGGTGTAAACAATTGCATAATCCATACAAGTACTTCAAGGTCTTCGCGATACAGGCTTGGCCTAGTGTGAAGACCACCGACTAAATCATTTAATTAATAAACCCTCTCAACAATAAGTTTACTTTACATATCTGTTTTAAAATTATTAGTCATAAGGTGTGCTTTTTGTTGATAAAATAAAAATATTTCATTTCATTTCATTTCATTTCAATTAGAAAAGTGGTCATTATTCGTCAGAACCAGTGGGCAGATGTGGTAGGCTAAGCAGATGGATTTTATTGATACTATATTGTGAAAGCTGTATATTAACCAGTGGTTCGCCCTGAACTGAGATCTCGCGAGCCTCCTATAAAAAAAAATATTTGTAACCTTTGACTATCAAAGTAGTGCCATGAAATGAACAACCACATAACTTGACCTAAAATTTCATTCAAATGACCGGTAACGAGAGTTTATGAAAATTGATTATTCTTTTTTAAGGTTTAAATTTCAGTTATTCTGGATTTAAGACTTTTCCCTGTATTTGCTAAAGCTACACCCATAAAAAATTGCAGCACGGTGTACCCTGTGAATTTCGTCAAAATATATTTTTTTATTATCACACTAATATTATAAATGCGAAAGATTGGATGTTTGTTTATTTGTTACTCAATCACGTCGTTACGGCTGAACTGATTTCGTTGAAATTTAGTATGTACGTAGATTATAACCTGGATTAACACATAGGCACCTTTTTGATGACAAACAACGCATGTGAAGCTGCTGGCGGAAGCTAGTGGCTAATAACTTAAAAACTACAAGGTTTAAACTAAAGACGTACCACTTGACCGGATAGGATGATCGGATCAATGCTTCGAAAGTTATCCTCGGACAAACAACCATACGTACATACATGCAACGCCGATTTGCCCAAGTTGATTTGGAGATCTCGCTTTGCTCGATCAATTACCTCGTTATTGTAAAAGCTTTCGGATAAATGTATTTTTAATTTAAACTTTGTGACAGGATGAACCTTTGTACACAACATAAACATTGCCAAGCAAAACGCGGAAAGTAGGCGTGTAAATTAAAATATATTGAGGAGCAACACGCACCGTACCAGAATGAACCAGAATGAAAATGTTCCAACGATGTGCGCACGGCTTAATAGAAAACTTCTAGATTGAATTAATCTTTGTGCTGCATAATTAAATTGGCTCGGTTCACAGTCCGAATAAAAAGGCTTGTTCACTGAGATGTAGAAACCCGTTAGTATTAAAAGTGCTTACAGACCGCGTTGTATCTTCTTAGTCGTAGAACTTTTGATAGAATATTAGTGGTTGTCATGTCAGGTTTGTGGTTGCCACTTTTCTTGTACCGATGCTCTTCTGGCACATTTTATAATTGATTAAGACGTTTATTTTCTCTCTCACACTTTCAAAAGGCACTTATGAACCAGGTGTTCTTAAAGATTCAATATAGAATTATAAGTAAAAATAAAATAATAATACAAAAAAATTATAGGGCTTAGGCTATAGGGCTTAAATATACCCAGTTCGTAACCTGTTTTGTGAGAGACTGGTGTCTGAGGTAGGTTTATAAAAAAACCTGTGGTACAGGTCACCAGTGCTCTCACTCCGCGGGCATTGGTGTAATGTGAAGTGTGTGTGTGTGAGTGTGAGCATGGATTTTGTGAGGATTATTAAGATAGATATACAAGGAGCCATAGAAGAAGCGGTTGATTAGGAGAGAGGAATGAGTAGTTCTTGAGTTTTATCATAGGAGAGAGTTTTGAGCCAATCCGAGGCAGCCTCTTGCACTTCGCTCTAGGTTGGGAATAAATGGACACATTCGTTCAGGGGAACATCTAAGGCATCTAGGGCAGCCTTAACGGATCCGTTCATTTTATTGGTTCACTTTTCATCTGCTACGTGCTCTTTTTCCCTCAACCTTCCCCTACACCACCAATCGTTTAATGGATAGCTCTCCGCGATGCGACACGTGACCAAAAAAGATAAGTATCCGTTGTGCCGTAGAAGAGAAACACTGCTTTATGGCGTGTTCTTGTGGTATAGACTGATTGCAATATAATTTTGTTCACGATACCAGAAGCATTCTTCTTCAGCACCACATCTCGGCACTTACAACTCGCAGAGTATGGAATGAGCCAGCGTTTTCTCTGCAGGCTGTGTCGGAGTTAAACTAATTCTACCCTCGAAGGCTGAAAGTGTCTATCTGTGTTTAAACTAAAGTTATTTCAGTTCCGATAATGGAATTATGCCTGACCTAAATCTCTAGTGCTTGATTAAGGAACTTGGAAAAGTAGGGGGTAGGCCTATGGGAACTGTTATTAAAAAAATGCAAGTTTAATAAAGGAAAATCAAATTAAAACATAAAATAATGTAAAAACAAAAATGTTTATTGGGTAAAAAATATGAATACTGCAAAAGATGTTATGATATTAAAAATATAGAATATTGATAATTTCATATCTTTGTATAATTATTATTATTCTACTGTACGTGTGTATGTCACTGAACTCCTAAACGGCTGGACCGATTTGAAAGAACTTTTTTGTATGCGTTTAAGTGGCGCCCTGGATGGTTTAAATTCACAATTGGACCCGGTAGGTGGCGCTGTTGTCGAGATCCATAAAATTGCGGACGAAGTCGCGGGCATACAACTAGTTAATTATAATACATTTAGCCTCCCTATAACATTATTTTCGTTATAACGATAACAATAAAATTAAAAAAAAAACAAAATAGTGAATTCGCAAATACCTATATTATGTTATGATTCCTGATTTTTATCTAACTTTTTCCAGTAGATAAATTAACACAACCCTATTTATCAACCATAAAATTTGTATTTGTCGTAATTAAACTAATTTCTATCGTAACACTTTAACTCCGTTATTTCGTAATAGATTTTAATTGAATTATTAACAGTTAATTAATACTTAATTGTCGCACAAATAAAAACTACATAACTAGTGGTTCGCCTTGACTACAATTTGACCTACAGTTTAATTCAAATTACAGGTAACGGGAGTTCATATAAATTGGTTATATTTTTTTGGGGTAGAAATTGCAGTTATTCTGGATTTCAAACTTTTGCCTATATTTGTGTCACTAAAGCTACACTAATACTAAATTTCAGGACTGTGGGGTCACTGGTGTACTCTGTGAATTTTGTCACAGTTTAGTTTATATTACGGCTAATTACCTAAAAACTACAAGGTTTAAGCTAAAAATAAATACGGGGTAAAATGTACTCAGAAATACCTTTTATTAGACGTTGCACTTGAACGGATAGTTTCATTTTTTTTTACCCCTCTTGAACCCCAATATCTCAACAATACATTTTTAGCTGTTTTGGTCACACCAAAATTGTGCCATCACTACCTATGTATAAAATTTCACGATGATCTGATAAACGCTTCGAATCTTGGATTCTTTGGACAAACAAACATACATAAATACAACGCCGATTTGCCCAAGTTGATTTAGAGATCTCGCTTCGCTCGATCAAATACTCATTAGTATCTTCGAGAGACCTCCGAATACATTTCTTGCTAAACCATGACAAGAAAAAATAATTTAACCCAATCTGTCCCTAAAAGCCATTGCGCTTTAGCAAACATAAACTTGAATAGCCATAGGGAGCGTCGCCACAAAGCTGGCACAAATTACAAGCGCTCAAGGAAATGTCACTACTTTCCTCTACAAAGAATATCCAATACATTTACTTACAGAAGTTCAGAGGGTACCATTAGAACTTAAGTTCATTAAACGATTCCTTGATAGAGCCTTCCTTTCAGTGCAGTTTGCAAGTAGTACTTTTCCACGCGATTAAGAAAATTACTGTGGAGTATTTTACTCGTATTCCTTAGTTAAGAGTGCAATAAATTGTGAGTAGGTATTACGGGCAACTTGCACAACGATGCCTTAACGTATCTAGCGGCTAAATATGATTTAAGGAGTTGTCAAATCATACAAATACGTCGTAACTTAAGAGTAGTAGAGTTTCTTGTGAAAGGGCTCGTCCGGGGGTGTACTACCACCATACCTTTTTCTGCCGCCAAGCAGAATTGCTGTGTTTCGGTTTCAAGGGTATGGTTGTGGGTGAAATTACAGGCATACGAGGCATTACACCTGTATGCCTCAAGTTGATGGACGCAGGGCATTGCATCGTAGGGCACGTTTCTAAGGTGCTTGATCTACGAGGTAATACTTTGTTATAGTCGATGGTTACCACATAACATCAGGTAGGCCATAATCTTGTGCTATCTTCAGCTAGAATATTAAAAAAATATCTATAGCATCGGATAAATAAATATTACACATCAGTTTACCAGTTTATTTGTATTTGTTGAATGGATTGTCCATTCGCATTAATTATTAGGGCACATATCTCAAAGAACTGACGGCCGTTGGGGTATAAAGGGCATCGAGTGGATACCACGCACTGGAAAGTGCTGAGGGCCGTTGGATGATGCGGAAACTAGAAATCTATGGGTATATTTTCACTGGATGTGTTCTGGTTGATCTGATGATGATGATAATAACTTGATTTATTACAAAACACGTTCACAAATTATGCCTCAAAAATACGCCTTCACACCCACTTCGTGTTGTCCTAGCACATGACTACACATACAAGCTGTATTCTACCACCTATGAGATTCACTAAGAGTTCAACTGAAATCGTCGTGATATCGTATTAAACTCATCACACTATCACACTAATATTATAAATGCAGAAGTTTGGATATCTGTTTATTGTTGTTGTTTGACGACCTCCGTGGCGCAGTGGGCGTATAGCCGGCTGAGACGCAGGAGGTAGCGGGTTCGATTCCCACCGCGGAATAAATGTTTGCATGATCTACAGATATTTGTTCCGGGTCTGGATATTTTTCTATATATTATAAGTATGTATTTACAAAAAAAAAAAGTATATAAGTATTCTATCAGTTATCTGGTTCCAAAGAAATTATAATCTCAGGAATCACTGTCCCTAACTAACTCACCGCCGAAAAGCGGCGAGCGATACCTTGCATTTGTGTGAGTGCCGAAAATGTCTAACATTATTAATACCAAAAGTTAAATAGTCTAAACTCGACTTTATTCCGCAGATTAAAAGTTTCATTTCAAGCATTCGCATTTTGGAGATATGACGTTATGAAATGAAGCAGCTGTTAAGTCGTAAAAATTTATTGCCTTCTTTTGTCCTTTAAAAAACTGTTGACTTTAACGGTATGGCAATAAGGTCGGATTCAAAATGTGCTGTTCGAAGATCGTAAAATTACTCCGTTCGGAACAGAAGTGTGGAGGAGTAGAAACGTAAACAATATTTTTTTGTTGAGAAATGAAATTTCGAATCTATTACGTAGGGATAAATCATTTGTTAACCAAATTCAAAAGTCGGATTTTTTAATAATCGGTTAGTTTGATAAAATCTTTCATTTTTACAGGCTCCTATTCAGTTTAATGTGCCTCGTTGTCTTGTCTATCGTTTATAGGTAATAAAATATTGCGATATTAGACCTGCCCGGTTTCTGATATGAGTTGAAATTTTGCATGCATATGCGACATGAAGCTGATCTCATGATGCAGTAAGATGCTTAAACTAAACTACACAACAACATCGACTTTAGGTTCATTTGATCTGTCTTAACTAGTATTCGGATCCTAAATGATATCCAGGTCAGGGTTTAATGACGGAGCCAGGCTATGGGACCTCTGTAATAAAATGACATAGTTACATCGAGTGTGGGCTCGTTCGATTAGTGTTAAAGAGTATTCTTTACCTAGATGATATCCAGGGTCTGATGATGGAGCCAGAAGATGGCTATGGGAACTGTGATTAAACGATGCCACCTCATCGAGTTTTTGGGCTCGATTAATTTGTCTTGCCGACTACTCGGGTCCTAGATGAATTCTCTTCTCTACAATAATAAAATCGTAAATCTCCCTTCAATGTATGAGACCGAGGTCAATGATGCAAAAAGGAGGGTCATAACATTTTCATCCTCGCGTACGAAGTTCCCGGGCAACCTCTAGTTTTGAATAAAATCGAATTTTGTATTGTATACAATATTGCAGAACCATGTTTAGTACTAGAACTTTAACAGTATAGGCAGAAATCAGCAAAAAGTAAATATTGCAAGAAGTAGGACAAAGATATAGAGTGCTGTAAGCCTAGCTAAGAGTTTCAATTTCTCTTTTGCTGTTAATTGTGTATTTTGTAACAGATAACGAGCAGTTGACATTAGGCTATTGTACTTCAGATAAAGGGGCTTGGTGGCGCTGGTGGTAAAAATGCCTGTATTTTTAGTACCGAAAATTTATCTCGTTGCCCACAATTTAACGGTAGGGTAGGCTACCGCGTGTTTTTTTAATGAATTTGATAAAAATAAAACACGAGAGTTGTTTGTTTCATGAAGGTAGTTTTAGAATTGGCCGCATCTGATTAGTATATAATGCTTACTAATAAAATTGTTTTTTAAACTTGTTAAAATGTTTTTAGTATGCGACTCCATTCATTCGAAATTTAATGTAGTCCGGTTCATTGGTCTTCGGTCACGTACAGATAAATGAACGATGCAACGCGAGGGAAAGGGACAGTAGCGTAGCGTAGTCGTGTGTCTGTAGTTACAAATATTTCCGTAAAATATTGTTTTAAAGCATATTATAGACTAATTCAAAATCAAATTCATCAAATTATCAAACTTTAAGGTAATACTCACCGGAAATACGAAATTCCATCTTTTTTTAATGTAGTTAAAGTGTTGTTTTTGCAACTTTTGACGGAGCACTTGGACATGTTGTCACTTCGACGGCAAGCGCGCGACTAAGAGCCGAGAGTGCTTAAGCGGCGTTTAAGCACTCTCCAGCGTGGACGTCCTTGACGGGCCGATCGTATATCTAGTATTTTATTGATCGTTGTCTGGTTCCCATAGTACAAGCTCTGCTTAGTTTGGGGGTAGATAGCGCTGTGTGAAATGTCCAGCTACTCAATTAGGTCGTAACGGCCGAACCGATTTCGATAAAATTTAGTATGTACATAGATTATAACCTGGATGGATATAGACTACTTTTTATCCCATAAATCAGGTCTCATGTGAGAAAATGTGATGTCAAGTCAAGTTGTAACAGCGAGTTTAGCTTTATTTCTAGGTTACCTACATATTAGTAGTAGCGGGCTGTTGCCTGCGACTTCGTACGCGTTACACGATTGCGAATTCTAAGCTCAGAAGTCCTCGTCGTCATCCAGACTTCACAATGCGTATAAACTTAATTGCTCTCTTAAGTTTACATAACAGTTATAAATGAAAACTTAGCGGTAAGAATATAAAAGAAAAAAAATTGTATAAATTACTGTGTCAAACTGAAGAGGTGTTTCAGAAAACCATTACAGAAGCTTTAACGTTATTGTAGCAAGCTAATTGGAGGTATTCCCAATTCAGCATACATTTTTGAGCACCAATATTTAAGTTCTAAACTATTCCCAATGTCCCAGTAGTATTCCCAGTGTCAATGTTGACACGCTGAATGTGGGAACAATTTCTAGTAAAAACTATTCCCAAGCCAGTACCTATGGAGCAGTGGCTTCTAGTGACGGGGAGATTATCCTAACTATAAGTATAAGTATATTGCTGGACATTTCACACAGCGCTATCTAGCACCAAACTAAGCAGAGCTTGTACTATGGGAACCAGATAACTGATAGAATACTTATATACTTTTTTTTGTAAATACATACTTAAAATATATAGAAAAACATCCAGAACCGGAACAAATATCTGTAGATAATGCAAACATTGGTTCCGGGGCGGGAATCGATCCCACAACAATCCACAGCAATTTACCCACTGCGCCACGGAGGTCGTCGATTATTGTTTGTTTCATCTTTTTACTCTCTTAGACTCTTAATTGTAGAAAGAGTTGTTTATGAAATTAAATATTTTTATCTTTTATAATATTATTTATCGTTATTCTGGCTTAGTATGGATTACATTGCAGCTTTATAGCGAATCACAGCGCAGCTAAGGATGCACAATTTTTGGCTCGCCACCAAAGTGCACTGAGCGTATAATTAAATGGAACATTTCGACCACCATTCACCAAGTCGCGTACGATATTTTAAACGATATTCCGTAGAACTCTCTAAAAGTAGAATGAGATGGTTTTCTTAAGGAAAAGTTATTATGAAACTGGCGGCTTTGCATTTTTAACTCTGTTGCAATTCGAAAAAAGGTTTTTCAATATTTGAAAATTTTATGATGGTGAACTATTACAGAAACTCTGAAGAGCTGTGTTTTACTTTGACTTAAAATGAGTGGTGTCTGCAGTAACAGTTTTACTACCCGTTTAGATAAATATATTTGGGAGACATATATCTTGGCTTCTTTATTTGCTATTTTAGCAAAGTACTTCTTTGAACGATGACTGTGTTGGTATAAGTAGCTGCCTGCAAATATTTGATCCGTGTCCTCAAGGTCTCATATAGATCAATGCATTAAGTATTTAAAGAAGATGGAAGTGCTACTGACCTTATTCCACTCATGCCAAGCGCAAAACACACAGCAAAATCTAGCGTAATGCCCTCAAGGGCAGATTTCATGAAACAAAGGTCACAAAAAGATAAAATTGGTATCATGGTATTTGTAGGTAGGTACTCGTGAATGATTGAGAATGATTTATTACAAGACTTACAAGCCAGACCCAAAAAAGTTTAAAAATAAATAAAAAACAAATGAATGGTGGACATAATGGGTGGACTTATCACTTAACAAAGCGACCTTTTTCAGATAACTTTTGGATGGAGAGGATTATAGCTTAAAATATGATAACTTTTTATTGTAATTACCACAAAGAAACAAAATAACACTAAAATAAAACTAAAAAGGCAATACAATGGGTGACTTTATCGCTAAGAGCGATGATGACTAAATATGTACTCAAATACATATATGTATATTAACAATATTAAAGAGCAGCTGAATGATTAATCACGACTTTTCCTTTATCAACTCATTTGTCACATTTTGATACTGGCTGGCCTCTGTGGGAAGAATTTATTCAAATTTAGATGCTTGCACAAGGTCAGAAATCGCCGACGTGTGTGAGGCCCATTACTAACTTTGGGTATTTCTTAATAGGGGACGTAAATTAGGAGAGGGGGGGGGAGAGGATTTGCCTTTTATTGTCTCGCAGAAAGTGTGAAAAGTAGAGTATTCTCCTCGTGGATACAGCTGTCTGCATCTTGGGCGTGCTTATATCCCTCGCTTCGCTCGTTAGTTAACTCTAGAATCCTTCGTTACGTTCGAGATTCAATACAGCGCCCGTGACGCAAGACACTGCTTTATTCCCTCGTTTAATAATCTACTAATTTTTATATCTCACATGCTGTGTATGGCTATTGTAGCCATTACAACAGCCATACATCTATCTATATATAGTATATATAAATCAATTGCTGTTCGTTAGTCTCACTAAAACTCATAAACGGCTGAACCGATTTGCCTAATTTTGGTTTTGAAATATTTGTAGAAGTCCAAGGAAGGTTTAAAAGCTGAGAAAAAATAAAGAAATTGCAATGAAAGTAGTAAAAAAGTAGTAAGTCACTATTTCATTTTCCCATACAATTTGTTCGTACCTGTCAAACTGGATGCGTTTATTTAATTTGTAATCAAAACGTTATTTTAATTATTTAATTTCTGAACGCACTATAAATATTTGACCACAGACAAACGTGACATATATGTTTGTTGTCAAATATTGGTAAATCCTTGGATATCTTCTTTATAATTTGTGTTTGTGAATTCGTGAAGTGCGCGGAAACTTTTTATGTATCCATATAATTTAACCGTCGTTCATTGACGTGAATTCATTTACATGAAGTGTCGCGTCACTTTGACAAGAGTGTTTTATATAATTTTTATCCTGAAGTTCCGCGGGAACGGGAAATTTCAAGCGTGCGAAGCCGCGGGCGGGTCAACTAGTATATTATATATATTGGCGTAATACTTGACGGGCTAATGAATTATGACGTACTCCGTGGCGCAGTGGGTGAATAGCCGGCTGAGAAGCAGGTGATTGTGGGTTCGATTTAAAAGTCAAAAAGTCAAAAGTCAAATATTTTTATTCATTAAAATCACAAGGATCACTTTGAAAAGTCAATTTTACTGCCTGATTACCGCGATTATCTGGTTCCCACAGTTGTCTGCTTAGTTTAGGGCTAGATGACGCTGTGTGAAATGTCCAGCTATATTATTAATATCTACCTTCCTATCACTGATATAGGTATATTTTTATATTTTAAATAGAGTAAAATTGTACCTATCTAGTATTTCTAAGTCATGTGCTGGTTTGGTGGAAGATTTATTAGTAGCAATTAAAAATATCAAGCATGTTGCTTCATACCGAGGCCGAGGACTTAGCAATTAAAGAATAGAAGAAATACTGAGTGGAAAAGTTGAGTAATTTATCTGGATTTTTATATTAGTACGTAAGTCTATGCTGACTAAGGCTGTTTAAAAGAGTATGTGTATTAAATAAACAGAATACGAATTATCTATACATATAAAATGCTTTGTCCTGAATGACTGACTGACGGATCAACGCACAGCCTAAACCGCTGATCGTAGAGACCGGAAACTTGGAGGGTGTGTTCTTTTTATGAGTCTGAATGTAATGGCAGTAAAAATATATAACAAAATACCAGAACAAATCAAAGCACAAGAAAACGATTACATCTTTGAACACAAATAAAAACATATACTAATGGAAAAGAGTTACTACATATTAGACGACTTTTTTAACGACAAGACATCTAAGTAATTTTCTACAATAATGATTTAAATAAGCAATAAAATTCAAAACACAAAATCGGTCAACTTTGATTCCACTAGACCCGCCTATTTGATCGAGCGAAGCGAGATCTCTAAATCAACTTGGGCAAATCGGCGTTGTATGTTTGTTTGTCCGAGGATAACTTTCGAAGCGTTTAGCATCGTGAAGTTTGGCATATAGGTAGATAATGATGGCACAATTTTGGTGTGACTCAATGAGCTAAATATTTGGTGGGTTGTTGAGATATTGGGGTTCAAGAGGGGTAAAAAAAATGAAAATGAGACTATTAGGTCAATTGGGACGTCAAATGAAAGGTCTTCATTAATAAATTTCAACCCCGTTTTTATTTTTAGTGAAGTTTTTGTAGTTTTCGAGTTATTAGCCATAGTAAAAACTAAACTTTGACAAAATTTGCAGGGTACACCAGTGACCCCACAGTACTGTAATTTATTATGCGTGTAGCTTAAGTATCACAAATATAGGCAAAAGTCTAAAATCTAGAATAACTGCAATTTGTACCCCATAAAAGGGCAACCAAAAGACATTAACTCCCGTTACCTGTAATTTGCATGAAACTGTAGGTCAAGTTATTTGGTTATATATTTTGTAGCACTATTTTGATAGTCAAAGATTACGAATATATTTTTTTTGTTTTTATAATAGACTCGCAAGATCTCAGTTCGGGATGAACCACTAGTTAGCTTTAATATTGCTACATCCTAACTCTAGACTAGTCAATAAGATCTGACATGTAACATTTTAATCCACTTTGTACGCCATAAAATACTGAATACTGAATATTCCTCCTTCACTACTGATAAATGTAGATAGATACTAGCTATGTATACATTTTAAAAGTGTGTAAAGTTGTATTTATATCTTACACTCGGTTGCTCACAGCCAGTAGCCACTTTTAAACGTTTATATAAAAACACGTACAAAACAATGTTTATTAGTTTCTTGCCTTTTTACTGTTTTCTTGCTTGCTTCCTTTATTACATTGGACGTTCAAAGTTCGCTTTGAAAAATAAAATACAAAGGATTCTAAAGGAGCCCGACTTCGAAATGTTTACATAAGCTTTGAGGATAAAAAAGCCTTATAATAAATATATTAGCGAGTTGCTTCAAATAGGAAATAGTTTTTATACTTAACATTGCAGACAAAATCCAATCGCATAAGATATAAATTAATTAGTAAATTATTTAGTAAATATAAACGGAGTTTAAATAAATAAATATTCCTGAACATTTCACACAGCGCTATCTAGCCTCAAACTAAGCAGAGCTTATAGCTTATAGCAGAGCTATAATAGATCATGCAAACATTTCTTCCGCGCCGGGAATCAAACCCACTACCTCCTGTATACGCCCACTGCGCTACGGGAACGTCAATCTAACTCGTAGGTACTCATTAATAGTATCCCATTAGATAATCGACCAACAAGGAAAACATTCTTTTACTTATGCCAACTACATAAATAAGTATGTGGGAATAAGTTGAGCATTATTATCTGAAGACAATGATTTATCTAGCGAAAAAATAATGAGATTATGTACCCCTGAAGATACTGTATTCAGGGCAGAAGCTGTCTCTTATAATAATGTTAATGAATTAAGAGATATGTTCAGCTTGGTTTTCGTAGTAGCGTTAACTTTTAAGTACGGACGTGCTATTTAAGTAACATAAGTACCGTGAATGAAGAATGTAAATACTTTATTGTACTCTACAAAAGAAACAAACATAAAAATAAAAATTAATAAAGCAACAAGAACAATGGGCGTCCAGGTACCGTGGTCTGAAGTCCACCAAAGCTTCAAGTCGAATATGAGATCGATTTTTCTAATCCATAAATTTAGATACCAAATTATCCTTAATATCAATTTAGAAAAATAAAACAAAAGAAGTTCACACGTTTTTCAATAATTATGATCGATCACAGACGAAACATTTTTTATTCAAAAAGATTGGTGTTTTATTTAGACTACACAAATGGTAATTAAACTTTGAAAAACTGTTGCAAAAATATTTTTTTCTAATTGTTAGGTACATAACATTTTAAACTATTATAATAAAAGACACATCAATAAACATCGGCTTTGAATAAAAGAAAAACAAACCATCCAAATACCTTTTTTTCTCAGGCAGTTAGACTTAGAAGTGGTCTTGGCTTACTGTTTTGAAGGCACACAGGGCCTGTATTATATATGTACTTCTCAATATTTTTAAGTCACGTGGCGTTTTGACAGTTGTCACGTATACGTGACAACTGTCAAAAAAAATCACCTTTCAACTCGTATTAACAAAATGGCGGCAAATTTAAATACGGCGCTCTTGTTGAGACACCCTATATACTCGTATATATCTCATTTAAATATAAAAAATTCTGAATTGCTCAATAATAAGAAAAATAGTTAAATTAAAATAAATAAAATATTTGAATTGATAGAATCAGACCCCCCTCTTATTTTTATCAATACCGCTATTATTACGGTCACTATTTCGTAGAAAACCAGCTTTAAGAGCAGATTTTTCGATTTTTCCCATTTTCCTTTAGGACTGAATTAACATGGTGTTAAGAAGGCTTATATTAAGCTTGTCTTTAAGAAATATTCATCTTAATAAGGTAAGTATCCGTAATCAAGAATTTTATTTAACGGTTTAATTATAATAATTAAATGAAAAAACTGTTTTCGCATACATTATTATTGTTGTGATTTTAGTAGAGGCAGTGAAGTTTTATAAACAATTCATGATCATGATTGTTCCACAAAATTCGTTGAAAGTTTTTTATTCTTATTTTTATTTACAATAACTAAAAGCTTTATGTGATTAACTATTGTCAATGTCAATTATAAAATAACAAATAATTTTGTTTCACTACAAAATAAATGGTTTTCATAGCATAATGGGATAAACCAGCAGATATCAACTTTCGATAAGCGAAATATATTGCCCAATGATAACGGTCCAAAATGTTGTAAGGAAATTAAGGTATAACAAGATATTTGCGAAAAAATCTTAAATTACATCGTAATTACATTTGGGACAGGTTATTTATTCATCGTTACTTTTTGTTGGATCTTTGCTGATTATAAATATAGGGTAGATGAATTTTGTTTGTCATCCGACTTTTGAAAGCGTAGCTGGGTGTCAATGGATGAGACTCGCAAGAGACCGGAAAGAATGGCGTAATAAAGAGGAGGTCTATACCCAGCAATGGGTGCAGACGGGCTGAGATGATGATGATGATGATCCGCCTTTTCTACGACTACCGTCGTTTTGAAAACATTGGATGGGAGGCTCGGCTAGGCGGATAACTGCAACCGCCCAATTCGTTCAACAAGGCATAAATAAGAATCAAATCAAAAGTATCAGTACTAAAATTGTCATATTTTTTAAAGAACTAAGATGCGGACTCACATACACATATATAGAAGTAATAGATATAAAGAGATACTAGTATTTTTTAAACTTAACGATCACTGTAATTGATTTCCGAATTTCAATCGTGAAGATGGCTAAAGACTTTCAGCGTTCTGGAATCTGGTGATTACTAGGTCTGCTTGTCGTGATCGTTCATTTCAGTGCGTAGATATGGTTAGTGTAGTGTGTCGCAATATCAACGTGGACTTTTCTAACTCTTAAGTCCAAGTGAGGGTAGTTTCTGTAGCAGCCATACTTCTCGACGGTAGCTCTAAGTATGCCCACGACCACGGCTACATAAAAAGGTAAATACGCGAAAAATACCCGTTTAAAATAAGTAATTATGAAAGAGAGACCTTTAACTTAAGTGTTCTGCACATTTCTTTCCCGGATCGCTGCGCCACCTGCCTCCGCGCTGCGTGAGCAATGCACATTGGAAGCGGTGAGGGCGGTTACTAACGAAAACGCACCGCTCAGCAACGCTTTAGGTGTGAAGTTCCAAGATTAACAAGTGATTTTTCACAGCGCCATAAATTCATCAAAAGTACGATTGCGTGACTATTAATTCAATTAACTATTAATTTATAGCTGGGCGCTCGGTGTTGCGTTACTGCTTTTTAATTTAACGCTTGATAAAATCGCCATTATGAAAATCACCGATTGCTCAAGTACCCTTTACAAATGAATAGTCAACGACAAAAGAGATGTTTATTATTTTTAGCTACTCGTAATCTATATCACTGTTAAAAAGTCAAATTTTCTTTCATTATCATAACTAATTAAATAACATCCAGATAAATATTCTTAGACTTATCAATTGAAAGTAAAAATCCTGTAACACTATAAGTAAGATGGTACAACAATACCCAAATCTGGCAGAATTATTTGCATGAAGAAAAACCATAAGATTTGTGTTATCTAACAACCCTTATAGGTTGTCCATTACTATCATTAAAAAACGGTCAAGGAAGAGCGAGACTTTTAATGTGTTCTGCCCATATCTTTCCCGGATCGCTGCGCCACCTGCCTCCGCGCTGCGTGAACAATGCACACCCGAAGCGGTGAGGGCGCTTATTAACAAAAACGCACCGCACCGCTTCCACTGGTCAATTATGTTAAAAAACTAAAAAAAAATGATAAAAACAAAAAACCTAATTGCAAAACAAACTAAACTAAGGTAAACATATTTGCAATTTTTTATAATATTATAGGATCAAGTTTAACCCACTATATTAGAACTTGCATTATGTTTGGAAAAGAATCAATGCAAAGAACAAAATATTCTAAGTTTACTCCATGTTTAGTAAAACTATCAAAATAAACTTATAAACCCATGTTTTAAAGTAACAGAATAGTCGTCCAGTCTTCAGAAATTCTCAACGTTTCTCGTGTTAACTTCAAGCTGCGATAATGCGGCCCCACGGGACGAGTGTCGGCAGTTCGTTACGGGCCACCTTCACTACCTTCAGGCGTCAGGCGTCGACGGATTTTTGTACTAAAAATGTTTTATTTAAGAAAGTATGACCGACTTACATTTGTCAAAATTAAATAAATATAAAGTCATTTTTTTTGGAGTGACGATTTGCGCGCTGTTGCTGGCAAGGATTGGATGAGAAGAGCTGAGGATCGGGTTCAATGGCGCACCCTGGGAGAGACCTACGTCCAGCAGTGGACTGCTATAGGTTGATGATGATGATGATGATGATGAAAGTCATTTTCTACTAATTTTATGTTATACGATCATCACCTACCGTTTAGTAATCGCTGGGGGCTACGCTCTAAGGTTTCATTGTTTCCGAGTTGTACGGGAGCCCACGACCAAAACTTCCGTTAACTATTTCTAAAATTAATCTCCAAATCAACTTGGGCAAATCGGCGTTGTATGTATGTATGTAAGTATGTATAATATGTATGCATGTTTCTTTGTCCTAGGATAACTTTCGGAGCGTTTATCCGATCATCATGTAATTTTATACATAGTTAGGTAGTGATAGCACAATTTTGGTGTGACTAAATGAGCTTAAACGTTGGGGGGTTGCTGAGATATTGGTGTTCAAGAGGGGTAAAAAAATTAAAATGACACTATTAGGTGAAATGTGACGTGAAATGAAAGGTATTCATTAGTACATTTCAACCCTGTTTTTATTTTTTGTTTAATCTTTGTAGTTTTTGAGTTGTTAGCCGTGATAAAAACAAAACTTTGACAAAATTTACAGGTACATTAGTGACCCCACAATGCTGAAATTTGGTATTCGTTTAGCTTTAGTGACACAAATATAGGCAAAAGTCTGAAATCCAGGATAACTGCAATTTTTACTCCAAAAAAGAGTAACCACTTATATGATCTCCCGTTACGTGTAACTTGAATGAAACTGTAGGTCAAGTAAGGTGGTTATTTATTTAGAGGCACTAATTTGATAGTCATAGATTTTTTTTCTCTAACCTATCTCGTCCCACTGCTGGGCAAAGGTAAAAAGGTCCCTCCAAGTATCCCTATCCGTCGCTATCTCCCACCATCCTCTTTGGAAGGTGACCAAATCCTCCCGCCAACGCTTTCTCGGCCGACCCCGACGTCGCCCTCCGTCTTCAGGTGTCCATGGTGTGTATGGGCCCATTTCTCGGAGTGCATTCGGGCAATGTGGCCTGCCCAGCCCCACTTAAGTCCAGCCGATCTCCTCCCTACATCTGCAATGCCAGTCAAAGATTACGAATAATATATTTTTGTTTTTATGGGAGACTTGCGAGATCTCAGTTCGGGGCGAACCACTGGTATAATTTAATTTACCTACACGTAATTCGATTAGAGTAAACTATTTCCTTCTGTAAACTATTTCGAACATTATATTATTCAATTTACAAGTATGTAATTCGATTTATGTGGGTTCAGTCCGTCATAAAATCGAATTCGCTTTCCAACCCTCTTACCGAATGTTTGATAACTGACTCTTTTACTATCCCTTTCTCCTGATAATGTTTTATCTTGAACATTCTATCATCGGTGTAAGTGCTTCCTTGTCCACTACAATTCTTCTTCTTAGCGTGTCAAGAGTTCTACGTTTCCATTCATAGTATGTTGGACAGGTGTTTGGCCACAGCAATGGCATCAGGCGAGGCGGCCATTAGGTCCTCCATCGTGCATGTGTTCGGACATAAAGGGCACATTAGCAAGTGCTGCATTGACTGCGTGGGATCACCGCAGTCACACTGCGTCAAGTTAGGGTCCCTGAATCCCCATTTGCACATACTAAGTCTGCAGCGGCCAACCTGGGTGCGGAGCCTGTTTAAGGATTTCCATACTGGCCACTGCAGATCATGCCCGGGTGGTAACTGTTCCTGTGGGGTGGTAAAATCAGGCGGTGGGGAGTTTCTTTTTATCCACAGAGTGCGTCTGGTAGCAGCCGGGTTCCACTACAATAAAACTTAACTAAGAACCACTTGTTTAATAAAATTAAGGATATGGCACGTCGTATTAGTTAGGCACTGCGAAAAAAGTGTCATAATGCTTGATTACTAACTAGTTGCCTACACTGAGGCAAACTTATTTTTCAGAAAAAAAAATACTGTTTATATTTAAAACATCTGAATTAACGTAACTCCCTACAACATACACGAAATAATAATCACAATAGAAGAAATGATAATAATACAGTATCGCTACCGCGATGAGTGAACTTTTATTATCATCATCATCATCGTGTGAGCCATAAGACGTCCACTGCTGAATATAGGCCTCCGCCACAGATTTCCAGTGACATTAATGTCACGGTTAATGTTTGAGCAACATCTTATTTGAGAATGCCTTTAATAACAGAACATACAATTATTTACAATAAAATACAGAAGTAACAGTTGAATCATCTAAAGACCGCTGCAAACGATCTATAGATAGTGCTCAACTCAGATTTTTTTTAAATAACGTATTCGATGATATAGAACGGTAGTAGACCATGCAAAATTTTGTTTTAGAAAAAAAATGAATTTACATCCGAAAGTTGATCATTGCTAGCTCGATATCTAATGTGTAAATGTGATTTACGCCCCTAGGACCATATGTAAATTTGAAAATAGAATGAGGCTCATTAAATTCATAATATACTAAAATGAAATACAACCTCCATGAAAATCCTTATTCCTATCACACTAATATTATAAATGCGAAAGTTTAGATGTTTGTTTGTTACTAAATCACATCATAAAGGCTGAACCAATTTCAATAAAATATGATATGTCTACAGAATAAGACCTGTACTGACACAAATTTTACTTTTAATGGACAAAACACGCGTGCGAAGCCGCGGGTGAAAGTTTAAAATAAACAACCTTTATGACAAATATTTATTTCTGTTAAAAACAAACGTTAATGACTTTTTTAATTTCCTCATATTCGTGATAAAAAGGTAGGTCCTGTACTCGGGTGTAAGCGTACATTAGAGTCCAATTGATCGCTTACGCCCCTAGTATACCAATGTACTATCGTTTTTACAGTGGTTTTATACCCGACTTGTTTTGTCCTCTTTACAAAAATACAAGCAATACCTCAAGTCCGCTGGAACAAAAACGGTAGCCCATAAACTACAGGTATTACAACGACCTCACAGTACAAAGAATGAAACAACTCTACGTCGATTTCGCCGAGAACACTTCAGTAAATGGCTCCGGGCAGTTGCATTCACGTAGAAAGCTGGCTACCTTCATAACTTGTATAAAAAACTATGCAATTCAAGATCTTTTCATGCTAATAAAAAAACCTTTGATTTGAACCAGAAACTAAAAAGTACCCAATCAAATCATTAACATGTTTTTTTGTAAGTTCCTTTTTCTATGTATTTTATATAAGTCTCCTGTGTGTCTTTGTTTTGTTCGAACTATTGGTTTTGTCGTTTAGAAATATTTTTGATTTGATTTGATAAAATAATAATCGTCGATGATAACCTTTGCTTTTTAGAATTCGTTTAAATACCGGCTACTTATCTATCTTTATCTATCCTTACTAATATTTTTATTTCAAAAGTAACTCTGTCTCTCTGTTTGTTTGTTACGTTTTCAGGACTAAACGGCTTGATCGATTTCGATGAAATTTGGTATATAAAAAGATAATGACCAGGATTAAGACATAAGCTACTTTTTATTCGACTGCACCAAAGGAGGGTATTGTTTTTATTGACAAAACGCATGCAAAGCCGCGGCGGGTCAGCAAATTTTTGTATGAAACATAAAAGAGAAACGTTGTCAAATGTAACTTTACTAGGATAATCACCTTGAAATCACTGCTACATACACAAAAAATAAATATTGCTGGATATTTCACACAGCGCCATCTAGCCCCAAACTAAGCAAAGCTTGTATCTACTATGGGAACCAGATAACTGATAGAATACTTATATACGTTTTTTGTAAATATTTTCGTATTATATATAGAGAAACAGACCCGGAATAAAAATGTGTAGATCATGCAAACATTTGTACCGCGGCAGGAATTGAACCCGCAACATCTTGCGTCTCATACATGATTAGTTTTCTGCGAAATTCAAAACAGTCTAATCAATTCAAAAACTAGTAGGAAATTGCTGTGTAAACCAGATTATAATTAACCCGTTATAATAACCTATTGAATAATAAATAAATATAATAATAATATAATATATATAATAATAATATAATATACATATATAATAATAATATAATATATATGTATATATATATAATAATCCAAACTTTGGACGATTTGGTCACCTTCCAAAGAGGATGGTGGGAGATAGCGACGGATAGGGATACTTGGAGGGACTTGGGGGAGACCTTTGCCCAGCAGTGGGACGAGATAGGTTAGATAAAAAAAAACTAAAACCTACTAATATAAAATATGGTTTTTATTTTTAGAAAAACAGAAAACTTTAAAGGAGAAAGCCTGCTTTTTATATGTTTGCACCCTAGGGACCCTAGAGAGAAGACATGCAAAAAGTGCCAACTTTCTGTGTTGACTGTTTGCACAGCGCTGAACTGGACATACGAGGACAATGTAATGGACTAGATACTGTGTCGCTAGTTTTTCTTAGACCTGAAATAAAGGGAGCTTTGTTTGGGATAAGTTTACAAATCATTTTATTAATCGAGTGAAGCAAGATCTACAAATCAACTTAGGCAAATCGGCATTGTATGTATGTCTGTATGTATGTATGTTTGTTTGTCCAAGGATAACTTTCGAAGCGTTGGTTCGATCATCGTGAAATTTAGTATATAGGTAGGCATTAATGGCACAATCCCGGTGTGACTAAATGATATGTGGGGGTTGTTGAGATATTGGGATTCAAGTGGGATATAAACAAATCCAAATGGGACTATCTGATCAAATGGCACGTTTAATGAAAGGTCGTCATCAGTACATTTTGACTCCGTTTTTATTTTTAGTTGAAACTTTGTTGATTTTAAGTTATTAGCCATTTTAAAAACTGAACTTTGACGAAATTCACAGGGTACACCAGTGACCCATCAGTGCTGAAGGTTGGTATGCGTGTAGCTTTAGCGACACAAATATAGGGAACAGTGTAAACTCTAAAACAACTGCAATTTCTACGCCACAAAATAGCAACCAATTGACATGAACTCCCGTTACATGTATATTGAATGACATTGTAGGTCTAGATTTTGGTTATTTATTTCATGACACTATTTTGATAATCTAAGATTATGAATAATATTTATTTTGTTTTTTTTTAAGACTCGCGAGTTCTCAGTTCGGGGTGAACCACTAGTTTAATAAAAAATTTCGAGAGGTTTCGAAAACATTAAAGGTCTTTACTTTTGAAACTATCATGGTTATGAACCAAAAACGTTTTACTAAAAACGGGATATTTATCATGATTTGTGAGTTTCCACATCATCAATCGTCAATGTTGAAATCGTGGTAAATATCCCCTTTCTAGTACAAATTGAGGACCACATAAAAATAAACACTATCATCAGTCATCATGATTCGACAAATAATCAAGAAAGAAAGAAAAACATTTATTTGTGATGGAAAAAACACACACAGCACACTGATTAAGGTACAAACAAAATAAAGACATTTATACATACAAAAAAACAATACCTAAGAAATGTGTGTCTCACAATTGTACCTAATGGACAAATTCGTATTATCATTTCAAAGTCAAAGTCAAATTTTTTAATTCATTATAATCACAAGGATCACTTTGAAACGTCAATTTTACTGCCTGTTCCTTCGCGACCAAGCCAGGAAAGAAAGGCAAGTAACAAGGCTGGTTGTTTTTTGATGATCCTTTTAGAATACATAACAATACAAAAAATAAATTACGTCTAAATTGTAACATTTTGAACGATTTGGAGCAATTTCAATCCCAAGCTTCACTATCATCTAAATAATCCGAATTTTATACTAAGCTTTTTTATAAATATTTTGTTTAATTACGTTTTTAAATTTATTAATTGTCAATTTTTGTACATCCCTTGGGATTTTGTTATAAAAGCGTACACCTTGCTCTTTAGACGATTTACCAACTTGATGGTGTCTACAAGTGGCAACAGCGAGTTTATCTTTATTTCTTGTATTAAAATTATGATTATTGCTATTTTTCTTAAACAAATTAATATATTTGTGAACATGCATCAGATTTCCATAGATGTATTGACAAAGGAATGTCTTAATATCTATTTCTTTAAACTTATTGCGTAATGGTTCTCTGTGGCCCATACCTAATATAAATTGCACGGACAGCCCTCTTCTGCAGTACAAAATCTAAATGCATATCGATATGTTACGAACAAAGAAGAGTCACTTTTTAATTCACATGATCTATTCCAGAGTTTTGGATTGGTTTTCGTTACCCTGTTATTGCAATTTTAAATTACACTTTTGCTGTGATTGAAAATTGCTTTGTGTAAGAATTGGTCACTACAAGTTGCAGGCTACACACTTCACATATATTTATTCTAACTGTATCCAGTCTTGGTTATTTGCAGTTAACTGGCAAATAACCATAAAATTATACGAGTGGATTGTAGACTGGTCATACATACAATGGAGAATAAAAGGCAATGGTCTCGAAAATTATTAAGCATTTTAGATTTTCTTGTAGAATAATTTCGAAAAACAAATTATGCGTTTAATAAGAAACAAAACAAACGCTGTTTTTTGTATTGATATGTTTATGTTTCTGAAATGCTTAACTGAAAATACATTCAATGATTAAATTGCTTCTAAAACAATTACATTCATTAACAGAGCATATATTATACAAATATAGATAGATAGATAACTATTTATTGAATTACCACACAAACAGAAATAATACAAAAATAAATATAAGGCTAGAATAAATAAGGCAATACAATGGGCGGCCTTATCGCTGAAAGCGATCTCTTCCAGGCAACCTTTGGATGGAGCGAAATTTACAATATGGAGTGCGGTGTAATTTGTAGGATATATTTACACAAATATTCTTAGGTATACTAAAAAAAAATATGATAATGTTCCAATCCTAATACTTAAAATACTTATAAAATAGACTAATATATAGATATATGCAAATAGCTAACTAAACTAACAGATAAAATGTTTATATAGTAAATAAATAACTATATAATAATATATATAATAATAAATATTTGCATAATGTATAGCCGAAAATAACGCTGTTTAACAAAATTCAGAAAATATTGAAGCTTTCGAGTTTGTTAGGATAAAAACTCCATTATCTATTATAAAGTTAGTACTGATATAAAAGCGTCTATAAGCCGGATATTGATAAAAAAGTTTAGTACAAATCAAAATGTCATTCGGAATTTTCCTCATACTTATATTGAACACACATGCTTTTATTGTGTTCCGACAAACGTTTATTCCCATAAACCGTACAGTGATCTACGAGTATATAAACAGGATGTAATCCCTTGAATTATTTAGTGAGAATGCGCCGTGCTACTGACTTGTATCGGAATTGTGAAAGGAAAATGTTTTTCAATTCGCTTTTATTGTTGGTTGGAGTTGGAATGGTCTGATTGATTTTATTGTGAAAAGTAATACTATAGAAAAACGTAATTCACAAGAACTGGATTAAATGAAATAGGGTACCTAGTATAACAATTTAAGATCGATGCAATTTAAATTGTCTGCGAATTTTATATAATAATGCTGCGAAATAGTTTAGGAAGCTTTTAGCGATAAGACCGCTCACATTTGATTCCTATCTTTGTATAAGTGTAAATGTTTCGAAAATTTATTTGGTGTGTGATCAAGAGTATATATTAGGTTGGGGAAAAAGTTTCTTCGCATTTTTTAAGAAAATTCAAAACGTTTTTTAATACAGTTTATTTACATTTAACTAAAGTATGTAGGTATCATTTTATTCGATAACTTTTTGCCAATTTGTAGGTAGGGACATGATCCCATTGCTATAGAAATTTTGGGGCTTCTGATCAAAATACCGCGATAAGCGGTTTTGGCAGTTCTCTCGTGATGTTAACCTGGCACTGCCTAAAGAATTCTGAAGAGACCGAAACAGGTGAATTCCTCCACTTTTTCAAAAATGGCATCAATTTTATCCGTAATAGGGCGACCAGAGAGACGTGCATCTTTGACATCAAAATTTCCGGATTGAAAACCCTTAAACCAAATTTGTGCTACTCTCACAGACACTGCACTAGGTCCATAAAGATCGCAAATTGTTTTCGCGGCTTGCGTTGCATTTTTACCTTTTTTGTAGTAAAATTTTAAAATGTATCGAATTTCTTCATTAGATTCACTCATCTTTACAGTACGAAAAACAAATAAATATCACCCATTTTCCTAATTTGAATTTGGAATTATCTTCTTTAAAATTTAAACTTTGAATGATACCAAAACCAGCCAGATACAAATAGTATAGCCAAAGAGATTTTATTACAAGTTCATACATACTATAATGCGAAAAGACTTCTTCCCCAACCTATTATATTAGTATTTTTCAAACATTCGCGATCACTGTATATAATTATTGATTAAAACGGATATTCATTGCGTATGTACCTTTTTTATTTGTTATCCCGACGTTTTGGCTGTGTTGTAACAGACGTAGTCACGGGTTGACTGGAGTACTTGGAGCTACCGTCGAGAACTGCAGAAACTACCCTCACTTGGTCTTCAGAATTAGAAATGTCTTCGTTCATATTACGACATATACGCGATAAATACTCGTTTTAATCATATATATTATAAGTAGGTATCTATTATTAATTATACCACAATTTTTTTATCATTTATAAAAAAAACTGTTTTATCTTATGGGTACATTGGATGAATAAAAGGTTCTAGTTAGAAAGTTATTGCAGATAGACAAAGTTATCAAGTTTTTAATGCTATTAATTTATTGTTTTTTAAGGTACAAAAGTATTCATGTATTTAATACTTTCACACAAAAGAGAATAGTGCCAGGACGAATGAATGAATGAATTATGTATGAAATTTTGAATAGTTATGAATGAATGAAATACTCTTTATTTCACACCAAACAAAAATATAGTAACATAGGAAATAAACAATAAATAACGGTACAATGGGCGGTCTTATCACTGAAAGTGATCTCTTCCAGACAACTTTTGGATGTACAGGATAAACAAAAATCAAAAGACGGTGGTGTAAGAGTACCTTTAACATACATAAACAGAACCCATAGAATAATATATACCTATTGTTGAATACTTACAAATAATATATGAATAAACTACACACCATATGGAGGATAAATAACATAAACACTAACTAGCAGTTACGAGACAACGAAAGAAAATAGTTGTATACCTTGACTTTGAAAATAGGAAGAGATTTGGACGACCGTATGGACAAAGGTAAAGCGTTTCACAGTCGCACAGCTTGTACTGTGAAGGAGTCAGCATAAAATAGTGAACTATAAATAAATAAATAAATATAAATATTGCTGGACATTTCACACAACGCTATCTAGCCCCAAACTAAGCAGAGCTTGTACTATGAGAACCAGATAACTGATAGAATACTTACATACTTTTTTTGGAAATACATACTTATAATACATAGAAAAACATCCAGACCCGGAACAAATATCTGTAGATCGTGCAAACATTTGTTCCGTGGCGGGAATCGAACCCACTACCTCCTGCGTCTCAGCCGGCTATTCGTCCACTGCGCCACGGAGGTCGTCAAACTATGGACGGAGTTTGAAGCTGTAAAGCTTCGGAAGAACGAAGGTTTCGAGAGTGTGCCTGATACAACAACGAAACGCTCCTTTAGATAAGAAGGTGAAGTGGGATTAAAGAGAATGTTATAAAGAAGTGATAGAATATGTGCATTCCGGCGAAGACGGATAGGGAGCCGCTTGAGTTTGGCGCGGAATTCAGAGACATGGTCATACTTGCGCAAGCCGAATATGAACCGAATACAAAGGTTTTGAAGGCGCTCAAGTTTGCTCATTTGAACTTCGGAAATGTAGAGGTAGCTGGCGTCGGCGTAATCTAAGATAGGGAGTAGAAGGGATTGTGCAAGCTTAATTTTGGTGGCGGTCGGTAAAAAGTTACGAAGTCTACATAACGAAACTGAAGAAGCAACCATTTTTCGGCTGATCTCAGCAATACTCCGTGTATTGCTGAGATCTTAATGCGAAAAGCATTATCAGTCGGTCAGTCAGTCAGTTATAAGTAATGATTTAAGTTAATATTTTGTCATCTCAAATTATTAAAATCTACATTCTTGTACTATAAATTAACTTAGTAGGTACTTGTAAAACATAGATCACATCTTCTGCGGAGCAAACAACATACAATGTCAGCTGACAATGTAACAAATGTTCAAGCCAAATGTTGCGTAATTTACGACAACGATTCGGTATTAGCTGTATCAATATTGAGTTATGTTCGACTAAATGCCTAATGTCGAGATAAGAAATGATATAAATTGTATTCAAGCTGAAACCTGCATCGTTTCGATGCTTTCTCAGTATTGAGATATGAGCGATAGTATTACATTTTTAATACTTGCTTAGATGTATCCACTGCGACATCGTACGCGCATGACAGCTTTCTTTTTTAGGGTTCCGTACCTAAAGGGGTAAAACGGGACCCCATCACTAAGACTCCGCTGTCTGTCTGTCCGTCCGTCACCAGGCTGTATCTCATGAACCGTGATAGCTAAGCAGTTGAAACTTTCACAAATGACGTATTTCTGTAGCCGCTAAAAACAGAATACAATAAATATTTAAGAGGGCTCCCATACAATAAACGTGATTATTTTGCTCGGTTTTGCTCGATATTGATAACGGCAACAGGTAGACGCTTGAAATATTCACTTTAAAAATAAATAATTAAATTAAAATAAAACAAATATTTAAGAGGGGCTCCCATACAACAAACGCGAATATTTTCTATATAATTATATTGGTTTAATGTCAAAACTTCCTCGTATTGTTAACACAACGGGTTATACTCAAATAGATAATGTGTTTAGCAATATTGACTTGAATGCTGGCACATACGAGTACTGTGCACTCTTTAGTTACCATAGCCCTTTATGAATACAATTTTGAATTGAGCAATAGATTTTAACAAAGCTATCCGAAAAGTCTGAATAAAATTTAATAGATGATGTATTTCTGTTGCCGCTATAACAACATATACTAAAACCGAATAAAAAAATATTTAAGTGGGGCTCCCATACAAGAGACTTGATTTTTTTGCCGTTTTAATATATAATGGTACGGAACCCTTTTTGCGTGGGTCTGACTCGCACTTGGCCGGTTTTTTAACCGTCGTCGTACTTTTTCAGCTAAACATTTTGAATTTGGGTGGTTTTATCTGTTTGGTTATGACAAAAGTAATTGTTGTACGCTTAAAGTAGCCAGAATTTTGACTAACTGGTAAAAGGGGGGGGCTTTGTTGTGTAGCTCTCTACAGTTGGATGACCTTCGCGGCGCAGTGGGCGAATAGCCGGCTGAGACGCAGGAGGTAGCGGGTTCGATTCCCGCCGCGGAACAAATGTTTGCATGATCTACAGATATTTGGTCTGTGTCTGGTTGTTTCTCTATATATTATAAGTATGTATTTACAAAAAAAATGTATATAAGTATTATATCAGTTATCTGGTTCCCATAGCACAAGCTCTGCTTAGTTTGGGACAAGGATTTATACAGGTTGACGATCGCCATCAAAAACAAAAACGTCTTAACAGATATTATGCCGTTAAAATGGTGATTTTTGACGGAATTATTGATATTTTAAATAGAAATGACTGTTCCCTACTTTTTGATACTAGATTTCTTTGAATCTTATCTTCTTAAATCGTACTTCACTTAAGTATGTTATTTTACCAGACATAAATTATGACTTCAGTCTCAAAATATTTTTTTAGTATTGTGTAAAGAGCTAGCGATTTTCAGTGAAATCTTTCTTTCCCGATTTTAAGTAAAATTCATATCTAAAAATAGTTTCAACATCCAGTTAGCTCAAGCTCTAACTATTGTTGTTTTATTTCAATAAACATTGCGGGTGCAGCGACAGGCGAGCATTTGTTTTCACTTAGAAGCCACTCGCATCAACCATCAAGGATCATCCACTTAGTGTAGACTAACACGAGACTTCTAAGAACTGCGGAGTTTTAACAAGATTTTATGCAGTTGCCTTGGTAAACGCGTAGATATGCTTTTTAGTTTTTAACGATATCTCACAAGTTTTAACTTGAATTGGGGATATATTTACAGTTAATTTAAAACATACGACAATTTTTTTACAAAACTTATTTATATATGCCCTGAATCCCTCAATAATTATTTAATATCAAATATCTACATATACTATAATGTTGAGTGCCTGCCGGATATAGTCCTAAGGTATTGGAGAACCGAAAAACAAGGTCACATACATAGGCCAAGAGGATTACCTTTAATGGCAGGGGCGGGGCACATAGCTCGAAGAACTGACATCCGTCGGCGCAGACAGATTCTAGAGAACTACGCAGTGAAAAGCGCAGCGTAGGAGAACCCCCCACTAGATGGACAGACGATATGATAAAGGTTACTGGGAGCACAGGCCTATGTTCAGCGGTGGACGTCCTGTATGATGATGATAGTGAAGGTTTTGGAAACAAAATCTTTTATTTGCCTTTTTGGCTTTAACTTGTCATATATTTTTAAACTTTCATCGTAGAATCTTTTCAAAGTGAAAAATTAACAAATAAATAAAAACGTGTAAATAAATCATGGTACAATCCACCTGATTATATCCTCAGTTTTGCTAGCAGTTAATTTTTATCACACAATTAGTTTCCTTTATTTTACCTCCCTAATTATGTCCCTGAAATCATTTTTGCTGTTCATTATTTCTTCCCAAGTCTGTGGAAATTAACCCTGTTTTTATGAGCGGCAATGTCAATTTATAATTTTAATAGATTGACCTGACACCGACAATGTCCAATTTTCGTTCTCGTTAAAATTGACTGATCTCTCTTCATAATGAGAAGTCTTTAATAATTACTTTATTAAGGGCTTTAGGTATTTATTTTTGTATGATATCCCATTATAAATTCTTAGAACTTTCTTGGAGTATTTATCCCTTTAGTAAAAAACGTAGGTATTTGTCTGGTCTAGGTAAATATGGCCGAATAATATTTATAGCACTTGAATTAGGGTCACTTCTACCGGGTTGTTTTCTGTGTAGTTGAGGTATCTAAAGATCGTTTATATCTATCTATCAATCGCGTAAGGCATTTTTAAAAAGTTTTCGTTAAAAGTGTCCTAAGATAAATAAATAATAAAAAAATCCACAAATAATCTGTTTTTTACAACAATTAAGAATATAATAAGGCTAAGTTCATATGACCGCGCGGTTCAAGATCAACTAAATAGTATTTTACATCTATATTACCGCGCGCTACTGCGCGGCACAGCGCAGCGCGCTCCGTTCCGTGCGCTAGATCTTGTACCGCGCGTTACCACGCGGCACAAGTTCTACAAACCTGTATCGACTCGTTCAGTTGATCCGCGCGGTGTGTGATGGACAGACGCACTGATTGAAGAAAAAAGAGTCTCAGGTCGGGATATAAAGTGATAAACAGGCTTGAAGAAAGTCTTTCACTTAAAATAGGATGCACCAAGCCAGTATCGTCTTTGTATTCTGCGACTTCTCAGTTTTCGGTACAGAATCCATAAGCAGATTGCCTTTCCATGTCCATTCTCAATCAATGTTTAGGCCAGACTAGCTCGCATACAATGCTGTCATGTGAACGCTCCCACCGCGTGCTGACGCGCGGTGCCGCGCGTCATGTGAAATAACGATAAGAATAAGTTTATTTAACAATTTTGGACATAAACAAAGTATATTATTTATATTATATTATTATTATTACAGTTATTTGTAAACAAGTAACGACTATTAAGTTACAAAACAAGATAAGCACCTAAGATTTTGAATCACACCTAGTTGATAACGTGTAACAACGTTAATGGGTTATGGCGAGGTATTGAAATAAAAATATCAATCTTTTTACTATAAAATATTTCTGTTATCTTAACTATAATTTTAATTATCAAATCATGTTTTAGTCGTATAGTTAATGAAGTCTCATCATTAGACACAAGTATCTTCGTTCTTCGTTAGTTTTAATGGTATCTTCATTATAATTCAAGCCTCTTCAACTATTCTCGCGGTTTATTAAAAAAAAATCACTCATGAGTATGCTTTGAAATTATTACAGCATTTGCAAGTGAAACACTAAATAATACTACTGCAGGATAAAAGTTTCACTTTACTTTGTTTTAATTTGAGTTCACGAAATTATTGAGCGAGCGAAGCGAGATCTCCAAATTAACTTGGGCAAATCGGCTTTGTATGTATGTATGTAAGTATGTATGTATATATGTATGTTTGTTTGTCCGAGAATAACTTTCGAAGCGTTGATCCGATGATCGTAAAATTTTATACATACTCGTAGGTAGGTAGGTAGTGATGGCACAATTTTGGTGTGACTAAATGAGCTGAAAATGTTGGGTGGTTGTTGAGATCTTGGGGTTCAAGAGGGATATAAAAACGAACATGATACTAGTACCTATGTCAAATAGGATGTTAAGTAAAAGGTCTTCATTAGTACATTTCGATCACATTTTTATTTTTAGTCATTTTAGTCTCTGCAGTTTTTGAGTTATTAGCATAATAATAACTGAACTTTGACGAAATTCACAAGGTACACCAGTGACTCCAAAGTGCTGAAATTTGGTATTTTTGTAACTTTAGTGACACATATATAGGCAAAAGTCTGAAATCCAGAATAACTTCAATTTGTACCCCAAAAAAGAGTAACTATTTAACATGAACTCCCGTTACCTGTAATTTGAATTAAAGTGTAGGTCAAATAAGTTGGTTATGCATTTCGTGGCACTATTTTTATAGTCAAAGATTACGTGAGATCTCAGTTCGTGGCGAACCACTAGTAATATTTATTTTTTATAATAATTATATTAGGTGCCGTGTCGTCTTCCATAGCACATAATCTAGTTCAAAGGCATCACCATAACAATATCCCGAACCCATTTGTTGTAATAGTACTACCATCCGTCTCACCTCCCTCTTACAAAAAGCATGGTGAATTTTATAAGATTTAACAGGCTTCTAACTCGTTGGCTTCGGCCCCGGTAAAACAAACAGAGAGATAGTGTTACTTTTGAACTTATTATATTAACTGCGACTTGGTTCGTGGATCTTTACTGTCTTATAATTTAAACCTAACAGTGCCAATTATCAATTCAGTCTGCCCGTTCGGGTAAGCATAGCAGAGGCTTGGAGCGGAGTGCGAGAGGCGCTCATGTCATGCATACCATAAACTAATTGGGATACTGAAACCCTTTTGAGTTACGACACATATTTTGGAGTAATTTGTTTAACATACATAAATTTGTAAATATTAATATAGAATTAAAATAACCCTACTTCGGAGAGTAATAAAAATATATATAATATCATCATCATCATTCTCCACAGCCTGACTTCACCCATTGTTGTGTATAGGCCTCCCCAAGTTTTTGCCATCCACCATAATCCTGCGCTAGTCTCACTCACTGACGGCCCGCGACCTTTACAATGTCGTCTACCCATCTCGCTGCCGGACGTCCTAACTTTCTATACCCACTCCTCGGCCATCATTCAGTCACTGCCCTGCTCCATATATCATCACCACGTCTAGCCAAGTGTCCCGCCCAAGACCATTTGATTTCCATAACTCGAATCCCAATGTCATGAACCTTTCTTCGTCTACGGATCTCGACGTTGGAACTCGATCTAACAGTCTGATGCCAAGCATGGTACGCTCCATGGCTCTCTGAGCAACTCTTAACCTGTACGCAGCCTCCTGCGTGAGCGTCCATGACTCGTAGGTCATGTTGGACAGAACACATTGGTCGAATAAGCGGGTATTCGGACACTGTGGAGTTTTTATACTTATCATACTGACCATTAATATTTGCATGCAAAAAATTATGGTAGGACATATAGAATAGAATAGAATAGAATAGAATAGAATACTCTTTATTGCACACCAACAAAATTAAAATACAATAAAAATACACAAAAATTAAGGTAAGTACAATGGGCGGTCTTATCGCTAAAAGCGATCTCTTCCAGACAACCTTTGGATGGACAGGACAAAACAAAATCAAAAAGACGGCGGTGTAAATACGAGTATATTCATAAACTTACATAAACTACCTATACTTACTAATAAACTAAATATATATACTTACAAATATAATAATATATACTTATATATATAAACTACAATAAAGGAGATAAACATAACGATAAACTAGCAGTGCGTAGACAAAGAAAGGAAATGGTTGTATACCTTAGCTTTGAAGATAGGAAGAGATTTAGATCAGGGGTCGGCAACCTTATGCTATAGCCGGGCCACATATGTTGCCAGAGTATCAGTGCGGGCCGCACTTATATTTATATGTTCGGGCATGTATTTTTAATATTTGAAATAAAACGCATATATATTCATACAATTATCTCTTTTTTAATTGAACTACTATACTAACATAAAAGTAAGAACTAGTGAGATTTTTGAGGCTGCATTTGACTTGCAAGTTTTTTAACGTCTGCTTTCATTTTAGTAGTAGACACGCGCAGTATCGCGTCTAAATGTTCATCCGTTAACCGCGAACAATTCTTATTTTTGCGGTAGTTGAGAATTGAAAAAGTCTGCTCACACAAATATGTACTACCAAACATAGTTATTATCTGCTGAGCAAACTTTTTCAATTCTTTGAAGTTTTCAGAACTCAAACCTCCGTAGAACTGTATCAAGTCAGTGCTTTCCTTAAATGCCGTTTTAAGTGTGCTATTACTTTGCAAATCTACTATGTTCATTTGCAAATTGCTTGGTATCTCACTAATATCAATTGCAAAAGGGTTTTGGAATATTTCCATGTTAAGGGAGCTCTTTTTAAAGTCGGTGAATCGATTTACAAACTCAGTTTGTAGTTGTGTTAACACGTTTCTCATTGTAATATTTTGCCACACAAAATTATCTCCAGCTTCTTCCACGGCTTTCTTGCAATTAGGAAAATGGTCAAGCTTTTTTTCATCAATATGCTTGATAAACAGTTTCAGTTTCATTTCAAATGACTTTACATCTGTATACATATCGCAAATCAATTTATTTTTTCCCTGCAAGCGTTTGTTGAGCTGATTCAGGTCCTTAGTCAAATCAGTCAAAAAACCAAGATCGATAATCCACTGTTTGTTAGTAAGCTCTTCTACTGGCTTTCCTTTCATCTCCATGAAGTTGCCAATTTCTTTCCTCAAATCAAAAAACCGTTCCAAAACGGCACCTCGACTGAGCCACCTCACTTCACAGTAGTAAACCACGTCACCATGTTCAGCTTCCAGATCTTCCAAAAACTTTTGGAACTGACGGTGTGTGAGCCCATTTCTTCTTATAAAATTAACAGTGGATGTTACAGTATCCATTATTTCTTTCCAGGATATAACTTTGGAGCACAATGCCTCTTGATGGACAATACAGTGAAAAATCAATGGCACAGTAGATCCAGAATCTTTCACTTTGCTGATGATTCTCCCAACAACACCTTTGTTTTGACCGCTCATGTTCTTGCCTCCATCGGTAGTGACACTTGTTAACTTTTCCCAGCTTAATTGCAATGAATCCAGAGCTTGTTCCACATGGTGAAATAAATCTTCTCCCGTAGTTGTACCTTTCAAACTGCACATTTTCACAAGCTCTTCGTAAACAGTAAAGTTTTCGTCAATGCCGCGTACAAATATGAGTAACTGTGCTGTATCCGACACGTCCGTACTTTCATCCATCGCTAAAGAGAAGCAGTCGAAAGACTGCGCCTTATCCCTGAGTTGTTCACACAAATTAGCACCCAAGTCTTCAGTACGTCGGGTGCAAGTTCTTGCAGAGAGACTAAGACTTTCAAACATTTTTTTCTGCTCTGGGCATATTTCTTCTGCGATAGCTAAGACACACTCTTTTACTAATTCACTATCGGTAAACGGACGTCCACTTTTTGCAAGAATCTCTGCTACCCTGTAACTGGCCCGAACATTCGATTCGCTGTTGTCTGCCACAACCTTAAATATGTTTTGTTGATTTTGTAATGACGATTTCAAAGTGGAAAGTTTCCTTTTCCGTATTTCTCCTTCAAGACAGTCAAATTTAGCTTTGTGCTCGGTGTCGTAATGTCGCTTCAGGTTATATTCCTTTACTACAGAAATACTCTTTTGACAAATCAAGCATAACGGTTTTCCTTTAAACTCGATAAAAAAGTATAATTCTGTCCATAATTCGTTAAAAACTCTTTTTTCTTCTTCTATCTTCCTTTTTCTTGAAGCCATGTTTATATAATTATTCTGTAACAATAATGAAAAAAATTAAATTCGTTGTAAAATTATATGTTCCAGTTAGCACCTACAAATTCAACTCCACATTCAAATAATAATTAAAACATGACACACTCGTAACTAACTTCATGTCATGTAACTACTATCCCCGTCCTTATAACATTTACCCATCAATCTGAAGGTTCACATTAACAAGCAGTAAATAAAATAAAACAAAATGCTCGCGAGTGCATACAACTTACCTCATACGTCGTGCGTGAGAAGCTATCAGCGAAGGGAAGAAAGGTGAAACGAAACGCGTAGCTAGCAACCAGATGAGACGTGAGTTTCCGGCGAATTTCCACAACCGAATGTGGCGAGAGCTGCGCGCGGCTGTGATTTTAACTAAAACCGGTCGCTTTGAATTTTTTCGCCGCCGCACACCTGCGTCTAATCAAAGACTGCCGCCCCGCCTATTGTCTCAAAGGAGCCGCCCGCCGCCGCACGTGCGGCGGATAAACGCAAAAGAAATTGCCAAGAATTGAATAAGTACAGCAAATATTTATTTTCGGTAGAAACAATACATAACATCACAGTCTTGATAAACAGTTCTTAAGAAATGAAATAGAGGTACATTTTTATCACCCCGCGTGGGAGCGAGCTTTCAAGAATACTCTCATGGCCCAGCAGCATGGCCGTATAAATTCTAGTGAATTTATATGGCCTTTTGCTTCGGTATTTTTTTCTTACGGACCTCAGGGTTGCAGGCCGCACCGAGATAGTCTACGGGCCGCATGCGGCCCGCGGGCCGCCGGTTGCCGACCCCTGATTTAGATGATCTAATAGAGAAAGGTAAAGCGTTCCACAGCCGCACAGCTTGAACTGTAAAGGAATCACCATAAAATTGAGAACTGTGGACAGGGGTTTGGAGACTTAGAGCTTCAGATGAGCGTAGATTTCGATCATGCGCCTGGTGCAAGAACACAAAACAAATATAATAATATAAAATATATATAAAATATAATGGACCTATAATTTATGTAAGACCTAATATTATCAGATATGTTCTAGCATATAAAAAATTCCATTTAATTTCTTAATTTAATTTCATATATACACTATTCTCCTAAAACTGCTACGAGTACGTACTTTATATAATTATATAAGTAACTTTATATAAGTAACCAACGGCGATATAATTTATTTGGACAACTTATAGAACTAAATGCAAAGCTAAAACAGGTTTCTACGTTTGCACATTGTAAATAAAGATGTCGAAAACAAAAACAAAACAAAAAAACAGCGACAGCTGTTAGCCTATTTTAGAGTTACAATCAAAATAGTATAAATAGGTAGTACACTGCACCATAAAAAGAAACTAATGTGAATTATTGTATTTTGTGTTGTATATACCATGAAAATAACATGAATAGAAAGCAAATAACTGAAACGTAAATACCTATTTGTTTAATCTTTCGAGTTTGTTTTGTACATAAATATGGCTATTCAATCATATAATAAATAATAATAATAAACATCGCTGGACATTTCACACAGCGCTATTTAGCCCAAAACTAAGCATAGCTTGTACTATGTGAACCAGATAACTGATAGAATACTTATATCCTTTTTTTGTAAATACATACTTATAGTATATAGAAAAACACCCAGACACGGAACGAATATCTGTAGATCATGCAAACATTTGTTCCGCGGTGGGAATCGAACCCGCTACCTCCTGCGTCTCAGCCGGCTAACTATTCATATTCATATATATGTATATATAGTATATTTGTCAGTCATATGTAACTACTAAGTGATAACCAGACATACCTATCACTCAGCGTAAGTATAAGTATAATATTATATAAGTAAAGTAACGTTTGTAAATATAAAAATAGAATGGGCGTACTTATTAAACAACAATACTTCGAAAAGTAATAAAACCATTCACTTCTCTCCTAAAACTGCTGCGTACTTTATAAAATTTGATGCGCTCAGGTATAAGTAAAGTAACGTTTGTAAATAGAAAAATAGAATGGGCGTACTTATTAAACAACAATACTTCGAAAAGTAATAAAACCATTCACTTCTCTCCTAAAACTGCTGCGTACTTTATAAAATTTGATGCGCTCAGGCATCAAGAGTGGAATATTTACGGCGTCTCGCAGTGCTATGTGATAAGGCAGTAATGGTAAGATGAGTGGAATCTACAGCCGCAAGCGAAGCATTGAATGTAATGGAAAGTAATTTAAGCCTTTTAGCCTGACGATGAATTCCTATGAAATCTTTGCGATAATATTGGTTTATTTTTTTTCGACATTTCCGATGATGTGTTGCTGCTGGTAAGTTTTTTTTTAAACTGGTGTAAATTATTAATATAAATAAAAAACTGAGTATATTAATTTTCGAAAAGTAATACTTCTTCTTTTTAGTTGGGCACTCTTGACATAGTGGTCGTGGTTATGTCAGTTATTGGCTCTTGAGTAGCGGCTCTAGCGATGCGTCTACATTCAGCTCTATTGAAGGCATTGCGAGAACATTCAGTCATGGTAGAGTGTGTCATGGACTTGATAAGGTTTTACCATCTCGTTGAAGAGCGGCCACGGTCCTGCGCTAGTCACATCTATCGATAACTTTAACTATTTTGTATACCCATTTTGCTGTCAGACATCCTATCCTTCTATAGCCACTCTTCGTTCTATTTACACATGTGCACTCACCATCATCTCATTACTGATGCGAATTTGTAATCGCGATATAATAGATAATAATTGAGTCATCATGTCATCTGTGGTATTCTGCCCTTGGGGACAGTTTGAATAAATAAAAGGCATTGGTATAAGATCAAATGGCGCATGCCGAGACGTACGCCCGCAACGCCATCTGAAAGTCAAGTGGCCACGAGCAAACGACCCGACAAATCAAATTTAAATGAAAAATTTTATAGTTCTGTAACAGATACTATTATATATAGGGTGTTTGATAATATAGGCACAAAAATGAAAGGGGTTATTTTGATGCGCATAATAAATAAATTTGTGAAATATTTACCATAGAAATGTGCATTTTATTTTGGCATGTAAAAAAAACAAACACTTTATTGAACACTAGCAGCCCGTCCCGGCTTCGCACGGGGTAGACAATTATTTATTTTTGGAAATTTGGATATAAAACACTTTTTTCACAAATATTTTTATTTATTAAAAAATTATTATTTATTATTTATTAATTATATATAAAAAAAAATCCCACAGTTATATTTGTATGTAAGTCTATTTATGTTCAATTTCTTTGATGGTTTAAGTGGCGGGCACTTAAATAAGTAATATTTACATAGGATATTATATACATTTTTACAATGGTTTTTTTAAGTAATTAGAATAAAAGCAGAATCGAATAAAATATATACAGTCTAAATTAAACGTTGACAACTTTCAACTAAAAATGTATCTACCTATACATCTAGGTATTTCAAAGAAATTTTTGTTCGTGTTGATAGAAACTTGCCTATCATTATTTAGTATTTTCCTTACAATTTTTTTTTTGTTTGGTTTTGTTGTTTTGTGCTTATTATTTTGTTTTTTTATATTTTTTGTGTTTTTTTTTGTTTTTTATTTTTTATTAAAAAAGGGTTTGTCATTAATCATTTTCATTCTTATTATTACTTAATAATTTACATTTTTAGTATTTTTTTATTTTACAGGTTTACTTTTACATCAGATATAATATTAAGGTAGATTTATGTGTTTTACTTTTATATTTGTCAGTTTTTATCTTAAAGCTTCACTGTAAACTACGTTGGCAGTGGTATTTGTAGATGGCAACAAAATATATTGATTTTCAGGAGATCCCACTCGAGAAAGGGCAACATATAGTTGTCCATGAGAAAAGCATTCTTTTCTTAGGTCGATGCCAACCATCGAAAATGTTTGACCCTGGGACTTATTTATTGTGAGGGCAAATGATGTTTTTAGAGGAAACTGTAACCTCTTAAAAGATATAGGCAAGTCCGTAGGAATCATGGGGATCCGCGGTATGTGGGCGAGCTGTCCGGCCGCGGCCCCGGTGATTATAGTGGCTACTATGACGTTCTCCTGCAATTCCTTCACCAGAAGTCTCGTGCCATTGCACATGCTGGGAGGGCATAGGTTCCTCAGCAGCATTACGGGAGTGCCTACCTTTAATTGTAGTTCGTGGGACGGCAAGCCGGAAGGATTCAGGTAATTTAAAAATTCTTGTGGATAGTGCACTGTATCTTCGATGTTGCATACTGTGTCAATAGATTTGTAAGATTTAAATTCACCGGGTACTTTTTCCATAATAATTTTGTTAATCTCATTAACCGATTCATTTCGCGGGGACACTATCGCTCTCGAACAGAGCCAATTGAAATTTCTCTCCGTAAGATTTTGTATGTTCTAATTTCTAGACTCTGAACGATTTGACCCAATTCGTTATCCAACAATACCTGGGGACTGTTTGCAACCGGAGACGGTAATTTTCCGTCTCCAAGTTTTAGAAGTTTTTGTGAGAAATTATTATCATCATTGTCACTTAAATGTGCTCTCATATTTGTGCGCAGATTAAGAGTTTCAATCGATTGCCATAAAGTTGATGATTTAAGGCAAGCTCGAATAACGTCAGCTCGAGTACCTTTTGTTATAACTGGTAATGTTTGACGAAAGTCTCCAGCTAAAACAAACGTCACGCCCCCCATTATACGGTCTGAGCTTCGGATGTCTCTCAGCGTGCGCTCCACGGCTTCCACGTGCGCCCTGTGGCTCATGGTGCACTCGTCCCAGATGACCAGCGAAGTGTCTTGTAAGAGCTGCCCCAGCGGACCGTTTTTGCGGATCGAGCACACAGATTGTTGTTCCAAAGACACAGCCAATGGTAATTTAAATGTAGAGTGAGCAGTTTTTTCATCATTTAATAGGGTTGCAGTAATTCCGGACGATGCCACTGCAACACTAAATTGGCAAGGAAGGTTTTGCCTGTTCCACCGGGCGCGTCCAAAAAAAAACAGTTTACCGCTGTGATTTTCAACACTCTGTACTATAGCATCGAATGCTATTTTTTGATCTGCCACTAACTTGGGTACAGGCGTGTTGAAAAATACAGACAACTCGTTAATATCATGCGGACGGCACGGTATCGCATGGACGATGTTTTATTGCCGATTCGGGGAAGGCAATCCAAAATCTGCTAAATGCTTGTCGTTCAGTTCCAAAAGCTTGTTTTCTATTTGTATCAAGCCTTCGTTGTGTACGTCACAATCCTGACCTTGTTGTTGAGCTGCACGTCTGATGTCCTCACACAAATCGTCTTTGAAAGTGTCCCATAATTTGAGAGGTTCAGAGGGGAAACAAAATAATAAAATGACCACAAACAGCTCTCTCAACTTTAACGGGCAGTCAGAAACCGAAGCTTTTCTCAAAGTCATCTCCCATTGGTTGTCATTTTCTAGTAAACCTAAATCTCTGCAAGCAGCTTGGTATGTTTCTTTAACAATGCCATCAACGGTTTTTAAGTCTTGGAACGATGTCGGGCCACGCACATGATGAAGTAATATCCTGAGATAAAAGCACTCGGAATGAGAAGGATGGACGCTGTACACTCGGCCCAACGCCGCATCTTTTTTTACACCGGGATGACCGACTACGTCTTGGCCGCGTTTCCTTCTTGAGAATTTGTTATTGGCCCATGTGTAATAATGAGGGACCTCATGATAGAGTAACGTTTTGGCAAATTCATCACTGCGACACAGGTCAAAAAACGCCGTGAGAGTCGTTTTTGGTGGATTTTCAATTACACGTTGTATATTTTCAGCTGAAAAATATACCCGTTGCCCATTTTCTAAGTGTACAGCCAAGTGAACAACGGTGGGGTGTCGATCGTGAATAGGAAACTCTAACAATCTCCACACTGCCTCCGATGTACTAATGTACCGTCCGTTCAAATAATTTTCCACTTCGTCGTGAGCATTTCTGACACCGAAAGTGGCTTGGTCCGATCCTTTGTTGATGTATTTGCAAATATACTTAATTGCTTGGACGGAATGGCAGAATTCAACGTTTATGTGAGCATTAAAAAATCGCAATAAAATTGGAGAATATGGAACGATCCACCTGTTGTCTATGTTGACCGTTCTGCCTCGGATGTTTAAAGTAGCGACCTGACCTCCGTTGCTGGAGTCGCGACGTCGATATACGGGATATCCGTCCTCACCGGTCTGGGTCTCATTTATGAATCGTCGTGGGTATTTTTTTGAGTATATGCCATTCTTTATGCATGGTGAATTCAAATTTTCTTGCCCACATGGCCCGTGTACCATATTTTTTGTGACTATGTCAAATAACACTGGGTCTTCGTCTTTATTAGGCAGCTCAGCGACGATTATTTCGTCGATCTGATCGGGCTGTATTTTTGTCTCCAGCCAAAACAACATATGACAATGCGGCAATCCTCTTTTTTGCCATTCAACACTAAGCATATAACATTTGACCGGTCCAAAAATCGCGTCTTTCGTGAATATTTTTATAATTTTTTTCATTTTTAGATGGAATACTCGAGCAATGATGTCATGCCGGTCGAAAGACCGTTGGCCGGGGAAAAGTTCCTGCTTTATCTCTTCCCATTCAGGGTTGCACGTAAAAGTGACGAATAGATCTGGCCGGCCGTGGTTGCGCACATAGGACATAGCATCATGCGTCTTTTCGTTTAGAAACCTCGCACATCCAGTAAATGATGACGGTAAGATGACGCGCTGTCCGATGTCGGCGGCATTCACGCTTGCGTCTTGGTTCAAAGCATCCCTCAGATGAATATAGTCATCTGCTCTAAGTTTTTGTTGGTTTCGCCTTGTAAAATTTAATCGTTCCGAAATCATCTTTGCCATCATATCCACACAATATTGACTAAACAAATCCTTGTAATAGTGCAGCGAATTAAATTGACTGGTCCTAATCATTAAGCGGTATGCGTAATATTGCATGCATGATACAGTTTTATTTCTTAAGAAATCCTGCTGAGGAATAGTTAAGTAATATCCGTCGTCTCCTGATACGAACATTAGCGGATATTGTAACGGATCATAAGCCCTATGCAATTCCGACACTCGCTTCAGCTGCCCGTCTCTACCGTGCAGCACTATATCTCTGGGGCCTTTGTCTTCATCAACCAAGAGAACGGCCACTTGACGGAAGGCGCGTTGTATCTGCCTCGGTATTCTGCTTGAGGTGTGCGGTCAGCGTGAATAATTAATTTTAAATTCTCTGGAGATGTCGATTCGATACTTTGTTTAAAACTTCGTATGTAAACGTTGTGACTATTCAACATGGTCTGCAATTCGTTGATCAAATCCAGTTTTAGCATAGGAGCCATGTTAGAGCGCAAAGATAGTTGGTCAGCATCGGAAATAAAATATATCTGCAGAAATTGTGGGCTTTGTCCGGATGGCGGCAGGAGGCTGCCTATGAGGTAATAAACCTGTCCCTTTACCTTAAAGGTTGGCATGAAATTCCCCTCCCTAATTTCTTTCGCCCCGAACGATGTCATCTGAAACAGATTATTGTAACGACGTGCGTTTTTTAAAAAATGCGCGGATAGTGTACTATTGTTCGTCAGAAGGCTTTTGATTGGTTCTGGAGGCTCTACGATACTGGGAAGTATTACTTTTCCAGCCGCGCAACACATACCAATTGCTTCGTCTCTCCATTTTTTCGCGGAACATTTAGGGCATATCTTATCCATCGCTCCAATTTGAATGCTGTTTTGATCGGCGTAGTTAATTTGTGGATCGTAGCTGAATGCCGATCTATTGCTGTGAGCTGAAATCCCATCACGCCTTCTAATTGCTACTGCACGTTGTCTCTCTCTCTGTGCCGTAAGTCGCTGCGAGCGGTCACCGCTAGACTCTCGGGCACGTGCCTGTGAGTTTTTGGCTCTCAGTCCAGCAAGCCGCTGCGAGCGTTCGGTGCTAGATTCTCTGGCACGTGCCCGCGAGTCTCTATCTCTGTTTCCAGCAAGGCGTTGTGAACGTTTGGAGCTTGACTCTCGTTCGTAAATCTGAGAAGATCGTTCATTTTGTTCTGCAAGGCGAAGTGAGCGTTCGACACTGCACTCTCTTGCCCGTGTTTGCGAAATTCTTGTTCGATTTTCGTCAAGGCGTTGCGCGCGTTCTGCGCTCGACTGTCTTTCGCGAACCTCTGACGATCTGACATTTTGATTTGCAAGACGAATCGAACGATCGGCGCTACTTTCCCTTGCGCGAGCTTGCGAGGTTCGCTCTCTATTCTCAGCAAGTCGCTGCGAGCGTTCGGCGCTAGATTCTCTGGCCCGTGATTGTGATGCATATTCTCTTTGACTTTCGAGTCGATCAGAATATTCTGAAGATGATTCTCCAACACGCCAAATCTTTGCTAATCTCGCTTGGGAGCTATGTTGAGATAATTGGGACCTTTTTTTTAGGCATTATTGTTTGAAAGTTTCGGTTTTCAAGTAAAATAAATAAGAATTAATTTGATTTTAATATGAACAGTTTATTGAATAGAAGTTTTCATAAAAAAATACATACAATACTTAAATAGGTGCTTTAAAAAGAGTTTGACACAGCTATAAAAATAAACGGTCAAGGTTTAATCAAGTAATTTATGCGCAGTTTTGAAAATAACTCCTAATCGATCGAAAGAAAATGTGCTCTATCTGAAATGTGTTCTATGGAAAAATCTAAATGTTCAATATCGGTAGCGTCCGCTGCGTAAGGAGCCGACCGCGCGACTGAGCCGCGCGGCTACCTATCTTACAGACGTGCACGCCCCACTCCTGTATTTCAGTACCCCCTCCACCCCGCCCACCGCGATGCCCGGCGCGCTTTTCAGACTGCATCGCAAACAACGGCCACGGCGCTATGGCGGTTTTGTTTACTGTTTGAATTTTTTAATTCGTAATATCTTTGAATGGAAAGTCCAATTTAAATAATTTAAAAACTATTTTATAGGTAGTTAAATGGTCTTGACCATAAAATAATTTATTTGGATAAGGATTAATATAAACACATAAATAGCATGGTTTGAATTTGGTTAGCATTTTCATTAATGTTTAAAATGAAAAAAGTTGTTGTAGTGACATAACTACAATAGTTGGACATATGCTACCGCGGAGTTTTTTGTAGACAATATGATGTTCTTCAATATTGTTGTACATTATTTTGTTCTATCGCTAATAGTTTCGGCAGCGCATTCGACGAAAGACATTTTAAGACTCATTTTTCTACACCTTCGGTTACATTGTTCAAATTTTACCAAGGATCCCTAATTTTTTTCAAAATGAAATGTAGCCTATGTCATATTGGAAGAATGTAGCATTCTATTGGTGAAAGAATTTTTTAAATCGGCCCAGTACTTTTTCAGCCTATTCATTACAAACATACAAACATACAAAAATAGGTACAAATCTTTCCTCTTTATAATATTAGTGTATGTATGTATGTATGTATAGATGTAGAAGTGTAGATGTAGATATGTTGTGCTATTGCATAACTATCCACAGATACTGTATTGGTGACGTCTCGAGATCTCTTGTTGTCCCTTTCTAACACAAAACCTGCAGACATTTCCGAAAGAGATATCAAATCGGCCTTTATTTTTGGACGTTTGCAAGAGTAGGCAGTAAGTTTTATATCGAATTAATTAATCACCTAAACTTTGTCGATTTTCTTTAAAATTTGATAATATAACTAGTAGTTTTTTGTTTCGTGAAGTCTTTTTTTATGTTTTGAGAGACCATCACTTGAATATTGTCAGTATATTACCAAACAGCCTATATATACATAATATTTTAAGGTTGGAACCATTTTTCTTAAGTACAAAACTTGTGTTAGTAGGCCCCTCTCTTCCATTTCCAAGAGTTACATAACTTAATAATTAGATATGAACGAATTTAAAATATAAAAGAAAAGTCAAAAAGTGTGTGCGCGTGCGTATAGGTGGGTGTGTGTACGTGTGTGGGTGTGTATATGTAAGTTTGTTGGTGTGTATGTGTAAGGGTGTGGGGAGCCGTGTGTGTTTATGTATACGCGTGTATATATGTTCTCCCTCTAGTCCAGTTTTAATTGTTATTTTAATATTATACTATGATAAAAATTATAACTATGACAAGAACATTATCAAATAATGGTTGCTGCTTCTTCGAAACTCAAAGCTTCGGAGGTTCTGATACTTTTACCTACCGACTAGTAGGTACTGACTGATCTTATCTTATTAGGTATCTGCCAACTTGCAAGGAGCAACTTCTTGTTTTAAACAAGCACCAAGTTGTTTAAACACCAATCATACCACCGCTTACAGATCCCAGTTTAAAACTCTATTATGTTGAAACTACAGCTCTAGGCCTATATGTTCAGCAGTGGAAGTCTTGAGGGTGATAAAGATAAAAAGATAAAAATGTTTATTGCCAATATATATATACACAATTTTCCACGTGATATAAATAAATAAATATTGCTGGACATTTCACACAGCGCTATCTAGCCCCAAACTAAGCAGAGCTTGTACTATGGGAACCAGATAACTGATATAATACATAAATACATTTTTTTTGTAAATACATACAATATATAGAGAAACAACCAGACCCGGAACAAATATCTGTAGATCATGCAAAGATATGATGATGAGTCTTCAAGTCTTTTTTCGTTCTTTCTGGAGAAGCGTATTTCATATTATATCCCATCAGTGAAACTTTAGTCTCAGAAAATGATTTTTTCTTATATTGCGTCAAGCGTGAGTTATTTTTAATGAACTGGAGAACTGGGTCCTACTTTTTTAGAAAAAGGCAGTCTGTTTTAACCTTACTATGCATTCAAAATTCTTGTAAACTACAGATATGATACTTGACTTGCTCGTTGACTGCTTTTGGCTATCTCACAATCAATTTGAAGATCATTTTAACGTGGTTCTACTGGTAAAGACACACTCATAACACTCGCCTTTAGAGACTGGCACGTATATTCAACCCATTATTCCCTCCACCAGTTAAGATTACGTCGCATCACGTCATGTATTAAAAACATTCGCCATTACAAGTGATTCTGTTCATAATTAGGGCATGCTGGCGACAAAGATCCTCGTTAAACGCGTGCTTTTGTTTTATATCTTAAGGTTTCGCGTTCATTATTTGAGTAATACACACGCTTCAGACACGTTAGGCTTGTTTCTCACACAGCGGAATTTGACGCGATTTTGCCTTTTATCACTCATGCGCCTGTGGCCGCGTAGCCGTTTGCTACGATCGTAGTAGCGTACAAATGGTAGCTAAAAAAAGTGCACTTTTTGACAGACAAATTAAAACTGTTGAATTTGAAAGGTTTTTTTTTATTGATGATTATTTATACAACGTTGTCATTTACAATAACAACTTTTTTTATAAGTAACTAGCTGACCCGCCTGCAGCTTCACACGCGTAGTTTGTCAATAAAAACATTACCCTCCTTCTGAGCAGTCGGGCAGATTAATTTAATTTAAGATTTGGTTTGTATACCGTTTATAAAAGGTTATCAGTGATTTAGAATGGCTTATGCCTGAAGAATTGATCCAAAGTTTGAACGATTTCTCGATACGTTTAATAACTAAAAAGCTTATAAACTATTTAAAGCTACTTTCAAAAACTGTCAAATGCCATCTTTCATTGCTGGGTGGCTACCAAGATAGAGAATAGGAAAATAGAATAATATAGAATAGAAGAATAGGAGACGGATGCTTAGAATACATTTTTTTAACTCGAATATTGAATATTCTTTTGATCACAATCTCACCTGATGATAAGCGATGATGTGATCTAAGATAAAACACGAAGATCTAAAGACACCTATTCACTATTACCTTAAAGAAACCCGGATTTATAGTCTTCAGGAAAACATACGACGGTAAAGTGTTCCATACTTTAACTGTACGCAAAATGGTGAGTGAGAACGAGTGATATAAACGAAATATTTTGTTATCTACGATATTCTGCGAACTCATTTTATTATTATATTTGGACAATTATTTTCTTTTAATTATATATTTTTGACATTTTGCAATTATTATAATTTATCGTAATGACAAGACTCCTTTACAGCTGCAATTTGTAAGATTTTTCCTTATTTTTTTTGACATCAAAACATTAATAATCGATTTAGAATTGACATTGATTGACTTATTTGACATTGTTTTGCTCTGTGTTTTATTTTTATTATTTTAAGTTGATATTATTTGATGTATTAACTTAATTAGTTCCAATACCTGTCTGTGAGCTACAATAATGTTAATTCTATCACAATTGTTATTGTTATATTCTAAATTTGACGTAACTTAGTTTTCTATAATGTACCTACAATGAAAAATAAATTAAATGAAAATTAAATGAAAAGACGGGTAGAGATAATAAAATAATAATGGCTAGTATTATTGTAAAACAGGTTTTTTTAAATTAATTACCATAGAACATTTTCAGTTTTCAAACAACCTTAATATCAAGTCCTAATATATGAATGAAACAGCCTGTATTAAATATGTAAACTAATCATATTTATTCATCATGTAAGTAGGTACCCGTTAAACTGAATAAGCAGCTTCGTCGCAAAGGCGCCGACGATGTACGTTCGAAATTATTTATTGGAAATTTATCGTATACTGAATAAATATTCAAGCTACCAGTATTAAAACAACCTCTAAAATCAGTTAAAACGATTCCGGATATATGTTTTAAATTAATGTAGTACATAACAAAACACGTTGTACACGAGGTATGAGTTTCGCATATTTCTGTATTCTTACGGGATCACTCGCGCGGCTGTACGCTGCGCGGCTGTACGACGCGCGGCTTTTTAGTTTAGATCTATCATTATCTGTAACACGCTTCATACGCCTTTGTTTATAACGCGCCATCAGCCGACATTGTGTGAACTCGTAAACTGACAGTGTTGTAGTGATGGGAATCTTGCGCGTTCAATTTACATTTTTAAGTTTAGATATAATGACTTCGTATTCGTTATTTTGATAAAAAAAACTAATACGTTTGAATATTCTCCTTAAATAATGCCCAACACTGATCTGAGATCTGGCCCATTTATTTATTAAAGGCCACAGGCAAACCAAATGGGTGTGCGTGGCGGGTATAACGTCACGCAATTTAATATATGACATTTTAAGAAAGATGTCAGACCGTCTGCGTGGCGTGCACATCATAACATACTATTATTGAATTGAACATATTATTATGACAGGATCTCTCACCTCTGACAGATACCTTGTTTATGCGTACGTATCAGAAACAACAAATATTGTATTACAAACTAGTTTTATGCCCGCGACTTCGTCCGCAATTTTCTAGATCTCGACAATAATCTTCTAACGAGTTCAATTGTAAACCTAAACCATCCATGGCCCTAATCAAACTCACACAAAAAATATCATTAAAATCTGTTCAAACGTTTTAGCGGGACCAATGAACAACAATATATTTTTATATGTATAGGTAATTTAAATATAAATTATTTTCAGATGTTGTATACAGTCTACAAATTTTAATATTGTTCGGATATTATTGATTTCACTCCATCTAGCCGATTTGCGCGCTGTGGCTGGCAAGGATTGGATAAGAAGAGCTGAGGATCGGGCTCAATGGCGCACCCTGGAAGAGACCTACGTCCAGCAGTGGACTGCTATAGGTTGATGATGATGATGATGATTATTGATGTTGAAATATTAATATTGAAATTGAAATATTGATATTGTTAGGATAATATTGTTTGTAAGCAAATGTATGTATATTACTGAAGATATGAAAGTAGGTTGAAGATTCAGGTAAGATACCTCACCTTACCCATATCCGTGCTTTTGACAGAAATTGATCAAAGGCGCACCTTTAAATCGAAGCTTAAGTCTTGGTTTTCTTGGGGAGTAGGCATTGTGAAGGAATCTTCATAGCAATTATGTCTTTTTTTTTCATTACAAGACAAAACAAAACACATCCAGCAAATATGAAATAAATACTTACAATATAAAAAATGTGAACTAGGAAATATTCCAAAAACAGCAATTAAAAAGCAGAATAAACAAATTAAAAGCAGAAACCAAATCACTCTTTTCCAAGACCGATTATAAAATCTTTTTTAAATCTAAATTATAAGTTTTTTGTTGAAAAAATACTTTTTAAAAACAAGCTTTTATAAAATTCAAAATCGGAACCGCAAGCAGATTCAAACAAACCTACTATAATCCATTCATATGTTCCGTTGTCTAGCATCCGTCTCCATCGTTAGACCATCTCCATGGTACCATATTATTGCATTGTCACCGAAGTTACATATGTACCTATTCCAAATTTCAGCTCAAAGCTAGTAATAAATTATTACTTAAATCATGAATTAGATCTAATTAATTATATATGTATGTCAATAACCAGGACTCAAACCTTAATACCATGAGGGACTGCCCCACCGAGATTAACTGAGGTGGACTATTATTATCCATGGATTAATTATGGTGGAGGTGGCAATAAAGACTGCCCGTATAGGACTAAAGGCAGTAAAAAGTGACCTTGGTTCACCCAAGGAAACTAAACAACATTCACAGTACACATAATACTTTAAACGGTAGAAATATGCGGTCTTATCGCTTAAACATATTTCTTACAACCATAGGAGGTGCCGCAGGTTTACATAAAAAAATACTTAAATTATTCCTGCAGATAAGTTATCACGATATCCCTACTTATTTTCTACCTTACTAAATTATATTAATCTATTAACTACGGTTTTTCACCTAAATACTTACTACATCCAAAGGTTCTCTGGAGAAATCTCTTCAAAGCTATAAGGCCGCCCATTGTAATATTTGCTTTTTGTCTTCTATTTTGTCTCTAATTTTTATTTTTTATGCTGAACAATAAAGTGTTTTCATTCATTCATTCATACTACCTTCTTGTCTAGCTTTCTGGTCATTTGTGTTACCTATTTATCATTTATTTTATTTTTATCGTCCTCGTTTTAGAATATTTGTAAGATTTGGGTTATTAGTTGGGTACCTATACATATATTCGTCTATGTTTAGGTATTTATTTATGTATCAGGATTATAAGTACAGTTTTTATGAGATATATTTTTTATATTTTTTATTTCATTCCTTTGTAAATATACTCTGTGCACCGCTGTCCATTACTGCTTCGCTAATTACTTTGCATCCAAAGGTTCCTTGGAAGAAATCGCTTTCAGCGATAAGGCCGCCCATTGTACTTTGTTTAGCTTAAATAAGTTTTTTAAAGTATTCCTGGTGTACAATAAAGAACTATTCTATTCTATTCTATTCTACTACCTACCATCTACTTACATGCTGTCACTAAACTAATTTGTTTATGTACTTACCTACTTATTTAATGTTAATTTGAAACAACATATAATTGATGGAGCGAAGCGAGAATCAACTTGGGCAAATCGGCGTTGTATGTATGTATGTATGTTTGTTTGCCCGAGGATAACTTTCGTAGCGTTTATCCGACCATCATCAAATTTTGTATATAGGTAGGTAGTGATGGCATATTTTTGAGTGACTCAATGAGCTAAAAATAGGGGGGGGGGGGGATTGTTGAGATATTGGGGTTCAAGAGGGGTAAAAAATATGAAAATGAGACTATTAGGTTAAGTGGGACGTCAAATGAAAGGTCTTTATTAGTACATTTGAACCCCGTTCTTATTTTTTGTTTAGTTTTTGTAGTTTTTGAGTTATTAGCCATAATAAAAACAGAACTTTGGCAAAATTCACAGGGTACACCAATGACCCCACAATGCTGAAATTTGGTATTCGTTTAGCTTTAGTTACACAAATATAGGCAAAAGTCTGAAATTCAGAATTACTGCCATTTGTACCCCAAAAAATATAACCAATTAACAAAAACCCCCGTTACATCTAATTTGAATGAAACTGTAGGTCAAGTAGGTTCGTTATGCATTTCGTGGTACCTATTTATTAGTCAAAGATTTAAGCCGGCATGCACAAAGATCACTAAACGTATTTAGCAACTTAATATGTTTAAATTTCAAGTATTTGTATGATTTGACAACTGCTTAAATCATATTTAGCCACTAAATACGTTTAGGCATCGTTGTGCAAGTCGCCCTAAGAATAATATTTATTTTGGGAGATTCGCGAGATCTCAGTACGGGGCGAACCACTAGTATTACTAAGTTTATAATTCTTTATTTTGTAAGTGACGATTGATTTTAATGAGAAATATAGATTCTTTATACTGAAACTGAGGTGGTCTACCGAGGTGGACTGACCAGGTGAAACACGACCAAGAAGCGCACTTGAAATAACATCACTATGAAAATGAAATAAAAAATGAACTGGTTTACATAAGAGTAAATACAAAGGTTTCATGTACAAATAGCCAATTTGTTATATAATATTTACAAGAAAATGAGTTAAAAATAACTATATTAGAATCTATAACAAATCAATCAGGAAATATGTACCTAAGTACTATCAGTATAATGGTGCCTCAAAAGCCGGACTAGAATTTATGTATCTTCTTTAAAAATTGTTTATAATATACGCACAAAAATCTAAGCGGTTATTTTGATGAGCATAATAAGTAAATTTGTGAAGCGTTTACCATAGAAATGTGAAATTTATTTTGGCATAAAAAAACAAACACTGTCAAACTTATGTTCTGCTATTGCATAATGTCATCTAACCAAAGATACTACTGTATTGGTGACGTCTCGAGATATCTCTTGTTGGCCCTTTCTAACCCAAAACCCGCAGCCATTTCCGAAAGAGATATCAAATCGGCCTTTATTTTTGGATGTCGATTGTAAGAGTAGGCAGTAAGTTTCATATCAAATTAATCTAGTCTTAAACTAAACTTAGTCGATTTTCTTTAAAATTTGATAATATAACTAGTAGTTTTTTTCGACAAATCTTTTTTATGTTTTGAGAAACCGTCACTTGAATATCGTCAGTATATTACCAAATACCCTGTATATTTCTGTACTATGTAGTTAGGCTGAAAATTTTGGTACTGATAATATTAGTAAAATGTTGAACATAAATTTTTCAGTAGCTCACGCCCGTCTTGTGGATGAATAGCATCAAATCAATTGCAATTTATACAAGATAAATAGAGGCCAGATATGCTAATGTGGGCATCAATCATTATTACACCAACAACGCCTCGGATGCTCCCAAGTTAGGCGGTGCTACAATGTATAAGATTTTAGTAGAATTTTTACTTTGATGTAAAAGAGTTCTTCTGGAGAAGTACTACACTAATAATATGAGATTAATAACAAAAAGGATTGTGTGGTTTTATGAAACCACGGTAAAAGTAAAACTTTGTTTCACATTATAGACATTTAACTAAAAATGTTCGTTGGCACAAATGAGTAATAGTCTATACACTACACGGTCAGCTGATGCGAACTATAGGCGCCGCCATATTGGCCTCGGCTGCTCTAACGAGTGCCTTTTACTTTATCCCTACTCCGCGGCCGACCGTCACGCGACATGCAACACACAGACGAAAAAGTTTGATCCATGATAAATCCTTATTTCTATTTAAAAATTAATGAGGTTACATTCATAACAAATGCTTTAATGAAATACAACCTCCGCGTCAAATCCTTATTTCTTTAATCAATTAAATATTTTTTTAATGATCACAAGTTTTTTAGCAGTAAGCTGTAATAAAGACTTTTTTTAATTGTATCGCTTTCGTGTTGAAAAGTTAGGTGTTATACACGGGTGTACGCGATCAATAGGACCCTTGACTCATAAGCGTCCTTGCTCGCTTATGCCCCTTATTTAATAATGTACTTTAGTCATTATTATAAGTAAGGGATTTATCACGTACCGTTTTATCATTATCACACTAATATTATAAGTGTGAAAGTTTATCTATTTATTTGTTACTCAATCACGTCGTAAGAGCTAAACAGATTTTAGAATGATATTTGTTATGCACGTAGTTTATAAACCAGATTACACATAGGCTACTTAGAATTAGCAAAACATGCGGTCGCTGGCGGAAGAAATATATCACGAAAGTTTTTGAAGTAAAAATGTACTTTAGTATTTATTGTAGTTTATAATAATAATAATAAATTAATAAATATTGCTGGACGTTACACACAGCACTATCTAGCCCCTAACTAAGCAGAGCTTGTACTATGGGAACCAGATAACTGATGGAATACATAAATACTTTTTTTGTAAATACATGCTTATATATATAGAAAAACAACCGGTTTAAATTGCAACTCTTTATACACGGTACAAACTAGCTTTTTCTTTTACCGTACTTCGCTCGGCAGGGAATAATGCTTATTGCTATGTTTCCGCAACTAGGCCAAAGCTTTTATTTCAACACGTATACTTGTTTCGACAGTAGTGCGGTGACTCTCAAGAAACCTTACATTTCGAAGTTTATAATAGAAAACTCGGTGCAAAACTTTCTAGAAGTTATTTAGGAATTTCTCTTTTTATTAACTATTCATCGTTTGTATTATATTATATATATATATATATATATTCTTGTTAATAAATCAACTAGCCACGTTCTTACAGCTCACCAAAAAATACTACCAAAGTATAGCATTTTTTACGATGTTTGTGTAAAAACTGGAGAAATACAATTTCTTTTTACTATGAATAAAAACTACTGTATCATAGAAAGTGTCTACGAAAGGTATTTATTATACGAAAAATTTCTTTGATCCTGCTTCACACCTGTGACATATTTGATTAACCGTTCAAAAGAGAATAAGGGATTGATCTCGTCTATGCCTACCAACCTACTGTACCCTACGGTTTTTAGAGTTCCGGACTAAAGTGATAAAAACAGAACCCTTATGCTGCGACTTTGTCCGTTCACAGTTGATTATCTCAGCAACGACTAAACTTATCGGCTAGAAATTTTGAATAGTTATAAATAATACTATGTTGACCTCCGTGGCGAATAGCCAGATGAGACGCAGGAGGTAGCGGGTTCGATTCCCACCGTATTACAAATACGGTGGGAATCGAATTTGTTTTCTACAAAATTATAAATTTGTGTTTAATAATAATAATAATAAATATTGCTGGACCATTCACTCAGCGCTATCTAGCCCCAAACTAAGCAGAGCTTGTACGATGGGAACCAAATAACTGATAGAATACTTATATACATTTTTTTTTGTAAATACATACTTATCATATGTAGAGAAACAACCAGACCCGGAACAAATATCTGTAAGTCATGCAAACATTGTGTACCGGGGTGGGAATCGAATCCGCTACCTCCTGCGTCTCAGCCGGCTATTCGCCCACTGCACCACGGAGGTCGTCAATTAATTGTATCAATTGTAAAAATTGTCAATTTAATGTAAATGTCGCAAAAAATACGTTGTACTTTTCAAATTATTACTTTAAAGAGTATGTTTTATTATTAAGACTAAAATACATATACAAAATCCGTAAAACGTATTCACTATCTTCCATTTAGTGTATCAGAGTTAGCCATAGAGATACTACATAATTACTCCAGTCCACTTTCATGAAAGGCTCCAAAGCATGCTCTAGAAAGCAGAGCATTAATCTAAAATCGGGTGTCCAGTGAAACATGTTACGAACTCCAATCCACACTTGACAAAAAGCGAAATAGGCAAAATGGACTGCATTCAATTCAGGTCACATTGCAACGCGAAAACTCGAATACCGAACAAACGTTGCTATAAATAAAATCTCTATCATAAAAAAAGATCGGAGTACGAGTAGGACTCGCGCACCAACAGTTCTGTAACTTCTTATATTTATGCTATTTAGAATCATCTAACTATATGACTCAGAAACTAAGTAAAATTTGAAGTTTCTAGAACGAGACTTCGTATTTATTATTTATTTTTATTGTGGGGCCTGTACTGTTACCACTGCAGGGCAAAGGCCTCCCTACCTTCCTTCCACTCCACTCTATCATGCGCGTGTGTCCATTGGCGCCGTTTTCTGTCTTTTGGGATCCACTCGGTGATGGATTTTGCCCATAACTCCTCCGACATGCGGCAGACGTGGCCCGCCCAGTCCCACTTTAACTTGCCTATTTTTATATCTATTAATTAATATTAATTTCAGATTAAAAGTGCTATTATAATAATAATAATTTTGCTTTCTAAGGCTTATTCAATAAAAGTTTACACAAAGTAGATAATTTTTTTTTAACATAAATAAGTAACCACACGGGGTTTGAACTACCAATTTTCTTCTTGATACAGGAACGGTTTATGGTTTTTTTAAGGAAAACCACATATATTCTAATGTGTCACCTTACATTACATTTTACATCCTAATTCACTTATCCTATCAATTTGTTGGCTATTTCGACGAAGTGGCGAACTGGCTTTTTTGAATGCGTCTTAATACGTTTTTTTACATTAAGTCGTTATGTTTAGGCTAAAACTTGTTATTCTTAGTTCTGAATAAAATCACTTAACACTTAAAGAGTTAAAGCTCGTAAAATAAGGATAGAATTTCATTCGTTTCATTAAGTCATTTGAAACTTACCCGCGGTTTTTACAAATCTACAAATTTTGACCTCTGAAATAGGGGTCATGTTTAGATATTTACTTCAAATGGGCTGGTCTTTTTGCTAGCCGACAGAACGGTGGAATAAAACACGATATTTAGAGCCAGCGTAAATTGTATGGCGCTAGTTACATCGCAACGCTTGAGTTTGACAAAGGGGAGTGTTTGCTTATGTGCTTGTACCAAATTGTTATATTCTTTGTGACTTTTCTAGGTAAATAAAGCGTTTTGTATATAAATCTTGTAGGAAATGTGAAGAATCCTATAAAATGCTATACAATTTTTGGATTATCCATATTTTATTATATTGTTTTTTTATACTATAAAGGTGAGAGGTCATTTGCAGGCAACATGATAGTAAGTGATTACCGTACCGCTAATGGACGTTTGTGACACTAATGGTACAATTTACGCGTTGCCAACGCTATACAAACTTTTAAACGGGGAAAACCTCAGTAAGGAGAAAATTCCACAACCTAAATGTTTGTGTCAGTCTATGGAACGAATCTATGGAATATGATAATATAATCTATGGGAATTGAGATGAGATGAGAAAATTCGTTGACGAACCAAAGTGACCGACATAACACAAAGGATTAGCAAGGCGAAGTGGCAGTGGTTAGGACACATTGCTCGAAGAACTAACGGCAGTTGATACCAAAAGGTTCTCGGAGACCACGCACTAGAAAACGCAGGATAGGACGACTGCTCACTACATAAAAAGACGACCTAATAAAGGTTGCTGGGAGCCGTTGGACGCAGGCCGGACAAGATCAGTCCAGACCTGCATTTACCGGAATTGCGAGCAATTTGCTCAATTACCATTCGATAGATCCGAAAAAGCCGTTAACTACTAGGTTCATTAGTACACGAGTACGTATGAAGTTAATTCAGTTGGCACAATTAGCCTGCTGCACCTGGCGTGACCGCCGACAAATTGGGCTTGTCGTACCTGGATCCGGGAATAATGCCTAAATCTCTATCTGCTACGAATTTGACGATTGGTGTTGATAGGCTCCTGTGGTGCACTTAATTACTTTACATCTGCTATCAGTATTGATAGATAGATATTTGTACTAAAAACGGGATATTTACCATGATTTGTGAGTTCTTGAGTGTCCCGATATTTCGACACTGTTGCATGCGCCATGATCACGGGTAAACTGAAGTCTTTGCGAGTGAGTAGTTATTGGCAGATATAACGATCTACCCTCTTTCTTAGTCTCTTGCTAGGAATGAATTCAGTAATACTATCACTACTACCGGTTTCATTCTCGATCATAACTCTATTCCGACACACAACACTCACGGTATCAGGGCGCGTAATTGACACTACACTTCTTCGGTTCTTACACATTCTCACCACAGGATTCCAGGCTCCAGATAGTTGAAAACCATCTTCACTATTGAAATTCTTGTAAATTAATAACCATGATAGTTTCAAAGTGATAGATAGATAGATTAACTTCAATCGCACACCAGGATTACTTTCAACAATTTTTTTTTCTGATTCCAAAAACCTTTTTAAAATAAATTATAAAGTTTGTTATCCGTTTTGACGCTAAAAGAGCAGGTTAGGCCTCCTTTTTTGCAAAGGGGGCTTAAAAGTGACAGTTATGAATCACCGCAGTTAAACTAGCTTTCTATTATAAAAACCGCGTCCGAATCGTTCCATCCGTTTGGGAACCACGATACCACAGACAGACAGACGCACAGATAGACATAGGTGCTAACTTATAAAATCCGTCTATTTGAGTGAAGGGTTTAAAAAGATTTAGCAATGACAAACAAAATACATATATAATAATAATAATAAATATTGGCTGAACATTTCACACAGCGCTCTCTAGCCCCAAACTAAGCATAGCTTGTACTATGGGAAACAGATAAGAACTGATAGAATACATATTATATACTTTTTTTTGTGTAAATACATAGGTACTTATAACATATAGAAACACATCCAGAACCGGAATAAATATCTATCAGATTATACAACATTTAGTTGATTTATGCATGTAAGGATTTAGTTTATGTAATTTCATTCTTTCGGACTCTCATGCTTCTGTCCTCTCTTATTTAATCATCGAGGAATTTGGAGATCGAGGAGCTAGTGAAAGAACAAAACATCATTGGCGAAATGGAAGCGCATCGCCTTCGCTGGCTCGGCCGTTTAGAGAAAATGGGAGAGGTTCGACACGTTCGCAACGCCTATCACGGTTGCCCCACCGAGCCGGCCGACGACCCGTTGGACGCCCGCGGTACTGCTGGAAAGATGTGGTAGAAGCGGAGTTCTGCACTGGACAAACCAAAATGGCGACTGCTTTTATCGGAGGCCAAGACATACTTCGGGTCAAATACCACATCTGAACATAACCTTTTTCAACGGAGTCCGTCCTTCCTTCTCTACTTTGTACAAAGGTTCTTGTAATAATGACTTTACAGGCAATTTCAGGCAATAAGTTGACTATAAATAAGTACAGGCCTATATTGTTTGCTGTTGTCGTACAACCATCCCTAAACGTATTTAGCGACTAAACATGTTTGCATGAATAAATTAATGAATGTACACCATATAAACAAAAAAATGATAAACAAAATAGAAAACACAAAGCAAATAGTACAATGGGCGGTCTTATCGCTTAGAAGCGAGCTCTTCCAGACAACCTTTGGTCGGAGAGGATTTTGGTATAACAAAGATAATGGTCGGGGGTGTACATTTATGGCTAAACTAATTATGAAGAGAGTGCGTCTAATACCAAAACAAAAATATAATTAAATACTGAAATTTCTAAATACGAGTACATATGAATACAAATAGAACATAATGTACTCCATGCTCTTCTACAGATCTTTACATATAAAAACTTTCCAATTTTCCCTATTTACACAGAAATAAGATTCGTATATCCTGTTCGTATTTCGTATATCCTGTTCGTCATATGTCGGAAAGTATAAATAGAGGCGTACAATCTTATGCCTGTCACTTAACATCTAACCACAGAATATAAACAAATCGTAAAAACAAGTGCCTTGACCCTTTGCGATAGTATTTACGATATTGGTATGCGTAAAATATAAGAATACAAAATAGGTACAAAATCAAGAAATTATTAATCAATATTATTACGTTCGTGAATATAATTCAAAATTATGAGGATTATTTATTAATGCTTTGTAATAAAAGTAATTAAGATTTGCTCAAATAAATGCAAAAAAGAAAATAAACTAAATATCAAATTATTAATTTAAAAATGTAAATAAACCATTCGTTTTAAATATTTTTTTCTTTCGATCGTTAATTATCACTATGCAAATTTTACCTGAACGAAATCGCTTTCTACGATAAGGATGTCCATGTACTTAAAATAAACAACATAATTTAGTTCTAAAAGTAATTCTGGTGAAGACAATTAACCTGTCTATCTACAAATTAGTGGTTCACCCCGAACTGAGATCTCGCGAGTCTCCCAAAACCCCAAAAAATATTCTTATGGCGACTCGCGCAACGATGCCTAAACGTATTTAGTGGCTAAATATGATTTGAGGAGTTGTCAAATCATACAAATATGTAATATTTAAACATGTTTAGTCACTTATTACGTTTAGGGATCGTTGTGCAAGCCGGCTTTAATCTTTGACTAATAAAATAGTCCATCTAACTAACTTGACCTACAGTTTCATTCAAATTACAGGTAACGGGAGTTCATGTATATTGGATACGCTTTTTTGGGGTGGAAATTGCAGTTATTGTGGATATAAGACTTTTGCCTATATTTGTGTCACTAAAGCTATACGCATACCAATTTTGAGCACTGTGGAGTTACTGGTGTACCCTGTAAATTTTGTCAAAGTCTAGTTTTTATTATGTCTGATAACTTAAAAACTACAAGGTTGAAACTAAAAACCAAAACGGCATAAAAATATACTCACAAAGACCTTTTATTAGACGTACCATTTGACCAGATAGTTATTTTGGATTTGTTTATCCCTCTTGAACCCCAATATCCCCCCTCCCCATTTTTTACACATTTAGTCACATCAAAATTGTGCCATCACTACCTACCTACATACCAAATTTCACAATGATCGGATAAACGCTTCGAAAGTTATCATCGGACAAATAAACATACATGCAACGCCGATTTTCCCAAGTTCATTTAGAGATTTTTGTTGCAAACAAAACTTTGCAATGTACATTACTATACATACATAGTACACGGTCCGTGTTTTATCTCTACGTAGGAATTCTCATTCTCTTTACTCAAACAATCTCCCAACTTATCCAAAAATTTATCGGCTGATAGATAATTCTGATACCTACTGATCGTCGTGGACTTTATCGTTATTGAAGCCGTGTAACAATCAATATTTTTTACGAGGTCTGGGTTGTAAATAAAAATATTTTTATCGACACCTGGGGACGAGATGGGCTAGTGAGGTTTTTGCGTTTTGTTTGGTAAAACCTTTTATGCCAATTTTCCCCCAGACCAATAAGTGTGTATAAATAAGTGGTAATACTACCACTCGTAATCTACAATGTTCACATGCTTTACTTTTCACATGTTCTACATGTTGGCCGGGCCCCCGCTTGAACGCGCGGGCGCGGGTAGGTGAGATCGCATGCCGTCCGCAACGACTTGAAATTTACCCTATGTTTAAGAAAATAATGTTATTTTGGTTGTATTATGACCAAGTTTTAATATGTAGGTTTGTCTACCTATACATATTTAGGACTATTACTTGTAAACAGGTAGATTAAGCTTGATTTCTTGACATTAAAAATGCGCGCTATAAAAAGTGCTCATAAAAACTTTTTAATAAGTTAATAAGTTTTTAATAATACTTCTGTATTATGTTTGATGCATAAAACTAAGAAAATTGATTTACAAAGTGCAACTCTTTTATCAAAAAAACTTATAAAGGTGCTATAGCCTGCTGAGTTATTCCAAATCAAGATATTATACTAAACTGTGTAGAAAAAAATGAGACTATTAGGTCAAATGGGACGTCAAATAAAAGGTATATGCCTTTTATTTGACGTCCCATTTGACCTAATAGTCTCATTTTTTACATTTACTGTTTTTATTTTTTGTAAAGTCTATAGTTTTTGAGTTATAGTACATTTACTGTTTTTATTTTTTGTAAAGTCTTTATAGTTTTTGAGTTATTAGCCATAATAAAAACTGAACTTTGACCAAATTCACAGAGTGCACCAATGACCCCACATTGTCATTTAGTATGCTGTAGCTTAGGTGACATAAATATAGGCAAAGGTCTTAAATCCAGAATAACTGCATTTTGTACCCCAAAAACGAGTAACCACAAGACATGAACTCCCGTTACCTGTAATTTGAATGAAACTGTAGGTCAAGTCATTTGGTTGGTCATTTCTTGGCACTATTTTGATTACAAATAATATTGTTTTGTTTCAATCGGAGGCTCGCGAGATCTCAGCTCGGGGCGAACTACTAGTTTATGTTAACGTATAACTTTTTTCCTGTGTGAACTAATTTTGATGATTATTTTTTTAACTGATTGATTTAACTCAAGTAGGTACCATAGTTGATTGATGTAAAAATGTAAAACCATTTTGAAGGAACTTTCCATTCAACTTTCATTTTAGAGTTCAGTCTTCGATTTTTTTTCGATTTTTGGTTTTTTGCAGTCAGTTTATTTTATTTATAAAAAAATTACGTGGAATTCAAACAAGGCTTTCATGGCTAATAAGCGATAAAATTTGTGTTGCTTTGAATAAGTAAAGCAGGTTGATCTCAATCCCTATTAGAAGAGCGTGGCTTCACCAACCGTAGAAAATTTACATCGCTTAGAGTGCTCTGCGTCTCAGTTTGTTAGTTTATTCAGTTTAAATCTCTTATCTTAAAGCTACTCTCAGTTGAGAATGTACTTTCGATGTAAATTTAACACGAAAATAATAAATTAAAGCAAAATGTTTTAACACTGAAAGAGCAAATAACAAGTGTTTATATTCTTTGCATTCCAAACAGTGGCTTTAAGTTTATTAATCTAAACGAATTCTAATTCTATGGGTGGGGGAAAATGGTGAGTGTTTTATCAATAGAAAGTAGCATATGTCTCAATCCAAGTCAACCTATCTCTACACCTTATCAAAATATAAGATTGTTATGGTTTTCTGTGTAAACCTTTGCCAAATTATGGTACTATTACGCCGGAGCTGTTACAGAATAGGTAAAAGTCGTCATCTCGAAGTAATGCCTACTGTGTCACAGATTATGTAATACTAGGTTTTTACGTATTACGTTTTTAACGTGAAAGAGTAGCCCTGTCGAAATACCTACACGATTCTAGTTGCTAGTGGAACCTTCTAGAGCATTCGCGAAGGCGTGTAGAGGGCATGCGGTATAAATAGAGCGTAGAGACGCCCGGTCAGTCAGTTTGTGCCATTCAGATCATCCAAAATCGCTTCTTGCGAAAAGCCTCAGGCTCGCCCTGGTATTTTCGCAATAACGATCTACATCGCGATATGAAATTAGATACAATAGCCAAGTTCATGAAGCTCGCTTCCAAGCGGCATTATAAACTTGCCTCCCATCATCCGAACCCTTTGGTACACACCATTCCGGACTACCCGTTGGATCCGCCCGCCAACAAAATCTTCCGTCGTCCGAGACACGTTCTCGGAGACCCGGATGACGAAATCACCTCCGCTAACGCGGAAGCGATATCTGAGTCATCTATATCAGACAGAGCAAACACTTCACAGAAACACCGACCTCGCCGGCGAGGTCGACGAGTCCCTTCAGTCGCCGCCTATACGAGGTACAGACATGTACCCGGGTGTTTCTCTCCTATCCCCACCCTGGCAACTGCCCAAGCCGAGGCTCGTACCTAAGTGTTGCCCTTGCGCTAGTTGCCTAAATAACTTACTGGGCTGAGCGCCATCCGCGCTCGCCAAAAGTTCGGTTAAGCTGTCACGGCCTCAGAGGCCAACAGCGAGTTTAGTCCATTCGAAAAAAAACGGTCAGTGGTGTGGCGTATTTTTAAGTGGACTGTATTTTAATTTGAGATTAGCCTAAGGGCCGGCAGGAAACGGAATCTAAAACCTTTAGATGAATGGGATACCCAATCAAAAAGGGATAGTGGGATAAGGTAGGTTTGCACTCCACTGACCTGGTATCTTCCCGTTCTTCATTCACCGCAATCCAGAGGCACTAGAGATTGTTGGGTTTCACAGTTTGATTTCACAATAAATAATGTTATCACCGTGGCCACGTTCACTTTTATATTGCATAAAGGGTCATAAGACCGCCGATATAGTGTTTTGCGTGCGTTGCGAGATGCGTATTAGCGATGACTGTTGTACTCTTCTTTCTTCGTCGTGAGTGCAATTGATGCGGGTAGGGAATGGTTTTTGATGGGTAGAAAATATACTTGAAAGGCATTTGCCAATTTAAATACGGTAGGCGCCACCATTTCACCCCCAGCTTGAATGAAACTATTCAAAAAAAATAAAAAGAAAGAGAGAGTGATGTGTACGACTCAAATCTACATTGCGAAAATTAATTAAATATTGCGGGTAAAGTAAAGGATATTGATTAATGAGTGCTTATTACCTAACCTTAACTAACTTATTATAATGAACAAATATTGTTAAATTAGCGGAATTACTGGTTAGGAAGCCTTGCAAGCCTAACGACTGGTCTGAGATACGTCTGTCCGTTTGCACAGCGCACCTTTGCTATTCGAACTTTACCATCCCCAGAAGAAGGGTATGTTTCTTCTACAATGCCTAGTGGCCAGTGAAGAGTAGGCACATTGTCAGTCATTATAATCACTACGGTTCCTGCGGTAATAGGTTCAGACTCAATATTCCACTTCTGGCGTGATTGTAAAGTGTGCAGATATTCGGCTCTCCAACGACGCCAGAATGATTGCACAAGCTTATCCAGAAGTTCATGTCGCGGAAGAAGATGAAGTTTATCTTCTGTTATATGATTCGCGGGCAAGTATTTTAGCGGTGTGAGCGTTAAAAAATGCGCAGGAGTTAAGGCTAGAGGTTCGGATGGATCCGAAGAGAGAGTCCTACATAAAGGACGCGAGTTCATGACTGCCTCTATCTGTGTAAGGACAGTTGACATTTCTTCAATTGATAATATTTGTTCTCCAATAACCCTATACAAATGCGTTTTAAAACTTTTAATGTTGGCTTCCCAGTTTCCTCCCTGGTGGGCGGCAGTTGGGCAGTTTAGTGACCAGTTAATGCGATTTTCGGACACCATATTACCGAATTCTGTATTAAAATTTTGCGAAATTAAAAATGAATATAACTCATTGAGTTTGCGTTTAGCGCCTATAAAATTAGTTCCGTTGTCCGAATATAAATGGGAAACGGGACCACGTCTTGCGAGAAACCTTTTAAAGGCTGAAAGAAAGCTTGAAGTGCTGAGATCGCCTACTAGCTCTATATGGACAGCGCGAGTTGTAAGGCATACGAATAGACAAACGTAAGACTTTATAGAACGAACGCCGCGTTTGCGTATTGGTGTTACATTCAATGGGCCAGCATAATCCATTCCTGTATGGATAAATGGTTTCGCTGTCTCTACAACCCGACAAGCTCTATGACTAGCCATTTCCGGACAAACAGATTTCGGCCGAAGTTTAAAGCATGCTAAGCATTTATGCACTCTACTACGTATGATGTTTCGTGCAGAAAATATCCAGTATTTCTGCCGTAGAATGGACATTAGTAATGCGGGACCTGCATGGCAGTTTATTTTGTGATGATAATCAAGTAGAAGATCTAAAACGTGATCTTTTCGCGGTAAGAGTATAGGATGCTTATGTTCATAGGCGAGATCAGAACTTTGCAAACGACCACCAACACGTAGCAGGCCGTCAGATAAAAACGGTTTTAATTGTTGAAATGCGGGTTTGTTTACCTTGCCTGCTTTAATTTTATCGATCTCTTCGGCAAAATAAGTACTTTGGACAGCTTGAAGGATGCGGTTTTCGGCGCCTTCCAAGTCTGTCGCGGTAATGTCATTACAACGAGGCAAGACCTTTAAAAATCTTAGTACATAGACTGTAGATCGAAGCAGTTTTGGCCAAGAAGAAAAACGTGAAGCTAACTCTAACAGAACTGATGGGTCTGGGTTCGCGGTGGTAATCAAAACGCTATGTTTTTCTTCTGGCGGGCTAGATATACTCGACGGATTGAAAGGAACCGCAGGCCAGTCTGCGATGTCCTTTGAAAGCCACGATGGACCGGTAAACCAAAGCGGATGATTTTGAATTTGCGATGGCGTGAGACCACGTGATAAACAATCAGCTGGATTATTTATACCTTCAATGTGGTAAAAATGTTGCGGCGGAACTTCAGACTGCAGATTTGTTACTCTGTTGGCAACAAAAGTTACCCATCTATGAGGTGAAGAGTGTATCCAACAAAGCGCCACCGTAGAATCGGAAAATGCATAAATGTTGTTTATTTCATGTCGTGGAGAGCAGCTATCTACAATCACACGAATGAGTTTAGCTAGCAAAAGAGCTGCACAAAGCTCTAAGCGAGCGAGCGATACCACCTTAACGGGAGAGACCTTGGACTTCGCGCTCAACAAGTGAACAAAATTAGAACCGTTATTTGAAACATGGAAGTAAACAACGGCACCAAAAGCCTTTTCACTAGCGTCAGCAAAGCCTACGACAGTGACTGTGCTGTCAGTATATATATTGACATGGCGAGGTATCAAAATCTTGTCAAGATTCGAGAGTTCGTTTCGAAAATGGTTCCAGGCTTTAACAATATCATCTGGAGGCGTGTCGTCCCAGTCACATTTACACAACCAAAGTTCCTTTATAAGAAGCTTAGCGTATAATGTGACGGGTGCGAGGAACCCTAGAACGTCCCAAATTTTAGCTACGCAAGATAAAATAGTGCGCTTAGTGCAATTCTCCGAAGGTACGGAAGTTTTAAAACTAAAGCTATCTGTAGTTTGTGACCAACAAAGTCCCAAGACTTTGTGAGAATCTGAAGCGTCAAATTCTTTAATAGCTGATAAGCGGTGTGATTGCGGAATGGCATCAAGCACTTTCTTGGAGTTGCTTGTCCATTTAATTAAATCAAATTGACCTTTCTGGAACAAGGTTATCATCGAAGTTGCTGCCTCGACTGCACAGTCAGCAGGACTTGTTTTAGCGCTAGCGTCAGTGACGATACGGACCTTGGTTGTTAAAGAATTTTCCCTGCAAACAGGATGATGCGGAATGTAGTAGGATGGCAAGTCCTTAGTTAATTCTGTTTCCGGGGGGGCGAGGGATAAATATCCCTTTTCCAGATGGTCTCGAATATTATCGTCATAAGCCACTTTTAAGTCGGGCGAAGATTGAAGTTTTCGTTCCAATGAAAGGAAGCGTTTTTTTGCGGATTGATAGGAGTCACCGAGCAGAGTAACATCCCTTTTCAATGGCAGGGCTACTACGTACCTACCATCGGCATTGCGGGTGGTTGTAAGGCGATATATTTCCTCACATTCGCGGTCTTCTGGGCTCAGAATAGAGGGGACTTGCACCTCTTCCATCTCCCAGAATTTATTTAGAATCGAGTCCATGCTGTTCAAAAAAGTACAACAGCACAGAACAGAAGAAGCATTTGCTTTAATAGCGGGAGCATCACCCATGATTATATAACCAAGAGTGAATTCAATTGCGAAGGGCGTACCAGCACGGGCTTGCATTTTATGCGAGCCCAACATTTGCGGGAATAGGGAGCCACCTATCAGTAGGTCAATGTCCCCAGGAATTGCGTAAGAATCATCGGCCAACGGCAGATGCTCAAACTCCGATAAAGCGGAGGTATCAATACTAGCGGTGGGAAGCTTATAAGTTACCGTTTCGGTTACTAAAGTTCTGATATCGTAGAAAACATTGCGATCCAAGTGCGAGTAAAATCGCAAGTCAAGTGAGCCATTTATATTGGTTGGTATACCACCAAAGCCAATAACTGTCTCCTGATAAGAATCAGGAGTGAAGCCTAATTTTTGCAAACATTTGCGTGTTATAAAATTACTATGCGACGCGCTGTCAATGATACATCTACAAACTTGTTCGTTGCCATGCGAGTCGTAAATTATAATTTTTGCTGTACCCAATAAAACCGAGGTTCCGTTCGAAGAACAAAGTGCAACGTCGTTGTTTCGCTTATCAGTCGCCGCTGATGCGAGCGGCGAAGATTTCATTCCGAGATCCGCCGCTGTGGAAGACGAACGCTCAGAGACCGGTTCGCTATTAGAGCGCGTGGATACGTTTTCGGTTTTATCGAAGTGTAAATAGGTATGATGACGTTTATGACAGCTTCTACAAGTTGATGTTGACTTACAATGATACGATCTATGAGCATCACTCAGGCAATTAACGCACATATTATTATCCTTAACAAACTTGTAGCGATCGCTCACTGGGAGCTTTAAAAATTGTGGACATTTATAAAAATGTCCCGATATAGCGGGGTTATTACATAACTTGCAGTTAGGATTGTTATTGTTCGCTTGAGAAGAACTGGTTGGGTTGTTTACAGTACTGACATATGTATGCGATATTTTTGGACGAGAATCGTTGTCCGTTTTACGTTCATTGAGACTTTTCGCGGAGCTAGGAGTCCGATTCAATATCTTGGCTCGATCGCGTAAATATTGAACCAAGCTATCGAAAGTAGGTATATCTGAACCCCTTTGATCTAATTCAAAGGCACGTGCGGTATCTGAATCTAATTTTCTTAACGCGATTTGTAAGAAAACAAAGTCAGACGTATCTTCTAGCTTCAAACCTTTGAGGGCCAAAACGGCGGACGAAAAGTTATCAACAAAACGTTCTAAATTATCACCAGTAGCTGACGTGATTGGCTTATAATCTATCACCTGGTCCAAATAAGAAGTAGCCAGAACTCTTTTGTCTTCGTACCTATCAACTAGTGCCTTGAAAATTATATCATAGTTTTCGTCGGTTGGCTGGATGCCATTACCTATAGATTTTGCCTTGCCAGTAAGCTTTCCTACCAAATAATAAAGCTTCTCAGAGTCAGTGAGCCTTTCATTGCGGTGAATTGTATTCAAAAAAGTTGAATAAAACAATGACCAATTTTTTACATCTCCATTAAACTCTGGAATGTTAATCGGAGGTAATTTAGGTCGGTCTGGTTTTATACCTAAAGTACATTGGTCCGCTGTTGGTTTCGGCGCTGTCAACATATTACGTTTACGCACAATGAAACAATAAATCTCCTCAAACGCTGTCCATGCTTGGAAGTTTGGAACAAAATCTGGTTCCAGTTCTAATTTAATATCATTAATTTCTTCTAATATTGCCATGAATCTTCCACGCACGTCATCTATTGTTTCTGCGGCGATTAGGAAGTTCTCCCGTGAGAGTTCATCAGAACATTTTCGAGATAAATCGAATGTAGTTTGCAAGCGATCAAAATATGTTGACCTAAGTCCTTCTAACAATAAAACCCTTTTCGCGGTTTTATTGTTATCAGATCGCGTAGTTGGAGCCATTTGAGAACAAGAAAATATGGGTGAATAAGTACCTACCCGCGTTAACTTACGTAATTAATTATTAAAAGTAGGCAAGTATGAACTCATGTAGGTACGATTTATGTGTATTATATTATATTATATAAAGCTCGATTACCACTGACTCACTGACTGATTGACATCATTGTTCTCCCAGATGCCACCTCGTAGGGGGGAAATGTTTGGTGGGATCGTATAGAGGGAGTTCCGGTGAGTTGGGAATAAATCCTAAAGTACCCCTTTTGTCCCCCATTCGCTCCCATCCACCTCGTATCTCGGAAAGTATAGGTCTTAGAGCGTTGGTGCAAAAACTAATGTTGCAGAGGACATTTTTTTATATCCGGTTCCATGAAAAAAAAATTGTCTTTCATACAAAAAAAAAATTGTCCCATACAAAATATTTCTGTATGAATACCGTAAACCGTATATTTCGTTTGCCGTAATTTTCATACTGTTTTTGTAGGGAGCCCACGGCTTGTGTGTACTATAAAATTACTGTAAATTTGCTTGATTCTATAATTATAATGGTGGTGGAGGGACATGAGATAACTTTCATAGTTTTTGCAAAGGTCATCATCATCATTTTGGAACATCCAATTTTTTTTTTTTTTAGTATGCAACGTTCATCATGTTTATTTTGGAACATCCACATTTTTTTAATTATGCCTAATCCACAATGATCACTTTGGAACGTCAATTTATTTATTTTATATTATGCAACATCCACTGTGATATTTTGGTACATCATTTTTTTTAATTATGCCTCATCCACAATGATCACTTTGGAACGTCAATTATTATTATTTTTTTTTATTATGCAACATCCACTATGACCATTTTGGTACATCATTTTTTTAATTACGCCTCATCCACAATGATCACTTTGGAACGTCAATTATTTTTTATTTTTTTATTATGCATCATCCACTGTGATCATTTTGGAACATCTTTTTTTTTCAATTATGCCTCATCCACTATGATCACTTTGGAACGTCATTTTTTTTTATTATGCAATATCCACTGTGATATTTTGGTACATCATTTTTTTTAATTATGCCTCATCCACAATGATCACTTTGGAACGTCAATTATTATTATTTTTTTTATTATGCAATATCCACTGTGATATTTTGGTACATCATTTTTTTTAATTATGCCTCATCCACAATGATCACTTTGGAACGTCAATTATTATTTATTTTTTTTATTATGCAACATCCACTATGATCATTTTGGTACATCATTTTTTTAATAACGCCTCATCCACAATGATCACTTTGGAACGTCAATTATTTTTTATTTTTTTATTATGCATCATCCACTGTGATCATTTTGGAACATCATTTTTTTTAATTATGCCTCATCCACTATGATCACTTTGGAACGTCAATTTTTTTTTTTTATTATGCAACATCCACTGTGATATTTTGGTACATCATTTTTTTTAATTATGCCTCATCCACAATGATCACTTTGGAACGTCAATTATTTTTTTTTATTATGCAACATCCACTGTGATCATTTTGGTACATCATTTTTTTTAATTATGCCTCATCCACAATGATCACTTTAGAACGTCAATTATTTTTTTTATTATGCATCATCCACTGTGATCATTTTGGAACATCATTTTTTTTAAGTATGCCTCATCCACAATGATCACTTTGGAACGTCAATTATTATTATTTTTTTTGTATTATGCAACATCCACTGTGATCATTTTGGTACATCATTTTTTTAATTACGCCTCATCCACCATGATCACTTTAGAACGTCAATTATTATTTTTTTATTATACAACATCCACTGTGATCATTTTGGTACATCATTTTTTTTAATTATGCCTCATCCACAATGATCATTTTGGAACGTCAATTTTTTTTTTTTTTATTATGCAAAATCCACTGTGATCATTTTGGAACATCAATTTTTTTTAATTATGCCTCATCCACAATGATCACTTTTGGAACGTCAATTTTTTTTTATTATGCAAAATCCTTTGTGATCATTTTGGAAAATCAATTTTTTTTTAATTATGCCTCATCCACAATGATCATTTTGGAACGTCCATTTTTTTTTATGCAAAATCCTTTGTGATCATTTTGGAAAATCAATTTTTTTTTAATTATGCCTCATCCACAATGATCATTTTGGAACGTAATTTTTTTTTTTTTATTATGCAAAATCCACTGTGATCATTTTGGAACATCAATTTTTTTTAATTATGCCTCATCCACAATGATCACTTTTGGAACGTCATTTTTTTTTATTATGCAAAATCCTTTGTGATCATTTTGGAAAATCATTTTTTTAAAATTATGCCTCATCCACAATGATAATTTTGGAACGTCAATTTCTTTTTTTTTATTATGCAACATCCACTGTGATAATTTTGGAACATCAATTTTTTTTAATTATGCCTCATCCGCAATGATCATTTTGGAACGTCAATTTTTTTTTAAATTATGCCTCATCCACAATGATCACTTTTGGAACGTCAATTTTTTTTTATTATGCAACATCCACTGTGATCATTTTGGAACATCAATTTTTTTTATTTATGCCTCATCCACAATGATCACTTTTGGAACGTCAATTTTTTTTTATTATGCCACATCCACTGTGATCATTTTGGAACATCAATTTTTTTTATTTATGCCTCATCCACTATGATCATTTTGGAACGTCAATTTTTTTTTTATTATGCGACATCCACTATTCGAATATTCTCTTTGATTGCTTGTTACACTTCGTCATTCTCTTTTATTGTTTCTTCCGCCTCCACATCTTCTATTTTTGCATGTTCCACTTCGTTATCCTTTTAAAATGCTTCTTCTACTTCATATCCTCTTTAATTGCTTCAGTTACTTCATTATGCGCTCTACAAAATTGTGGTGTTTCATACAAAACTTCAATCGCTCATATCTTCTAAACGGGAAGAGATAGCCCTAGCAAACTTGTAGAAAATATTGGTATAAATTTTTGGTGGAACTGTTTTTTTATTGTCATCCTTGACATCCTTTTTGAATGCTTCTCTCACTTCGTCATCTTCTTTGAATGTTTTTTCCACTTCGACATCATCTTTGACTGCTTCTTTAACTTCGATATCCTCTTTGATTGCTTCTCCCACTTCGATATCGTCTTTGACTGCTTCTTCCATTTCGATATCGTCTTTGATTGCTTTTTCACTTCGTCATCTTTTTTGAATGCTTCTACCACCTTGGTATCCTCTTTGATTGCTTACTCAACTTCAATTTCCTCTTTGATTGTTTCTGCCACTTCGATATCCTATTTGATTGCTTCTTCCACTTCAACATTCTCTTTGATAGTTTCTTCCACTTCGATATCCAATCAACAAATTTATGATTTTTCTTACAAAACTTTAATCGCTCGTATCTTCTAAACGGGAAGAGATAGCACTAGCAAACTTTGACAAAATATTAGTACAAATTTTTGATCATTATCATTTTACAACATACATTTCTATTATGCAACGTCAATCCTGATCATTTTGGAACGGCCAGATTTTTTTTATGCAACGTTCATCATGATCTTTTTTGCAACGTTCAATTTTTTTTATACAACTATTATCATGATCATTTTGGAACATCCAATTTTTTTCTCTTTGATTGCTTGTTCCACTTCGATATCCTCTTTGATTGCTTCTTCCACATTGATATCCTATTTGATTGCTTCTTTAACTTTGATATCCTCTACGATTGCTTGTTCCACTTCGATATCCTCTTTTATTCCTTCTTCATCTTCAATATCCATTGGATTGCTTCTTCATTTTTGATATCCTCTTTGATGGCATTTTCACTTCGGTATCCTCTGTAAGGGCTCCTTCCTCTTTGATTTCCGTTTGATTGCTTCTTGCACTGCAATATTTTCTTTGATTGCGTCTTCATATTCGATATCGTTTTTGATTGCATTTTTACTTCGATATCCTGTGATGGCTTCTTCCACTTTGATATCCTCTTTGATTGCTTCTTCCACTTCGATATCCGCTTTGATTGCTTTTTCCATTTTGATATCGTCTTTGACTATTTCTTTCACTTCGATATCGACTTTGATTGCTTTTTTCACTTCGTCATCCTCTTTGAATACTTCTACCAACTCGGTATCCTCTTTGATTCCTTGGTCAACTTCAATTTCCTCTTTGATTGTTTTTGCTACTTCGATATCCTATTTGATTGCTTCTCCCACTTCAATATCCTCTTTGTTTACTCCTTCCACTTCGATATCATCTTCGATTTCCTTTTGATTGCTTCTTGCACTGCATTATTCTCTTTGATTGCGTCTTCATCTTCGATATCGTCTTTGATAGCATTTTCACTTCGATATCCTCTGTGATGGCTTCTTCCACTTCGATACCCTCTTTGATTGCTTCTTCCACTTCGATATCCTCTTTGATTGTTTCTTCCGCCTCGACATCTTCTATTTTTGCATGTTCCACTTCGTTATCCCTTTAAAATGCTTCTTCTACTTTCATATCCTCTTTAATTGCTTCAGTTACTTCATTATGCTCTCTACAAAATTGTGGTCTTTCATACAAAACTTCAATCGCTCGTATCTTCTAAACGGGAAGAGATAGCCCTAGCAAACTTGTTCAAAATATTGGTATAAATTTTTGGTGCAACTGTTTTTTTATTGTCATCCTTGACATCCTTTTTGAATGCTTCTCTCACTTCGTCATCTTCTTTGAATGTTTTTTCCACTTCGACATCATCTTTGACTGCTTCTTTAACTTCGATATCCTCTTTGATTGCTTCTCCCACTTCGATATCGTCTTTGACTGCTTCTTCCATTTCGATATCGTCTTTGATTACTTTTTTCACTTCGTCATCTTCTTTGAATGCTTCTACCACCTCGGTATCCTCTTTGATTGCTTACTCAACTTCAATTTCCTCTTTGATTGTTTCTCCCTCTTCGATATCGTCTTTGACTGCTTCTTCCATTTCGATATCGTCTTTGATTGCTTTTTTCACTTCGTCATCTTCTTTGAATGCTTCTACCGCCTCGGTATCCTCTTTGATTGCTTACTCAACTTCAATTTCCTCTTTGATTGTTTCTGCCACTTCGATATCCTATTTGATTGCTTCTTCCACTTCAACATTCTCTTTGATAGTTTCTTCCACTTCGATATCCAATCAACAAATTTATGATTTTTCTTACAAAACTTTAATCGCTCGTATCTTCTAAACGGGAAGAGATAGCACTAGCAAACTTTGACAAAATATTAGTACAAATTTTTGATCATTATCATTTTGCAACATACATTTATATTATGCAACGTCAATCATGATCATTTTGGAACGTCCAGATTTTTTTTTATGCAACGTTCATCATGATCTTTTTTGCAACGTTCAATTTTTTTTTATACAACCATTATCATGATCATTTTGGAACATCCAATTTTTGTCTCTTTGATTGCTTGTTTATCTTTGATTGCTTCTTTAACTTTGATATCCTCTACGATTGCTTGTTCCGCTTCGATATCCTCTTTTATTCCTTCTTCATCTTCAGTATCCATTGGATTGCTTCTTCCACTTCGATATCGTCTTTGATTGCTTTTTTTACTTCGTCATCCTCTTAGAATGCTTCTACCACCTTGGTATCCTCTTTGATTTCTTCCTCAACTTTAATTTCCTCTTTGATTGTTTCTGCTACTTCGATATCCTATTTGATTGCTTCTTTCACTTCAATATCCTCTTTGATTGCTTCTTCCACTTCGATATCATCTTTGATTGCTTCTTCCACTTCGATATCCTCTAAGATTGCTTCTTCCACTTCGATACCTTCTTTGATTGCTTCTTCCACTTCGATATCGTCTTTGATTGCTTTTTTCACTTCGTCATCTTAGAATGCTTCTACCACCTCGGTATCCTCTTTGATTGCTTACTCAACTTCAATTTCCTCTTTAATAGTTTCTGCTAATTCGATATCCTATTTGATTGCTGCTTTCACTTCAATATCCTGTTTGATTGCTTCTTGCACTTCGAAATCATATTTGATTGCTGCTTCCATTTGGATATCTTCTTTGATTTGATTGCTTCTTCCATTTCGATATCGTCTTTGACTGCTTCTTACACATGGATATCCTTTTTGATCGCTTTTAACAGCTCGAAATCCTCTTTGATTGCTTCTTCGACAAAAACAATAACACGCGAGTTGCGTGCAACTCGCGCACTACGCAACCTCTAGTTATATTATATAAAGCTCGATTACCACTCACTGACTGACTGACTCATTGACATGTTTGTTCTCCCAGATGCCACCTCGTAGGGTGAAAATGTTTGGTGGGATCGTATAGAGGGAGTTCCGGTGAGTTGGGAATAAATCCTAAAGTACCCCTTTTGTCCCCCATTCGCTCCCATCCACCTCGTATCTCGGAAAGTATAGGTCTTAGAGCGTTGGTGCAAAAACTAATGTTGCTGAGGACATTTTTTTATATCCGGATCCATGAAAAAAAAAATGTCTTTCATACAAAAAAAAAATTGTCCCATACAAAATATTTCTGTATGAATACCGTAAACCGTATATTTCGTTTGCCGTAATTTTCATTCTGTTTTTGTAGGGAGCCCACGGCTTGTGTGTACTATAAAATTACTGTAAATTTGCTTGAATCTATATAATGGTGGTGGAGGGGCATGAGATAACTTTCATAGTTTTTGCAAAGGTCATCATCATCATTTTGGAACATCCATTTTTTTTTTTTTTTTTAGTATGCAACGTTCATCATGTTTATTTTGGAACATCCACATTTTTTTAATTATGCCTCATCCACAATGATCACTTTGGAACGTCAATTATTATTTTTTTTTATTATGCAACATCCACTGTGATCATTTTGGTACATCATTTTTTTTAATTATGCCTCATCCACAATGATCACTTTGGAACGTCAATTATTTTTTTTTTTATTATGCATCATCCACTGTGATCATTTTGGAACATCATTTTTTTCAATTATGCCTCATCCACTATGATCACTTTGGAACGTCAATTTTTTTTTTTATTATGCAACATCCACTGTGATATTTTGGTACATCATTTTTTTTAATTATGCCTCATTCACAATGATCACTTTGGAACGTCAATTTTTTTTTATTATGCAACATCCACTGTGATCATTTTGGTACATCATTTTTTTTAATTATGCCTCATCCACAATGATCACTTTGGAACGTCAATTTTTTTTTTTATTATGCAACATCCACTGTGATCATTTTGGTACATCATTTTTTTAATTACGCCTCATCCACAATGATCACTTTGGAACGTCAATTTTTTTTTTATTATGCAACACATAATTTTTTTTAATTATGCCTCATCCACAATGATCACTTTGGAACGTCAATTATTTTTTTTTATTATGCATCATCCACTGTGATCATTTTGGAACATCATTTTTTTTAATTATGCCTCATCCACAATGATCACTTTGGAACGTCAATTATTTTTTTTTTTTGTATTATGCAACATCCACTGTGATCATTTTGGTACATCATTTTTTTTATTATGCCTCATCCACAATGATCAGAACGTCAATTATTTTTTTTTATTATGCATCATCCACTGTGATCATTTTGGAACATCATTTTTTTCAATTATGCCTCATCCACAATGATCACTTTGGAACGTCAATTTTTTTTTATTATGCAACATCCACTGTGATCATTTTGGTACATCATTTTTTTTAATTATGCCTCATCCACAATGATCACTTTGGAACGTCAATTTTTTTTTTATTATGCAACATCCACTGTGATCATTTTGGAACATCAATTTTTTTTTATTTATGCCTCATCCACTATGATCATTTTTGAACGTCAATTTTTTTTTATTATGCGACATCCACTATTCGAACATTCTCTTTGATTGCTTGTTACACTTCGTCATCCTCTTTTATTGTTTCTTCCGCCTCCACATCTTCTATTTTTGCATGTTCCACTTCGTTATCCTTTTAAAATGCTTCTTCTACTTCATATCCTCTTTAATTGCTTCAGTTACTTCATTATGCGCTCTACAAAATTGTGGTGTTTCATACAAAACTTCAATCGCTCATATCTTCTAAACGGGAAGAGCTAGCCCTAGCAAACTTGTACAAAATATTGGTGTAAATTTTTGGTGGAACTGTTTTTTTATTGTCATCCTTGACATCCTTTTTGAATGCTTCTCTCACTTCGTCATCTTCTTTGAATGTTTTTTCCACTTCGACATCATCTTTGACTGCTTCTTTAACTTCGATATCCTCTTTGATTGCTTCTCCCACTTCGATATCGTCTTTGACTGCTTCTTCCATTTCGATATCGTCTTTGATTGCTTTTTCACTTCGTCATCTTCTTTGAATGCTTCTACCACCTTGGTATCCTCTTTGATTGCTTACTCAACTTCAATTTCCTCTTTGATTGTTTCTGCCACTTCGATATCCTATTTGATTGCTTCTCCCACTTCAACATTCTCTTTGATAGTTTCTTCCACTTCGATATCCAATCAACAAATTTATGATTTTTCTTACAAAACTTTAATCGCTCGTATCTTCTAAACGGGAAGAGATAGCACTAGCAAACTTTGACAAAATATTAGTACAAATTTTTGATCATTATCATTTTACAACATACATTTATATTATGCAACGTCAATCCTGATCATTTTGGAACGTCCAGATTTTTTTTATGCAACGTTCATCATGATCTTTTTTGCAACGTTCAATTTTTTTTATACAACTATTATCATGATCATTTTGGAACATCCAATTTTTTTCTCTTTGATTGCTTGTTCCACTTCGATATCCTCTTTGATTGCTTCTTCCACATTGATATCCTATTTGATTGCTTCTTTAACTTTGGTATCCTCTACGATTGCTTCTTCCACTTCGATATCCTCTTTTATTTCTTCTTCATCTTCAATATCCATTGGATTGCTTCTTCATCTTTGATATCCTCTTTGATGGCATTTTCACTTCGGTATTCTCTGTAAGGGCTCCTTCCTCTTTGATTTCCGTGTGATTGCTTCTTGCACTGCAATATTTTCTTTGATTGCGTCTTCATATTCGATATCGTTTTTGATTGCATTTTTACTTCGATATCCTGTGATGGCTTCTTCCACTTTGATATCCTCTTTGTTGCTTCTTCCACTTCGATATCCGCTTTGATTGCTTGTTCCATTTTGATATCGTCTTTGACTATTTCTTTCACTTCGATATCGTCTTTGATTGCTTTTTTCACTTCGTCATCTTCTTTGAATGCTTCTACCGCCTCGGTATCCTCTTTGATTGCTTACTCAACTTCAATTTCCTCTTTGATTGTTTCTGCCACTTCGATATCCTATTTGATTGCTTCTTCCACTTCAACATTCTCTTTGATAGTTTCTTCCACTTCGATATCCAATCAACAAATTTATGATTTTTCTTACAAAACTTTAATCGCTCGTATCTTCTAAACGGGAAGAGATAGCACTAGCAAACTTTGACAAAATATTAGTACAAATTTTTGATCATTATCATTTTGCAACATACATTTATATTATGCAACGTCAATCATGATCATTTTGGAACGTCCAGATTTTTTTTTATGCAACGTTCATCATGATCTTTTTTGCAACGTTCAATTTTTTTTTATACAACCATTATCATGATCATTTTGGAACATCCAATTTTTTTCTCTTTGATTGCTTCTTTAACTTTGATATCCTCTACGATTGCTTGTTCCGCTTCGATATCCTCTTTTATTCCTTCTTCATCTTCAATATCCATTGGATTGCTTCTTCCACTTCGATATCGTCTTTGATTGCTTTTTTTACTTCGTCATCCTCTTAGAATGCTTCTACCACCTTGGTATCCTCTTTGATTTCTTCCTCAACTTTAATTTCCTCTTTGATTGTTTCTGCTACTTCGATATCCTATTTGATTGCTTCTTTCACTTCAATATCCTCTTTGATTGCTTCTTCCACTTCGATATCATCTTTGATTGCTTCTTCCACTTCGATATCCTCTAAGATTGCTTCTTCCACTTCGATACCTTCTTTGATTGCTTCTTCCACTTCGATATCGTCTTTGATTGCTTTTTTCACTTCGTCATCTTAGAATGCTTCTACCACCTCGGTATCCTCTTTGATTGCTTACTCAACTTCAATTTCCTCTTTAATAGTTTCTGCTAATTCGATATCCTATTTGATTGCTGCTTTCACTTCAATATCCTGTTTGATTGCTTCTTGCACTTCGAAATCATATTTGATTGCTGCTTCCATTTGGATATCTTCTTTGATTTGATTGCTTCTTCCATTTCGATATCGTCTTTGACTGCTTCTTACACATGGATATCCTTTTTGATCGCTTTTAACAGCTCGAACTCCTCTTTGATTGCTTCTTCGACAAAAACAATAACACGCGAGTTGCGTGCAACTCGCGCACTACGCAACCTCTAGTTATATTATATAAAGCTCGATTACCACTGACTCACTGACTGATTGACATCATTGTTCTCCCAGATGCCACCTCGTAGGGGGGAAATGTTTGGTGGGATCGTATAGAGGGAGTTCCGGTGAGTTGGGAATAAATCCTAAAGTACCCCTTTTGTCCCCCATTCGCTCCCATCGACATCGTATCTCGGAAAGTATAGGTCTTACAGCGTTGGTGCAAAAACTAATGTTGCTGAGGACATTTTTTTATATCCGGTTCCATGAAAAAAAAATTGACTTTCATACAAAAAAAAATTGTCCCATACAAAATATTTCTGTATGAATACCGTAAACCGTATATTTCGTTTGCCGTAATTTTCATACTGTTTTTGTAGGGAGCCCACGGCTTGTGTGTACTATAAAATTACTGTAAATTTGCTTGATTCTATATAATGGTGGTGGAGGGACATGAGATAACTTTCATAGTTTTTGCAAAGGTCATCATCATCATTTTGGAACATCCAATTTTTTTTTTTTTTTAGTATGCAACGTTCATCATGTTTATTTTGGAACATCCACATTTTTTTAATTATGCCTCATCCACAATGATCACTTTTGGAACGTCAATTTTTTTTTTTTTATTATGCAAAATCCTTTGTGATCATTTTGGAACACCAATTTTTTTTTAATTATGCCTTATCCACAATGATCACTTTGGAACGTCAATTTTTTTTTTTTTTTTTTATTATGCAATATCCACTGTGATATTTTGGTACATCATTTTTTTTAATTATGCCTCATCCACAATGATCACTTTGGAACGTCAATTATTTTTTTTATTATGCAACATCCACTGTAATAATTTTGGTACATCATTTTTTTAATTACGCCTCATCCACAATGATCACTTTGGAACGTCAATTATTTTTTTTTTATCATGCAACACATAATTTTTTTTAATTATGCCTCATCCACAATGATCACTTTGGAACGTCAATTATTTTTTTTATTATGCATCATCCACTGTGATCATTTTGGAACATCATTTTTTTAATTATGCCTCATCCACAATGATCACTTTGGAACGTCAATTATTATTATTTTTTTTTGTATTATGCAACATCCACTATGATCATTTTGGTACATAATTTTTTTATTATGCCTCATCCACAATGAGCACTTTGGAACGTCAATTATTTTTTTTTATTATGCAACATCCACTGTGATCATTTTGGTACATCATTTTTTTTAATTATGCCTCATCCACAATGATCACTTTGGAACGTCAATTATTATTATTTTTTTTTGTATTATGCAACATCCACTGTGATCATTATGGTACATAATTTTTTTTATTATGCTTCATCCACAATGATCACTTTGGAACGTCAATTATTTTTTTTATCATGCAACATCCACTGTAATCATTTTGGTACATCATTTTTTTAATTACGCCTCATCCACAATGATCACTTTGGAACGTCAATTATTTTTTTTTATTATGCAACACATAATTTTTTTTAATTATGCCTCATCCACAATGATTACTTTGGAACGTCAATTATTTTTTTTTATTATGCATCATCCACTGTGATCATTTTGGAACATCATTTTTTTTAATTATGCCTCATCCACAATGATCACTTTGGAACGTCAATTATTATTATTTTTTTGTATTATGCAACATCCACTGTGATCATTTTGGTACATCATTTTTTTAATTACGCCTCATCCACAATGATCACTTTGGAACGTCAATTTTTTTTTATTATGCATCATCCACTGTGATCATTTTGGAACATAATTTTTTTTTAATTTTGCCTCATCCACATGATCATTTTGGAACGTCAATTTTTTAATTATGCCTCATCCACAATGATCACTTTGGAACGTCAATTATTTTTTTTTTTTTTTGTATTATGCAACATCCACTGTGATGATTTTGGTACATAATTTTTTTTATTATGCCTCATCCACAATGATCACTTTGGAACGTCAATTATTTTTTTTATTATGCAACATCCACTGTAATCATTTTGGTACATCATTTTTTTAATTATGCCTCATCCACAATGATCACTTTGGAACATAATTTTTTTTTTTTATTATGCATCATCCACTGTGATCATTTTGGAACATCATTTTTTTTAATTATGCCTCATCCACAATGATCACTTTGGAACGTCAATTATTATTATTTATTTGTATTATGCAACATCCACTGTGATCATTTTGGTACATCATTTTTTTAATTACGCCTCATCCACAATGATCACTTTGGAACGTCAATTTTTTTTATTATGCATCATCCACTGTGATCATTTTGGAACATAATTTTTTTTTAATTTTGCCTCATCCGCATGATCATTTTGGAACGTCAATTTTTTTTATTATGCAACATCCACTGTGATCATTTTGGAAAATTAATTTTTTTTGTATCACAAATTTTTGGTGGAATCGTTATTTTACGGTCATCATCGCCCTTGCCATTATTTTGAATTCTTCTCTCACTTCCTTTTCGTTTTCGAATGTTTCTTCCACATTGATATCCTCTTTAATTGTTTCTATAACTTCGAAATCCTCTTTGATGGCATTTTTACTTCAATATACTTTTGAATTGTTTTTTCTATTTTTATATTTTCTTCAATTACTTCTCTTACTTCAATATCGACTCTTCAAAATTATGGGTTTTAATACATATCTTAAATCGCTCGTATCTTCTAAACGGGAAGAGTTACGCGTAGCAAACTTTTACAAAATATTGGTACAAATTTTTGGTGGAATGGTTTTTTTAGTACCATCATTGCGCTTGACATCCTTTTTGAAAACTTCTCTCACTTGGTCTTCCTCCTTGAATGCTTCTTTAACCTGGATATCCTCTATTTTTGCTTCTTTCACATTGATATCCTTTTTAATTGCTTTTTCTACTTATATATTTTCTTCAATTGCTTCTTTTACTTCAATTCCCACTCTACAAAATTATGGGTTTTAATACAAATCTTAAATCGCTCGTATCTTCTAAACGGGAAGAGTTACGCGTAGCAAACTTTTACAAAATATTGGTACTAATTTTTGGTGGAGTAGTTTTTTTAATACCACATTGCCCTTGACATCCTTTTTAAATGCTTCTTTCACTTCGTCTTCCACTTTGAATGATTCTTTCAACTCGATATCCTCTATTTTTGCTTCTTCCACTTTGATATCCTTTTTAATTGCTTTTTCTACCTATATATTTTCTTCAATTGCTTCTGTTACTTCAATTTCCACTCTACAAAATACAAATCTTAAATCGCTCGTATCTTCTAAACGGGAAGAGTTACGTGTAGCAAACTTTTACAAAATATTGGTACAAATTTTTGTTGGAATAGTTTTTTTAATACCATCATTGCCCTTGACATCCTTTCTGAATGCTTCTCTTACTTCGTCTTCCTCTTTAAATGCTTATTTCACCGCGATATCCTCTATTTTTGCTTCTTCCGCTTTGATATCCTTTTTAATTGCTTTTTCTACTTATATATTTTCTTCAATTGCTTCTTTTACTTCAATTTCCACTCTACAAAATTATGGGTTTTAATACAAATCTTAAATCGCTCGTATCTTCTAAACGGGAAGAGTTACGCCTACCAAACTTTTACAAAATATTGGTACAAATTTTTGATGGAATAGTTTTTTTAATACCATCATTGCCCTTGACATCCTTTTTAAATACTTCTCTCACTTGGTCTTCCTCCTTGAATGCTTCTTTCACCTCGATATCCTCTATTTTTGCTTCTTCCACTTTGATATCCTTTTTAATTGCTTTTTCTACTTATATGTTTTCTTCAATTGCTTCTTTTACTTCAATTTCCACTCTACAAAATTATGGGGTTTCATACAAAACTTAAATCGCTCGTATCTTTTAAACGGGAAGAGATAGCTCGAGGAAACTTTTACAAAATATTGGTATAAGTTTTTGGTGGAACCGTTTTTTTATTTTTATCATTGTCCTCGACGTCTTTTACTCAATTTCAATTTCCTCTTTGATTGTTTCTGCTACTTCGATATCCTATTTGATTGCTTCTTCCACTTCGATATCATCTTTGAATGCTGCGTCCACTTGGAAATCCTCTATGATTTCATTGCTTCTTCCATTTAGATATCGTCTTTGACTGCTTCTTACACATGGATATCCTCTTCGATAGCTTTTAACAGCTCGATATCCTCTTTGATTGCTTCTTCCACTTTGATATCCTCTTTTATTGCTTCTACCAATTCGATATCATCTTCGATTTCCTTTTGATTGCTTCTTGCACTGCAATATTCTCTTTGATTGCGTCTTTATCTTCGATATGGTTTTTGATAGCATTTTCACTTCAATATCCTCTGTGATGGCTTCTTACACTTCGATATCTTCTTTGATTGCTTCTTCCACTTCGATATCCTCTAAGATTGCTTCTTCCACTTCGATACCTTCTTTGATTGCTTCTTCCACTTCGATATCGTCTTTGATTGCTTTTTTCACTTCGTCATCTTAGAATGCTTCTACCACCTCGGTATCCTCTTTGATTGCTTACTCAACTTCAATTTCCTCTTTAATAGTTTCTGCTAATTCGATATCCTATTTGATTGCTGCTTTCACTTCAATATCCTGTTTGATTGCTTCTTGCACTTCGAAATCATATTTGATTGCTGCTTCCATTTGGATATCTTCTTTGATTTGATTGCTTCTTCCATTTCGATATCGTCTTTGACTGCTTCTTTCACATGGATATCCTTTTTGATCGCTTTTAACAGCTCGAAATCCTCTTTGATTGCTTCTTCGACAAAAACAATAACACGCGAGTTGCGTGCAACTCGCGCACTACGCAACCTCTAGTTTATGTATATTAGCGAGAAGTAGATAGCGGAATCAAATAAGCCCTACAAATAGGTACCTATTTATTTGATAAATATATTTGCGAATAATAAAGTTGGAATAGCGTAACTGCGTAATAGCGAAAATGGCGTTGGTAATATTGCGAAAATTATGCTATCTTAGACCATTAGCGGAAAATATAAGGCAAACACCTAAACGTAACCAATTAAATTATTGTTTACCTAAGAATAGATAAATTGCGGCGTAGTTAGGAAAGTTAGGTAACGTAAGCACTAATAGAAATAAAATATAGCGGGTGGTCACCAAAGGTGGTGGATATGTGGTCTAAAACTCAATATATCTTGGAAATCATTAACTGGAATATGAAATGCTTTTCACAAATGGAAAGCTGTAACCGTTGTACTGATTTTACGAAAGCAAATGAAAAGAAATATCAGTACAATTCGGCGATTAATTTGGATTACCAATCCGGCTCGATTGGACCAAAGACTGGTGTGGCGTATTTTTAAGTGGACTGTATTTTAATTTGAGATTAGCCTAAGGGCCGGCAGGAAACGGAATCTAAAACCTTTAGATGAATGGGATACCCAATCAAAAAGGGATAGTGGGATAAGGTAGGTTTGCACTCCACTGACCTGGTATCTTCCCGTTCTTCATTCACCGCAATCCAGAGGCACTAGAGATTGTTGGGTTTCACAGTTTGATTTCACAATAAATAATGTTATCACCGTGGCCACGTTCACTTTTATATTGCATAAAGGGTCATAAGACCGCCGATATAGTGTTTTACGTGCGTTGCGAGATGCGTATTAGCGATGACTGTTGTACTCTTCTTTCTTCGTCGTGAGTGCAATTGATGCGGGTAGGGAATGGTTTTTGATGGGTAGAAAATATACTTGAAAGGCATTTGCCAATTTAAATACGGTAGGCGCCACCAGTCAGTCAGTCTGGTTTTGGCGATACGTGCGTATATTTCGGTGACTTTTAGTGGTTTATTGTGCAACAGTGGTGTGAATTAGTGTGTTGTGATTACTTGTGATTAAGATTGTGTATTTATCATTTTAGTTTTGAATAAAAGTGTTATTTTGGTAAGATTGATTTTCATTATTTTATTCCGAACCTTCAGCTCGTAACAGTACAGTATGCAAGTGATATGTTAGTTATGTTATGTGATAGTTGTTATATGAGCAGTCATTATTATCATCATCATCAGTTAAAGGTATTCTGTCCAACTCGAGAACCTTTCTGCCCCAACGGCCGTCAGTTCTTCGAGCTATGTGCCCTACCCACTACCACTTCAGCTTGCTAATCCTATGTGCTATGTCGGTGACTTTGGTTCGTCCACGAATCTCCTCATCTCTGATTTGATCTCAAACAATATGGACAAAAAATGGGTTTCGAAAACTATTAGGAATTGCGAGGAACTCTTAAATCTATCATAGTAGGAACATAAGTGCAATTTTTCGATAAAATATCACATCTTTCAACATTACCTATCACTTTCAATTGCGTCAGATAAAACTTTTAACAAATAGTGAAAGAATTCTCTGTATCTGAAACTGAATACTGTAAAGAGCATTTACAATGGAATCTCACGATAAACGAATACGAAGAGTCGAGCACACCTCAGATACAAATGTAGCATCCATTTATTATTTATTCTCTAGAACCTGTCTTATGTCATTTGCGCGTTTAGATATTTATCTTTTGCATGTTCACTTTAGAAAATATTAATCATTATTATTATTACGGTTAGATAACTCAATAGCCGCAACAAAATTACAATAAATTCTTAAACCTAAAAAACTAGACTAATACGCGGTGGTGTAATGGGCGGCCTTATCGCATAAAGTGATATCTTCCAGGAAACCTATCATCATCATCAACCTATAACAGTCCACTGCTGGATGTACATCTCTCCCAGGGTGCGCCATTGAGCCCGATCCTCAGCTCTTCTCATCCAATCCTTGCCAGCCACAGAGCGCAAATCGTCACTCCATCTAGCCGGAGGGCGTCCTACGCTTCCCCCAACGGTTATCGGTTCTGCGGCAGATATGACTGACCCACTGCCACTTCAGCTTGCTGACCCTCTGAGCTATGTCGATCACCTTGGTTCTCTTTCGGATAACCTCGTTTCTGATTCTATCCTTCAGAGAAATACCGCGCATAGCCTTTTCCATAGCTTGCTGAGCGACTTTCAGTTTCTGGGCCAGTCCCACCGTAACTGTCCACTTTTCGGCAGCGTAGGTAATCACAGGTAGGACGCACTGGGTAAATACTTTTGTTTTTAGGCATTGTGGGACCTATAAATGCCTCTTATGTATCTTATATTGTGTCCCACTGTTGGGTAATTTTAATATAAATTTAGATACAATATAACCAAGAAAAGGCGTTAAAAATCTAATTAATTGGTTTTTACAGCTCATGATTTATCATGTAATTATATTTTACAATAATGTTTTTTTACTAGCCATAAATTATAATTATTAATCAAATAAGAATATGGCATGGGAAGATTACATTATTACATGTTTTATTTATCACAAATTCGTTTTAAATGTAATATTTAATTTACTGCATCGCCACTACAAGTCAGAACGATAGAACGGAGAAAAACACTAGAAAAGTGCAAGTCTGGTTCGCGCACCGAGAATTCCGTAAACATATTTCATTTATGTGATATAACCACTAATTAACAATTTTCGGATTTTTCCCTTTACTTGTTCTGTAAAACCTTGTTTCTTGCCAAGTTTCATGATTCTAGGTCAACGGGATGTACCCTGTAGGTTTTGATCGCGAGAAAAATATTCGGTAGAAATGGCTGTATTTTTTTTATTGAGCTTGATTTTTTACAGCTCCAAGGAATTTATGTATTTGAGATAAGTTTTATCTAGTTTTATATTTACCTCCACGCGTTTCTGCGAAAAAAGGTATTGCCAAACGGACAGACAGACGGGCAACAAAGTGATCCTAGAAAGGTTCCTTTTTTCCTTTAGAGGTACGGGACCATAAAAAAAAAAACGAAAAAAAACCTTTAAAGTTTTCAAAAACTTAAAAACTAAACACAGACGAGGAAATATAACCCGAAGTTATTTTCAAATCGAAAACCAACTACTTCAGACAATATTTCAGTGGAAAACTATCGCAATCTATATCGGAGCGAACGCAGATTTAAATTTCATGAGAGTGCTTACGGAAGCGATAAGTTTCTGCTCATAATAACATTAACTTGAGAAGGGAAACAAATCTCTAGTTCCTCGAGAAGTTCTGAGTTATGGAACTGCAAGTTAATGTGACGAAGTTCGTCTTAAAACTGATGCCGTATCATGCTAGCAAACCGAAACATTTCATCTATTGTTTTAGGGGACTCTCTAGACTTGATGATTGTGCTGTGTTTAGTCGTAGACTAAAACGTTTCTTTTATAGAAAAAAAAAATTAAGTAATGGTATAAAAGCATACGTATTAATATGTTTAAGGATCGTTCTACAATTGAATGAAAGTGTGCAATTTTATTGATTTTGCGTCAACATTATGACGTAAGGAAATCGATTAGCACAGTGTTGCTGTTCAGTTATCTAGTGAATCACCACTGAACGTTAGTATAGGAATAATAAATAAATAAATATTGCTGGACATTTCACACAGCGCTATCTAGCCCCAAATTAAGCAGAGCTTGTACTATGGGAACCAGATAACTGATAGAATACTTATATACATTTTTTTTTTGTAAATACATACTTATAATATATAGAGAAACAACCAGACCCGGAACAAATATCTGTAGATCATGCAAACATTTGTTCCGCGGCGGGAATCGAACCCGCTACCTCCTGCGTCTCAGCCGACTATTCGCCCACTGCACCACGGAGGTCGTCAAAGGAATAATAATAATAATAATAAGCCCCTCAAAGCCCAACCCCACGTCCGTGCTGACCAACTATGCCACGTGAGGGGCGGACACTTGCAATAAAATAACCTAGCAAGTTACTAAACAGGGTACTGGCAAACCCAACATAATGGAGAGTAAGAGTAAAAATGTACGTATATGGTCGCTTCCTGGGGGTGATCGCCGGGGCACGTCTGGAGCCGATGCTGGACGTTACAGCATGCAAACCATCGGTGGCGAGGGTAATGGGCGGCCCTCTGCCGGGGAACCCGAAAAAGGTGAGTCCAACAGAAGGTACAACCTACGACCACTGAGAAGATCAAGCCGGAGCACATCACGAGCCGGCGCCGAGTGTCTCAGCAGCACGAGTGCAGCTGACGTGGGAGCAACACGGCTGGCCTCTATTGAGGAGCGGGGCCTGAGCCGAATAGATTGGACTGAAAAGGACCACGAAAGCCAATCTACTACATCCTCACCCAAATCTCTTTTTTCTTCTATTCCTTCCTCTCCACCTTCGTATCTTGACTTTTTCCCTGAACCTTCTTCTTCCCTTTCACGAAAATCTTCGTTTTCACTAGCCGAGGACGTTGTACAGGCGACAATAGTCGATGACCCTGTACCCACCAAGGCCAAACCACGTGCGCGAAAAAAATGGACGGAAGAAATGAACAGCTTTGTCCTGCGCACATACTATATTCTGACCAATCTAGAAACGAATACTAGAACATACCTCACGGAACTTCATAAGAAATTTAACAACAAATTCCCAGACATGCATGCAAGTAGACAGAGAGTAGGTGATCAGCGTAGAGCAATTGTTCGCAATAACTTGCTGACTACAACTAGGATGAGTGAAATACGGACTGAAGTAGAGGCGTATTTACTAACACACCAGCATCAAACACCCTCACTTTCTACTCAAATACCACCTACACAGCGGATGCAGTGGACAGCAGAGCACAATGAAACAATAATACGAGCATATTACAGGATAACCGAATTAGAGACTAATAAAACTGCATATAGGAAGCCTTTGCACCAAAGTTTTATTAACGTTTTCCCTCACCTTGCCCATGTTAGTGAACAGAGAGTAGCTGACCAGAGAAGGGTCATTATCGCTAACAAATTTATAGACGATGAAAGGCTTAACATAATTAAACAAGAAGTTGCCAATGAATTAGGTACACGCGCCATAATCACTCACACGAGCACAAGCCAAAATGAGCAGCCTCAAGATCTCACCACAACAGTCTGGTATGACGCTTTCAATGATGACATTGATGAGGAAACAGTACCACAACCACAAATACAAGTAGGGTTACTTAGTGAACATAATAGAAATCAGGAAGTAGACGAACTCTTTAGCCAAGCACAGCAGTTCTTTAGTAATACACACCCTGAAGATAGGCCATTCATTCCAAAGCAAAAAACTTCTAAGAAACTTGGAAAGTTTGTATGTTACATAAATGAAGTTATCCTGCCTGAAATTGTTAACGCCGACACGGATTTTGAAACGTTGCAAACTACAATCTACTGCTCAGCATGGACGGCAGCTAAACTCAATGGATCAAAACTCAAATTACCACCAGACGAACTACCAAACCAAACACGCAAAGATTCCATACCTAACTGGCAGAGACGGCTTGAAAGAAAAGTCGAAGACCTTAGAAAGAAAATTGGTAGGCTCACGCAATATACAAACGGAAACCGTAGTAAAGCACTAACTAAACAGATAGATAGTATTCTAGAGCAATACAAAACACACACCACCCATGAGGAACCGAACTCCAACCTTATACATTTTCTTGATACCCTAAAACAGAAGCTTTCAGTTATTAGCAGCCGGCTTAGACGTTATACATCGTGTACTCATCGTAAAACACAAAATAACCAGTTCTGTAACAATGAGAAGAAGTTCTACCAATCCTTGACCAGATCAACAAGGAACTACACCAGTGACAGCAGAAGTCAAGCGGATGACTCACCGGATCCAATTGAGCTTAGGGAATTTTGGTCCAATATATGGGAAAACTCTGCGGGCTATACGAATGATGCTGAATGGATCAAGAAAGAACAGACTAACCATTTAGGTATAGAACCCATGGAGTACTTAGACATACCTATTGACGTATTCCAGAAAGTTATTAAGAGAACGCACAACTGGAAGGCGCCAGGAACTGACCAAATCCATAGTTATTGGTACAAGAAATTTACTCGGCTGCATCCCTTCATTTACAACCACATAAATAATTTTATTAAGAACCCTCACATCTTACCATCTTACATCACAAACGGTATCACTCATATGATACCAAAAGACAATAGTGATACAAAGAACCCTGCGAAATATAGGCCGATTACCTGTCTACAAACAATCTATAAAATAATCACAGCATGCTTGTCCCAGCTTATTTACACCCATATAGATACAAACAAGCTATTCACAGAACAACAGAAAGGTTGCCGAAAATTCAGCCAGGGATGCAAGGAGCAACTTGTTATAGACTCAATTATATTAAAACAGGTACAGCGTAATAAAGAAGACTTATATTCCGTATACATAGACTACAAGAAAGCGTATGATTCAGTTCCACACTCATGGCTTTTAAAGGTATTAGATATCTATAAAATCCACCCACAGCTTATTTCATTCTTAAGTAAGTCTATGATTAACTGGACAACCCGGCTACATGCACAAACACCCAACAGAACTATAGAAACAGCCCCAATTAGAATACAAAGAGGCATATTTCAAGGAGATGCACTTAGTCCACTATGGTTCTGCCTTGCGCTGAATCCCCTTTCAAACTCCCTGAACTCGTCGGGCCTAGGTTACAAATTAGACAAAAGACATGACAGACAGACTGACTCAACACTATTGAATCACCTTCTCTATATGGATGACATAAAAATCTACGCATCCACTCAAACTGAGTTAGAACACCTAATTAAAATTACAGAAATTTTTTCAAATGACATTTCTATGAACTTTGGTATTGACAAATGCAAAATAAACTCAGTCAAAGCAGGACAAAATCACCAGCACACTTACTATATGGAAACTGGTGAAACAATAGCGCCACTCAGTGAAGATGAGATGTATAAGTATTTAGGGTATCACCAATCTACGCTCATACACTATAAAGAAATTAAGACCCAACTGACTCAGAATTTCAAACATAGACTCAACTCTGTGTTGAAAACACAACTTTACTCTAAAAACACAATTAAAGCTATCAATACCTATGCTATCCCAGTACTGACATACTCGTTTGGGGTAATAAGTTGGACAAAGAAGGAGTTGAAAGATTTGCAGCGGCTGATTAATGTCACAATGACGAAGAATAGAAAGCACCACCCAAGAGCGTGTATACAGAGGCAGATCCTGCAACGGTCAGAAGGAGGTAGAGGTATAATAGATATACAAAATTTACATAACCGGCAAATTTCAATGCTAAGATCTTACTTTTATTTTAAAACTGAGACATCAATCATTCATAAAGCCATAGTTGAACTAGACTGTAAAAATTCACCACTTAACCTTCAAAACCATAGTCTACAAAATAATGAAGAACTGACTAACAGACAGACTTTAACTGCTGAATGGGCGCGTAAGTCTCTCCACGGAAGGCACCACCATGACTTGAGTCAACCCACCGTCGACAAACAGGCGTCGAACGAATGGCTCAGTCGAGGTGAACTCTTTCCTGAGACTGAGGGGTTTATGATAGCAATACAAGACCAAGTAATTGAGACCCGGAACTATCAAAAACATATCATGAAAATAAAAAACATGCAAACAGATTTATGTAGACGTTGCAACAGTTCTTCCGAAACAATTCAACATATAACGGGGGCCTGCAAGGCGCTAGCACAAACGGACTATAAATTCCGGCACGATCAGGTGGCCAACATCATCCACCAAAGACTAGCCGCAAAATACAACCTCATCGACACGTCTTCAAAGCCCACACCTTACTATAAATACATACCTGAAATAGTACTAGAAAATGCAAACTATAAACTCTATTTTGATAGAGCTATCCTGACCGATAAGACCACTCATTTCAATAGACCGGATTTGACACTTTTAGATAAAATCAACAAAACAGCACTTCTTATCGACATAGCCATCCCAAACACTCATAACCTACAGAACACTATATCAGAAAAGCTCTCCAAGTACATAGATCTGAAAAATGAAATTGCGCGTATGTGGCGCCTGCAGAAGGTATCAATCGTACCAATAGTAATTTCCAGTACAGGTGTAGTTCCAAAGCAACTGCTTCAATCACTTGCCGTATTAGACCTCCCAAAACACACATATATTCTCATGCAAAAAGCGGCTATACTGAACACCTGCAGAATTGTGCGAAAATTCTTGCAAACGGACCTTCCAAGTGAAAGTCCAATCAATCATACGTTAGGTACTGATATGCACTTGGCTTAGGCCCGTGCAGCTCAGGTATATCTCCGGTTATAGTACAACCGAGTGTAAAAAAATACAACACCAAAATAATAATAATAAATCTTTATTCAGACAACTTGGTTACATTTAACATTGATAACAATGATCTTCTTGTAGGTGGTAAAACAGTGTAAATGTAATTATCACTAAGTATTCTCTGGCTGCTTAAACTAGGTTGATCCTGTGCTATAAGCGCCAGTTGCATTCGCGGTTGGTCAATTTATTTTCTACTATTTGGGTTTTAATGTGGAATAAGTACATATGTATATGAGGGTTAACAAAATTGTGTTTCTTACATATAGACAAGGATGTATATTTTTAACATAAGATGATAACATATATATAATATATATATGAATATTAGATATTAAAAATAATTAAATATTATAGTTACGATAAATATTACATAAATGTGATATAATGAAAAGTTTGTACGAGTTACAACTTTGGTTTGAGAGTGTGTTTGTGTGCGTGTGTGTATGTAAGTGTATGTGTGAGTGGCTGTATGTGAGTGCGTGTGTGTGTACGTTTATATATGTGCGTGTGTGTGTGTGTATTGTATTCATAAGTTTACTTGGGATGGTGTAAAAGGTTTTCAGTTGCGTCATAATCTAGAGTGCGTAGATATATTTTAACTTGTTTTCTACATTTATATAGGTTGAGGTTACGCAAGTTTAATGTGCGGCTAACTTTATTGTACAGGAATGGAGCAACAACATATGGATGTCTTGCAGCAAATACCGTTCTATGTGCGATTTGTTTATAAACCCGATCCTTTCTTCTCCTTCTTTCAGTTTCGTTATCCGATGGTAGATAGGTGTGTGCATAAATAATGTTACTAAGAATGAAGAGTTGCCGAATAGTGAGGACACAACATTCTCTATACAGGTAGGTTGTTGGGTGTAAGCGTGGTTTTGAAGTCATCACTTTGAGTACTGCTCTCTGTGCTCTTTCCAATTTAAGTAGATTAGTTTTATGAGTCCCTCCCCAGACCGAGACACAATACCCAAGAATGGATTGACACAGCGCATAATAAATAGTTCTGAGTAACGGAAGTTCGCCTATATGCCGAATACGTCTAAAGATTGGCATGAGCTTTCTTACTCTATAAGTAAGGAGTTCTACGTGTCTATGCCAGTTTAATTCTTCGTCAACCCACACACCAAGATATTTGATGTTTGTCACTTTTTCTAGAATTATGCATTGGCACGAGTGGTTATTCGAATTTAAGCATGTATGGGCTTTAATTGAGACGGAGTTTGGTTGACCTGGCTGTGTGATGAAGAAAGTAAGGTATTTGGTTTTGTTTAGGTTTATAGTTAATTTGTTGCTGCATAACCAATTTATTATTTGTTTAAGACCAGATTCTGTTTCCCTAATTGCATCACTCAAACTACACCCCTGGAAAATTACCGCAGTGTCATCAGCAAACGTTACAACTCGCGCATTGTTTAGTTCCAGGTCACATAATTGGTTAATAAAAGTAAGAAATAAGGTAGGCCCGAGTATGCTACCTTGCGGCACGTCGTGGGTTATATCAGCGTTATCGCTGATATAAGATGCAATCTTAACCCGTTGGGTTCTACCTGTTAAATAACTTTTAAATAATTCTAGTGTGGTACCTCTAATTCCTATCCTTTCCAGTTTGTCAATAAGGATTGGTATAGAGACAGTATCAAACGCCTTTGCCAGATCTAAAAAGACACCTATACATTTCATATTGTTATCTAGACCTTTTACCAGATATTCTGTGAGTGTTCTTAATGCGTCTTCCGTAGATTTTCCAGGCGTAAATCCAAACTGGTTTTTAGAAAGAACATGGAATTTCTGTAAGTATTTTATCAGTCTTGCGTTCATTAACTTTTCTAATATTTTAGACATCACTGGGAGAACTGATATTGGCCTATAGTTGTTGATACTGTCTCTATTACCTGCCTTGTAGATCGGATGAATGAGGCCAGTCTGAAAGTGCTTTGGGAAAACACCAGTATGGAAACTTAGATTACATATGTATGTGATTACTGGGGTCAGAATATGAGCAGCCTTTTTTATGAGTTTTGGATGGATTTCGTCAAAACCAGTAGCACAATCGTCTCTAAGCCTCATTATAGTCGAGAAAACCTCATCATCATCCGTGTCCAGAGGAACCATAGAGTTTTGAGAGGTAGTTGGTGGGTTGTGTTCGGGAGCCACTTTAGCAATATTTTCCGCTAACTTAGGGCCGACACTGGCGAAGAAGTTGTTTATATTGTTGATTGATTCTTGTCTATTCTGTGCGGGATCTAGAAGCGCTGTATTTGGGTCTTTTTGATTATTTAGTCCCGCGATGTCCTTGATGATTTTCCATGTCTTTTTAGGATTTGTTTCAGCTTCTTGCATTTCAGATTGTTCATAGGCACACTTGACTTTACGTATAATTGTATTGCAAAAGTTTCTGTAACGCAAATAGATTTTTTTAGTTTCTATATTATCTGGAGACTTTTTAACTTTGTAGTGTAGACTGTCCCTATGCCTGATGCATCTTAGCAGGCCAGGTGTTATCCACGGCTTTATTATTCGTTTCCTATGACTAGTGATTTTTAAGATAGAATATGTATTTATTGCTTCAATTATTATATTTATCAACATATCTAAGGCATTATTTACATGGTTATGTTTATATATTACACTATAATCTATTTTTTCTAAATGTTTGACAACAGCAACATAATCAATTACTTTATTTAATGTTGTATTAAATTTTTTAACAAATTTGGTTTCTAAAGATCGACACGCCGTGTAGTGACCAGTAATCGTGGTTGATATTACGTAAGTATTCGATTGTAATTGCGATTTAATCATTATATGGTCGAGACAATTGGTATCTCGTGTTGGAAACATGTGTGCTGGTAAAAGGCCATAGGATGCCATTAAGTTTAGGTAGTCATGAGATCTTGCGTCATTACTATGTTCTTTAATGCTGATATTTATGTCACCTATAAAAACTATACTTCTGCAAGTAGATATAGATGTAAGAAGAGTATCGGTTGATTTAAGGAAGTCTTCTATGTTGTATGAAGGAGGTCTATACACAGCGATTATGATGAGATCTGGGTTTATTTTAATTAACAGACAGTTGGCATCTTTTAGGGTTGGTTCAAAAACTTCTGTTTGTAAATTGTGTTTGTGGTATACTACTACTCCTTCATTTTGAGAGGTGTGCTGCTTAGTTTGATGGTATGTGTAATTGACTATAGCTGGAGGGTTAATAACTTTACTCAGCCAACATTCTGTAAAAATAATAATGTCAAACTGTATATTAAATCTTGATAGTAGAATTTCAAACTGAGGCATGTTACAACCAATACTACGTATATTTTGACTAATTATATTAAATTTTTGGACGTTGGCATTAAGAATAGGTATAGCTTCGTTCGTTAAGTTTTTCTGTAATCTTATTGCATTTTTTGTGTGGTGTGTGGGAGGTGTATGGATATGTGTGTGTGTGTGTGTGTTCTTGTGTTTTAGTTTGTACATAGAGTAAGTTGGTATCAGTTTGAAAAAAATTGATATATATGTAAAAAATAACAATATAGTTAGTGTATTATAGGTATAGATTATGCAATTTCGACGCATCTCATGCGTCAAACTATTTGATTGGTCTTCTTCAGGGTCTCCAGGTGACTTTCTGATTTTACTAGTAGTTGCGGTGCTCCCTCTTCCTTTCGCAGATAAATCTTGCCGTTTGCTGTCCAGCAGAACGTACATATATTTTTCGTTTTTTGCCACTTCACGGGCCAGGAAGAACAATCGCCTGGCCTGACTGACTAGTAAGATGCTCCGATACAAAAATTGACTTCGGATCTTTAGTAGGCAGGACGTGTTTAGGGTATTAGATCTATTTTTGGTATTGTGTAACTTGACAGCCTTTACAATGGATGTTTTAAGTTGATTGATTGATGTCATCCAGGCCGATTTCGGCTACGGCGACATTGTTCCTGCTTGTTTCCGTTGATGCGCTCTTTGGTGACTAGCATATCCAGTTTTGGCCTTAAATGTGCGCGCACATAATGTGCATGTCAAAACGCCATTTACGTAATTATAGTGAATGTTGGCAGGTGGTTTATTTTTAAAGTGATCACGTTTATTATCTAGATCACACCTGCGCTCATCTTCAAAGTTGAAGACACTTTGTTGAACCAATCGTCTCCACTCTGGCCGATTTTCTGCCAATGATTCCCACTCAGAGGGCGCAATCTTGCACTTTTTCATATTTCTCTTTTGAGCGTCTTTGTATTTGAGCAGCTGGCCGCCACTCTTTCGCTTGCCGTCTTGGAGCTCTGAGTAGAAAGTGCGCTTTGCCACCCTGTTGTTGGGCATACGCGTTAGGTGCCCGCACCACCGCAGTTGTCGGCGCATAAAATACGCTTCCATTCCGCAGACATTAGCTCGTCGAAGAACATCAGTGTTTCTAACACGATCCGACCAATGAATATTCATAATATCACGGAGACACTTGAGGTGGAACCTATCAAGGGCTCTTATATGTCTGGAGTACAGGCACCATGTTTCAGCGGAGTATAATAAGTTAGGTAAAACGATCGCCAGGTATACCTTGATCTTTGTGCTTAGCTTGATGTGGTGTGAGCGGAAAACTTTGACCCTAAGTTTTCCAAAAGCAGAGGAGGCAGCACCGATTCTATGATTAATTTCACAGTCAAGGTCGGTTTTAGATGTTATGGTGCTGCCTAAATATTTAAATTTCTCCACCTGCTTTAAAACTCTTTCACCAAGACGCAGATTTGGTGGAACACGATCTTCAGCATCCATTACCATCACTTCCGTTTTAGTAACGCTGATTTTAAGACCAAATCTACAGCATGTAGCGTCGAGTTTCGACATCAAGTTTTGTAGGCCCTCGGATGTATTGGCTACAAAGCACAGATCGTCAGCGTACATTATTTCTGTGATTATATCGTACGAAACTTTGGTATAGGCTTTGAATCTGGCTAAGTTGAAAATGCCACCGTCCATGCGAAACCTTATACGAATGCCATCTGTATTGTCGTTTAATGCTTCTCTAACAACTACTGAAAAATATAGAGCAAACAAAGTAGGTGCAAGAACACAGCCTTGCTTAACTCCACAGGTGACAGGAAAGAAATTAGATTGCTGGCCATTTGCAAAAACGCAGCAAGACATGTTGTCATGAAGAAGCCTGATCATTTTAATAAACTTCTCAGTACACCCAAGCTTATCCAGCACTATCCAAAGGGCATCTCGGGGAACGCTATCAAATGCTTTCTCGAGGTCCACAAAACAGAGATACAGTGATTGCCCTTGCTCTCTACTTTTTTCTTGTAACTGACGCAGTGAGAATATTGCCTCGCAGGTTCCCCGGTTTGGCCGAAACCTAAATTGGGTTTCAGGTAGTATACATTCAGACAGCTTCATGAGACGACTTAGGAGAACTTTTGCCATTATTTTGCCCGGAGTCGGTAAAAGTGAGATACCTCTATATGAGTTACAGTCTGTACGGTCTCCTTTGTTTTTATACAGAGAACAGATGCGGGATATCACAAATTGGGTCGGGACCTGCTCATCTTCCCACATGCGTGAGAAGAACTGGTAAATTATTCTATGTAAACTTTCCCCCCCGTATTTGAGTAATTCCCCTGGTAAGTTGTCAATGCCAACTGCCTTTTTATTTTGCTGGGCCTTAATAGCTCTGACAACCTCTTCAAGGGAGGGAGGTACATCTAGATCACTTGCTCGCAGATGTTCTGGAAGTGAACTGATGAAATGTAGATCTGCTGAACGTTCACAATTAAGTAATTGGTTAAAATGTTGGGCCCATCGCTCTAAAACATCTTTTTTGCTGGTGATAATGGTACCCTCGATCGACCTAAGAGGCGTGTTCCCCCGATATGGCGTCCCAGTCAATTTTCGTACTTCAGCAAAGAATGCTCCAAGCTGGTTGGTATCTGAAAGCCACTGAATATGATTAACCTTATTTATCCACCACTCCTCTTTTGTTACTCTCGTCAGCTTCCTTAAGTCTGAAGCACTTTGTTTGATTTTTGCTGCGTGTTCCTGGTTAACTGGACCACTTTGACGGAGGAGAGTGCGATGCTTTGATATGGCCGCATTAAGGGCGACATCATTTTCATCAAACCAATCTTCATTGACGCGGGGTTTTAAGCCAAGGACTTCTTTCGCTGTGTCAGTTATATGTGCAGACAGATACTGCCAGCCTTTTTCTAAACTAGTTTTCTCGGCTAGACCTTTTCCGAATAATACGCTGTTTAAGGAATGCACATACTGTAGTCGCACTTCCTTACTATCCAGTCCCTGCAAATTAAAACTAGTTGGCTTAGCTCTGGTAGGTCTAATAGGTTGCCGAATACGCAAGCTCAATTTAGTGATTACAAGTCTGTGATCTGTCCAACAGTTTGCACCGCGCATAACACGTGTCACTGTAACTTGTGAGAGATCTCTTTGCCTCACAATCGCATAGTCAATTAAGTGCCAGTGTTTCGAGCGTGGATGCATCCATGTCGTCTTATATTTCATGGGAAGTCTAAACATGGTGTTCGTGATAGCAAGATTAAATTGTGAGCATAGAGTAAGCAAGAGCTGTCCATTACTGTTCATGGCACCAACTCCATGTCTTCCCAAAACACGTGGCCATGATTCAAAATAACGCCCAACGCGTGCGTTAAAATCACCCAACAGTAATATCTTTTCGCTAGGGTGAATTTTTGTCAGGGTTTGTGTTAGCTCTTCATAGAACTTATCTTTAATTTCGTCACTTTTATCTAGCGTTGGAGCATAGAGATGCTTATTATGTTAAGGTGGTTTCCATCATCTAAATTAAGACGTAGAGATATAACTCGATCTGACATTCCAGTTGGTTGCTCTTCTAGTTTTGAGACAATTTTGTTTTTAATTGCAAATCCTACACCAGATCTTCTAGGCTCAGTTGCCGCTGTACCTTTCCAGTAAAACGTGTATCCTCCACCTTGTTCCACAAGCTCGCCTTCATCAGCCAGATGGGTTTCACTGAGAGCAGCAATGTCCACATCATAGCGTCCAAGTTCACGAGCTACAATTGCAGTTTTCCGTTCAGGGCACATACTGTCAGCACGGTCGAGGAGTGTACGCACGTTCCAGGCACCAAATATCATCTTGCTGATGCGATGTATTTTCAGTTTATTCGTATTCTTATTTTTATTTCGACCACAAGTATATGGATGCGTAGGCAGCCGCGGTTACTACCTCCCATATGTTTTTAGGGTAAGCAATTTTTAGGACACCTTTTCTAGTCCCCTCCCCGGCTGAGCGGGGGAAGCAGTGCCTCTCTAAATAGAGCTGCTTCGTCACAAAGGGTGCTGCCGAGCTTACACTGTTACCTCCCTGCAGTGCAAAAGCGACCACTCTCCCTTTGCCGCCTACGTGCAGGTATCAGACAAACCCTGTCCGGCATCGAAGCCAGAGCTCTCTACCTCTACCTATCGCTGCAGGACTTTGTAATTGTGTTAACTCAGTATCCAGTAACCAGAAACATGTCAGATGCGCAGAACATATTTAAGTGCACAAGCGGGCGCGCAACAGCAGGTGCACTCTCTCGTCCGTCCCTCCTAGATCCAATGGAACAGAAGACCGCTACAATTGGAGGAGGGGTGGATGCAGTGTCTAGCCGACGATAACTGTATGACCCCTATCATCGCCTTTAAGGCCTTCCATCACTGCCTTGCTGCCTCGCCACCGTAGGTGGGTTGCTAACTGCCGAGGCAGTCTTTATGCACTATGCGGGGAGCAGCCGCCAGGCCTAAGTGCCGAAAAACTTAAGCCCCCCTCTACCAGGTTTAGCCCACGAGCCGACGTGGTTTCCAGGGTGTGGCCGTTGCATGCAGGACAACTTCTTGGAGCCACTGGTGAGAGTTTATAGACCAACAACGAATTTAACTGAATATTCCACCGCCCAAGAGGGCCGGCTGGCAGAATCAGACGCTGAAAGTCCACAACACCCCAAGTTTGTTTTAAGTAGTGGTGTGGTGACATCCACAATCACAAGCGAGCCTGTTTTGTTCGGGATCCTGTAGATGTCGCGTACGTCACCCGTAGTCAAGTTGGCCTTAACCGTCTGCGATACATCAATAATAGCCTTAATCAGGTCCGCTTTTGTCTCGTTAGGTTTTTGAGGAAGGTTTCTTACCTCAAATTTAGTGAGTTTTGAAACTCGTTCCAGATCTTCGATACGGCTCTCCAACAAGCTCATTTTGTCTCCCTGTTGCTTCTGGAGTTTTTCCAAGCATTCCATCTTGTTGGTCATGACTTCGTATTGCTTCGATATAAAATCGAGAGAGGCTTTAATGTCGGAGTTAGCCTTCTGTATAGAGTTATTTTGTGTTTTTACCTCAGACACGTCAGTGGAGATCTTGGCGAGCATATCTCTAATTTCATTTTTGAAGCTTTGTATGTCCTCCTTAAGGTCATCATGAGATGGGCGACGCCGCTTGGGTCTGTACGTAACGACTTTTTCGGAGATGTTGGAGGTTTCCGATCCGGAACCCATACCTTGCAAAGATTGATATTTTTTAGGCGGAGTACGATCCATTATTATTTTAGCAACGCCTTATATATTTTCGAGCAATTCCGAGTATAGCAATCGGCGACTGCTTAGCAGATAGCGATGTTTGCTGAGACTTGCTATGTATAAAAGCGTAGGCTTGACTCACCGGGTAAGTAATCTGGTAGGTGTTATCGTAACGCGTAGTGTGTAGCACTCTTACGATCCGTAGACAGATGCGACGTACCTCATAACGCAGTGATGGCTCGTGGCTTCGCCGTGCAGTCGTCAAAATGATGGTGTATTTTCGTTGTTAGCGTAATGAGCCCGCTGGTGCAGTGGTTTACAGCGGCAGTCACAATAGCGGTCTTGTGATGACGGTACTAGGATCAAATCCCGCTGCGCCGGCGCAAAAAGTAATCTGCGCGTCGAGTTGGTCTCTTCGTCTATCCTTTTCTAATTTTTCTGTGGGCGGAGTCTGGTCACAATTCCTCACGTGTGGGAGCAGGAATTGGATTTTTGGTAAGCAGCCAATAGGAACAAGGTATTTAAAATTAACTAAATGCGATCTATACTGTGAGCAAACGCGTCTACACTCGACGGTGACCAACGCGCGAACTACCTTAACATTATTTTCTCTTTAGTATTTACCGTTTTCGTTGAAAGTGCATAAAGGCATTTCAATCTAGGCTCTTGTCTAACCAAACTGTAGCCGCATAATAAAATGACATGCTCAGCTCACCTCTCGAACCCACATTGGCTATTCGGAACAAAACATTTACAGCTATTAAGCTTCTGTTATGTTAATAGGGGTGATTAAGCGAACAAAGGTGGCCCAAGTTTTTCATTAGGAAATGGCCTGAGTCCATTGGCTCAACAATGGCCTCACTATCATTTTGTTCCTCGTTATTTATTTGTTATTTGCATAGTAATTGAGTTTATGGTGTAAGGTTTTCAATGTTTCAATGCAAATTAAAGATCCTAATTGGTGGAGTTTTGTTAGGAGATAATGAGAGAAATTGTTATTTGCCTTAGATGCAAACGCTGAGAAATTCCACGAAAAGTAACGATTTAAGAGCACTTACTTTATGAGCACCAATTGTATTCCACGGAAATCACCGATTTATATTTTGGCTTGGTGCTTTTTGTGGAATACTAAAAAATATTTCAAACGTTTCCACGAAGGGCACCTATAATCTTTACAAAGCTTCTAGTGATGGAGTATTTTATATTTTTTGTATCAATAATTATGATGGATTGTATCAATTAATAGATAATTTTGATAAAAGATAATATGTTATTTTTTTGTATCACAATCAGTTTAGGTTATTCAACTTAAATCAGCCGTATCTCAGGAACTAGACGTTCTAGGCTAGCGGTGTTTTAAGACAAATGGTGGGTATCAATTAGATATGCATTTGACAGCTGTCAAAATTCAATCAGACAAATGGTAGGTATCAATGAGATAGTGATGATCTAGTGTTGGATATTTTATATTTTTATCATCAATTATTAAGATGGATACTAACAATAATAACATATTTATTTTTTTATCAAAATTACCTTGATACAATTCATCATAATTATTGATACAAAAAATATAAAATATCCTATCACTAGAAACTCATTGTAGGTACCCTTCGTGGAAACATTTGCAATAATTTTTAGTATTCCACAAAAAGCACCAAACCAATATATAAATCGGTGATCTTCGTGGAATACAATTGGTGCTCATAAAATAAGTGCTCTTATTGCTTTTCGTGGAATGCCTCGAAACACGTGGTGATTGTTTGCTGAAAATGAAATGTTCAATCTGGGGGCGCGGCGGTGCAATGTTTAATGACCTAGTCATTCGTTTCATTTCATTCACATGGACTTGGCTCTTGATTTGATCTTACTATTATTTATGGCCAAGTAATCTTTGAGATTTTTACAGAATGTTTTTGTTGGGATTGTTATGGAAAAATTCAGTTTTTAACAAACATTATGCCAGATTCGAAATTTGATGGTAACAAGTAATTTTTTAACAAAAGTATAAACAACTTCAAATAACAGAATATCTAAAAAAATGTGCGAATGTCTTTGCAAATTAAATTATAATAAATCTTAACCAAATTTATATTGCCCCCCCCCTCCCACCCCTGAGATACAAGTAACAACCCCTCTTTCTAACAATAAAAATCATTGAAATCGGGCAACGTAGTAAAGAATTCGCGGAACATACTTACGAGTATAACAAATATTTTGACGAATTGAGAACCTCCTCTTTATTTGAAGTCGGTCAATAATCACCTGTTTTATGAATAAACTTGTATAACATCATGATGTACAATTTTTTTAATAAGTCAAACATCGTGTCAATTAAGTACCACACCGATCTGAAAAACAATTGATGAAAAGGCGGACAAAAAGTTAATAATTTTATTTCCGGAAAAACAATTTGTTGAAATTTGACTTTATTTTTATACAAATTGAAATTTTTAATTTCTGACTTTTTATGGACCAAACTACCTCTTTCATACTTATTACGCAGCACACTAAAAATAAATATTGCCTGAAGTTCCTAGCAGTAGCTTCCAGTTAGCTTTACATCAACTAATGACTACGTTTAGCGTCAACTATGAACAAACCCCATGACATTATAACCATAAATACAATTTATATAAAATGGAAAATCAACATTGAGTCTACGGAAAGCTCCTGACAATTTAACCAAAAATACAATTTTGACATTGTGGTTATCCTGCTACGTATACGACGTATATTACGTATACGTAAAGTTAAACGAAGGGCTACAACTGCACCAATCACAAAACTTAATTTACCGTCAAAACACCTCCCGTAACAGTCGCATTCAGGTCTCAACTTCGACCGGTTTACCGCAAACGAGATAAGTTCGGCTTTTGAAACACTTCATTTTACGACATGCCCAAATGACAACTTGTGTAGTTCCTTCGTCATAGATTAAGTCTACTTAAGTAGAATCGAACTTCCAGATTTTCTTAGAACGCAAAAATAAACGAAATCTTTTCAATTTGAAACTTTAGGGCGACTTGCGCAACGATGCATAATCGTATTTAGTGCCTAAATATGTTTATGAGAGTTTTCAAATCATAAAAAGAAGTCAAATTTCAAAATATTTAGTTACTGATTACGTTTAAGGATCGTTATGCAAGCTAAATGAGAGATATTTTCAACCGACTTCAAAAAAGGAGGCAGTTGTCAATTCAGTTGTAGTTTATGTGGCGGGTAACGTTCTAATAGGGTGGCCCTCAATATTAAGTGAATTCATTATACTCAAAGAAAATTTTCAAATATAAGGGCGCCTTCAAATTTGCCGCAATGTGCCGCGCGGAGGCAGCGCGTCTGCACCGCTGCGGCCGCGCTAGTTTGTAGGTAAATTCATATAAATAAAAAACGCGCGACTGCAGCGCTACACCAACGCTGCGGGCGCGAATGACCAGTGACTCCAAAATCGTTTTTCGTTTTAATAGTAACACTAAGAGCTGTGTTTCTTTGTCAGAGTTCATCAAAGAAGCCTTCAAAGAAGAGATGAAATCTGTGTGCAGCCGGGGGTTGTTGGCTGGCTCGTCGAGGTTGAGGTTGATAATAAAGACTTGAGCACCATTTAATCACGTTTATTCAGAGCACACATAGTTTGCTACCACGAGTCCGGGTTGACATCTTGCCATCGACATCTTAGAACTGACCGGAAAGGCCCGAGTCATTCATAGATAATTTAATTTTACAATAATGTTGCCATCTGTGTTGGTCAGGTTTAATAGGTATGATGGGAACTCTGATGGCTGATCAGGAAACCGAGCTGAAAAAGTTGTTTAGTCCGACCCTGATGGAAATTCAAAAAACCAATAGAAACATTGAAAGTTCCATAGCACTGTTAATGAGTAAGAATGAAGAGCTTACAAAAAAAGTTGAACATCTAGAACAACAGAAAAAGAAAGACGGTGAATATATTTCAATTTTAGAACACAGAATAGAGGAAATTCAGAGAACAGATCGTAAAAGTAATATAGAGATAAAAAATGTGCCAAAGGGTAAGACTGAGACAAAGGAAGACATGCTAAATATGGTTATGCGACTGGGAAAATCTATTGATTGCAATGTTAATAAGTCAGATGTGAGAGATATTTACAGAGTACGAGGGAAGAAAGAAGGACAAATCAATACGCCTATTATAGTCGAGTTCTCATCCACTGTTCTGAAGACTGACGTTCTTAAGATGAGCAAAGCTCATAATATAAAACATAAGGGTAAGCTCTGTGCCAAACATCTGGGTTTCACTAAAAACGAAGACACTCCCATATTTGTTTCCGAACAGCTCACCGTAAGGGCATCCCGCCTATATTACCTCGCAAGAGACCTCGCCAAATCTAAGGGCTACAAATTTTGCTGGAGTCTATCTGAGGAAAAATGAAAACTCACCTATAATAACGATAAGCAGTGAAAAACAGGTGAGCAGCTTACTGCAGACTACGTGACTATCCTTCGCAGCACTAGGACTCATATTTATCCTTGTGATCCATTCTCAGGTTCACCAATTAATAACTACATGTACACATTTGCTATTCTTATATAAATTACTTCCACACTTCACACAAAAAACACACACACAAAACCTTACAATGGGTACGCGATTTGTATATATCATGCGTCTCAAACTAGTAATTACTGAAATTTCTCGCTCAAACCTTTATGATGGATAAACTTACTGAAATTGTAAATGAAATAGACAATACGGAAATTGCAAGGTCTTTTGAATGTAAATTTGAAGAACTGCCGTGTAAACTAAATGTAAAAGCATCAGACTTTACGATTGTTACGCAAAATATAAGGAGCATCTATTGTAATATGGACGACTTTCAAATAACATTAACGGAACTTAATTTTGAAGTAGATGTTATAGTACTGACAGAATGTAGACTTCAACAGAATAAACTTGTACCACATCTTACAAACTACAACTCTTATACTACGACTAATCATCTAAATCAAAATGATGGTGTGACCGCATACATCAGAAACGATCATAATACCCTTGTTAAAGAGATTCTATTGGACCATGCGTCTTGTTTACAAGTCACTATTAATTGTACTGTTATTTTATGTATTTACCGTTCGCCCTCAAATAAGAATGCCGAAACCTTCATAATCTCACTAAGCAATCACCTAGACACAATAAAATCTTTTGAGAAAATAATAATAGTAGGAGATATCAATATTAATATCTTACCTAAAAGTGAAGAACAAAGCTATGAAAAAAATAACAAACTAGTTTATCTAAATTCTATGACAATGCACGGACTACTTCCTGGTCACAACCTACCTACTAGAGAGAACAGTTGTCTTTTATACTTAAAATAATTATATCCTTAAAATAAATAAAACTAAAAATACTGCTACGATTGCCATTCTTCAAACATCTACTACTGATCATCTTATGATTCTACTTAGTCTCTCAAAAACTACCAATTCGGTAAATACACATAAAACTAAAATTATAATTGACTATGAAAAAGCTACACAACACTTACGACTAAACCTTATAGACCTTCTTCAATTAAACGATCCTAATATTTTAGCTAAACTACTAATAAATAAAATACAAAAAAGTCTTACAGACAATACTAAAACTATTAATATACCTAGAAGTAAGCGTATCATTAAGCCTTGGATCACACAGGGTATTCTACGCTGCATCCAAAATCGAAATAATATGCAGAGAAAATTACGGTTGGACCCTAAAAATGATACACTTAAAATAACATATAGAAGATACCGGGACTTTTGCAATAACTTAATCAAAAAGCTAAAAAGAAAATATGATCGAGATCAACTAGCCAAATCCTCAAAAAATAGTCCTCTGGAAAAGTATTAATTGTGTAACAAATTACAAAACTGCTAAAACACCAAATATCCAACTTCTCAATATAAAAGTCTCACCTGTAGAATCAGTTAATTTTGTTAATACGTACTTTGCTAGTATAGGGAAAGCTCTAGCAGAGAGCATCCTTCAACAAAACACAACACAGGCAATTACCAGTTTAATTCTACCAAACAACCAGATTTCTTCCTTTGTGTTGCTAGATACGGACCCTAAAGAGTTACACAATGTAGTTATGAATTTAAAATCGAAAAGTGCCCCTGGCTGGGACAACATTTCAACAAATTTCTTGAAATAAAGCTTATCTTTTATAATTCCTACTATTTGTCACTTAATAAACTTATGTTTTAGTCAAGGAATTTTCCCCAGTATCTTTAAACAATCAATTATAACGCCTGTGCATAAGAGTGGAGACAAAGACTATGTAAATAACTACAGGCCTATCTCAGTTCTGCCCTCGATCTCAAAAATATTGGAAAAATTGCTTAACAACAGACTATTATCATATCTAAACAAATATAACATCATTTCTAAATCACAATATGGCTTCAGACAAGGTCTCTCAACAGAGGATGCAGTTACAGATTTATGTAACAACATCGTAGATAATGTGGATAGGGGAAAGAAATGTATAACAGTATTTCTAGACCTTAAAAAAGCATTCGACAATTCGACACCGTCTCTGTCCCCATTCTTATTCTCAAACTAGAAAAAATTGGCATAAGAGGTACTCCATTGGCATTGTTGACAGATTACCTCCACGAACGCAAACAAAGGGTTAAGATTGGCCAGGTTGTTAGTGAGGATGTGCCTATAAAGTATGGAGTTCCACAGGGTAGTGTGTTAGGACCTACCTTATTCCTGACATACATAAACGACCTATGCGATCTGGAAATAATAGACGGGAAAATTTATTCATATGCGGACGACACTGCCGTAGTTTTTCTGGCAACTCATGGAATGATGTTAAAAAGAAAACGGAAAAAGTTCTCGTAAAGATTGCTAAATGGCTAAAACAGAATCTACTTACACTTAATGTTGCTAAAAACAAACTTTATCTGCTTTACTATGTACAATCGTACTCAACCAGAATCCGATTTCAATATTAGGATACACGACTGTAATCTGAACCATCAACTTTCATGTACCTGTCCAAATATAGGCAAAGTAGAGTCAACTAGGTATCTGGGAGTTATAATAGACCAGCGACTATCATGGCACGCACATTTAGAATTGCTCATGGGTAGGACTAGAAAACTAATATGGATTTTTAAGAGCTTAAGACATGTAGCACCACAAAAACTTCTTAAACAGATATATGTTGCGTTAGCGCAGTCTATCTTAACATACTGTATACCAATTTGGGGAGGTGCAACTAAAACTAAGTTCTTAGATCTTGAAAGAGCTCAAAGGTCACTGCTGAAAGTAATGTATTTAAAACCATACCTATACCCCACAGATACCCTATACTCATACTCTGAAATACTATCCGTAAGAAAACTTTATGTACTCAATTCAGTATTAAAACTTCACAAAACTCTGGAATATGACCCTACAAAACCTAAAAAAAGATTATCTAATGTAACTAATAAATCACATGTCAAAACAACTTTCGCAACACGACAATACATCAGACAGTCTACCCACCTATACAATAAAATAAATAAAATTATGAATATATACCCAATGAACAATCACAAATGTAAAAGAATTGTTTCTGAATGGCTAATATCATTAAATTACGACGAGACAGAGACACTTTTAGAAATTGTTAAGTAAGTAGTATTATAACATAAATCGAGTCGAAAGGCTAATCGCACACCTACCTACCACCACCGTAACATAGAAGCACCTGTACTGTACCGACATTCTCTTCACGTCCAAACACCAACACTATACCCATGCACATACTCAAGCACATACATTCACACACCCATGCACCTCGTTACGCGCTCTCATACACACACCATCACACTCACGTACATACATAAACACACGTATAACACTCACACACACGCACACACACACACCCACTCACACACGCACATACACACACCCACTCACACACGCACATACATGCACCTACTCACACTCACTTATTCATTGTACACTATTACCTATATAAGATAAAATAAGTATATATAAAATGTTAGTAATGGATTTTAAGTTCATTGCTTTTTAGAATATGTATTTGATTTTGTAAACGTAAAATGTTTTTCTTAAGCTACGTCTATTTTTTATATTACGGAAGAGCGAAACCTCCTAATACAGGTATTATTTACTTAAAAGGAGGTTTCAACTACTAGTTAAGATATTGTAAACACAAGTTATCGAAATAAAACATTTGTATTGTATTGTATTGTATCGTGAAGCAAATGCACAACACTACGATTTTTGAACCTAGCGACGGCAGCGCGGCCTACTGCAGACGAGCTGCCTCCACGTGGCACTTTTCGGCAAATTTGAAGGCGCCCTAAGTTAAACTGTATTCAAAAATGTTTAAAAAGTCGATTGTCTCTGCTGGGGTATCATATCAACACAAATGCTAAAAACTAACAGCTTGATTGCTACTATCGATTGATAACATAAAAATAGATAATAAATCGATGGGGTCAATCATACAGATTACATCTTTGCGATAAAGTATTGTATTTATAAAGGAAAACTATGAAATCTAACATCCATAATGCTAATTGTACTTCAGACTCCTTTAATGTATTTGTTGAGTAACAAAAAATCCAAAAGTTAGCCAAGGTTTTTATGCAGTTATATATATTTTGGTGCCACAGATAAGTGTATTTTCAGCATGTGCCGGAAGGTGTGCATGCCAATCTAACACGCCATGAAGATAGTTTTTACGGTCTGAAGTCATCCCAGTGTTGCGCAAATGACATACTATTCACGCCAAAGAAATATGACTTCTTACGTGCGTACGTAAGTACACACACGCTTTTTTAGTTTTTCTTTGTGGTTATCAAGCGCTTGCCCAGTTCCTCATATGATGGTAAGTGATGGTGTGGTCGAAGAAGGAACAAGCTTGCTTAGAAACAACCTGTTCGTTCTGTACATAATTTTATAGCTTAGTTTCATTTCTAGATAAACTCTTTGATTCCCGGCCTTATTAAGAGCCCATAGGGTAGTGTAAGTCCGCTTTATTATTGCTTTAAGAGTTATAAGGATTCGGTTGGACATTTATTAAGGTAGGATGAGGGTGTAGAGCCGAGAAGATTATTTGAAGTGTGTGTACGTAATATCAAGATATTTATAACTAGGGTAAGTAGGTACCTTATATATCTCGAAAATTTCATACTTAGATCTAGGCACTTGGTTTTATGTGTTCGAATAAGTCCAAAAATTAAAATAAGTATTTACGTGGGCTCTTTCGTTGGCACTTTCTTTCTAACATTTGAAGAAGAAAATAAAGTGAAAGTGTAGCTGAAAGTAAAAAATCCTGTAGAAAAGGTATAAGTCGCCTTTAACCTTACAGATCTTAACAGTACAGTATTATTTTCGCACCATACATATTTTTGGTAAAGTTTGCAATTGTAATAAACTACAAAAAATACAAACATAAAAATGAAAATTCACAAAGCAACAAGTACAATGGGCGGTCTTATCACTTACAAGCGATGATCATCACTTGAGCCATAAGACGTCCACTGCTGAACGTGACCGAAAATTTTCCCCATAGGTTAACAGAGCAATCGATCTTGTCTGGCCTGCTCCCAACGACTCCCAGGAACCTTTAACAGGTCATCTTTCAATTTGTGAGAGAGTTGATTTTGTGAGTGCTGCGATTTCGTGTGCGTGTTGTCTACTCGAGAGCCTTTCTGCCCCAACGGCGGTCAGTTTTTTAACCTATGTGCCCCGCCCAGCACCACTTCAGTTTACTAATCCTCAGGGCTAAGTCAGCGACTATCAATAATACTAAACTGAAAAAAAATGTATTATTCCAAGATGCCTAAATACGTATTTATTGGACGTTTTTTTTATGTCTTATACTGCGTAGTAGCGAAATAACCGGATATTCCCTGCCCGACTCTTGATTCCAGATTCACATCATACACATATTTTTTATCATTTCAAGTGGCGTAAAACACCTTACCCAAATGTGTCATCAGCTTTCGGGATCCTATGGTGCCATGGTGTTCAACAACCAGACTTGGAAGATATACTATTTAATTGCAGATCATATAAACATGGGTACCTCAAAAATAATAGAACCCGCAACTTCCTGAGTCTCAGTTGAATAATCGTCCACCACGGCAATAAGGTAACATATTGTTACAAGCTGAGGGTTCGGGATAAAATAATGATAATCAGTTTAACCAAAATAACACTTTTATTCAACACTAAAACGATGAATACACGAACTTGGTCACACGTAATCACAACACACTAATTCACACCACTGTTGCACCACTTAAAGTCACCGAAATGTTCGCACGTATAGCCAAATCCAGACTGACTGTCCGGCCATCTCTCCGGCTTATTTATATCGTGCACAATTCACTACACTAGAACGATCTCGATCGTTCCAGGAAAGGGTCGGTGTTTCGACAGAATGACCACTCCCCATTCTGCGCAACCGCAGGCAAAAACACAGCATGCAGTTATATTACATACCAAGTATTACGTATTCCGTGACACAGCAGATAAGCCGAGAGCTATCGAGAAATTTCGACTATCACCTATTGTGTAACAGCCTCGGCGTAACAATATTAACTTTTTAGTCCAAGTGTACGCCCATCATTAAATGGGTAAATATATATTTGGAGATTTACTCATTTGTATCATTTACAAATTGAAAGTAAATTAACTGTATTCTAAAGACACGAAGCCATTTATAAAGAAGTTGTATACCCTGCCTATTTACATGAACGCTGGTAAAGCAGATTTTATATGCGTGCTAAATAGGTGCTTCATCTTAGACCTCATCATCGCTTGTCAGGTGAGATTTCTTTGATTTCATTTCCTTGAAAATGAAGCTTAAAATAATATTCTTCCTTTTTTATTACCGGTGCAAAGAAAAGCTAAGGTATTGTGCTCGATGTAGCTGCTAAGAACGTTCCGATGCTACATCGCCCTGACGAAAACGCATGGGCATCTATGAACTTACTGCAACTAATTTATGAAAAAAAATATGTATAGTGATATTTATTACTTTATGAATTGTATGTGAATGTATGTGTGTAATGTGAAATGTGGCTACTATTGTGGCTAGGGTGCTGGACAGCTTGATCGACACCTACGCGTACACGTTGAACTGAACCTAGTTATGCGTTATTGAAATGCTCAGCATTGCAGAGTCAGCTCGACCCTAATACAAAGGTTATAAACCCAATAAAAGATGCTGTGTTGGGTATGTACACCGACGACACACAATTATAAAATTGTATTAGTGTTCATAAGGAAAAATTATATATAAACTAAAATATAAATCAAATAAGATCACTTACCAACAAGTCGTCGAGTTTCACTCATCTCCAAGCTACCTAACTAGAAGACCCGGGGAACCCCTGGACCAGCAGCCCAAGAAGTGCCTAGCAGCCGCTAGAGGAGCAGCCCAGGCCCCAGCAACCGCTGGTCCAGCCGCCCACAGAAGTACCTAGCAGCCGCTAGAGGAGCAGCCCAAGCCCCAGCAACCGCTGGTCCAGCCGCCCAGAGACGCCCCCAGCGCCCGTTGGACGACCAACCCAGACGTGCCCAGCAACCGCTGGAGGAGCTGCCCTGACGCCCCCAGCGCCCGCTGGACGAGCCGCCCGGTCACATTCAGCGCCCGCTGGATGATCGGCCCCTTCTGAATTTCAGCATCCCCTCACTGCGGCCAAGACACCTTTAGCCGTCCGCAGATCGGTCTTGTGAGTCTGCTTGACCGGCAGTGAGAAATCCCTGTCCTGTGTACATTGCACGCCGTACACAACCCCCTCTCCTACCAACCTTCCGTTTGTTACCTTAGGTTTCATGGTAACAGACATCCCGTACTATTTATATATACATTATATATTTATATGGTAGGTTAGGGCACACACCGTTCGTAGACACTCTGTCTGCGCGACGTAACTAAGTAGGCAGGTACAGTAGGGTAGAGCAGGGTTAGGTTGAGACACTTAGTGCTTCGCGTACGCATTCCAAGTACTAAGTACTAGGTGTCTCTGAATTAGGTAGCAACTACGTACTTTCACCTACTAGTCACACACCCGTGCGTCAACCTAGGGCGCATGTAGGGTTACGTGCCGACTGGTAGGTGATCTTGCGACATGGTCCTTCGAAAATAGTAACCAGTAGGTAAAGTTCGCGATCCTCTTGTCCCGATAGGATACTTTGACTGACTAACTCTTTGGCATATTTCAAACTAACGTACTCAACTAGCGTTAGTATTGGGTATGTTAAAGAACATACTATAAACACTTAGTTGTCGTTCGTACGGTAGCGGATCAGGTACCGGCCTCCCACAAGCGGGTTTCACCGGTACTTTGAGAAGTCGCATATGCCGTATCGAGGTACAGATAACAACTAAGTGTGCTATAAAACGCCCATAACTAGTATCAGTAGGAATAGGGCTAGGGGCATCAAGAAAAAATGGAGATACAGAAGATAAATGAAACCATAAGAAGCCAAGAGGCAGACTATAATGAGATTAAACAAATATACACCAACATCAAGAAAGACTCTGCAGTCAGAAAGACTGAAAGATACATTGGAGAGAGAAAAACTCGATTGACAGAAATATTTACCAGAACTACAACCAACCATATATTATTGGAAGACCAAGAAGTGTTAGCCAATCATAAATATATTACTGCAAACTACTATGATTCCATAAAAACCTTGTTTACACAGGCAATGGAGCACCTAGACAAATGTGAGATACGAAACCAGTGTCTCAGCCAACTATACGAACCAGAAGACATAGAACCACAAGAAAATAATATTGTCAGCTCACCCAAATTATTTATACAATTATTCAGGATCAATCAAATACAGAAAAAGGTACAAGCAGCCACACAATCCATTAGCGAAACCAAACCTAACTGGTACTGGGAGTCAATACTCACATCGATGCAAAAACAATGGCAAGAAATAGAAGAAACACACCTACTAATACTAATGGAAGACAGCATGTTTGAACATACTTATTTTAAAGACAATATGTTTGAAAATACGCAAACTGAGGTTGAAAAAGTTATCGAACAGCTGTTATCAAGAATAACTAAAGGAATAACCACAACAAACCATAAAGTGAAATTACCAAAAATCGTTATTCCAACATTTACTGGAAGTTATGAATCTTGGAGCTCCTTCTATGACCTATTTTTGAAGATAATACACGAAGATACTTCATTATCTGCCACAGAAAAGATGCAGTACCTAAAAACTCATGTACGAGGAGACGCCGCAAAATTAATTAAACACTTAACAGTTTGTGACACTAACTATACAACAGCTTGGTCACTGTTAACCAAACGTTACAAGAACGAACGAATAATTGTAAACAAGCACATAGATAACATCTTGAATATACCAAAAATAAAAAAAGGATACAATGAGAACCTGAGAAATCTGCATGATACGATCAATGAAAACCTACAAGCACTGAAAGGCCAAGATATTGATATCTCAACATGGGATCCTATTCTAACAAGAATTCTTAGTCGAATTTGGGACCCAGAGACAGATAAAAAATATGAACATCAGCTATCAGAACCAAACAAGCCTCAAAGTTTCTCAGAGATGATGCAGTTTCTTGAAAAAAGATTTAAGTGCTTGGAAACCACTAACTCAAACAAAGACGAGAAAGCGTCATACAAACCACCACGGTATGAATTTTCCGTCACAACTAAACATTCGGGTAGATGCTGGTATTGCCATAGTAACAATCACACAGTGTACCAATGCACCAAGTTTAAAAAACTACCAATCCCAGACCGCGTTAAAGCAGTGCATGATAAAAGAATGTGCAGAAATTGCTTAATGCATGAATCGACACTAACTTGTACGAAAGAATGCGGTTATTGTGGCAAAAAAGGACATCACTCTTATTTACACCAAGAAAGTCCATACAAGTCACAATATACAAAGTCGAATAAAAATCCCAGTGGTTCAAAGAACGTCGGTTCACCCACAAATTCGACAAATACACCAAAGACGGTAGCTTATAATATGTCCGCTACTACTAACACGAACCTACCAAAAACTACTCTGCTCGCAACGGCCATAGTAAGGGTAAAAGTCCATTGATGGAACGCCGCATTTACTAAGAGCTTTGTGCGACCAGGGGTCAGAAGCTTCATTCTGTACAGAAGAACTGGCCCAACTACTAGCATACCCTCGCAGCAAGATACAAGCCGAAATAATCGGGATTGCTGACGAAAACCCCAAAACATCAAACTATTCGATAGATATCCAACTAGAACCAAGATTTCCCAGTGAATATAAGCTGCCAGTGACACTTATAATTCTACCAAAACTAACCGGCGACCTACCAAATAAAAATGTACCACAACTAGAAGCAACTTACTTAGAAAACAAGATGGTTGCCGACCCAACATACTATAAAAAGGGACCAATAGATATAATATTGGGAGCCCAAGAATATAGTAAACTACTATTGAGTGGATTGGAGAAAATACAGAACGGAATTATCGCTCAAGATACCCAGTTTGGGTGGATTCTATCCGGCATATGCTGTACCAAAACCACTAATACTATGAAAATAATAAACATGATGACTCGTACTACTGAAACCCAAAATTTAAACAAATTTTGGGAGTTAGAAGAAGTCACTGAAAACTACCAATTATCCCATGATGACCAAGCCTGTGAAAACAATTACCAGAATACAACAGTAAGAAATCCAGATGGAACTTACACCGTGAGATTGCCATTTAAAAATCCTGATATAGATTATGGGAGCTGCCAATGTCCTATACCAAGAAATCCTAGAAATTACCCAATCCGATGATTTCCAAAACACTATGACCAATATTGGAACACAATGGCACTTTATTCCACCATCATCTCCACATTTTGGTGGAATCTGGGAAGCAGGAGTAAAGTCGATGAAGCACCACTTGCGCCGAGTAATAGGAGAACAAACACTTACCTATGAAGAACTTAATACGTTCTTACATCAAACTGAAGCTTGCCTAAATTCTAGACCATTGTGTGCACAAAGTGAAGATATCAATGATAACGTGATATTAACACCAAGTCACTTCTTAATAGGGCGAGAAGCAGTAGGCGTACCAGATCCAATGGCAAACCTAAACAGCGATACTTTAAACAGATGGAAACAAATACAAAGAATGAAGAAAGATTTCTGGAAAAGCTGGACTAAAGATTACCTACACCAACTACAACAGAGGTACAAGTGGAAGACAGAAAAAGAAAATTTGACTGTTGGAACATTGGTACTTATCAAAGATGAGAACATAACTCCTAGCAAATGGCCACTTGCAAAAGTAAAAGAGATACACCCAGGTGATGACGGTTTAACTAGAGTTGTCACTCTTCAAAAAGCAACGGGTTCAACTCTGAAACGATCAATTCACACCCTAGTTCCACTACCAGTAAAATCTACAACTACGGAGGATGACAATGAACCAGCTACAACAATACAATCAAACACTGTGAACCTAAGAAATACCAAACCCAAAGCTCCTAAATTTACAAAATGGTCAAAACTACTCATGATTTTACTAGTGATGCTACAGATATTTGGTACTGCAACATCAAAATACACGTTGAAAAGTGTCCAACCAGGTTTCTATGTCGAACAAATAGGAACAGTAGGTGTTGATCGAGACGTGTTCAGAATAGAAACAATGTTTACAAGAGAACACATTATACAAGACCTCGTAAAAATAAAATCAGTAACATTACAATTTGATAAGTTATGTGACAAATCAAAAACATATGTGAAAGAAACACACTGCAGACAATTTTATCACTACTTAAAGGAAGAAGAAACCAAATTTGAAAGAACTAAAGAGTATCTGACTGATATCAATAAAACCAGAAAGAAAAGAGGAATATTAGGACAACTACTAACATCAGTATTTGGTGTAAACGATGAAGCTTATCGAGACATTGACTCACTCAATAAGAATCAAGAAAAGTTAATCCAGGCTTCAAATCATCAAACTAAACTTATGCTATCAACCGTTTCACAAGTTAACAAGACCGAAATGAGCATAACGCAAAAACTAGAAAAATTTCACACAAAACTGAACCAAGTTATAGACAACATACACGAAAAAATCAATGGAAATACGGAGATCGACAACAACCGCGCCAACATAAAAATAATGGAAACATACCAATTAGCAGACAAATACATACAAGGAATCATAGACTACTACACAGGGCTGTTAGAAATCTATTTGAGCAAAGCAACGGTGTACAGCGTACTAACACCTAAGAACATCAGTGATATAATTGCATCAGCAAACAAAAAACTTCCTAATAACTTAAAAATCGTTCGAGAGCAACTACTAGATAAAAAAATAGCTGAAAATGATACACACATACAAGTGTACGCATACTTCCCAATACAAGACACAACTAAATACGTATTGATGCACGTCACTGCAATCCCAGCTAAAAATAGTGATCAATCATTCCAGACTATAGAAATTCAGAAAGCGTATATAGGGCTAGATTACAATAATGAATTATACTTTGAACTAGACCATGAAGAATTTATAAGTTGTTTAAAAAGATACTCCCACTTCATTTGCTTTCCTAGTGCGGTGAAGAACATGCAATTAAATCAAAATTGCGTTGTTGACCAACTCTTTAAAAACCAAACACAAACAAAATGTCACACTAAAGCAGTTCACATATTGAATAGCATTCTATGGAAGCAACTATATATTCCAAATACATGGTTATTCATGGCCAAAGATCACGTTACGACATCAGTTATTTGTGATGGACAAAGAGAAGAAGTAGAGCTTCGAGATGTTGGTGTTATTAGAATCGACGAAAACTGTATGTTAAAAACAGCTAACACCATACTATACGCCAAAAGAATAATATCTGTACAAGTCGCGATAGCGTCATATTCAAAACCTATAAATTTTACCCTAAATACTTACAATTTTACCAGAACTATTTTTAACATAACTAGAGACGAAGTAGTAGATAGCTCAGATGACATTCTTGACCATGTAACTAATTCAGAACGATCTCTACAAACAGAACTAGATAATACGATATGGAGGCAAATTACTACCCACACTTACACAGTTAGCATCCTATCAGCATGAATATTGTTAGTTTTAGTGATATTAATATTTTGTTACGGTCCACAGATGGGGAGATGGCTGGGAGCGTTGATGCAGCGCAAATGCACGGCCACGGCCAAGCAGTCAGCCGGCCAGCCTACTGAGGGCAACATCAACCCAGTTGCCTTGCAATCGTGTGCCCAGACGTCCGAACAGCGACAAAAAATAGCTATAAGAAATGACCCTGTCTACAGTATTCCTAGTACGAAACCACATAAACCTAGATCTAAGCATGTTAACCAGAGACCTGCAATGTTAAGCGAATCAATCGAACTATATCAACTGGAGTCTCTACCCTGAGAGCCCCCAAACAGAGAGTGCTATTTTATATCTCAAGCAAGCTGTTAAGTACTAAACAGCTAGAAAAACACCAGTGTATGCCTGTTATTTAGACCTTTCCAAGGCATTCGACCTAGTGTTATATCATTTACTGTGGGAGAAGCTGGCGCTTGAGTCGGACTTGCCAAGAGAGTTGACGTCCCTATTTCGCTACTGGTACAGTCACCAAACTGATTTCGTGTAATAAAGAATTTTTCATTTATTTGTGGCGAATGCTAACACACTCCCATGACAGCGACATATGAAATGTCACTGTCTGTGAGGAGAATGACATTGCGCCGCGCCGGGCGGCATGATCAGTGATTCGAGAGACGGACAATGGTCCTGTAGAATTTTAATTGGTCTCAATCATTATTATATATTTTACCATTTTGGCTCCAATTTAAGCGTAGCGAGCAAATAACCGGAGTTTTATTTAGGAGGACTTAGATCGAGCACACCTCCAAATCATTCATTATTGTTTCAATTAACTAGCTATGAGCTGCATTTTTGTACTACATCTTCAAGTGCTATGAGGAAGCACTCCAATCTGTACCTACGTTGTTCAATAATTTTAAAGTTTGTGAGATTTATCTCTAACGCATTTGGTAAATAAAATACCTAACGCTATTAGCATTAAGTCATCATATAAATTTTTTGAAGTCGGGAAACATTAACGTAAATAAAATGATACTGAGAAGTTTGATGTAATTTAATTATGAACATGTCCGTGATTTAGTTTAATATTTTAATTTATCTAATTAAGTGTGCGATGGGTGCGATTCGCACTTACCCTAATGAAGGTTTACGAATTTAACCAAAACATTGTCGGTCGTAACACCGATAAAACGGTACGTCATAAATCCCATACTAAGAATAAAGTTTGATCCAAATCGATGCAGCCTTTTTGTCTACCGTGTATTTTTAATTATCCCTATTTCATTAATTCTCGACTATTTTCTGTCGCTTATATACTTAAGTGCTATACCGCTTTGTATTAATAGCACGCTTCTAAAATCTTACATAAATAGGAGTTCTTGTAAGTAGATACTTAACGGAGGGGTGAGCAAAGTTTGTCAGTAATTAGATGGGTTAATGTATGCAAATTGTTTCACTATAAAGTTAATGAAGGAATGATATAAAAGTCTGTGTATAATATTACCACTTTGTAATGTTTGGTTTGTATACATATTGAATGAGAGCTTTTAAAGACAAATACATTCAGAAGACTCTGAACTGATATATTATTTCTGTCTGATATAAATTTCGGGGGGAAGATGGACCACAGTCGATCAAACTCATTATTATCCACAGATAATAATGATAATTATTTATCTTTTATCTTATCTTTTACGCAAAAGGTTATAGGTTCAATACTGCTGGACATTTAATTCAGTGCTACCTAGTCCCAAACTAAGCAAAGCCATAGCTTTGCTAGATAGATAAAACTATATAGATAACTGATTGAATCCTGTGGTTTTTTATTCATACTTCTAATACACAGTATATTTTTTAGCTGGGGCAGTATGGGGAAACCCAAAACCATAGCAGATACAGGGTACCATCATGTATTCGATTTCTTAAAATTATTTTTGACCATCATTTTGTCACCAACACCAGTCCAAGTTTTTTTCTCATATACAATGAAATAATACTAACATGAAACTGAGTTGATTCACATTGTATATTTTTATGTTAATTTTATTTATTTTTAAGATCAAGCATGTGTTATGCTTGTCCAAAAAAATGCAGTCCAGCAAAAGAGGCATTGATGGACGAACGTGTAAATGTGGGCCGAGGTGAACCCGATGTACACATACGTAAGCCCATCAATGCCTAGTTGTGGCCAAGGCTTGTACAGTAAAGTTTTTCTCAAATAATACGCGGAAATTATAAAATAAATTTACAACTATTCAAAATCAATGACGAATAACGAACAACAATAATTTTTCTCGCGTCAAAGTGTTCATTTCTTTTTTTTCTCAATAAACACCTTCCTATTTGCAAGCCAGTTCGAAATAAATAAAATCTTTGATAAGTTACCTCCTCGGTTGCCATGTTTCAAAATAAAAGATCGTTCCATTTTTAAATTACACGACAGATATGAGTTTACTTTGTAATTTATTTCGCCGCTAAACCACGACAGATTTGGATTTTCATACAACTTTTACCGGCCGCTGCTCGCAGGTATTTGGCCAGTACAGCAATTTCGGTTTATCTCGAAGAAGGTTGTCAAAATAATGCTCAAATTTCCAAGCATGTTTGAGAAAAAAATATTTCAATATAAAAATACATAATGGTACCAAAGATAGTTTTTTCTGTGACTAATATGCTTTTCGGATTTCTTTACACTGTCTCAGTTAAAAAAACACTCTATAGAGAAACAGATCTGGAACAAATATCTGTAGATCATCAAATATTTGTACTACGGCGAAAGTATATTTCCCGGATACTGATTATACTGAAATTCAGTATTGCAATACCATTGACTTTGTTCTTTTAAATTGTAATAATAAATAAATAAATAATAATAAATATTGCTAGACATTTCACACAGCGCTATCTAGCCCCAAACTAAGCAGAGCTTGTACTATGGGAACCAGATAACTGATAGAATACTTATATACATTTTTTTTTGTAAATACATACTTATAATATATAGAGGAACAACCAGACCCGGAACAAATATCTGTAGATCATGCAAACATTTGTTCCGCGGCGGGGATCGAATCCACTACCTCCTGCGTCTCAGCCGGCTATTCGCCCACTGCATCACGGAGGTTGTCTAATAATTTTTAATTTAATTAATTTAGGTTGTAATGATTTTAGGTTACTATTTTTGAAGTTATAGGTTCTTATTTTGGCGCGTTTGAACAAAATTATGATAGTACTCGTAAAATGTTTACGATTCGCGTGCACACCGATGGCCAAAAAGCGACATGATAAAGTTAGCTACAAACAAAGAGTGTGGGATACGGGATGAAATCTTTAGCTATTTTTGTTCTGTTACGCCAAAGAAGTGTAACTTTTTACGTGCGTACATAAGTACACAAACACGTTTTTTTAATGCAGTGCTTAGAAAAAAGTAAAATTGAAACAAAGATTTAAAATGAACGCATTATTTTAATATTATCTAAATCCAATTGTTTATACATTCTGGGTGTTTTGTAGAAACTTACTCTGACTATAATCTAGAGTCCTTTTTCTTTAAACATCGCCTTGCAATTATCAGCCAAAGCTTTGATTCCATTGCAATCACCTTCTTCATTCCAGTCGTCGCATTTCTGAAATTGTATTTTTGAGTAAGTATAAATATAAACACATCTATACATAGTATAAAATGAAGTCGCTTCCGCTGTCTGTTACCTTCGATCTTTTAAACTACTCAACGATTTGAATGTAGTTTTCAGCAATAGGTAGAGTAAATTCGAGAAGGTTAAAATGTATAACTAGCTTCTGCTAGCGGCTTCGCACGCGTTTTTTGTCAACAAAAAATCTGTTAATCCAGGTTATCCACGTTCATACAGATTTGAAAGTATCTCTGTCTCTCTACCGTTTTACGACTTACCGTCTCGACCGATTTTGATGGAATTTGGTACCTATATACCTAGATAGATTATGAATGGATTTGAGACATAGGATACACTTTACGCAACTGCACAGAAGGAGGGTAATGTTTTATTGACAAATCACGCGTACGAAGCCGCGGGCGGGTCAGTAATGAATATAATATATTATTTGCGATTGTTGGCACTTACGAGAACGACAAACGGTCTACCACTTTTGTGAATTCGATGATTTTCATCGAAGAATCATTTGGTAGTAATCAGTTGATTTCGGTTAAAATTCTTCCCAAACATTACTTTTGTAGAAGATAAGTTCTAGGAAAGGCACAAAGTCTAAAAACAGTTAATTTAAAGTCAAACTAAAATGTTCAAGATGAGAAAAAAAAGATATTAATTATTATTTTACTTTATGATAAGTTTTAATGTTAATGTCGAAATCACACCGTTCAGGATTAAAATACTGGTTCCGGAACACTGTATAATTTATGTTTCTTCTTTTGTGTCAATGTCTCAATAATATAGTCGTTTTGGCCAGTAAGTGACCGCGTATAGAGTACCATAAGGCTACGTGTGAGCAGGTAATCGGCAGGTCTGGATGACAGTGACTCAGGATTGTAGTTGATGGTATAAACTAAGACAGCCTCAACTTGTGGAGTAAGTGAAGTTGGGCTGAGAATGATTACTTCATCCAAATTTTGACTTTTTTATTCAGGCCAAGTACTTAAAGTACTTATTCTTCTTTTATTCTTCATACATCATCTCCGTCTTGAAATACTTTATTGATCGAGCGAAGCGAGATCTCTAAATCAACTTGGACAAATCGGCGTTGTATGTATGTATGTTTGTTGGTTCGATAACTTTCGAAGCGTTTACCCGATCATCGTTAAATTTAATATTAGGTAGGTAATGATAGCACCATTTTGGTGTGACTAAAGGAGCTAAAAGCGTGCGTTGTTGAGATATTGGGGTTCAAGAGGGACAAAAAAAAAACAAAATAGAACTATCTAGTCAAGTGGCACGTTTAATAAAAGGCCTTTGTAGGTACATTTTACCTCTGTTTTTAGTTTTAGTTTAAACGTTGTAGCTTTTAAGTTATTAGCCTTAATAAAAACGGAAATTTGACAAAATTCACAGGGTACACTAGGGACCCCACAGTGCTGTCATTTGGTATGCGTGTAGCTTAAGTGACACAAATATAGGCAAAAGTCTGAAATCCAGAATAACTACAATTTCTACCCCAAAAAAAACCTATATAACATGAACTCCCGTTACCTGTAATTTGAATGAAACTGTAGGTGAAGTAAGTTGGTTATCATTTCGTGGCACTATTTTGATAGTCAAAGATTACAAATAATATTTTTTTTTGTTTTTATGGTTCGATCTCAGTTCGGGGCTAACCACTAGTATAAATTATTAAGATAAGATACTTCCAAGAAATTATGATTGGATGATCTCAAAGCAATATTCTTAAATAGTGAAGGTTTTAAATACTTACTTTCACCATCTCAACGCCAACACACATCTTAAGCTTCATTAAGTCGCAGAAGTCTTCTCTCCCATACTTGGAGAGGTCTCCATTGACGCATTTCTCCTTTACGCTATCAGCAAGGTCTGGCTCATTGTTAAAGTCTTTATCTATTTGTTCGGTTAGTGCCTTCTTGTCGATGGTCCCGTCAGCCGATGCGAAGCCTAACTTGCTAGCAACGCATTTTTCCATTTCGCACTGAAATTCAAATGGGATCTCACCTTTAATATTCTCATAAACATTACTCTGATTTCTGCCACCTCTCTGGTGTGGTGCGGTAGGTCAAAAGTCAAATTCGATTTCCACTACGGGACAAATGTTCAGACAAATACTTGCAGACCATGCTGCAAGTATCTTCTGGACGCCAAGGACTACGAATCTACAGGAACAGAAAAGTGTTGTGATACCTTGATTCTTTTGGTTTCTGATATCCATAATACAAATTATTCTAGGAGCCAGGACTATGCATGAGACTGATTGGTCACTTAATATTTTAAAAAAGGTTTGCAAAGAGAGACGCAGAATAAAATAACTTACCGATGGCGGCTTGTGAGGCATGTGTAAACATTCCTGTATATTATCTGGTGGGGTTTTCATTTCTTTGTTACAGCATTTTAAACCATCCTGAAATATATATTTTTTTATTAATAACCTTATCAAAGCTGTCAAGTCAAAGTGGGATTGGGCGGGTCATGTCTCCCACATGCAACCAAATAGGTGGGCTAAGGTCGTAACTGGATGGATCCCTGTGGATGGAAAGCGACACCGTGGAAGCGGTGGCGCGATGATTTGGATGATTTTTATAGGGACTGGTGGAATTTGGTACAAGATCGAGATAATTGGAGAGAGAGAGGGAGAGGTCTTTGACCAGCAGTGGGGCAGCATAGGCTAGATAAAAAAATCTTTTTAAGTGATTTTTACTTCTCTGTTGTTTCTTGATTGCTCATAATGGAAGATATATAATTTATATCGTCCTATATGTGGAACAAGCATTATGGCCCGCCTGATGTTAAGTGGTGACCATCGCCTATAACAAAGTTTTACCTCGTAGGTCATGCACCTTTAGAAACATGCCCAACGGTGAACTGCTCTGCATCTATCAACTTGAGGTATAGAGGTGTAAAGCCTCATATACCTGTAATTTCACCGGCAACTATACTCTTCACACCGGCAGCAAATGCTTGGTAGCAGAAATAGGCAAGGTGGTAATACTTTCCCGGAGGGGCCTTTCGCAAGGAACCTTCTATGAATTACTCATAATTAGATATTCTTCTAAAAAGTTGTAATTTACTTGAGAGCTTGTTTTAGTGATTTTTAGATGGTTTTAAGCATGGTCCGGTCACGTGATTTTACAAAAAAATAGGTATGCACAATTTTTATTTACTGTTCCACAGCTGGCCAACCACCCCCTTTTTTCCTTCCACTCGCCTTGGTCCTGTGCTAAATCTTGTCAATCACTCCGTATGAACATTTTGTTATGGCAAGGAAAATTTACTTACTCGCATAAAACGTCCACATTTCAATATGTCGTCATTTGGCTCAGCCTAAAAAAAAACAAAAACCTTATGAAAGAGATAATAAGATTGAAAATTTTGATATTTAAATTGTATGATTATTTGTCGGTAAGCACTTTAAAATAAACAAATTAGGAGAAATAGTATATACAATACGTCAAAATTAAATTCTTACCAGCACTAAAGCCAGTCCAATTGATAGCAAAATAACGCGAAACATTTTGGTTCTAAACTGATATCCGTATGACTTAATCCCTGTCTGAGGTTCAGTATTTATATGAAAATCATAATTGCCACTGGTTTTAATAACAGTTCTTTCGCACTTTAGTATAAAGAATATTTTAGAGTTCCGGACCATAATGGTGAAACGGAACCCCTATGGTGTGACTTTGTCCGCCTTCTGTCCGTCCGCTTGTCACAACTACATAGGCTGTTGACTTGAAATTTGAAGTAATTATTAATAATACTGCCCCACCTCTATTTCAAGTAAACAATAATAAATAATAGAATAAAATATGATGCTCAAAATATTAAAAAATATTATTACGAAGTCTATCTAGAATTTTTTTTTGAAATCCGCCAATAGATCGGTTTTAGGGCTCGGCCGACCGTCGGTGCGTACCATCGTTCCTAACCGATCATCAGTTTGTAACGTTCAGTGCTCTCCTGACCAATCAAACTGGCCGGACTGGTACAGTCACAAACACCTATAAAACCAAACAATATTATTGAAGTTTTGAGTGGGTTCAATTTTTTTTGACGATGATACGCGCATCCGTACGGTCGGTCCACCGGTAGGTGTAGCACTGAACTCGTTAATATGTTTCCATAGCGCGTCGGTCGACCGACGCCACGCATGCTGACGCGCTTAACCAACGGTCCTCGTACGCAGTGCGTAGCAATATAGCAATATACGCACCAACGGTTGGTCGAGCTCTAAAACCGGCCGTAATGTTTTCTTGGTTACTTAGTCACATAACTAGCGCTGCTAAATAAACATAAATATCGGAAGGTATGTATGGAACCCTCAGTGCTTGAGTTACACTCGTACTTGACCGATCTTGTTTATGCAGACGCGAGCAAAATTGAATCTTAAAATTGAAACATAACAGCTCATATTCTATTTGTATAAAAAATAGCAAATCGTAGCATTAGAGGTTAAGTTGATGACGCAAGCCATAATGCATGTTATGTTAACACTTTTAAACTCATTTTACATCGAAAATTAATTGGGCGTGACACAGGCCATCCGTTGAAAATTCTAATAATGATTGTGGATGTAAATTACGACAGTTTTACACCATTATGTATAATCATACTCATTTAGACTTTATTTAGATATGTTCATGATTATTGTAAACTAAAAGCTTCCGCCCGCGGCGGCGCATGCGTGTCAATAAAACGTAACCCTCCTTCAGCGCAGTAGGGTAAAAAAAGCCCATACCTGGTTGGCATACCTCCTTGCCGTACTAAGCGATTTGCTTCAACTTGTCTTGTTAGCACAAGTAAGGAGTGGAACTCACTTCCGGTGTATGTTTTTCGGAACCAGTATAATCTTGGAGTCTTCAAGTCCAGAGTGAATAGGACCATCAAGTGAGGTAGTGGTCAAGCGCTTGGCAATAATCTATAACAAAAGCTTATATCTCAATCCCGGTAATAATTTATCTAAAAACTAAATTTTATTGAAAACGATCCAGCCGTTTAGTCTTGAAAACGTTACAAACCGACAGATTGACACAGTTACAGACATAGAGACAGGGTTACTTTCGAGTTTATAATAGTGATTCGCCTCGAACTTAGATCTCGCCAGTCTCCCTTAAAAACAAAAACAAATAATCTTTGACTATCAAAATAATGCCACGAAATGCATAACCACAATCTTGACCTACAGTTTCATTCAAATTACAGGTAACGGGAGTTCATTGGTTACTCTTTTTTAGGGTAGAAATTGCAGTTATTCTGGGTTTCAGACAGTAATGGCTGACAAAATGATCTTGCCTGATTGATTTTGACATGCCATATTTCTTTTATTCATTTTTATTTATCTTCAACCAGTTGGCAACCGGCTTAAAGTCTTGAATAACTTACTCACTTACAACTTACGAGCTTATTTACTTTTTCTACTAAACTAACCGATGTAGGTACATTAGTTTAAAACATTCAGACTATTTACATTTCCAGTTTTGTTTCAAGGTCATGTTTGCATAATTAATGCTGTATAGGCTTGCGCTTGGCCACGATCTCGCCTGATGGTAAGCGATGATACAGTCTACGATGGATCACGCTTGCCTGCAAGAAACCGGTTCCCTCGCCACTTAAATTATGAGAGTTTTCCATATCTAGGTGTTCCGATAAGTGTTAGCTTGTCTAAAAATTATCTCTTTGATGTATATACATATTTATTAATGGTATTATTTATTAATTGATTGAAACTTATTAATTCGACTGAATTAATAAGTTGCAATATTGCAATATTGGCGGAAGTAAGTTATAATTGGATTTGACATTTTTGTACCTTGTTTAAAATAACTGTGTTAGCGATTATTTGTAATTACGTACTAAATTGTATAGTATTATGATTACTTCAGCAATATTTACTAGTTTAATATTCATTTTTAAACAAAAGTCGCGCCACCATCGCGTTACTATTTAAGCATTGGCGCCTATTCGTAAGAGCTCATTGTGCCATTCAGATTATTCAAAATCGCTTATTGCGAAAAACCACAGGCTCGCCTTGGTACTTTCGCAACAACGATCTACTCGAAATTAGAGTTAATAGCAAGGTTTATGAAGCTCGCTTCCAAGCGACATTATGAACTTGCCACCCATCATCCTAATCCTTTGGTACACACCATTCCGGTCTATCCGTTGGACCCGCCCGCCAACAAAACCCTCCGTCGTCCGAGACACGTTCTCGCTAACGCGCAAGCGATCTCTGAGTCATCTACATCAGACAAAGCAAACACTTCACAGGTACACCGACCTCGCCGGCGAGGTCGACGAGTCCCTTTAGCCTCGCCGCCTATACGAGGTACAGACATGTACCCGGGCGTTTCTCTCCTATCCCCACCCCGGCAACTGCCCAAGCCGAGGCTCGTACCTAAGTGGTGCCCTTGCGCTAGTTGCCTCTTCAAACAACTTACTGGGCTGAGCGCCATCTGCGCTCTCCAAAAGTTCTGTTAAGCTGCCACGGCCTCAGAGATCAACAGCGAGTTTAGTCCATTCGAAAAAATAAGTAAGAGCTCATTCGTTCTCGAGCTGCGAAGCGTAACGGTCACCTAAAAGTGTAATGATTGAAGTATTTGTCATAAAGGAGTGTACTAATGAATAAATGAAGACTTGTAAAGCATCGTGGTGTTTTTCTACTAAACTCTCTTTCATAAGTACCCTAAGTCAGTTATTTAGAATACATCCTATGAGTTGACTTGTGGCAAATCAATTTATGCTCTTGTCCCAGAAACTTTTCCCGGGGAATGCCATACCCATTTCTGCTGCAAGTAGCATTTCTGTGTTCGGATTAAAGGGTATGATTGCCAGTGAAATTACAGTGACATGAGGCTTTACACCAGTAGGCCTCAAACTGAAGGACAGTGCATTGCATCGTAGGGGATAATCCTAAGGTACATGACCTACGATGCAATACTTTGTTATAGGCGATGGTTACCACTTAACATCAGATGGGCTTGATACGCCGGTTTCATCTTCAGGTCGTGTATAAAAAAAAACCAAGAGATTAATGTGATAACGACGCGGCCTATTACATAACAAAGCTATTCAAAAGATTTTTCAATCATTTTCATTTCAAGCATTCAATTTTCCTTTCAAATTATGAATGTGCCATTTCCCTTTGCAATGATTTCATTGCAAAAACTTCTAACAAATTTTCGCCCCAAAAAATTACCCAAGCAATCCCCGAAAACCTTTAAAATCTGCGTACAAATGAGGAATTACATTAAAGATCTCAGAATATTGTAATCAACTGTGTTTAAATCTATGGCACGCATGCGATATTGAATTTTACCTACGAAGTTCCAATTCCATTCAACAAAATTATCCTAAGGGAAATCTATAGCGATAACGTTGTAAGACCGTCCTCACAAAAATCGAATAATCAACCGCATAATGCTAAATACTTATTGATTATGTTATCCATAGACTATAACAAAGAGTATAATTAATATGCACCAAGCACAAAGCTGAGACTGATCCTTCTTGGGACACCACTCTGTGTCCTTGTCCTTCTGTGTTTTTATAGGTATCTGCCATTTTCATAATCATAGTTTTTAATATCATTTTTGAATGTATATTTTATTTTATTACCTTCTGTTTTGTCTAGTAAACTTACGAGGAAACCTACAAGAAAAATTAAAGGAACAGGCAGAAAAATTGACGTTTCAAAGTGATCCTTGTGATTTTAATGAATACAAATATTTGACTTTGACTTAGTCTGTGCTGTACTATTATCCGAAATAAATGTCATTTACCAAGTTCCATTTTATATTGAAAAATGTCATCCAGGAACACCAGTTATTCCTAGATCAATATTTTGACAGGACGTTATTTCAATGTTTATCATTTGGATTTGCTGTTCGTAGGTACGAGTAGTATTTTGACATTTGCCAAATTCGACCGTTTAGATTGCCACGATGTATGGTAAAATTTCCAAATCTATGGTGGTATGTTTCACTTTGCTATGTTGAATCTAAAGTCAGCGCTGTAAAGTTCAATTTACATTGAAAGGCAATTGAGAGTGACACAAGCTTCATTAAGGGCTTGAAGTTTCCAGCCTGCCATGCCACGATAACAGGATGATGACATAAAATCCGTTTTCAGGAAACGGGAATGTGACGTCATAATGGGGATAACGACATTTGACGAATGATTGCGAAGGTGAGCCGTGGTTAGTGATTTCGATTTTATTGTATGCGTCTTATTAGATACCCCTTATTTTTCAAACGATTATTGATATTCTTTGAAATTAATTATTAGTTAATTTATTTTATTTAAATGTTTATTGTGACATTTAAATTGTTATAATGTAAAATATTGACTTTTCCAAATGTACTGTGGTATCTGTCAGGAATAAATCAAATCTCAATCTGAAATCTGAATCTGAGAGATCAGTCACAATCACAATTTATATTGAGTTTTTCAGTGATCATCAATGGAACGTTCTCGGGTTTAAGCGCACTGATCGAGTACGAAACAATGCGTTGCGTGCTCCTACTGGGATTGCCGATATGGAAAAAAAACGGCCAGATTGAAGTGGGTCTGGGTGAGCTACGTTAGACGGATGATCACAGCTAAATGGGCACTGATGGAACGCGATGTCGTGATTGGCGCAACGACCTGGATGCCTTTGAGAGAGGATGATGAGGGATAGCTAAGATCAGACATGATTGTAATTATTTGGGGGAGACCTTTCTCCAGTAGTGGGACGACGTAGGTTAAAAAAAAACTAGTAATCTTTGGTTGGTTGGTACATCACGTACGGTTTATGACTATGACATTTACAAATGATATTCCAAATGTATTTTTGAACAAAAACCTTTTACATAAAGTTGAAGTTGATTGCAGTTTAGCTGGATGCAACTGATGAGGGGCGCGTGATGTGAATCCTTTTAGAGTCACGTGTTACTGAATAGTTCTTTTTGTTTTTACATGATATTTGAAGTTATGAGCTAGTGCTAGAGCGAAAGCTAGCTAGGAAACGCCAAGTCGAAAATTAGTAAACTCGTCCCTCCATCTTTTTCTTGTTCAAATTACATAGTTTCATTCAAATTACCAGTAACGGGAGTTCATGTTATTTGTTTCCACATTTTTGGGGTTCTTCCCCTTTTTACCTTTTTACCGTTATAAATCAACCTACATCAGCAACTTAGAACGCATTCAATACAAGTTTGTTAAGCACCTCAATTATATTTGACGACCTCCGTGGCGCAGTGGGCGTATACCCGGCTGAGACGCAGGAGGTAGCGGGTTCGGTTCCCACCACGGAACAAATGTTTGTATGATCTACAGATATTTGTTCCGTGTCTGGGTGTTTTTCTATATATTATACGTATGTATTTAAAAAATATATGTATATACGTATTCTATCAGTTATCTGGTTCCCATAGTACAAGCTCTGCTTAATTTGGGGCTAGATAGCGCTGTATGAAATGTCCAGCAATATTTATTTATTATTATTTTTTTTTTTTACCTATACTTTTCCACTGCTGGGCAAAGGTCTCCCCCATGTTCCTCCACATCTCACGATCACTCGCCACGTCCCACCAGCCATCTTGGAATGCATCGAGGTCGTCACGCCAACGCTTCCTCGGCCTGCCACGGCTTCGACGCCCATCTGCAGGCACCCACTGTGTGGCGATTTATTTATTTATTTATAGAAAACATATTTGTGAACAAAGCTATAAAGCATCGTGTAGTTACCATAGTCTCACAAGCCTTCAGGATCGGCGAACTATTACAGATATAGTATTTCTTCATGGTCTATGCAATGGGCACATATGTAGATTGCCCTGAACTTAGGGTAGAGTTTTGCGTTTTTGTGCTCCGAAATACCGCACTAGACATACAAAGATATTTGCCGTAGCACAATCATCAACCAACTATGCACAACATTCTATCATTAACAGACTACAAAGAGTTTGTAATAAGGAGTTCTCCTCGATTGAAATTTTTAATACCAACAAGGGAACTTTTAAAAGTGAAACTTCGAAAATAACTATGGAGGATAACACATGCATGATAACAACGCAATACAAAATACTGGTTATTATGGTGTATATATGTGTATTAATTTGTATCTATATATATACATGTATACATACATATATATATATATATATATTCTATGTATTATATCAAGCTTTTTGTGTTTTTACACGTAATTTGTTACATTCGTTGTATTTATATTGTTACAAGCTGAGGGTTCGGGATAAAATAATGGGAATCCATCCAACCAAAATAACACTTTTATTCAACACTTTACGATGAATACACGAACTTGGTCACACGTAATCACAACACACTAATTCACACCACTGTTGCACCACTTAAAGTCACCGAAATGATCGCACGTATAGCTTAATCCAGACTGACTCGGGAGCAACTACTGTTCACGCGAGACCCTTCCCACGTCAGTCCTCCAGGGCCTCGCTGAGACTCACTCACTAACTGAGACTGACTGAGACTGACGTCCGGCCATCTCTCCGGCCTATTTATATCGCACACATTTCGATTGTTCGAGAACGATGTCGATCCTTCCAGGAAACGGTCGGTCCCTCGACACAATGGCCACTCCCCATTCTGCGAAACCACAAACAATAGCAGCAATAACACAGAAAGACAAAAGCGTTCGAGAAGGTTCGATTATTACTCATTGTTTAACAGCCTCGGCGTAACACTGCCCCCTCCTAAAACATGCTCGTCTCGAGCATTCTTAGCCCCATATCGCGGCAGCCGATCAACATGAACAATTTTAGGTGCACCTCACGCTGAAGATGTAGCAACTAGAGGAGCCACATTGCCGTCTCCAGTATTTCAGGACACCCAGAGTCCCTTTCTCATCAGCGATCCCAATTCCAGCCTCCAAAACACGGCTCTCATGATTTCTATCTGTTCTTTCACTTCATGGAATTACTTTCCAGATGAACCGAACAATTCCCTCATCAGTCGAGCCCAATTCCAGCCTCCAAAACACGGCTCTCTTGATTTCTATCTGTTCTTTCACTTCCTGGAATTCCTTTCCAGATGAACCGAACGATTCCCTCATCAGTCGAGCACGCTCTTATGGCCAACGTCGCTGATCTTCCTGTTGACGACGCTGCTCTTCTTTATCCTGACGTCGCTGTTCCTCTTGCAACCGAGTCTGCTCCACCTGTTCATGTCGCTGTTCCTTCTGCAACCGAGCCTGCTCTTCCTGCTGACGACGCTTCTCTTCTTAATGCTGACGGCGTTGTTCCTCCTGCAACCGAGCCTGCTCTTCCTGCTGACGACGCTGCTCTTCCTTATCCTGACGTCGCTGTTCCTCTTGCAACCGAGCCTGCTCTTCTTGCTGACGACGCTGCTCTTCCTTCCAACGTCGCTGCTCTTCTTGTTGACGACAAAGCATGGCCATAATAGCAGCAAGATCGCCTGTCACAGGAGCTTGGCCCACGGATGATGATGATGAAGCTCCAAATGGTTCAGTGGCGGCTGATTCCATCTCCATCGGCTGACGACTCTGCCGAGCTTCTTGAACTGGAGACTCCCCAAACCGCCTTTCATCCATTTCCTGTTGACGTTGACCTCTCGTCCTGATACGGTCCACGTTATTCTTTGGTAGAACCGGCATTATTTTATCCCACTTCTGACACCAAATTGTTACGAGCTGAGGGTTCAGGATAAAATAATGGGAATCCATCCAACCAAAATAACACTTTTATTCAACACTTTACGATGAATACACGAACTTGGTCACACGTAATCACAACACACTAATTCACACCACTGTTGCACCACTTAAAGTCACCGAAATGATCGCACGTATAGCTTAATCCAGACTGACTCGGGAGCAACTACTGTTCACGCGAGACCCTTCCCACGTCAGTCCTCCAGGGCCTCGCTGAGACTCACTCACTAACTGAGACTGACTGAGACTGACGTCCGGCCATCTCTCCGGCCTATTTATATCGCACACATTTCGATTGTTCGAGAACGATGTCGATCCTTCCAGGAAACGGTCGGTCCCTCGACACAATGGCCACTCCCCATTCTGCGAAACCACAAACAATAGCAGCAATAACACAGAAAGACAAAAGCGTTCGAGAAGGTTCGATTATTACTCATTGTTTAACAGCCTCGGCGTAACAATATGTATGAATTTATGATGTAAATGTTTGTGTATATATTATATTTATGTATCTTATATTCTATGTATTTTATCAACCTATTTGTGTTTACACGTAATTTGTTAAAGTCGTATTTTTAGTATAATTTAGAATTTAGACTGTCTATATATAAATTCTTTTTATAATTATAATCCGTTTTTGGCCGTAAGTTAAGCTTAGTAATAGTTTGTATCTATATATTAAGGGCTGTGGATTTTGTTAAATAAATAAATATATAACACTAGCTGTTACCCGCGACTTCGTCTGCGTAGAACTACTACTTCGTGTAAATTTGTTTGGACTGAATAGGCTCTGAAACTATAATGAAACGATTCTAATGAAGCCGGCACATTGAATTATTGAGATTAACATAGGTAGACTTTTCCTGACCCTGATCCATGACTTAACTTAGTTTAATACGTTTTTGTATACGACATTTTTTGTTTTTCCTTCTTTGGTCAAAACATGTAGGTTTTGTGGACTCGATACTCGTGAGCACGCCACATACAGTTGCCCATGGGAGAAACAGTTTTTTTCTAAATGAACACCAGCTACTTTGAGTGTCTGTCCTTGAGCTTTGTTTATCGTCATAGCGAATGCTGCTTTCAGGGGAAATTGTACTCTTTTGAATTGGAATGGCAAATCGGTAGGGATTATTGGAATACGGGGAATTAACACTTCTTCTCCCTTTGCTGTTCCTGTCATAATTATTGCTCTCACAATATTGCGTCCCAGGTGTGTAATTTGTAGACGTGTGCCATTACACATTCTTGGTGCGTCAAGATTTCGCATCAACAGGACCGGGACACCTACTTTTAGCCTCAACTTATGGGAAGGCACCCCCGATAATTCTAAGGAGTTAAGAAATTCTACAGGGAACGATGTCACTTGCTCAGTGTCCATGACATTGTCTACGGACAGATACTCAACAAAATCACCTTCCACATCTGACATGATTTGTTCGTTGATCTGCCCCACTACTTCGTTTGTCGGTGCTAAAATTGCCCTTTCGCACAGCCATTGTCTGTTCTTCATATTGGTTGCAAGATCGGGATAGACGTTGTTCTTTAAGTCATCCATGTTACAGACAACATTACAAAATTCACGATTCAATGTAATCATTCCGTCACTATTTGTTTCCATACGGTCTTCTCCGATTTTCAGAAGAGCATCCGCATATTGCACCAATTGTGTATCACTGTGCAGTTGTACTCGCATATTTGTAGTCAGACAAAAATTTTTTACATGCACCCATAATGGAGACGCTTTTAAACATGCATTTATTTCATCTGCCGGCGTGCCTCTAGTAATTACCGGCAGAGTCTGTCTAAAATCGCCAGCTAAAAGTACCACCATACCACCCATGATACTTTGGTTACTCTTAATATCTTTTATGGTCCGATCTAGTGCTTCTATCGCTCTTTTGTGGGACATGGTACATTCATCCCAAACCAACAGCTTACATTGCTGTAACATTCGTCCACGGTCACTATTTTTAGTAATGTTACAAACTGGCATTTCCTCATGAGCTAAGTTCAATGGCAGTTTAAGTACTGAATGTGCCGTTCGGCCACCATTAAGTAACGTAGCTGCTATTCCAGAAGAAGCTACAGCAACAGCAACTCCTTTATCTTTACGAATTTGGGCTAAAAGTAAATTTAAAAGAAATGTTTTACCCGTGCCTCCTGGCGCATCCAAAAAGAATAAACCACCTTCGCCACTTTCGATTTTTTGCACAACATTCTCAAAAACTAATCTTTGTTCTGGGTTTAGACGCGGAACAGACTCAGTTATTTGTTGTTGTAAAGAAGCAGCATCGTAACTCAATTCTCTTATTATATCACTGCAAACTTCCCCAGTTCTTTGCGGCCTGCTCAACCCAAAATCTGACAAATCTTTCCCAGTTATAGTTATGACTTGGTCTTCTATCTTTGTTAGGGCTTCATTAAAAATGAAATCATTGTATGTAACGTTTGGATTATGATGTTGTACTCTGTGTAAAATATCGTCGGCCATTTGAATTTTGTACCTTTCCCACAGTTGTTGAGGGTTTGAAAGCCCACATGTCGCTATTAGTATAGCAAAAAGCATTCTCACCTTGGCCGCTGATCTACATTGTGCAGCCTCTTCCAGTGTTATATTCCAATGATTGTCATCCTCCAATAATCCTCTTGCCTCACATGCCTCTCGAAATGTTGAAAATTCTTGATTGTTGTATTTTTTGAGATCATTGAAAGAGGTTGGCCCACGCACATGGTGTAGAAGCATCCTTAAACAAAAACATTCCATGTTAGTAACATGGACTGTGTAAACCCGTCCTAAGGCATCTCCAGATTTGACACCAGGCCAGTTCTGAACCGAAGTTCCTTGAATTCGGCGTTTCCAAGTTTTTCTGGTTGCGTCCCATGTGTAATATCTCGGTACCTCAGCATACATAAGAGTTCTTGCAAACTCATCTCTTATGCAAAGTTCAAAAAAAGCTGTAAGGGTGGTTTTTGGTCGAGTAGATAGTCGCTCGTGGAAATTATCTTCTGTAAAATAAACTCGTTCACCGTTCTCTAAGTGTACACTTAGATGTGTAACGGTGGGGTGCCTTTCGTGCAACGGGAACCCTAATAACCGCCACACGGCTTCGTTGCTGCTAACATAACGACCAGATTGATATGTATGTACTTCATTTACGCGATTTGCAAGCTCTGTGCTCCTAAAATTGAAAATAGCTTGGTCACTGCCTTTGTTAATATATTTGCAGATATATTTGATAGCGCGCACTGAACTGCAAGCCTCAACATTTATATGGGCGTTAAATATTTTTAATAGAATAGCGGAATAAGGGACCACCCAACTATTATCAATAGTGACGTAACTCCCATTTCGTAGTTTCACAGATGCCGTTCGACCTCCGTCTGCTGGTGCTCTTCTACGATAGAGTGGGTATCCGTTTTCACTGTGGACAGTGTCTTTGTGTAATTTGCGAGGAAATTTCTTTGTGCATTTTCCATCTTTCATGCAAGGGCACTGAGGATTTTCAGGTCCACATGGACCATGAATCATGTTTTTAACTATAATATCATGAAGTGTCTTGTCAGTGCTTGGATCGGGTATTTCTGCGCTGATAATATTATCAATTTGATCGGGTCTCAACTTGTCTTTTAACCACAATAATATGTGGACATGTGGTAGGCCACGCTTCTGCCACTCTATGGAATACATAAAGCAGATCACTTCTCCAAATATTCTGCCTTTGGAAATAACAGACATAAGTTTTTTAACTTTCAACCTAAATACTCTTGCGACTACTTACATCATGCCTATCAATCGCGCTTTGACCCGGCATTAATTCATTTACTATTTCCGGCCATGCTGGGTTGCAAGTAAACGTAACGAATAAGTCAGGGCGACCATATGTACGTACATAAGCAAACGCATCCTGAGTATATTCGTGTAAGTACCTCGGACTATTTACAAATGAAGACGGTAAAATTATCATTCTACCAATATCATTTGGATTTAGATTAGCGTCATTCGCTACTGCGTCTTGAAGGTGGATATAATTTTCTGCTCTTAATTTAGTTTGATTTAATGTTATGTATCGTAATCGTTCACTTTCTACCTTAACGTACATATCAACATAAAACTGATTGGCCAGTTGCCTGCATCGTGATATAATATTAAAATCATTTTCTCTAATCATGATATGAAAGGCATAAAAGTCCATACATGATACCTTTTTATTAGGCAAGGGCAGGCCAGTTACAGGATCGACTTGTGGAATTTGAAAGTGATACCCTTCTTGCCCTTTGCTAAATATTAGCGGATATTGTAACGCATCGTAAAATTTATGTGTATCCGGCACCCTAGTTAGTGTGTTATCACGGGCATGTAAAACTATATCACGGGAAGCAAACTGTTCACCACAAACCATGGCTGCGACTTCATTTATTAAAGGTGCATTATATCGTCTTTCGTGTTCCCCACTTGGTGTACGATCTGGGTGAATCACCAACTTATAATCATCTCCCGGCATTCTTTCTAAGGCTGTTGTGAAAGTGTTTATTAGGCGGTTATGTTCATGCAACATTCTCTGAATCTTTAAGACAATATCCTTTTCTACTAATTGAATATTTTGACACCTGCGGTCAACCTCGTCGTTTTCATTTCCCATAAAATAAATCTGTAAAAATTTTGGTTGCTCATTATTTGTAGGAAGCAAAGAACCAATCCTATGATAGATTTGACCTTGGATTGTAAAAGTAGATGAAAACCCAGGCATAACCACCTCATTTTCTACACCAAATGACGTCATTTGAAAGCATGAATTATATTTCCTTATTTTGATTAAAAAACGCCGCGATTCGTTGTTATCACCTAAAAGTAAAGACTTCAATGGTTCCTCTGGTTCTCCAAGTATTGGAATTGAAACCTTGCCACCAGAACAACACATACCCGGAGTTTCTTCTTTCCACTTGAGTGCTTCACAATGTATACATTTTTTATCCATTCCACCTATGAGAAGTAATCGATGGTTATTATACTCAATCGATGGGTCATAATCAAAAGCAGCATTGTGGAATGCTCCCCATGTATACATTGTAAACGCATTTCTCCTTTCTGACTGCCGTTCAGCATTTAACACACGTCGTCTTTGGGATTCTTCTGGCATCTCTGCAGCTATCAATGATGCGTGTCGCTCAGCATCTAAAATCTGCCGGGCCTGAGTCTGTTCATAGGTCTCGGCAGCTCTTTGCGTTGCGTGTCGCTCAGCATCTATAATCTGCCGGGCCTGAGTCTGTTCATAGGTTTCGGCAGCTCTTTGCGTTGCGTGTCGCTCAGCATCTAAAATCTGCCGGGCCTGAGTCTGTTCATAGGTCTCGGCAGCTCTTTGCGTTGCGTGTCGCTCAGCATCTAAAATCTGCCGGGCCTGAGTTTGTTCATAGGTTTCGGCAGCTCTTTGCGTTGCGTGTCGCTCAGCATCTAAAATCTGCCGGGCCTGAGTCTGTTCATAGGTCTCGGCAGCTCTTTGCGTTGCGTGTCGCTCAGCATCTAAAATCTGCCGGGCCTGAGTTTGTTCATAGGTCTCGGCAGCTCTTTGCGTTGCGTGTCGCTCAGCATCTAAAATCTGCCGGGCCTGAGTTTGTTCATAGGTCTCGGCAGCTCTTTGCGTTGCGTGTCGCTCAGCATCTAAAATTTGCCGGGCCTGAGTCTGCTCCTCAGATTCTTGGGATCTAGCTACTTGCGCAGTTCGAGCTCTTTTAGAGCTACGCGCTAAATTAGATTTACGCTTGCGAGGCATATTACTTAACCAGTTACCTACCTAAAGTAATAAAAACAGGTAAGTACTTATGCAAAAAAAAATTATTTAGCTGACAAAAAAATTTAGTTAAAGGTACTGAGTACGAAACTATACTTAAGGTAGGTACTTATACACATTGCATGAAATAAAACAAAAACAAAACGAATTGCTAAACTAAAACTAAATGTTAAAAAAAATATACTATCCACATTGAATAAAAACAAAATGAATCGATAAAATTATATGCGAAACTACTGGAACTATTTTATCCACATGGAATAAAAACAAAATGAATCGATAAAATTATATGCGAAACTACTGGAACTATTTTATTCACATAACAACATTACTTACCTATTAATACTCAATAAAAACTATGCTGACCTTCTTAGGTACCGTAACTACTTACTAAATGTGAAAAAACTTAAAAAAACCTGCCTACTAATCTACTACAATTTTATACCTATCCTAAAAAATGAATTAAAGTATTTATTTTACCTATTAACTATAATTCTACCTACTACTAACTTATGCTAAACTAATAATAACAACCAAAACAACTAAGTAAATAACACAAAATGCTTATCAAAGAAACCCTAAACACCAATGAAAACGTAAAGAAAGCGAATACGTTGCAGCTCAAAATTGTAGATATCGCATGCGTCCGCCAACGACGTCTGCCCTCACGTGTCTGCCCGTTCGGGTAAGCATACTTTGTGATCTACACTCCTCCCACCGAGCCATCCGCGTCCCCCGCACGTCTTTGCCGCCGCGCCGCGCAGCGCGCCCGCGCCCGCCAGCCCCGCCACACCACACCATGCATCGTCACACTCACACATTCATAGTGTATAGGCCGATGGGCCTGATGGACATGTCAGGCAGAAAGTATTCTAAAAGCTGGCTAGGAGTATTTGAATTATGCGATACATAACTGCACCCCGCGTTTTCACCCGCATAATTCCGGGATCGGGATCGGGATAAAAAGTAAAGATGTCCTTTCCCAAGGTTCCATCTATCTCTATACCAAAATTCATCAAAATCGGTTCAGCGGTTTAGGCGTGAAAACGAAACAGACAGACTGTCTATGTCTTTCCCCAAGGTTCCATCTATCTCTATACCAAAATTCATTTAGTAGGCATATACGATACATAACTGCACCCTGCGTTATCTATCACTCGCATAATTACGGGATCGGGATCGGGATCGGGATAAAAGGTTGCCTTTGTCCTTTTCCAAGGTTCCATCTATCTCTATACCAAAATTCATTTAGTAGGGATATACGATACACAACTGCACTCTGCGTTTCCACCCGTATAATTCCGGGATCGGGATCGGGATCTGGATAAAAAGTACCCTATGTCCTTTCCCAAGGTTCCATCTATCTCTATACCAAAATTCATCAAAATCGGTTCAGCGGTTTAGGCGTGAAAAGGTAACAGACAGACAGACAGACAGACAGAGTTACTTTCGCATTTATAATATTAGTAGGGATATAAACGCCGATTTGCCCAAGTTGATTTGGAAATCTCGCTTCGCTCGATAATTAGTAAATGATACCATACTAAATAATTATCATTACCGCCAGCAAAACAATCTCTGCTCAATCGCTATCTGAGTTGACACTCGTGCTGAATGGATCAAAATCATATTATTATTGTATGCTACAATATGCTACTAGGCGCTATATAAATCATCTTCAACTAGCTGACCCGCCCGCGGCTTCGTACGCGTGGTTCATCAATAAAACATTACCCTCCTTCTGTGCAGTCGCGTAAAGTGTATCCTATGTCTCAAGTCCATTCATATTCAAATGTACCAAATTACATCGAAATCGGTCTAGCCGTTAAGTCGTGAAAAGGTAACACACAGACAGAGACAGAGTTACTTTCAAATCGGTATGTACGTAGACTATAATTACCTGGATTGACACATAGGCTACTTTTTGTTGACAAACAACGCGTGCAAAGCCGCTGGCGGAAGATAGTTATACATATTAATCTTTCTCTTAAATCACTCTATCTATTGCTGACAACTGCATTAAAATCAGTTAAGTAGTTTAAAAGATTTAAGGTAACAGACAGCGGAAGCGACTTCTTTTTATACTATGTAAAGATAATTAATCATGTAAACGGACTGTTTTTAGGTAAATAAGGATGGACTGGGTTAGTAAGCATGTATACACTTTGGTTACATCAATTACACAAGACGCTTAAAAAACGATTTAGAAAGTGCCCTTATTTTTCGTAATGAAACTGTATGCCAAAACAATTTCCCTTTCCCTAGACTTTCGGGAATTCCTAATTACCCAACTCCGAGTATGATTAAGCAAAAATAATATCCCTAGTAAGGCCTGTTTCTTTGTCTTGACCCAGCATAATTGTGAGGAAAAGAAAAGATACATATGCCATTTATTCGTTAGATTACCTTTTGGGAACCTTTTCTTGGGTTTTTGTTTTGTTAGGTTATGTCATAGGGCGGCGGGTGGCTTAGCTTTTAACTCCCACTAGGCTCTTCGTACAAAAGTTTTATGATATTTTTATTTGGATTAGTTAAAATACAAGGACGTGTATTCTAAGTATTAGTGGAACTGTTGATCAGACCGCCGTTCTATACACGGCGGTCTGATCAACAGTTCCAGTTAGGGACCGTCTAATCTAAAACTAATCGACGCTCTACCGCGTTGCTTGAACGCACAGCAAATCATTTCAAAATGAGCCTTGTGAGTACAGTGAATAAAGAACATTTCGTTTTGGCGTAATGCAGCGAGTTTATTTTCCAAGACAGTCTTTGTTATGTTCAGTCAGACGACATTTACCTAACTGATTTATTAATTTAGAATTAAAATTTTCAGTTGATTAATAATAATAATAATTTGAGTTGACTGCCTCCGTGGCGCAGTGGGCGTGTAGCCGGCTGGGACGCAGGAGGTAGCGGGTTCGATTCCCGCCGCGGAACAAATGTTTGCATGATATACAGATGTTTGTTCCGTGTCTGGGTGTTTTTCTATAATAAATAAATAATAAATATTGCTGGACATTTCACACAGCGCTATCTAACCCCAAACTAAGCAGAGCTTGTACTACGGGAACCAAATAACTGATATAATACTTATATACATTTTTTTTGTAAATACATACTTATAATATATGTATATGTAGAGAAACAACCAGACCCGGAACAAATATCTGTAAATCATGCAAACATTTTGTTCCAAGGCGGGATGCGAACCCGCTACCTCCTGCGTCTCAGCCGGCTATTCGCCCACTGCACCACGGAGGTTTATATATGTATTATAAGTATGTATTTACAAAAAAAAAGTATGCAAGTATTCTATCAGTAATCTGGTTCCCATGGCTATAGGCTCTGTTTAGTTTGGGGCTAGATAGCGCTATGTGAAATGTCCAGCAATATTTATATTAATTTATTTATATTAAAATAATTGTGTTTCTGACACAACACGATACATAAGATACATAGACATAAATCAAAGTATATTTTTATATTAACTGTACATTTTGATACAACTATGGTAGTACCAGTTTTATTGTGGTTCTAACATCTCTAATTATAAATAACTTAATTTACTGATCACCAACATAATGAACACCAAATTAAATATAAACTATACGTAAAACCTAAGTAACATTATAATTATATGTGTACACATAATGTATGATGTAGGTCAGGAAATTTTTTTAATCGTCAGGAGCGGTGTCGGTAACGGTAACTGTGATAGTGTTGCGCGTTCAATGGTTTTTCCCATCTCAAAAAATGCCCAAAGCGCCCAAAGAAGTTTTCGCTTCAAAAAAAATTTGGATGTTGCAAAATGATCATAATGGATGTCGCCACATGAAAATTTACTAATAAAGTTGTCTTATGCCCCTCCACAAACTAAAAAAAAAAAACAAATTATACACAGAGGTGACGGTATGTGTCACGAGTTCAATGTTTTTTTCGCATCTCAAAAATGTACAACGCGCTTGAAGAAGTTTTCACTTGAAAAAAAACAGAAAAATACAAATTAACTAATCAATAATAATACGATACTTTTAAATGTACATTAAAATAAATGAAAAATCCTTTGAATAATATAAAAACTTATATAATTTAATTTGTCATTGTGCGGGTACAATGTACTTATCTTGTTTCTGCTATGAGTAAAATGAACACGGACCGTGCATACCAATTACACGTGTACAACTTAAGTGGGTCAAACAAACCACATTCTATTTTCTTTGGCAGTTTCATTCCAGTTCCAACTAGGTAATAGGAAGAGGAAAAGAATTTTTGGTGCACATTTACGCAATTAGACCCGTTTACATAAAGTTAGTGTAGTCTAAATAAATGACGAAACTTGATCACTTTGACCCAAATTTTCCTTTTGGGAAATTTAATATTGATAAAGATATTAACAATTACCTAAACACGAGAACTGTAGTTTCGATAGCCGGCTTTTTTATCAAAGTTTGCTGTACCTAGTTTGGATTGGTTATTAATAGGTTACTTATTAAATGTGTCCTACAAAAATTTTAACAATTTTTTGCCACGCCTTTTTGACGATTCTAAGCAAATTTTTTTCCTACAAAAGTATGACGTTTAAAACTATTCTGAACGGTACTGAACAATATTTGTGTTTTGACGTAGGTTAACATATAAAACCATTGGTGAGAAACAAAATCGGTCAAGTGCGAGTCAAACTCGAGCGCCGAGGGTTCCGTACCTATCCATTCTACCGCCATTATAAAATTTGTATTATTGTTACACACAATAGCACAATTTTATTTATTTAGCTTAATTGAGGTTGGTGCCGATTAAGCTAGTCCTCTAAATTGTATGAGCGCCCATACAACTCAAAGGACTATCTTAATTGGCGTCAACTATGTGTGTATGGGGACACCCTATAATTTTCAACTTTTTTTATTTTTTGGAATTTTTTGCCAAATTTCGTGATTTTAGGTTAACGGGAACTACTAGGGTTTCGACCCATAACCTAGAACCTAGAATTGTCAATTTTGGTTACAAGCAAGATAGCACAAGAACATTCCGCAAAATAAAAAAGTTGACAATTAAGGTAAATTTTGGTCCCTACAAGTTTTCGCGAAAATCTAAATTTGCCTAATAGGGACTATGTACCTCAATATCTGGTATAAATTTCAACTTGTTAGGCCACCCGTTCCTGAGAAAATTGTTGGTAACACACGGACAGACAGACGGACGGACGGACAAGAGAGTGATCTTATAAGGGTTAATTTTTTACCTTTTGAGGTACGGAATCCTGAAAAAAGAATCATGAGTACAAAACCAAGAAGACAAATTAATATAATATTACATGCGTGAAATAAATGCAAGAATTTCCCATTTTATTTACTATTATTTTACGTGCAAGTTGTATCACTCAACCTGTTTTGTTGTGTACGACATTAATTTAAAACATACATCTGAAATCGAATATTAACTGATTTTAGAGGTGGGTTTCATATCAGTAGACTAAATATTTATCCAGTAATCGGTACATTTCTAATAAACAATTTTTACGTAAATCGGCGATGTCTTTGCGACGATGCTGCTTAGTTAGTTAACCAGGTACCTACTTACATGATGAATGAATATGATTTGTTTACCTATTTTATACAGGATGGTTGTTTGAAAATTTAAAATTCCCCTTGATAATTAACTTGAAAAAACCTGTTTACAATTATACTAGCCTGACGGCTAGTGCTAATGAGCCTACCCATTACCCCTACCCATGTTTTCATTTAATGTCGTTCATAACAAGACACGTAATAAATTATCCGAGAGACTCTAGAATATTTTTATACAGGTTGTTTGGTATTACAGGGTACCGACGATATTCAAGTGACAGTTTCTCATAATATAAAAAAGGACTTCACGAAAAATAAAACTACTAGTTATATTATCAAATTTTAAAGAAAATCGACTAAGTTTAGGTAATTAATTCAATACAAAACTTACTGCCTACTTTTGCAATCGACGTCCAAAAATAAATGCCGATTTGATATCTCTTTCGGAAATGGTTGCGGGTTTTGGGTTAGAAAGGGGCAGCAAGAGATATCTTGAGACAACAACAATACAGTAGTATCTGTGGTTAGATGGCAAGCATTATGCAATAGCACAACATAAGTTTAATAAAGTGTTTGCTTTTGCATGCCAAAATAAATTTCACATTTCTATGATTAACATTTCACAAATTTATTTATGCTCATCAAAATAACCCCTTTCATTTTTGTGCGTATATTATCAAACACTCTGTATAAACTACTTATTACGTCGTACAGACAAACCTAATAGATAAAGCATTGAGGCAAAAACGACATCGAAAGACATTCTTAAACTCCTTCAAGAAAAAGATGTATTACCATTTCAAAACCAATCGTAGCAAACCTGGGGTGTACCATCAAATAAGAAAGACGGAGCTGGAAGAGCTCCAGGGTGCTAATATTGACATTATTGAGCGCGATGAGCAAATACGGGCCAAAGGGATTACCGAACGAAGGTTATTTCAAATGTAGATGGGGTACTTGGATGATAATTGTATTGGAGTTCGGAGTGCGTGTGGTATTTTCTTTAGGATTTAGAAAGCTCGCGGGACGGAATGCTAGTGTTTTTCTTCGGGCGTACCGAGACTAGGATGCGTTGAGTGGTATGAGACGTGACATTTTTATAATCGCATAACTTAGGAGAGTGTTTTACAAAATAACAAGTGAAGTACCCAACCGTCTCTAATATAGTACTGATTACTTAGTTTGGATTGCCTGATCGTAAGAATTTGTTAGCTTTACCATTAGCAAGAAATATGGTACAACAATAACATAAAATTCACGGTATCTTAGATTAGATTAGATTAGATAATACTTTATTGCACACCACGAAACAAATACATATGAAAAACAACTACGTAAATCTATGGATACAATTGGCGGTCTTATCGCTAACTAGCGATCTCTACCAGACAACCTTTGGATGGAATGGATTGTGTAGACATTACCTGGGGTGTAATGGTGTATCTAACATACTACATGTACATACATACTAATACTAATTATATAAAAATATAAAATATAAAACTTACATAAATGAAAATTACATGAATCTAAATAATAACTACTCATAATAATTTATAGATACATACTTAGACTTATTTAACAAACAAATAATTCATAATAAATAGATATATATTTATTGACAAATACTCAGATAGTGTTCTCTGACCATACGTTTAAAAATGGCAAGTGACTTGGCACATCTGATAGCCACCGGCAGCGCGTTCCATAACCGGACAGCCTGCACTGTAAAAGACTTATCAAAGTAGGAGGAGGAGTGTACAGGTGTCCTGAGTTGGAGTGTGTCAGATGAACGCAAGGATCGAGGATTGGATTGATAGAGGAAATGGAAGCGTTCTTTAAGATAGGAAGGTGAGGAAGGGTTGAACAGGATGTTATACAAATGCTGAAGGGTGTGAGTATCCCGGCGAAGGCGTATTCTAACGTAAAAGAAGCCAAATTGATTTATAGTTTTGTTGATTCGGCGGGTATGTAGCATGAATACAGGTGCGTACTTTTTGATAGGCTTCTACAAGCAGGTACTTTACAAATACTGGTAAATCAAAAACATTTTAGTTATGTTGCTAAAATGTTGCTATACCTGAAAACTTATAATTGGTTTTCTGTTTTGTATTATTTAATTGTTAAGTTAATATAGCTGTTGGTTTTCCTTAAAAATTATATAAATAAATAAACATCTGAATTCTAGTAGTTTCCTTTATTTAAAGCATTCCTTTATTTATCTAATCGCCGTCGACAGGTGGAAATCACTGAAACGATAACTAAAAAGAACTTTAATTATTTTAATGATCCTCGTTCACTTGAACGCGAGTCGGACAGCACATTAGCATAGAAATAGGCACGTGAACTGCCCCTTGAACGCTATCACTTGCAATTAACCTGTCGACGCCTGTCTAAGCCTAAATTTTCGAGGCGTGTGTTTGGGTATGGTCAACTATTTATGCTGAACGCTATGTATACCTAAAGCTGAAAAGCTGTGAGCAATACGTAAATCTAAGTACTAACCATTTTTGTTTAACGAACACATTTGAACAAGAATACCACGCGTCTCAGATTTGCGTATTTATGTTATTATTTATTTTTGGTTAACTGTGGTTTAATCACTGAATAAAGATTGACTGTGGTTTTATAGTCTTTTACTGTTACGCTCAATACAGTCTAATGTTTGTTTGTACGTTGCTTGGAAGAAATCGCTTTTAACGACGTGGTCACCCATTATTCGTACTAAAAAGGGGTATTTACCATGATTTGTGAGTTCTTGAGTGTCCCGATATTTCGACGCAGTTGCATGCGCCCGCCATGATCACGGGTAAACTGAAGTCTTTGCGAGTGGGTAGTTATTGGCAGATATAACGATCTACCCTCTTTCTTAGTCTCTTGTAAAAGCGAGGTTAGTAGAAAAACACCACGATGCTTTACAAGTCTTCGTTTATTCATTTATTCCTTTATGTCAAATACTTCAATCATTACTACACACACATTATACACTTTTAGGTGACCGTTACGCTTCGCAGCTCGAGAAAGATTGGCCTCTTACTTTTTTTTTTTTTTTTTTTTTCGAATGGACTAATCTCGCTGTTGGCCTCTGAGGCCGTGACAGCTTAACCGAACTTTTGGCGAGCGCAGATGGCGCTCAGCCCAGTAAGTTTTTTTAGGCAACTAGCGCAAGGGCACCACTTAGGTACGAACCTCGGCTTGGGCTGTTGCCGGGATGGGGATAGGAGAGAAACGCCCGGGTACATGTTTGTACCTCGTATAGGCGGCGACTGAAGGGATTCGTCGACCTCGCCGGCGAGATCGGTGTTTCTGTGAAGTGTTTACTCTGTCTGATGTAGATGACTCACCTTCCGCATTAGCAGAGGTGATTTCGTCATCCGGGTCTCCGAGAACGTGTCTCGGACGACGGAGGATTTTGTTGGCGGGCGAATCCAACGGGTAGACCGGAATGGTGTGCACCAAAGGGTTCGGATGGTTAGAGGCATGTTCATAAAACCGCTTGGAAGCGAGCTTCATGAACCTGGCTATTGATTCTAATTTCATATCGCGATGTAGATCGTTATTGCGAAAGTACCAGGGCGAGCCTGAGGCTTTTCGCAAGAAGCGATTTTGAATAACCTGAATGGCACCAACTTTAGGAGAGTGGGCAAATACTACAGAGGAGTATGTCATGATGGGGCGAATGCACGCTTTGTAAAGGGTCACCTTATTTTTAAGGGACATTTTACTTTTCGCGCCTAGTAGTGAGGACAGCCGTCCTAGGGTAACTTTGCCTGATTGCACCTCTTAGTGATGTGCAACCTAAAGGAGAGACGCCTATCGAGGATGACACCCAAGTATTTGGCTGATGGGGCCCAGCGAATGGGCTTGCCAAATAAGGAGATCGGTTTGGGAGTGAGGTTTCTCCGTGAGAAGAACACTGCTGTGCTCTTCGACGGGTTTACCTCGATCCGCCACTTGCGGAACCAAGTGGCTAATGAATGAAGGGCAGCCTGCAGCCTTATACCCACCCGATCAGGATTCCGATTGGATGTGTACAAGGCCGTGTCGTCTGCGTATAGGGCTATTTCCACTTGAGGAGTGCGGGGGATATCGCTGGTGTACAGCGTGAACAGGAGGGGGCCGAGAACGGAGCCTTGAGGGACTCCCGCTCTGACTGGTCTAGGACTAGAGAGAGTGCCTTCCACGGTGTAGCGAAAGCTGCGCCCTTGCAGGTAGTCTCGTAAGATGAGCACGAGTCTATCTGGGACTCCGAATTTAAAAAGCTTGTAAATCAAGCCATTGTGCCAGACTTTGTCGAAAGCTTTCGCTACATCGAGGAAGACGGCACCAGTATCTGCAGGCCAGGTACTTTGCCAATTGGAGAGGACATGCTCCGTTATGCGGAGCACCTGTTGTGGGCATGAGTGTTGGGCACGGAAGCCAAACTGCTCATCGGGAAGGAGTTTGAACTCATTGACATGAGCCCAGAGACGCTTCATTAGAAGACGCTCATATATCTTACCTAGACTATTGAGTAGACTAATGGGACGATAGCTAGTTGGGTCATTTGCCTGTTTACTGGGCTTTCGGATGCCAATAACATTGGCTTCCTTCCAAGCATCAGGGAAGGTGCAAGTTTCCATGGCCGCATTGAAGATGCAGACTAGGATATGGATAAGGGGTACAGAGAACTGCTTGAGTACTCTGTTGGAAATGCCGTCAGGGCCGGAGGCTTTCTTTGGGTGCAGGGCCTTGATAGTGTCAAAGACTTCAGAGGGCTCAATCGGATCAAGTGGGGAAGTAGGGGGTCGGGAGGCTAAGCGGTCAACCTCGCTGTTCACCGTATGGAGGTGAACAGGGTCGACGGGTTCGAGACTGGGCGAGCATTGGGATTCGAGGGTTACAGCCAGGAAGTCGGCTTTTTCCTCGTCTTCGAATGCTGGAGGGTGATTGGGTCGGATAAGGGGAGGCATCGGAGCAAGAGCGTCCGCTTTCATGGAGCGAGCTAACCTCCAGTAGGCCAGATGGCTAGGCTCGATCCCCGAAAGCAGGCTCTCCCATTCACGATTGCGATGTTCTTTGATGCGCTCTCTCACCTCACGGTGCAGGGAGCGCATCAAGACTCTATTGTCGTTAGTGGGGCAGCGACTATGAAGTCTAACTGCAGCGTTAGCTTCAGTCATCAGCCGTCTGATATCATCTGGCAAGGGGCCCCGGTGGTCATCCACTACGGGCACCTGCTTTGATGAGTCTCTGACTGAGTTTGTGATATGTCTGGTAAGGGCGTCAACCGCTACCGTAATATCACCAGATGTCAGAATGACAGAAGGGATCCTATCTAAGTCAGTCGAGTGCGCAGACTTGAGAGCTTTCTCAAGTTTATGCCACTCTACCACCGTCTTGGTGGCAGGGGGCTGGTCAGTGGGAGGGCCGAGTAAGAGCATTACCGGTCTATGATCGGAATCTAGCTCATGAATAACTTCAATATAGGCGTCAATGCTTAAATAGTCACGCGATGGTGGCGCGACTTTTGTTTAAAAATGAATATTAAACTAGTAAATACTGCTCAAATAATAAAACTACAATTTAGTACGTAATTACAAATAATCGCTATCACAATTATTTTAAACAAGGTACATAAATGACAAATTTAATTATAACTGACTTCCGTCAATATTGCATTGATCATGAACGACTAAATTAATAAATTGCAATCAAATAATAAATAATACCATTAAATATTTATATAAATCAAAGAGATAATTTTTAGGCAAGCTAACAATTCGTCCATCCTGACAATGGTTCGCGTCCTCGCGGACTTAAAATGATATATCTAAAACAGATAAACAAAGAGAAATAAAAAAAATAATTTGAACAACAATAATAAAATATTAAACTTTTCACATAAATAATAAGTACAGGTGTACGTATGTTACAGCGTTCACATAAACAAGAAAATGCAAATACAAAAGATTTTACTTTGTAAAACTAACATCTCATCGGGCTCTATATGGATTGGAATGTATAAGTGTATTTCTAAACAGACGGGGACCATTGTAATCAACATTAACAATACCGCACATTTAGTATCATCATATCAATTGAAGTCCCCGCTTGCAATTGTGCACATTTTACTTTTCAATCGTGTGAAATATTTTATATTAATACAAAATATTTTATTGTGTAAAACTAACATTATACCGAGCCAGTTGCATTTCTAAATTGTATACGCTCATAGCCATAAATTGTATACGCTCATAGACATAGCCATAAATTGTATACGCTCATAGCCATAAATTGTATCCGCTCATAGCCATACACTGTATACGTTCATAGCCATAAATTGATACGATCATAGCCATGTATCGGTACGCTCATAGCAGATATACGCTCATAGCCGTATGGTTCACTTTGCACTTCATCACTTCACGTCATTCACTTTGCTCATAGCGGATATATGCTCATAACAGTATAATTCACTTTGCACTTCATCATTTCACTTCATTCACTTTGCTCATGGTAATTTTACGATAATTGCACGGTGGAAGACGCGCAGCAGACGCGTGCAGGCTGCACTACAGGATTGCGTAGGTTGCGCAGGAGATGCAATCGGGCTGCACGGCAGATGCGCGCAGATCTCACGAATGATGCACGCAGGCCACACGGTAACTGCACGCTGGCTGAATAGCTGGTGCACACAGGCCACGTGGCCACTGCACGCCTTCTCTTGATCTCTTGATTAGGTCTCGTAGATTTTCCACGAGGTATCGTATATGCAAAATAAAAATAAAGTGCTAAAGTAACATTGTCAAAACATCTTAAAAGGTACACAATAATTTGAAAGTACATGCCATAGTGAACCTGTGGGTTTTCTTTATTATTTCATACGTCAAAATATCTGTGATACGATAATCTACGTGAATTTTCGAAAAAGAATAATTATAGACTCTAAATCTATAACACAATCTCAAGTTTTGGCCGTTAATAGTTGCCAACTAAAATACTTTAAGACACTCTCCTGCACACTTAAATACTGCTACAGGAATAAACATAATAACGGCATTCAAATAATCCATTAGCTATACGTATATAGATTTAATTGATTCTAGACAACCAACGACCTGGGAATGAACATAGATAAAACCAAAGTCCTTATCCGACTACCACAGAGCCGATTGCAGTTGCAACTCTTCTCGAAGTCGTGAAGGAGTATCATCTCTTGGGAGAGTCTTACGTCCAGCAGTAGACTGTTATACTAGATCAATAATGACCAAACCGAGTGACCGTAGATATAATATAGCGTTCTAACTATTTCATGATACACTACTCTTTAATTTACTCTAAATATACACGGATTAATATAAATATTAACCCGACCAATGTTTATTATGATTTTGAACTTTTGATTTTTTTTTACATAACCATTTCATACTGGCAGATGAATTAAGACATAATGGCGGGGAACTATAGAAGAAACAGCTATCGCCCATCAAGGAGTTCGTAGGTTAAATACTTAATCTATCCGTGACATGGGCATAGTATAGTAGTACAAAGAGGGTACAACCAATACTTTTCTACAAGACAAAGGTTCTGCCAATGCAAATTCATGCTATAAGAAGAAACCTGAACATCCAATAATATAATTATACAAAAGCCATCGACTAGCATCTAGATTGATTTCATCCGTTCTTAAATTTTCAAGAATTGCAAAGTCATCCCATGGGAAGAACTTACTTTTCAGCATTGTATCCCAGTATCAAAATAAAAGAAACATTGTTGACGTTACTATAATTTATAGAAAAAACTTGATTACTAATATATGCATTAAGTTACATGTTCTCACTAAAGAAAACATAACACTTAGGAATGTAGACATTTTGTCTGATTTCCCAAAGATCATTTTTACTAAATGAAAAGAAAACCTAATATGTAAGGTTTATACAACCTAATGTTACACAAATTTCAACATATATTTTATAACATTTATAATATTCAACATATATGTTAATAAGTATAATGTATTTATCTTGGGTATCACCCCGGATATTATGCTTCAATGGGGCCCTCACGTTTATAAGCTGTAGAAGAGACCTAATAAGTGTCCCAGAGAATCACTATGCCAATAGTTTTAAGAATTAAATATAATACTACGATGACTTCTTTACTTTTCTTTCTTTACGGTGGAGGCTATCCGTTTAGGGAACGCGCTACCGGTGGCTATCAGACGTGTTAATCCACTCACTATTTTCAAACTTATGGTCAAGGAACATTACTTGACTACTTGTCGTTAGCTATTGCTTATTCTTTTCATATTATGAATATTTTTTGTATTTATATGTATTTAATGTAAACATTACCTATCGTAGGTATATTACAGCATAAATAATTTAAAGCATGTAAGTACATATGTATGTGGTTCACCATTGATACCTTAGGTAAAACTCACATGATCTATTCCATCCAAAGGTTGTCTAGTAAAGATCGCTACTTAGCGATAAGATTGCCAATTGTATACATTAATTTGAATAATGTTAATTTTAATTGTCTTGTGGTTTATGGTGTGCAATAAAGTAAATATCTATGTATCTATAATGACATTCGTTTGTCAGTACATCTATGAGAAGCTGATTTATGTTCATAAAATATTCATTTGTTTAAGAAAAATAGCGACAGCCACAATTTTAATACTGGAAATAAGGATAAACCCGCGGTTGTTGATCAAAGTTACAGTTTAGACGTAACTTATCTTTTATAATGTACCTATGGTTTTGTAAAAGAATTATCAAAAATAACAACCGGCCTTGTTTCCTGCCTTACTTTTCAGCTTGGACATTTCAATGTGATCCTTGTGATTTTAATGAATAGATATCCTTTGGCTTATTAACCTCTGGCATTTTGATAAATGCACCTGAAGTAAAGATGGACAGCTATTGCCATGCAACGAAGGTTTCAACAATAGATGGAGCCAATATTACCAAGAACTTGAAGTAAAGACATTCTCTGCCTACCCAGCAACATCTGCAGCACATCCAGAGGGCGTCCATGCGGTGCCCACCCTAGGTGTCAGTTGGGAACTCAAGTCTCGAATTTCGTCGACGAGCATGACCACCCAGGACAACCAGTTCCGTTTTATATCGTAGTTATTTATTCGATAAAAGTTACATGTTACGTTGCGTTACAAAGTTACAAAGTTTCTCGAGCGCTTTTTCCGTGTTATTGTTTGCGGTTTCGCAGAATGGGGAGTGGCCATTATGTCGAAACACCGACCCTTTCCTGGAACGATTGAGATCGTTCTCGAACAATCGAAATGTGCGCGATATAAATAGGCCGGAGAGATGGCCGGACAGTCAGTCTGGATTTAGCTATACGTGCGAACATTTCGGTGACTTTAAGTGGTGCAACAGTTGTGTGAATTAGTGTGTTGTGATTACGTGTGACAAAGTTTGTGTATTCATCGTTTAGTGCTGAATAAAAGTGTCATTTTGGTTAGATCGATTATCATTATTTTATCCCGAACCCTCAGCTCGTAACAATACTAACAGTATTTACATAAAGCACTGCACAACAACCTTAGAGGTTTGTCTCGGTGCTTAGAGACACTTAAGCCGCTACACATTATTTAGATACTTACCTACTCTAAGACCCGTTACCTTTACCTATACATAAGTTACAACAACCAACCGATGTATCCACCCAAATTACCGTCTATAACTTATTGCCAAAAGTATGTACGCAAACATAGTAAGTAGGCGCCAGCAATTGCAAATTGTAAATACTAAAGTTATAACATACTCTTATTATTATTATTATTATTCGTAAACTCCATTATTGAATGAAAAACCAGCACAATAATTCTCACTGCCTAGTGAATCAGGCACTATGGTGGATTTAGGTACTATCTATCACAGTTAGGCAGGCATAACCTCGAGAAAGAGGCCAGTCGACGAATCCAATTCGGTCGGGCAGCGTTCAGGAATCTACGTAACGTCTTCTCGAACAGAAACGCGGTCCCTCGCTATGGGCCCCATACAAGGCTCAAGATCGCTAAATGCGCCGTGAAGAGGGCCATGCTCGGTGCTTCCCCACGAGATAAAATCAGAATGAGGAAATCCGTAGACAAATCAAGGTCACAGACATAGCCAAGAGGATCAGCAAGTTGAAGTGGCAGTGGGCAGGGCACATGGCTCGAAGAATCGACGGCCGTTGACGTAAATACAATCAAATATATCAAATATATCAAATATATAAATAAATAAATAATATATCGTAAAGACAAAGGTCACTAGGAGCTACCGGGTACAGGACACACAAGATCGGTTGCTCCGGAATAAATGGAGAATTGCCCTTGACAAACAAAGCCTATTGATTTTGAACGGGCCACTCGACATTCAGACATTCGTGATATCACAGCTACATAAAAGTGCCGGAATGGACTTAATTAGACATTTGACTTCGAATGAACAGAACTCGTTTTAGAGTGTCTGTCTTCTTGACTACCCTATTACTTTAGGTCACGCAATGAGATCCGTACCGCTACCTCGTGTTTTTACTATGAGAACATGCAAGCGGCACATTAGTAGGCCTAAATATCTTACGACCACGCTGTGAGAAACCAGGGCTGCGACCTCGTTTAGGCCTCCAGCTGCGATCCCGTGTAGTCCCCCGGCTGCGATTTCAGTGACGGCCGCAGCCACGGCTCCGTCCGCGCCCTTCAAGGTGATCTTGACCGCGACCTGCATCACTGCAAGCGCGTCCTTGACTCCTGCGGCCACGCTTTGTAGTATACCCACGTTTGCAGGACTGCTGGTTTCACCGTGGCTACTCGAACTCCGGAGAGCCGATACGTGTTGCATCTCTTTAGTGTTACATGATCCTTTAAATAAAAAATCAACAAACTGAAAAACTGTTTTCCTATATGAATGGTCATCATAAAACACATATTTATTATACATTATATCACACTACATTATATCAAAGGATGTCATACTACAGTGTGGGTGGATCCATATTAAAGAACAACGAAAAGCGTAAGTATACAATAAGATGGTAAAATAATGGAACAAAGAAAGAGATATAACACCAGTTCATGAACTTCTTTGGATTTTAAAAATTGCGTACACAGGTGAAATTAGGGGTAGAATACCGATTCACTTTTATACTATAGACTACAAAAAATATATTCCAACTGTATAAAAGATATTCATAGTTATCAAGACTATGACAAAAAAAATATAGCCACACATGGCGCCCATAATATAATGCCTGCCTGTTAAAACTGCCTGCATGCATAAACAAGAACAGTAAATAATCCCGACTGACGAGACTGTATCAACCATCAGAAACTGTATTGATACAGTTTATTAACTTTTACAACCAGTTGCACATCAACCAAACTTTAATCTCGAAGTTGGGAATCGAACCCATACTTAGCAACCCGTCTGGTCATGTGGCAGGTGACGCCGTGATAGTCTTAAATGGTTGATCATGCATATGCACACACGGTTAAAAATTCTACATCGCTATTGTATTGAAAAACTTTTTATGTATTCCAAAATGGCAACTAGGTAGATAGACCATACCACTGCATTGAATACATGGCACTCCCATTTTTTTTATTTCAGATTAATAATTATGCAAACACAAAGTGAAACACCGTTTATTGAAACAGTGTGCTTAAAATAAATCAAGCTATAGTGACCTAAGCAAGATCCCAACATCAGGATTGACTCCTACTCGCAGTTTATACGAACCTACATTATTTATTCACTATTTATCCATTATTGCATTATCCAGTAAAAGAAACACCATTCGATATGATGCTTCCATAAATCATTGTCAGACAACAATCCAGATTCAGATTATTCTGCCACGGATTGTCTATTTGCTTAGTTTAGGCAAGGTAAGTGCCTACCTACATATATATTTTAGTACTTTTGTAACAATCACTTATGTAACGTTACAATTTAAGGAAACTTCTTTGTTAAATTATTACGTTTGCAAAATAAGTTGAAAACCATGATAAATAAATAATAAGTACTTAACTTCATTTTCCAAGGCGTGCGTTGTTCCACTTCCGAAATTAAAAGCGAGGTTAGTAGAAAAACACCACGATGCTTTACAAGTCTTCGTTTATTCATTTATTCCTTTATGTCAAATACTTCAATCATTACTACACACACATTATACACTTTTAGGTGACCGTTACGCTTCGCAGCTCGAGAAAGATTGGCCTCTTACGAATAGGCGTCAATGCTTAAATAGTCACGCGATGGTGGCGCGACTTTTGTTTAAAAATGAATATTAAACTAGTAAATACTGCTCAAATAATAAAACTACAATTTAGTACGTAATTACAAATAATCGCTATCACAATTACTTTAAACAAGGTACATAAATGACAAATTTAATTATAACTGACTTCCGTCAATATTGCATTGATCATGAACGACTAAATTAATAAATTGCTATCAAATAATAAATAATACCATTAAATATTTATATAAATCAAAGAGATAATTTTTAGGCAAGCTAACACTTGCTAGGAATGAATTCACTAATATTATCACTACTACCGGTTTCGTTCTCGATCATAACTCGATTCCGACACACAACACTCACAGTATCAGGACGCGTAATTGACACTACAATTCTTCGGTTCTTACACATTCTCACCACAGGATTCCAGGCTCCAGATAGTTGAAAACCATCTTCACGATTGAAATTCTTGTGTTTGGTAATCTCAATTGCCTCTTGAACCAGTATTGGGATGTAATGTCGCTCAGTTGAGATTACTTGTGGGTTGTGTAGCTCGATCCAGTGGTTTGAGCCTGAGTTCAGCATATATTCCGCTATGGCCAACTTTTGTCTGTCAACATTCTTCACCGCCCTGATATGTTCCTTCACCCGACAAGCTATTGTGCGTTTGGTTTGACCAATATAAGAACTCCCACAGCTACAGTCTATTTTATACACTCCTGGTTTTTCTAGTGGAAAGCAATCTTTTGGTGAGCGCAGGTAGTGTGTAATTTTCTTTAAAGGAGTAAAGATGGTATTCAGTGAAAATTTTTGTAGAAAATTTGCGATTTAATGTTAATAAATGCTCCTTTAATAAATAGTAGAAAAGCAGGTAAGTATCCCGTTTTTAGCACAAATAGTGTTAATAACCATGATAGTTTCAAAAGTTATTGAGGCCACCCATTTTACTGTATTTAACATGATCTAGTAATTCTGGTCTAAGCCACGATAATAGACAGGCCTCATTGTTATCTGGCCCCGGAAGAAGTTGGAGACACCAGAATTAGTTTTGAAAGGTCTCAATCATCGCGTTCTGGTAAGTGCAACCCTTTTCAATGTTGCCTAATGTTTAGCCTAAACATAATAATGTAACCCGAAAAACCCCCTGAAGGTCGACCTTTCATTTGGAGCCAAAATCCAGAAAACATTACCGGCGCATATCACAGGAAAAAATCCAATATCGCCGGCACAGATGATGAATGAAACACATTAGCGACAAAGCCCTGTGATAACTCACTTGACGATGAAATTTCTGCCTAGGTTTTGAATTATAGTCTTACGATACACTTTTCGAGGTTATTATTCTGAATTTACAAAGGTGTGAGCAATGGTGGCTCATTATTTTATACACATAGGTAGCCTAAGGAAAAATCGGGTTTAGGGATAAAACAACCTATTGCACATTAAAATAACCTAACTAGTTTAACTTACAGTAATGGTATTTTATTGAGTGATAAGTCAAGGGTTTGAACACTTCCTCACCTGATAATGTGGTCAAAGATGGAGTCCACATATCGTCGACAATTGGGTATCGCGCACCACACGCTTCACGCGATCTTTTCTACCTCATACTTGTAAGATGTGGAATGAGCTACCATCTAAGGTTTTTCCGTTAGGCGACAGCATGGTACGCTTTAAGAGAAATGTAAAGAGGTTTTTACAGGATAGGGACCACATCAACAATACTCCGGGTGTTGCCGGTGTCAATAGGCGACGTTGACCGCTTACCATCAGGTGGGCCGTAAGCATGTATCCTAACACTTGTGTAGAGGTCCTACCCAGGCTTCATTGATAGACTCGGTACTGTGCAAAAGTGGACTGTATTTATTTTTCTTCTTAGTTGCTAGTTTACAAGGTATAAATCGCGTTCTTGAATGATCACAAATTTCTGCTTGAAAACGGTCTATCTTTATACAAAACTACTCCTCGCCCTAGCCATGGTGCGGGGATCGTAATTCACGCTTTCACAAATCATGTTATACAATTCTTAATACATCGAAGTTTCCAGCAAAGTTAGACGGGGACTTACATGTAGCTATCTCACTCTTTTCACCTTTACAAGTTTAAACTGTTACAATCTTAGCTACCTGTTAACATTTGAATCTGATTCGATCTTATAACTACCTAATACATTTCAAATCTAGATTCGATCCTTCCCCGTCTTTGATCGTCCGTTACAGTCTCCCCCCGGCGCAGATCCTCGCAGCCTTCTTATTCAATCGGGAGGACGATCAACCTTCTCACTGGCCTCCGGAAAACGCCTCCCCGCGTCCGCACCTCAGCGCTCCGAACTACTCCGTCCGGACCCGTAATCACGCGCTCGATCTGGCCCCGCGGCCATACGTTCCGAGGTAGCAAACCGTCCGCGATTATGACGACGTCCCCATCTTTGACGTTCTCTTGCTGTCTTCTGACGTCGCCTCGCGGCGCCAACGTAGGCAAGTACTCGTCGATCCAGCGCTTCCAAAAGGAGTTTGCCAGAGCTTGTGCGGCGCGCCACGTCCTTCTGTCGGCTACGTCGCAGTCTCCCACATATGGCAAACCTACTGCCGTCCCCAATAAAAAGTGGTTCGGCGTTAAAGCTTCCTTTTCCTCTGGGTCCACGGGTACATGCGTTAAAGGCCGCGAGTTTACGGTGTGCTCGATTTCTGTTATTAGCGTATTCTATTGAATACGCTAATAACAGAGGTATTCCTCTTCTCGCGGGGCACGTTCATTTAAAGTGATGGCTAGGGCTCTCTTCACCGTTTTTATCATTCGCTCCCAGGCTCCCCCCTGGTTTGGTGCACCAGGGTCGATGTACCGCCACTCGATCCGCTGTTTGAGTGCGTACTCTTTTAGGCCTGGGAGCCACTCATCGTACGCCTTTCTTAGTTCCACTTCCGATCCGTGGAAGTTCGTTCCATTGTCTGACACGATTGTACGATGAGTCCCCCGTCGGGCAGCCATTCGCCTGATAGCCATAATAGCCGAGTCGGTGCTGAGACTCGCTATAAGCTCCACGTGTATAGCTCTCGTTACTAGACACGTAAAGAGCATACCCCATCGCTTCTCACGGCGCCGCCCGATCGCTACCCACATAGGGCCGAAACAATCGATGCCGCAGTTAGTGAACGGCCTCGTGTTCATCTCTAGGCGAATCCTCGGCAAATCACCCTTTACTGGCTTCTTTGGGTTTGCTCTCCTTATCTTACACAGCGTACAATCGTTCAGAACCGTTCTGACCGCCGGACGCAACCGCAGTATCCAAAATCGCTGGCGCAGATTATTCACGATCTGTTCTCTGCCCGCGTGCTTATTCTCCTCATGTTCCCGCCTGATCAGTAGACGTGATAAGCGGTGCGCTCCGTCCAGAATGGGTGGATCCTTCAGGTGATCCGGTACTAAAGCGGCGTTGATCCTACCGCTCAGCCTTATGATTTCCATATACATGTGCATTGGCCGCTAGCTCTTTTGGTGCATGCGCTCGGTTCTCCGGGGTAATACTATCCAGTAAGCCTTCACGATTTGCGCTCCAGCTTGCAAGTTCAAAACCCGCTTGTTGATGCACCTCTTGCACTTGTGCTATAGCTCTGGCGGCTATCTCTTCTGTTGCAAAGCTGTCCACCCAGTCGTCCATGTAGTGGTTCCGAGTTATAGCGTCAAACGCTAGCGGGTGTGTCCGCTCGTGATCTTTCGCGTTCTTGTTCCTGACGCTATGAGCCAGAAATGGAGAACTTCTCGCTCCGAATATCATGGACTTCATCATGTACTTCTGCGGTGGATCTGTTCGGTTGTCGCCGCGCCATAGAAAGTGTTGGGCTGTACGGTCCTCTTGTCGTATGGTCACCCTCAGGAACATGTCCCGAATGTCCGCAGTGACCGCGATCGGCTTCGTTCTGAAGCGAAACAAGACGCCATGTAATGTCTGTAGTAGATCTGGTCCGTCCAGCAGCGCGTCGTTGAGACATGTTCCATTAGCGCGCGCGGCTGCATCGAAAACCATTCTAAACTTCCCCGGCTTGTTGGGGTTTGTCACCGCGAAGTGAGGGAGAAACCAGAGACGTTCGTTCTGACTCTGTTCCTCCTCGCTTTTTTCTGCATATCCCTTTTCTAGCAGCTTCTCCACTTGCGCGGTGTATGCACTTCTAAACTCCGGCGATCTGTCCATCTTACGTTCGATCCCATGTAAGCGTCGTATGGCAATGTCGTAGCTGGGCGGCATCTTCACCTCATCGCTGGCCCAAGGTAGTCCCACTTCAAAACGACCGTTCACTCGTCTCGCTGTTCTGTCGAAAATGCTTTGAGCCCGCTCATCCTTCGCGTTTGGCTTTCTTTTAATTGAAACGCCCAAAGCATCTATCTCAAAGTGTGCTTTCACGAGCTTGCTTAATTCCTCGTCTTGGTCGTTCAAAGCATGTCCGTTCTGGACACCTTGGCACGTATGGACGTGTAGTACCGTCTCCTGCTGTCTTATTGTGCTCCTGGGGATTGATCCATGGATAACCCATCCCAGCTGCGTTAGTGATGCAGCTGGCTGGTTTCTCTTCCCTGTCAGAAGCTTCCTCGTCACAATAAGATGCCAGTTGTCGGCCCCGATGAGTATGCGTGGCTTCGCTGACGCATAGCACACGGCTTCTGAACGGAGTTTCTTCAAATGCGCGTATTTTAACACATCGGTACTGACGAGTTGATTTCCTAAGGTCAGGTTCTTCACAGTGCGCGCTGTGATCCGATGTGCGTCCGACTTGTGTCCTCGGATCACGATATCCACTACCCGGCTCTCGGGTTCCCTCTGACTAGTCGTAGCCCCCACGATGTTCAAGGCTTTTGTCGGGCCTTCCGTTCCGATCATCGCGGCGATCTCTTCATCGATCAGAGTTATCGTTGATCCTTCGTCCAGTAACGCATACGTATTTATTTCCATGCCGTTACTGCCCTTAATCACGACTGGACACACCTTCAGTAGGACTTGATTCTTTGCTGTTACGTGCGCAGATGCAGTGATGGCTGATTCTTCGGTCTGGCCCTGCTCACCGGCACCCTCGTTCCTTATTTTCGGCGCATGTAACAGTGCGTGATGCGGACGTGTGCATTCACCTACTCCGCATCGCTTGCTCTTGCACATAAAGCGTCTATGCTTGCTGTTCAGACAGCGAAAACATATGCCTGTCTCTTTGGCCCATCCCCATCTCTTGTCTACTGGCATCGCCGTGAGCTTTCTACACTCGACGGTCCTATGGTCGCCCCCGCAGCAACGGCACTCGTTCTTGTCCGTTGCTGCGTTCTTACTCGTTGAGGCTTCCTTCTCCGATGCCGCGTTCTGTGTAGCGTACACCGACCCACGATTTCGTTCGTTCACCCTGGGTCGCTGCTCTATGGGTCGGGCCTTTGAGGTGCTCTGCGAAGGCGTAGCTGTATACGCGTATCGCATTGCGCGATCTGCCTCTCTCATCAGGAACTGGGACAGCGTCAATATTTCTGGTTCATTTCGGCTGCCAAATTCCTCTGCATAGTCGCACCATTTTGATCGGATGTGCGGTGTCAACTTCTCGGCTACCTGTCGCGCAAACATCGGGTTCTGCAGGTAGCCGCGTTGGTCCATACAAGAGATGGCGGTTACTACGTTCTGTAGTTTGATGGCGAAAGCGTTTAATTCGCCTGCGGTTGCGCCCAGTCGCGGTAGCTTCTTAATCTCTTCTAACGCGTTGTCTATAACCATCTCTGGGCGACCGTAACACTGCTCCAAAGTCTTCATTATAACTGCCGGTTCGGTTGCAGTGTATAACAAAGCCGACACTGCTTGACGGGCTTCGCCTTTCAGGCATGTTCTAAGCCTCGCTAGATTCTCAGCCGATGAGATCTTGTGGATGGTCGTCGATTCCTTCATGGCTGCCTTGAACGGTAGCCAATCCCCCGCAGCACCTCCGAATACAGGTAGGTCGTACGTCTGTCTCGGAGGTGGTCTACGGTGAGCCATCTTCTCTATGGCTTCCGTTAACCGATCAATCCCTCTGTCTCGCGTTCGGTCCGGCGTGAGTGATCTGTCTCGCAGTGTTCGTGGTTCAAAAGTGACCCGATTGTTCGTAATCGGAGGATACCGCTCCGTATTCTGTTCTCTCGTGGTCGATGAGAGATACCTGGTATCCTGATCCGTCACTTGTTCTGGCTCCCCCCGTTTATGATGGCGTTGGAGCCAGTCCTCTATTCTGTGTTCTGTGTCTAGGGCCCCGTTCCGTGCACCCGTGCCCTGGATGCTTTCTTGTTCATCTTCTTCCCGTATTGTAGCGACTTCGGCAATCAACCTCTTCCTTATAAGTTCCGCTTGAATATGGAGCTCTTGCCTCTTAATCTCGGCAAGTCGTTCTTCAGCTTCAAATTCAATTTGCCGTATCCTTGCCATCGCGCTGGCGCTGGAGCGTTGCGAGCGGACGGACGGGGCACGCCGGCGTTCGGGCTCGGCGTGTGTGGTCACTCGCAGTGCTACCTCGGTCGCGAGCGCGGGCGCGGTCGTCTCTGACGCTACGCGAGCGGAGGAGGGTCCCGCTTCGGCGGGTCGCGGCTCAACGGGAGCATTCGGAAGCGCGGGTTCGGACGGGGACGCGGGGTAGTCTTCGTAGACGCGAAGTGCAGCCTTCTTCCCCCTCGTCACTGGTGGGCTCCTGGTGGTCATCTTCTTCAGCACTTGATGCCCCTACCTACCTAGCGGTCCCTAACACTAACACTAAAACCGCCCTAAGGCGTTTACCCGCTATTCCGACCGTTTGGCACCGTTAGGTGGCCGGAATAAACGGGCCGTGGACCAGCCACGTGAGGGGGCGGGGGGTCTTCACTCTTCGGGTGACGTCCTCGTTCGGTTGTCTTCAACGGACGCGGGCTTATCTTCAGGCACCCCGTGCCCTTGCGCCGGTCTTGACAACGTCGCACGTCGCACCGTTGGGTGATCTTCAGGCACCCCGTGCCCTTGCGCCGGTCTTGACAACGATGCTCGTCGCACCGTTGGGTGATCTTCAAGCCCGCGCCGTCTCTTCAGTGGTTATACGATGTAACTGTTTCTTGAAACCCAGTGGAGCGGGTCTTGTCGGCTCCGCAGGAACAACTGGTCCGGTCGTCTCAGGAACGGCTTATCCGGGTCGGAGGACCAAAACTTGTAGGAACGGCTTATCCGGCTCGTAGGACCAAAACTTTTAGGAACGGCTTATCCGGCTCGTAGGACCAAAACTTGTAGAGGTCCTACCCAGGCTTCATTTATAGACTCGGTACTGTGCAAAAGTGGACTGTATTTATTTTTTCTTCTTAGTTGCTAGTTTACAAGGTATAAATCGCGTTCTTGAATGATCACAAATTTCTGGGACGTGTCTTCATCTCACACACCGTGTGTGTGGTGTTATCTAGGCGCTCGAACATCCTGGTCGCTAAGCGGCCTATAAATTGATCCAGACTTTCAATTTTCAGGTCCCGCTGTATGGTGGCGTTTCGAACGTACCGTGGCGCGTTTACGATCGTCCGGAGGCATAGGCTTTGCTGACTTCGCAGTATCTTTCTGTGGCCTTTGGCTAGCAAAGCATACCACGCGGGGGCCGCGTATGTGAGACGCGGGCGGACGTACGTCTTATACAATCCAACCTTCATTCGGAGCGGAATGTTGGACTGCAGGACGGGCTTGAGTAGCGCCCGGGTTACGCTCGCTAGACCGCGGACGTCCCTTGCGTGCTTTCTCATCGTGAGGTTGCGGTCTAGAGTTACTCCCAGGTATTTCGCCGTGTGCGACCAGGCCACGGGTTGATCCTCCAGAGTGAGCTTCGGCGGCAGGGTGAGCCTCTTCGAGAATGCCACCGCCTGTGTTTTACTCACGTTGACACTCAGTCTCCATTTAGTAAGCCAGGCGGGGAGCTCTGTTAGGACCCTTTGCATTTTGGTGGCGGCGTGGTTGAGGTTCATCGACTTGGTGATGTATGCTGCGTCGTCCGCGTAAAGGGCCAACAGAGCGTCTTCGGTGATGGGAATGTCATCAGTGTATCGTGAGTAACACACAGGGGAGAGGCAGCTGCCTTGCGGTACTCCCGCCTCGATGGGTCGTCTGGAGGAGAGCGCTTGCTCCACGCGCACTGAGAAGCTGCGGCCATGTAGGAACGACGCTATTACCTTCACCACCTTCTGCGGTATTGGTGAGGTAGTAGGTAGTAGGAGTCCCGCGTGCCAGACTCGGTCGAACGCTTTTTCCATATCCAGGAATACTGCGACTGAGTGTTCGCGCCTGTTGTAGGCGGTGGTGAGGTGATGCAGTACCCTAGTCAATTGGAGCGTCGTGCTGTGTTCAGACCGAAATCCGTATTGTTCTGGACGCGGGGGGATATAGGGATTAATGTGGGTGAGGAGGAGCTTTTCAAACAGTTTCGATAGGCTGGGAAGAAGGGTGATAGGACGGTAGCTCTCTGGGAGCAGGATGTTTTTGCCGGGTTTCGGTATCATGATAACCCGGCCGGATTTCCAGGGGGAGGGGAAGTGACCGCTTCGCATGATCCCGTTGAAGAGCCGGGTCACGGAGGCGATCGTTTTGGGGGGGAAGTGACGGATGGCAGCGTTCGTTATATTGTCTTCGCCGGGTGCCTTCCTTGGCTTTGTCCGACGTATGGCCCGTTGGACTTGCCCGGGAGAGAAGAAAATACCTTCTGCGGTGTCTGCCTCCTGGGTATCAGCCTTGAGGTAGTTTTCGACAAAGGCTTCCACTTCTATTGTGTGTGCCGGGTCTTTGTCTGGATTGTTTTTGAACTGTGCCTCAAGGCTATCAGCGAAGATTTCCGCTCTGTCTTCAGCTCGGTATCTGGGGTTACCATCTTGGTGTCTGAGAGGTCGAATCGGGGTTGGTGTGTTCCTCAGCTGTCGACAGAGTTTGTGGAGTGATGCCCAGTCATCTGTGGCGTCATCTATCCTTCTCTCCCATTCCTTGGCTTTGTCTTCTTGCAGCTCTGCCTTCACCTCGTCGCAGAGGGCGTTCAATTTGGTTTTCAGACGTGGGTCCCTTGTTCTCTGCCACTCTTTCCTCAGCCTACGTTTCTCTGAGAGAAGTCTGGTCAGGTGTGCCGGTGTTTTGGTGAGTCTGTTTTGACGTGGTGGTAGTGAGGCTTCGGAAAGTGCCCTTTGGATTGCGCTCGTGATCTCCCCGGCCAGTTTGTCCACATCTGCGGGGTTTTTCACTGGCCTTGTGGGGGTTGCGGTGTGTAGGGCTTCTGAGAACAAGGCCCAGTCGATTCCAGGTCTTGGTGGAGGAGGTTTTAGGGCGGCCGGGCTGGTTTCCACAACCATCAGGATTGGTTGGTGGTCCGACTGCAGTTCGTCCAGGAGTACCTCCAGCTTTGGGTGTTGAGGCAGCTGTGCGTGGACTGCGAGGTCGATGACGTCTGGGAGTTGGTTGGCTATCTCTGGATAGTGGGTAGGCGTATCAGTGCCTGCGACCTCGTAGCCGTGAGTATCCGTGTATTGCTGGAGGATACCCCCGTCTCTGTTTCTGGTGTTCGAGTTCCAGTTCCTGTGCTTGCAGTTCCAGTCCCCGGCCGCTATGATTGGGCGTCCCGGTGCGGTTGGCAGCAGCTTTTGGAGGTCCATATGTGCTAGGGGCGTTCCTGGGGGGTGGTAGATGGAGTGGACTTGGATGGGTGTTCCGTCTATGCAGATCTCAACCTCCAGTGCCTTCATGGACCTCAAATCCAACTCTGGGAGCGGCTGGTGTATCAGGCGTCTCCTCACCAGGACGAGCAGGCCCCTGATGCATCTTCCTTCCGCGTTCTGGTCATCCCTTCGGTAGATGTGGTAGCCCGGGAACTTTGGCTTGTCTGATGGCTTGAGGAGGGTCTCGCTGATGAGAACCACGTCGATGTTCTGCTCTTTCAGTAGGGGCCTCAGTAGCAAGGTTTTGTTCCCTTTGCTCTTACTTGTGAGGCCCCGAGCGTTCCAGAACAGGATTCTCAACTCCCTACCTTGAAGAGTTTCCCGATCCCGCTGAGCACTATTGGGATCGGGTCTCCCCCCGTTCGTAGGGTTTGCAGAACCTCCTGCAAGATTTGTAGGGCCGTGTCCAGCAGCTCCAACCGGTCGCTGTCGTAACGGTGAGTGGTCTTGGGCGGTAGGGGTGCAGGTCTGTGCGGTTTCCCCCCCCTGCGCTTGGGTTGTTGCGGTGGTGGTGGTTGCGGGTTGGAGTGCTGGCTCAGTGGGTGGTGTTCCTGTTCCTGGGGGGCGGGGGTCGGGAGGGCTCCTGGCCTGGGAGTCCGTTTCCCGATCACCGCTGGCAGATCGGTCCGAGGGGGCTGCGGGGGCCCTGATGGGGGAGCGTCTGAGTCTGAGGATGAGGGGTCCTCTGTCACTCTCACCCGCTTGGTCTTCCTCCTCCTCTTTTTGGTGGCCTTCCCTGTCTGCGGGTTATTAGCTGGGGCCATCAGCGACTGGCCCGCGGTCTCCTTCACCGTGTGGTGGAGGGGTGTGTATGGGGCCGGGGGCCGAGTCTGAGTCTGGGTCTGGGGGAGTGCGGGGTTTTGAGCTCCGCTGTTCGCAGAGCGCTCCCTTCTACCTCCTCGATGGGGGGCCGCGGATGCGGTGGAATGGGCCGTGGTGCCCGCCCTCTTGTTCCTCGCCTCCTTTTTATAGACCGGGCACGTCTTGTTGTTGGCGGTGTGCGCCCCCTCGCAGTTTATGCACGTTGGGGGCATTTCGCGCGGTCGGGGGCAGTCGCCCGCGAAGTGCGGTCCTCCGCACCGTACACAGGCGAGTGGTCGGTGGCAATTATGGCTGCTATGCCGGAAGGCTTGGCAGCGGTGACACTGAGCGGGGCCCTTTTTACCCCTCCAGCTTTCTATTACCACCCCGGGCATGTTCAGTAGCTCCGTCACATTATAAATGTCCGGGGTGAGGTTGGGGGTTTTCTTCAGGTTTCCGAAGAATATGCACCCTGGGCGACCTTTGGATGGGCGGACGGCCCGTATGGCCTCCGGTTCGTAGCCTAACCGGCGGAGGTCGCCCTCTCACAAATTTCTGCTTGAAAACGGTCTATCTTTATACAAAACTACTCCTCGCCCTAGCCATGGTGCGGGGATCGTAATTCACGCTTTCACAAATCATGTTATACAATTCTTAATACATCGAAGTTTCCAGCAAAGTTAGACGGGACTTACATGTAGCTATCTCACTCTTTTGACCTTTACAAGTTTAAACTGTTACAATCTTAGCTACCTGTTAACATTTGAATCTGATTCGATCTTATAACTACCTAATACATTTCAAATCTAGATTCGATCCTTCCCCGTCTTTGATCGTCCGTTACAACTTGCCTGGAAAGAGTCTCGGTACTGTAGATGAGGCGTTAATCTATCTAGTGGTGGTTAAGTTAAGGTATAAATAAATTGCACCCAGACTCATAAATGGATCTGACACCCCCTCCCCCCCTTCCGGTTATCAGGAAGAACGATCATTACAAGAACACAATATGAGGAACAAATATTAGTGTCTAAATAGTTGTCTAAACACTTTGAGAGTTTTGTAAATTCATATTTTATAATATACTAAGTGGCAAGAATATTATTACATCATTCGACAACTATTAGCAATAAAAAAGCAATTTTCAAAACTCAAATGAATAATCCACTAAAGGCACTTACTGCATTTTTTTTATGGCACTAAATTAAATGTATGGGACAAATCTACTAAAGAGATAATACACTATTGACTAAGCTTACAGACAACACTTATCTGTTATATTTTTGTGAGGTACAGCTACTAATGGCTGTCTCTTAAATATTCAAATAAAATATACATTTAAAAAAGCGAGAGCGCTTAGTGGAATGCCACAGGCTCAGTAATAATAAAAATGAATATATAACATTTTAGCATTGTTCAGCTAACACTAAAGTGTTTTAAAAAGTTTTAGTTTTCAGATGTAAAATAATATTTTAGGAGTAAAATGCTTAACATAAAAATTACTTACCATTTTTATAATATCATCTTATGTATAAAAAGTATTGTGTTAAAAGCTTAAGTGCTTGGTGACATGGATTTGAAAACTTAAAGTTCTTCTTTGAACTTTAAATACTTCTTGATTTTTTCATTAATAATAAGAGTCCTTTAAGAAAGTTAGATTTGAGTTACATACTACTTATTAAAGTATTTTGTAGGAATAATATTATGTAGGAATCTATACATATAAAATGCTTTGTCCTGAACGACTGACTGACGGATCAACGCACAGCCTAAACCGCTGATCGTATAGACCTGAAACTTTGAAGGTATGTTCTTTATATGACGTAGCATCCGATAAGAAAGGATTTTCGTAATTCTACCCCTAAGAGGGTGAAAAAGGCGGGCAAATTTTTTATGGGACAACGTGATTCCTTGGTCCAATCTACTTCAAATTTTGCATACAACTTTTTTAACAGAATTGATGGAAGACGTGTTCGTATTTTATTGAAGTTCAACCCCTAACGGGGTTAAAAAGGGGTAGAAAGTTATTTTGGCGGTGATTTGCTTCGAAGTTGATATCAATACTCCTTAGTGCTTTTGATTTAAATTACAATTTATTTTGACACATGTTTGAAAACTCAATCCGATTTTATTCAAAAAAGGTTGAACTCACTTAAGAACATAAGCAAATACTCTTTAAAATTGGAATGTCTCGAAAGTCATCGTACTATATTAGTCATTTGAAGGTTTCTAAGCCTAAAGATGTATGCACTTTTAGGACACGGCCTGATAGGGACGTAGAGTTCGAAATTTGAAATGGTAAGGACTAAAACATTTTGGTCAGAAGAAAATAGTTTCCTTGTAGTTTGTCTAAGAAGTTTGATTTGGTGTGTTTTGTTTTTCAAATTTTTTTACATTACACTTTTATGATAAATGTGAAAGCTTGGATGCTTGTTTATTTGTTTGTTTGTTACGCAATCACGTCGTAACGGCGAAACCGATTTCGAAAAAATTTGGTGTATACGTAGATTATATCCTTTATTACCACATATGCTACTTTTTATCCCATAAATCAGTTCCCATGGAAATCCATGGAATCCCATGGAAAAAATGTCAAGTCAAGTTGCAACAGCGAGTTTAGCTTTATTTCTAGGTTACCTACACATTTAGAAGTGTAACGCGTACGAAGTCGCGGGCATGATAAAGATTTACTTATTTGCCAAAACATGGGTTAGGATTATAAAGACGATACAGAAACAAAAGTAGTGCCGTGTTGGCGTGCACATAATAATTTTTCTTTAATCTTTATTTTTAATAACAGTCAATAATGGATTGATAATAATTGATTAAAATTTAAACTAGTCTTAAATAAAACTAGTTTGTTAGCTAGAACCCACTATAGAACGATAGAAGGTGCAAAAACACAAACATGTGACTTACTTCAATTAATCTCCACCTCGAAAATAAAACCATTTGAACACGCTGTGAAAAACCCTGTGTACTAAAACACTCGCTAAATGTTTGTTTAATTAAAAGTTACTCGAACACTTAACGCGTTACGCAAGAGCCAGCGAACCTTGGCGTACAAAGGAACGAAAATTAAAAACACTGTGTGGACTGAACTTTATTTAATAATGGATTTTTGCCAAAAATAAAAAGTTTTAGCGGATTTTTGGCAGATGTAAGTTTTAAAAGTGAGTTTTTGTTGGTGTTTTATGTATTACTTATTATACAGGATAAACTCAGAATCTAATTTTCAAGAAAATTAGTATCTCGGGCACGTTAATAACAATACGACGCGTTGCACGTCATCTGGTGCGTCGCGTCCTGCTGTTAACTCAAACATATTATGGCCATGTATGAGCGAGTTCATAGAGAAGCATATGTTTAAAATGCAGCGTTGCCTGCGGTGGAGCACGCATCGGGTATCAATGAAGCCTAAAATTCCGCGTCTTCGTAAACGAGGTAATATATCGCAATAAATAAAAAAAACAGGATTGTGTGGTTTTATGAAAGCACGGTAAAAGTGTAACTTTGTTTCACATTAAAGACATTTAACTAAAAATTTTCGTTGGCACAAATGAGTAATAGTCTATACACTTCACGGTCAGCTGATGCGAACTATAGGCGCAGCCATATTGGCCTCGGCTGCTCTGACGAGCGCCTTACACTTTATCCCTACTCCGCAGCCGACCGTCACGCGACATGCAACACACAGACGAATAAGTTTGAGACGAAATAATAAAAGTTTCACTTTAAAAAATCAAAATAATGCAAAAGAAGCGTCACCCAAATACCCGAGGGTAGTTATCCCCGGAGTTGAGGTCAGGGCAAATACCACAGGCCAGCACTGCTGCAATATGTTTGATTTTGCGCTTATGACGCCGCGGGCAGCGACGCGAGCCTCATCGCAAGTATCGCCACGTTTCACATTCCCCCTCTCCATGAACGTAGAATTGCGTGACGCGTCGCGTGACACGACGCAGCGCAGCACGCAACGCGCAATATGGCGCATCTATAAACATGCCCTCGAATTAATTTGGTTTAAATATTGTCATTTTTGGTATAAACGAGTGTAAAAAAACTTATTTTATAACAATCCTCCTTAAATTTGTACAATCAGTGCATGTACAAGTAAATATATTTTGTTTATGATATAGATGTTATTTTTTGTAACAGTTTTTTAATCTGGATTTGGATCAATTAGCAATATGTCAGTTTAACAGATCTATAAAGTTTCATCAAAATCATTTCAGTATATTTGACAAATTTTACAAAATGTTACCATAGTAGAGTTGAGAGATCGATTATGTTTAATTTGTTCTTAGGCACTAGTAAAGCATTTCTTTCTGTGAAGGCTATTTTAATCAAGGATTGTTCTGTTGATATAAAAACACTCCAGACCATTTTCATAAACTTTCATTTTGCTTACAAAGAAAACACTGTGATTACTGAAACCATCAGCATATTTTAACGAGTCCTTTAGCGTATTCCATCATGCTCTGCTAAAATTCATTTTAAACCGTTGATTTGCATTTAAATGTCATATGTGGGCAGAGGTAGAGCAATGACCGTGGTTTTGACTAGATATTGTAGGGTGATTGTTTTTATTAATTGTTTTTTTAAGTTACTTACCTAAAAGGGAAAAAATGAACTCATGTAGGATCACTTTGCTTTCTGCCAGATATTTTACTCGCAATTTAATGAAAACCTATGGGGTTCCCTTTGACCTAAAATCATGAAATTTGGCAAGAAGCAAGGTCTCACATCACAAGTGTATCGTTGGTTTGTAGTTAGATCATATAAATTAAAGTGAAACAATAACGGCTAATCAATATTTTGAATACATAATTTAAGAAAATAAGAATTTAAGAAATTTTGACTGCCTCCGTGGCGCAGTGGGCGTATAGCCGGCTGAGACGCAGGAGGTAGCGGGTTCGATTCCCGCAACGGAACAAATGTTTGCATGATCTACAGATATTGGTTCCGTGTCTGGGTGTTTTTCTATATATTATAAGTATTTATTTATAAAAAAAAGTACATAAGTATTATCTGGTTTCCATAGTACAAGCTCTGCTTAGTTTGGGGCTAGATAGCGCTGTGTGAAATATCCAGCGATATTTATTTATATTTATTTATTATTATATAATATTGTAGATTTTAGTGAGTGGACACAATCGTGCCTCATTAAAAATAATAATAATAAATAATAAAATAGGTTTTCCCGGTGGACTATAACATGAACGCCTTCAAGAGAGGTGTAAATAAGGCATTAAGTGTAGTGTTACCAGTACCACAAGTGCTGCAGGAGTTTATAGGCGGTGGTGACCACTTAACTTTATGAGGCTCGTCACCTTGTGTGTCTACAAGTTTAATATGTCAAAACAAAACATAGAGCGCACCATTTTTGTGTATTGAGTATGACTTGAAAGCATAAAGTGCGTAAGTGTCATGGTTCCTTCTTGGTAGCTCTACAGGGTGTTTGGTAATATACTGACGATATTTTAGTGACGGTTTTTCAAAACATAAAAAGACTTTTAACGAATAAAAACTACTAGTTATATTATCAAATTATAAAGAAAATCGATTAAGTTTAGGTGATTAATTCGATATAAAACTTACTGCCTACTCTTGCAATGCACACCTAAAATTAAAGGCCGTAATCCACAAAAGCGTAGATTAGCAGAGATGAGAATAACATGCGAAAATAATAGCATGCCGATATTCCGACATCTCTCCGCTCAGCTTTAGTGGAAACGGTCAAGCGGCGATGTCTTATTTTCTACAGCACATTCGCAGCGAAGTTGTAAGCAGAGAATGCGCAGAGAGAGGGCATAAGTAGCAAATCTACGATTTTGTGGTCTACGGCCTTTATTTTTAGATGTTGATTGCAAGAGAAGGCAGTAAGTTTTATATCGAATTAATGACCTAAACTTAGAATAGAATAGAATACTCTTTATTGCACACCAACAAAATTAAAAATACAATAAAAATACACAAAAATTAAGGTAAGTACAATGGGCGGTCTTATCGCTAAAAGCGATCTCTTCCAGACAACCTTTGGATGGACAGGACAAAACAAAATCAAAAAGACGGCAGTGTATCTACGAGTATGTTCATAAACTTACATAAACTACCTATACTTACTAATAAACTAAATATATATACTTACAAATATAATAATATATACTTATATAAACTACAATAAAGGAGATAAACATAACGATAAACTAGCAGTGCGTAGACAAAGAAAGGAAATGGTTGTATTCCTTAGCTTTGAAGATAGGAAGAGATTTAGATGATCTAATAGAGAAAGGTAAAGTGTTCCACAGCAGCACAGCTTGAACTGTAAAGGAGTCATCATAAAATTGAGAACTGTGGACAGGAGTTTGGAGACTTAGAGCTTCAGATGAGCGTAGGTTTCGATCATGCGTCTGGTGCAAGAACACAAAACGCTCCTTTAGATAGGATGGTGAAGAAGGATTAAAAAGAATGTTAAAAAGAAGGGACAGAATATGTGCATTCCGGCGAAGACGGATAGGGAGCAACTTGAGTTTTGCGCGAAATTCTAAACTAAACTTCGTCAATTTTCTTTAAAATTTGATACTATAATTAGTAGTTTTATTTTTCGTGAAGTCTTTTTTATGTTTTGAGAAACCGTCACTTGAATATCGTCAATATATTACCAAACACCCTGTATATAACACCAGTGATCAGGTTAGAATAGTTTTTTATCATCATCATATTATCAGCGCCATATGATTTCCAAAGCTAAACATCATCGCCATAGACTTGATTCCATCTCGTAGAGAAACGACAAGCATAGCCCTTTCCTTAACTGGATAAAATGGTCTCAAGCGTTCATTAGAGGCACACAGCAAGGACCACATATTTACTCTAGATGTTATCACGGTTCCGAATGTAATGACAGTAAAAATATATAACATAATAATACCAGAACAAATCAAAGCCCAAGAAAAAAGACATCTTTAAAAATCCATCATAAAATATAGTAATGGTTAAAAAGTTACTACAAACCAGACGACTTCTTTAACGACAACTTTAATTAATGATTTCACAACCAATTCAAAATGTAAAATCGGCCAATTTTGATTCCACTAGGTAGATACTCAGTTCTAAGATCTCGCTAGTCTCCCAAAACACAAAAAAAAATATTCTTAGGGTGACTTGCGCAACGACGCCTAAACGTATTTAGTGGCTAAATATGATTTAAGGAGTTGTCAAATCATACAAATACGTAAAATTTAAAAATGTTTAGTCGCTAAATACGTTTAGGAATCGTTCTGCAAGCCGGCCTTAATCTTTGAGTAATAAAATGGTGCCACGAAATTACAACCAAGTAACTTGAGCTACAGTTTCATTCAAATTACAGGCCACGGAAGTTCATGTTAATTGGTTATTTTTTTAGGGGTATAAATAGCAGTTATTCTGGATTTCAGTCAATACCAAATTTCAGCACTGTAGGGTCACTGGTGTACCCTGTGAATTTTGTCAAAGTTCAGTTTTTATTATGGATAATAACTTAAAAGTACAAGGTTTAAACTAAAAATAAAAACGGGGTCTAAATGTACTCACAAAGACTTTTTATTAGACGTGCCACTTGACGAAATTGTCCCATTTTGTTTTTATTTATCCCTCTTGAACTGTAATATCTCAATAACTCATTGAATCACACCAAAATTGGTCTATCACTACCTACCTATATACCAAATTTTATGATGATCGGATAAACGTTTCAAAAGTTATTCTCGGACAAACAAACATACAACGCTAATTTGCCCAAGTTAATTTGGAGTTTTCGCTTCGCTCGATCAAATATTCTTTATGTGCAATATCAAAAGGGCGATGTAATCGGACCCTATTTTCAAGTCAGTCAGCTGACACATGACAGCCAATTATCTAGTCCGCCAGCGAGTCTAATTACTAGGCCCAGGACTAGACGTTTCAATTTGGGAGCATCTTGAACTGATGTGGGTGTCAGCGAGTTTTCAAACAAATTAACTAGTGGTTTGCCCCGAACTGAGATCTCGCGAGTCTCTCATAAAAACAAAAATATATATGTATTCGTAATCTTTGACTATCAAAATCTTGCCACGAAATAAACAACCTAATTACTTGATCTACAGTTTCATGCAAATTACAGGTAACGGGAGTTCATGTGATTTGGTTAACCTTTTTGGGGTACAAATTGCAGTTATTCTAGATTTGTGCCAGAGCCTATATGTGTGTCACTTAAGCTACACGCATACCAAATGACAACACTGTGGGGTCACTGGTGTACCCTGTGAATTTTGTCAAAGTTTTGTTTTCATTATGGCTAATAACTCAAAAACTACAAAAACTAAACTAAAAATAAAAACAGAGTTGAAATGTACTAATGAAAACCTTTTATTTGACGTCCCACTTGACCTAAAAGTCTCCTTTTCATTTTGTTATACCCCTCTTGAACCGCAATATCTCAACAACCGCCCATCATTTTTAGCTCATTTTGTCACATCAAAATTGTGCTATTATTATCTACCTATGTATCAAATTTCACGATGATCGAATAAACGCTTCGAAAGTTATCCTCGGACAAACAAACAACGCCAATTTGCCCAAGTTGATTTGGAGATCTCGCTTCGCTCGATCAATAACTAAGTTCATTGGGTTTTATTGATGTGGAAAATTAAAGGTAGTCCTATTTTGGTTTTTTTTACTCCTCTTGAACCCTAATATCTCAACAACCCCTTCACAGTTTTAGCTCATTGAGTCACATCAAAATTATGCCGTCACTACCTACCTAGATACCAAATTTCATGATGATCGGGTAAACGCTTCGAAAGTTATCCTCGGACAAACAAACATACACACATACATACATACAACGCCGATTTGCCATAGTTGATTTGAAGATCTCGCTTCGCTCGATCAATTATTGCGATAACTTTACTATACAGACTAAACGCAGCTTAGACAACGATCATTAAACGTATTACGCGTATTTGTATGTTTTGACAGCTCTATTAAACATATTTAGGTACTAAATACGATTAGGCATCGTTGCGCAAGTCACTCAAAGTACTATGTTACAACAATAACATTGTTCTCCAATTTACTCAAAACACATTGAATAGTTTCCTGAATGGGCATCTTAGGCATATACAGGGTGCCAACAGTACAAGTGGCCTATTACGCGGTTGGAGCCACGAGCTTCAGAATTGCTAGACTAGCTTCCAGAGTCGTAACCAAGGGGATTCAAATCACCCCTAATCAAAGTTGATTTTTACTTATATCAAATTTAATCCAGATTTTGTAAGTGTTGCCTGAAAAAAGAATGAATAGTATCGCATTGTACGGATCCCCGTTCCTTGCACAAAGACCCTATTTTTTGTGATTTAATGTCTTTCAGATTATTCTCTTTTGTACAAATAAGTAAAAGTTTCAAAAAAACTACAAAAAGATTTGGTCAAACATGCAATTATGACCGCGCATACGGTTGCTTAACCTCTATTATTGATAACGTACATTAAACAAAGACTATATTTTTTATGATTTAATTACAAATTTATAGTTTTCAGATTTTTCCCTGTACTTGACAAATTTCATAGTTATAAGTCATTGGAAAGTACCCTATAACTTTTGATTCCCTTGAGAATGTCTTACAAGTTTGATTTTTCTACAGCTTCAAGGGACTGTAGACTTGAGTAAATGGTTTTAATTTCATCTCGATATATCCACGCGTTCTTGAGATAAAGGGACACATATACAGATAGACAAACGGACAACAAAGTGATCTTATAAGTTTTCTCCTTTTGAGGTACTAAACCTTAAAAATGGAAACAAAATAATTATTTTTGTATTTGTATTTTAATATCCGGTCAAAAAACCAACTTTCACAACCACGTATACCACGAACGTTACTGATTCAGTCAGTATGCTCTCTCCCCGGTTCATAAAGAGTTTTCTCTTTGATAAAATACAGTGTGATATTTTTCGAGTGAAGGGGATCTGAGAATGTCCAATGGGGATGAAAGTACTGAAACTATTTGTTATTTTGTTCTTTCTACTTAGGTAATCTAACTCTTAAACCTGAACTAAGCCCCTCTTACCCTGGTTACGGGCCTGTTACGTACGTTGCATAGCCTCCCAATTGCGCTCGTAAAATGTTTATGTGAAAACCGTCTGAATGACGTTTATTTTGACAGATTTATTACCCACTAGCAGAACCACCCCGGCTTCACACGGATGATTATCAAAATAAAAAATAACATATAGCATTCATTCATAACGTAGCTTTCTTTAAGTGAAATAATTTTTAAACTTGGTTCAGCAGTTTTTTTTTAACTGAATAGATCTTCGTTTCACCACAATCTCACCTAATGGTAACCGATGATGTGGTCTAAGATGAAGCACGAAGATCTAGAAGAAACCTATTTATTAATACTTTAAATAGGCCCGGATTGTATTCTTTAGGAAAAACAGACGACGGTAAAGTGTTACATACCTTAGCTGTACGCATCAAGAACGTAGAACCAAAACGGTGAGTGCGAATGGACTAGTTCTAGAGATTACCCATTAATTACATACAAACTTATTCCCATTTGTTCAAAAGGTCGTATTTCACTAGCTAACTTTTGTTGGTTTTATATTTTTAGTGAACTCTTGGCGTACAAGTCCGTCGAACGAGCCCAAATAATAGTTCAAATCGAGCATATTTTCCATAGAATAAAATTCCAAAAATTTAAATTCCAATAAAAACAGGCGTATTTCTGCACCATGTCACATAAAGTTGTTCTCTCCAAATGTTCTATGCAAAACAGGCAAATTTCTACTGCATCTTAAATTTTTTTGTGCTGTTCAAAAAGTCATATTTTTTTTGTCGATTAATGAAAATCGATATCAATTCTACCGTAAGTGGTGGCTGTATACTGAAGTGTCATTGCCATTGTCAACCGCTGCCAAAATAAAAAAAAAGTATGATTGTCTCTGCACCTCTAAAATAACACGGTTAGGAAAAACCTGTGTCATCTGCATAGATGACAGATGACACAGGTTTTTCCTAACCGTTGATCTTTCGATGTGAGTGGACTGCATTGTGAAATTTGAAATCTCAACACATTATTATTATTGAGAATTACAATAAAAATGAAAGAGCAAGGTTTGGTCGAGACTTTGAACGCTGGATCAAGAAAAAAAGCGTAAAGATCGTTCGGAATACCGTAAAACGTAAGTGACATTCTGGTGTATCTGCCTAAGTTCTATTTCTTCTTCTTTATTATGGTTTTAACACTTAAAATAATCACGTTTTCATCTTTTCAGAACTTACACAGACATCATTACTAGTGAAACAATATGGCAAAGATTGGGCCTCGATTGAAGATTTACTAAGGTACAAAAATATTCTTCTGATGGACATTAGAGTTTATGGACTTATTTTTTTTTTGTATTGATTAAAAATTTTGTACTGTAAAAATAATTTTGTTTTCTTATAATAAATACATAATAATGGGTATTTTACTTTTGACAGAACCACAGAAAACTTCACTGTGAGTATTTCCAAATATTCTAGTCAAAAAGCCTTATTTCTAAGTGACTAATCAAAAGGGCATATTTATTTAAATGACATATGAATTGGTCGTATTTCTGAGTGGTCCGATCAAAAAGCCGTATTTCTAAACTAAAATTACATTAAAAAATATCAATGCGGTTTTTTTTATAAAATAGAAAATCGTATTGTAATGATTACTTACACATAATGGACGTTTAAATATATTTAAACATTTATTCTATGGGAATAAGCAGTTTTTTTTCAATTCTTGTAAGGTTTGTTTATCATGGAAATAAGACCTTTGAACGGATGCTCCTCATATGTAGTATAGGACGACTGACGCTTTCAGAGACTGGATAAGAAAAAAATTTAATTAGGTACCCCACAAAGAGAATGAATTTAAAATTAAGTAAAATATAAAATGCTTCTTGTGGATCACACATAAATTAACAAATCACAATTAAAACAGAAGTAGAAGAAGATAGAAGAAAGGTAGGACCTCCGGCAGCGAGATGGATGGACGACATCGTAAAGGGCGCGGGCCGTCAGTGGGTGAGACTAGCGCAGGATCGTGGTGGATGGCACAAACTCGGGGAGGTTGAAGTCAGGCTGTGGATAATAATGATGATGATTTATAACATATAATTAGATATGCAATAGTACAATTAGCGGTCTTATCGCTAAATGCAATTACTTCCAAACCACCTTTGGATGGACTGGATTTCACGAAGTAGGTACTTATTAATATAATTTGAAGTACTAAGTTAGAATAAAAAAAGCTATACATTGGGCGGCCTTATAGCTGAAACATCTACAGCAGTGAACTTCTAGGGTGATAAGTGAGGTGTAATTGATAAGTTTTGTGAACTGATCGCCATTGATACGCTCCATAGCATTTTGTGTATTGCAATTAAGGGGGTCGCTTCGGTTACATTAGCATACATTTATCGAAGCACTAACGCCTGTGGCAATGATTATTTACATTAATTAGCGATATTGTGGGTGTATGTAGGCGTTTCAAAGCTGGAGGTGATTTCTGATTCAAGTTTATTGCGATTACAAAAGTAGGTTATTAACACAAGAAAGATAATCGTCTCTATGAAAGCCAGAGATAATGAATAAATTGTTTACTTGAATTTCTACGCCGTTTAAATAAATTTAAAAGTTTTCCAATTCAAATGAATTATTTTAGGCCTAAGTTTAGCAGTGGCCGTATTGTGGCTTATATGATGATGATGAATTTTAAAACGCATTGACAACGCAAAACATGTGAAAAATTTTATGTAAAAAAATTCTTGTTAGCACAAGTAAGGAGTGGAACTTACTTCTGGCGTATGTTTTTTCCGAATCAGTATAATCTCGGAGTCTTCAAGTCTAGATTGAATAGGTTCTTTCTAGGCAAGCGTGCTCCACCTTCAATCACCTACCACCAGGTGAGGAAGTGGTTAAGAGCTTGGCTTCATAAAAAAAAAAAGCAAATGGGAATAGAAACATCCTCGTGCGTCTCAGTTGGCTCCTCGCCCGCGACACCGATCGATCAACGATTAAACAGTCATTTCACGCTATTCTCACCTTTACCTTCAAATCATTACAGTCATTAATGGCACGACACGTGACATTAGTTACATCCAGAGCGATATCAATATTTTCCTACATCCGATAATCAAAGATTCATGGCCCTTCAATCACGGCCTCTTCGCTGACACAGCTTAGTGAAAGCAGTCACTGCACTCTTGATTTTAGGAAAATTTTGTGAACATTCGCCAAACAATAATCTCTGTTTATGAATATGCCTCATGCGGCCTGTCTCAGTGTTAAATCGTAATGAGTGAAAGAAGAGAAGACATGCTTTTGCCTAGCACTGGAACACTAACAGCTTAGTAATAATATTAAACACTAACAATTTAACCTTAAAGTTATAAAGCTGACCCGCCCGCAGCTTCGCACGCGTGGTTTATCAATAAAAACATGACCCTCCTTCTGCGAAGTCGGGTAAAAAGTAGCCTATGTCCCAATCCCGGTCACAATCTATCCATATACCAACGGTACATAGGGAGTGTATCTAAAGAATACCTCATAATTTTAATCCCATACTTCATCCCCCCCTCCCTAGGGATGATATTGCAAAAAAGTTGAAACATGTATTTCTTAATTTCAGACCAAAAGTCTAAATATGAATTTTCAGATTCCTAACTTAAGGAATTATGGATTGGCTATACAAACTTTCAATCCCTATTTCACCCCTTTTAAGATTATTTAAAAGCCTATAGATAGATATAGATGAAAACCTATGTCTTTTTCGAAGATATAATCTATCTTCTTGACAAATTTCATTATGATCCGTTCAGGCGTTTAGTCGTGAAAAGGTAACAAACAAACTTACAAACAAACTAACAAACTTACAAACAAAGTAACAAACTTACAAAGAAACTAACAAACTTACAAACTAACTAACAAACTTACAAACAAACTAACAAACAAATAAACAAAGTTACTTTCGCATTTATGATATTAGTTTGTATTGTTATTTCCAGTTTTTGCAGTATTGAATATTTGCATGAAACAACTGCATTTTACGTGGTCACAGGATTAATAGGGAAGTTATTCATTTTAATGAGTAGAATAGAATGAAATAGAATAATAATTTCTTTGGTACACACAAAATGCCACGTGAAACAATTATAAAGAACAATAGGTAGGTACAAAGGTACGAATGGATTTATTTAGAGAGTTCGACTCATGTGTCCGCGTACAAAAATGGCGTTCAGCTTAGTATAATGCTTTTACAACGCCATTTTAAAAGAGTTCGTGAAGCGATTGAAATCAAGAAATTTCCAAATTTCAATCGGATATATGGCTATAGACTCTCAGGGACTTGGAACCCGGTGATTATTAGGTGTGCGCGTCGTGATCGGTCGTCTCAGTGCGTAGATACGGTTAGTGTAGTGTGTCGTAATATGGACGATGACACTTCTAATCCAAAGACCAAGTGAGGGTAGTTTCTGCAGCTGCCATCACCTCTCGACGGTAGCTCCAAGTACTCCAGTCCACCCGTGAAACGTCGGGATAACAAATTAAGAAGGTACATACGCGATAAATATCCGTAAAATTCAGTAATTATGTACAGTGATCGCGGAAGTTTGAAAAACACTATAATGCTTTTTTGAGTGCTTTCACACACTGAAAACCAAAAACTGAAATCACTGAAAAAATGGACGGACTCCTCTTAGGCTCGGACTATATGGCATCCCGGTCTCCCCGATCCTGCGAATCTGGAGCATTTCCCGGTTGCTTCCAGGTAAAAATTGAAGTCGGATGGCCTCGGATCATGTGTAGTCGATGCAGGAAAAATTCAAATGTTTGGTTGTGCGACGGATTGGTCAAGGGCCGTTAAAAAGCGAGCTTAGAGAAGTAGATATGTATGTTTAGGCCATAATTAAATATTATATGTAGGTAGGAAGTACAGTGACTTTCTGTCCTTATCTTTCCTCTATGTGAAACTTCCTATCTCTCTCTACCCTAACTACCATCATCCAGTCGAAGAAAGATAGTTTAAAAAATGCCAGTGCTGTGATGTGCTCTGTACCAAAATAACTAATTTAAAGGAATTGCTTTAAAATAAGACCTGAAAAGTTTTGGAATGTGTAGTGCTGTGTCCCTCGCGAGGATAAGAAACTGAAGTAGGTACCTACTCGAAGAACAAATATTGGCGATATTGGCAAAAGTTTCTTGGAACGAAGGCATCTGAAAGGTTGGTCTTGATTCTGTCCTAATCCTGCCCATCACTGTGTCTTTATTATAAATATTAGCATCTAGGTATCCGATAATATCATTACGAGCCCGCGCGCAATCAATTTACGTTATCTGAGGTGGCATATAATGGAAAGGTGTTAGGTACGTCAAAGTGAACCAACTGCCCCTTCTTAGCTGTATCTGAATAGGGCGCTATGACACATCACGTTTCAAGTGATGGATGGAGATATCTGGACATAACGATTAGTCATGGTACTGATTCTGTGGTTCTTGTCTGTACATCATAACTGTATTCAGTAACTTATCGCTCTGAAGGGGCTTATTCTGGAGCAAATCGAAAAATGAGAATGAAACTCGAATCTGGTGATAAATAAGACAAACTCTCTTAGACATGTCCTCTATAGTTGTGTCTAGCTACTAACATCCAAATGTTAGTAGTAGTAGTGTTGGAGGCCGTATGTGCTATTCTAAGAATCCACTTTTAATCACGACTTTTTGTAATAAAATAATTTCATATTTTGTACCATTTTATAGCCAATATTTTTTTTATTTGTATCCACACACTCGTACATTAAATTTAAAAAGTACTTATTTCTACTTAGATTTTGTCGACATCGACAACTGTATCTGCAACTTTGCCTTTGTTCGGCAAAGTGCCGATATATTTGAAGGCAACTTTAAATTTATATTTTTCGAGCCTTGTAATCAATTTTTTATATACCTGTGGCTTGCGTTTGACCACATATTTCTTTATCTTAAAATAATTAATATTACTTCCAAACATTGGCAGTTCATCCATCAACGTTTCAGTTGTAAGTTGTTTTAACATCAGAGTAGGGACGCCCCGGAGGCACAACAATACGCGTAAATAATAAACAGGAGACTTAGCACGAATATTTACGTTATGGTAAGTCCCCCATGTGCCTGCGACTTTGTTGTGTCTAATCGAACAAAATTTAATGTATAAACTGATAAAAAATACGACCGCGATAACCTCAGGACGCGGCGTTGTATTTAATTATAAAATATTTGTAGAGCCTGACGTATTTGCGCACACACGGCAGAAATGTGACTGTAAAATTAAAAGAATGTGTTGTGAAATAATATAAATAATATAATACAGGCAACATTGTAGGATCAAAGCATCGCGTCGGTTGCGTTAAATGGTGTGATATTATCACACTACTCGGCAACAGAATAAAGCTCATCCACATATCATCGACAATTGAGTATCGCGCAACACATGCTTCACGCGATCTTGCAAGATGTAGAATGAGCTACCATCTCAGGTTTTTCCGTTAGGCATGGTACGCTTAAAGAGAAATGTAAAGAGGTTTCTACAGGGTAGGGACCGCATTAACAATACCCCGGGTGTTGCCGGTGTCAATAAGTAACGGTGACCACTTACGCGTACCATCAGGTGGGTCGTAAGCCTGTTTCTTTACAAAAACCTTAAAAAATATATACATACATGGAGAGAAATTTAATTGAGATGGGTCAGTGAGGAGAAATCCTAAACGGTAAAAGATATCAAAAAGGACTCGTGTCACTAATTTTGATAAGAAAAAAATTGCATTTAAAGACTTAGGAAAAATGTTATACACGCCACGGGAATCGAACTAACTCTTTTTCGGAAAAAAAACGTTTTTTTATGACTGGAATCAATAGCGAATGCCATAAAAAATATTTATTTGGATATCCAATGGAAAAAACAAACAGTCACTAACAATTCACTATTGATTCCAGTATTAAAACAATCTGCATTTTTTTTTTCTGAAACGGGTTGGTTCATTTTTCGATGCGTGTTTAACATTTTTCCAAAATCTTTAAATGCTGTTTTTTTTTATCAAAATAGGTGATGATAATCCTTTCAACATTTTGTGATATCTCTCAACGTTTAGGATTGCCCCTCATTGACCCATCTCAATGAAATACCCTGTATAAACAAAAATATGCGACGTTCCTGCGCAACGCTTAACCGCCTTGACGCCGCGTCAGATACGCTTTCTATTTGACGAAGCCTTTAGACCCTTCTAACAGAAAGCCTTCATTCCTCGCTTTGCAATATTTCCGCCTTTGTCCATCCGTGAGCTAATGCAATTTCCAAATCAAAAATCGGATTCGTCTCGCAAAGTGGAGCGGAATTGTTCTCAGCGAGATTTGATTTCGAGTTTTATTGAAATAAGTAATCTAAGGGTATTTTATTGTTACGCTGACGTTTGAGAACTGCTGAAGAATTTGCTAATAACATTTGAATAATTTTAATGATGCTATGGCAAGTATAGTTTGTTAGAAACGATATTTTACTTACCTATCTGTCAATAAGGTTACTTAAATGGTGGCTAATAAAGGTAATTGCACTGACAAAGTATTTGATAGCATCAGATTTAATAACATTTTCGTTAATTGTTTTCCCTGTTTCTTAGGTTCACCATATTTTAGAATTTCGCGCAAAACTCAAGTGGCTCTCTATCCGTCTTCGCCGGAATGTACATATTCTGTCCCTTCTTTTTAACATTCTTTTCAATCCTTCTTCACCATCCTATCTCAAGGAGCGTTTTGTGTTCTTGCACCAGGCGCATGATCGAAACCTACGCTCATCTGAAGCTCTAAGTCTCCGAACCCCTGTCCACAGTTCTCAATTTTATGGTGACTCCTTTACAGTTCAAGCTGTGCGGCTGTGGAACGCTTTACCTTTCTCTATTAGATCATCTAAATCTCTTCCTATCTTTAAAGCTAAGGTATACAACCATTTCCTTTCTTTGTCTACGCACTGCTAGTTTATCGTTATGTTTATCTCCTTTATCGTAGTTTATATATAAGTATATATTTTTATATTTGTAAGTATGTATATTTAGTTTATTATTAAGTATAGGTAGTTTATGTAGGTTTATGAACATACTCGTAGATACACCGCCGTATTTTTGATTTTGTTTTGTCCTGTCCATCCAAAGGTTGTCTGGAAGAGATCGCTTTTAGCGATAAGACCGCCCATTGTACTTACCTTAATTTTTATGTATTTTTAATTTTAATGGTGAGCAATAAAGAGTATTCTATTCTAATATGACTGGAGACAAGGTCACAAAAGGAGGATACTGTTTTTAGTGACAAATTACGCGTATGAAGCCGCGGAAGAGTTATAGTAAGTCTATTTTCAGCAGAAACATTCATTTGAATTATTACTACCAGTAACCTCGAATGCCATCTAATAAGATAATATTCTGATGACATGATACCTAATGTGATAACTAATGTGCACATTTATCATATTTTGGTAAAAGGAAATGTTGTATGGATCCTTATCTTTATAGCTACACGAAAAGGTTTGTCATTTTCTTGTATCCGCATTGAGCTTGTATGATGGATTACCTTTCAACAGGCCATGTATAAACTAGTGGTTCTGTGAGAGCAGTAAACCTCGATATTTTCGTTATAAGAGCTTATTACGAAAATTTTCTTAAGAAAATCCAAAGAATATTAAAAAAATATTTCAAAGTTAGGCCGGATATACTTTATTATAATGCAAATACAACTCCAAAAAGTAATTTGCGCTACAAAATTAATGAAGAAAGTCCAATTTGAAATTAAATTTCAGGTACTTGAATTTTACAATAGGCTTACCTATGTAGACTTTTGAGCAAAATATTGGTATAAGTTTTAGCGATTACTCGCTTTCCCTTGCTCCTAGGAGGTTGAATCTGGTGTTCACGGGTGTGTTTCGTGAAGGTGGAGAGGACTGGGTAGTCTGATTGGTACGAGTATAAGTAGGTAAGTATAAATTTTCTGAAAAAAAAAATCATAAATTGAAATCCGTCCTGATATAACGCTACAGCAAAATTCTCCCCCATTTCCCCCTTCACTCCTCCTTTTGAAACTTTTTCGCAACATCTTGTGAAGAATGAAGTCCTTAGTGTGCCTCTCAAATTTCATTGAAATCCGTAGATAAATAACACCACAGCAAACTTCCCTCATGTACCCCCTATTTCCCTCCCAATCATAAATCGAATTCGGCTAAAAAATTTAAATAAATCCAGAAACTTGTGTGCCAATTTTCATCAAAATCGGTTGAAAAATACGACCTGTAGGCGAGAACAGACAGTCAGATGGACAAAATCATTTTTTGGCCAATCTGGAAACTGAGACCCTTCAGTAAATAAATAATACTGGGAATTTCACACAGCATATACGATATAATAAATAATAATATAAATATGGCTGGACATTACACACAGCGCTCTCTAGCCCCAAACTAATCAGAGCTTGTACTATGGGAACCAGATAACTGATAGAATACTTATATACTTTTTTTGTAAATACATACTTATCATATATAGAAAAACATCCAAATCCGGAACAAATATCTATAGATCATGCAAACATTTGTTCCGCGGCGGGAATCGAACCCACTACCTCCTGCGTCTCAGCCGGCTATTCGCCCATTGCGCCACAGAGGTAGTTTAATATATATAATATCTACTTTAGGCTTATAGGCCGTATAATTAGTTTAAACTGTAACCGCCTGTTACTATTTTATTGTTGCCTGAATTAAATGATTTATTATTAGCTTTAAAGTTATTGCAAAACCATATTTATTTCAGTCTATTTCAAAAAATGTAAAACTTGTTTCTTCATAGAAACAAGTTTTACATTTTTTGAAATAAGGTCTAATATATTATATATTAGACCTACATCTACACTTAGATGATATATTATATATTATCACTTAGATATTATAGTGTAGCTGTAGGTCTAATATATTTATTATATATTAGACCTACAGCTACACTTAGATACCTACCCAACCAGTAGGTAAGTGTACCTACTACCTAGTCCCGCTCCGTGCTACGCGTGGCCAAACAGGCTCTGCCTCAGCTTTATGCATCTTTGCAATAAATGATGCAAAGCAGCGCTGGTTTTCAGGCAGGGCCTTAAGTTAAGTGACGTCACAAATATAAAAAAAATAAACTTAGTAAGACTAACTATACAAAAATAAGCATATTTACATAATGAATTACAATATGAATAACAAATAGTGGAACTGCTACGTGGAAGCACAAACGCTGAAAAAAATAACTACATATTTCCAGACCATTTAAAGTATAGAGTTGTGTTATCCCACGAACCGTGTAAATAAATTCATTTATTGTGTACAATGTCGGGGAAAATTCACAAAAAACGACACGCTCCTAACGTTTTTATGCATAATACATACGTAATCCTCGAAAATACTGGTAAACCATCCTTTGACATTGCAATAAGCCGCCTCGTATTAAATGGTAAAAGGAAATAAAGGGTGGTAATATGTTCTTTGTGGACTTATTGTAGCTAGGTTGAATTCTTCGTAATAATACACACTCCAGATATTGTATGTTGGCACATTTTCAACGTTAATTGCAAAAGTGATAAGCAGTTGAGAGGGGCAGTAAGCTGAAGTGGACTGGTTGGTCATGTTTGCTCAAGAAACCTTAACCGTTAATGTAAACGTGTGTGAATCTGAAATGAGGAGATCCGAAGACTAACCAAGAACACACACTAGATTAGCAAGCTGATGTGGCATTGGGCGGGGCACATAGCTCGAAGAACTGACGGCCGTTGAGGCAGTGGTCATAGAGTGAAGACCACGTGGTAAGCACAGCGTAAGATGACCCCCCATTACATAGAAAGACAACCTTATAAAGGTTGCTGGGAGCCGTTAGGTGTAGGGGAGGCATATACTCAACACTTTAGATACTTTTACTTAGAAAACTTTCGTGATTGTTTTCAATCATTATTATAAATACGAATTAATTAATACGAGTGCGAGGCGAGAGGTTATTCAGAGCGGATCGCAGTCTACCTGATGAAGGAACCGAAACATTGTGAGTGGAAACATCAATAAAACGGTACGTGATAAATCCTGTATTTATAATAATGACTTCAGATACTTTTGTATTATCATTTTGAGTGCATAGCTATATTGATTACATAAGTTGTACAGTTGCTTCTGTTCTTGACTTGTTGCTCTGGAAATATATGGGGGAGGTATGATCAGCAGTGGACGTTCTGTGACTGATATGATGATGATGTAACGAGTTTGAACATGCCTCGGCAAGCGTATCATAGAATGGAATAAAATATAATAACGCTTTATTGTACAGCAGTACTACTTATATCTACATAAATAAAAAATAAATAAATAAATATTACTGGACATTTCACACAGTGCTATCTAGTCTCAAACTAAGCAGAGCTTGTACTATGGGAACCAAATAACTGATAGAATACATATACTTTTTTTTCTAAATACATACTTATAATATATAGAAAAACATCCAGACCCGAAACAAATATATGTAGATCATGCAAACATTTGTTCCGCAGCGGGAATCTAACCCGCTACCTCCTGCGTCTCAGCTGGCTGTTCGCTCAATGCGCCACGGAGGTCGTCATATAACTAGTTTATTATTATTATTATTTATTTTTTGTTATCTTGTTATTAGTTTTTCAATGTATTTATGTAATGTTCGTAGCTGTTTATTCTGCAATTCGTGTATTTTATGTATTGTTATTTTATTGGGTATTTTTTCCTTTATTTTGTCTACATGTTATTTTTATTTTAAATTTTCTATTAGTATTATATTTTCAAACGATCGTGTCGTCACCTAGGCCCTGTCAGAAAACCAGCGCTGCGTCGTATCGACCGTGGTACGAAATAGCTTATGTTGAGACAGGGACCATTTTGTCCCCACGCAATACCATCATTTTCTGTCTGTGTGAAGCTTGTTTTTATTGTGTTTTTATGTCTTTTTCCTTTGTTGTTATTGTGTGTGATGTCACGTGGGTTCAAATAAATGTATTTCTTTCTTTCTTTCGTTCCAGTTTAAGCTAATTTATATTTTCTCAATTAATCTTTTTTTTTTAATGTGTGTTTAGGAGTAACTTCTTTGTACATTAACCGGTTTGAATGATTCGTTTCACGTTAGGTTTGGTATAACTCGAGTCCCAACGTCATGAACGTTGGTTCGTCTACTGTTTTAATTAATTATAATGAAATTGTGTAATTTTCCCATCGTTACAGCGTGAGACTAGGCCTAGGCTAGGATATTAACGATAATAGCTTGTTAATGATTACGGTCGGGTGCAATTTTTGTAGAAATTTCCGTTTTTATCCGTATCAGTGGTTTATTACAAAATGAAGGACATAATGAATATACAATTATTTACATCTATTCCTTAAAACTACAAAAGAAACAGTTGAATCATCTAAATACTTGCAAACGATCTGTAGATAACTCAACTGCTTTAGATCACTACCAGGCAGAAGTGTCCCAAAGATGCATTGCTTATGAGTTGATAAGCGTCAGCTCCCGGATAACACATTCGAAGCCCGAAAATAATTTAGAAAATGCGATGGGCCCCGTCACTCCATGGACCCTGGGTCTTGACGCCAAATGGCTCAAATACCTAAGCTCTGTCTAACCTTCCATATTTGCACCACTTGAGATCATTTTCTGAACTTTCCGCTACACCCACCGGCCCTAACTCCTGTATTATACAAACGAGATGGCGTAAGGGTATTGACGCACGTGAAAAAATAAAGTGTTTATTAATTAATGTACAAACTATTTCTATAGAAAATAAAAGTAAAATGAAAAAAAAATATATAAAAAAAAATATTTAAAACAAAAACAACGAATTAAGCTATGTCGTCACTAAAACATTAGGTAAAGCCCTTATAATAAAGACCAAATATCTAATAGTGAGTTTAAAAATAATATGTTGTATACATTTTGTAGAAGTAGGCAGGTAACTTGAATTATTGGTTGAGAACCATCATCCAGTTACATTTAATTTTTTTTTTGACACTGGATAGTAATATGTAACGTGGGTATAATTTTAACATTTTATATAATTGCTGGAACTTACCATAAACATAATGTCTTCAACCTAAAAGAGCAGATAAATAGATTTTTAAACGAAAAAAGCTGATGAATCAAATGAAAATCATAGAATTCACAAAAGTCGTAGAGCATTTGTTATTCCCCTCCCTCCTTCCCCCTCTCGGGATAACATCCTAGTTCTGCGAAACCCTGTATATTTTCAGTACAAAAAACATCAACTAATATCCAATGCTCAAAGCAAAAACTATTCCAAGCCCCTTTGTTCATAGCTTTAGTCTCAGTGGCAGCCAAAGGTCCATAATTGCGTTTGGTGTTGGCACCCAAATCCTATAGACCTTTATTGATGTGATTTATGGTCGACTATGATTTATTAATTACCTAGTCCCTTGCGATCAAGGCGATTTCATTCAATGTCGTATTAATACATTTTGAACATCAAATTGATTTAAATAAAATATACAGACGATAGTTACGTCCAAATATTATGGCAATGGTTTGTTTTTGACAAAATTGTGACAATTTTAAAACTTACAATTATGTTTTACTCTCATTTTGCGCAGTTGGCTTAAAAGTATTAAGTAAGTATTTATTTACGTATTATATGTAGGACTTTTTTAAGGTTTAGGTATTTATTTATTTATATCCCATAATCCATAAAGAGATATTTATTGTAACACCGCCTCCTCACACTTTTTTCAATCCAGTCCATCCAAAGGTTGCCTGGTAGAGATCACTTTGAGCGATAAGGCCGCCCATTATACCATCATGTATTAGTCTAAGTTTTCTAGGTTAAGTTAATGTAATTTGGTGTAACAATAAATAATTATTTATGTATTTATTTATAGCCTATGTCCTTTCCAGGATATAATCTATCTCCTTGCAAAATTTCATTACGATCCGTTCAGCAGTTTAGTCGTGTAAAGCTAACAAACTAACTAACAAACAAACAGAATTATGTCCGTATTATACCTTCCTCATGAATCACTCTATCTATTGCTAAAAACTGCATTAAAATACGTTGAGTAGTTTAAAAGATCAAAAAACAGACAGCGGAAGCGACTTAATTTTATACTATGTACCTAAAGAAGCTTTTTGGAAAAATATGAAGTACAGTGCTAGTGGTCATATTCTAGCAAATTGTCTTCTGCGATCGAATGAACTTGTTAAATTTGCAGATATAAGCAACTCACTTCAATGTTTTGTTCGCATCAAAATGGCATAGTATCGGTCCTAAAACACATAATTATTTAACATAAAATGTTTTTGTATACATTCTGTTGGCACTCCTGTTTGTGTATTATGTTATCGGAAATTGATGTAATCCGTCATTGTATAGAATTCTTTAAGTCTATAATTTTAACTTTAAGTTTATATCTACTAGTAATATGTATCGATAGGTAATTGTAAACATAGTTGCTGCCCTGCACACACAAAAATGTCACCACGGGAGACCAGCGCTATAGTAGTATAAATGTGCTACTATAGCACAATGCTGAGTGGTGGCCGTTTTTGCTCACAAATTTGTTCATTAATTTATACCCATTTGTCTAAGCCATTGTACACTTGTGATGCAAAATAAACGTTCTTCTATTCTATTCTATTCTATAATTGATAGGAAATGTAAAAAATATTTTTGTATACACTTTTCTTAGGAATTCTATATATATGCTAAACAGAAATCGGAAATGTTTTAAATTCGGAATGTTAGTCGGTTATTAAAAAAAAAGCATTGTGTGGTTTTATGAAACCACGGTAAAAGTGAAACTTTGTATCACATTATAGACGTTTAACTAAAAATTAAAAATAAATGAGTAATAGTCTATACACTACACGGTCAGCTGATGCGAACTATAGGCGCCGCCATATTGGCCTCGGCTGCTCTGACGAGCGCTTTTCACTTTATCCCTACTCCGCGACCGACCGTCACGCAACATGCAACACACAGACGAAAAAGTTTGAGACGATGTAATAAAAGTTTCAATTTAAAAAATCTCAACGAACTATTGCCATATATACCACTGGAGGTTGTTAGGTTTTTGAAGTGAAACTTCGAATGCCACTTTCAAAAAGGTTGCGTTAAACGTTTAACGCTACCATGGGTATGAAAGCACTGTTGCGTTAAGCGTTCAACACTCCTGGGGAGGGGGAATAGAAAGAGACAGAGCGAGAGTGAATGCGTGGCACTCGAAAGCATGCGCGTAGTATACCTATTACAGGCCAGCGCGAGCGTTAGCAATGAGTAGCGTCCAATATTCCAACGCAAGAGGGAGAGAGAAAGAAAAATACACAAAGATAGAAAGTAGGAGAGAGAAAGAGAGTGAGTCAGTAGATCCCAAGCACATGCGCGTGGTATTTGAAGGTTTCACTTCTACCATGTGTGAATTGCACACATGTTTTTTTTGTTTTTATAACCGAGCTTTATTAATCAGTGTATTATTTTTGTATCTACAAATTTTACGGTATACTGTTAATTTTATACATTTCCTGTATCATTTAGGAATTTCATACAATATCTAGGAAGTGTGTGTGTTAAAGAAACATGGATAAATTATTTTACACATTTTCTAACTAAGCTCGGCATTGTATACATTTTCTAGGAATCGTATACAATTTTTAGGTTTCATACATTTCCGGTAACAATTACGTTTTAATTAATACTTTGCGAGTCAGCCACGCATTTTTTTATTACTGTTCTAAATTGCCTCTCATGGCAAGTCCATATAAGTACAAGATAGGTATAAAATTAAGTATATTTTTCGCTAAACTAAAACATTTTTGTTATTTCATAGCTAAGGGCACTTCATGCCCTCGTAACACTATATATTAAAATCACAACACCTTGAGTTTCATAACACCTATAAAATTCCGCAAAGACTACCAGAATGATGTAATGTAACCTGATGAAATCCCGCCTAGCACTCCCCCGATACTTCAAGACTGCCTAAATATTCATAACCTTTGCAAATACAACGTTCCTTCAGCATGTACACCTATATAATATTATCGAGATAATGTCTGTTTATTCGTACGTTCATTTTGCGTTATATTGAATGGATTTGTTTGTGGTTTTTCCTGTGTTGTCAAAGGTACTTCCAAATAGGAGGTAGAAGCATGTACCCTGCCGTAACACAGTTAAATCTAGTATAGAGGGTATGTGTTTATAACTGCTTATTGGAAATTAACCTACCTATTATAGTTTTTTGAGGTGAAAACTTCTTCAGGCGCGTTGGGCATTTTTTGAGATGGGAGAAAACCATTGAACTTGCAACACTGTTACAGTTACCGTTACCGATACCTCTGTATATAAGTATCTGTAGTCTGCTTTTAAATTTTGAATACCCAAACATTGAGCGCAAAATTTATCACTTCTGTCGGCACTCCCCAAGTGCCACATTTTTTTTATTGTAATATAATATCTACCTGGTAATGCAAATGAATTTCTTGATTTAGGTTGTAAATTAGTCATTTCTATTTGATTTCGTTACAAAGAAAATGTACCTTTGGTGCCAAATAAAATATTTTGAACTTATCTTTACAGTTAGAAAATAAACTGTTTGGATCAAATAAATGTACGATAATGTAATGTCCGATAATAATATATACGATGATAAAATACGATAAATAATGTACGACATACGTAACAGGCCCCGGTCACGATGACACTTAAGGCCATCATTCACTTCACGTGCGTCGAGCCATACGCCGCGCCTTACAATTCAGTGGACAAATCCGTAATCGCCCACTTATCCGCTAGCCGTACGCTAAACCGCGAACCATAACATTCACACACAGATTTGTCCGTGGACTTGTCGCCGGCGACAAATCCGGCGGAATGGGCACGCGTGTGAATGGTGGCCTTCACTTTTTATCAGCCATGTTGAATTCGGATTCCAATGTCCAAATTCTGCTATTTTAGGAGAAAAACGATTGTGGAGCCAAAACATTTAACGATTATGGTTGTTGTTACTTACGTTTGCTGCTAAATTTTCAATTAAAGATCAAAGTCAAATATTTTTATTCATTAAAATCACAAGGATGTAACACTTTATTTTTGAGTTCTTGTGCCTAACATCGACTACACCGTCCTGCCCTACGAACGCACCATACGCGCCTTGTTGACTGTTTGTGTACATTCACCGGGCCGGGTCATTGACTGGGCGAGGTCATTGAACTAGCGGGGTCGTTGAACTGCTTGTAGTAACTTTTTAGTAATCTGTAGAATCGAACAATAAGCTAGTTCTTTAACATTTCATCGAGCAGTATTTTATAGATACTTTTTTTGTAGAATCCATCCCTTCAATATAATTAGTTTAAATTGCAACATATTATAGAGTAATTTTTTTAGCAGTGCTTAGTTTGATATGCTATATCCTTAGATCAGGGAGTTGAAACATACATAATTGAATTAAGTAAAAATAACCGGGCTACAACTAAAAACGGGTTAAACAAATTATTTCATAAGTTAGAATAGGCAACAATTTTTTCTGCGTTTCATAGCTTAACAAGCAAAGCCAGTGGCAAAAGCTAGTTATGTGTAATTTACAAATTAAGTGAAGTCGAGATGTCACGTCTTGCGAACAGTCTGTTTCTACATGTACACGTCTTTTTGCTGCAGTGTCTAATTAATTTGGACAACAAGTGCTAAAGACACAATGTATACCTATTTTAATAGGCGAATATTTTAATTTTAATTGCACTTAGAAGAAAGGAAACCAAGAAACTAAATTAATAAAAAGTTTGGAATATGACTATAATCTTTTTGTATTACCTACTCTTGACTCACTTTTCTTTATCATTTCTAGTTTTTGACTGATAACGTTTAGCATAGGTACCAAGAACACAATTTGCTATATTTGCAAGCGCTTATATATCTCGTCGTATAAAAGAGACTTAAATAAAAAATTGAGGAGTGATTTCTTAAAAGGGGATATTTACATTTATCCTTTTTTTAACGGTGTATTACGGTATTGTTCTACGGGCTAAAATATATCATTTTCTTTACAATACCTACATTTATTCTGACGCAGGAAGGAACAATCTACGAAAAATTGCAGTGAAAAAGCCTTTTCAGTTCAAAGCGGGATAATTACAGCATAATAATAATCCCTTAGAATAGTATCTTAAGCAAGGAAAAAGAAAAAGGGAAAGACCATTTTGAAGATGGGATGACGACTTAAGAGCTACAGCTGGCGCGATGTGGAGGACGACAGCTCAAGATTGTGAATTATGGAAGACTCTGGGGGAGGCCTATGCTGAAAAGCAAAACAACCTTGAAAAAACCAATGTCTAATTTAGATTATTTGAACAATTTTATTGTAAAACGAGTAGTAATTTTGTTAATAAAGGCTATTTGAAATTGAAATTGAATAATCGTTATCGTTTTTTTTGGAAACTGAAAAAAATATGGTTTCAGATATCCCTTTTGAAAAGTCGCTCCTGAATTATACTAATATAATAGGTTTACCTATGAAATTGCCGTTCTTCAGTACTGGTCATTTCAAATAGAAAAAAGTTTGGAATGGCTTTGTATTCTAAATTCAAATTAATTTTGTTTTAAAAAATGACATTCGTTTTACAAACTCAGTCTTTTGTTTATTGATTAGCGTTGTATTTTCATTACATTTGAACATTTTTCGTCATAATGGATACTTTAAAAATTCGTGTAATTATGGAATATGAGTTCCGTCGTGGCACCAACGCGACACAAACGGCACGTAACATCAAAAACGTTTACGGAGAGAACTGTACAAACGAACGCACAACCCGTTATTGGTTTTCCCGGTTCCGTTCTGGAAATTTTGACTTGAAAAATGAAGCTCGTGGTCGTCCGGAGGCTTTGGTCAACAATGATGAATTAAAGGCGATTGTGGAAGCTGACGAAACTCAATCTACAGCTGAGCTAGCAGCAGTTTTTGATGTTAGCATCAAAACAATTTTGATCCATTTGCGACAAATAGGCAAGGTAAAAAAATTTGATGGATGGGTGCCCCACGAACTTAACGATCGCCAGCGCAACGTGCTCGTCGAGACCTGCCTCGCGCTGCTCAATAGGCAAAGAAATGAAGGAATTTTGAACCGAATTGTTACGTGCGATGAAAAATGGATTCTGATCGACAATCGAAAGCGCTCAGCAAGTTGGTTAGATCCTGGTTCAGCACAAAAGCAAAGCCCTAAACCAAAAATGACCCCTAAAAAGGTGATGGTCACTGTTTGGTGGTCTAGTGCGGGTGTGATTCACCACAGCTTTTTACAAAACGGCATGAGCATTACTGAAGATGTGTACTGTGAAGAACTGGAGACAATGATAGAGATACTTGCACATCGGCAACCAGCTTTGGTCAATCGGTCGTCCCCACTGCTCCTTCACGACAACGCGCGACCCCATACTGCACAACAGACAGTCTCCAAGCTGCAAGAGCTGGGGTTGGAAGCTCTCCCTCATCCGCCATACTCACCAGACCTTACACCTACCGACTATTACTTTTTCCAAAATTTAGATAACTTTTTAGTGGGTAAAAAATTCAATTCCCGAGAGGCAGTACAAAATGCCTTTGAAGCATCAATAAACTGCCAATGCGTTGGCAAAGATGCGTCGATTGCATGGGTGATTATTTAGAATAACAGAAATAAAAAAGTTTAAAAAAATAAGCACTTTCACTTATTCCATACAAAACGGCAATTTTATGGAAAAAGACCTATATAATATTATTATTGCTGTCAAGTTTAATAGAAAATTTAGTACAGTAGGTACATTAGAATTACGTAAGATTTTATTTCCTAGTTACAATTGAATCTTATTTGAGTATGTATATAGCTATGAATTAAAATAACATCTGGATTTATAGTCTGGTTATTTTCCTGTATCGTATCAATACATAGTATTTTTATTATTTGCTGGGCTTATTTGATTTTAAAAACACAAAAAATCAACATTTATGCCACTGGCATGTCAAATATTCGGAGTTACCGTAAACTTACGAAACTATCATGGTAGTAAACACTATTTGTACATACGGGATATTTACTATGATTTGTGAGTTTCTCAGTTTACCCATGATCATGGCGCATACAACTGCATCGAAATATCGGGATACTCGAAAATCGTGCTGCGCCCGCGCCTTACTTCCGCCCGACGCCTCTTGTATTTGTCCCGCGCCTAATTCAACTACTACTACAAAATTTTCCGTACGTGTTTGGATTACACTATTAAAATAAAATAATATTAATACTCAAAAACTCACAAATCATAGTAAATATGCCGTTTTTATTACAAATCCATGACCGTATCTCCCATGACAACAAAATCTTCTTACAATATTTATGTTCCAAGTATCATAAATCGTTTGTACTCATGCTACCATATAAAGTAGCCTTCTTAAAAGTTCCAAGGCACTTCAAAACTTACAGCGACATTCTTGATGAATAAAAACACCGACTTTCAACTTTACAGACAAGTTTCAACTCTCGTAACTTTGAAATACAATATTTCAACGGTTACATTATTCTGTGGCGGATTTCCAAAATGAACAAGTTTTACAAGAGCAGTCTGCTAAAGCAATAAAGTTTTCGGTGAAAGGAGACTGGGGTAAATGTGCTAGTGATTGGCTAAATCCTGACGTGATTAAAATTTATTTTAAAACCCACCTATTTTACTAGTGGTTCGCCCCTAACTGAGATCTCGCGAGTCTACCATAAAAACAAAAAAAAAATTTATTCGTAATCTTTGACTATCAAAATAGTGCCACGAAATTATTACAGGTTACAGGAGTTCATGTAAATTGGTTACGCTTTTTTGGGGTACAAATTACAGTTATTCTAAATTTCAGACTTTTGCCTATATTTGTGATGCATACTAAATTACAGCACTGTGGGGTCACTGGTGTACCCTGTGAATTTTGTCAAAGTTTCGTTTTTATTATGGCTAATAACTCAAAAATACAAAAACTTTACTAAAAGTAAAAACTGGGTCGAAATGTACTAATGAAGACCTTTCATTTGACGTCTCACTTGACCTAATAGTCTCATTTTCATTTTTTTACCCCTCTTGAACCCCAATATCTCGACAGCCCCCAAAATTTTTAGCTCGTTTATTCACACCAAAATTGTGCCATCATTACCTACCTATGTACCAAATTTCACGATGATCGGATAAACGCTTCGAAAGTTATTCTCGGACAAACAAACATACATACATAATTACATACAACGCCGATTTGCCCAAGTTGATTTGGAGATCTCGCTTTGTTCGGTCAATGATTAAGGTAGCAGTAAATACACATACCTAGTATTTCTTTTATTGATGATAGCCAAACGCTTGTCCGCGGTACCTCACCTGATGGTAGAACCTGGAAAGAACCTATGCACTCTGGGCTTGAAGACTCCGAGATTATACTTCTAGTATAGTATGCTTTATTTACAAAAAAGTTATACGTGAACAATGACTAAGATGTTAAAATGCTATTAAGAAAAATGATAAGAAAAGAATATATAAGAATAGATCAAAAAAAGAAAAATGAATAAAAGATAGATGTGTTCAAAAGAACGTTGAGTTTAGCTTGAGGAAATGTATTGTAAACCACTGCTTTACGTGCTGCGTAAGACGTTTGATTGTGTTTATTTGCGCATCGCTACATTTCATAATGTTGAATCACTAACAAGGTAAACACATGCTTTTGATAAAATATAATTATTTTTCATTTGTAACAACCACAAGAACACGAAAACTACTCAAAAATACATCATCATCGTCATCATATACAGGACGTCCACTGCTGAACATACGCCTCACCCAAAGATTTCTAGAGCGACTAATCTTGTGCGTCCTGCACCCAACGGCTCCCAGAAAATATCAAGTCATTTTTCCGTCTAGTTGTTTCTATGGTGTACTTTCCGGTTTGTGGTCTCGACTTGAGGAACTTTCTGACCCCAACGACTGCCAGTTTTTTGAGCTATGTGTCCTGCCTAAATAGTAATCCTAATCTTCTATAGTTTTGATCCATGAACACAAACAATTTGTACATTCACAATTTGATCACTCATAAAGGGTTATCCCGGTTAATTTTGATTCCCGCCGCGGGGCAAATGTCATCTTTAACAGGTCGTCTTTCCATCAAGGGGGGGGGGGCGTCCTACGCTGCGCTTTCCACTCGAAAATATTTCTGCCCCGACTGCTGTCAGTTCTTCACAAACATTTATAAAATAATAAATAAAGAAGCTGTAGTTGCAAAAAGGTAAACTCAGTATGTTACAACTACCATTATTTTCCGTTTAGGCCATTTTACAATTTGCAGACGTAAACAAAAGTGTGTCACATCAGGCAACATTTACACGGCTTTATTGATTCTTCGTTTAAAGGGGACCACATCGTGCTCAATAAAAAAGTGGCACTCCGGTAGTGCCGACAGAAGTGAAAAATTTAGTGCTCAATGTTTGGGTATTCAAAATTTAAAAGCAGACTACATTACAGATACTTTTATGCAGAGGTGTCGGTAACGGTAACAGTGTCACGAGTTCAATTGTTTTTCCCATCTCACAAAATGCCCAACGCGCCTAAAGAAGTTTTCACTTCAAAATCAAATATATTTTTAGTACAAGAATATCCTAAGTTGATATGGGTTGGTAAAAGTCTTTTTTTCTAAAATCCTGTCAGTTACTGCATAACCTGAAAAATTTACAATTTTATTTAATTTAATTTAACTACCAGATGCTGCATAAATCATAATGTTAGATTTTTTATATATAATTGTTTTTAAAAACAATGTTTCATTATTTTTGACATTCAGTTTTACTTAGGACTCAAAATTATATGGATCTGGATCTCAATGTCTCATAATTAGCCTAGTCTCCTTTTTGGTAAAATTAAATGCAAAATCTTTGAGCAGGAAAATCGTACAGACGTTGAAAGGATTTATTCATAAATTACCAAGTTCTAATCTTCTTTGATTCAAAGTAATACGATTGTTATGAAATGTTGGCTTCTGTGGTCAAAAATAAAGTTCTGTGGAAATTTAATAATTCAATGCCCATCTCTCGTTTATAGTCAAGAGACTATACAGTAGTAACGAGAAAAGAGGTCTATTTTTAGTTTATTGAAAAATGATTAAGGTTCCGTAGCTTAGTTTGTTTTTATTGAAAATCCTCACTTAAAATTTGATCTTGGTTCTGTTTGTATATAATTATAATATTTGTATTTCTACCGCGGCTTCACAAGCATAGTTTAAAAATAAAAAATAGTCTACTTGTTGATAAAAAACAGATAAGTATTAAAAAAAGTGTTCTGAAATTATTTTTCTTGAGACATAAAATTAAATATTATCCTTCTCCAAAAGCATTGACTTTTTCCGTATTTGTTGAATTTCGCTTACAGTAAATTATTATTTCTATAGACGGACAACATATAAAAGGATGAGACGCTGAAATTACATAAAACATCTCTACAAAATTCTACAATTCTGTAGTTAGAATATAATAGAAAAAATTATTATTTATTTGCAATCACACCAACACATAAGTAAAACTTATTTTTTAAAGCTCAAACTAAGTAATAGTTGCTGGTTGCAACAACCAGCGCTGGTCTTCCGTTAAGGCCTTTATATTAGTTCCGGATATGTATAGGATTATTAGCAATATTAATACGTATAAAAAAAATTACAGAAGGGTGAGTTCACCCCTATCTGTATTTATTCAGATACCGAGGCAGTTTATTTCTGGACGGGACGAATGATGCGAATGCAGTTATTAATTCATCAAATATTCAGCACGTGATTTTCTGCTTCAGTCGGTGTATTTTCAATTAAAAATTAATTTTAATAATAATGAACGTAAACGAACCGAGAGGTTTTTTTCATTTTATGTATAGCATAATAGTGACATAGTATTTGTATACTATTACGAGTATTACGGTAATCTTAATAATCATAAATACGACTGTGTGTTAGTTTGTTACGCTTTCACGTCGTAACGCCTGAAACGATTTGATCTGAAATTTAGTTTAAAGATAGATGATGTATTTTATATATGACCTGGATTCAATAGAATAGACTAACATTTTTCTTTTTTTATATATATATTGCGGCTAGCGTTTGACCACTATCTCGCCTGATGGTAAGCGATGATGTACACGCTTGCCTAGAAGAAACCTATTCACTCGCGACCTAAAGATACCCAGGTTGTAGCTCTCATGAAACACAGACTCTGGCAAGGCGTTCCACTCTTTGGCGGTGCGCATAACAAAGGTCGAAGAGAACCGCTTTGTGCGAATGGGAGGTATTTCTACTATGTAGCGGTGGCGCATCGCAGAGCGTCGGGTTGTCCGATGATAGAATGGAGATAGTGGGATCAGGTTAAAAAGTTCCGCCGCACACTCTCCGAAATGTACTCGATAAAAAACCGAGAGACTAGCAACCTTTCGTCGATGTTTCAGGCTGAGGAGCCTTGCATCAACTAGCTCATCGTTGCCTGTGACTATATTATTTATTATTTATTTGCAACAACACAGTAAAAACGCGGAATAAAATAAAAATACTACTTTTATTGTCAAACCACGCGTGCGAATCGCGGGCGGACGTAGGTGTGTTAAGTCTACTGATGGTAGTAAATAAAAATAATCGTACGTTTATTAAGTTGGATGTTCGAAACTCCTTAACCACACCTACCAACCTACAACGCGAGCAAACCAGTAAAAAGGTTTTTGTTTTTATAGTGTTGTGTATCGTAATATGAACGAGGACATTTCTTAACCACCACTTATTAATTTTACATTTTTATAATTTATATATGTAGGTATGACAATATATATTTTATCTATTATAATATTAATATTTATGTAATTTTATGATTATATTATACATTATAATTATGCATTTTATTTTAAATTATCTATATTTTTTATAAATATACGTGTACTATTAATATCGGATTTACGCTGCCGTCCTTATTTTGTTCACATAGATCCTGTCCATCCAAAGGTTGCCTGGAAGAGATCGCTTTTAGCAATAAGACCGCCCATTGTACCTATTGTTTAAGAGTGTATTTTCTTATAATTGATTGTATTTAAATGGTGTGCAATAAAGGAATTATCTATCTATCTATCTATCTAATTCTGAAGACCAAGTGAGGGTAGTTACTGCAGCTATCCACACTTCTCGACGGTAGCTCCAAGTACTCCAGTCAACCCGTAACCACGCCTGTTGCAACACAGCCGAAACGTCGGGATAATAAATAAAAAAGGCACGTACGCGAATACCCGTTTTAATCAATAATTAAATATAACTACTAGTTTTATTTTTCGAGAAGTCTTTTTTTATGTTTTGAGAAACTGTCACTTGAATATCGTCAGTATATTACCAAACACCCTGTATAAATCACTACTCTTTTCACTCTTAGAGTTAAAACGTTAGCTTAAAAATTACGCATTTCTAAAACGGCACTACACTAATATTATAAATATGAAAGTTTGGATGTTCGTTTATTTGTTTGTTAGCCAATCACCGAATTCGATGTAAATTGATGTGTTGATAGATTATGACCTGGATTCAAACATAGGCTACTTTTTGTTGGAAAATAACGCGTGCAAAGCCGCTGGCGGAAGCTACTCTTATATAAAAAATTGCTTGCATAGCAGATATCAGCGAGAAAATTCTAAAAACAATTGCTTTTAAGGGCTATGAGAAAACATCATGCAAGCAGCTATTTTATAAATAATTCCTAAGATTTTGTCGGAAGAATCCCATTTTCCTTTTAGAGACGTTTTCGCATTGAATAATTTGTAAGAGAATATGGTACATGTTTACGTTGTTTTTAAAAGTATAATATCTATTTATATTTTTGTGTAACTTAAGAGGAAATCGTTTCTTCTCTGGATAGTGATACTAGAGCAAATATTTTTTTACCATACAATTTACAAGTACCACGGTCATGTCCCTACGTTTAGTTTTTCTCCATAAATTAATTATTACAAGAACTAGGAACCTTCTAAAGTCACAAAAATTGCTAATTTTTACTGCCCATTTCAGACATCCAACAAACAAATTTGACGAATATAAATAAAAAAACGAAACGTACAAACATAACCAAAGCCCTTTTTTTACATATTTGAAAAAAATTAAAGTCTATTGTGATCGCCACTTGTTTTTATGTAGCCCATCGTTTATGGGTGCGTTCAAAGTTCACCACTAAGCCATACACCTGCTAAAACCTGTAGAATGTTCTTAGAGGTGATTACTGTTAGCTCCTCCGGGCTAAGAATGGTTTTGCCCAGATTAATGCTACGTTTGCGCATTAGTCGACCACACTCGCCTAACATAAGAGGCGATTCTGCCTCAATACAGAATCTGCAGGTTACGACTAAGTCTTTTTCTATTTCTTTGGGGTTCAGGCACTCCATGCGAAAGAACACACTTGCGAGAAGGACAATTCTAGTCATGATCTAAGATCTAAGATGTCTATTATATTTTAATGTACAATAAATTAATCTATAATATAATGATTTAATAGCAAAACCGAAACACTTGTGTCATAACCGCTGGCTTGCGGCGACGGCCTAATCAAGTTAACTTTTTAGCGACTGTTGGCAAACTTGTTATGTTGCTAAGTTGCTGCTACACGTGAAGACCTTTGGCTTTCTGTTTTGTATTTGTTTATTTTTAAGTTAATGTAGCTGTTGATTTCCCTTAAAAATAAATAAATAATGATACATGTTTTTTCATTTTTGTCCGTCAGTCCCGTTGTAAGCATTATTACGCTGTAACTTAAAATAAAATGATACAAACTGAATTAACATTTAGAATATTTTTTTATCTCGAAAAATAGAAGGGTTCTAGGGGAAAGAGAGAGTTAAAGTTTTTATGAAAAATGCATTTATCAAATTGAAATAAATTTATCTTCTGATTAAATCTATCTTTTTTTTATCTTCTTTATCTTTACCTCCGTGGTGCAATGGGCGAATAGCCGGCTGAGACGCCGGAGGTAGCGGGTTCGATCCCCGCCTCAGAACAAATGTTTGCAAGATCTACAGATATTTGTTCCGGGTCTGGTTGTTTCTCTATGTATTATAAGTATGTATTTACAAAAAAATGTATATGAGTATTGTATCAGTTATCTGGTTCCCATAGTACAAGCTCTGCTTAGTTTGGGGCTAGATAGCGCTGTGTGAAATGTCCAGCAATATTTATTTTATTTTATTTATTTTAACTAAATTAGGATCACAGTGATTTTTCATAATCTTTGGTAATGGGGATGTAAGTTTGTGTGTAATGGGTAATCTCCGGAACTACTTGACCGTTTTTGAAAATTATTTCATTCTTCACTTCACTATCACTAAGTGTGGCTATATTTCATTTTGGTAACAATTCTAACAAAGCATAATTAAAACTTATTATATCCTATTGAAAACGATATCTAAGCTCAATTACTGCCAGATTGAAGTTTCTTCAAGGTACTTTTTTTTTATAAATTATAGGCTAGCGTTTGACCACTATCTCGCCTGATGGTAAGCGATGATGCAGTCTACGATGGTACACGCTTGCCTAGAAGAAACCTATTCACTCGTGACTTGAAGATCCCTAGGTTGTAGTTATCAGGAAATACAGACCCAGGTAAGGCGTTTCACTCCTTGGCGGTGCGCATAATAAAGGTGGAAGAGTACCGCTTTGTGCGTATGGGAGGTATGTCTACCATGTAGCGGTGGCGCATCGCGGAGCGTCTGGTTGTCCGATCATAGAATGGGGATGGTGGGATCAGGCAGAAAAGCTCCACAGCACACTTTCCGTAATGTATCCGATAAAAAACCGAGAGGCTTGCAACCTTTCGACGATGCTCGAGGCTGTGGAGCCTTGCATTTGCTAACTCGTCATTGCAAATGAGCTTCTTGGCTCTACTCTCTTATACTGGCCGCATTGAACCGCCAAAATGTAGGTAATGCTTATGCATTGACCCATAAAAGCACCAGCTCCTGGATCACACATCGCTTACAAGTTAAAATAAGTAAAGCAGCATAAATTAGGTAAACTTTGTCAGCAACAATAAAATAACTGGAATAATATCCACGCGAAAATATTATAAGTTGGGATGCTGGCTGCTGGCGCCCATATAACTTTGTGCACGTAAAAAGTAAATTTAAACCTTTATCTCCATACATTTGCAATAATCATAATTATAGTAAATACGAATCTGTAATAATATAAAAAGAAATTATAGCTGTCGTCAGCTATAAGGACGTCTACTGCGCTATCTATGCCTCCCTAAATCCTCCGTCGTCCGAGACATGTTCTCGGAGACCCGGATGACGAAATCACCTCCGCTAACGCGGAAGCGATATCTGAGTCATCTACATCAGACAGAGCAAACACTTCACAGAGACACTGACCTCGCCGGCGAGGTCGATGAGTCCCTTCAGTCGCCGCCTATACGAGGTACAGACATTTACCCGGGCGTTTCTCTCCTATCCCCACCCCGGCAACTGCCCATGCCGAGGCTCGTACCTAAGTGGTGCCCTTGCGCTAGTGGCCTCTTCAAATAACTTACTGTGCAGAGCGCCATCGCCAAAAGTTCGGTTAAGCTGTAACGGCCTCCAAAGGCCAACAGCGAGTATAGTCCATTCGAAAAAAAAAATCTATGCCTCCCCTATAGAATTTCAGAACGTTTGATCTTTTGCAGCAAGCACCTAACCTGTATTAGGTTATCTAGTGGCTGTTAGCCCTTCGTCACGCTTTTCGTTGAGTGGTCTCAAAGGGGTTGGTTACAAACAGCGTATATATCAGGGAATAACTGTTCCTGCGTGCCTGGCTGGTTGCGAGTCTTTATTGTTGTTTTTTGGTTTCCCTCTACCCATTTATTAATTTCATTAAAACTCAGGCACTCGAAAATTTTCTGCCCCAACTCGAACTAACATATAATAAAACAAATATTTTTGATATACCATCATTATGAAATGTAATGAAATGGTGAATAAATGAATACTGATTACTGAACATCGGTTCTTCCAAATACCACATTTAAAAAAAAAACATTTTTTTTTAAATACATATCACTAATAATTTAATTACATTAATTAATAACATAATTCATATTATTGTAAACTTTTAACAATAAACGCATAAATATAAATAAATAATATAAATAACTTATTGATCGAGCGAAGCGAGATCTCCAAATCAACTTGGACAAATCGGCGTTGTATGTATGTATGTATGTTTGTTTGTCAAAGGATAACTTTCGTAGCGTTTATCCCATCATCATGAAATTTGGTATATATAGTAGATAGTGATGGCACAATTTTTGTGTGACTCCATGAGCAAAAATATTGGGGTTCAAGAGGGGTAAAAAAAATGAAAATATGACTATTAGGTCAAGTGGGACGTCAAATGAAAGGTCTTCATTATTACATTTGAACCCCGTTTTTATTTTTAGTTTAATTTTTGTAGTTTTTGAGTTATTACCCATAATATAAACAAAACTTTGACAAAATTCACAGGGTACACCAGTAACCCCACAATGCTAAAATTTGGTATTCGTGTAGCTTTAGTGACACAAATATAGGCAAAAGTCTAGAATAACTGCCATTTGTACCCCAAAAAAAATATAACCAAATTACAAGAACCCCCGTTACATCTAATTTGAATGAAACTGTAGGTCAAGTAGGTTGGTTATTTATTTCGTGGCACCAATTTATTAGTCAAAGATTAAAGCCGGCATGCACATAGATCATTAAACGTATTTAGCGACTAAACATGTTTAAATTTGAAGTATTTGTATGATTTGACAACTCCTTAAATCATATTTAGCCACTAAATATGTTTAGGCATCGTTGTGCAAGTCACCCTAAGAATAATGTTACGAGCTGAGGGTTCGGGATAAAATAATGGGAATCGATCTAACCAAAATAACACTTTTATTCAACACTAGAACGATGAATACACGAACTTGGTCACACGTATCACAACACACTAATTCACACCACAGTTGCACCACTTCAAGTCACCGAAATGATCGCACGTATAGCTTAATCCAGACTGACTCGGGAGCAACTACTGTTCACGCGAGACCCTTCCCACGTCAGTCCTCCAGGGCCTCGCTGAGACTCACTCACTAACTCACTGAGACTGACTCAGACTCGAGACTGACTGTCCGGCCATCTCTCCGGCCTATTTATATCGCACACATTTCGATTGTTCGAGAACGATGTCGATCCTTCCAGGAAAGGGTCGGTCCCTCGACACAATGGCCACTCCCCATTCATGCGAAACCACAAACAATAGCAACAATAGCACAGCAAGACAAAAGCGTTCGAGAAGGTTCGATTATTACTCATTGTTTAACAGCCTCGGCGTAACACTGCCCCCTCCTAAAACATGCTCGTCCCGAGCATTCTTAGCCCCATATCGCGGCAGCCGATCAACACGAACACTTTTAGGCGCACCTCGCGCTGAAGATGTAGCAACTAGAGGAGCCACATTGCCGTCTCCAGTACTTTAGGACACCCAGAGTCCCTTTCTCATCAGCGATCCCAATTCCAGCCTCCAAAACACGGCTCTCATGATTTCTATCTGTTCTTTCACTTCCTGGAATTCCTTTCCAGATGAACCGAACGATTCCCTCATCAGTCGAGCACGCTCTTATGGCCAACGTCGCTGATCTTCTTGTTGACGACGCTGCTCTTCTTTATCCTGACGTCGCTGTTCCTCTTGCAACCGAGTCTGCTCCACCTGTTCACGTCGCTGTTCCTTCTGCAACCGAGCCTGCTCTTCCTGCTGACGTCACTTCTCTTCTTTATGCTGACGGCGTTCTTCCTCCTGCAACCAAGCCTACTCTTCTTGCTGACGACGCTGCTCTTCCTTATCGAGACGTCACTGTTCTGCCTGCAACCGAGCCTGCTCTTCTTGCTGACGACGCTGCTCTTCCTTATCCTGACGTCGCTGCTCTTCTTGTTGACGACAAAGCATGGCCATACTAGCAGCAAGATCGCCTGTCACAGGAGCTTGCCCCACGGATGATGATGATGATGATGCTCCAAATGATTCGGTGGCGGCTGATTCCATCTCCATCGGCTGACGACTTTGCCCAACTTCTTGAACCAGAGACTCCCCAAACCGCCTTTCATCCATTTCCTGTTGTCGTTGACCTCTCGTCCTGACACCGTCCACGTTATCCATTGGTAGAACCGGCATTATTTTATCCCACTTCTGACACCAAATTGTTACGAGCTGAGGGTTCGGGATAAAATAATGGGAATCGATCTAACCAAAATAACACTTTTATTCAACACTAGAACGATGAATACACGAACTTGGTCACACGTATCACAACACACTAATTCACACCACTGTTGCACCACTTAAAGTCACCGAAATAATCGCACGTATAGCTTAATCCAGACTGACTCGGGAGCAACTACTGTTCACGCGAGACACTTCCCACGTCAGTCCTCCAGGGCCTCGCTGAGACTCACTCACTAACTCACTGAGACTGACTCAGACTCGAGACTGACTGTCCGGCCATCTCTCCGGCCTATTTATATCGCACACATTTCGATTGTTCGAGAACGATGTCGATCCTTCCAGGAAAGGGTCGGTCCCTCGACACAATGGCCACTCCCCATTCTGCGAAACCACAAACAATAGCAACAATAGCACAGCAAGACAAAAGCGTTCGAGAAGGTTCGATTATTACTCATTGTTTAACAGCCTCGGCGTAACAATAATATTTATTTTGGGAGATTCGCGAGATCTTAGTTCGGGACGACCCACTAGTTAATTCAATATAACTTTTGAAACTATCATGGTTATTAACACGATTTGTGACGTACGGGATATTTACCATGCTTTGTGAGTTCTTGAGTGTCCCGATATTTCAACGCATTTCTGGTTAGGAATGGTTATAAATTGCGGTCCTTACCATTTCGACCAAGATCTAAACCCCACAGTTTCAGGGTAGAACGAAAACCTGCTTTTCTACCATATACTAAAGGAGTGACACATTAAATCGCACACATTCTACAAAAATTTTCACTGAAGACCATCTTTACTCCTTTAAAGAAAATTACATACTAACTGCGCTCACCAAAAGATTGCATTCCACTACAAAAACCAGGTGTGTATAAAATAGACTGTAGCTGTGGGAGTTCTTATATTGGTCAAACCAAACGCACAATAGCTTGTCGGGTGAAGGAACATATCAGAGCCCGTAGCCAAATTACATTCGCCACGAATCTATTCGATTTCTACATACATTTGTTGTCGCTGAATCACGTGGTGTTTCGATAGCATGTGTCAATACATTTTCGGACGCATCGACTAGCGTCATCGCTAATCAACTGTAACTTGGCTAAGTCCTCAGGGTGGTGAAGAATGTTGACAGACAAAAGTCTGCCATAGCGGAACATCTGCTCGACTCAGGCTCAAACCACTGGATCGAGCTACACAACTCACAAGAAATCTCAACTGAGCGACATTACATCCCAAGACTGATTCAAGAGGCAATTGAGATTACCAAACAAAAGAATTTCAATCGTGAAGATGGTTTTCAACTATCTGGAGCCTGGAATCCTGTAGTGAGAATGTGTAAGAACCGAAGAAGTGTAGTGTCAATTACGCGCCCTGATACCGTGAATGTTGTGTGTCGGAATCGAGTTATGATCGAGAATGAAACCGGTAGTAGTGATAGTATTACTGAATTCATTCCTAGCAAGAGACTAAGAAAGGGGGTAGTTCGATCTGCCAATAACTACAGTCCGTCTAAAAAGAGTAGAAATTAATGTTTAAGGAACTAACTATATTCTGTGGCTGGCAACACTTCATTAAAAGTCAATCTTGTCACTTGCTTGCCATTGTAATGTAAACATTGTTTGCTTTCATTTGATTTCTTGCTTCAATTCTAGTTTTTATCCAAAAACTTATTATAAACATTTGAAAAATGAATAAAACAATCCGCAGCGGCACTCGTGAAGTGATATACAAAGTGTATAAGCGATGTTTAGCCGAATTCCAAGCCGGCAGATTGCTCACGCAGATGGAACACGTTTATAAACGAACAGCGGATCTGACTGGTAAGTTATGAATTAATGTAGTACTTTTAGTCACTTTACACTCCTTTAAATAGTAATGTCTTATCCAAGAGTGGTCTTATCATGAAATATTTGCTTTTATATGTACAGTTGAGGTTATGAAAATAAAACACATATTTATAGTGCGTGTGACTGGTTTTGATACTTAACAATATAATTTATTATTTTCAGGTAAATCCGAGAGTACAGTGCGACGAATAGTTTCGGAAGGAACCAAAACTAAAGGAAAATTCAGTACTCCTGCTAAACATAGAAAGGGGCGACCAAGAAAAGAATTAGACGATTTTGACCAGTGTGAAATCCGACAAAAAGTGCATTATTTCTATAGTGTAAAAAAAGAAGTCCCTACACTTAATAAAGTACTACCCATGGTAAGGAAAGACCTTGGTTTCAATGGAAGTCGAGCCCATTTACACAAAATTTTAAAATCTATTGGTTTTAAATACAAAAAATGTAAATCAAACAGAAAAGCTTTGATGGAAAATACTAATATTTGTATTAAAAGGGAAAAATATTTAAAAGTTATTATGGACAACCGTAACTTACCTGAAGAGTTGCAAAAAGATATTATATATCTAGATGAAAGTTATATTCACTCATCATACAAATTAAAAAAATGTTGGCAATCTATTGAAACCGAAGGAGTTATTCAAGATATCTCAAAAGGGAAAAGATGGATTCTCATCAATGCAGGAAGTGAAAAAGGATTTGTACCGAACTCTCTTCTTATTTTAAGTGGAAATAACAAACAGGAAGACTATCATTCTGAAATGAATAGAACAAACTTTAATAAGTGGGTAACCGAAAAGCTCATCCCAAACCTTGAATATCCTTCCATTATTGTAATGGACAACGCCCCATATCACTCGATTGTGAAAAATAAGGCGCCCACAACATCCAGCACGATTGCCGAAATCAAATTATGGCTCGAAGAGAATAATATTAATTTTGATCCGACCCTACGAAAACCTATGCTTTATGATTTGGTGAAAAAAAATAAACCAGCACCAGTTTATGAAATTGACGAGTTACTGAGCGAGCATGGACATACAGTCGTAAGTAAGGCTGCCACCCTATCACTGCGACCTGAACCCGATTGAACTTATATGGTCTTTGGCAAAAAGAAAAGTGGCAGCACAAAATGTTGGATCCAGAGATATAAAACAATTAACCGAAGAGGCTTTTGCTTCTATAACTCCAGTAGATTGGAAATCATTGAAATGGAGTACATTGAAAGAGGCCCCAGGCTGTATCAAAATATAAGAAGAATTAATTATAAGAGTTGGTGAGGATAGCAGCAGCAGCAGTGAGTCTGAAGCAGAATCAGAAGATTCCTGTCTGCCTAGTACTTCTCGGCAAGATTCTCCTGGGGCAATAGATGGCAACATGTCTGGTGTCGAATATTTAGATTTTGATATGTTGAACGACTAATTTTATGAATAAATATTTTATTAATAACACTTAACTCTTGTTTTATTATTTTACTAGCTGCGCCCTCTAGTTATTCCAGGTAATAATCTATTCCTGTGCCAAGTTCAATCCATCCTCCCAATCTTCCGTATTTATAATAATATGTATTAGTAGAATTTAACCACAACTTGTGATGTAAAGTGGTTATGTGAAGTACTAAGTTATCTTAGAATCATAAAATATTAATGCCAATAATACAATAAATAATTAGCAAGTATCAAAACCAGTTATTGTATAGTATGGGGTATACCAGTTAAACGACAGTGGCGCCCTCATTTTTTGTCTACTCTTTTTATACGGACTGTACCCACTCGCAAAGACTTCAGTTTACCCGTGATCATGGCGCATGCAACTGCGTCGAAATATCGGGACACCCAAGAACTCACAAATCATGGTAATAATTTTTAGTACAAATAGTGTTATTAATTCAATTACATTTGTCGCTGTAAATGTACACTTACAATGTAAACCAGATCGTCTATTTTACTGCCATTATAGCAGTGATTTTAAAATTCATCACGTAACGTTTTAACGGCAACTTCGTACACAAATTATTTAGCTATTACCAAAATGGGTTGGAATCACTAATGAGTTGAACGAGGCAAAACATATAACCACAGAATAAATCACAGTTATTTACAGAAACCTCACTTCGAAAACACATTAAGCAAGACCGGTCAAGTACTAGAAAGACACATGAACTGAATGTTCCGTATCTACCTTTATTCATGATATATTAACAGCCCCATCCCATCCAGCCCCTTTTAGTATTTTTTTTTAGTATCTATTTATTTCAATGCAACATACATCACAGGTTTCTTAAAAGTATTTTTTTTTTATAATAAATAAATATTGCTGGACATTTCACACACTATCTATCTAGCCCCAAACTAAGCAGAGCTTGTACTATGAGAACTAGATAATGGATAGAATACTTACATACTTATAATATATAGAAAAACCACCAGACCCGGAACAAATATCTGTAGATCATGCAAACATTTGTTCCGCGGCGGGAATCGAGCCCACTACCTCCTGCGTCTCAGCCGGCTATTCGCCCACTGCGCCACGGAGGTCGTCAGTCAATTTAAAGAAGTATGTACCCTGTAAGGGCGTGACAAGGTAAACAAACAGCTTAAATAATACTTCTAACTTATAGACTAACAATATCTATATCTTAAAACAAAATGTACATAATATAATTTATTACATACTAAAATTATCATAAATTATATTAGGTGCTAATCGTGACTTTGTTACTTTACTAAGTAGGTACATGTCTGTTACATAATTATTATATTATGTGGGTATAGGAACATTTCTGTTAGAGGTTATAATAATATTGGTTACCTATCCATATTAAGTTACATTTAAATATAGAGTGTGGGTACTGTCATTATTTAGATTTAGACTAACTTATCTTCAAAAAAATCATTTAAATTATAATAGCATTTGTTATTAATTAACTTTCTAAGCTTCATACTAAATATTTGATCTTTAATGACTCAGAAACCATGTAAACTTCTAAGGCAGATGTCTGAAAAGCTTTTCTAGATAGAGACTTTGTTTTATTTTTCTTGTAATTTTTGAATATATTTCTATCAATCATAACTAGTGGCCGCCGTGAACTGAGATCTCGCGAGTGTCCCATGAAAACGTTAAAATAATTGTAATCTTTGACTATTAAAATAGTGCCCCAATATGCATAACCAATAACTTGGACCTAGAGTTTCATTCACATTACATGTAACGAGAGTTCATATAAAATGGTTAACCTGTTTTGGAGTAAAAATTGCAGTTATTCTAGATTTCAGACTTTTCGCTATATTTGTGTTATACTCAAACTACACGCATACTAAATTTCAGCACTGTGGGGTCACTGGTGTACCCTGTGAATTTCGTCAAATTTCTGTTTTTATTATGGCTTCATAATTCAATAACTACAAGGCTTACACACGGATTGATATATCCGTACCTCAATATGTAAAAAAAAGAACCCTTATAAGATCACTCTCTCGTCCGTCTGTCCGTCTGTCTGTCCGTGTGTCACCACCGATTTTCTCAGGAACGCTCGGACCTAGCAAGTTCAAATTTATACCAGATACTGAGGCCTATTATATAGTCCCTATTAGGTGTATAAAAATAAAGGTCCTGAGTCAACACGATAAAAAGATATGGGTAAATTTAGATTTTCGCAAAAACTTGTAAGTACAAAAATTTACTTAAATTTACAACTTTTTTATTTTTCGGAATTTTTCCTTTACTTGTGCTGTAAGTACTTGCTTTTAACCAAAATTGACAATTCTATGTCAACCGGAAGCACCCTATAGGTTTTGGGTCGAAAACCTATATGTAGTTCCCGTTGACCTAGAATCACGAAATTTGACAAAAAGCAAGGTCTATTTACTATAGATAATGGTACGGAACCCTTCGTGCGCGAGTCCAACTCGCACTTGGCCGGTTTTTTTATAATAGTACCTACACAAATCCCTCAAGGTTGTTAATTCGTGTCACACAAGATACCTTAAAGTGACACACGCCTAATTTTACTACGACCATTATGAGAACATAACCAAAGGTTGTATAATAACCGTCAGAGGCAAAGTTGCTAAATAATTAAAATGTGTGAATAATAGTCGTTAACAGAAGATTTGAATCACTGTTTTTGAAACAATTCAGGATGATGGGGTTTAAGATTACTTACAAATTACTTTTAGAGGAAACTGTTTAATATTTTACCCAATTTCTAGTGTTGAAGAGAATGTTAGCGTAGGTTTTTGTAAGCCGTGGTCAGCTTACTACTTAATTAAGAACTAGTAAGAAAAAAATTATGGTAAAAAAATTTAGTTAAGCACGTGTTGTACCGCGCGAGACCAGGGACGTGTTTACGTCGTCATGTAGTCAGAACGGCTAAAATGTAGTAATTTTTAAATAAAAAGTTTAATTTCCAGTTAATTTTGATATTTTTTTATAAACAATAATGAACTGCGCACAAACCCAACTGCAGGCATAATTTGGTTGCCTACTGCTAGTAAACTATTACTAGTCAAGTCTACTTGATAAAACTTCAGTATATTGCTATACTAGCTTCTGCCCGTGGTTTTGCACGCGTTGTTTGCTAATTCTAAGTAGCCTATGTGTTAATCCAAGTTATAATCTACGTACATACCAAATTTCATCGGTCAAGCCATCGGTAAAATCGGTTAAGCCGTTACGACGTGATTGAGTAACAAACAAACATCCAAACTTTCTCATATAAAATATTAGTGTGACTATTGTGGATATTTTATAGGTATACGAGATTAGCGACTTGGCTGAAAAAGGAAGGGACAAGACTTACGAAAATAGGCACATAGAATCTTTATATTTTGTAAACGGGCTCTTCTGATAAACGTCTTCTAAAAAGTGTCTTAACAACAAGGATACTTTAAAGTGTATTTGGAAGACCTATAAAATGATACCACAAACGATAAGTTGCTTGAGTTAAAATAAATACCCCTACTTTCGTATAGGGTGTTTGGTAATATACACACAAAAATGAAAGGGGTTATTTTGATGAGCATAATAAAAAAAATTGTGAAACGTTTACCATAGAAATGTGAAATTTATTTTGGCATGTAAAAACAAACACTTTATTAAACTTGTGTTGTGCTATTGCATAATGCTTGCCATCTGACCAAAGATACTGTATTGGTGTCGTCTCGAGATATCTCTTGTTGTCCCTTTCTAACCCAAAACCCGCAGACATTTCTGAAAGAGATATCAAATCTGCTTTTATTTTTGGATATCGTTTGCAAAAGTAGGCAGTAAGTTTTATATCGAATTAGTTACCTAAACTTAGTCGATTTTCGTTAAAATTTGATAACATAACTAGTAGTTTTTTTGTTTCGTGAAATACGTAGGCCGCTCTCAAGGGTAAGTTTTAAAAAAGATTGATTTATTTTAATCTAATTTAATCTTAAATTATTACAGAGTACAACTAATTAATCTATGATGAGACTTGCTCGAAGTTTGAACAAAGAATGAAATTCAAAGCTAGGTAAATTCCGTGGAAGGCGCGGTTGACGTCAATCGGAGTCACGTTATGCTGATGTAGCTGGAACGTACAACTGTTGGTTATTCAGGTCGATGCAAGCGCAGCGATCCTCATACTTTAGCCTTGCGTAACACCTCCACCCGAAGAACAGCGAGTATTGAAGCTTGTCGTAAATTGAGCTGGGGGTTGATTGGGATTAACCCTTCTGGTAGCTGGAATGGCATAAACTCCTTGTAGTTTAGCTTGGTTAACTTCAGATACTTTGTGCGAATTCTTCGTCAGTTTTAATTGATATCTTCTGTATAGCAGGCCACTAACAAGTGCACATGAACTGAGAGCTATAACCACGTACATAGGTATTGTAGTATGGTATAAGCTATTGTCGACGGCTTTTTCCAAGTGTAGCGGTGTCTGCAGTGAGATTTTTTCGTTAGTTCGATGAAGATGGTCCAAATTGATAGAGTTTAATTTGAGAGCTGGAGCGGTAGATGAGGTCACGAAGTCTTCCTTTGGTAGGTCCATGATCTTCAATGCTTGTCCCTTCAAACGATCGTTAGTGTTGGAGATCGTGAAGTCTGGCGTTTCCAAGTAGCATTTCTGAGGGATTATCGCGAGAAAGCTCCCTTGAAGCGTTTTGTAGATATCCTGGCCACAGGAGAGATGTACTTTTGTAGAGACTGGGAAGCTGATACTGTAATGTTTCTCGTCAAGTTCTTCATAAGCTGGTTTAGCTAGGATGACGGTGGTGGGGCGGCACATTTTGTTTCGTTGTTGTGTCGAGATGAGATGCTGGATGCAGTCATCTGATGATCGGCTCTGTAGACTCTTTTTCTCCTCACAAAGGTACCATTTACTTGTCTTCGGGCATTCAGCCTCTATGTAATTGAAATCTTTCTCATGGATAGCTAGGTATAGGAATGGAGGAGTAAGGATTTCATGGTTTTTATTAGGAATGATAGATAATTTATACATATCATAAGTGGATGGAAGGACAATCGGAAATTTATATACTATAACTATCTCATTACCTACATAGTAAAATCCTAATCTAATTATATCGAAATACTCTCTAATATCTAAATCTACCACTTTCTCACTAACATAAAGTATATTTAATCTACGAACTATATCGCTAATTGCATTCAAACTCAAGACTGAGTGATGCGTAGCGGATGCTCTAATAAAAGCTAGGATATTCTGTAATTTAGACATTTCCTGTGATATAGAGTCTACGTTGTCAGTCAGGACAATAAGGATCTGAGCTAGATGAGCATATTTCACAAGATCATGATCCCTGGTTACTTCGGCTTGTTCAATTTGCTTTAATATAATCTCGATTTTATTCTGATTATCTACGATACTGTCTATAATCTTAGAATATTGCAAGTTCCAATTTTTAGTTAGACTGACATGATTATTAAATTCCGTTACTAATTTATTTTCTGTGTTCTCTAAATTTCGAATAGCTTGGTTATAGTGCAATGCATCAGTATAATCAAGGTTTCCTGTAATACTTTTAACTACCGATCCGAGACCATCTACGAGTCCCCTTTTTACACGAATTGTCTCAAAGGTCTGCAGCTGATCTAATACACTCGCAAGTCTACCTCTAAGATAAGTTAAGTGAGGCTCGAATAAGGAGTTAGTTTTATTATGCAGCTGAGGGCTAAAACTATCAATCTGATTACTAATTGAATTTACTTTATCTTGCAACTCTTGTAGATTCACGCATTGTAGAAAGGAATGATAATGCGAAATTATTTTGGCTGAACCTAGTTTGAAGGGTAAAATACCAGGTCCATCACCGAGACTTTCAAGTGTTATCTCCTGCATTAGGGCTGGTGACAGGAGCAGGAGGAATGTCAGGAGCGTCCTGTAACAATTGGGTGCTTTTAGGGAGACGCTTCAGCCTAGACTTGGCAATCGGACCTCGCTTTTTCTTAGTATAAATATGAATCGGGAGGTCTGCCATTACGACGTCATGAGTATAACGAGGGGCTAATTTCTGTCTAGAAGCGAACGGATTTTTCACGAAAATCTGTTGTTCGGGAGAGTATTCAGCCTCAGCTTCTCGTGTTTTATTTCGGTTGTCTGTGAGGTCTTTTCGAGTCGTACTACACATGTCATGAATCGTGTTATAAGCTTTAGTCATTTTTTCTTTATGGTTGGTCATATACTGTTGAAGTAGATGAGCTGAAAGGTCAACATCAAAAGGATCACGAGGATCGTAGTGTCCTGTTATTACTTCTATCGGTTTGCACTTAGTAAAACTATGAATACTACTGTTATAAGCCAAAAGGGCGTAAGGCATTAAGTTAATTACAGATTCAGATTTCTGACCTAACTTTAGAATACGAAGATGTTCTAGTACCTTTGAGTGGAATCTTTCAACCATACCGTTATCATTCGGTGTATGAGGAGCCACTCTGTGATGCTGGATCTTATGCATCTTCAAAAATTCAGCAACAAGTTGATTTGTGAATTCGGTTCCGTTATCGGTTACTATAGTTATAGGTATACCATGGTGAGTGCAAAAATTTAATAAGGCTTGCACTACACTGACAGCTGTGCCATCTCTTAAGTGATAAGCCTGTGCATATTTAGAGAATGCGTCTATGACGGTTAAGAATTTTTCACTTTGAATAGTTAAGAGATCTAAATGAACCAGTTCAAAAGGCTTACTAGCGGGCGGAACTACTTTAAATTGTTGCTTTATAGGGCTGCGATCATATTTCGCTTGGCCACAGATGGTACAATCATTAATGAATTTAGTTATTTGCTCTCGCATTTTGGGCCAATAGTATCGATGAGATAACGCCAAAAAGCATTCATTGATACCGCGATAATTGGTTTTTCCATCATGGTATTTGTTAATGATCTCCTGTTGTCTTAAGTATTCCTTAACGTTTTCTAATTCTGATTTAGTTAGTGTAAGATTCATAGCCGAATTTTTAAATGTTTTCTGAATTATAGGTATGATGGTATACATAGCCAAGTAGGGATTTATCAGTAGTCCGGTTTTAATCTTAGGATGGACATACTCTTTGATCGCATTAATGACATCTTCCTCCATATTGGATTCAGATATTTGAACTGATATTCGGGTGTGCGTATCAAAAGGCTTGGTGACTACTGGTTTTCCTTTAATATCACCTACGACATTAAAAATTAACTGTTTAGTGAACCTGTTTAAAGGATCATCTGAGATTGGGACTTCCAAGATAGGGCTTTCATTATTCGTGTGAACAGTGGCGGTTCTTGAACTAGCAGCAGTTTCTGTAGCTGTAATGGTTCTAGATTCATCTAACGTGGGATCAGTTTCAGATGGATTGACTACTATAGACATAAGCTCTTCGTTATTAATTTCAATACGCGATAATGCATCTGCGTTTGTGTTACATTTACCGTCTACATGTTCGACTTTATAATCGTATTCACTAAGCTTAAGACGCCATCTTGTAAGTCGTGAGCTAGGGTCTTTAAGATTTACTACCCATTGTAAGGGTCTATGGTCCGTAAGGATCAGAAATTTTCTACCATAGAGGTACGGACGGAAGTACTTAGTTGCCCAAACAATAGCTAAAAGCTCTTTCTCGATGGTGCTATAATTAAGTTCACTAGAGTTGAGAGTTCGCGATGCATATGCGATCGGTTTATTTGAACTCTTGGTACCTTGAGATAAAATGGCACCGATAGCAACATTGGAAGCATCAGTTGTTAGTATGAAATCTCGTGTAAAGTCTGGGTATTGCAAGATTGGGTCATTTGTTAAGAGTGTCTTACAATGTTCGAAACAGTTAGTGTAGTTTTGGTCTAGTTTAATATTAGCGCCTTTTTTTAAACATTGAGTCAGTGGTTTAGTTAAACGTGCAAAGTCTGGAATAAATTTTCTGTAGTATCCGAGTAATCCGAGAAAACGTTTGATCTCAGTAGGGGTCTTTGGAATGGGGTAGTTCTCTATAGCTTTAATCTTATTAGGGTTAGGTTTTACACCCTCTTTACAGATGACATGGCCTAGAAATTCAGTTTCAAGCTTCAAAAATTCAGATTTATCCATTTGAATTTTGAAGTTTGACTCTCTCAACCTTTTAAAGACTTTATCTAAGTTGACGATGTGCTCCTGAAGGGAAATACTGAAAATAATGATGTCATCGAGATAGACTAGACAGATTTCGTTCTGGAGACCTCTCAGGACGTTATCCATTACCCTTTGGAAGGTGGAAGGGCTGTTTTTAAGTCCCATTGGCATCCTTAAGAACTCATAATGGCCATTTTCGACATTAAAGGCGGTCTTATGGACATCAGAGGGGTCCATTTCCACTTGGTAAAATCCACTAGCTAAATCAAGTGTCGTAAAATATTGGCATTTACCTAGTTTGTCTAGTACGTCTGTTATATTCGGAATTGGATACTTATCATCGATCGTTTTCTCGTTAACTTTCCTGAAATCCACGACAAGACGCCATTTAACTTTACCGGATGCATCTACCTTTTTGGGTACAATCCAAATCGGAGAGCTCCATGCAGACTCTGAGGATCTTATGATATTTTGATCAAGCATCTTGTTAATCTGATCTCTGACTTCTTGACTGTGAACGTAAGGATAGCGGTAACTCTTAGTATGTACTGGGATTTCATCAGTTGTTCTTATCTTATGTTTGATCTTGTTTGTGAATGTAAGTGGTTCACCCTCAAGATAAAACACGTCCGCGTAGTTAGCACATAAGCGCCGTAAATTCGCGAGTTCTTCCGGATTAAGATGATCGGTTCGGAGACGCGATAAGACATCTTTAGCTCGGTCTGATAAAATTTCAGTACTGTCACATTCAAAATTAAATATTTCAGCTTCGACGGGGCGATCCATTGAAAAAATTATGTCATTAGATGTTGGGTTAGTGATCTCTACGTAGCCTCGATTATTATGGACCGTTGTCATACAATCTGAAATAAGGCAATTACAAATCGTCTGGTTTTCTACAAAGACTTCACCATCTTGTGAATTTACAGGTAATCGAACTACTTTTGAAGAATTGGCTGGGATAATCTCTTCATACAGGTTTACATTCTTGGAGTCATACATCATAATGGGGATCTGTGTATTGCGAGTCACAAGTAATTTATTTTTCAGGTCGATGTTAGAATCCCATAAGTCAAGTAAATCAAATCCAATAAGTCCATCAAAGTAATTGTGAAACTTATAAACGTACCATGTCGTGTCATTCGAATCGTTGAATTCCTGAAAAGCAGGTAACGTGATGGAGTAGTTGCACTTGCTGGTTGCGTGCACATTGGTCACTTCAAACGGATCATAGTTTAAAGGAATGTGGCTGAAGTATTTATCTACAGCATCAGGGCTAATAAAGGACTGATTAGCTCCTGTATCGATTAAAAGTTTAAGAGGTGGGTTAACGGTCTGAATGTATCCTAGCTGTCGTTGGATGTGGAAATTGAGTTCTATTTTGGTTTGTCTAACTTGTAATCCTTCTGAAAATTTTCATCAGTAGTCTGAGCTACTTCTTCTACTACTGTCGGTTCGGCATAAGAAGTACCGTACTGCTCATAGGTATAGTCAGGTTCGTATGAGTAGTAATCCTGGTAGTAGTCGTAATAACAGTCACCATCATCACCGTAAAAGTTTTCGTAGTCGTCAAATTCATTGAAATTTACCTCGCGGGTCTTAGTCAGGTAGTTAGTCGGGGGCGGATTTCCATGTTTTCGCCAGTCATGTCCTGTCAGGGGTAGTCGTCTTTCAACAAAGTGACTAACACCACTCATGGGAGTAGGACGTGGGGCATTGGCCACGTTTCTGTTACCAAAATTAAACGATTGCTGTGGTTGAGGTCTGAATGGCATCATAATTGCGTTATTTTGAGGATTATAGTTTTGTGGGGTCGCACGGAATATTTGCTGCGTGCGAGAAGGACCTTGTGGTGGTAACTGAGACATAGGGTTAGGCCTCCAGCCTTGATAAGGTGGGTTCTGCCGTGAAGGACCGGTCATGCTAAATATTGGCTTCATTGGTCTGGATCCGAATCCGTTAGTCTGTCTAGGGACGAAGTTATTAAGGGGCAGATTATACTTGGGCGTATTTGAGATCGGCTGTTGCCATTCCTTCCTACTCGGTGTACTACCACTACGCTCTTGCATGTAAAGCGTGTTGAGCTCTTCTTGGACAAATTGCAGAGCTTTTTCCATAGTATCCGGACGCATACAGCGTATCCTGGATCCTAGTGGGTCCTTGAGTCCTCGTAAATAGGCCTGAAGGGTCAACTTGTGATATAGAGCGCGTTTTGCTTCTACGGTCGTTGGAACTGACTCGTGTAGTGAGACATATGTCATTATAGTACTGAACATGTTTTGGCATCGTTCGTAAAACTCTTGCGGTGTACTTGATCCTTGGGTCTCTAAGGACAAGTCACTATATAAAGCGGTTTCGTCGCGATGGTCTGCAAAGTTATTCACTAACGCACTCCTAATACCCTGCCAGTTATTTGGTATCCCATTTGAATTTATCAACCTAGCCGCGGGTCCTGATACTTTATTTAATATTCCGTTTATAAGAGCTAAATTTGTTAATTCGCTACCGGGCTGAGTCGAGAAATGAGTTAATACAAGCTGGTCGCAGAGATTAATAAATCTCGTGAGGACGTGCGGATTTCCATCAAAATCCGGTACAAGTCTGAGAGACTTATAAATCGTGTCGATGGTGTTGGCTTGTTGAGTCATGGTTTCTAAATTTCTATTTTCGTCGATAACGTTAAGTCTACTACTACTAACCCTAGTACTAAAACTAGAATTCCGTGATTCTCTAGGATGAAAAATCTTGGAAGTTTAACCTAACACACAGTAAAAGAAATACACATAAAATATTCAATAGAAAGGATTTGAAAGATTCAAAAACTTACAGCATTTTCCTCGTCGTCGTCGGGTACACTTTGTGGAATCGAATTTTGGATTCCTCCTTGAAAACAGCACTAGTAGATTCTTTTTACTCAGATTTATCTCCTTGAGATGAGATATCTCTAAGCATCCGTGAGACTGCGCCAAATACGTAGGCCGCTCTCAAGGGTAAGTTTTAAAAAAGATTGATTTATTTTAATCTAATTTAATCTTAAATTATTACAGAGTACAACTAATTAATCTATGATGAGACTTGCTCGAAGTTTGAACAAAGAATGAAATTCAAAGCTAGGTAAATTCCGTGGAAGGCGCGGTTGACGTCAATCGGAGTCACGTTATGCTGATGTAGCTGGAACGTGCAACTGTTGGTTATTCAGGTCGATGCAAGCGCAGCGATCCTCATACTTTAGCCTTGCGTAACACGTGAAGTCTTTTGTTATGTTTTGGGAAACCGTCACTTGAATATCGTCAATATATTACCAAACACCCTGTATAGAGGTGGTATCCTAAAAGAACAAGTCTTGTTAGATTTTATTTTATAACTTACTAGGCGTTACTGAAACGTAATATCCAATTCAGCTTTACAACACACAAATGCCGGCTTGCATAACGACTTAAATCATATTTAGCCACTAAATACGTTTAGGCATAGTTGTGAAAGTCGCCCTAAAAGTCTACGAATAAAACGGCCGCAACTGGTCGGACAGGCGGACATGGCGAAACTACGAGTATATGGAAGTTTCTGGCATTGAATGGCACGCCTACCTGATCAGTTATTTTTTTTTTCCTTTTCTTATCCCTGAGCAAGCCTACTACTCTTTCTTTAGTTCTATGACTTTATCAGTAAAGAGGCTAAGTTCACTATTCAACTGGTGCTGCTTGCCACCAGACGATTAATATTAATCTACATTGACTTGAAAGAATCGATTAATTTTCATCCAAAAATTTTTACATATATCAGAGTAAGGGTTAGCAGACAATAAATCAGTATCAGAATATCTTAAATACCTTACTTTTCAATTACAGAAAACCAATATCTATTTTTTTTAATACTGGTTACTTCACATAGCGCCATCTAGCCCCAAACGAAGCAAACATTGTGCTATACTTTTTTTTTGTAAATACCTAATTATAATAAGTAGAGAAACAACCAGACCCGGATCAAATATCTGTAGATCATGCAAACATTTGTTCCGTGGTGGGAATTATAAAAATATTACTATTACTGTTAGCCCATATTGTCCCACTGTTGGGCAAAGGCATCCCCGCATTTCCGCCACTCACAACGGTCCAGTGCCACCGTATGCCACTCCCTCTCGGCGGCGTCCAGCTCGTCCCACCAGCGTGGTCTGCCGTGGCACCGATTTGCTGTCTCAGGGCTCCACTTCATGGTAATTTAATTTATAATAATAATAATATTGCTGGACATTTCACATAGTTCTATCTAGCCTCAAACTAAGCCGAGATTCTACTATGGGAACTAGGTACTGATAGAATACTGATATACTTTTTTTTTGTATATACATACTTATAATAAGTAGAAAACATCCAAACCCGTAACAAATATCTGTAGATCATGCAAACATTTATTCCGCGGCGGGAATCGAATCCACTACCTCCTGCATCTCAGCCGGCTATTCGCTCACTGTGCCACGGAGGTCGTCAGTGAACTGTGGAATGATCATACTTCGATGCATTTTGTAATATTATAGGCACAAAGTGTGCATCTATTTGTCTCCACGACAATATAATGAAAACCCTAGCACTGGCTAATCTTAAACGAGCATTCACAAAGAATAGTGCAAATTCCAACATACAGGTCCGTTATAACGTATAATTGCCAACGTTTGAACGGGACGCGATGCAGCTCGGCAGTTATGCAAATAAAATGTGCAGTAAAAGCCGAGGGATCCACTAGTCTTAAGCTAATCGAATCACAGTGGCTTGCTGGAATATGAGCTTATGACAAAGTAAATTTTCATTTTGGTAATTCAAACTACTTGTAAGTGTTATTAAAAGAGATATAGTTATATAAATATATTAGTTTAATTTTGTCAGAGCAAGTAATGTTACTTTTCACTCATCCTCTGAAAGTTGGTCATTGTTAGCTCGATATCTGATGCGTAATTGCGTTATGCACCCCTAGTGGCGTACATAAGTTTTAATATAGAAAGGTTTATAAATTAAATATGCACCTATTTAATTACAGCATATTATGAATGAAATTGAAATAGAAAAATATTTATTTTGTGTCCATTTTTACATTCTATGAATACAATTGTTACACTTATACCAAATACAAGACTACAAAATAGGCCGTCACTCAGCGGTGTGCCACTGCAACATATAGCTACTGTAGCGCTGGTATTATGTGACGCCTTTAGTGCGCGTGAGCAGCAGAAAATAGAAACACGCGTTTACATTATTATTTAACATATAAAAGTTTACAAGATTTACAAAAAATAAAAAATTTAAATAAAATATTATTACACAATAACTACTAAACATTGCACATACCTAACTTATTAAAGCAAGTCTATTTATGAGATTAAAACTAAACAATAAAAATAACAGTAAAATAAACAACAAATTTCTGCAAGTTATTAAATAAATAAAATATTATATACTTCAAATTATTTATATTTAATTTGTTATTAATTATTATTACGTCAAATTATTTATGACGATGCCAAATCATTATTTCTATTATAAAATGAGGTCATAGTTAGTCGTGTGTGTGTATTTATTAGTGAATAAAAAACAATGGATACCGTGAACGCACGATTTTATTTTTAGTAATTGTTATAAAGTCTTTGAATTTCCTCGCATTCGTGATGAAAAGTTTTAATAAATAATAAATAAATATTGCTGGACATGTCACACAGCGCTATCTAGCCCCAAACTAAGCAAAGCTTGTACTATGGGAACGAGATAACTGATAGAATACTTATATACTTTGTTTTTTTTTTGTAAATACATACGTATCATATATATAGAAAAACATCCAGGCCCGGAACAAATATCTGTAGATCACGCACACATTTGTTCGTTCCATTAATCCATTGTGTCTGGAGATCAATTATGTTACAAGGGGCGTTAGCGATAAATTGATCAATAATACGGGTGCAATTGCAACTAAGTTGCAAATAAGTTGAGTGTACTATCACTATTCATCACCACGTTGCAAGATTACTGGTTTATCATGTTAGTATAAATAAATAAATAAACATTTAACACAGCGCTATCTAGTCCCAAACTAAGCAGAGCTTGTACTATGGAAATCTGATAACTGATATAATACTTATATACTTTTTTTTGTAAATACATACTTATAATAAATAGAAAAACAACCAGACCCGAAACAAATATATGTAGATCATGCAAACATTTGTTCCGCGGCGGAAATCGAACCCGCTACCTTCTACGCTACGCTCGTATAGTGTGCACTTATTTATTGGTATCTTCATACTCTTGATTTTATCATCACGTAGTAAGAAAACGTTGTTTTTATAATCTGAAACAAATAGTAAAATAGAATATTATAAAGACCCAACTAAAACGAAGGAGCGACTTGCGCGACGATGCATATTTAGTGGCTAAAATGATATAAGGAGTTATCAAATTATACAAATACTTCAAATTTAAACATGTTTAGTCGCTTAATACGTTTAGGGATCAAGCCGGCCTAAGTATTACTACCGACTTAAAAATCTTCTTGAAATGTTGATGTTCTTTTTTGTTGTATTCGTAGTTTTCGGGGCAAGATTTGTATAAAAAAATAATTAAAAAGATGACTGAGTATTGTTGGCTTAATGTCTTTGACCTAAAAAAACGAATAAATAAAATTTTAAGCGAAATGATTTTTACTAAGTTATTCATCGTTGAAAATCATCGAATTCACAAAAGTTGAATAACATTTATTGTTGTTCTCATAGGTGTAGAGAATCACCCCCTCTTGGGATAACATACTAGTTCGGGGACACCCTGTTTATTATGTTTTTATTGATCGAGCGAAGCAAGATCTCAAAATCAACTTGGGCAAGCCGGCGTTGTATGTATGTATATATGTATGTATGTAAGTTTGTTTGTCCGAGGATAACTTTCGAGGCGTTGATCCGATCATAATGAAGTTTGATATATAGGTAGGTAGTGTTAACACAATCCTGGTGTGAGATATTGGAGTTCAAGAGGGGTAAAAAAATAAAAATGAGACTATTCGGTCAAATGGGACGTCAAATTAAAGGTATTTATTAGTACATTTCGACCCGTTTTTATTTTTAGTTTAATCCTTGTAGTTTTTGAGTTATTAGCCATAATGAAAACTGAACAGGGCTGAAATTTGGTATTCGTGTAGCTTTAGTGACACAAATAAAGAGAAAAGTCTGAAATCCAAAATAACTGCAATGCCTATCCATAAAAAAGCCAATTTCAACCATGCCCATTTTGTAAGCTATTTTTTTCTGTAAATCTATTTGTGTAAAAAAAAGAATAAATTAATTTAAACCAATTAATATGAATTACCGTTACTTGTTATTTGAATAAAACTCTAGGTCAAGGAATTTGGTTGTGCATTTTGTGGCACTATTTGAACAGTCAAAAATTGTAAATAATATTTTTTTTTGCGTTTTGTGAGACTCGCGAGATCTCAGTTAGTTACTGCATCTAGAAACTTTTCCGTGAAAACTTCCGCTGATAGTCATAATGAAATTGGCGAAACACTTTCGGTCATATTGGAGTTTTTATTAAGTTGTGAAAGTTTACTCACGTTTATTGCTGGTTGAATGCCTGTCTTAACATTAAACGCTGCTTTGAATTCAAGTTTGGGCTGGACTTGGAACAATATCATCAGAACCAGCTTCTGATTAGGGATCGTCATCTTCTCCCATCGTAGATTGTATACGAGCTCAGGAATCTCATCCGCCTGGTAAAAGTTTAGTAATGATTATATTTTGTACCAAACTGAATCTGATTATTTATTCTATTGGTATTTCGCTTAGTTGTGAAGCAACGATGTCATGTGATTAATAATAACGCTTGGGTTATAAACTCATTGCAGTTATAATAAAAAAATCAAATAAAAAATATAAGTAAGACTAGAGGTTGCGTTGTGTGCGAGCTGCTCGCAGCTCGCGTGTTTTTCTTTTAGTCGAAGAGGTAATTAAAGAGCTGTTAAAAGCCATCAAAAAGGATATCCATGTGTAAGCAGTCATAGATGATATCGAAATGGAAGAAGCAATCAAATCAAAGAGGATATCCAAATGGAAGCAGCAATCAAAGATGACATCGAAGTGGAAAAAGCAATCAAAGAGGATATTGAAGTAAAAGAAGCAGTCAAATAGGATATCGAAGTAGAAGAAGCAATTAAAAAGTATTTCGACGTTCCAAAATGATCATAGTGGATGAAGCATAATTAAAATAAAATGATGTTCCAAAATGATCATAGTGGATGTTACATTATAAAAAAAAAATTGACGTTCCAAAATGATCACAGTGGATGTTGCATAATAAAAAAAATGACGTTCCAAAAGTGATCATTGTGGATGAGGCGTAATTAAAAAAAAATTATTTTCCAAAATGATCACAAAGGATTTTGCATAATAAAAAAATGACGTTCCAAAATGATCATTGTGGATGAGGCATAATTAAAAAAAATTGATTTTCCAAAATGATCACAAAGGATGTTGCATAATAAAAAAAATTGACGTTCCAAAAGTGATCATTGTGGATGAGGAATAATTAAAAAAAAATTATGTTCCAAAATGATCACAGTGGATGTTGCATAATAAAAAAATTGACGTTCCAAAATGATCATAGTGGATGAGGCATAATTAAAAAAACATTGGATGTTCCAAAATGATGATGATGAACTTTGCAAATTTAACTATGAAAGTTGTCTCATGCCCCTCCACCACCATATAAGAAGGAAACAAAAAAAAATTGGATGTTCCAAAATGATGATGATGAACTTTGCAAATTTAACTATGAAAGTTGTCTCATGCCCCTCCACCACCATATAAGAAGGAAGCAAAAAAAATTGGATGTTCCAAAATGATGATGATGAACTTTGCAAAATTTACTATGAAAGTTGTCTCAAGCCCTTCCACCACCATTGTATAGAATCAAACAAATTTACAGTAATTTTATAGTACACACAAGCCGTGGGCTCCCTTCAAAAACAGTATGAAAATAACGGCAAACGAAATATACGGTTTACGGTATTCATACAGAAATATTTTGTATGGGACAATTTTTTTTTATATGAAAGACAATTTTTTTTTCATGGAACCGGATATAAAAAAATGTCCTCAGCAACATTAGTTTTTGCACCAACGCTGTAAGACCTATACTTTCCGAGATACGAGGTCGATGGGAGCGAATGTTGGACCTACTGTTTTTTCTGTATTCTGTGGCGAACGGCGAACACTCATATAGATGGTGCAATCCACGAAGACGCGCCCCACTATTCCTCCTAACCGTTTATAGTATATGTGTGCAAGCTTCCGTCAATGTTTGAGTGTTATCGGTACACACTAATTACCTATGAGTGCACACGCACACTACAATGAATAGACTAATCAGGAGAGAGCGTCATGGTCAAAGTGAAAGATGCTCTACTTCAATATTATTTTTTTACCCGACTGCAAGGAAACCGTTATGTTTTTTTTTTATTTTTAGTTGTGGATATTTTATGTGATTATTAGTTAATATACGATAATATTACCATTTTTATAATAGGGGGTAATTATAGACGTAAATGAAATACGTGAAAAAGTTTTATTGAGAAATGAAAATCGTCAATCACTCTTTTCAGAAATATCTGATTCAGAGTCTGATGTATATCACCGACATTTACAATAAAACTAAAATCAAGATCACAGTGTCTCATGTATTCGTCTTCTATTTTTTCCACGTGCTGACAAGTATTGAACCAGACATCTTTATTTACTCGATCAAATGCTTCATTTAAAATTGACATAATCGAAGTATAATTTTGATTGATATTGCGGCTAGCAACGTCGTTTTTTACAATACCATCGCGCATCAGTGAGTTTTTCTGCATAATTTTTACTTGCTTCTTTTTTCATAAAATCATAAACTTTAGAAATAATTTCTCTTGCCTAAAATAAAAAAAAAAACATTAAATAAAGATGAAATGCAGACGCTATTTTCCAAATTAAATTACTTTCCTTTGCTTATTTCATGTGTTTTAGTAACTACAAACTTCTGAACAATCATTTACATACCTGGCTTTTAAGTACAACACGCTGAGATTTTCTCGACATTTTAAAAAATATAAAGTAGAGCAACTTTCGTGGCGATTCTGGATTTTCGCAACATAGGGTGTACTACTTGTGTGCATCGAACCGATGACGGTTCGCGACTGAGGCTCGGAGCAAACTCCCCGCACCCCGCGATCCCCTCAACCAAAAATTGGTGTCCGGGCAATATCGGCACGCACAGGTGAGAATATAGAAAAAAATGCAACTGTCTCTTTTACCCGGGGGTGTGCGGGGGGGTGAGCGGTGTGATCTGCACGTTCCTGATGATTGGAGACAAATCGTCGTAAATGAGTCACTCAAGTTATTGGAATATAAGCTTTTAGCTACTGATTTTAAGATTTTCTTTTGCGTGGTAGTAATTACAGAAATATTTTGTATGGGACCAATTTTTTTTTGTATGAAAGTCAATTTTTTTTTCATGGAACCGGATGTAAAAAAATGTCCTCTGCAACATTAGTTTTTGCACCAACGCTGTAAGACTTATACTTTCCGAGATACGAGGTGGATGGGAGCGAATGGGGAACAAAAGGGGGACTTTGGGATTTTTCCCCAACTCACCGGAACTCCCTCTATACGATCCCACCAAACATTTTGACCCTACGAGGGGGCATCTGGGAGAACAAACATGTCAGTGAGTCAGTCAGTGGTAATGCAGTTTTATATAATATAATAAAGTCATCATTCGTATATGAGGACTATCCAAGTCAGACCTTAGGCTTCAATATATTATCCTAAGTTCTAAGAAGAAATTATATTTTAAGTTGTTTTAAAATATTTTATGTTGTTTTAGATAAGTTTCAGGACTGACCATTGAACTTGGCACCCATTTACACTTGAGAGCAATAAAATCGCACATCCGCACATTTTTACAGAGCAGTGGAGTGCAGTCCTGTTCTCTGATGAGTGCAGGATGTGCTTGCATGGCAACGACGGACGGGGGAAGGTGTATAGAAGATCGGGAGAGCGATTTGCCCAAAGCTGCATAACAGAACGTGTCGCCTATGGCGGTGGATCAATCATGTTTTGGGGAGGCATGTCTATGGAAGCAAAAACCGAGCTTGCCTTCATCACCGGACCGAATACTGGTCGCCAATCAAGAGGATTGACTTCCATACGATACATTGAGGAAGTACTCGAGAGCCACGTCGTACCTTTTGCTGGGTTTATCGGCGAAAACTTTCTGTTTATGCAAGATAATGCAAGACCGCATACTGCTGGCATAGTGATCGAGTACCTTCAAGAGGTGGATGTGACCGTTATGGAGTGGCCAGCTCGAAGCCCAGACCTCAATCCCATCGAACATCTATGGGACGAGCTGAAAAGAAGAGTTCGAGGCCGAGATGCTCCTCCATCGACTCTACAGGAGCTGCAACAGGCGATCGCAGAGGAATGGGAGGCTATTCCTCAAGACTTTATCAAAAGTCTAGTAACATCAATGAAAACACGGAAGAAGTCAGTGATTCAGGCTAGGGGAGGGAACACTCGGTATTAATAACAAACTTTAAATTAATTTTATCTTTTAATTTCATAACTTTGACACCAATACTTGAATAAAGAATTTTTTACTAAACATGCATTTTTGTTATTGATCCACAAAAGCATTTTTATGTAATGATTGAAAGACAAATCAGATACCACTGGATAGGATTAAAATAGACTATGAATCTGCATTACAGAAACATAATATTTTTTGTTTTTTTTTAGTTATGTCAAAAAACCATGATGTGCGATTTTTTTGCTCTCAAGTTTAGATCTCACTTCTTTTGTCGTTGAAGTCAACAACCAAGGCATATACGACCTATTTAAATAAGGCAAGGGATGATTACGGGCAACTCAAAGCACGTCGGTAATTGTTAGGTACATGTTTTTAATTTTATATGATTTTTTTATTTATTTTTATTTCATGTTCCTATTCTATTTTAGTTAATTTTAATGTGACATTTCATATTGATTTAATTTACTGTATTATTATTGATTTGTATGTTATTGGTTTTAATTTTATTTCTTAGTGATTATTATTATTTTGTATGGACGGACACTGTCTGAAATAAATGATTATTCTATTCTATTCAAATATCTTAATATTGATCTTGGCTCTCATTTCACATTTATGTTTATGATGGGATTATAATGTCTACTTACTTGTATTCTAATATCTTCCAACACTAAAGATAAGATTATAAGCTATCCCATGTAGATAGGAATCATCAGGCCATAAGATAATAAAGTCGCTGTATCCTATAACCCAAAAAAACCAAGAGTTGAAATTATTATGTTTTACAAAAGTTAGGGTCTATGCACACAGCGTATTCTAAACGCATAAACGATGCGCATATGACGAACTCTAACGCGCTGCCAACAAGATACAAAATTTATTTATTATGTTACCTATGACTTTTTGGAAATGTACGGCACACTCATCTGCGCGCTTAAAATACGGCGTATGCACACTCCCCACGACTTACCTGTCTCCAGAAATTACATTTCATAATGTGAATGGTATTGTAGTCAGTAGTATGGCTGTAACTTAGTCATTTTAAAATACAATTTAATTTTGCAGTTGATTTTGGGAATTCCGTATTATAAACTATAAAGGTCTTAGGGGCCGTTCAAGTATTACGTAAGCAGATTTATTACAATGATTTACCCCCTCCCTTCCCTTGTCAGCAAAAGTAAGCAAAGCTTTTACAGCAGAATCCTACACACACATACGATTAATACTAAAATGTCCACTGTTGTATACTTGAGTATTTTTCGTAAAAGGGGTTTTGTATTAAAAAAAACTGTTGATAAATTCTTAATCTTTTTGGAAAACCTATTCAATGATACCCCAGGCCTGATACCTGGAAGGAGAGAAGGACGAAGGAAAGAGCGTGACAACAATATAAATATCATAATTCCCAATTTCAGATTTATAGAACTAAGGTAATATAATTAAAGTCAGACCGGACATGACGAAACTGTAAGGGTTAAAGTGCAAGTAACTTACAGCTCCAGCACTGGTGATCTGATAAATCAAAATACCTCCAGCAAAAAGGTTGTGCAAATAAATTCCAACTATGTTCACTCCAAAAGCAGCTTCTACGTTTTTGAATATTCTGAAAAAAAAACGAGCACTCAGTGTACCCAGTTCAGTTTCGTGTAAAAGTGAGTTGTTTCATTTTTGAACCTTTGTTAACTATATGCACCATGTATTTAAAAGCTATATCGATGAATTTCAGAACTTTGTTTCGTGTGAACAAGCCTCGCAATTCTAAAAGAGCATTTTCATAGACCTCATCCTGAAACATCCAGTCTGTAATCAGTAGTAATTAATCAAGATAGAGAGAGTAAATATTCGATAGCTATACTTTTTTTATTAATAGTTTGACCACAATCTCACCTTATGGTAAGCGATGATGTGGTTTAAGATGATGTGGATAATGGGAGCACGACGATCTAGAAGACACATCTTCACTCTTACAATAAAGAGGCCCGGATTGTAGTGTTTAGGAAAACAGAAGACGGTAAAGTGTTTCTTAACTGTACGCATTAAGAGGAAATCTGGGCTGCGTTTCGTCCACACAAACGTAGTCCCCTGTTTCCTCTCTGGATAGTGATACTAGGGCAAATATTTATTTACCCATACAATCTACAAGTACCACGGTCATGTCTCTACGTTTAGGTTTTTTCCATAAATTAATTATTATAAAAACTAGGAACCTTCTAAAGTCACAGAAATTGCTAATTTTTACTGCCCCTTTTCAGACATCCAGCAAACAAATTTGACGAATATAAATAAAAAACGAAACGTACAAACATAGCCAAAGCCCTTTTTATTACATATTGAAAAAAAATTAAAATCGGTCTAGTTTTGGAGGAGGAAACAGGGGACTATCAAACAGTGATTTCGTCTATTTTAAATAGGTATAATCAGTCCGATCTGCAGTTGTCTCTATCACAAGCACATAGGGTATACTCGTATAGGGCATAGCGCGACAGCAATAGTTTTGTTAAATACCTATTTTCCAAATGTCTTGCTTCCCGGATTTCCTCTTAAGAACGTACGTAGAATCAACACGGTGAGTGCGAATAAGAGGTATATCAACGAGATATGAATGGTACTAAGCCATACGTTTGCTTGTCTTTTGATGGAAAGTATATGTCGGAACCCGATATTTTTCCACAACCAAGCATTCGTTTGCAAACAAAACTTCAAGTGTTCGTATCGTATCCTTCATTAGGCTCGCATTTGACCAAGATCAAATCAAATCAAATCAAATCATTTATTCCATCACGATTTACAGAGCTGACAATGCTGTTTATGATACAGTGCTAGTTCACAAAGGTTGATTATGTAATAAACATTGCTTACAGAGAGCCTCAAGCTAAGCTTAAAGAATAAGCTTGTGTTTTGAGGCTCAGAGTACGAATACAATTACAAAACCACAAACTACAGAATTGCTCGAACAGCAATATAATTGAGAAAAAATATATATATAATTATTAATAATATTATCATGAGCATGCATTACGTTATAATTACTTAATAAAATAAAACAAAATAGAATAATAATAAAAAAAATTAGGTAAAATCTTACAGGGCTTAATTATGTTTATGATATTAGTGGTGAGTGTGTGTGTGGGTGTTTGAGGGTGTGTGTGCGTGTATATGTGTGTATTGTGTCGTGTGTTTGAGGGTGTGTGTGTGTATATGTATGTGTGTGAACAAGATTTCGCAGAATGGGAAATATGGAATCAAAGGTGAAGTATACTTATATCAAATTAAATTCTCGGTATCACAGTAGGAGAGATTGAGTAACAGTTCTTTTACCATGCGCTTGCAAGTGTAAACACTGCAGGGCTAAATTTCACATAGCCTGCAGACGTTATTATAAGTGTGAGGCAAGGAAAAGTATGGGCTACGACCAGCCATCACAGACCTAATGCAGGGAAGCGGGATGCGGTATACACGCTTTTCCATAACTTCCTCATAGTCAGACCGGGACCCAACGCTTCTATGCGTTTTAACAGTGGCGCTTAAAATGAAGAGCTGTCGGACACGCAGTACTTGGAACTCCTTGTAAAGTTTGTATGTTGGATAGCGGAAGGGTTTCTGCAGAGTCACTTTAATAGGCGCCCTCTGAACTCTCTCCAACTGAATGAGGTAGGATTTACATGCGCTACCCCAAACAGAGACACAGTATTGGATGATTGACTGGCACAGACCCACGTAAACCATTTTGAGTATATAAGAAGGAGCACAATCTCGTAGTTTTTTCATTATATATATGAGTTTTCTAACTCGACCACTTAACATTGAAATGTGTTTCTTATAGTTGATATTTTCATCAAGAGTGATGCCTAAGTAGGCTGTAAAAGAAGTTCGTTCTATAAGATCACACGAACAGGAACTCTGTGCTCGAACACTATCCGGACAGGAGTGGATCCTCATTTCCAAAGATGATGACGGGCTACCAGCAGAAGTTTTTGAGAAAGCGAGATATTTTGTTTTCTTAACGTTTAACGTTAGTAGGTTTTTGTTTAAGGACTGTGCGACCAGGGAAAGACCCTTTTCTGCAAGACAGTATACCTGCTCCCATGAGCTTCCGTGAAATTTCAATGCAGTGTCATCTGCGTACGAGATTACTTCTGCATTTTGTAGTGGGAGATGAAGCAAATCATTAATATATAGCACAAAAAGAGTCGGACCCAGTATACTGCCCTGTGGCACACCAAAACTAATAGGCAGTGGCTGGCTAAGAATATCTCCAATTTTAACGCACTGTCTGCGATTTTGGAGTTAGCTCTCAAACCAGTTGAGAGATATTCCTCTTATTCCAGCTGATTCTAGTTTTTTTAGAAGTAAACCGACGGACACAGTATCAAACGCTTTAGCTAAGTCAATGAAAACGCCAAGACAGTTCTCCTGCCCATCGACATTTTGGGACACTTTATTAACCAGTAACGTTGTGGCGTCTTCAGTCGACCTACCCTTCCTAAAACCGAATTGTCTGTTTGATATTAGGTGGTTACTTTCTAAAAAGGGAACTAACCGGTTGCTAACAATCTTTTCGAAAGCTTTGGAAAGAATGCTAAGAAGAGCAATGGGTCTATAGCTGTCGGGAGTATTTTTAGGGCCAGACTTGTATATGGGTGAAACCGCAGCGACTTTCCAAAGATCGGGGAATATTCCTGTCTCTAGACTCAGGTTATAGAGGTGACTTAGTGGAGCGAGTATATAGCGTAGTATATTTTTTAAGAAAACAGTCGAAAGTTTATCTAAGCCAGGCGCGCTGTCATTTTTAAAATTAGAAAAGATTTTGGTAATTTCATCTGGATTTGTCAGGTACAAGAACAGCGAATTAGCGATGATCACATTAGCGATGGTGCAGTATTACGATGGATCACGCTTGAACAACAGAAACCTGTTCACTCGTGGTTGTAAATTATCAGGAAACAGACTCAGACAAGGGTTTCCACTCATTAGCGTTTTCTTAATTTCAGTTGCTTCATTGTGGAAATGTCGCAATTATTTTTGACCGCTCTCTAACGACTGATCGCTGTATAGACTGTGCACCTTCTATGTAAATATAGAACAAAGAAGAATTTAACGTAGCAACTTACTTTATAATAAAATTGTAGTATTGACTAACTTCAATAAGTTTACGCTGCATGTCGGCTTGTCTCAATTTCCCATTGAACTCATCCTTCAAAACTTGCTTTAGTATTTTGATATGTCCAATGAGATGGTACAAAAAAGCCAAGTTTAATATATCAAACAGTATAATATTTAAGACTGCCAGCGTAGCGCAGTATACCGTAATCACTTGCACAATAGCCCAAGTAATAAAGTTGAATTCGTAGTCGAAAGGCAGCCAGAAATGGACCATGATTTCCAAGCGAGAAGTAATATTGTAGATAGACTCGTTATTTTGGAAGTTGTGTATGATAGGGACTACTAGAAATGCAGAGGTGCAAACGGTACAGAGAATCGAAAGCACGAAAATCGATAAGCGTGTGTATGTCTCCGCTGTTATCAGTATCTAAAACAAAATAATAGTTTTTTGATTATCTGTGCTAGATTTTGAGAGGCTGTTTTAAACGCGACTGGTGGTAATTCTGTTGTTTACGCTGACTAACTAAAATTGTGTTAAATACGAACGGTTTTATTTTGTTCACGCTAAATATCAAATTAGAATGACATTTAAAGTGACATTTCTAAAATTAAGTAATTTTTGTTATGATGGCATGTTTGCGGGCTAGTTTTAGTGATCAATCAAATTGGTGATGACTAAAACTAGTCCGCAAACACGCCTTCTTATTTAAAAATACTTAAATTTAGAAAAGTCACTTTAAATGTCATTCTAATTTGATATTTAGTACGAACAAAATAAGGTAACCGTTCGTATTTGACACAATTTTAGTTTGTCAACGTTTCAACAGAATCGCCACCCCTGTTGGACTTTGATTACAATGCTATGCGAGAGTTTAAGTTATGCATAATAAGAGAGATAATTATCCCCTATTTAAGCTTACTGCGCGCACCCTCCGTGCGCAGTGTAAGATTTGGCATAGTTAAAGTATATATTCCACTTCCATTCACACGCCATTCCTCCGAAATTCGACCACTGTGCACTGGCTACTAGTATTAATAAATATGCATCATATGGCGACGACCTCCGTGGCGCAGTAGGCGAATAGCCAGCTGAGACGCAGGAGGTAGTGGGTTTGGTTCCCGCCGCGGAACAAATGTGTGCATGATCTACAGATATTTGTTCCAGGTCTGGATGTTTTTCTATGTATTTAAGTGTGTATTTACAAAAAAAAGTATATAAATATCCTATCAGTTATCTGGTTCGAGGTTAGTACAAGCTCTGCTTAGTTTGGGGCTAGATAGCGCTGTGTGAAATGTCCAGTAATATTTATTTATTTATTTACATATTAGTGCTTTAATGGAATATTTTATGCGTTGCATATTTTACCTTTTTTACATGCGGCTGTCTATTTTTATGGTAAAAGCTAAAAATATGTATTTGATCCATAAATAATAGCATAGCTTTCTTGTAGCTTGAAGTTTGTGCTACACTTATTTTTATCTGTAAAATTTAACATCTTATGAAAAAGAGGTAATGAATGAAACATAATTTAAGTAACAATTTTCAATGTTACTTTTCTGCTACTACGTTGCTACGTACACGTGCATTATAATCAACTATCTCTTTCTTCAAAGGTTTGCTGAAAGAAAACCGTTATTAGGAATAAGATATCTGGTTTTTTTGTAAGTTTATCTCTGTAATCTATTTGTGTACAATAAAAAAATAAAGGTTAATAGCTAGAATAAAGAGCTAATAAGAGGTTATGGGTTCAAATCCCAGCCGTGGATCAATGGATTTTTCATCATCATCATTTACAGCCCATAAGTACCCACTGCTGGATGTAGGCCTCCCTTTGTAAACGCCACCCTTCCCGATCCTATGCTACGCGCATCCAGGAGTTGCTCGCGACTTTCTTTATGTCGTCGACCCAGCGCGCCGACGGACGTGCTGGACTTCTTAGGTCTGTTCAATAAATAATATAAATCTTACCAGTAATATAAATGAAACTGGCAAAATGGTGTAAATCATTGCCAAAGTATTGAAGTTGTGTTTAGTATAGTTCATTACTAAATACAATATTTGAGAGACAAATGCAATAGGTACAACATACAGTATCACCGTCCTTTGTAAATGACAGCAAATGTGGTTAGGCATTTTGTAAAATGACCAGAATTCAGTATTTAGTGACATGACTGACAGCAAAAATGCCATTACCTTGTAGAACAATTGCTTGCTAGGCGGGTTCCTGAAAAAATAATAGAAGTGTGATGCTGCGACTTCAACTAACTAGTGGTTCGCCCCGAACTTAGATCTCGCGTATTCTTTGACCATCAAAATAGTGCCACGAAATACATAACCAATATACTTGGCATACAGTTTCATTCAAATTAGAAGTAACGGGCGTTCATGTTAATTGGTTGCTTATTTTTGGGGTACAATTTGCAGATCTTCTAGATTTCATACTTTTGCCTATATTTGTGTCACTAAAGCTACACACATACCAAATTTCTGCACTGTGGGGTCACTGGTGTACCCTGTGAATTTTGTCAAAATTCAGTTTTTATCATGGCTAATAGCTCAGTAAACTCAAAACTGCAAAGACTAAACTAAAAATAAAACCGGGGTTGAAATGTACTAATGAAGGGCTTTCTTTTGACGTCCACTTTGATCTAACAGTCTTTTTTTTTACCCCTCTTGAACCCCAATATCTCAGCAATCCCCCCCCCCCCCATTTTTAGATAAGTTAGTTACGTGTGACGTTTATACCTACCTATATACCAAATCTCACGATGATCGGATAAACGCTTAGAAAGTTATCCTCGGACAAACAAACATACATACATACATACAACGCCGATTTGATTGTTTGATGTGGAGATCTCGCTTTGCTCGATCAATTACAATGTTATATGTACGATATAAAGGGTTAAGAATATTATGCATATTTTGGACAAAAAATAGTTCGATTTTAACTAATCGGATATCTTACAATATTGAGTGTGCAACGCTTGATTGATCGACGGCAAACAAATAAAATTTGAAAGCTAAGAAGTTTTGATGATTTTTAACACTACTTATTAGTTCATCTAATAATAAAATCCATTGGATCTCGAGGAGAGATTATGTAGAGTGATACCAAAAAAACCTAGGAAAGTATTATCCCTACAAACCTTAGTGGTTTTTAAGCGCAATTTTTATACATTACTATTTGTACAAAAACAACTAATAACTTTAATTAATTAAAACTTACAAAAGATATTCGTTTGCCATTCTGGCTGTCGTACAGAGCGTAGTCGAGCTTTGCTCTTGTTGAACGGTAAATACTCAATAATACTGAATAAAACGTGTGAGTTTCCACGTTCATTTATTTGTCGGATTAGATTAGATAATTCTGTATTGCACACCATAAAAAAAACAAATAAAAAATAACAACGTAAATCCAGGGATACAAATGGTGGTTTTATCGCTAAATAGCGATCTCTACCAGACAACTTTACCCTATGTTGTACTTAGATCTACAAGTAATTATTAAATAACTAGCTCTTTTTATTTTATTTATTTAATAAGATAAAATTTCTATGCTATTTATTTAAAATTTATTAAAATTTAACTGTTGCCCGCGACTTTGTACGCGTTACACTATTAAATGTGTAGATAACCTAGAAATAAAACTAAACTCGCTGTTGCAACTTGACTTGACACCTCATTTTTATCCCATGGGACCTGATTTATGGAATACAAAGTAGCCTATGTGTTAATACTCCCAATACAAAATTTCATCGACGTGATTGAGTAACAAACAAATAAATAAACAAACATCAAAACTTTCGCATTTATAATATTAGTGTGATGTGATATACATTTTTGCCTGAATTATGATTTACAAGTACCTACTGAGGTATGAAGATCATAATGTTTTTAGGGTTCTGTAGTCGAACTCTGAATCAATTGATTATACGTCTCACTTAACATGTAATAATGAAATGATATGACTGGAGAAATGATATGACTGGGCGAAACAGAACAGTACGAAATAACACCTTAGAGTTACCTAAGCCCAAGCTGGAACGATTTAGGGGTAGTTTCAGATTCGCAGCATCAAAAATATGGAATGATTTACCTCCACCAATCCAAAAAATCCAGAGCTGGAAAAAATTTAAATTATCGTGTAAAAAATGGTTGCTGGACAAACAGAAATCTTCTTGTTGTTGGACGGTTCTACCAAAACAATATTAGATCAAAACCAAGATTATTATTATTAAAATAAATATATGCTTTTAAACATTGATTCGGGTCATTGATTCTTAATATAGACTTCTTCTTAATATAATTATTAGACTAAATTGTACACCTATTTTGAAATTTAATACCTACTTATTTGCTTGTTTGGATTTTAATGTTTACATACTATATCTACCTACCTCTTTTTATTTGTTACTTACCTAAAACAGTGTTAATCTCCATATCGAAAATCTTATCATAAACGAATGATTTAAGTTTATATACATATCTATTCTTGTGTTAGTTACTAGCTATTTTTTATTAGAATAAATACTTAAGTGTCTGAACCGGTTAATCTACACTGCACTAAGGTTAGCTGAAATAAAATGCTAATTAGCGTTAAGTTTGCCTATGTATTGTGTGTGTGTGGAATTTCTCTAATTTAAGTATTTATGCGATGGGTTTTCGGTAATTGTCAAGTTCTTTCTTTTGTTACTATATAATTACTACTTGTTAATTCAGTGTATAAAGCTGACAGTTCCCGAGCACCTTATCTGTGGCGGCGGCAGCAGCAGATGTTTCTGCCAAGGCGAGGCTGAAAACCAGCGTAGCTGAGCCCTCGACCTATTTACCACCACCCTCTACCTTAGTGCTACCTACGATAATGTACTAATGTTACTTAGAATTAGGCCTACTATTAAACTTACCTAGCTTTATTTAGTACTTATTGTACCTACCAACTTATGTTAGCATAAGAGGTGTGTGTGTAAATAAATGCCCTTTTATTTTATTTTATTTTATTTTTATTTTAAATAAAAACAAGCAATTTTTGTTTACTCATTTACCCAGTCATGTGGTTTTTTTTAATATGTCTTCCAAAAACACTACAAGGAATACTAAATATTTCTTGATCTAATCTGTTAACGAAATATCATCATTCATCATTGAGCTTAACTGATAGCCCACTGTTGGGTATAAGCCTCCTCCCTCAAATGCCACTCCAACTTATAGCAGAGAATGTTCTGAGGAACTATTCGATCTAATCTCGTCTTCGAGATTTTACCACCGCACTTCTCGACAACGGAATAAAGCCCATCCACATATCGTCAACAATCGTGTATCGCGCACCACACGCTTCATGCGATGTTTTCTACCACATACTTGCAAGATGTGGAATGAGCTACCATCTGAGGTTTTCCCGTTAGGCTACAATGGTTCGCTTCAAGCATAATTTAAATAGGTTTCTGTAGGGTAGGGAATGCGTCGACAATACCCCGGGTCAAGGGCGGATCCGGGGGGGGGCATGGGGGTCATGACCCCTCCCCCGGGCTGGGTCCAGGACCTAGGTGGACCACTAATAAAAATTGTTAAACATAACACATGACATTGACCACGACTATGTGACCCCCCCCCCCCCGGCACCAAAGCCCCGGGGTGTTGCCGGTGTCAAAAGGCGACGGTTACCGATTTCCATCAGGTGGGCCGTAAGCCTATTTCCCCAAAACTATCATAAAAAGAAACCGATCACGTGCTACACGGATCCAGATACTAGTGGTTCGCCCCAAACTGAGATCTCGCAAGTCTCCCATAAAAACAAAAAAATATTATTCGTAATCTTTGGCTTTGAAATAGTGCCACGAAATGGATAACCACATTACTTGACCTACAGTTTCAATCAAATTACAGGTAACGGGAGTTCATGTTAATTGGTTTTCTTTTTTGAGGTAGAAATTGCAGTTATTCTGGATTTCAGACTTTTGCCATCAACACTCTCATCAACTCAGCACTGTGGGGTTACTGGTGTACCCTGTGAATTTTGTCAAAATTCAGTTTATATTATGGCTAATAACTTAAAAGCTAGGTTAGGTTTAAACTAAAAACTAAAACGGGTTCGAAATGTACTCTCAAACCTTTTATTAGACGTGCCATTTGACCGGATAGTTCAATTTTTTTTTTTTACCCCTATTGGACCCCAATATTTCAACAAGCCTCATTTTTAGCTCATTGAGTCACACCAAAATTGTACCATCACTAAATATCTATATACCAAATTTCACGATGATCGGATAAACGCTTCGAAAATTATCCTCGGACAAACAAACATACATACATACAACGCCAATTTGCCCAAGTTGATTTGGAGATCTCGCTTCGCTCTTTCAAATATAAATCTACAAAATGGCTATTTTCGTAATACATGTGTGTGTGAAAAATCTAAGAAAGGCGTATGCAATGGAAATAGTTACCAACGACATTGTAAATTAGAAGTCTTTTTCATAATGCTTGCTTGCTTACTGTTTGTTATTAATTTTCATCGATATCAAACGACTCAATTTCCCTATATTCAAGACAAGTTTCCATTGAATAAATTGCTTTAAAATATACCTGTTTTGCTGTTTTATATGACAAAATCAATAGTATTAAGTTAACCTAACCTAATCATATGGGGTGCAGCTCCAGACGTACTCCGGCACTACTGGCCTGGCACTGTGCTTTTCAGCCGGCGAATATGCTTGCTCAGTCTGGAACCGGTTTGCACATGCAGAGGTCGTCGATGTCGCGTTAAATGATACATGCCGGATAACAACAGGATGTCTGAAGCCAACCTCTCTAAACCTGATATAGCCTTTGGCAGGCATATCACCCCCTGGAGTGCGACGAGATGTGGCTTGCTCTATTGAAAAGCACAAACAAGAGCATGATTATCGACACCCCTTATATGACTATAACATCCGACAAGGCCGCCTTAAAAGTCGAAAGAGCTTTCAACGCTTCATAAGGGCCACGAGCGATGCCCCGGCTGCTACTAGACGCACTCTGTGGGAGTGAATAGGTTTCTTCTAGGCAAGCGTGTACCATCGTAGACTGCATCATCGCTTATCATCTGGCGAGATAGTGGTCAAAACCACAGTGGTCACAGGCCATAATATATATAAAAAAAAACATTCTTTATCATAATAAACCTGTACTTACATTTTTACATTCTGTTCTTACATTTTTGGCTGTACCATACATTTTCAAGGAACAAAAACATTGTTTGGATTAAATACTTTTTCTTGAATACAATGTTGGTTCTGGCAAAGCAAAGGATACCAACTATGACTGTAGGGTGTTTGATAATATACGCACATAAATGAAAGGGGTTATTTTGATGTGCATAATAAATAAATTTGTGAAATGTTTACCATAGAAATGTGAAATTTATTTTGGCATGTAAAAAAAAACACTTTATTAAACAGAGACAGTGTTGGTGACGTGTCGAGGTTTCTTTTGTTGTCTCTTTCTAACCCAAAACCCGCAGCCATTTCCGAAGGAGATATCATATCGGCCTTTATTTTTGGATGTCGATTGCAAGAGTAGGTAGTAATTAAAAGAATTTAATATAAAACACCTTCAGATTTTCAAAGTCTTTGTATAATCGTTATGAAATTACAATTACGGTTATGACCGCGTTGCTTTACAGCTCCAGAACGAATGCCAGGTGCTGTCGAATTGACGAACAAGAAATATAAACCGTTGGAATAAAACGTGTTCCCAAGTTTTTAAACAGTCAACTTTCGACAGCAACCGGATTTCCGTCGAGGTATTCAACTTCAACAAAACAATTAACAGTTAATTAAAGGACAAAAATTGGTTCTAAAATCGTATTTATTAGTATTATATATTATAGTATATGTAGTATTTTAAACAATGTATTTTTAAATGACAAATATAAAATAGATTACTTCCGTCAATATTTCATTAATCATGAATTACTAAATCAATAAATTGCAAACAAATATTAAATTATACAAGTAAATATTAATATAAATTAAAATCATAACTTGTAGGCAAAGCTAAAATTTTTAAACAAGATACTATAAATTACAAATTTAATTATAGCTCACTTCCGTTAATATTGCTTTGATAATGCTAATTTAACTCATTAAATACAATCATTAAATAATACCAGTAAATATTTATATAAATAAAAGAAATAATCTGTAAGCAGGCTAACAATTCGTCCATCCTGACAATGGTTCGCGTCCTCGCGGACTTAAGATAAATAATACACATAAATAAAGAACGTAAGAAAAACCAAAAAAAAATACACACAAAGTATTACCTAAGTTCATATTATTTTTATAACAATAATAAAATTATACAATTTTCATCCTACCAATTCCAATTCAAATTTTTAATCCTACAGCATTAGTATAACAAAAAAAAATACAAATATGTATATAGGTAATTATGTCAAACTAATGTTACATTGAGCTTTACAGATTAGAATTTATATTTTATTACAATATATTTTATAATATATTTTAAACAGACGGGGACTATTGCAACAAAGATTAACAATACCGCAATTTCAGTATTGTTAGAAATATCCGGAAAAGAGGCGGGGCCTAGCGGCAACGTTCGATGACGTAACGCTATTGGCATGCACAAGCGGCTGGCGGGGCGGCGCGCGGCGACCGGCTCTCACTTTCGGTTTGACACTTGAGCGTGGTGGACGCGTTTTTCGACTGTTATTGTGTTGCTTTGTTCATATTATTTAACTTCAAATTGTATTATCGTGTACAAGTTGCATATAGTTTTTGTGATTCACCTTAGGTTTTTGATTTCTTTTTTTTTTAAATCATTTTCATTATCGATCCATAACATCAGAAGTGGGATAACAGGACGCCTGTCGCTAACGGCAATCCGACTTTATTTTTATTTTATTTTTTTCTTTGTGATTTGGTTTGTGAGTTTTTATAGCAGTAAAGTTAATTGTTGTACTATAAAAACGTTGAATTTGTATACCTAGTGGTTTTAACAAATTGTAAGTACCAAGTAGATTTTATAATGCCGAGGCATTCTTCTAAAAAGAAGAAAACCCGTGATAGATCAGGACATCGCAGTAAGTCTCGTAGGCGACGTCATGACAGCTCATCTGGCTCCCGCGAGAGTCATAGCAATCAGGCATTAGACGTAATTCTTGGTAGACTGAGCGCGATTGAAGACAGGCTATCTGTCCAGTCGTCAACGCCAATATCTGTGCTACCACGTACACCACGTGAATGTCATACGCCGCCCCTGCCTACTTCAGAGCCCAGTGTGAACTCTCATTCCACTGCGGCAGAGGTTCCGGCAGAACACTTTAATCAGGAACCTGTTCTCAACGACGTAACGGACAAGCTTGTGGGCGCGTTGTCATCCTTAATACAAGTAAGATCAAACCATTACTATGTATCTAACTTCGATCCTAATGTTCACAACTTCAGTGTTTGGTGTGCAGAGGTTGATCGTGGCCGCGTAGCAAATCGTTGGGACGATCGCGAGTGCTTGTCGCGTATTGGTAGCTGCCTCAAAGGTGACGCGAGGACGTGGTTATCCGACTGGGTTACGAATGATCGTACCTGGACTAATTTCAAATCGGAATTTAAGTCCCTCTGCCCACAAAACATTGATGTTGCTAATATTTTGTATGATGTGATGTGTACTGACTCGAAGAAATTTGTGACGTATGCCGAGTATGCACGTAAGTCATTGTTGCGTTTAAATATCGTCAGCGGGTTATCAGACGATTTAAAAACTGCTATTGTTATTCGTGGTATTACAGACCCACAAGTAAAAGCAGCCGTATCCAATGCTAAACTACAACCTAACCAGTTAGTTGAATTCTTGACCGTGTACAATAAACCGAAAATAGATTCTCGAACTACCCACAATCTTGCCCGTTCGTCAAACAATGAGAATCGTTTTTACACTCGAAAACGTGATGCTCCGAAGTCAGACACGCGAATAAAATGTTACGATTGCGGGGGTTTAGGTCACAAAAGAGACACCTGTCCTAAAAAGCAGAAAACTGAATCAAACACATCTGATACCACCACAACCGCAATATACAAACCATCAGTGGCCTGCACTTATTGCAAAAAGTTAGGACACTCGATAGACAGGTGCTTTGTTAAGCAACGTACCCTATGGTCTCACGAACGCTCCAATCGTGTACCAGAGGATAATTTCCAAGACCCTTAAACCACTGACAGACACTGGAAAAGTTTTATGTTACATAGATGACGTGTTCATCATGTCTGACTCGGTTCTAGAAGGTATCGCTACTCTCCGTCAGGTTCTTGAGATTCTTACGAAGGCAGAGTCCTCGATAAATTAAAAAAAAATGCTCTTTTCTGAAGACAGAAGTAGAATATTTAGGTAGACTCATTAGCCAAGGTCAGGTACGGCCGAGCCCTAGAAAAGTAGAGGCACTAGTCGAATCACCCAAGCCTAGTAATGTAAAGCAAGTGCGGCAATTTTTAGGTCTTACTGGCTATTTTAGGCGGTATATAGCCAGTTACGCTGTTAGAACTGCTAGCATTGCGAGGTTAACTAAAAAGGGGCAACCGTTTATTTGGGGCGCTGAACAAGATTCAGCTCATAAATACATCATTGACTGTTTAACACAAGAGCCCGTGCTCGCAATATTTGACCCAAAATTGCCAACTGAGCTATACACCGACGCTAGTGCAATTGGTTTCGGTGGAATTTTGTTGCAAGAACATGAGGGTAAGCGGAAACGAGTAGTCGGATATTTTAGTAAAGCAACCCATGGTTCTGAGGCTCGTTATCATAGTTACGAGCTCGAGGCCTTAGCAATAGTTAAATCACTCCAGCACTTCCGTCATTATCTCATTGGTGTGAACTTTAAGATAGTGACGGATTGCAACTCATTAAAATTGACTGAGCGAAAAAAGACCTTATTCCCCACGTAGCTCGATGGTGGGTCTATCTACAAGACTACACGATTGAATATAGGAAAGGTGCTCTCATGCAACATGCCGATTTTCCGGAATCCGGTTCAAGTTTCCCACATTCGTAGGCCAAATAATTGGGCTCAGATAGCTCAGACAGCTGACACTGAGACCCAAGAGCTGATGGAAAAGTTAAGAGATGGCCACTTAGATTCATCCCGTTATGATGTCAAAAACAACCTGCTGTACTACAAGTATAGTCCTACTGGCGAGGAAACACGTCTCTTATGCTTTATTCCTAAAGGACACAGACTTAGTCTCTTACGTGTTTTCCATGACTACCATGATCACTTAGGTATTGATAAGACTTCTGACCTGATTCTCCGCCATTTTTGGTTTCCCGCCTTAAGACAATTTGTAAAGAAATACGTTACCCATTGCGTAGTTTGCTTTTCGCATAAAAATATACCTCGTGCACCTCACCAGCCCATTCAGTCATGGACTAAACCCGATGTACCTTTTGCTAATGTCCATCTCGATGTTCTTGGTCCTTTGACTGAGTCAAATGGCTTCAAATACATTTTAATCCTTGTAGATGCGTTTTCGAAATATTGTCTCCTCTACGCTCTCTATAGGCAAGACACCGAAGAATTAAAACGCGTATTTTCAAACGCCATTTCCTTGTTTGGGACTCCATCTCTGATTATAACTGACCAAGGTAGAATGTTCGAAAGCTCAGGCTTTCAAGATTTGGTAAATGGTATGGGATGTTCTACGCATTTGATTACACCGGGAATGCATTGTGAAAACGGACAAGTAGAGCGTTACTGCCGTACTGTCCTAAATATGTTACGAATTGAGGTTAATGTCAAGGGTGGTAGCTGGTCCGATGCATTGTGGAAAATTCAGTTAACACTTAACATAACAAAACAGTCTACCATGCAAACCTCCCCCCCTACTTCTATTAACTGGGGTTGAAGGGGCTACGCCCGTCCTTAAGTCGCTTGTTACGGATTTGTCTTTAGAAAACAGTCATCCGAATCGGGAGGCCATAGTCACACTTCGCCGGCAAAGAGCTTCCGAGTTGTTGGAAGCAAACCAAGAGCGACAAGACCGCCGTGTTAACACAACTCGAAAGGAGCCGCGTGCATATGCGGTTGGCGATTTTGTTTTTGTTGGTAAAAGTTCGCAGAGCTCTGGCAAGCTGGACTCCGGCATGACAGGTCCATACAAGGTCGTTCAAGACCTACCTCACCATCGCTATGAGCTGGAGCTCCTAGCTGGATCATATGGCAAGAGCACCCAAGCCGCCGCTGAGCACATGGTTCGGTGGCGCGGCGAATGGACGCCGGATGTATGTGCAATCTTCTTTGAAGGTGGTAAGTCGACGTCGACTCATAAATTTTGGCCTGTCAGATTGCTTGTGATGTATCTCATGTTGATGTGATATGTCGCGTATGACCATAATATTGTGAACTTTGTGCTTACGTTATGGTCTAGGGGGTCGCGATAAGCGAACTTGGTGCTTGTATCGCGGGGCATAGCGATTGCAGCTAAAATATGATGCTTTCGTTATGCGAGTAGTGGCCATAATATTGCGAACTTTGTGCTTACGTTATGGTCTAGGGGGTCGCGATAAGCGAACTTGGTGCTTGTATCGCGGGGCATAGCGATTGCAGCTAAAATATGATGCTTTCGTTATGCGAGTAGTGGCCATAATATTGCGAACTTTGTGCTTACGTTATGGTCTAGGGGGTCGCGATAAGCGAACTTGGTGCTTGTATCGCGGGGCATAGCGATTGCAGCTAAAATATGATGCTTTCGTTATGCGACACAACGACGAAGATCCGGAGTTTGTCGTTTGTGATTCTATTTGCATTTTTGCTTCCTGTTTTGTTTTTTGAGTGAAAACAGTTTCGCTTGCGATGACTTGAGTGCACGCTTGTTATCGTAAAGTGAAATTGTCGTAGCTCTCACACTGTTTTTCAGCTTTGTAACGTTATGTTCTTTTTCAGAAAACAATTTGCTTGATGATGACCCTCTAGATTGCGAAGAGATGTCCATCCCAGACCCCAATAAAGCTGTCGGGGACGCCACGCGGTCAGGAGAGGCCGTGTTAGAAATATCCGGAAAAGAGGCGGGGCCTAGCGGCAACGTTCGATGACGTAACGCTATTGGCATGCACAAGCGGCTGGCGGGGCGGCGTGCGGGGACCGGCTCTCACTTTCGGTTTGACACTTGAGCGTGGTGGACGTGTTTTTCGACTGTTATTGTGTTGCTTTGTTCATATTATTTAACTTCAAATTGTATTATCGTGTACAAGTTGCATATAGATTTTGTGATTCACCTTAGGTTTTTGATTTCTTTTTTTTTTAATCATTTTCACTATCGATCCATAACAGTATCATATCAATTATAGTCCACGCTTGCGATTGTGCACATTGCACTTCTTAATTGTATACGCTTGCTTATATAGGTACGCTCATAGCCAGACACAGATACGCTCATAGCAGTTTATAGGTACGCTCATAGCAATATGTAGGTACGCTCATAGCCGTAAGGTTGACTTTGCACTTTGCTATACTTTATCACTTAAGTTTAATAATCATATATTCTCCAAAAGATAATTATCATCACTTACATGAGAATCAGTAGACATAGATATTTTCTTATAGCAATTATATAATAATGCACTATAATCACTTTACAAATACAATAAGTATGGGTATAATTTACAAATAGTTTTATGGATTGTACAATCAATGTTAAAAAAATGATCATAAAAGAAAACAACTTCCATCTTAAATCATACATTCATAGGTATTATAAATCACACGAGGTATGCAATAATTTTAGTGATAAGTAATTTAATTATTCATTAGCGCTCTCACAATCAGACGATTCACTATCTTTGATTGTAAAACAAAGCCAAGGATGTATTTTATCAATTGCAAATACACCTCTGTACGCAGATGTTCCTTTTTTTGTTATTGGCGTGTCCGTTACTTCATACCTGTCATTGTCCAACACCTTAGTCACCCTATACGGCCCTGAACATTTTGGCAATAATTTTCTACTCTTACCTACCGTGTGTGATGCCCTCTCTATTCTAACTAAATCTCCCACTCTAAATTCTAACGGCTTTTTCCTTTTTTTATCAAACCTATTTTTTTGTTGTTCCTGAGATTTTTTTGTATGTTCGTCTACTTGACTTCGAATTTGATGTAAATTATTACTTTCCGCGTTACCACTACCACCATCAAAAGTACCCACTATATCAGAACTAATCTCTGAAACAATATTGCCCTCACTCATTCCGGTAAGCCTAAGGCCAAACAAAACTTCAGAGGGGGTTTTGCCGGTGCCTTTGTTAACGGTATTGTTAAGGCCCCATTGCACTTGTAACAACCTATCATCCCCAAAGTCTCTCATCTTTACCATGATTCTGAGCAGCTAATGAATCTAGAATGGTCCGGTTATACCTTTCTACCTGGCCATTTGCTCTAGGCGAGGCAACCGCATTTTTAATATGTTGTACTCAGACTTCTTTAAGAAAAACTTTGAATTTTTTACTTATAAAAGACGTCCCTCTGTCGCTAACTAAACGTTTTGGTAAGCCAAAAGTGCCAAAATAGTCTTTGAGAACGGATATAGTAGAATTGGTTTTGGTATTTTTCACAGCCTTTAAAGCAATAAATTTTGTAAATGATTCTATAATTACTAAAATATAACAGTTCTTCCTTTTTGACTTTACAAACGGGCCAACATGGTCAATATGGATGGTGTGGAAGGGTGTAGTGTCTTTGGGTATGGGATGTAAAAATCCCTACTTTTTTCCAGAGGGTAATTTGTTATGTGCACACTCTAAACATGCATTAACATATTTTTTAACAAATCTTCTCATGCGAGGAAACCAATAATATTGCATAATTTTATCTAATGTTTTGTCAAAAGCAAAATGTCCGATCTCATCGTGATTTTTTTGCAGTATTTGTCACCTACAACCCTTCGGCACCACCCATCTTAACCCATCATCGGTGATCCTATAAACTCTCTCACGTTTAAGGGCAAAGTTTTTACGGACTTCAACTACATCATCGAATTCTTTATCGGACAATATCCTCTTTATACGCTGTATCTCGGAATCCTCTAACTGAACTGTTGTTAGCCAATCATCGGTAATATTCATTATATCATAAGATTCAATAGCATGGATAACTCCTACACTATCCGAGGTCGGATTTTTACTCAACGCGTCAACATGAATCATGCCTTTACCAGATATATAAGCTACATTACAGTCGTATTCTTGAATCAAACACCACCACCGTGCCACTCTAGGTATCATATCACGCTTTAAAAACGTAGCTCTGAGAGAGTTACAGTCAGTTACAATAGTGAAGTTTAATCCAAGTACGTAAGATCTGAACTTGACAAGTGCGGCTATGACGGCAAGAGTCTCCAACTCGTACGACGAGAAGTGAGATTCCTCAGGCGAAGTCTGTCTACTATAATAAGCTACGGGCTTTAAAGCACCATCACATTGCTTTTGTAATAAAACGCTCCCTACTCCGTGCTTGCTAGCATCCGTATGTATTTGTGTTTCAAGTTTAGGATCATACAATGCCAGAACAGGCCGCGACATAAGTGCACTTTTTAGCCGATCAAACGCTAGTTCTTGTCCTTGTGTCCAAACCCAAACAGAGTCCTTTTTTAGTAATCTTGTCAGGGGTCGAGCAATCTCAGCAAAGCCTTGAATGAAACGTCTAAAAAAACTTACGAGGCCCATAAACTGACGTACGTTATGTACGTCTTTTGGTTTAGGAAAGTTCTTAACAGATCAGCAATCCTGTGCGTCTGAGCTCGCTCCTGTACTGACACGCCTCTTTCGCCGCTCTGTTGAGGCTGGACATGTGCCGAAATCATGGAAGCTGGCTAATGTGCAGCCTGTGCCCAAAAAAGGTAGTCGTGCTGACCCATAAAATTATAGGCCCATCTCGGTCACGTCCATAATTTGTAAGACTATTGAATGTGTTCTGAACAACAGGCTCCTGGCACACCTAGAAGCTAATAACCTCCTCAGTGATCGCCAATACGGCTTCCGCCGAAACCGGTCAACTGGGGATCTTCTGGCGTATGCCACGCATTTATGGAGCGAGGCCGTTGAGAAATACGGAGAAGCGCTTGCTGTTTCTCTCGACATCTCAAAGGCCTTTGACAGGGTCTGGCATGATAACCTTATAAGTAAGCTTCCATCTTTCGGTCTACCCACTGGTCTTTGTGTTTGGATCTCTGACTTTTTGAGAGACCGATCGATACGAGTCGTCGTTGATGGCTGCTCGTCCGATCAATTGGCGATTAACGCCGGAGTCCCTCAAGGGTCGGTACTCTCTGCAACTCTCTTCTTGCTGCATATTAACGATCTGCTAAAGCCTGGAACCTTTGGGTATGCGGACGACAGCACAGTTGTGGAGAGTTACACATCTACTGCACGAGCCAGTGGGGCGCAGATTCAGTCTCACAGAGAGGCCATGGTTGAGCGCTTAAACTTGTCCTTAAAGGCGGTCTCCGACTGTCTATAAAATAATGCTAATAAAACCCAGGCGTGCCTGTTTTCTGCGAAACGGAGCTCATTTCATCTGGCTCCTACTTTCCGTAATGTACCCGTGCCGATTTCTGACCACCTCGAGCTTCTTGGTATCTCATTAACACCCACTCTCAATTTTGGCTCATACATTGAGTCGAAAGCCCAGCTGGCCGCTAAGAAGCTTGGAATACTTGCAAAGGTGAGGCAATACTTCACACCGGGACAGTTGCTCAACTTATACCAAGCACAAGTCCGATCATGTCTGGAGTACTGTTCTCACCTCTGGGATGGATCAGCGAAGTACCAGCTAGAGGCTCTAGATTCAATTGAGAGAAGAGCCAAGAAGCTCATTTGCAATGACGAGTTAGCAAAAGCAAGGCTCCACAGCCTCGAGCATCGTCGAAAGGTTGCAAGCCTCTCGGTTTTTTATCGGATACATTTCGGAGAGTGCGCTGCGGAGCTTTTCAACCTAATCCCACCATCCCCATTCTATGATCGGACAACCAGACGCTCCGCGTTGCGCCACCGCTACATGGTAGACATACCTCCCATACGCACAAAGCGGTACTCTTCCACCTTTATTATGCGCACCGCCAAGGAGTGGAACGCCTTGCCTGAGTCTGTGTTTCCTGATAACTACAACCTAGGGATCTTCAAGTCACGAGTGAATAGGTTTCTTCTAGGCAAGCGTGTACCATCGTAGACTGCATCATCACTTACCATCAGGCGAGATAGTGGTCAAACGCTAGCCTATAATTAAAAAAAAAAAAATGACTCAATTTTTCTAGTGCCTGGTCTCACTCCTTCGTGAGAAACTTCGAACCCCAAGTAGTCGACCTGTTTTTGAAAGAAGTGACACTTTTGTGGTTTTAGCGTTAGTCCTGCATCTTTAAACTTTTTAAGTGTGATCTCTAGTTTGTCAATACCTTCCTCAAAGGACCCACTTGGTAGCAATACATCATCCATGTAAGCCAAAGCACTATCAAACCGTGAGTTGCCCAAGACCAAATTGATCGCTCTCTGGAAAACCACGGGAGCGTTAGCTAGCCCAAAAGCCATTCGGTTAAACTCATATTGCCCATCAGGCGTAACAAAAGAGGTTTTATTTTTTGACTCCTCTGATAATGGGATCTGGTAGTAACCAGATGCCATGTCCAGAGTGCAAAAATATTTATTTCCAGCCAAACGATCAATCTGATCCTCAATACGCGGCAATGGATAGTGTTTCTTAATCGTTTTCCTGTTTAATGCGCGGTAATCGACACAAAGTCGTTTATCCCCAGTTTTCTTTTTTACCAACAAGATTGGGCTTGCATATGGCGATTGAGACTCCCTTATGATTCCATACTTCAAAAGTTCATCATCCATAATCCTAACTTCGTCACGTTCAGGCTGACATAACCTATATGGTCGATACACAACTGGTTCTGCATCCCTCAACTGTATATCCATTTGAGTAATTGTTGTTTGTCCAAGTTCTGACAAGTCCTTTGCAAAACAATCACGATATTTGTTCAAAATGTTCAATAACAATAGTTTCTGGCTATCGTCTAAGTTATTATCAATGTTAAAGTCCTCGATTTCAAGTGGAGATAAAACCTTTTCTACTCTATTAATAGACTTTATGCTGTTAGTTCCACATTTTAACGGCTCTCGAATAGTACATGCACGTGCAACTACTTCGCCTTCCTTAAATCGTACTTCACGGTTATGTTCATTTAAAACAGTTATATAGCCGGTACCATTTTTTAGGTTATAATTACCAATTTTGACTCTATAGTTTAAACGATGACCACTTTCAACCAAGACAAGACCACTAAAATTACTTCCCGAGTTAACTTTTACAGAAACACTACCCTGGACCGTAACACTTTTAAGGGATTTCAGAACCAGCCGTGCACTTTCTTTCATACGTTTGTCAATAATAACCAATTCTTTATCAGATTTAAACACCTTTATGTGTGATTGTTCAGTAGCTGTTTGACCTATTAGCATATGGTATTTCAAGTAACTATCAGGAACAATGACAACATCTACATCAATACTGACACCGTCAATAGTCAGTGACAAAGGAGTCATACCCAATGCAGATGTCAATGTATTGCCAAATCCTTTTAGAGTGCATAAATTATCAGTTTGCCATTTTTCTGGTGATATTAACTTTTTTATAACCGACTCCTGTATCAAAGTACATTGACTACCAAAATCTACATACCCCGTTAATGGAACATCATTTATCTTAACAAGCTTGATAAATTTTTCATCAGCTTGTAAATTACCACTATTATTTAGTCACAAGGTCTTAACTTCAGCTTTATCCTTCCACACGTTTCTATTGCAATTGGGATCGTCGTGACCTATGCGCTTACATCGTTGACACTTAACAATTGGTTTTTTGCAACTAGTTACTATGTGACCTATTTCATGACAATTGAAACACTTGATAATATTTATATCATTCCTAAATGGTTTACGGAAAGTTTCGGTAACAGGACGCACAGTTTTTTTATTGAGTTTATCTGTACGATTGTGCTTAACACTCCTAACGTAACCCAATAGTTTATCTGCATCCTCAAAACCTACAGCCTCTGCACCATACCTAACAGACCTATCATCGATCCCGTGCACAATGCAATCGATTGCGTTTCTACCAATAATGTGACACCGATTCAATAACATTAATTTTTCATAATAATACTCTTCCAAGTCGTCTCCAAACTTTGCTCTTTTAGTTAACATTTCCGAAAGTAATTGGCCATAATTTTCATAGGATGGAAAGGCTGACTTAAGTTTCTCCACCCATTCATCCCACGTGAGCAATAGCGAAGGTTGACCTTCATACCATTTTTTTGCAGTACCAACAAGTTTAGGGAGAGCGTAATGAGCAGTTTGTTTACTATCCCAACCGTAAATCTCAGAGCTCTCCTTTATTTTGTTTAACCACGAAACAATTGTTTGGTTCTTTGCTTTAGGGTCGAATTCTGGAACTACATTATGATTTGAAAATCTATCTTTACCATGTGGATTTACGGTTGTGATCGATTTCAAGGACTCCTTTATACATTTCAGTTACTCGTTTGGCATAGCCTCATTTATGGATGGCCGTGGCGTCACAGATGTACCTCGATTGTCACGGTGAAGCCGGACAGGGCTGCGTGACCTAGTATCACTTCTCCTTGGGGTACGTAGTATGTGACGCCTCTGCCTAGTACAACTACGTTCCCTATTATTAATCCTACGTTCCTGCACTAGTGATATCCATTGGTGTAAATGTGGAGTGTCTGACCTGTTTCGACTGCTCCTGTGCGCCCTAGTTCTGGATCGTGGCCTTCCTCTGAATCGCCGGTAGTCCGAAGCAACCGCGTTGCCGTAGCGCGATGACCCTCTGGGCTGGCAGCGGGTGGAGGCGCCCAGTATGGCAGAGCGCGATCTGCTTCTGGACCGACGACCGCCAGAGGAGCCTGCGACGCCGGAACGTGATCGTCCTCTGAATCTACGCCGCTCTGGAGGGCCTGCAATGCCAGACCGGGCTGGATAATGGCCTCTTCGTTGACGCGTCGCGCGTCTGGTCCGAGACCGGCCCCGTTCCGGTTAAACATTTAAGGGATCAGACCCTTTTTGTCCACTTACCGACCGGTCTTTAGACATTCTGTTCCGAAATAAAACAAGGATACCATTAGCTTCATACCTTCTATTAGATACACACAAAAAACATGTAAATGATGCCTTAAGAGGTGAAATATCATTAAAACCTATTTACTTAGACGTGTCTTCTTCTCACACACACCGGCGAAGCCGGTGTGGGGGATGCAGTGCCGGGCTTTTTGGCCCTTTCCTGCAGAGTTCTTTCCGCCCCCCGTTTCAACGGGGGGGTCATCGGGTCGGCTCGCGGAGCCTCAGGTTTGTTACTCACGCGTTACTGGCCGCCCGATGCTCACTCCGCAGGGAGGATCGTCGGACGGTCGCCGCGCAGGTACCTTTGTTGGGAGGAAGGTAGGGGGAAGGGATGTGGGAGGGATGTCCCCGTCTGACGATGCCTGGTCCTCATCGTCAGTTTCTGTGACCAGCTCCCGCGGATACGGCTTACTCTTAGGGGGCCTTTCTGTGAGAGGAGCTAGTTCTCTTAGATGTTTGTAAGAGGAGGTGTCGAGGCGCGCAAACATCCTGGTTGCTAGGCGGCCTATAAATTGGTCTAAGCTCTCAATTTCTAGGTCTCGCTGAATGGTGGCATTCCGTACGTACCGTGGTGCGTCTACGATCGTCCGGAGGCATTGGCTTTGCTGACTTCGCAGTGTCTTTCTGTGGCCTTCGGCTAACAAAGCATACCACGCGGGGGCCGCGTATGTGAGACGCGGGCGGACGTAAGTCTTGTACAGTCCAACCTTCATTCTGAGTGGAATGTTGGACCGGAGGACGGGCTTCAGTAGCGCTCTAGTAGTACTCGCTAGGCCACGGACGTTCCTGGCGTGTTTACTCATCGTGAGGTTCCGGTTTAAAGTAACCCCCAGGTACTTAGCCGTGTGCGACCAGGCCACCGGTTGTTCCTCCAGGGTGAGTTTTGGCGGTAGTGTGAGCCTCTTCGAGAATGCCACCGCCTGTGTTTTACCCACGTTGACACTCAGTCTCCATTTTGTCAGCCAGGCGGGGAGCTCTGCTAGGACCCTTTGCATTTTGGTGGCGGCGTGATTGAGGTTCATGGATTTTGTGATATATGCTGCGTCGTCCGCGTAAAGGGCTAACAGAGCATCTTCTGAGTTGGGTATGTCATCGGTGTATCGTGAGTAACACACAGGGGAGAGGCAGCTGCCTTGTGGTACTCCCGCCTCTATGGGTCGTCTGGAGGAGAGCGCTTGCTCCACACGCACTGAGAAGCTGCGGCCTTGAAGAAACGACGCTATTACCTTCACCACCTTCTGCGGTATTGGTGAGGTAGCCATCTTATAGAGGAGTCCCGCGTGCCAGACTCGGTCGAACGCTTTTTCCATGTCCAGGAATACTGCGACTGAGTGTTCTCGCCTGTTGTGGGCGGTAGTGAGGTGATGCAGTACCCTACACAGTTGTAGTGTTGTGCTGTGTTCCGACCTGAATCCGTACTGTTCTGGACGCGGGGGGATGTGGGGATTTATGTGGGTGAGGAGGAGCTTTTCAAATGATTTTGATAGGCTAGGAAGAAGGGTAATTGGACGGTAGCTCTCTGGGAGCAGGATGTTTTTGCCGGGTTTCGGTATCATGATAACCCGGCCGGATTTCCAGGGAGAGGGGAAGTGACCGCTTCTCATGATCCCGTTGAAGAGTCGGGTCACGGAGGCGATCATTTTGTAGGGGAAGTGGCGGATGGCAGCGTTCGTTATATTATCTTCGCCGGGTGCCTTCGTTGGCTTTGTCCGGCGTATGGCCCGTTGGACTCCACTTCTGTTGTGTGTACCGGATCTTTGTCTGGGTTGTTCTTGAACTGAGCCTCAAGGCTGTCTGCGAAGATCTCCGCTCTGTCTTCAGCTCGGTATCTTGGGTTACCATCTTGGTGCTTGAGAGGTCGAATAGGAGTTGGGGTGTTCCTCAGCTGTCGACAGAGCTTGTGGAGCGATGCCCAGTCTTCTGTGGCGTCTTCTATCCTGCTCTCCCATTTCTTGGCGTTGTCCTCCTGTATCTCTGCTTTCACCTCGTCGCAGAGGGCGTTCAGCTTGGTCTTTAGACGTGGATCTCTTGTTCTCTGCCATTGTTTCCTCAGCCTACGTTTCTCTGATAGGAGTTTGGTCAGGTGTGCTGGTGCTCTCGCTAGTCTGTTGTTGCGAGGTGGTAGTGAGGCTTCGGAAAGTGCCCCTTGGATTGCGCTCGTAATCTCCGCGGCCAGTTGGTCCACTTCTGCGGGGTTTTCCACTGGTCGCGTGGGGGCTGTGTTCTGTAGGGTCTCCGAGAACAAGGTCCAGTCGATTCCGGGTCTTGGTCTTGGTGGTTTGAGAGCAGCCGGGCTGGTTTCCAGAGTCAACAGGACTGGTTGGTGGTCGGACTGTAGCTCGTCGAGCAGTACCTCCAGCTTCGGGTGGTTTGGTAGGTTGGTGTGGACTGCGAGGTCGATGACGTCAGGTGTTTGGTTCACCTGGGTAGGGTAGTGGGTGGGCGTCTCTGGGCCTGCGACCTCGTAACCATGGGTTTCCGCATACTTCTGGAGGATACCGCCGTCCCTGTTCCTCAGGTTTGAGTTCCAGTTCCTGTGTTTGCAGTTCCAGTCCCCGGCCGCTATCATTTGGCCTGTTGGAGGTGTGGGTAGGAGCTTCCGGAGGTCCGCTTGTGCTAACGGCGTACTTCCTGGGGGGTGGTAAATGGCGTGGATTTGAATGGGGTTGCCGTCTATACAGATCTCAACCCCCAGTGCCTTCATGGACATCAAGTCTAGCTCCGGAAGCGGTTGGTGGACCAGCCGTCTCCTGACCAGGACCATCAGACCCCTGATGCACCTTCCCTCCGCGCTTTGGTCGTCCTTTCGATATTTCTGGTAGCCCGGGAACTTAGGCTTATCGGTGCTTTTTAGCATAGTCTCGTTGATGAGAGCCACGTCTATGTTTTGCTCCTTGAGTAGGGGCCTCAGAAGTAGTGTTTTGTTCCCCTTCTTACTTGTGAGGCCCCGAGCGTTCCAGAACATGACTCTCAGTTCCCTACTTTGAAGAGCTTCCCGATCCCGCTGAGCACAATTGGGATCGGGTCTCCCCCCGTTCGCAGGGTTTGGAGGACCTCCTGTAAAATTTGCAGGGCCGTGTCCAGCAACTCCAACCGGTCGCTGTCGTAGCGGTGGGTGGTCTTGGGTGGCGGGGGTGCAGGTCTGTGCAGTTTCCCCCCCTTGCGCTTGGGTTGTTGTGGTGGTGGCTGTGGGTTGGAGTGCTGGCTCAGTTGCTTGGATTCCTGCTCCTGGGGGGCGGGGGTCGGGGGTGCTCCTGTCCTGGGAGCCCTTTTTCCGATCACCGCTGGTTTGCTGATCCGAGGGGGCTGCGGGGGTCGCGAGGGTGGTGCATCCGAATCCGAAGAAGAAGATGGGTCCTCTGTCATTCTTACCCGCTTGGTTCTCCTCTTTTTCTTTTTGGGGGGTTTTGCCCTCACTAGAGGTGGGGCATTTGCGGGGGCCATCAACGAATGTCCAGAGGACTCCTGGACCGTGTTTATGTGAGGGGGCTGTGGGGCGGCCGGGGTTTTGGTACTCCCGACTGCAGCCATGCGGGGGCGCTCGCTACGATGGGGGGCCGCTGAAGCGGCGGTGTAAGCCGAGGTGCCAGCCCTCTTATTCCTGGCCTCCTTCTTGTATACGGGGCATGCTTTGCTGTTTGCGGTATGTGCCCCCTCACAGTTTGCGCATGTAGCAGGCATGTCCCGTGGTCTGGGGCATTCTCCCGCGAAGTGGGGTCCTCCGCACCGTACACAGGCTAGGGGCCGGTGACAATTGTGGCTGCTGTGGCGAAAAGCTTGGCAGCGGTGGCATTGGGCGGGGCCTTTTTTCCCCTTCCAACTCTCTATGACTACCCCGGGCATACATAATAGCTCGGTTACGTTGTATATGTCCGGGGTGAGGTTAGGGGTCCTCTTGAACTTTGCAAAGAATATGCACCCCGGCCGGTCTTTAGATGGGCGGACGACCCGGATGGCCTCCGGTTCGAACCCCAGCCGGCGGAGGTCGCCTTCTATTTCTTCCGTGGGTGTGTCTGCGGGGAGCCCGCGTATAGCCACCTTTAGGCTAAGCTCCTCGGGGAGAGCGTACGAAAACCAAATAACCTTTTCCGTACGCTCTAGCGTCGTCAAGTATGCCTGTACGGTGCGGTATTCTTCTCCGGTCGCTGGTGAGAAGCGGACTCCTTTTCCGTATGGGCGGGCATTCGGTGGATGGCCTAGGCGTTCCCTAAGAGTTTTGAAGTGTGTAGCCCAATTGGGCAGCACTTCCACTATTAGCGGGGGGTATCTCGGCTTAATTACGGCGGTTGGCTTGTCGTTATTTGACAAGCCTTCCGGGTTCGGGGGCTGAGGGGGTGGGGGGGTGGTGGCAGATAATGCGGGTGGTAATGGTGAGGACGGTACCTTTTTAGTTCCTGCCGCCGATGCGTAGGAGACAGTCTTGGACGTGGAAGGCTGCTGCTGGTCCAGGGGCGATGGTTGCGGGCGTTCGGGTCTGGGAGCGCGTTGCGGGAGTGGCGTGAGGTGCGGCTTGGCGCATCTGCGCTTCACCTCCTCTTCCGACGGGCTGTCGTCGGCCCGCTTCCTACGCAGGCCTGGGGTCGGGGTATCCGGGATCTCTATTGTTTTGTGCCTCTCCACTACGGCGGCTTCCTCGGGTGTGGGCGTCGCTGGGGCCGAGAGGTTCCTCTCGTCCTCCTCTAGGGTGCTCCTCAGTACGCCGAGGTATTTGGCGGGGAGGCACTTCGCCTCTATTAGCCTTTCCATGATTATGTAGCTCCTGTCGATCTCGGATCTTGGCGACAGAGGCTTCACAATCTGTGGCTTGGGTGGGTTTGGCGGAGGCATCTTGTCCGCGGGGGTGGGAGGGTTTCCTACCGGCACTGGGCGCGGCGTTGGGGTGCTGGTTTTCTTCTTCCTTTTCTTCTCTAGGAAGCGTTCGATCACCTGCCCTACGATCTCCGAGCGCGAACGCGAAGCCGAGCTGTCGCGGCCCGAGCTGGACGCGCGACTCGAGGGCAGAGATGTGTCGGAGGTCTCTGGGAGGAGGGAGTCCTTTCGGGAGCTCCGACCATCACGGGCGGGCCCACCGGAAGGGGCGCCAGCGTCCGACATCGCGCGTAATCACACAAACACGGAACACTGGACAGAGTTAGTACGGCACAAAAACTACACAAAACACGTAGTTAGGCACACGCCTTCGCGCGACCGGGGACTAGCGAGACGACGCCAGCACCTCGAAACCGTAATCCCGTTCGGGTTTAGCGGCTCGCGGCACTGGGTACTGCTGTCTCGCAGTCCGGAACTCGTGGGGAAAGGCGGTCCCCGCACACTTAACAAAGCGGGTCGGACTCGGCAGACGTTTCCAGAAGAAAACGCTGCCGAGATCGTTCGGAGCAGAGGGTCCGTGCGCGCGCGAAAAACTGTGTGGACGCGGTAGGCGAATGAGCCGGTCCCTTGTTTACTTAAACAGCTATTTACTTAAACAGTGCGTTTTAAAATAAATTAAGCTATTAGTGGCCTACACCCCCGACACACCCCGACACCAGAGGATTCACTACTACTCAAAGTTTCCTTCTTCCACGAACCTTCTTTGTTCCTTCACTATTAACTTTTTGCCAGTGGTTTCGCACACGTGGCTTGTCAATAAAAAAAAATCTATATCTTATTCCAGTTTGTAATCTATCTATATACAAGATTTCATCGAAATCCGTTCAGCCGTTACGACGATAAATCGTAACAAACAAAGGAATTCACTTTCGTATTTAATATTAGTATGGATGATTTACCCATTTCTGCATTATACAGTAAAGAAGGAAAAATTTTAATAAATGGAATTATAATCCGATAAGATGCTTCCGTAAATCGTTGACAGGCACAAAAAAAAACAGATTTAATTGTTCTACCAGAGCGTGCCTGTATATTTGCGTAGCTATGACAAAGTATTTCTTCTAGTACATTTGTATCACTTATGTAACGTAACAATTTTAAAAATCGAACGTAAATGAACGATTTCTAGAATAAATAATACCAGTTTAATTATATCATAAGTATTAACTTCAATTCCCAGGGCGTGCGTTGTTCCACTTCTGAATTTAAAAGAATTCAATATAAAAACACCTTCAGATTTTCAAAGTCTTTGTTTAATCGTTATGAAATTACAATTACGGTTATGACCGCGTTGCTTCACAGCTCCAGAACGAATGCCAGGTGCTGTCGAATTGACGAACAAGAAATAAAAACCGTTGGAATAAAACGTGTTCCCAAGTTTTTAAACAGTCAACTTTCGACAGCAACCGGATTTCCGTCGAGGTATTCAACTTCAACAAAACAATTAACAGTTAATTAAAGGACAAAAATTGGTTCTAAAATCGTATTTATTAGTATTATATATTATAGTATATGTAGTATTTTAAACAATGTATTTTTAAATGACAAATATAAAATAGATTACTTCCGTCAATATTTAATTAATCATGAATTACTGAATCAATAAATTGCAAACAAATATTAAATTATACAAGAAAATATTTATATAAATTAAAATCATAATTTGTAGGCAAAGCTAACATTTTTAAACAAGATACTGTTACGAGCTGAGGGTTCGGGATAAAATAATGGGAATCGGTTTAACCAAAATAACACGTTTATTCAACACGATAACGATGAATACACGAACTTGGTCACACGTATCACAACACACTAATTCACATCACTGTTACACCACTTAAAGTCACCGAAATGATCGCACGTATAGCTTAATCCAGACTGTCTCGGGAGCAACTACTGTTCACGCGAGACCCTTCCCACGTCAGTCCTCCAGGCCCTCGCTGAGACTAACTCACTCAGACTGACCGTGCCGGCCATCTCTCCGGCCTATTTATATCGCACACATTTCGATTGTTCGAGAAGGATCTCGATCGTTCCAGGAAAAGGATCGGTCCCTCGACACAATGGCCACTCCATTGTGCGCAACCGCAGACAATAACAACAATAACGCAGCAAGACAAAAGCGTTCGAGAAGTTACGATTATTACTCATTGTTTAACAGCCTCGGCGTAACACTGCCCCCTCCTAAAACATGCTCGTCCCGAGCATTCTTAGTCCCATATCGCGGCAGCCGATCAACACGAACAATTTTAGGCGCATCTCGCGCTGAAGATGTAGCAACTAGAGGAGCCACATTGCCGTCTCCAGTACTTCAGGACACCCAGAGTCCCTTTCTCATCAGCGATCCCAATTCCAGCCTCCAAAACACGGCTCGCATGATTTCTATCTGTTCTTTCACTTCCTGGAAGTCCTTTCCAGATGAACCGAACGATTCCCTCATCAGTCGAGCACGCTCTTATGGCCAACGTCGCTGATCTTCCTGTTGACGACGCTGCTCTTCTTTATCCTGACGTCGCTGTTCCTCTTGCAACCGAGTCTGCTCCACCTGTTCATGTCACTGTTCCTTCTGCAACCGAGCCTGCTCTTCCTGCTGACGACGCTTCTCTTCTTTATGCTGACGGCATTCTTCCTCCTGCAACCAAGCCTGCTCTTCTTGCTGACGACGCTGCTCTTCCTTATCCTGACGTCACTGTTCTGCCTGCAACCGAGCCTGCTCTTCTTGCTGACGACGCTGCTCTTCCTTATCCTGACGTCGCTGTTCTGCCTGCAACTGAGCCTGCTCTTCTTGCTGACGACGCTACTCTTCCTTATCCTGACGTCACTGTTCCTCTTGCAACCGAGTCTGCTCCGCCTGTTCACGTCGTTGTTCCTGCTGCAACCGAGCCTGCTCTTTCTGCTGACGACGCTTCTCTTCTTAATGTTGACGGCGTTGTTCCTCCTGCAACCGAGCCTGCTCTTCCTGTTGACGACGCTGCTCTTCTTTATCCTGACGACGCTGTTCTTTTTGACGACAAAGCATTGCCATAATAGCAGCAAGATCGCCTGTCACAGGAGCTTGCCCCACGGATGATGATGATGATGATGGTGCTCCAAATGATTCGGCGGCGGCTGATTCCATCTCCATCGGCTGACGACTCTGCCGAGCTTCTTGAACCGGAGAATCTCCAAACCGCCTTTCATCCATTTCCTGTTGTCGTTGACCTCTCGTCCTGACACCGTCCACGTTATCCTTTGGCAGAACCGGCATTATTTTATCCCACTTCTGACACCAAATTGTTACAAGCTGAGGGTTCGGGATAAAATAATGGGAATCGGTTTAACCAAAATAACACGTTTATTCAACACGATAACGATGAATACACGAACTTGGTCACACGTATCACAACACACTAATTCACATCACTGTTACACCACTTAAAGTCACCGAAATGATCGCACGTATAGCTTAATCCAGACTGACTCGGGAGCAACTACTGTTCACGCGAGACCCTTCCCACGGCAGTCCTCCAGGCCCTCGCTGAGACTAACTCACTCAGACTGACCGTGCCGGCCATCTCTCCGGCATATTTATATCGCACACATTTCGATTGTTCGAGAAGGATCTCGATCGTTCCAGGAAAAGGGTCGGTCCCTCGACACAATGGCCACTCCATTGTGCGCAACCGCAGACAATAACAACAATAACGCAGCAAGACAGAAGCGTTCGAGAAGTTACGATTATTACTCATTGTTTAACAGCCTCGGCGTATTAATACTATAAATTACAAATTTAATTATAGCTCACTTCCGTTAATATTGCTTTGATAATGCTAATTTAACTCATTAAATACAATCATTAAATAATACCAGTAAATATTTATATAAATAAAAGAAATAATCTGTAAGCAGGCTAACATAAGTTTTATATCGAATTAATGACCTATTCGAATCGATTTTCTTTGAAACGTGGTAATACAACTAGTGGTATTTTTTTTCGAGAAGTCTTTTTTTATGTTTTGAGAAACCGTCACTTGAATATCGTCGGTATATTACATAACACCCTGTATAGTAAAAGCTGTTTATGTTGGCAAGTTTTTTCACCCTCAACGGTATTCATTACGGTAGTCATTTTCCACGAAACTATAATCGGGGCAAGTTATTTGTCTTAAAATAGGTTAAATACATAGTGAACTCTTTAAATATAAGACGCCATACAAACAATGAAAAGATTCATTACTCCTGTCTTATTATTCTTAAATTAGTAAATATTGAATTCAAAAACTTTTTAAGTAACTGAAACCACCGAAAACTATTCTTTATTCTTTATTGCACACAAGAAAATACATTTATAAATACAGAAATAGAGGTCATGTACAAAGGCGAGCTTAACCCTAAGAAGAGTTTTCTTCCAGCAAACCTTTGAGGCTAGAGAGAGAAATGATTTTAAAGGTAGGTGAGTGTACAAAAACATAAATAAATATATATATACCCAAAACGAATATGAACTATACACAGAGTATGTTATAATATTATAATTATAATAAATAAATTATATGGAATAATAATAGATACCTACCGAATATAAATATATGCCTATATATAATAATATGAAATTACAGAGAAAGGTAGTGCTCTTTAATTTTCCGTTTAAAAATGTTGAGTGATGGGCTAGCGCGAACTTCATGAGGAAGGGCATTCTGTTACATACCTTACCTATTAATACACATTGCAATCTCACATACTCTAGCTATTAGTTCTTACATACCTTACCTATTAATCAACATTGTAAGTAGCTATTAGTAAGCATTAGTAATCTAAGTTGGTTCTTTCCCAAATTGCTTTGTGAATGACTAATTAGTGTCACGTACTTTACTTATTGGTAAACATGAATAATCTAAGTAGATCCTTTCCCAAATTACTTTGTGAATGACTAATTGGTTCTAGAAACATTAACTTAACTCTTACTCATGTATAACTATCTCACGACCCTTTCTAAATACCATTCCTATGACAAATTGCACTGTAAACAGCTCATAGTTCAAAGAACCTACCCTAATTATGATTAGCGATCCCACGATCCTCAAAAGTATAAATACCTTGTGTTAGTTGGAAAATGTATTCAGTTCAATTTCAACATTCAGACAATTCAGTTCAATTTCAACAGTCAAACAACTCAGTTCTATTTCAACATTCGAGTTCAAATCTCAACATTGTAATAATCCTAAGTTCTATTTCAAATAAAATCATTTTTTTAAAGTAATTGTGCGAGTTGCTACTTAACATTTTGGCGCAGCCGGTAGAGGATTCGCAAGTCGCGTAATAAGACGGGAAAACGTTTCTACGGTACCTGAAGGGTTTAAATCTTCCCTGCCGAACCTGACGACGGCGATGTGCATCCAAGCATTTATATTGTTACTGTGGTAAGTGGCTCAATTACTATATGCTCTAAATCCTAAATCCTTAAATCCTAAATCTTTACCTAACTCCTAATTCTAGATCATTCATCTAACTCTATTGATTTTAAATTACCATGTCTATCGAATCCAAAACATTGAAAACTGAATCAAGCATGGAGGTCGATCTTAGAACATTACTTCAATTAATACCAGAATTTGACACTGTAAAAACTCCGCAAGTGTATCGCTTCATTCGATCATGCGATGCAGCTTTTAAACTCGCGTCATCTACCCAGGAGCAAATACTTTTGCCTTATACATTAAATAAAATCACGGGGCCAGGGTCATCAGACGTTTACATTAAACAATTTGCAACTTGGTACGACCTAAAAGGTTTCCTCATACAAAAATATTCGCAAACAAAGACTCTAGGACATCTTCAATTGGAGCTACAGTCATTATTTCAAAAGCCCAGTGAGTCCATCACTGACTATTTTCATAGAGTTGATCTGAGTAGGAGCAAACTCATTGAAAAACTAACAACCGAGATTAATGACGAAACATTACCAGGTCGCGTTGCCACAACCGAAGAGACAGCACTTAACGTCTTTGTAAACGGCTTAAGCTCAGATATAGGTATGATGCTTCGGGTTCGATCAATAACCAACCTCACCGAAGCAGGAAACATCGCTATTCAAGAAGAAAAAATACGAAATATGAATAGCGCCAGGCAAAATCTTTATAGAAACAGTGCCCCATCATTCAACTCACGCTCTAACACGTACATACGTACAAATGACGCTAGGCAAGTTCTAAATAAAAATAATATCCCACAACAGCCTCGCAATCCCATGAAAGTCTGCAACTACTGCAAGCTACCGGGTCATCTTATTACAGAGTGCCGGAAACGCGCTTATAATAACAGTTTTAAACAAACTCTAAACTCGAATCAACCAGTTCCACAACAACGACCAACACCTCCTGCTAGAATCAATAATTTAAACTCACAGGCGGCCGAGGAGACGGGCATTTCCTTGGAAACCGCTTCAACTTACTACCTCAATGCCCAGCCACAGATGTCGAGCCCCAACTCGAGCCAGTACATGGATGTCGAGGCGGAGGCACCCCAATTAGACATCTAAAAACAAAATCAACTCTAGCTCTAAGTCCTAGGAACCACGAGTCGCTTTATTCAGTCCATCAGGGACAAGCGACCATGCTTCCTCTCAGCGAGAGTTGCACAAAGGTGTCACAAAACAGACCAGTCTATCGGAGACAATTTTGTGATGCTAGCACTCAAACTGAACCACTAAATCCAACTCAATCGAAGACTAACTCCAAAATCAATGACAAATCATGTCCTAACTCTAAATCTACCAAATCAACTCAAACAGAGTTCCTAAATCTAACTCAATCGAGGACTAACCGACAGGGTAACCAGCCCCAAACTGACAGTCCCATTCTAAATCCAAGGACTAACCGACAGGGTAACCAGCCCCAAACCGACGGTCCCAATCCAAATCCCAAATCAATGCCAATACAAACTACTAAATCAAACACAAACTCGAAATCAAATCCTAAATCAAAATCTAAATCGAAATCTAAATCAAAATCTAAATCAAAACCTAAATCAAAGAACATCCAATCTTCAGACACCATTACTATCTCTTCACTCAATGTGCCTCCAGAAAATCTTCTGCATTGTCAATTCCATATCGAAGGTAAACCGGTCATACTACTCGTTGATACAGGAGCCGCTATTTCAGTCATAAACAAGGCAAAGATAGGAACGGCACCTCTAGATGTATCGAACATCGTATCAATCGTAGGTATTTCAAGTAACCAATCCTCAATTCAAAGCTTTGGCACAGCTCAAATATCCCTAGACAATCTCCCTAAATTCAAGTTCCAAGTAGCTAATCTAAACATTCAAGTCGATGGTATTCTAGGTAATGACTTTATGTGTAAATTCAATGTCAACATTTACGTCCAATCAAAATCAATGAGAATCCGTGATCGTTCTTATAGACTATTCTATATCAATGAAAAGGAACCGAACGGTGATAAAAACCAACAATTCATAGGCCAACGTTCAGAAACCGTTATCACGTGTTTTACCGAAGATATTCAAAACGGATGTGCCATCATCGAAAAACAACAAATAACCGACGATATCACCATTCCTAACGCATTTGTAACAGTAAATAATAGCAAATTCCTAATAACTTGTATAAATTCCAGTAATAATGACAAAATCATAACTATTCCCAAAATTCATGCGACTTTACCGATAACAGACGATGACGAATTAACTAACGAGCTCAAGTGTCCAATAAATTTATCAAGTATGGTTAACGATAACCACTCGATTGATAAACTCATCCGACAAGACCATCTCAACACTGAAGAACGACATTCTCTAAATCAAATTATCAGCGAATTCTCAGACATATTCTATTCTGAAGGTGACCCTTTGACTTTCACAAACCATACTAAACATTCGATTCCTACAACTTCAGATGTACCAATCCATACGAAAACTTACAGGTTCCCATTCGTACATCAACAAGAGGTCAAAACACAAGTTCAAACAATGTTAGACCAAAACATAATTCAACCTAGCACCTCACCTTGGAGCAGTCCTATTTGGGTAGTACCAAGAAAGGTAGACGCCTCAAGAAAGCAAAAGTGGCGCGTAGTTATCGACTATCGCAAATTAAACGACATTACAGTAGGAGATAGCTATCCCTTACCCAACATAACTGACATTCTAGACAAACTAGGACACTCCATCTATTTCACAACACTAGATCTAGCTTCAGGGTTCCATCAGATTGAAATGGACCCTAAAGACGTTCCAAAAACAGCTTTTAACACACCTTACGGTCATTACGAATTCCTAAGAATGCCATTCGGATTAAAAAATGCACCAGCTACATTCCAACGTGCCATGGATAGCGTACTCTATGGATTACAAGGTGAACGATGTTTCGTTTACCTAGACGATATCGTAATTTTTGCTTCCAGTCTTCAAGAACACGAACAAAAACTCACTGAAATCTTCAATCGCCTTAGAAAACACGGTCTGAAGATACAGCCAGACAAATGCGAATTCATGAGGAAAGAAGTAGCTTACCTAGGTCACATAATTTCTAGTGAAGGTGTAAAACCTAATCCTGACAAAGTAAAAGCTGTTAGAGAATTTCCTGTCCCGAAATCTTGCAGAGATATCAAATCATTTCTAGGCCTTGCAGGTTATTACCGCAGGTTCATTCCAAACTTTAGTAAACTCACTAAACCAATGACAAGCCTTCTTAAAAAAGATGTTCCATTCATTTGGGGTGAAGAACAACAACGCGCTTTTGATAGCTGTAAAGATATTCTCACAACAACACCCATCTTACAATATCCTGATTTTAGCAAAGAATTCAACTTAACGACTGACGCATCAAAATATGCAATCGGCGCAATCCTTTCTCAAGGTGAAATCGGTAAAGACCTACCAATCGCATACGCCTCACGTACTTTAAATAAAGCCGAATCGAATTATTCAACTATAGAGCGCGAATTACTAGCCATAGTATGGGCAGCAAAGCATTTCCGACCATATCTTTTTGGTCGAAGGTTTAAAATACTAACAGATCATAAACCTCTTATTTGGCTTATGAATGTCAAAGATCCAGGTAGTCGTTTAGTCCGTTGGAGACTGAAACTTGAAGAGTACGACTATGAAATGAAACATAAGTCAGGTAAAACTAACACCAACGCAGATGCTCTTTCTCGCCCTCCTGTTATGAATTCTAACATTATTGACCTAACAGACTCACCACCAAACTCTCCTCAAGAACCTCCATCAGAGGACTATCTTCAAGTCAACTACGAACATTACGTTGGCTTAGATAACACAGAACGCAAATGTTTCGAATCATCTAAAATCAAATTGTCACCAGATCGATTACTAGATTCTAGACATAAAAATATCTTTATTCCTACGTCTTGCACACTCTCGGATCAAAATGATCTAACCAAAGAAGCCTTAACCTTATGTTCCGGGGTTGAACCCTACATAGAAAAAATCAAAAATCTTTATGACGCAGATCTTCTAATTTCAAACGAAAAACAAAATCTCATATTTTGCTACACAAGGCCCAATCACTTCGATCCTTGGGATTCAGAAAGCTATTTTAAAGCCCTACTTTCTTGTCTTCAACGACATACTGTTTCCCATCTTTTTGTCCCTGATCTCAAAAATGACCATACATGTAAAATGGCCAAAAATGAACAAATCCGTATTTCAACATACCTGGCTGAATATTATGACTGTGAAATTATAATTTGCGAAAACAAAGTTAAGTATCCCAAACCGGAAGAAATTCCTAACATTCTAAAAATTTATCACGATGAACCTCTTTCAGGACATCGAGATATAGTCGAAACTACTAGGAAAATTAGAGACGAATTCTTTTGGAAAGGAATGACTAACGATATAAAAACTTATGTAGAATCTTGCGTTATATGTCAACGTAACAAAATTCAAAGAAAATCATTTCAAGCTCCTATGGTCATAACTTCTCAATCCACTGAACCTTTCGAAAGAGTTTCGATGGATTTAGTCTCATATTCAGACATTAGCGAAAGTAACAATAAATATGTTCTAACTCTACAAGATGACCTCACGAGATATGTTCAAGCTTATCCAATCCCTGATAAAGAAGCGATAACTGTAGCACAAAAACTACTTCACTTTTGTCAACACTACGGTGTCCCAAAAAGATTCCACTCAGATCAAGGCACAGAATTTATGAATAATGTTATAAAACAACTCATTAAGTTTTTCGGCTCTAATCATACTTTTAATACAGCTTACCATCCTCAAACTAACGGTGCCCTTGAGCGATTCCATGCCACATTACGGGACCACATTCGCATGTACCATAATCGTCGACTAAAGAATTGGGATCAAATCATTCCCTTTGCAATCATGTGTCATAATACTTCAATTAACACTTCCACTGGCTATACGCCTCACGAACTCCTCTTTGGATATAAACCTCGTCCATTTTATTCAAAACCAAAAAAAAAGTCTTAAACCAATTCCTGACTACACAGCATGCGACTACTTAAAAGATCTCAATGAACGACTTAGATCCTCTCGAGATGCCGCATTAAAAAACTTAGAAACCATGAAAGAAAAGGCTAAAGAACGCTACGACGGTAAAATAAAAAACACTGTCGAATATAAAATAGGTGATAAAGTAATGTTAAGAGTCCCAAATCCAAATAATCTCGATTCCAAGTGGGACGGTCCTTACGAAGTAATACGCGTAGGTTTTAATGAAAATTATTCAATTCGGAAAGCAGGCAAAAATCAATTGGTTCATGCCAATCGCTTGCGTCCATATTCAAACTAAGCTAGCTAACATAAGATAGTTTTAGATATAATATATTATTAGGTTTAGATTAAGTCGACATCTTATATTTACAAGGTTTGCCACACAGCAGCCAAAACAACATCCCTATTCTAAAATCAAATTCTATTTACAACTTCAATGCTTGTTCCACAATCAAACTCATCATTTGTATTATTATATACAAACTATATCAAACATTTAATTAAAAATAAACTAAATTCTAATTAGATTCTAACCCGTTAATTGTTTTTATTCTCTAATTCGCCTTTACAATAACTTTCAAACAACATCGGCTCAATTCCAACATCATCCTAACGTCCAATCCACAAAGTCTTATTTTAACGTAAATTTAAACAAAATCGAATTAAGAGTTTCAGAACTCAATATGTACTTAGGAAAAAAATATCGTGCTAAAAGAGAACTCTTAGATGGTCTTGGCTCTGTTCTAAAATGGCTCATAGGTACGCCAGATGCGAAAGACGCAAAACGCTATGACGAATGCATCAATCAACTTGAACGGAGTGAAATAGATTTAACCGACCTCATGCAAAAGCAACTACAAATAACCTCTTCAACTATAAAAAACTTTAATGAAACTATCATCAAGATCTCTTTTGACGAACAAATTATAAACGAAAATATAAATCGTCTCAATAAGTACCTTAACAAAACAGAAACCCTTATTTTTGATATCAAAGTTAGCGAAGATATTTCGACTATCTCCCTTCAAATCCTAGAGCTTGTAACTAGCTTAGAAAACGAAATCGACGATTGTCTTTCTAGTATTCTTTTTGCTAAATCTAATATAATTCATCCTTCAATTATCAACTCTGAGAAATTATACGAAGAACTGCTAAAATCTAACAAAATCAGAACCAGCAAAAGGTTAGTCACTTCAGTAACGATCAACAACTTACATTCCATTCTAGATTCCTCTTCTTTGACAGCTTATGTCTACTCAAATCGTCTAGTCTACATTTTAGAATTCCCTCTCGTCATGAATGATCCACTAACACTGTATCATATATATTCCATCCCAATTCAACATCCCAATTCCTCATTCTATTCCACAATCCTTCCCGAGCATATATACTTGGCCACCGATCCTAGTGGGCAATATTATGCGTCAACGAGTTCGCTGGACAACTGCATCATCTTCGCGACCAAACGAAGAGTCTGCAAGAACCTCGTAGTCTACGATTCAACGGAGCGACCCATCTGTGAACTACAACTACTTTTCAGCCAAGAAACAACTATTCCTGAAACTTGCATAACGACAACATTCCCTGCAGAAATCCAAACGTTTCAACCACTGAAACACAACAGATGGCTTTACATCCTGAATAATGAAACAAACTGCGTCCTTCATTGCGGTGATGAAGTCTCAAATCATAAACTTCAAGGCTCAGGCATTATCACTCTGCCACAAGGATGTAAACTCTATACTGGCTACAGTACGCTTTCAGCATTCCAATCAATCGAGGAAAACACGACGAATCCTGTTATCATTCCCGATATAAGAATGGATGACTGCTTCGAGACATTAAAGAAAATTGAAGCTCCACCACATCTCATACCAATCAAGATTAATGATATGCCACTAGATTCTCTAAACACAATCAAAAGCCACCTCGACAGATATTCGGACGAACTAAAGAAGATTCAAAACAACCACAAAACACAATCATTCTTAGAACGAAACAACCCGATCTTCACGTGGTTCTACTTCATGACTGGCATCGCTCTCCTTTCCTATATTTTAATTAAACTATGCAATAGATGTCCAAACAGATTCAATCGAACAAGATCATCAAACGAAAGTGGGTGCATCCAGATCTTCAACCACTGCTTCGACAACTCCCGAAGACAACGCACTCAAATCGCTATCCCAATGAGACACGTACAGCAGACAACATCAGCTTCCTGCGTAACGGACGACGAAGACGACGCCAACTCAACAGCATCACATAACTCTCAAAGATCAGGCGATAACGCCCAATCTTTATTCTAAGGGGGGAGGTGTTACATACCTTACCTATTAATACACATTGCAATCTCACATACTCTAGCTATTAGTTTTTACATACCTTACCTATTAATAAATATTGTAAGTAGCTATTAGTAAGCATTAGTAATCTAAGTTGGTTCTTTCCCAAATTGCTTTGTGAATGACTAATTAGTGTCACGTACTTTACTTATTGGTAAACATGAATAATCTAAGTAGATCCTTTCCCAAATTACTTTGTGAATGACTAATTGGTTCTAGAAACATTAACTTAACTCTTACTCATGTATAACTATCTCACGACCCTTTCTAAATACCATTCCTATGACAAATTGTACTGTAAACCGCTCATAGTTCGAAGAACCTACCCTAATTATGATTAGCGATCCCACGATCCTCAAAAGTATAAATACCTTGTGTTAGTTGGAAAATGTATTCAGTTCAATTTCAACATTCAGACAATTCAGTTCAATTTCAACAGTCAAACAACTCAGTTCTATTTCAACATTCGAGTTCAAATCTCAACATTGTAATAATTCTAAGTTCTATTTCAAATAAAATCATTTTTTTAAAGTAATTGTGCGAGTTGCTACTTAACAATTCCAAATTTTTTCCGCATAAACGGTGAAGGAGCCTCCATAGCGGCTAGAAGTGTGTTGAGGTGTTTTGAGGAGAAGAGACTTGGAGGACCGGCATGGCACACTGCGAGGGACAAGAAATTCAAAACGCTCACGGAGGTAAGAAGGAAAGAGTGGACAATATAATACTTTGAAGAGGAGTGATAAGACGTGAAGATCACGGTGAAGACGAATAGGGAGCCATTTAAGTTGGGATCTAAAACTAAATGAAAATGCATATTTTTGTGTTGAAAAGACTGTTATTTTAATACTAATAACACATTCTTTATTGCAGATAATATGATCCATATTTAAATACACAAAAAAAAATTAAAGAAATAAAAAAAAATTACAACATTATTGTTTGCGTTTGGTCCTGTTATCTTTATACTCTTTTTTTTATTATCACGTAGTATGAAAATGTAGTTTTTATAATCTGTAACAGAATAGAACGTTGTTATGAGGGCTGTAAGCTATCTATTATATTTTACACCCGAGCTAATTGAGAGTTTTCTAAAATTTAACTGGTCTGTGGTTAAATTATGTTTATTTTTAGGGTTCCGTATCCAAAGGGTTAACTGGGGCTCTATTACCCAGACTCCGCTGTCTGTCTGTCCGTCTGTTACCAGGCTGTATCTTATGAACAGTGATAGTTAGACAGTTTAAATTTTCACAGATTCTGAATATTCTGAAAGAATATGCCTGTTGCCGCTATAACAACAAATACTAAAAACACAGACATTATTTTTTTGCCGTTTTTATAGATAATGGTACGGAACCCTTCGTGCGCGAGTCCGACTCACACTTGGCCGGTTTTATTGGGTCTCATACGCTCCTTGCGTCCGTGTTTGTAGCACATTTTGCGATTCAGTTCTACTGTAATAACATGCGTATCTGATACTGACCCAGGTAATGAAGTAACCATAGTGTTTACTCCAACAGGTACATTTATTACATGCCTGCAAGGCCATGCTGATATCCTAAGCCACTTCCCCTTTTAACAATTTTTATGAAAATATGTCGACCACATACTAGGCGTTCTTCGAGAGAAGTTAAATCTTTTAAGACGTCAGGTATTTCAGGAAATATCAACCCATTTGTTCTGGCTAAACGAGGAGTTTTGAGACATCGTGTATCTGTTGTTTTATTTTGTTTCTAGTTTGCACTTTCCTTAAGAGTAAACTCACATTAATTGCTGGTTGAATGCCTGTCTTCACATTGCAAGCTGCCTTGATTTCTAGCACTGGCTGTACTTGGAATAATATCATCAACACCAGCTTCTTATTAGAAATCGACATTTTCTCCCAATGTAGATTGTAAACGAGCTCTGGAATCTCACCTGTCTGTAATATATATGTATGTATGTTGGAGATAGAGGAGTACGTAAAATATATACGTATGTACACAATTCCATCCAAAGGTTGTCTGGGAGATCGCTATTTAGCGATAAGACTGCTTTTCCAAAATTAAAATAATACAATATATCCTCTTGATATTTGAAGAAGGCCTTTGCCTTTTACTTGCCATTCAATGTTATTATCATGTAGGAAACAAAATATTAAATTTGTAAGCAATATCTGTCTAAAATATAAGATTAAGATTTCAACGGCATTAGAGGATAACTGAAATGCGCTAGACCCCCTAGATGAAAAGATGACGAGATAAGTGGAAAGTCGCGAATATAAGCAAAACTTATAAATTAATGGCGGAGATTATTATTATATTATGTTAATTATTATTATGATTTGTCCAGCTTTTTATTGACAAGAATAATATTTTGTAATAGCCTTATATACAACTTACTTGTATTCGAATGTCCTCCAACACTAAAGACAGGATAATAAGTTCTCCCATATAAATCGGGATCATCAAGCCATAGGACAATAAGGTCGCCGTATCCTGTAACCCAAACAAACTAAGGGGTAAAATAATAAGATTAAATCTTCCATGCATGGATTCGCACGCGTGGTGTGTAATACTCTTTTTTGCAGTCGAGTAAAAAGTGGAATACATTGGTTCATCATCATTATCATCTACAGGCCAACTTCAACCACTGCTGGGTATCTTTGCCTGTGCTATTCTTCTCGGTCCTGAGCCAGCCTCATCCAGATTTGACCTATCCAGGTTTGACCCGCGATGCTTTTCACAAATCCCCTAAGACAATACCCCAGCGCAGGAGATTTCGGGACTTTTTGTCCACAAATCCCCTTAGCGTTAACTTCGAGTGCCGGCAGGGGGTTTGTGGACAAAAAGTCCCAAAATCCCCTGCATCATTTTATAACGTTATTCTGTTTATTCTTCATAATTAATTTATTATCTTACTGAAATTTACGTTTTACAATATTTTATATGATAAAAATACAAAAAAATATATGGAAACTAATTATTATACTATGAATACTTAATTTTTCTATTCTCTCATCTTTTTAAAATCAAATACAAACAACTAATAAGGTTTGTATATGAATCACTAGAGTACATACAATCTCTCATTTAATTACAATAATAAAACAAATCGTGCAATAATTCAAAAAAACACAGAAAATCTATTTTAACAGTCATCCTACTATTTAATTACTATTAACACATATTATTTACACGATAATATTAAATCATTATACCTATACGAGTAACGTTAAAAATACTATATAGTTTAATATATAGTCTAATATAGCATAAAATCTATATAGTGATATAACAAAGAAATCACTTACTTAGATGTTTGGCTAATTTAGTTTTATTTAATTTAATCTAATTGTGTTAGTCTAGATTCAACACCGCAAATATGAATGAAATGTCAAAAGTGTGTTACACACCAGTCTGTCAGCTGCTTATCAAGTTTTGTTCACAACAATATAGCCAACTACAGAAATATCGACATCAACGCTTAACATTAAGATCCATAATCCTGTTTATTGCACATTTTGTCAGCTTTTATCTGAAAAGGGTTGCCATTTTGTGTACATTTATGCGATTTTAAATCTAATAAAAACATGGCTTGTAGTTCAAGTGGTGTTGGTGATGAACAGGAGTACACTAAGAATATAAAATCTATGGTACTTCTACGTGAACATCAACATTGTGTCAAAACAAAGAATAAAAAGTTCATTAAAAGAGACTGGGATTGATGTAATCAAAGAATTTCCTCGACTGAAAAACCTAAAAATAACACTTTGTAACTCCAGGAATGAAGCACGGGGGGTAAATAAGATGGAATACCAAGAGTGTGAAAAAGGTGAACTTCCACCGACACATTCGGATTTTGTTCTAGCAGACTACAACGAAGGTAGCATTCGTGTCATATTATTATGTTCCAAATTGGCCTAAATTACATGTCTTCACATAACTTCTTTCTGGGAGATGGAACCTTCTAGATATGTACCTTTCTATTTTTAGTGTGATTCGTATAACTATTCAATATTATCGTACAAATAATCTGTGATAATAGTTGTTTCATTTTGTACTTCCAAAATAATTGGTTTATTTCGTATAGTCATGTGTGTGAGGTCCCTGTCAGGCTAATCGCTATTTTTGTGTGCCTAAAATGTATCCAAACAATAGTATCACGTAACTGAAGTTGTAGGCAGTATTACCAAATTTGAGTAGACATTCGGTCAACTTATGTCGGTAGTTCTGTCAACTGAAAATTTTACTTAGTATTAATGACTAATATAATAGCGTAAACGTAGCATTCATCTGAGCAAACATTATTTTTTCCCGGAAGAGCTACCAGTTATCACCCTTAAGGCGAATATAGTAGCTGATTGTTCTTATTTGGAGGCTTTCTCCTCAGAGAGGAATCAGGTCTATGTGCTCAAAAAAATATGTGTCATTTATTGACCTTTTATCTGCAAAGTGAACATACAAAAAGTTCTGCCTGTTTATTTACTATGAGAAAAAAAATAGCAAAATGTAGCTGTTTTCAACTTTAAATTTGATTCAACCTCTAAACGACACATCGTTTTGTAATTTTTCTTTCACTTAAATGTAGGCATATACTTTACTTTCAAGTTGAACAAATGATGTTGTGCTGCAACGGTCTTTCACGTGGCAATTAATTATTTTCCATTTTTCCGAATAATTACTGGGCGTACCATTAGAAGGTGGTCGCGTAAAATCCTCCGTCGTCCGAGACACGTTCTCGGAGACCCGGATGACGAAATCACCTCCGCTAATGCGGAAGCTGAGTCATCTATATCAGACAGAGCAAACACTTCACAGAAACACCAACCTCGCCGGCGAGGTCGACAAGTCCCTTCAGTCGCCGCCTATACGAGGTACAGACATGTACCCGGGCGTTTCTCTCCTATCCCCACTTCGGCAACTGCCCAAGCCGAGGCTCGTACCTAAGTGGTGCCCTTGCGCTAGTTGCCTAAATAACTTACTAGGCTGAGCGCCATCTGCGCTCGCCAAAAGTTCGGTTAAGCTGTCACGGCCTCAGAGGCAAACAGCGAGTTTAGTCCATCAGAAAAAACAAAAAAAATAAGGTGGTCGCGCGGGCGACGGGCGGCAGTGTACCGTTGACTGTCGTACGGGAGGGTTGTGCTCGTCTGCCTCGCGCTCACCTTTTTTTGCTTGTCGGCTTATTGATATTTTATGCACGCACAGATTTATTTAGTATTGTAAGTTATCCGCGCATGAACGCTTTATTTAGTGTTAGATAGTTTGTAAATAAAGAAGGTGCGGGGCCGAAACAATAGCTCCGCCCATTCGCTCAAGGTCATCGGCTACGGTTAGCGCCTTAAGAATATCCTACAGTTTTTAATGTTACTTATGTTTAGTTGTTTAGTTACATATGGTTTTCTGTGTGTTATTTTTTTGTTAGAATATCTGTAAAATTAATTTTAGATTTTGGTAAGATTTTGTTATGCCCGAGGTCACCAATCAAAAATGCCAATCCATCTGACTGGTCTGCACGATACAGGCTTGTCTATACATCAGGCATCTTAGGTTAATTACAAAAATTGTCTACGTGGTAAATTCATTGATAAGTTTTTGGCTGCAAATAAATATTTTTTAATTTTTTTTAACAGCTGTAGGGTTTAGTGGTCAGCTTTGAACGCCCTCATGAACTAGGGGCGACATATACACAAGTGGCGATCACAATAGGCCTCGTGGCCGCAGTGAAATGAAAGCCGCAAAGGCAAATAATATATAGGTATATATATATAGCCTAACTACGGAACCGTTCATAGTGCGTGATTGATCAATCACACTAATATTATAAATAAATAAATAAATATTGCTAGACATTTCACACAGCGCTATCTAGCCCCAAACTAAGCAGAGCTTGTACTATGGGAACCAGATAACTGATAGATTACTTATATACTTTTTTGTAAATACATACTTATAATATATAGAAAAACATCCAGACCCGGAACAAATATCTGTAGATCATGCAAATATTTGTTCCGCGGCGGGAATCAAACCCGCTACCTCCTGCGTCTCAGCCGGCTATTCGCCCAATGTGCCACGGAGGACGTCGCTTGCGAAATGGTAAAGTTTGGATGTTTGTTTATTTATTTGCTTGTTTGATTGTTTGTTTGCTTGTTTGTTTGTTTATTTACTCAATCACATCGAAACGGCTGAACCAATCGGTTCGATTAAATTTGGTATGTACGTAGATTATATCCTGGATTACCACATAGGTTACTTTTTATCCCCTAAATCAGTTACCATGGGATAAAAATGGGATTTTAAAGTTTATATATGTATTTTGCACTTTAGAATAACGCGGACGAAGCCGCTGGCAACAGCTAGTAAAAAATAGATATTTAAGTGTAACTTACATTTCCTGAACTTGTAATCTTATATATTAAAAGACCTCCGCCAAAAAGATTGTGCACGTAGATCCCAACGATGTTTACTCCAAAGGCTTCTTCGACATCTTTGATTATTCTGTGAATAAGTGCACTCGGTGAACTTACCGCAATTGTTTGATGATTTCTTCAACGATGCCTTATCGTATTTAGTGCCTGTCCAACTGTCTTAGACATAATGTCTAAGACAGTTGTCAAATCAAACACATACATCAAATTTAAACATGTTTAGTAACTAATTACATTTAGAGATCATTGTGCAAGCTGGGCTTAGATCCATTGAAAACAAACTTCAGAACTTCGATCCATTTAAACAAGCTTCGTAGTTGTAAAGGAGTGTTTTCATAAACCACATCTTAAAACATATAACCCCGTATCTCAGAATAATTGAATAAAAATTATTTTTTACCTCACAAGCACATCAAAATGAGAAACAATAGAATGTATAACAGACTGTCCTATAGCTAAAAAGTGATCTTTTCTAGACAACCTTTGGCCAAGGTTGGCCGAAGTAGTAATAGGTACTCAATAAAATATTATAATCATAATATATAATATACTAGCGGCCCGTCCTGGCTTTGTGAGGGTGGACATTTGTCTAAAAAATAAAATTATGACTAATGTTGTACACCTTGGGTTACATTATTGAAATTTTAGGAGGGATCCTTATTTTTTTCTAGTAATAAATATAATCTACGTTACTCAAGCATAAAGTAGCATTCTAATTGTGAAAGAATTTTTGAAATCGCACCAGATGTTTTAGAGTTTAGTCGTTACAAACATACAAGAATATAAATCAAATATTTAAATACATATCTAACTAAAATTATTAATGCATAAGAATAAAATAATACTGTTTATCATCATCACAGTATAATTTTTTTTGTCAACTTATATTTTCCTACTGGTGGGCAAAGGTCTCCCCGAAGTCTCTCCATCTATCTCTGTCCTGTGCCACACTCCACCACTCCTGCTCGAAGACAACAAGATCGCCCGACCCCGACCGCGTCTTCCATTAGGGATCCAGGTTGTGGCTAGATTAGACCACCTATCTATTCCTAGCATTCTGCTAATGTGTCCTGCTCAATCCCATAGTATTTTATTTTATTTAAATGTGACATTTTACTTTTGATTTAATTTACTGTATTTTATTGATTTGTATGTTTTTGATTTTAATTTTATTTATTTATGATTGTTATTATTTTGTATGGACGGACACTGTCTGAAATAAATGATTATTCTATTTTATTATTATCTTTAGTATAATTAATAATATATTATTTGACCTGAATTTATCCGGCTCGAAGGAAAAATATAACTACTCACTAAGACAAACCACTATTATACTTCTTTATATTGATCCAGTATAATTTCAATACAGTAACTTACTTTTTTATAAAGGTATAGTACTGAGTGACTTGTATAAGTTTACGCTCTGTGTCTGCTTGTGTCATTTTCTCTCTGAACTCATTCTTCAAAATGTGTTGTAGTATTTTGATATGTCCAATAAGATGGTACAGGAAAGCCATGTTCACAATATCAAAAACTACAATAATTAATATTGCTATTACAGCACAGTATATTGTCACCACTTGCATAATAACATAATTGAAAAAGTTGAACTCATAATCAAAAGGCAGCCAGAAATGGATCATGATTTCCAAGCGTGAGGTAATATTAAAGATAGACTCGTTATTTTGGAAGTTGTGTATAATCGGAACTGCTAGAAATGCCGAAGTGCAAACTGAACAGAGAAGCGATAGTATCAAAATTGACAAGCGTGTGTATTTCTCCGCCGATATCAGTATCTGAAACATAATAATTATTTTAGAGGTAACTTTTGTGGTAAGTCTTATTTCTAAATGCTAGGGAAAACTTAATATGTTTAATCATGGCTCTGTTGAACTTTTATTTCAAATGTTACATATCCCGACGCATTAAAAGTATTAGATGACTACTCAATGATGCTATAGTGGTCCACCTGATGACCGCTGCGTAATACGAAGCTTATCACCAGCTACCCTATAGTACCAAATACATATAAAGACAAAGATTTAGTTGATGCTAAGTTAAAAGACAAACAGTATTTTTTTTGCCATTTGAATGATTTGGGCAATCTAGGGTTTTGTAAATTCCCAGTAAAATGGCTTCAGACAACAACTGATTTGAAATAAATTTGCTATAGAGTGAGATGATCTATATATGTAGGTACGATGCCTCAGCTATGAGCGAATATGTTTAATAGTTAAATAATTAATAAATAATATCTTTACTGAAAATTAATAAACAACAAAAATATCCTTTATAGAAATCCCCTAAAGACAGATAGATAGGTGCTATTTATCTATATATTTAAAACAAAGTCAAAAAAAAAAAAGTAAAAAAAAGTTAGTTACACCATTTATAACTCAAGAACAGCTGGACCGATTTTGAGGATCTTTGATTTGTCTCTACCCCGAATAGCAGAATAACTAATAAATATCGGAAAAATTCACCCCCTAAATTTATTTTTTCATACATAATGGCCGATTGACAATGCTACCGGGGCGACGTACATTGGCAGCCCGCATCATATGCATGTCAAAGCGCATGGACTTCAAGGCGGTACGAAGTTCGCCGGGACAGCTAGTTGCATATAAATCAAAATTACAATGACTAAGAAATACAAAAAATAACGGTAAGTAAATGGGGGCTATCCTATACAGGGTGTTTGGCGATATTCAAGTGGCGGTTTCTCAAAACATAAAAAAGACGTCTCGAAATAAAAAAACGAATACATAGTTATATTATCAAATAAAAAAAACCGACTAAGTTTAGGCGATTAATTCGATATAAAACTACCTACTCTTGCAATCGATATGCAAAAATAAAAGCCTATTTGAAATCTCTTTCGGAAATGGCTGCGGGTTTTGGGTTAGAAAGGAACAACAAGAGATATCTCGAGACGTCACCAATACAGTATCTGTGGTTAGATGGCAAGCATTATGCAATAGCACAACATAAGTTTAATAAAGTGTTTGTTTTTACATGCCAAAATAAATTTCACATTTCTATGGTAAACATTTCACAAATTTATTTATTATGCTCATCAAAATAACCCCCTTCATTTTTGTGCGTATATTATCATACACCCTATTTATGTTCTAAATTATCCCTGATTACTAATTTTACCTTTTCTACGTGCGGCTGTCTATTTTTACGATAATAACTAAAAATGTGTATTTGATCCATAAATTTAATCATAGCCTTCTTATAGCTTGGAGTTCGTGCTACTGCTGTTTTAATCTGTAATTATGGTAAATATAATGTTTTAAAGTAGTTATTATAGTAATTATACGTGATAGTTCACTACTGGCTACTGGCACACTTCTCAAACATTCTAAGGGCCTATATACACTAGCGAGTTACGAGCGTGCTCACAGCGCGGTTTAAAAACATGCACGTTAGCTGAAGTATGGCGGGATGCCTGTGTTTATCACACACCCGAAGGGAAATATACAACATCTCCCTTCAGTGGCTGGTTTGGAAATCGTTCAAACTAAAGTTAGCCGAGACAGGTAAAATTGTGTAGATGAGGAATGCGAGACCCTACGCTGGTGGCTGTGACTGCGAAGAACCAATAACAATCACATGCTTGACTGTCCTTTGTGCCCTTCTACCTGCACAAAGGACGACCTAAACCAAGCCACTGTTAGCGCAACAGAAGAATTTATATTCATCTATATTAAGATTGTAAGGTGAACGATAGACTCGGAAGAAGAAGAAGCCATATTGTAGAAACTGTCGTAACGTATAATTTATGTATTGTAACAACGTGGCGGCGTGCACGTTTACAAATCGCTCGCAACTCGCCAGTGTGATAACACTTTTATGGAAGGCATTAGCTATTTGGATTAGTAGGATGGATTTAACGTTGTTACCGTGTACTCTCAAGATAGCATCGCAAGATTGCGAATTCTCTTACGCAATTTTTTCAAAAGCAGGGCCAATAATCATTTAAATAGATTATTTTCCATCTTAGTGCTTCCCCGAATTAAATGTTATACAAGGAGTTTAATAAAAAAAATCTATACAGGATGTTTGGTATTACTACACTGACGATATTTAAGTGATGGTTACACAAAACATAAAAAAAGACTTCTCGAAAAAAGACTACTAACTAGTTATATTATCAAATTTTAAAGAAAATCGGCAATGGTGATTAATTAGTTACTCATTACTTACTGCCTACTCTTGCAAATGGCATCCAAAAATAAAGGCCGTAATCCAAAAAAGCATAGATTTGCAGAGATGAGAATACAAATGAAAAAAAAGAATACAAAGAGTAGGCAGTAAGTTTTATATCGAATTAATCACCTAAATTTAGTCGATTTTATTTCAAATTTGATAATATAACAAGAGCTTTATTTTTCGAGAAGTCTTTTTTTATGTTTTGAGAAACCGTCACTTGAATATCGTCAGTAGGTATATTACCAAACCCTATATATTATTATAAACTTACAACATAATTATTAGTATATTACCAATAGTAGCAATGTCACCGGTATTATAGTATACATCATTGACAAGGTATTGAAGTTGTGCTCAGTATAATTCATCACTAGGTAAAAGATTTGAGAGACGACCGCAGTGGGCACAATGTAAATTACTACCAGTCTTTGCAAGTAGCAGTAAATATGGTCAGGCATTTTGTAAAACGACCAAAATTCAGTGCTCAGTGACATTATTGACAAAAAAAATGCCATGACTTGGTAGAATAGTTGCTTGCTTGGCGGGTTCCTGAAAAAAATAAGTTCGAATTTTAAGTTTATTATTTTATTATGCACGAGTAAGATGGTATAACATTTTATTTTAAGATAAAACATCGCTAATTATACACTTACATTGGACCATCACACACTCGCGAAGATAATATATATTTTCATCTTACAGTATCAAGATACCGAGGGATATGGATATATTATCATATGATACGAAATATAAATATATATGGTAAGATACACCTATTTTTATCTTGATCTACAGATATTTGTTCCAGTTCTGGTTGTTTCTCTATATATTATAAGTATGAATTTACAAAAAAAAAGTATTTAAGTATTCTATCAGTTATCTGGTTCCCATAGTACAAGCTCTGCTTTGTTTGGGGCTAGATAGCACTGTGTGAAATATTCAGCAATATTTATGTGTATATATATTTATACTTTATATATATATATATATACAAAAATGTAAAACAAAAAGTTACCTAGGTACAACTAATACAGTTCCTTTACTTTCTAACAAACCTAGATTCTATAATATACATATACTATATAGCCTTTGGCTTTGACGAACTGTATGCCCACTCTAGGTTAGAATATCGTTTGGAAAGATAAGGCACGTAAAGAATAGTAATTCACACTTACAAAAGATATTTGGTTGCCATTCTGTCCGTCGTCCTGAGTGTATTAGAACTTCTCGCTTGTTGAACAGTGAAAACATTTTTCTTCAATAATAAGCGTGGGTGTCCACGGTCACTTTTCTGTCCGGTATACATTATTGTTTACTGATTTTTTACTTTTGATGGTAAGATTACTGACTAATCCCCATATTTTTTGTTTAACGACATCTATTGATTACTGTAAGCGAAAAATACGTAATTAGTATGGAAAATACAAATTCAACAATAACATTAAAAACTGAAACCCGACTTAATTTATGCCTTGCCATCCAGATCATAATACCGAATAGTTTGACCTTTCATTCATCAAAATCGGATGAGTAGTTTAGGCGCTACAGTGGAACATAGCCTGCTAAAAACATAACCCTTCCTTTTGGCTTTGCCGTAGTCGGGTAAAAATCTATGGCAACGAGCTCAGCCACATGTTGTAGATGCGTGGAAGACTCACACGGTGCGTTTCACCCGCTCGTTTCTTCCACGCTCCTGCAAGATGTGGAGTAACCTTCCCCCGGAGGTTTTCCGGTGGGCTTCAAAATGAACAACTTCAAGAGAGGTGTAAATAAAGTATTAAGCGCTAGGCAACGCGACTGAAGTATCACGAGTGCTGCAGGAGTTTATAGGCGGCGGTGACCATTTAACATCAGGAGGCCCGTCAGATTGTGTGTCTACAAGTTTCATATAAAAAAAATACACACACATACTCCTAAAAATTTAACCCTTCCTTTTGGCTTTGCCGTAATCAGATAAAAACGAGGCAATGAATGAATTAATTAATGAAAACACTTTATTGTCCACAATCTAAACAAAATAGAAAACCCAAAGCAAATAATGGCAGGGGTACTTGCCCATGGGCAATCACCAAGTAACATTTGTAGAAGTTGCAAGGTTTTTCGGGTAATGTTTCTAATAAGTAGATTAAATACATAGATCGATAAACGCGAAATTCACAGTGTTCAGTGTCGAATTTAATTAAATTTTCATTGGCTTACGTTTTCTCACAACCTAGCGATTATGCAATTACTGCTCAAGAAGCAGAAGTCAGATAAATGTTAATATATTGTAGGTAGTAATTTGAAATTCTCATTTTGATATTTTGAGTAGTAGCTGTAGGTTTTCAAAATGATTATGTTTGTTATGTTTGTACGAATAACATTGCTAATCATGTTTATGTAAATAGTGCAACTGTATTCTATCTAAGATTTGAAATAACTTTTTACCGTTTTCAAAGTTCGAATTTCGTGGTAAAAATAATCTCTCGGAAACCCCATATTTCTTTCGATGGTAAAGCGTAAAAGTCCAAGTTTTAAGTGGACTGTCGTGGCTTTCACCACCTTTCCCCTTATGTTATCTTTGGCAAGCATCCCGGAAAACTTAAAATGTTTACTGTCTTCTGTGTCAAGTGGTTTTAGACAGCACTGTGTTTGGTAACAATTAATAAAATCCCTCTCAATTAACTATACCAATATTTTGAAAAGAAGTAATTCGTAGGAATTTTTGTATGTTTGTAACGAATAAACCCAAAAACTTCGTTTGATTTAAAAAACTCTTCAACATTAGAATGCTATATTATCCCTGAGTAGCATATGCAACTTTTTGCCCAACTGCGCAGGAGGAGGGTAATATTTTTATTGAATATATTTATTTTGTTCAGCTAGTGTATTGTATGTATTAGTTGAAAGCATACAATGTTGAACTTTTAGATATTTTAGTCATTCAGGCGCACCGCGAGTGAAGAGAAGGCAGAAATAGCTTTGACTGTATTTGATGAATGAATTTTCTACGGATAGCAAATCTCTTAGAAATGGAATTCTTCAATGTCAGCGGCGTTTGAATTTCACGATATTTGCTTACTGGCTGGATTTCCCGTAACCCTGACACTGTAAGTACAGGCAGAATAATCCTCTTTCATGAGGATGTAAGCAAACAACTCGTATTTGCCGCTACGCTATATACTTGTCAGGACCGAGTTCAAGTACATTCACGTATAAAACTGGCTGCCGGTGACGCTTTCTAGAACTACCGTTCCGTCACCGGCCATGCTGCTAGGTCTACAGAAATTTGGAGTATTTTAATGAACAGAAGACTTGGATCATCTCCGGCTACACTATGCTATTTGAAATATCAATTACAGGATACAATCAGAACCCAGTTTTCGCTTCGGACAAATTCACTGACTTGCTGAATGAGAATTGCTTTCATGTCTTAAATTTTGCAACCTCCTATTCTGATAAGATTCGTTTATGATACGTTTTCATATAGGTTTCTTAATATTTTTTCCGAAATTGTATTTTGATAAGTACTGTAAGTAATCTTTGAGTAGTTGTGGTAAAGAGGTACAGAATCATCTTTGACTCCCATTATTTAGGGTCAGTTCTCCTTGTTTCATGCGCTAGGGTAATCTGTCCTGTGTTGTCTACTAGTTCAATTGGACTTGTTACAAGACCTTAGATATAGTGAACCACCAAATAGCAGGAGGGCATTCTACTCTTTTTTGGCTTTAGAAAGAGCTTAAGCTTTCTTGTGCCAGTGACTACACTGACATGTTCGTACCGTCGTTCCGTCTCGGAAGCTATTTTGTGTAAGTTTTCTGTTATGGACGCAATTTGAAAACTTCCCTTGAAGTGTTTGCAATTTCAGCTTTGGAATATGTTTAACCCTGCGGCCACATTATTGGATTGCGGCGAATGTTCGAGCTGTATGTATCTGTCTTTCATGGGACAAATGATAATACAGGCAAACATCAATGCGAACCATTGCCGATTATATGACTGCAGGATTAGTACTGGTACCTTTTATACTGGAAACCGGGTTACAGCAAAAACACGTCTAAAAACTTATCTTGTCAGGATCGAGTTCGTAAGATTTGACGAATTTGTTACGCAACGTTTCTGATTTTACGTTTCTCGGAGTAAGTTCAATTTGAATTGAATAATAAATGACGAAGGCTTCCGGTGCCAATTCGGGAAGATGTGCTTTTATTTAAATTAACTTTGCTGATTCAGAACATCAAAGAGAAAATACAAATCCAGTGTAAATATAAATTAAAACTTGAACATTATAATAACTAATTCATTATTAAATGAAGAGATCGTGTGTATAGATAACACAAATTAAATTTGGTCATTGCTAAAATGCTGATAAAAATAAATTGTATACTATTATATATATATATATATATATTTTTGTAACGGACGATCAAAGACGGGGAAGGATCGAATCTAGATTTGAAATGTATTAGGTAGTTATAAGAACGAATCAGATTCAAATGTTAACAGGTAGCTAAGATTGTAACAGTTTAAACTTGTAAAGGTCAAAAGAGTGAGATAGCTACATGTAAGTCCCCGTCTAACTTTGCTGGAAACTTCGATGTATTAAGAATTGTATAACATGATTTGTGAAAGCGTGAATTACGATCCCCGCACCATGGCTAGGGCGAGGAGTAGTTTTGTATAAAGATAGACCGTTTTCAAGCAGAAATTTGTGTGTTATGGACCGGCTCATTCGCCTACCGCGTCCACACAGTATTCGCGCGCGCACGGACCCTTTGCTCCGAACGATCTCGGCAGCGTTTTCTTCTGGAAACGTCTGCCGAGTCCGACCCGCTGTAAAAAGTGTGCGGGGACCGCCTTCCCCCTCGAGTTCCGGACTGCGAGACAGCAGTACCCAGTACCGCGAGCCGCTAAACCCGAACGGGATTACGGTTTCGCGGTGCCGGCGTCGTCTCGCTAGTCCCCGGTCGCGCGAAGGCGAGTGCCACAAACTACGTGTGTGTGTTTTTGTGCCGTGACTCTGTTGGTGACGTGTTGTGTTAACGCGCGATGTCGGACACTAACGCCCCTTCCGGTGGGCCCGCCCGTGAAGGTCGGAGCTCCCGTAAGGACTCCCTGCTCCCGGAAACCTCCGACACATCCCTGCCCTCGAGTCGCGCGTCCAGCTCGGGCCGCGACAGCTCGGCCTCGCGTTCGCGAACCGAGATCGTAGGGCAGGTAATAGAACGCTTCTTGGAAAAGAAGAGAAAGAAGAAGCCCAGCACCCCAATGCCGCGCCCAGTGCCGGTAGGAACCCCACCCACCTCCGCGGACAAGATGCCTCCGCCAAACCCGCCCAAGCCACAGGTGATGAAGCCTCTGTCGCCCAGATCCGAGATCGACAGAAGCTACATCATCCTGGAAAGGCTAATCGAGGCAAAGTGCCTCCCCACCAAATACCTCAGCGTACTGAGGAGCACTCTTGAGGAGGACGAGAGGAACCTCTCGGCCCCAGCGACGCCCACACCCGAGGAAGCCGCCGCAGTGGAGAGGCACAAAACCCTCGAGATCCCAGACGTCCCGATCCCAGGCCTGCGTAGGAAGCGGGCCGACGACAGCCCATCGGAGGAGGAGGTGAAGCGCAGATGCGCCAAGCCCCACCCCACACCACTCCCGCAACGCGAGCCCAGGCCCGAACGCCCGCAGCCACCACCCAAGGACCAACACCAGCCTTCCACATCAAAGGCTGCCTCCTACGCATCAGCTGCAGGAGCAAAAAAGGTACCTTCACCCACACTACCCGCATTATCTGCCACCCCCCCACCCCCTCGGCCTCATAGCCCGGAAGGCGCGTCAAACTCCGACAAGCCGACCGCCGCTATTAAGCCGAGGTACCCCCCACTAATAGTGGAAGTGCTACCCAACTGGGCCACGCACTTTAGAGCGCTCAAGGAGCGTCTAGGCCACCCACCAAATGCCCGCCCGTACGGAAAAGGAGTTAGGTTCTCGCCAGCGACCGGAGAGGAATACCGCACCGTACAGGCGTACCTGACCACAATAGAGCGTACGGAAAAAGTAGTATGGTTTTCGTACGCTCTCCCCGAGGAGCTCAATCTTAAGGTGGCAATTCGTGGACTCCCCGCCGACACCCCAACCGAAGAAATAGAGGGCGACCTCCGCCGGTTAGGCTACGAACCGGAGGCCATACGGGCCGTCCGCCCATCCAAAGGTCGCCCAGGGTGCATATTCTTCGGAAACCTGAAGAAAACCCCCAACCTCACCCCGGACATTTATAATGTGACGGAGCTACTGAACATGCCCGGGGTGGTAATAGAAAGCTGGAGGGGTAAAAAGGGCCCCGCTCAGTGTCACCGCTGCCAAGCCTTCCGGCATAGCAGCCATAATTGCCACCGACCACTCGCCTGTGTACGGTGCGGAGGACCGCACTTCGCGGGCGACTGCCTCCGACCGCGCGAAATGCCCCCAACGTGCATAAACTGCGAGGGGGCGCACACCGCCAACAACAAGACGTGCCCGGTCTATAAAAAGGAGGCGAGGAACAAGAGGGCGGGCACCACGGCCCATTCCACCGCATCCGCGGCCCCCCATCGAGGAGGTAGAAGGGAGCGCTCTACGAACAGCGGAGCTCAAAACCCCGCACTCCCCAGACCCAGACTCAGACTCGGCCCCCGGTCCCACACACACCCCTCCACCATACGGTGAAGGAGACTGCGGGCCAATCGCTGATGGCCCCAGCAAACAACCCGCAGACAGGGAAGGCCACCAAGAAGAGGAGGAGGAAGACCAAGCGGGTGAGAGTGACTGAGGACCCCTCATCCTCAGACTCAGACGCTCCCCCATCGGGCCCCCCGCAGCCCCCTCGGACCGCTCAGCCAGCGGTGATCGGGAAACGGACTCCCAGGCCAGGAGCCCCCCCGACCCCCGCCCCCCAGGAACAGGAACACCACCCACTGAGCCAGCACTCCAACCCGCAACCACCACCACCGCAACAACCCAAGCGCAGGGGGGGGAAGCCGCACAGACCTGCACCCCTACCGCCCAAGACCACTCACCGTTACGACAGCGACCGGTTGGAGCTGCTGGACACGGCCCTACAAATCTTGCAGGAGGTTCTGCAAACCCTACGAACGGGGGGAGACCCGATCCCAATAGTGCTCAGCGGGATCGGGAAACTCTTCAAGGTAGGGAGTTGAGAATCCTGTTCTGGAACGCTCGGGGCCTCATAAGTAAGAACAAAGGGAACAAGACCTTGCTACTGAGGCCCCTACTGAAAGAGCAGAACATAGATGTGGTTCTCATAAGCGAGACCCTCCTCAAGCCAACAGATAAGCCTAAGTTCCCGGGCTACCACATATACCGTAGGGATGACCAGAACGCGGAAGGAAGATGCATCAGGGGCCTGCTCGTCCTGGTGAGGAGACGCCTGATACACCAGCCGCTCCCAGAGCTGGATTTGAGGTCCATGAAGGCACTGGGGGTTGAGATCTGCATAGACGGAACACCCATCCAAGTCCACTCCATCTACCACCCCCCAGGAACGCCCCTAGCACATATGGACCTCCAAAAGCTGCTGCCAACCGCACCGGGACGCCCAATCATAGCGGCCGGGGACTGGAACTGCAAGCACAGGAACTGGAACTCGAACACCAGAAACAGAGACGGGGGTATCCTCCAGCAATACACGGATACTCACGGCTACGAGGTCGCAGGCACTGATACGCCTACCCACTATCCAGAGATAGCCAACCAACTCCCAGACGTCATCGACCTCGCAGTCCACGCACAGCTGCCTCAACACCCAAAGCTGGAGGTACTCCTGGACGAACTGCAGTCGGACCACCAACCAATCCTGATGGTTGTGGAAACCAGCCCGGCCGCCCTAAAACCTCCTCCACCAAGACCTGGAATCGACTGGGCCTTGTTCTCAGAAGCCCTACACACCGCAACCCCCACAAGGCCAGTGAAAAACCCCGCAGATGTGGACAAACTGGCCGGGGAGATCACGAGCGCAATCCAAAGGGCACTTTCCGAAGCCTCACTACCACCACGTCAAAACAGACTCACCAAAACACCGGCACACCTGACCAGACTTCTCTCAGAGAAACGTAGGCTGAGGAAAGAGTGGCAGAGAACAAGGGACCCACGTCTGAAAACCAAATTGAACGCCCTCTGCGACGAGGTGAAGGCAGAGCTACAAGAAGACAAAGCCAAGGAATGGGAGAGAAGGATAGATGACGCCACAGATGACTGGGCATCACTCCACAAACTCTGTCGACAGCTGAGGAACACACCAACCCCGATTCGACCTCTCAGACACCAAGATGGTAACCCCAGATACCGAGCTGAAGACAGAGCGGAAATCTTCGCAGATAGCCTTGAGGCACAGTTCAAAAACAATCCAGACAAAGACCCGGCACACACAATAGAAGTGGAAGCCTTTGTCGAAAATTACCTCAAGGCTGATACCCAGGAGGCAGACACCGCAGAAGGTATTTTCTTCTCTCCCGGGCAAGTCCAACGGGCCATACGTCGGACAAAGCCAAGGAAGGCACCCGGCGAAGACAATATAACGAACGCTGCCATCCGTCACTTCCCCCCCAAAACGATCGCCTCCGTGACCCGACTCTTCAACGGGATCATGCGAAGCGGTCACTTCCCCTCCCCCTGGAAATCCGGCCGGGTTATCATGATACCGAAACCCGGCAAAAACATCCTGCTCCCAGAGAGCTACCGTCCTATCACCCTTCTTCCCAGCCTATCGAAACTGTTTGAAAAACTCCTCCTCACCCACATTAATCCCTATATCCCCCCGCGTCCAGAACAATACGGATTTCGGTCTGAACACAGCACGACGCTCCAATTGACTAGGGTACTGCATCACCTCACCACCGCCTACAACAGGCGCGAACACTCAGTCGCAGTATTCCTGGATATGGAAAAAGCGTTCGACCGAGTCTGGCACGCGGGACTCCTCTACAAGATGGCTACCTCACCAATACCGCAGAAGGTGGTGAAGGTAATAACGTCGTTCCTACATGGCCGCAGCTTCTCAGTGCGCGTGGAGCAAGCGCTCTCCTCCAGACGACCCATCGAGGCGGGAGTACCGCAAGGCAGCTGCCTCTCCCCTGTGTGTTACTCACGATACACTGATGACATTCCCATCACCGAAGACGCTCTGTTGGCCCTTTACGCGGACGACGCAGCATACATCACCAAGTCGATGAACCTCAACCACGCCGCCACCAAAATGCAAAGGGTCCTAACAGAGCTCCCCGCCTGGCTTACAAAATGGAGACTGAGTGTCAACGTGAGTAAAACACAGGCGGTGGCATTCTCGAAGAGGCTCACCCTGCCGCCGAAGCTCACTCTGGAGGATCAACCCGTGGCCTGGTCGCACACGGCGAAATACCTGGGAGTAACTCTAGACCGCAACCTCACGATGAGAAAGCACGCAAGGGACGTCCGCGGTCTAGCGAGCGTAACCCGAGCGCTACTCAAGCCCGTCCTGCAGTCCAACATTCCGCTCCGAATGAAGGTTGGATTGTATAAGACGTACGTCCGCCCGCGTCTCACATACGCGGCCCCCGCGTGGTATGCTTTGCTAGCCAAAGGCCACAGAAAGATACTGCGAAGTCAGCAAAGCCTATGCCTCCGGACGATCGTAAACGCGCCACGGTACGTTCGAAACGCCACCATACAGCGGGACCTGAAAATTGAAAGTCTGGATCAATTTATAGGCCGCTTAGCGACCAAGATGTTCGAGCGCCTAGATAACTCCACTTACTCTCATCTGCGAGAACTGGCCCCTCTCGCAGAAAGACCACCGAAGAGTAAGCCGTACCCGCGGGAACTGGCCACAGACACTGACGACGACCAGGCGTCGTCAGATAGGGGTATCCCTCCCTCATCCCTTCCCCCTACCTATCTTCCTTTGAAGGTACCTGCGCGGCGACTGTCCGAAGATCCTCCCTGCGGAGTGAGCATCGGGCGGCCAGTAACGCGTGAGTAGCAAACCTGAGGCTCCGCGAGCCAACCCGATGACCCCCCCGTTGAAACGGGGGGCGGTAAGAACTCCGCAGGAAAGGGCCAAAAAGCCCGGCACTGCATCCCCCACACCGGCTTCGCCGGTGTGTGAGATGAAGACACGTCCAGAAATTTGTGATCATTCAAGAACGCGATTTATACCTTGTAAACTAGCAACTAAGAAGAAAAATAAATACAGTCCACTTTTGCACAGTACCGAGTCTATCAATGAAGCCTGGGTAGGACCTCTACAAGTTTTGGTCCTCCGACCCGGATAAGCCGTTCCTGCGACGACCGGACCAGTTGTTCCTGCGGAGCCGACAAGACCCGCTCCACTGGATTTCAAGAAATAGTTACATCGTATAACCACTGAAGAGACGGCGCGGGCTTGAAGATCACCCAACGGTGCGACGAGCATCGTTCTCAAGACCGGCGCAAGGGCACGGGGTGCCTGAAGATCACCCAACGGTGCAACGTGCGACGTTGTCAAGACCGGCGCAAGGGCACGGGGTGCCTGAAGATAAGCCCGCGTCCGTTGAAGACAACCGAACGAGGACGTCACCCGAAGAGTGAAGACCCCCCACCCCCTCACGTGGCTGGTCCACGGCCCGTTTATTCCGGCCACCTAACGGTGCCAAACGGTCGGAATAGCGGGTAAACGCCTTAGGGCGGTTTTAGTGTTAGTGTTAGGGACCGCTAGGTAGGTAGGGGCATCAAGTGCTGAAGAAGATGACCACCAGGAGCCCACCAGTGACGAGGGGGAAGAAGGCTGCACTTCGCGTCTACGAAGACTACCCCGCGTCCCCGTCCGAACCCGCGCTTCCGGATGCTCCCGTTGAGCCGCGACCCGCCGAAGCGGGACCCTCCTCCGCTCGCGTAGCGTCAGAGACGACCGCGCCCGCGCCCGCGACCGAGGTAGCACCGCGAGTGACCACACACGCCGAGCCCGAACGCCGGCGTGCCCCGTCCGTCCGCTCGCAACGCTCCACCGCCAGCGCGATGGCAAGGATACGGCAAATTGAATTTGAAGCTGAAGAACGACTTGCCGAGATTAAGAGGCAAGAGCTCCATATTCAAGCGGAACTTATAAGGAAGAGGTTGATTGCCGAAGTCGCTACAATACGGGAAGAAGATGAACAAGAAAGCATCCAGGGCACGGGTGCACGGAACGGAGCCCTAGACACAGAACACAGAATAGAGGACTGGCTCCAACGCCATCATAAACGGGGGGAGCCAGAACAAGTGACGGATCAGGATACCAGGTATCTCTCATCGACCACGAGAGAACAGAATACGGAGCGGTATCCTCCGATTACGAACAATCGGGTCACTTTTGAACCACGAACACTGCGAGACAGATCACTCACGCCGGACCGAACGCGAGACAGAGGGATTGATCGGTTAACGGAAGCCATAGAGAAGATGGCTCACCGTAGACCACCTCCGAGACAGACGTACGACCTACCTGTATTCGGAGGTGCTGCGGGGGATTGGCTACCGTTCAAGGCAGCCATGAAGGAATCGACGATCATCCACAAGATCTCATCGGCTGAGAATCTAGCGAGGGTTAGAACATGCCTGAAAGGCGAAGCCCGTCAAGCAGTGTCGGCTTTGTTATACACTGCAACCGAACCGGCAGTTATAATGAAGACTTTGGAGCAGTGTTACGGTCGCCCAGAGATGATTATAGACAACGCGTTAGAAGAGATTAAGAAGCTACCGCGACTGGGCGCGACCGCAGGCGAATTAAACGCTTTCGCCATCAAACTACAGAACGTAGTAACCGCCATCTCTTGTATGGACCAACGCGGCTACCTGCAGAACCCGATGTTTGCGCGACAGGTAGCCGAGAAGTTGACACCGCACATCCGATCAAAATGGTGCGACTATGCGGAGGAATTTGGCAGCCGAAATGAACCAGAAATATTGACGCTGTCCCAGTTCCTGATGAGAGAGGCAGATCGCGCAATGCGATACGCGTATACAGCTACGCCTTCGCAGAGCACCTCAAAGGCCCGACCCATAGAGCAGCGACCCAGGGTGAACGAACGAAATCGTGGGTCGGTGTACGCTACACAGAACGCGGCATCGGAGGAGGAAGCCTCAACGAGACAGAACGCAGCAACGGACAAGAACGAGTGCCGTTGCTGCGGGGGCGACCATAGAACCGTCGAGTGTAGAAAGCTCACGGCGATGCCAGTAGACAAGAGATGGGAATGGGCCAAAGAGACAGGCATATGTTTTCGCTGTCTGAGCAGCAAACATAGACGCTTTATGTGCAAGAGCAAGCGATGCGGAGTAGGTGAATGCACACGTCCGCATCACGCACTGTTACATGCGCTGAAAATAAGGAACGAGGGTGCCAGTGAGCAGGGCCAGACCGAAGAATCAGCCATCACTGCATCTGCGCATGTAACAGCAAGGAATCAAGTCCTACTGAAGGTGTGTCCAGTCGTGATTAAGGGCAGTAACGGCATGGAAATGAATACGTATGCGTTACTGGACGAAGGATCAACGATAACTCTGATCGATGAAGAGATCGCCGCGATGATCGGAACGGAAGGCCCGACAAAAGCCTTGAACATCGTGGGGGCTACGACTAGTCAGAGGGAACCCGAGAGCCGGGTAGTGGATATCGTGATCCGAGGACACAAGTCGGACGCACATCGGATCACAGCGCGCACTGTGAAGAACCTGACCTTAGGAAATCAACTCGTCAGTACCGATGTGTTAAAATACGCGCATTTGAAGAAACTCCGTCCAGAAGCCGTGTGCTATGCGTCAGCGAAGCCACGCATACTCATCGGGGCCGACAACTGGCATCTTATTGTGACGAGGAAGTTTCTGACAGGGAAGAGAAACCAGCCAGCTGCATCACTAACGCAGCTGGGATGGGTTATCCATGGATCAATCCCCAGGAGCACAATAAGACAGCAGGAGACGGTACTACACGTCCATACGTGCCAAGGTGTCCAGAACGGACATGCTTTGAACGACCAAGACGAGGAATTAAGCAAGCTCGTGAAAGCACACTTTGAGATAGATGCTTTGGGCGTTTCAATTAAAAGAAAGCCAAACGCGAAGGATGAGCGGGCTCAAAGCATTTTCGACAGAACAGCGAGACGAGTAAACGGTCGTTTTGAAGTGGGACTACCTTGGGCCAGCGATGAGGTGAAGATGCCGCCCAGCTACGACATGGCCATACGACGCTTACATGGGATCGAACGTAAGATGGACAGATCGCCGGAGTTTAGAAGTGCATACACCGCGCAAGTGGAGAAGCTGCTAGAAAAGGGATATGCAGAAAAAAGCGAGGAGGAACAGAGTCAGAACGAACGTCTCTGGTTTCTCCCTCACTTTGCGGTGACAAACCCCAACAAGCCGGGGAAGTTTAGAATGGTTTTCGATGCAGCCGCGCGCGCTAATGGAACATGTCTCAATGACGCGCTGCTGGACGGACCAGATCTACTACAGACATTACATGGCGTCTTGTTTCGCTTCAGAACGAAGCCGATCGCGGTCACTGCGGACATTCGGGACATGTTCCTGAGGGTGACCATACGACAAGAGGACCGTACAGCCCAACACTTTCTATGGCGCGGCGACAACCGAACAGATCCACCGCAGAAGTACACGATGAAGTCCATGATATTCGGAGCGAGAAGTTCTCCATTTCTGGCTCATAGCGTCAGGAACAGGAACGCGAAAGATCACGAGCGGACACACCCGCTAGCGTTTGACGCTATAACTCGGAACCACTACATGGACGACTGGGTGGATAGCTTTGCAACGGAAGAGATAGCCGCCAGAGCTATAGCACAAGTGCAAGAGGTGCATCAACAAGCGGGTTTTGAACTTGCAAGCTGGAGCGCAAACCGTGAAGGCTTACTGGATAGTATTAACCCGGAGAACCGAGCGCATGCACCAAAAGAGCTAGCGGCCAATGCACATGTATATGGCAAGACATTGGGTATTCTTTGGATTACCGACACGGATGAACTCACCTTTAACACTGCCATGCCTCGCGTACCTGAAGATGTTAAGAATGTGGCACGAACGCCAACGAAGCGGGAGGCATTGGGTGCAGTTATGTCGTTGTTCGACCCACTAGGCCTGCTGAGTCCATACACGATTACGGCGAAGATCATGTTACAAGAGTTGTGGAAAAAGAACGTGGATTGGGATGAACCTTTGCCAGCCGAGGAGGCGGCGACATTTTTTGAATGGCAAAATAATTTACGCTACGTCGCCGACCTAAGACTGCCGCGATGTTACGACGCAAGACCAGACATAATACAGCGACAACTTCATGTTTTCTGTGACGCCAGCGAGCAGGCGTTCGCTGCGGTCGCGTTTTGGCGAAATGTCAGCCAAGACGGCGTGAGCATCGCTATAGTAGCAGGAAAGGCAAAGGTTGCGCCACTAAAGGCACAGAGCATACCACGAATGGAGCTGCAGGCTAGCTTAATCGCCGCTAGACTTGCCGCGGAGATTGTCAAAAGCCACGACTTAGAAACAAATGTAACATTTTGGAGCGACTCAAAGACGGTGCTACATTGGATTAGGAACGACGAAACGAGATTCACTCCGTACGTGGCGCACCGACTCGGGGAGATAGCAGAGTTAACTCGCCCAGAACAATGGCGGTGGGTGCCCACAGCGCTTAACGTAGCAGACGACGCAACGCGATCGAGGAACACTCAGCTACGGAGCGACGATAGATGGTTTACGGGACCGGCGTTTCTATTTGAAGACGAAGAACGTTGGCCTGTAGAGGTTTCATCGCCACCAGAACAAGACGAAGAGAGAACATGTGCAGCGCACGTGAGCCAGGGATCAACGCTCATCGACATGAGCAGGTTCTCATCCCACGAACGGTTAGTTCGCACGCTGGCCCACGCGCTCACATTTTTAAAGAAATGTCGACGACGCGGTGGGCAGCTTGGGATGGGAGAACTGCGGGAGGCAGAACGCCTGCTCATCAGAGACTCGCAGCGAGCATGTTTCCCTGACGAAGTCCAGCGCCTGAAGAAAGGGATGAGCGTCGATCGAACGAGCAGGCTGTACCAACTCGACCCTAAGTACGGTGACGATGAAATAATAAGGCTGAGCGGTAGGATCAACGCCGCTACAGTACCGGATCACCTGAAGGATCCACCCATTCTGGACGGAGCGCACCGCTTATCACGTCTATTGATCAGGCGGGAACATGAGAAGAATAAGCACGCGGGCAGAGAACAGATCGTGAATAATCTGCGCCAGCGATTTTGGATACTGCGGTTGCGTCCGGCGGTCAGAACGGTTCTGAACGATTGTACGCTGCGTAAGATAAGGAGAGCGAACCCAAAGAAGCCAGTAAAGGGTGACTTGCCGAGGATGCGCCTAGATATGAACACGAGCCCGTTCACTAACTGCGGCATCGATTGTTTCGGCCCTATGTGGGTGGCGATCGGGCGGCGCCGTGAGAAGCGATGGGGTATGCTCTTTACGTGTCTAGTAACGAGAGCTATACACGTGGAGCTTATAGCGAGTCTCAGCACCGACTCGGCTATTATGGCTATCAGGCGAATGGCTGCCCGACGGGGGACTCCTAGTGCAATCGTATCAGACAATGGAACGAACTTCCACGGATCAGAAGTGGAATTAAAAAAGGCGTACGAAGAGTGGCTCCCAGGCCTAAAAGAGTACGCACTCAAACAGCGGATCGAGTGGCGGTACATCGACCCTGGTGCACCAAACCAGGGGGGAGCCTGGGAGCGAATGATAAAAACGGTGAAGAGAGCCCTAGCCATCACCTTAAATGAACGTGCCCCGCAAGAAGAGGTATTGAATACGCTAATAACAGAAATCGAGCACACCGTGAACTCGCGGCCTTTAACGCATGTACCCGTGGACCCAGAGGAAAAGGAAGCTTTAACGCCGAACCACTTTTTATTGGGGACGGCAGTAGGTTTGCCATATGTGGGAGACTGCGACGTAGCCGACAGAAGGACGTGGCGCGCCGCACAAGCTCTGGCAAACTCTTTTTGGAAGCGCTGGATCGACGAGTACTTGCCTACGTTGGCGCCGCGAGGCGACGTCAGAAGACAGCAAGAGAACGTCAAAGAAGGGGACGTCGTCATAATCGCGGACGGTTTGCTACCTCGGAACGTATGGCCGCGGGGCCAGATCGAGCGCGTGATTACGGGTCCGGACGGAGTAGTTCGGAGCGCTGAGGTGTGGACGCGGGGAGGCGTTTTCCGGAGGCCAGTGAGAAGGTTGATCGTCCTCCCGATTGAATAAGAAGGCTACGAGGATCTGCGCCGGGGGGAGACTGTAACGGACGATCAAAGACGGGGAAGGATCGAATCTAGATTTGAAATGTATTAGGTAGTTATAAGAACGAATCAGATTCAAATGTTAACAGGTAGCTAAGATTGTAACAGTTTAAACTTGTAAAGGTCAAAAGAGTGAGATAGCTACATGTAAGTCCCCGTCTAACTTTGCTGGAAACTTCGATGTATTAAGAATTGTATAACATGATTTGTGAAAGCGTGAATTACGATCCCCGCACCATGGCTAGGGCGAGGAGTAGTTTTGTATAAAGATAGACCGTTTTCAAGCAGAAATTTGTGATCATTCAAGAACGCGATTTATACCTTGTAAACTAGCAACTAAGAAGAAAAATAAATACAGTCCACTTTTGCACAGTACCGAGTCTATCAATGAAGCCTGGGTAGGACCTCTACAATTTTATTACTATTATATATAGATATTTGATGACAGTCAATCCTGTTTCCTGTGAGAATAAAGTACTAAGTACATATTACAAATTTCACTCAAATCAGATCAAAGCTCCGAATGTTATCCTCCGATAAACATACATACCTACTCGTAGATACATACAAACACCAATTCGTCCAAGTTGATTTGAAGATCTTGCTTCGCTCGGTAAATTTCAATTTATTACACCTTATAACAAACTTTATTATAATAACATATAAGTAAGTAGCGGTCTCCTAACCCAAATTTAGTAAAAAATAATACAGTATAACAAAATATAGGCCACGATTAAAATATAGCGTTTTTCTGCAATAACGCGTCAAAAACTCAATGCAACAATCCTTTAACAGTTATCTGGTTCCCATAGCACAAGCTTCATTTGCAGCTAGATGAGTATGTGTGAATTGTCCAGTATTATTTATTTAAATAAATAAATATAACTGGACATTTTACACAGCGCTATCTAGCCCCAAACTAAGCATAGCTTGTACTATGGGAACCAGATAACTGATAGAAAACTTATATACTTTTTTTTTGTATACATACTTATAATATATAAAAAAACACCCAGACACGGAACAAATATCTGTAGATCATGCAAACATTTGTTCCGTGACGGGAATCGAACCCGCTACCTCCTGCGTCTCAGCCGGCTAACGCCCACTGCGCCACGGAAGTCGGCAAAATTATTTTTATAAATTATATTTATTTGTCAATAGTAAAATACAGAAAATAAAAAACCGGGAATATCATTTTACTCACCGGCTATTATATTAAAAGAAATAAAAGAAAACACACGGTATACGTAAAAGGCAAAACACGGTATACGAGTGTATACGGCTTTCAACAGACTAATAAGTCAATTAATCAATTTTGTAGCCTGGATGGTAAGTACATGTTATGGAAAGTTTACCTAATGGTTAATTACTGTTTATTGGACTAAAATAAACTGTTCGTAATTGACCAAAACATTACATTAGTATCGGAAACCTAAATTATGTTATTATGTAACCAACCTCGAACATTTATACATATAAAATGCTTTGACCTGAATGACTGATTGATAGATCAACGCACAGCCTAGGCTGCTGATCGTACAGACCTGAAACTTGGAAGGTGTATTCTTTGTAAGACGTAGACATCCGATAAGAAAGGATTTTCCGAAATTCTACCCCTGGGGGGGTGAAAAAGGGGGCAAAGTTTGTATGGAACAACGTGAGTCCTTGGTCTAATGTACATCAAATTTTGCATACACCTTTTTAAACAGAATTGATGGAAGACGTGTTTCGTATTTTATTGAAATTCATATTGACATATTGACCTTTTTTAACCCCTAATGGGGTTAAAAAAGGGTAAAAAGTTATATCAATACTCCTTAGTGCTTTTGATGTATATAACATTTTATTTTGACACATGTTTGAAAACTCAATCCGATTTTATTCAAAAAAGGTTGAACTCACTTAAAACATAAGCAAATATACTCTTTAAATTAGAATGTCTCTAAAGTTACCGTACTATATTAGTACCATATTTGAAGGTTTCTAAGCTTAAAGAGGTCATGCACTTTTAGGACACCGCCTCATAGGGACGTAGAGTTCGAAATTTGAAATGGTAAGGAATAGAACAGAAGAAAATAGTTTTCTTTTAGTTTGTCTTAGAAGTTTAATTTAGTGTGTATTGTTTTTTTGCAATTTTTTTACATTACACTAATATTATAAATGTGTAAGTTTGGATGTTCGTTTATTGTTTGTTTGTTTCTCAATCACGTCGTAACGGCGGAACCGATTTCGATGAAATTGTATATATACGTAGATTATAACATGGATTACCACATAAGCTACTTTTTATCCCATAAATCAGTTCCCATGGGATAAAAATGGGGTCAAGTCAAGTGGCAAGAGCGAGTTTAGCTTTATTTCTAGATTACCTACACATTTAGAAGTGTAACGCATATGAAGTCGCGGGCAACAGCTAGTTGTATATATGAGTAAATCTAGGCAGATTTTTCTATATACATTTATAAACATATTTTATGGTGAGGTGACGGAACAATCCAGCTGTTACCTCTGTCTATAACAAATTAAATTATTGGGACCCTTACAAGTAACGTCCAATATGTATTGTGTCTATTCGCCTCCCCGAACACGAGCCACAAAACGCCGCCACAGAGCTGCGGACTGCATTTTTCGTACATTTCAAACACGCCGTACACGGTTGACCCTAGTGGTCGCTATACGCCACGGGACTTAATCACAAGTTGCGTTCAAAGTCCAAATAAAGGCTTGACCTACATTAGCATTATTGCACCCGTCATGCTAAGACATACAGGGAAAAAGTCTCTTGTCGCATGTTATAATCACCGGTATACATGTTACTAAGACAAAAAAAACAAGCGTATTATTATTATTCCACATATTTATTCCTTAACACAGGCTTTAGACCTGGACCTTTACAAAGGCATTACCGGGGCCGAAGCCAACGAGTAAGAGGCCTGTTTGTTTTTATAAAAAACACAATGACAAGATGGAGGTAAAACAGATGGTAGTACCGCCATAAGTGCCGCCAATAGAAGGCAGCGTAAGGGGCAACGTTGGTGTGGGCGGTTAAAGGGTTTTGAGAGGTGTGCTGCAGTTTCACTAAGCGCTACTCCCGGCTTTATGCCTTTAACACTTCAACCCTTGGAGCATAGGTTCCGCTCTTGCGCCTCCACCCTTGACCGGCCAACTAAGGCAAACCAAGGGTCAGGGGTTTCTGTCAACCCTAAGGAGTAATGGGGCTCCGCGGTGTCGCCACGCACCGAACGCTCGCCCCAAGCGTGCCCTGCGGGATTATTATTATTACATATTTATTTATTTAATCAGATAACAATGGATCTACTTTGTTAGTAAAAAGCTTAATTCTAGGGGAGTTAGTACTTAATTACTAATTGCGATTTAGTCCTCTGCGTGAGCTTCCACATCAGAGGACAATCGAATTTATTAGCAATGACGTTCAGGATGGTGTTGCTGCTCTTGCGCACCGTGCGCAGTACTGAGGCTGTTTTTTTACGCCAGATGGCATCAAAGTTGTCTGCGCGTGCTTCAGCAACATGCCTGAGGCACTACAGAAGCGCGGAAGCCGCAACAGCGCCCTGAACGCATTATCAAATTGGACTCGCAGAGCATTGTAAGCCCTTTGCGTACAGTGAAACCACAGACTCGCGGAGTACAGCGATGTACAGTACGCTTTAAAAAGAGTCACTTTGACTGCGTCTGTACATCGCGCGAATCTGCGGGCCAGCATATTCGCCCGGACTGACAATGCTCTGCGTTCCCTGTCCATATCGGTGTCATCTCGCAAGTCGTCAGTTACCAGATGCCCTAGATATTTAAATTGGAATACCCGTTTTAGTGGTGCCCCATTGAGAGTCACGGGGGGAACAAAGGTAGGGCACTTGGTACCTGAAGATCATGAGCTCCGACCTTTTGACATTATGATCCACGCTACTTACTAAGAAAAATACAACTTTACGCTATATTCTATTATTAGTATTGTGCTTTATGGCTTAGGTATTCAAGGTGTTTTTAAAGGTAAAATTGCTTGATGCCAATTTTATTTTTGCCCGCAGCATTGCCTAGCGTCTCCGATATTTTAAACTCTATCTCGATCGCATAACGTTGTATTTTAAGGTTGACTATTTGAAAATGTGTTTTCCTTGATGCCTTTACCAAAATTGGTTTTAGAGTTTGAATGGACGCTTTGGAGACCTTTGGTGGCGGTATTCCCTAAATTTGTTTATGGACTTACCGGGTTACAATATTACTATGTGGGTATCTATCAACTGGGGTATGTTTATTAGAGTCAAAATTCTATATCTTTACATAGCATAAAATGAAGTCGCTTCCGCTGTCTGTTCGCTTAGATCTTTTAAACTATTCAACGGATTTTAATGCAGTTTTCAGAAATAGATATAGTGATTCAAGAAGAAGGTTAATATGTATATCTAGCTTCTGCCATAGCTTTTGCACGCGTTGTTTGTCAATAAAAAGTAGCATATATGTTAATCCAGGTTATAATCTACGTACATACCGATTTGAAAGTAACTCAGACAGAGTTACTTTCAAATCGGTATGTACGGTATCTCTGTCTGTTTTTTACCTTTTCAAGACTTAACGGCTCGACCGATTTCAATGGAATTTGGTACATATATACCTAGATAGATTAGAACTTGAGACATAGGATACCTACACTTTACGCGACTGCACAGAAGGAGGGTAATGTTTTATTGACAAATCACGCGTACGACGGTGCACTTTCTCGGCCAAAAATTCCGCGAAGTTTGCGAGCAGTAATTTTCTCCATTATTTGTAATGAGTTTTAACAATCATAACAAGTTCTTCTTTTGTGTCATGCTCCTTTTTTATTAATCAGAACAATCACAGATGACAGCTGTCAAATTTCAGAGTTCAGATTTCACGAAAAAAATATTGCACAATTTTTAAAAAGTGCACTTTAGTGATACACCCTATATGTAAAATGAATAATAGATAAAACAACTATCTAAAAATTATGCTTAGGTACGTGAGTCTCGATCAAGCAATAAGCAGATTTGAATTTATTAAGTTTTATTTATATATCTTTTAATACAATGGGTTCATTACCATATAAGCGCCCGTAGCCAAGTTGCATTCGCTTCACATCGATTCGATTTCTACATAAATTTGTTGTCGATATATCACGTGATATTTCCATAGCATGTGTCAAATCCCATACATTTTCGGACTTAACGACTAGCGTCATCGCTAATCGAATGTAACTTGGCTAAGCCCTAAGGTTACGGTAAAACACGTAGTCAGTCACTGCTCACAAATATCTCGCTTACACGAATGACAAACCCCTTCCCATTATTTAGTGGTACAGAAACTAGCGGTGATAAGAGCTGAACGGGCAAATAATCAGCAATTACGACGCTTACATTGCAATTTATTACGCCGATTGCGAATCTGTTGGCACCGAACTGTTTATGTGAACTGCCGGGGAACGTGAAATACTAGTGGGAAAGATACCTAGAGAAAACACAGTACATAACGTAATGTGCGATTGAGTAAATAAGAAGATTTTATTAAATAAAACAATGTCGAAAAGAAAAAAAAATAAGATAATTCATGATGCAAATGACGGGATATAATAAAGGGATCTATAATATAATATATAATTAAAACAAGTACAACAGTTAACAAAATATAACCGACTGGTTTGGACTTGATGAAATTTCTATGAAATCTGAAATATAAATCGGATTGGTTCCATATCAGTTGATAAATGGCGGAGTTCTGGGGTAACTGTAATATTTAATGTTTTTATTAATATCAGAGTTAAAACACTTACGCAACACTGGCTATGATCCTAACTAATAAGCTAAAATAAAAACTCACCTTGCTTTATATGCCCGCCAAAAATGTAAATATATTAAAAACTTGGAGCGAGTTTGTTTTGACTTCCTTTGGGGACCAGCTTATTAGGGACTGCGGAAGCGAAATCTTGTGTAAGTATTTTGTTAGATAAACATACAGTTAACAGCTGCTTCTAAGTAAATGTAAGAATGAGGTTTTTGTTGATATTGTGTTTTGTTACGTACGACATTAAATCAAAACACGGGTAGGGCTATTGTTGTAAATATGTTTTTTTTTTCAAATTACCATAGAAAAATTAAAATTTTCAAACAACCATAATTTCAAGTCCTAAAATGCCAATTAAACAGTCTCAGTATAAAAAAGGTAAACAAATCATATTCATTCAACATGTAAGTAGGTAGGCACCCTGGCATCGTCGCAAAGGCGCCGCCGATTTACGTAAACAATTGTTTATTAGAAATGTATCGATTGCTGGATAAATATTCAAGTTACCTGTATTAAACACACCTCTAAAATCAGTGAATACAATTTCGGATGTGTGTTTTAAATTAATGTCGTACCAAACAAAACAGGTTGTATAGGCTCACGACTCTATAATATTAATGTAATAATATAATATTAATTATAATATTTAATTATATTATATTTATTGTTTATAATATTAATGATAGACATCCTAGAATCTCTTACTAAGTACGAGGTGCAGGTTCATCGCCGCTGTGTTATGCAGACAAATGAAATAACTTTAACATTTCCTCCAGCAATGGAGAACAGTTAATTAAGTGTAATAAATCAATTACAACGATGTGGGTGTGGGTGTGGATAGTCACTAGAGTTTCTATTACCAGAATACAGCTTCCTAAAGCGCACCTGAGAAGGTATGAACTGTAAGCATAGTCTTGGATTTGAACAGTAAAGAGTGTAAAAAGTTATCTTGAATAGGAAGTTATAATTCTTAATACAACCTGAGATTTGAAAGAGAAAGGTTTGTTCAATGAATTCACTGTGCAAAAATATCATCTTTTAGATCTTACTAAATAGTATTTTATCAAACTTACATTAAGTGAACGACCTTTCTTATGTGAGTAACATGATTTATAGTATATAAAAACATATAACACCAACAAACCAAAAAGCATTGAGATCGGATAATAAATAAATAAAAAAATAATAATACTGGACATTTAACACAGCTCGCTTTATAGCCCCAAAATTAGCAGTGTGTACTATGGGAACCGATATAATACTTATATATTTTTGTTGTAAATGCAAACTTATAATATAATCAGCCAGAACCGGGACAAATACTACAAATATTTGTCATGAATTATTAAAATATTTTTGCCCTGGCGGGAATCGAACCAGAGAGCCACGGAGTATATCATAAAAAAAAATTTGCATACACAAGCGTATGAGCAACAAATTCATAATGCTATAGCATATATGCATATAGCTATAGCTTGCTAATAATTATTACTCACAAGACGCAATAAGTAATTAATTTAGGCGTTGAAAACGCGTCGCCTCTTCCGAGAAGGCAAACTGAAATATATTTTATATTCACTTGTAATTTATTTTCGATGTATCATTTCGTATGTGAGGTTTTCAATGGGAAATCAATTCGATTAGCGCTGGATCGTAAAGGATTTGTACTATGGTGTCACAAAATATGAAGGAAAAATTCAATTAAAAAAATATTTATTACTACAGAACCCAGTATTTAACGTCTATAATATTCATTTGTCTATAATATTAATAATTCTAACTAATATGATTTTGCACTTATTTCTTTTGTTAATCAATTTTAACAAAGTCAAGAATGTTTCCCATTTCTACTTATTTTCAGTACTTATTAATTATTAACTCAATTTAAACAACTTCAAAAAAAACAAGGAATTTATCATTTTGTCGATTTTTTTAAAATGTATTTACGTACAAATTTTAACTAAGTGAACGAATTTGGATGATGATAAGATTTTTTTTAATCGATAGGTTACCTCGAGACTTCGAGAGACCCATTTAAGTTTCACTGCGGTAATTTTGAAAATACTTTCCATTGTCGAAAAGAGGGATGAATAAAATATTTTTCTTGTTTAAGTTATTGTTTGAAAGCTCTCTAAAAACGAATCAGCTAAGAATTATTGAAAACTTTTCATTTTGTTTTGTTTGATTTTGTCTTATTTCATAATTGCACGAACCGTTAAATGTACAAAATGGGGGCTTAATGGGTTAGCATTTTCTACGAGTCATCCGTGACAGGTAGGATATTGGCCTCCTCCGTAGACTTCCAGAGTGGAAAAAACGTAGAGTAAAAGAGTCGTAAAAACGATCATGTGGAAACAGTGTCGCGAGTTCAATGGTTTTTTCCTATCTCAAAATAAGCCCAACGCGACTGAAGAGGTTTTCACTTCGAAAATTGGTTGGAATGTGTAAATTAAGCTCTTTTATATGATACCCCACTTGATCTAGTAACCTTAGTACCTTAGTACCCATCTGATCGATGGGACTATGCTGTCGAACCACGCGTTCAAAAGGGATGCCACCAACTGCTTTATGATCGACAGACTACACATGTCATTGCCTGCGACTTGCATGTAAACAGGTTACTGACGACCATACCATTTCGCTATGTAGAGGTTCTAAATAATTTGAATTTATAATTTCCTGGTAACTTTAGAAATAGGTGCCAATTTGTCTGCTACAAGGGTAATAACATTAAGGGTGTAGAATAGAGTCACAAAATAGATAGCTACAGAAGTTAAGTTTAGTACAATGAGCGATAATATGACTACAATTAAAAAAGAACATGTTGAAAATTGATCATATCTGGAAATAACCACATCTGTAATATACTCGTAATGACAAGGCTCCTTTACTGCCGCAATTTGTAAGGTTTTAACTTATATTTTTTTTGACATTAAAACTTTAATTATCGATTTAGTATTGACTTTGATTGATTGATTGACTTATTTGACATTGTTTTGCTGTGTGTTTAATTGATTTTTGTTTTGTTTTTATTATTTTAAGTTGACATTATTTGATATATTAACTTACTAGCGACCCGCCCCGGCTTCGCACGGGTGCAATGCTGATACTAAATACACTACAGAAAAACTGTGAACGTTGTATATAAAAACATAGCGGCCCGCTCCGGCTTCGCACGGCTATAAAATATATAGCCTATGTGATTAAAATCGATTCAGTAGTTTTGATTTATTCATTACTGCCCGTGGCCCGCACGCGTTAAATTTGGAGTAAAACAATCCCCCTTTCCCTATACCATCAACATTTCCTGCTATCTTTGGAATATCTAAATTCATACACTACATTTTTACTTATTTACTTTTTACATTTTTAACTATTTATTTTATTTTTACAACATATTACAGAATGTCTTTATAAACAACGTTCACAGCTTTCTTGTCATTAGACAATACAAACATGTTTTCTCTGGAGGTCACTCTTGAAAGAGCGACATACAGTTGTCCATGTGAAAAACAGTCAACGCTCAAATCTAAGCCTGCAACGTTGAAGGTTTGACCCTGCAATTTATTAATGGTCATTGCAAAAGATGTCTTTACCGGAAACTGTAAACGTTTAAATTGGAAGGGTAAATCCGATGATATCAGAGGGATTCGGGGAATCAATACATCTTCTCCGGTACCACATCCTGTGAGTATTGTGCACTCTATTAGGAAAGTTTTCAATGATTTTACCAGCAAACGCGTACCATTGCAAAGTTTAAATGGATTCAGGTTTCTTAATAAAATAACAGGACAACCTACTTTTAACACCATTTTGTGAGGAGGGAGTCCAGACGGGTTCAAAGAATTTAGAAATTCTGTAGGAAAATGAACAGCTTCTTCCAAATCGAGAACAGTATCGACCGAGTAGTATATTTTCGTCCGCGCATCAATCTTTGAAAGAATCAAGTTATTTACTTTATCTACTTGTTCGTTAGTTGGTGACAGAATCGCTCTTTCTTTAAACCAAGATATTGTCTTATAACTTATGTTATCAATGTCAGGATAGACATTGTTGACTAACTCTTGGATGTTGTCTATCAAAACGCAAAGGTTTTCTAGGTCAATCCTTCCCTCACTTTGTGTTAACTCTCCATTGCCAACTTTTAGCAGCATCTCTGGAAATAGCCTGTTCTCACGTGAAGATGATGAAACCCTCATATTAGTTTTAAGCTCTAATTTATTGACATGTGGCCAAAGGTTGGATCTTTTTAGGCAAGCATTTATTTCGTCAGCACGTGTTCCTCGAGTCACAACTGGTAGGATTTGACGGAAATCTCCTGAGAACAGAATTGTACATCCACCCATAGGTGAATTTTTGTTGCGCAAATCGCGCATTGTCCTATCCAGTGCTTCCACAGACGTCTTGTTTGACATGGTAGCTTCGTCCCAGACTATTAATGAGCAGTCACGCATCAATTTTCCTGTATTGCTCTGTTTAGAAACACTACAGACGCTGTTATTATCATCGGTGGCGATTTTCAGCGGGAGCTTGAATGTGGAGTGTGCGGTTCGGCCTCCTTCCAAAAGCGTAGCGGCAATGCCGGATGATGCAACAGCTAACGCAATTTTTCCGATAGATCTCACTTTTTTTAAAAGCAGATTGATTAAAAATGTTTTTCCTGTACCTCCTGGGGCATCAAGGAAAAACAATTTCCCTTCATTGTTATCAATTGTTGATAGTAATGCAGTGAATACTTTTTTCTGATCGATGTTTAATCGTGGCTCATCTTGAGCTATATTTTGTAAAAGTTTCGTTTGATCGTATGATGTTTCTCTTGTGTATTCGGCACTGTTAGTTAAATCTGAGTTAGTAGTTTTAGCTGGCATCGGCAGCCCAAAATCCTTGATCGATTTACCCGAAAGTAATTGCACTACTTTGCTCAATTCCAATAATGCTTCGTCAAATATGTTTTGATCATATTGTACATCATCTGAGTTTAACTCTCGCCGTCGCCGAATCAGAATATCACTGGCCATATTTTCTTGAAATTTATTCCATAGATTAACAGAATCAGTTACTTGACAAAACACTACTATGACGGCAAATAAATATCTTAATGATGTAGCTGAACTACAAGCAGCTGCTTCTGATAATGTGTTTTCCCAGTGAGAATCGTCTTCCAAGAGCCCCATAGCTTTGCATGCTGCTTGATAAGTATTGTAAACAACACCTTGTACAGTTCTTAGGTGTGCAAAGGATGTCGGGCCTTTTACAATATGCAGTAACATTCTCAGATAAAAGCATTCGCTGTTGTTGGGATGAACCACGTAAACTCTGCCAAGAGCATCCGTTTTTTTTACTCCGGGGAAACCATCAACCGCAGTACCTTGTTTTCGCCGTTGAAAAGTTTTAGAACTCTGGTTCCATGTATAGTAACCTGGAACTCTGTCATATGTCAGTGTTTTCGCGAAATCATCTTGAGCACATAACTTGAAGAATGCTGTCAATGTTGTATCCCGCGGGTTATTAACATCTTCTTGTATATTGTTCTCTGTGAAATATAATCTTTGTCCATTTTCTAAATGAACTGCAAGGTGGACAATTGTGGGAGCTCGGTCGTGCACTTCGAATGATAAAATCCTCCATACAGCTTCAGAGCTGCAGATATAACGTCCAGACTGATATTTTTCCACTTCATTTGGTGATTGTATGCTGAAAGTGGCTTGATCACTGCCTTTACTAATGTACTTAGTAACATATTGAATTGACTTTATTGAATTGCACAACTCTACGTTGATGTGGGCATCGAAAATTTTCAAAAGGAGCGGATTATAGGGAACGATCCATCGGTTATCAATATCATGGTTTCGGACGGTAGCATTTTGCCCACCCTGTTCTGGCGATCGTCGACGATATTTGGGATATCCGTCATCGCTAGTACTTGTTTGAGTTTGGAACGACTTCGGAAATTTTTTGCTGCATTTAGAATCTCGCATACATGGAGAATTCGGGTTTAAAGTCCCACAAGGGCCGTGTACCATATGTTTCTTTACGATTTCGTACAGGATAGGATCTTCATCTTTATCCGGTAATTCAGCTGAAATAACCCTGTCAATTTGGTTTGGTCTAATTTTGTTCACTAACCACACCAACAGGTGTACATGTGGCAAGCCACGTTTCTGCCATTCTATTGTGTACATATAACAGCGCGGCGGACCGAATATATGAGACTTGTTAATGAGGTGCAGGAGTTTCTGTACTTTTAAATGGAAGACTCTGTTAACTATATCGTATCTGTCTTGTGGAGTTAAATTGGTGTTCATATTTTCTTTGATTTCCGGCCATGGCGTCTTGCGATTTTTCGTGTAAATATCGAGGTCCACCTGTGAATGATGAAGGTAGTATAAACAACTGCCCAATGCCATTGCGGTGTTCATTCGCCTGTAAAGCATCCTGAAGATGAACGTAATTTTCAGCTCTCAATTTAGTTTGATTATTACGGATGTAGGCCAATCTCTCAGATTCAATTTTCGCATATTGATCTACCAAGTATTGGTTTGTTAACATTCCATATCTAAGCAAAGTATTGAAATTGTTACGTCTTGTCATTATACGGTAGCAATAGTAGTTCATACATGACACTGTTTTACGCAGAGGTGTACCACCCATTGGGTCAACTTGAGAAATACATATTAATGGCATAACCATTTTCTCCACGATTGTAGAGGTCCTACCCAGGCTTCATTGATAGACTCGGTGCAAAAGTGGACTGTATTTATTTTTCTTCTTAGTTACTAGTTTACAAGGTATAAATCGCGTTCTTGAATGATCACAAATTTCTGCTTGAAAACGGTCTAGCTTTATACAAATCTACTCCTCGCCCTAGCCATGGTGCGGGGATCGTAATTCACGCATTCACAAATCGTTTTATATAATTCCTAATACATCGAAGCTTCCAGCAAAGTTAGACGGGGACTTACATGTAGCTATCTCACTCTTTTGACCTTTACAAGTTTAAACTGTTACGATCTTAGCTACCTGTTAACATTTGAATCTGATTCGATCTTAAAACTACCTAATATACATTTCAAATCTAGATTCGATCCTTCCCCGTCTTTGATCGTCCGTTACAGTCTCCCCCCGGCGCAGATCCTCGCAGCCTTCTTATTCAATCGGGAGGACGATCAACCTTCTCACTGGCCTCCGGAAAACGCCTCCCCGCGTCCGCACCTCAGCGCTCCGAACTACTCCGTCCGGACCCGTAATCACGCGCTCGATCTGGCCCCGCGGCCATACGTTCCGAGGTAGCAAACCGTCCGCGATTATGACGACGTCCCCTTCTTTGACGTTCTCTTGCTGTCTTCTGACGTCGCCTCGCGGCGCCAACGTAGGCAAGTACTCGTCGATCCAGCGCTTCCAAAAGGAGTTTGCCAGAGCTTGTGCGGCGCGCCACGTCCTTCTGTCGGCTACGTCGCAGTCTCCCACATATGGCAAACCTACTGCCGTCCCCAATAAAAAGTGGTTCGGCGTTAAAGCTTCCTTTTCCTCTGGGTCCACGGGTACATGCGTTAAAGGCCGCGAGTTTACGGTGTGCTCGATTTCTGTCAATAGCGTATTCAACACCTCTTCTCGCGGGGCACGTTCATTTAAAGTGATGGCTAGGGCTCTCTTCACCGTTTTTATCATTCGCTCCCAGGCTCCCCCCTGGTTTGGAGCACCAGGGTCGATGTACCGCCACTCGATCCGCTCTTTGAGTGCGTACTCTTTTAGGCCTGGGAGCCATTCTTCGTAAGCCTTTCTTAGTTCCACTTCCGATCCGTGGAAGTTCGTTCCGTTGTCTGACACGATTGTACGAGGAGTCCCCCGTCGGGCAGCCATTCGCCTGATAGCCATAATAGCCGAGTCGGTGCTGAGACTCGCTATAAGCTCCACGTGTATAGCTCTCGTTACTAGACACGTAAAGAGCATACCCCATCGCTTCTCACGGCGCCGCCCGATCGCCACCCACATAGGGCCGAAACAATCGATGCCGCAGTTAGTGAACGGCCTCGTGTTCATCTCTAGGCGCATCCTCGGCAAGTCACCCTTTACTGGCTTCTTTGGGTTCGCTCTCCTTATCTTACACAGCGTACAATCGTTCAGAACCGTTCTGACCGCCGGACGCAACCGCAGTATCCAAAATCGCTGGCGCAGATTATTCACGATCTGTTCTCTGCCCGCGTGCTTATTCTTCTCATGTTCCCGCCTGATCGGTAGACGTGATAAGCGGTGCGCTCCGTCCAGAATGGGTGGATCCTTCAGGTGATCCGGTACTGTAGCGGCGTTGATCCTACCGCTCAGCCTTATTATTTCCCTATACATGTGCATTGGCCGCTAGCTCTTTTGGTGCATGCGCTCGGTTCTCCGGGGTAATACTATCCAGTAAGCCTTCACGGTTTGCGCTCCAGCTTGCAAGCTCAAAACCCGCTTGTTGATGCACCTCTTGCACTTGTGCTATAGCTCTGGCGGCTATCTCTTCCGTTTCAAAGCTGTCCACCCAGTCGTCCATGTAGTGGTTCCGAGTTATAGCGTCAAACGCTAGCGGGTGTGTCCGCTCGTGATCTTTCGCGTTCCTGTTCCTGACGCTATGAGCCAGAAATGGAGAACTTCTCACTCCGAACATCATGGACTTCATCATGTACTTCTGCGGTGGATCTGTTCGGTTGTCGCCGCGCCATAGAAAGTGTTGGGCTGTACGGTCCTCTTGTCTTATGGTCACCCTCAGGAACATGTCCCGAATGTCCGCAGTGACCGCGATCGGCTTCGTTCTGAAGCGAAACAAGACGCCATGTAATGTCTGTAGTAGATCTGGTCCGTCCAGCAGCGCGTCGTTGAGACATGTTCCATTAGCGCGCGCGGCTGCATCAAAAACCATTCTAAACTTCCCCGGCTTGTTGGGGTTTGTCACCGCGAAGTGAGGGAGAAACCAGAGACGTTCGTTCTGACTCTGGTCCTCCTCGCTCTTTTCTGCATATCCCTTTTCTAGCAGCTTCTCCACTTGCGCGGTGTATGCACTTCTAAACTCCGGCGATCTGTCCATCTTACGTTCGATCCCATGTAAGCGTTGTATGGCCATGTCGTAGCTGGGCGGCATCTTCACCTCATCGCTGGCCCAAGGTAGTCCCACTTCAAAACGACCGTTCACTCGTCTCGCTGTTCTGTCGAAAATGCTTTGAGCCCGCTCATCCTTCGCGTTTGGCTTTCTTTTAATTGAAACGCCCAAAGCATCTATCTCAAAGTGTGCTTTCACGAGCTTGCTTAATTCCTCGTCTTGGTCGTTCAAAGTATGTCCGTTCTGGACACCTTGGCACGTATGGACGTGTAGTACCGTCTCCTGCTGTCTTATTGTGCTCCTGGGGATTGATCCATGGATTACCCATCCCAGCTGCGTTAGTGATGCAGCTGGCTGGGTTCTCTTCCCTGTCAGAAGCTTCCTCGTCACAATAAGATGCCAGTTGTCGGCCCCGATGAGTATGCGTGGCTTCGCTGACGCATAGCACACGGCTTCTGGACGGAGTTTCTTCAAATGCGCGTATTTTAACACATCGGTACTGACGAGTTGATTTCCTAAGGTCAGGTTCTTCACAGTGCGCGCTGTGATCCGATGTGAGTCCGACTTGTGTCCTCGGATCACGATATCCACTACCCGGCTCTCGGGTTCCCTCTGACTAGTCGTAGCCCCCACGATGTTCAAGGCTTTTGTCGGGCCTTCCGTTCCGATCATCGCGGCGATCTCTTCATCGATCAGAGTTATCGTTGATCCTTCGTCCAGTAACGCATACGTATTCATTTCCATGCCGTTACTGCCCTTAATCACGACTGGACATACCTTCAGTAGGACTTGATTCCTTGCTGTTACATGCGCAGATGCAGTGATGGCTGATTCTTCGGTCTGGCCCTGCTCACTGGCACCCTCGTTCCTTATTTTCGGCGCATGTAACAGTGCGTGATGCGGACGTGTGCATTCACCCACTCCGCATCGCTTGCTTTTGCACATAAAGCGTCTATGTTTGCTGCTCAGACAGCGAAAACATATGCCTGTCTCTTTGGCCCATTCCCATCTCTTGTCTACTGGCATCGCCGTGAGCTTTCTACACTCGACGGTTCTATGGTCGCCCCCGCAGCAACGGCACTCGTTCTTGTCCGTTGCTGCGTTCTGTCTCGTTGAGGCTTCCTCCTCCGATGCCGCGTTCTGTGTAGCGTACACCGACCCACGATTTCGTTCGTTCACCCTGGGTCGCTGCTCTATGGGTCGGGCCTTTGAGGTGTTCTGCGAAGGCGTAGCTGTATACGCGTATCGCATTGCGCGATCTGCCTCTCTCATCAGGAACTGGGACAGCGTCAATATTTCTGGTTCATTTCGGCTGCCAAATTCCTCTGCATAGTCGCACCATTTTGATCGGATGTGCGGTGTCAACTTCTCGGCTACCTGTCGCGCAAACATCGGGTTCTGCAGGTAGCCGCGTTGGTCCATACAAGAGATGGCGGTTACTACGTTCTGTAGTTTGATGGCGAAAGCGTTCAATTCGCCTGCGGTCGCGCCCAGTCGCGGTAGCTTCTTAATCTCTTCTAGCGCGTTGTCTATAATCATCTCTGGGCGACCGTAACATTGCTCTAAAGTCTTCATTATAACTGCCGGTTCGGTTGCAGTGTATAATAAAGCCGACACTGCTTGACGGGCTTCGCCTTTCAGGCATGTTCTAAGCCTCGCTAGATTCTCAGCCGATGAGATCTTGTGGATGATCGTCGATTCCTTCATGGCTGCCTTGAACGGTAGCCAATCCCCCGCAGCACCTCCGAATACAGGTAGGTCGTACGTCTGTCTCGGAGGTGGTCTACGGTGAGCCATCTTCTCTATGGCTTCCGTTAACCGATCAATCCCTCTGTCTCGCGTTCGGTCCGGCGTGAGTGATCTGTCTCGCAGTGTTCGTGGTTCAAAAGTGACCCGATTGTTCGTAATCGGAGGATACCGCTCCGTATTCTGTTCTCTCGTGGTCGATGAGAGATACCTGGTATCCTGATCCGTCACTTGTTCTGGCTCCCCCCGTTTATGATGGCGTTGGAGCCAGTCCTCTATTCTGTGTTCTGTGTCTAGGGCTCCGTTCCGTGCACCCGTGCCCTGGATGCTTTCTTGTTCATCTTCTTCCCGTATTGTAGCGACTTCGGCAATCAACCTCTTCCTTATAAGTTCCGCTTGAATATGGAGCTCTTGCCTCTTAATCTCGGCCAGTCGTTCTTCAGCTTCAAATTCAATTTGCCGTATCCTTGCTATCGCGCTGGCGCTGGAGCGTTGCGAGCGGACGGACGGGGCACGCCGGCGTTCGGGCTCGGCGTGTGCGGTCACTCGCGGTGCTACCTCGGTCGCGGGCGCGGGCGCGGTCGTCTCTGACGCTACGCGAGCGGAGGAGGGTCCCGCTTCGGCGGGTCGCGGCTCAACGGGAGCATTCGGAAGCGCGGGTTCGGACGGGGACGCGGGGTAGTCTTCGTAGACGCGAAGTGCAGCCTTCTTCCCCCTCGTCACTGGTGGGCTCCTGGTGGTCATCTTCTTCAGCACTTGATGCCCCTACCTACCTAGCGGTCCCTAACACTAACACTAAAACCGCCCTAAGGCGTTTACCCGCTATTCCGACCGTTTGGCACCGTTAGGTGGCCGGAATAAACGGGCCGTGGACCAGCCACGTGAGGGGGCGGGGGGTCTTCACTCTTCGGGTGACGTCCTCGTTCGGTTGTCTTCAACGGACGCGGGCTTATCTTCAGGCACCCCGTGCCCTTGCGCCGGTCTTGACAACGTCGCACGTCGCACCGTTGGGTGATCTTCAGGCACCCCGTGCCCTTGCGCCGGTCTTGACAACGATGCTCGTCGCACCGTTGGGTGATCTTCAAGCCCGCGCCGTTTCTTCAGTGGTTATACGATGTAACTGTTTCTTGAAACCCAGTGGAGCGGGTCTTGTCGGCTCCGCAGGAACAACTGGTCCGGTCGTCGCAGGAACGGCTTATCCGGGTCGGAGGACCAAAACTTGTAGAGGTCCTACCCAGGCTTCATTGATAGACTCGGTGCAAAAGTGGACTGTATTTATTTTTCTTCTTAGTTGCTAGTTTACAAGGTATAAATCGCGTTCTTGAATGATCACAAATTTCTGCTTGAAAACGGTCTAGCTTTATACAAATCTACTCCTCGCCCTAGCCATGGTGCGGGGATCGTAATTCACGCATTCACAAATCGTTTTATATAATTCCTAATACATCGAAGCTTCCAGCAAAGTTAGACGGGGACTTACATGTAGCTATCTCACTCTTTTGACCTTTACAAGTTTAAACTGTTACGATCTTAGCTACCTGTTAACATTTGAATCTGATTCGATCTTAAAACTACCTAATATACATTTCAAATCTAGATTCGATCCTTCCCCGTCTTTGATCGTCCGTTACAACGATATAGCATCAAAGGATATTGTAAGCTGTCATAAGATCTGTGTAACTCTGAAATTTTTTGCAAATTATCATCACGACTATTCAATACAATATCTCTTTTGTCAAATTGCTGTCCAGCTATCACCACTGCTACTTCACTCGTGGAAGGCGCATTGTATCGTCCTCTGTGTTCTCCAACAGGAACTTTATTTGCATGGATTACGACATTAAAGTCAGGAGTATCTGCTGGAACACTCTCAATCGCAGTTTTGAAAGACTGTATGTAGCAATTATGAGAATGTAACATATCTTGGAGAGATCTAATCAAATCTCTATCAATTGGCTGTGCAACACTTGTAAACCGCGTAGATGCTTGTGTATCTGGATCTGCAATAAAATATATTTGCAGAAATTTGTGATCATCGGGTCGAAGTGGTAGCAAGCTCCCAGCTAAGTGGTACACTTGCCCTTGAATTTTAAATGTAGGCATGAACCCACGCTCAACGACTTGCTTACTCTTAAAAGAGGTCATTTGAAATGCGTTATTATAACGGCGTATATTGCGCATGAATTGCTTGGATTTCTGATGATCACCCGTAAGAAGAGAGTGAAGTGGTTCAGGTGGAGGGAGAACTTCTTCTAATTTGACTTTTCCTTGTAAGCAACACATGCCTTTCGATTCGTCCTTGAATTTCAATGCCAAGCAATGTTCACACACTACTGACATAGTACCTATTGATACTATACGATCGTCCTAGTAAGAAATCGAAGGATCGTAATTCATGGCAGAATTTTCTTTATTCACCCATGAATTAGTAACTCGTGCTGATGATTCTCTGGCTCTCTGTATTCGATGTCTTTCCCTATCTCGGCTGCGGTGAACCTCACGCTCTACTGAAGATTCTCTCTCTCTCTCAGCTCTATATCTATCCCGAAGCTGACTGAGGCGAGCCTCACGCTCTACTGACGATTCTCTGTCCCTCTGAACCGTATGCCTATCTCGATCCCGGCTGCGGCGAATCTCACGCTCTACTGAAGATTCTCTCTCTCTCTCAGCTTTATATCTATCCCGAGCCTGACTGAGGCGAGCCTCACGTTCCGTTGACGATTCTTCATCTCTTGCTGAAGGTAATCTTCTGGCATTCACTGTACTACGACCTATGTTCGAACGACGACGTCTTCCAGACATGACTTTATAATTTCTGTAGAAAATTTACTCAGTTCTATATGTATGATTACCTATGCACAAATTGCCATATTACTAGTATGTGCCGCAGTAAAAAATATCTAAATTCTTACCATTTAGAAACAAAAGATAATCAACAATCATAAAAAACAAAAGATACCTATTCTATTCAGTTCTTTTTTTTTTTACTGAAATACCTCAACTTAAACAATGATTTTAATTAAATTAAAAGTACTTAAAAAATAATTTGCTATTCGTGCGACTAAAAACAAAAGATAATCAACAATCATCAACAACAAAAGATACCTATTCTATTAAGTACTTTTTCTGAACTTACATATGTCACATTAAATCACGATTTTTGAAAATAATTTCCCTAATATTAAATTGATCTAACTGTAAATTTTAATCAAGATCTTAATAGAAAATTGCAATCCATAAATTATGGTTTTATTTAATCTAATCTTATCTCACCTTATGTAGGTACTTATAATTACTATAAGTGCGATTTAAAAATTAACCTTAGAATAGAATATAATTTATATTTTAAAACTACTATCATACAATTATTTATCGTAACTTATTTATAATTACTGATACGTTGTCGCGCTGAAAAGCACGTTTTTATAATAAACGCGTCCGATCGCTGCTAAATTCAAAGTGCTATAGGGAAAACCGCTTTTTTTTTTTTTTTTTTTCGAATGGACTAATCTCGCTGTTGGCCTCTGAGGCCGTGACAGCTTAACCGAACTTTTGGCGAGCGCAGATGGCGCTCAGCCCAGTAAGTTTTTTAGGCAACTAGCGCAAGGGTACTTAGGTACGAACCTCGGCTTGGGCTGTTGCCGGGATGGGGATAGGAGAGAAACGCCCGGGTACATGTTTGTACCTCGTATAGGCGGCGACTGAAGGGATTCGTCGACCTCGCCGGCGAGATCGGTGTTTCTGTGAAGTGTTTACTCTGTCTGATGTAGATGACTCACCTTCCGCATTAGCGGAGGTGATTTCGTCATCCGGGTCTCCGAGAACGTGTCTCGGACGACGGAGGATTTTGTTGGCGGGCGAATCCAACGGGTAGACCGGAATGGTGTGCACCAAAGGGTTCGGATGATTAGAGGAGGGAAAACCGCGGCCTCAGACGCGCTATTTATAGGCACGCTCTTGCCGCACCGGGCGGCCGGCCGGTACCGCCGCAAACGCTACGTCCCGCAATTTTTAAATCTGTAATATCTTCGAAAATATTCACTTAAATCATACGGTGTAAAGGGCCATATAGATCTATATGAAATGAACAATGTATTCAAGGTATTTAATTGGTTAAGGATTAATGCTGTATTGGTTAAAGTCGCTTCGAAAATTAGCCATTATTTGTCGTAAAAAGTAAATGACAAAAAAAAGTTATTGTGGGTTGTCCATAAGAGATAGACATATACCATCACGTACTTTTCTGTAGACCTTTTTAATGTGTACAATACTTAGTACATTATTTTGATAAAACTCGTAGGGTTCAGCCTGCGTTTGCAATGTAAGCGGAAAAAATGTAATTATTTACGACATCACATTAGAAACCTCAAAAATAACAGTACTTCTTCACTATTTAATGGATGTTATTATACATATAAACCTTCCTCTTGAACCACTCTATCTATTAAAAAAACCGCATCAAAATCCGTTGCGTAGTTCAAAGATTTAAGCATACAAATGGACATAGGGACAGAGAAAGCGACTTTGTTTTATACTATGTAGTGATATAATTAGTCCCGATACCTATCTGTTTGAGCTACAATAATGTTAATTCTATCACAGTTGTTATTGTTATATTTGACTGCCTCCGTGGCGCAGGTGGCGTATAGCCGGCTGAGACGCAGGAGGTAGCGGGTTCGATCCCCGCCGCGGAACAAATGTTTGCATGATCTACAGATATTTGTTCCGTGTCTGGGTGTTTTTCTATATATTATAAGTATGTATTTACAAAAAAAAAAGTATATAAGTATTCTATCAGTTATCTGGTTCCCATAATACAAGCTCTGCTTAGTTTGGGGCTAGATAGCGCTGTGTGAAATGTCCAGCGCTATTTATTAATTATTTATTGTTATATTCTAAATTTGACGTAACTTAGTGTTCTATAATGTACCTACAGTGGAAAATAAATGAAATGAAAATTGAAATGAAATGTACTAAACATAACTTCTATACCTACCTATCTATTTTGTAGTGGAGTATCCCAAGGGTAAAACATCACAGACCAACCACTGATAACATAAAAGCGGTGCACACAAGATTGAGCGTCATAACGTGAACGGTGTCGTTATCTCGTGAAATCGTTGACAGTGTTCCAACTCGTTTCGGCACAATGCTATTTTGAGGGTAGTTTTGGAACCTCTGGTTTATTTTTGTAGTACAGACGTTGTAACAAAGTAAAATTATTTTTTTTGTTTTCCCGAACATGGGTTGTATTAAAAACATGTCACAAAAATTAATGGTATCACTCAGTTGTAGTGGCATGCAAATTAGGTACATGTCATAAATAAATTCAATTATGGATACTTCCATACTTAAATTTCACAACCATGTAAACAAAAAAAAATACTAACAAAACAGAAAACACAAAGCAAATGGTCTGAAATGAAAAGGGTCTGGATTTATTTCTATTTATTAGTATGTTTTACAAAAAACAAGTATTCTATCAGTTATCTGATTTCTATAGTGCAAGGTCTGCTTAGTTTTGGGGCTAGATAACTCTGTGTGGAATGTCCAGCAATATTTATTTATTTATTTTAATAGTACAATGGGCAGTCTTGTCGCTTATTCGCTCTTTGAGCCTAAACAATTTCTTTCGTTACCAACACTTAAGACGAGAAGACTGCTCCTTGATCAACTGCTGTTATATAATATCTGCCATAATAAATTCGACTGTAACCAACTTGTTAACCAAATATACATTCGTATTCCATACCGTTCGTATTCCAATAGAGAGACCCGCAAGCGTTATCTATTCGCACTTACTTACTTGTAAAACGAACGCGGGTGAGCGAGCGCCACTCAATACAACTCCTGAATTGTATAACGATAATTTCTTGGAAATTGAATTTTTTTTCAAACTCACTCGCCTTGTTTAAGAAAGCAATCAATCAGACCATCCTGTCTGATTGTCTAATTTCAATTTAAATTAATAGTGACTAAGTTACTCATTACTAAATATGAACCTGTATTATGTAGGTAGATACCTAGGCACTTGCTTGCCTGCATAATATAAGTTCTTTTATATACTTATATTTTTTATATGTATTTAATATTGTATACACTCATGCACACCATTTGTCTAATGTAATCTGTGGACAACGGTGTTGGTTATGCCTGTAGTAGCACATCTTGTAATAAATATTAAGTCTAGTAATATTTAGGCATAATTTTTTGTTGTCTCAAATAAATAAAAAAAAACAATACTGGTGAATAAAATTAATTATTGTTTATGGTAGAATTTTATTATGAGAAAAAAATAATCTAACGAACAAAACACGCTCTAACTGGCTTTCAAATAAAACAATCTTGTATAAATTGGTTTGTTCATTCATTGTTCTTATACTCATAATTCATTAAATTGTTTTTTTTTTCAAATTATGTCTACTGGTACAGTTTCGTAGACGACTGCAGGCAGTAGCATCAGGCGACGTGTCACCGCAACTCCTGGTTTCTATGTTTCACCATAGTATAAAGGTTTAACTATGCGTGTGACGTGTTGCTAGCTATGGAAGGTGAAACATAGAAACCAAAATATGGGGATGACGTATGGTACAGAAACGTGATCTTTCACAATGAGCTTCATAAGAATAAATAAATAAATAAAATAAAAACATAAATATTACTGGACATTTCACACAGCGCTATCTTGCCTCAAATTAAGCAGAGCTTGTGCTATGAAAACCAGATGACTAATAGAATACTTATATACTTTTTTTTGTAAATACATACTTATAATATATAGAAAAACATCCAGACCCGAAACAAATATCTGTAGATCATGCAAACATTTGTTCCACAGCGGGAATCGAACCCCTGCGTCACAGCCGGCCATTCGCCCATTGCGCCACCGAGGTCGTAAAAAAAAGTAGTTTGAAGGCTTAAAGTAGTTCAGCGTGCTAATATTTATCTACGAGATCGAATCAAAAATGAGGAAATTCGTAGACGAACCAAAGTCACAGAGAATTAGCATGTTGAAGTGTCAGTGGCAGGGCACATAGCTTGAAGTACTGACTGCTATTGTGGTACAGAAAGGTTCACGCACTGGAAAGCGCAGCGTAGAACGGGAGTTCGTCATGGAAATACGACCTGAGGGCTTAGCCAAGTTACAGTCGATTAGCGATGACGCTAGTCGATACGTCCGAAAATGTATGGGATTTGACACATGCTATAGAAAAACCACGTGATTCAGCGACAACAAATGTATGTAGAAATCGAATAGATTCGTGGCGAATGTAATTTGGCTACGGGCCCTGATAAAGGTTGTTGGGAGCTGATGGGTGCAGGCCGCACAAGATCGGCCACTCTGGAAATCTATGGGGGAGGACTATGTTCAGCAGTGGACGATATGATGATGATATCTCAAACTAACTTCATCATCTGCTTGGGACTATACTATGTACAGTAGCCAGAAAAAGGTCTAACATTTATAACACGCCTCTTTTTCATCTGAGGGTTAATAAAACAACTACTCAGAGTTAATGATCATATGCCATAACCAAGCATAGTTATTTAAAATTGAAAAAATCCGACAAGTGCGAGTCTGATTCGTACACTGGGCGTTCCGTAAAATATATTTTTAAGTGATTTTACCACAAATTAACGATTTTCGTTATATTTTCATTTGCTATATAAAAATATGACTAGAAAAATATATCTAACACTAACGGTTGCCCGCGACCCCTAGAAATAAACCTAAGCTCGCTGTTGCAACTTGACACCCCATTTTTATCCCATAGGACCTGATTTAAGGGATAAAAAGTAGCATATGTGTTAATAGAGGTTATAATCTACATACGTACTAAATTTAATCGAAATTGATTCAGCCGTTACGACGTGACTGAGTAACAAACAAACAAATATATAAAGAAACATCCAAATTTTCGCATTTATAATATAAAACAAAGTCGGGTTTGTTCGAACACTAACTCGAGAACGGCTGAACCGATTTTAATGGTTTTTGATTTGTTGTATTTGTCTCCGTCCCGAATAGCAGAATAACTATTAAAATATTGGAAAAATTCACGCAAAAAGAAATTATGAATAAAATTCATTTTCTCATACATAATGATGGTAGGTTGACAATTTACGTTTTGTTTTAATTTTTTTTTTATTTTCTACCGGAGTGACTTAGGTACATTGTCAGTCAGCGTCATATGAATTTCAAGGCGGTACGAAATTCGGCGGGTCTGCTAGTCTAATATAAAACCGTCCAAAGTTTGCTCAGAACGTCAGAGTGATGTTTCTACCTGAGATTAGACTACGCTACGTTATAAAACTTTTGAATTGAAGCTAAGAAAAATACATTATTCAAGTAACTTTTCAGATATATTCAAAAGGAGCGCTCCGAAGTTACCAATCGACTTTGTATTAAAATGTTACCGAGAACTAAATCGGAGAACTCAACTCAAATTGAGTCAGAACATGTGGATACATAACTGGGTTATACTGACGACGTTCCTATTAGCATATACGGTGAAGTTCTCAACTATTTCTTGAAATTCAAATCTTCAAACTGTTCACACTTTAAAAAGAAATACGTTTTTTCGTTGAAATAATCTATTTTGAAAAGAAGTTGTTTTTTTAATTCCTAATCGGACCGCTAGCAGATTCAAATGAGCTACACTAGTAGCCCAATCATAATTCATTCAGAAGTTCCGTTGTCTAGGATCCGTCTCCATCATGAGACTACCTCCATAGTACCATATTATTGCATTGTCACTGAAGTTAAATAAGTATTCCAAATTTCAGCTCCATCTTTTGTAAGATTTGACCTAACAAAACTAACAAACATTGCAAGTTATAAAAAAATTATAAAAACAAACGGTCTGTACTTATAGAATAGAATTGAAAATATTTATCACGCGCCAGAAAACAAAATAAGCAGTATTAGTAATTTATTCATTAAACTCACACACATCACTTTGTACGATCACTTTGACAAGGATCACTTTGAAACGTAAATTTTAGTGCCTGTTCCTCCGTGACCAAGCCAGGCAAGAATCAGACAAGAAACAATGCGGGTTATTCTTTTTATTGATCCTTTAAACAAAATACCAATAGGAATTCTCGGTTTTTTATCGGATACATTTCGGAGAGTGTGCTGCGGAGCTTTTCAGCCTGATCCCACCATCCCCATTCTATGATCGGACAACCAGACGCTCCGCGATGCGCCACCGCTACATGGTAGACATACCTCCCATACGCACAAAGCGGGACTCTTGCACCTGTATTATGCGCACCGCCAAGGAGTGGAACGCCTTACCTGAGTCTGTGTTTCCTGATAACTACAATCTAGGCATCTTTAAGTCACGAGTGAATAGGTTTCTTCTAGGCAAGCGTGTGCCATCGTAGACTGCATCATCGCTTTTTAATACGCATTTATATAAAAAAAAAAATTACACAAATATAAAAATAAGTACGTACTGTTACGTTAGTTTAAAATTTCAATCTAATTTAAGAAAATGTGTACTGATATTGCAAAATTTAGACAATATCAGCTGGTAGCTGCCGAGAGAGGCTGAGAGACATCGAGCCACGGGATTTTATTATCAATATAGTCAGCTATAGTGAACCTATCTCTGACTCAAAATGTTAAAATATTACCAACGAATATAAAAAAAAATTGTGAATGGCGGAAATAGGGGGAGGCCTTTGCCCAACAATGGGAAAATATGGGCTAATATTAATACTAGCATAATAAAATAGGCACTCCGGGAGTGCCGACAGAAATGAAAACTTAACAATTACGCGATACTTAAATACAGAGGTGTCGGTAACGGTAACTGTAAGAGTGACGCGAATTCAATGGTTTTTCCCCATTTCAAAAAATGCCCAACGCGCCTAACGAAGTTTTCACTTCATATATAGAGGTGTCGGTAACGGTAACGATAACAGTGTCGCGAGTTCAATGGCTTTTTCCCATCTCAAAAAATGCCCAACGCGCTTAAAGAAGTTATCACTTCATATAAAGAGGTGTCGGTAACGGTAACGGTAACAGTGTCGCGAGTTCAATAAAGTCAAATTCAAATATTTTTATTTATTAAAACCACAAGGATCATTTCGAAACGTCAATTTTATTGCGTGTTCCTATTTGTGTCACTTAAGCTAGACGCATACCAAATTACAGCACTGTGGGGTCACTGGTGTACCCTGTGAATTTTGTCAAAATTTTGTTTTTATTATAGCTAATAACTCAAAGACTACAAAAATTAAACTTAAAATAAAAACAGGGTTGAAATGTGCTAATAAATCCCTTTCATTTGACGTCCAACTTGACCTAAAAGTCTCATTTTCATTTTTTTTTACCCCTCTTGAACCCCAATATCTCAACAAACCCCCCCCCCCCCCCACGTTTTTAGCTCATTTAGTCACACCAAAATTGTGCCATCACTATCTACCTATATACCAAATTTCACGATGATCGGATAAACGCTTCGAAAGTTATCATCGGACAAACAAACATACATACATACAACGCCGATTTGCTCAAGTTGGCTTAGAGATCTCGCTTCGCTCGATCAATAAATTTAGATTCTTATGAGACTGCAGGTAGGCCACATAAGATGGTCACAATAGAAATGGCCTATCAGTGGATGATCTATCGCAGATAATTATGAGAAACCACCATTGTGTTAGGCAAGACGAAAATAATAGCGATCGCTGCCTTGTTGGTAGCCTGACCTTAGTCGTTAGACTTGGAATTTCGATTATCTCTTCTCCCTAACAAATAACATGAAAGAGTTAATTATATAAGGGCAGCGAGAAACGGCTGAAACGATGCGATAAAATCTCATATTTATGTTCACACTCTCACCGTAACTATCGGAGTACGTACGAGCATCTAATGTGTTAAGATTGTCATCGATAACCCGTTGCAAGCTAAAGTGATAGTGGGTGGAGTACATAGCCACAAAAACTGACGGAAGTTGCGCAGAAAGACTCTTTAGTTGAAACCATTATTAAACCAAATTTCTATATTGTAGTTGTTCCATTTCTATTCACTCCTTTATATATCCTAATATCCTTTTTCGCTTCTGGCAGCCTGATTATTTAGCAGTTTGGCCTTTGCTTAGCAGTGGGACTGATTAATGCACATCCTCGCCTAGTTCTCCCCAATCATCTACATTTTTGTTTTTTTTTGTAACTAATATAGCGAATATTTATTATTTCTTAGTTTGGTAACTTATATTTATCTATACATTCATATTTTTTGTATTGTAGTACTGTGCGGGCATCCGTGATATCTTCATTTTTAAATGGTTCCAACGGAAGATCAGCATTGTGCCAAAAGCACAACAAATGCTGAGTTGGACGCCTTTTTATGACGTCGGTCGTTTAGATATAGGTAATTGTGAGACACACATTTGTTAGGTATTCCTGTTCTTGTGTGCATGAATATGTTCTCTTGTGTGTACCTAACTTGTGTGCTGTGTGTGTTTCTACCGTCACAAATAAATGTTTTTTCTTTCTTTCTTTCTTTCTTTCTTTCTATTATCATCATCTTCCTGCACTTATCTCACATTACGTGGAGTCGGATTTTCATCCATACTTCTCTATCGGCTGTCATTTTAGTTGTAACTTCTTTTTTACCCATATAATTCTACACACAGTCCATCCACTAAATGGCACAGAGTATAAATCTAGCCCAGATTTCTAGAAATCGCTCCTTCTCTGTGTGATATCTATGCTCAGTAGTGGCTGTCCTATAATTGATGACAATTCTAAAGCTCTTTAGGTTTCTTTCGTTAATTTTTTTTATTGTCAATAAGATAAAAAATTTTGAATCACTTAAAAAACAAGAAATCCCCAAATAAGGGATTTAAATATGACGTTTTTGTATGAGTTGACAAGTATTGACAAGTTCTTTAATCATATAATATTTAGTCGCTAAATACGTTTATATTCAATTAACCCTGAAAGTCCCGTTTATAGAAGCCCTATTTTTATGTCAAATTAATGAATAATTTATGGTCAGTCTGACAGCCTTTTTACATTTTTAAGCGTCTTTAAAAACAGGGTAGCAATATATTCATATTTTCAAAGAGATAAGAAAAAAAACGTAGGCTTTTTAGGTAATAAATTGAACCTCAATTTTTGTTAAATGAAATTCCTCTTTTAATATTCTTGTGGGATAATGTTAATTTGAAATTATTTTTAGGAAAAAAGCTTTGACCTGGATGAAGGGGGTTAAAACCAACGGGGTCTTTTTTATTGATCGAGCGAAGCGAGATCTCCAAATCAACTTGGGCAAATCGGCATTGTTTGTGTGTAAGTAAGTATGTATGTATATTTGACAGTAGGTAGTGATGGCACAATTTTGGTGTGACTAAATGAGCTAAAAATGTGAGGAGGTTCTTGAGATATGGGGGTTCAAGAGGGGTAAAAAAAATTAAAATGAGACTATTAGGTCAAGTGGGGCGTCAAATCAAAGGTCGTCTTTAGTACATTTAGGCTCCGTTTTAATTATTAGTAAGTCTATATAGTTTTTGAGTTATTAGCCATAATAATAACTCAACTTTGACAAAATTCACAGGGTACACCAGTGACCCCACAGTGCTGAAACTTGGTATGCGTATAGCTTTAGTGACACAAATTTAGGCAGAAGTCTGAAATCCAGAATCACTGCAATTTCTACCTCAAAAAAGACTAACCAATTAACATGAACTCCCGTTACCTGTAATTTGAATGAGACTGTAGGTCAAGTTATTTGGTTTATCATTTCGTGGCACTATTTTGATAGTCAAAGATTACAAATAATATTTTTGTGTTTTATGGGAGACTCGCGAGATCTCAGTTCGGGGCGAACCACTAGTAAAATAAATTTCGTACGGTGTAAAAAAAATATCACCCAGTATTTTGTTGACAATCCTGTTGCTAGTAATTAGTTATGTACATAATTTGCTACCTTGACATAATATATATACCTTATTACATAATTCAGGCATTATCCAATAAGGGTAATTGGTATTATGGAATCTATCTAATTAGTAAATTCATAATTGCACTTAAACTACAAAATTATTCTGTGAAAATAGAATTTGTATTTATATACCATAATCAGAGTCTCGTAATTATTATTTAGTTTAAAAAATTTTCATTGAATTGCACCCTAAATTCTACTAATTACACTATAAAATTTAAAGTTCATAAAGCTAATAGATAACTGAAAAGTTTAATAATAAAATTACAAAATTTGAAACGCGTTAAAATGTAGCAATTTCACCAACAAAATCTGGACAACGCTGAAAATTTCCAGCAGCGCCGCTTGGCTCGAATGTAAAACTTTGCAGGCTTTTTACCGCATGATTGCTTCGACACGGTCAGCCTGTGCAAATAAAATGAAAAGTTTGACATTGTACAAGCTATATTAGTCATATAAGTTCATTTCTACATAATCTAGTTCTTCGTTTTTTGCCGATGTACTATTTTGTATCGCAACTCTCATATTTTTAACTTTAGTTTTTGCCACTAAACAGAAACGCTCGCATTGCTCTTTTCAAACTATCATGTTTTTAAACACAGTTTTCACTATTGTGCAAGTAAGAGACTGAGAAAGAGGGTAGATCGATATAAGTATCTGCTGTTATTTATATATTGTTTATTCCTAGTTTATTCTATTATTATCCTAGTAATAATAATACAATCTAGCCGTGTATAGGATACTGAATAGTTTCATTTTGACCTAGTTTCTAAGTAAAATTGAACTAAGAATGTGTGTGTTAAGGGGTAATTAGTGGCAGTTAAGCCGCGTACAGACATCGCGAGGCGTGCGTCGTGAATGGTTCGTCACGCATGCCTCAAGCTGAGGCATATAACGGTACATTTATGTATGCGTCCCGAACGACACATGCTCAAGCTGAGCACGCAAACAACTACGCACGGTGTTCGTCCGTAGAAAAATGGCTCCGACAGGGCGAGACGTGCAGATTGCAGCTGCGGTCTATATAGTGATTCATTCAATATTAAAAAAAAAGAAAAGACGCTGGTGGACAAAACGATTTTTCAAAAGATCACGCAGCGATTCGGTATCGGCCTCTATGACGTATGAGCGCGCAACGCAAATAACACCCGTCCACACAGAGCCTACGGCTCACACTGAGGCGGCGTTCGCACCGATCGTATGACGCGAATGCTCACTGTGAGCACATACGTCCACACAATATTCAACGCACGCCTCACGATGTCTGTACGCGGCTTAAGAAAAGTGCTAAATGCAGGAGAAATATCTGCTAATAACCACTAATTCAGTCGCAAATATTTCAGTGAACCCGTGATAATGGCGCATGCAACTGCGTCCAAACATCGAGATACTAACAAACTCACAAATCATGGTAAATCTCCGTTTTTAGTGAAAATATAATCTACATCAGAAAACAGAAAATCGACAATAATCGGAACCCGATCTAAAAAATGAAAAGTGGTTAGTGGAACTTTTACTTAAACTTTAAGGAGTTTTTTAACAATACTATACACACTGGGGAACAAAATTAATTTTTTTCATTCGTTTAACCTCAGTGGAAAGTACTTTCAAAATTATTTTCATCATCATATCAGCCACAGGATGCCCACTGCTAAACATAGGCCTTCCCTTAAAGATTTCCAGAGTCAACCATCTTGTGCGGCCTATAGCCACGTTTAATATCTAGTCCATCTAGTGGTGGGACATCCTACGCTGCGCTTTACAGTGCACAGTCTTCACTCGAGAACCTTTCTGTCCCAACGACCGTCAGTTCTTCGAGCTACGTGCCCTGCCTATTGTCACTTCAGCTTGCTAATCCTTTGTGCTATGTCGGTGACTTTCGATCGTCTACGAATCTCCTCATTTCTGATTGAAACTCTGAATAAAAATAAGTTTCCTTCAATGAAACTTAAATTAGACCTTCCCTGGAGTTATAAACTATCAATAAAAAAAAGAATCATTGAATTTGGCCAACAACGTGTTCAAAAAATATCGCTGAACTTATAAAAATATTTTTACCAATTGAGGACTTAGTCCTTTGTTTTGAAACTGGTTAAAAACATAGCAGGTAAAAATAAGGATATACGTTTCAATTTTTTGAAATCAAAGTTGCAATAAACAAAACAGAACCAATGGAATCCCAAACGAGGCCGCTGAAAACCAAATAACGCCAGTTAGAAACATTCGTACCTGCTGCCAATAAATTTCACAAAATGAAAACTGCATTTGGTAGAATTTTTACGGTTTTAAAATCACTTATAAAGTTTCTATCATGATCATTTCCAGCCTGTGTTATCCCACTGCTCAGCATGGGTCTTTAGCTATTCATGTTATTAATAACCCTTTAGGTAAGTAAGCATAGACAAAGTTATATCAAAAAGTTTTTATTTTCCGAACTCTTTGGTTAAACTTGTACGCCTTCCACACTCAGTCTGAAATTTTATTTAAACCTTTTTACCTGACGCGACGATGTGTCAACTTCTATGGTTCAAATGTAAGCAAAAAAATCGTAAACAGTATTTCTTAGTTAAGTTTCAAAATCGGGCCAGCAGTTAAGTCGTGCAAACCTAACAAACAGACAATCAGAGGGGCAGACATGCAAAGAAACAGAGTTACTTTTGCATTTTTTAATTAGCAGTATTATAATTTGAAACTTGCCTGTAACCCCAAATAGAATAGGTATTCTCACATGCAACATGGAGATATAAGACGAGAAAATATGCACATATGGACCTCATACACGGTAAACAGAACAATGCAACGTACCTACTTACATTGTTTCATGAAAAATACGTGGAACGGCAACTTGTCTCATTAAAAACCCTTTTGAAAAGATTGACAAACATGCTGTTTATTATAATGAGCTCATCTGTAGCGTAAATATGAACCACAATACCAGTATGGTTCAGTCGTTAATTCAAATTTATGTTAAGCGCTGTTTGAGAGCGCATGGAATTTAGTTACGACGGCTACTTCTATTTAGTGTTTCATTCTTGAGGCGAATTCATAAGTTTAAAGATGATAGAAAAAGTTGTGGTTTATTTTAAATGTATGTATGTTACTCTAAATATGGCAAGTTTATCTCAAATAAAATGTTTTACGTGAAGGGCAGAAAGCCATCTAGGTAAAAACATCAAAGGGCATCTTTTAGCCTCTTTTTCTATGGTGCGAACTAGTTTCGTGATCTCAATAATCAATACATCTATGAAAATCAATGAACATGTTCACAAAAATATTAATTTGTTTAAGAAAAATAGCGATAATAATAATTTTAATTCTAGAAATACAGATAAACTCGCTGTTCCCACTTGTAGACTCCATAAAGTTAGTAAATCGTTTAAAGGTCAAGGTGTACGCTTTTATAACAAACTCCGAAGGATTGTACAAAAATACACAATTAACAAATTTAAAAAAATAAATAAAGAATTTTTTTATAAAATATCGGATTATTTAGATGATAGTGAAGCTTGGGATTGAAATTGCTCCAACTCGTTCAAAATGTTACAGTTTAGACGTAATTTATTTTCTGTATTGTTATGTATTCTAAAAGGATCATTAAAAAAACAACCATTGTTTCTTGCCTTTCTTTTCTGGATTGGTCGCGAAGGAACAGGCAGTAAAATTGACGTTGCAAAGTTATCCTTGTGATTTTAATGGATAAAATATTTGACTTTGAAATAAGCACTCATTCTGTATGGAGCCATATACCTACATAAGTAAATAATTGTGATAGTATGCTGATTTATGGCTGAGACGACAAGATGAAATCGACGCTCATAATGCGAATCGGTTGACTGTAGCCCTCAACCGGGACGAACAGATGAGAGGAAGGAAGAGGAGGCATTTGTCCAGCAGCGGGATTGAAAAGGCTCTTAACTTAAGATTAGATTAGTAGTATCATGCAATTTTAATATTACAATATTTCCTTTAACAAAAGTAGCATAAATGTTGCAAAAGTCTTTTCCAAATCCTACCAGAAATTTTCGCATCGCTCTCAAGTCAACAAAATCAACCCTTCAACTCCACCAATTTAGGAAAGAGCTTTGTTCAAAAGTATACAATTCGTTGTAGATATTAAACACCGAAACCTACGTTGGCAGAACGCAACAGCGCTTGAAACATGATTCGTATATTTCCTTCTTACCGCACTGTGTATGTATGTTCTGTGGCTTAGGTTCAGTTTGTGTTTCAGCTAGTATTTGACAAATGTTCAATTTCAGTTTCCCACCTGCCTTGAGTTAGGTACGTGTACTAACGAGTTGTTTCTCAAAGTGCTTTACGCGTTGAGTTTTGTAATTCTACGAGTTTATGAAGTTGTTTGGAGCTCTAACTTGTTGATGGTTGACAACCTGAAGCGTGGTTTGGATGTAGCACAATCATAGAATGAAGTAATGAAACCTGATTGCATAACTCTCTGATGGAATGTGATGGGTTCTCAACTCAAAAAGAAGGAAAAAGCGAAGATTTCTTATATTATCCAACACAACGCCTCAACCAGATCTTAGACGAATTTTATTATTAGGTATGTCTCTTTAAAATACAAAATCAAATCAATCCAAACACAGGCGAACTTAATGCTAGAAAACATTATTTTCCAGTTGTGTATGAGGAAACACAAAAAAAAATTCAAATATTTTTATTCATAAAAACCACAAGGATCACTTTTAAACGTCAATTAAACTGCCTGTTCCTTCGCGACCAAGCTAGGAAAGAAAGGCAAGAAACAAGGCTGGTTGTTTTTAATGATCCTTTTAGAATACATAACAATACAGAAAATAAATTACGTTTTTCAATCTCAAGCTTCTCTATCATCTAAATATTCTAAATAATCCGATATTTTATAGTAAGCTATTTTATGAAGATTTTGTTTAAGTACGTTTTTAAATTTGTTAATAGTCAATTTTTGTACATCCCTTGGGAGTTTCCCTTTTTTTTTGTTATAAAAGCGTACACCTTGCCCTTTAAACGATTTATTAGCTTTATGGAGTCTACAAGTGGCAACAGCGGGTTTATCTTTATTTCTAGTATTAAAATTATGATTATCGCTATTTTTCTATAACAAATTAATATTTTTGTGAACATACATCAGATTTTCGTAGATGTATTGACAAGGGAATGTCTAAATATTTATTTCTTTAAACGTATTGCGTAATGATTATCTAGGGCCATATTATAAATTGCACAGAACAGCCCTCTAGTGCAGCACAAAACGGTGTTTATATCTGCAGCACTCCCCCACAGCAGTATACTGTATGAAATATACTAAATCCCTCTGATGAAGTAATTTTTAGTTGCACAATTAACAAAAACTATTTCAATCAGTACTTTTCAATCACAATTGGACAGAACAATACAATTCCCATATATATTCAGATTCAATACAATTTAACCATTCGAAATTCAATAAAAGCTCCTTTAATTAAATGAAACTTAAAACAAAATTGGTATGGGTAAAATTCGTTTTGGATAGAATATTTGAATAAATACCTAGTTTTGTGTTATGTACTCGTAGGGTGGCATAATATTTGAATTTGTGTAGACTGATTTATCATTACTAGCAGCCAGTGCACAGTGGTCAAAATTCAACCGTATATTCATTAATTTTTAGGGTTCCGTACCTCAAAAGGAAAAACGAAACCCATATAAAATCACTTTGTTATCCGTCGGTCTGTCAATACCCTTTATCGGAAGGCGTAAAGGTATCGAGTTGTAATTTAAATTATATACTCAGGTCTATAATTTCTTGAATCTGAAAAAATAATAAAGATCTAAGTATACGCAAAAAAAAATACGGCCGCTTATGCCGCAAAAAGAGTGTGTGTACTTATGTACACGCGTTAGAAGTTATACTTCTTTGGCGTATGGAAAAAAAATAACTAAAATGCAGTAGTGATTAACGATAAATATTAAAATTAATCAAAAAGATTTTATTTAAATAAAATAAAAACACCAAAATAATATTTATTTATTCACACTGTTTAATTGTACCCTTACGAAACACGTGTTCTTCATATAAAAATACTAGAATATACAACTTGAACATAGTTATCAATTTTCATACCACCTAGAACTAACTTCATGCTGTTAAATTTAGGTGTCGGTGTGCGCGCGCATCGTAAAAATTCACTCTCATCATTTTTCTCCATCGCGCCAAAAGAAGTATAACTTCAATAATAAATTATTAGTATCACCGTCGTATATGAAATTGATTTAATAAAAACAGCAAAATGATATTTATTTATTCACACTGTTTAATTGTACCCTTACGAAAAACGTGTTCTACATATAAAAATACTAGAATATACAACTTGAACATAGTTATCAATTTTCATACCACCTAGAACTAACTTCATGCTGTTAAATTTAGGTGTCGGTGTGCGCGCGCATCGTAAAAATTCACTATCATCATTTTTCTCCATCGCGCCAAAGGTGCGTGGCGACACCGCAGAGCCCCATTACTCACTGGGGTTGACAGAAGCCCCTGACCCTTGGTTTGCCTTAGTTGGCCGGTCAAGGGAGGAGGCGCAAGAGTGGAACCAATTCTCCAAGGGTTGAAGTGTTAAAGGCATAAAGCCGGGAGTAGCGCTTAGTGAAACTGCAGCACACCTCTCAAAACCCTTTAACCGGCCACACCAACGTTGCCCCTTACGCTGCCTTCTATTGGCGGCACTTATGGCGGTACTACCATCTGTTTTACCTCCATCTTGTCATTGTGTTTTTTATAAAAAAACAAACAGGCCTCTTACTCGATGGCTTCGGCCCCAGTAATACCTTTGTAAAGGTCCAGGCCAAAAGCTTGTGTTAAGCAATAAGTGTGTGGAATAATATTATTAAATATTTCTAGACATTTTACACAGCGCTATCTACCTAACCCCAAACTAAGCGGAGCTTGTACTGTGGGAACCAGATAACTGATATAATACTTATATACATTTTTTTAGTAAATACATACTTATAATATACTAGCTGACCCGGCAAACGTTGTTTTGCCATATAAAAAAATAAGGGTTGATCGTAGAAGGGTGAAAATTGAGGATTGTATGTATTTTTGTATGTTGTATCATAAAAAATAGAAATTAAAATTTTTGTCAAAAAAATAAAAAAATAAATGTTAGGGGTGGACCACCCCTAACATTTAGGGGGGTGAAAAATAGATGTTGGCCGATTCTCATAGATACCGGATAAGCACAAAAAATTTCATCAAAATCGGTTAAGCCGTTTCGGAGGAGTATGGCAACGAAAACTGTGACACGAGAATTTTATATATTAGATAGAGAAACAAGCAGACCCGGAACAAATATCTTTAGATCATGCAAACATTTATTCCGCGGTGGGAATCGAACCCATATATTATAATGTAAGTTTAAAACGAATCCTGTACTGTAAATGATCAAGTAGTATTTTATGGTTGTTGTCATTTACCTCTCAGAGGCAATTAGGTAAAAATGTAATTAACTTTCTGTACACTTACTCTTTAGTTTTATGTTTTTTTGGGTTATACTACGGTTTTCAAATATTGCCAATAGACTCTTTACAAGGTACCTTTTAACCCCCTTTCGGCTTTAGGGATAAATAATACTCCGTATATTAGAAACTTAAAAACTTATTTTGTTTAAAAAATTAAATTATTCTTGTAGCAACTTTCACACTTCACACGGCTGTCGCTGAGAGCTGAGAGAGAAATTGGAGTTCACAATTGCAACCTCGGAAGTTGTACATTCTTTTACTTGACGTTGCTCCTAAATTATTTTATATTAGGTGCCTCGTCCTTCCTGTTATTTAGTTACATATTTTATTTTGTTAAGGTATTTTGTTTAACTGTGTACTGACCGTACTACTGGCATTAATTGTATTTAGCAAGTTCTTACATATTAAGAAGTATTTGAGCTCCTTGTAACGCTGCATCGGGGTTTCGATTGTTATCAGATTAGTACAATTAGATCCCGTTTTTATTTTTAGTTTAAACTTTGTAGTTAAAACCCATAATAAAAACTGAACTTTGATAAAAATACAGGGTACACCAGTGACCTCACAGTTCTGAAATTTGGTATGCGTATTGCTTTAGAGACACACATGACACTTTAGAGAGATATAGGGAAAAGTCTGAAATCCAGAAAAACTACAATTCCTACCCCAAAAATAGAAACCAATTTACATGAACTCCCGTTACTTGTAATTTGAATGAACCTGTAGGTCAAGTTATTTGGTTATTCATTTCGTGTCACTATTTTTATAGCCAAAGATTACAAATAATATTCTTCTGTTTTTTTGGGAGACTCGCGAGATCTCAGTTCGGGGCGAACCAGTAATTATTTACACTACGCCAGTAGTTACAGATTATATTTAGGGGTATTTGTCTTATTAATGAATGAGTGACACGACAAACAGAGAAATTTCTAAGTGCCAGTGTTTCTGGAATATTCTAGCATTCAAATAGTATACAAAACTGGCAATAAAACAAGCACTTAAACAAAGCGAAGAAAATGGCTCCATTCCAGTGATAGTCAAAAGAGCGGATTTCATGAAACGGTCCCATGGCAAATGGGTTGGACTCAATGTCCCGAAATTGGGGTCTGTTGTCTAATAAAGGAAGCATCCGTTTTATATTTACGGGGTATATTTAGGATTTTGAAGCCATTTTCATATTTACTCGAAGGTAGGTATGGAAAAGCGAATTCGGCATTATTGTAGTTATGCTATTATAGCTGCAGCAAGTTTGTTTCTGGTCACTGGCTAATTAGGGCTTTTAAAAAAGCCTTTTGTGTAAATCGTAAGCACATATATCAAAAAATTGATCAAAACTTATATTGTTTTTAAACCCTCAAGAATCACGCCTATCCTTTTTTGTATGCTTGTGGTGCTTGACGTAATCTAATTTTTAAGCCTAAAAAGTATCCACAATGTATATATTTTACTTTAACTTAACCTACATTAACTTAACTTTATTTAATTTAAAATCTTTTATTGGTAAATATTGATATTTATTTATCAAATAGCTGACCCGCCGAACTTCGTAGCGCCTTAACTTACACATGACACGGACTGCCAATGTACGTTACCGGTAGAATTGCCAACCGGGCATCATTAGCTGCATCTATGTATATACTATTTTGTGTTAATTTTTCCGATGTTTGAATAGTTATTATGCTATTCGAGGCGGAGACAAATACAAAAAAATAAAAAATCATCAACATAGGTCCGGCCGTTATCGAATTATAAGTGTTCAAACAAACCCGACTTTGTTTTATAAATATTAATATCGATATTTATTTGTATTATTGATCAAGCGAAGCGAGATTTCCAAATCAACTTGGGCAAATCGGCGTTGTATGTATGTATTGTTACGAGCTGAGGGTTCGGGATAAAATAATGGGAATCGATTTAACCAAAATAGCACTTTTATTCAGCACTAAACGATGAATACACGAACTTGGTCACACGTAATCACAACACACTAATTCACACCACTGTTGCACCACTTAAAGTCACCGAAATGATCGCACATATAGCTTAATCCAGACTGACTCGGGAGCAACTACTGTTCACGCGAGACCCTTCTCCACGTCAGTCCTCCAGGGCCTCGCTGAGACTCACTCACTGACTGAGACTCAGACTGACTGTCCGGCCATCTCTTCGGCCTATTTATATCGCACACATTTCGATTGTTCGAGAACGATGTCGATCCTTCCAGGAAAGGGTCGGTCCCTCGACACAATGGCCACTCCCCATTCTGCGAAACCATAAACAATAGCAACAATAACACAGCAAGACAAAAGCGTTCGAGAAGGTTCGATTATTACTCATTGTTTAACAGCCTCGGCGTAACACTGCCCCCTCCTAAAACATGCTCGTCCCGAGCATTATTAGCCCCATATCGCGGCAGCCGATCAACACGAACAATTTTAGGCGCACCTCGCGCTGAAGATGTAGCAACTAGAGGAGCCACATTGCCGTCTCCAGTACTTCAGGACACCCAGAGTCCCTTTCTCATCAGCGATCCCAATTCCAGCCTCCAAAACACGGCTCTCATGATTTCTTTCTGTTCTTTCACTTCCTGGAATTCCTTTCCAGATGAACCGAACGATTCCCTCATCAGTCGAGCACGCTCTTATGGCCAACGTCGCTGATCTTCCTGTTGACGACGCTGCTCTTCTTTATCCTGACGTCACTGTTCCTCTTGCAACCGAGTCTGCTCCACCTGTTCACGTCGCTGTTCCTTCTGCAACCGAGCCTGCTCTTCCTGCTGACGATGCTTCTCTTCTTTATGCTGACGGCGTTCTTCCTCCTGCAACCAAGCCTGCTCTTCTTGCTGACGACGCTGCTCTTCCTTACCCTGACGTCACTGTTCTGCCTGCAACTGAGCCTGCTCTTCTTGCTGACGACGCTGCTCTTCCTTATCCTGACGTCGCTGTTCTTCCTGCAACCGAGCCTGCTCTTCTTGCCATCGTCGCTCTCTTCCTGTTGACGACAAAGCATTGCCATCATAGCAGCAAGATCGCCTGTCACAGGAGCTTGGCCCACGGGTGATGATGATGAAGCTCCAAATGGTTCAGTGGCGGCTGATTCCATCTCCATCGGCTGACGACTCTGCCGAGCTTCTTAAACCGGAGACTCCCCAAACCGCCTTTCGTCCATTTCCTGTTGTCGTTGACCTCTCGTCCTGACACCGTCCACGTTATCCATTGGTAGAACCGGCATTATTTTATCCCACTTCTGACACCAAATTGTTACGAGCTGAGGGTTCGGGATAAAATAATGGGAATCGATTTAACCAAAATAGCACTTTTATTCAGCACTAAACGATGAATACACGAACTTGGTCACACGTAATCACAACACACTAATTCACACCACTGTTGCACCACTTAAAGTCACCGAAATGATCGCACATATAGCTTAATCCAGACTGACTCGGGAGCAACTACTGTTCACGCGAGACCCTTCTCCACGTCAGTCCTCCAGGGCCTCGCTGAGACTCACTTACTGACTGAGACTCAGACTGACTGTCCGGCCATCTCTCCGGCCTATTTATATCGCACACATTTCGATTGTTCGAGAACGATGTCGATCCTTCCAGGAAAGGGTCGGTCCCTCGACACAATGGCCACTCCCCATTCTGCGAAACCACAAACAATAGCAACAATAACACAGCAAGACAAAAGCGTTCGAGAAGGTTCGATTATTACTCATTGTTTAACAGCCTCGGCGTAACAGTATGTAACATACATACTGTTACGCCGAGGACGCTGCTCTTCCTTATCCTGACGTCACTGTTCTGCCTGCAACTGAGCCTGCTCTTCTTGCTGACGACGCTGCTCTTCCTTATCCTGACGTCGCTGTTCTTCCTGCAACCGAGCCTGCTCTTCTTGCCATCGTCGCTCTCTTCCTGTTGACGACAAAGCATTGCCATCATAGCAGCAAGATCGCCTGTCACAGGAGCTTGGCCCACGGGTGATGATGATGAAGCTCCAAATGGTTCAGTGGCGGCTGATTCCATCTCCATCGGCTGACGACTCTGCCGAGCTTCTTAAACCGGAGACTCCCCAAACCGCCTTTCGTCCATTTCCTGTTGTCGTTGACCTCTCGTCCTGACACCGTCCACGTTATCCATTGGTAGAACCGGCATTATTTTATCCCACTTCTGACACCAAATTGTTACGAGCTGAGGGTTCGGGATAAAATAATGGGAATCGATTTAACCAAAATAGCACTTTTATTCAGCACTAAACGATGAATACACGAACTTGGTCACACGTAATCACAACACACTAATTCACACCACTGTTGCACCACTTAAAGTCACCGAAATGATCGCACATATAGCTTAATCCAGACTGACTCGGGAGCAACTACTGTTCACGCGAGACCCTTCTCCACGTCAGTCCTCCAGGGCCTCGCTGAGACTCACTCACTGACTGAGACTCAGACTGACTGTCCGGCCATCTCTCCGGCCTATTTATATCGCACACATTTCGATTGTTCGAGAACGATGTCGATCCTTCCAGGAAAGGGTCGGTCCCTCGACACAATGGCCACTCCCCATTCTGCGAAACCACAAACAATAGCAACAATAACACAGCAAGACAAAAGCGTTCGAGAAGGTTCGATTATTACTCATTGTTTAACAGCCTCGGCGTAACAATATGTATGTTCGTTTGTCCGAGGATAACTTTCGAAGCGTTTATCCGATCATCGTGAAATTTGATACATAGGCAGGTAGTTATGGCACAATTTTTTTGTGACTAATTGAGTTAAAATGTTGGGGTGGTTGTTGAGACATTGAGGTTCAAGGGGAGTAAAAAAAATGAAAATGTGACTATTAGGTCAAGTGGGACGTCAAATGAAAGGCGTTCATTAGTATACTTTGATTCCGTTTTTATTTTAGGTAAAGTTTTTTAGTTTTTGAGTTATTGGCCATAATAAAAACAAAACTTTGACAAAATTCACAGGGTACACCAGTGACCCCACATTTCTGTTATTTGGTATGCGTATAGCTTAAATGTTACAAATATAGGAAAAGTCTAAAATCCAGAAAAACTGCAATCTGTACCCCAAAAACACTAACCAATTTACATGAACTCCCGTTACCTGTAATTTGAATGAAAGTGTAGGTCTAATTAGTTGGTTAATTATTTCGTGGCACTATTTTGAGTGTCAAAGATTACGCATAATATATTTATGTTTTTATGGGAGACTCGCGAGATCTCAGTTCGGGGCGAATCACTAGTTATACATAATCGGAAAAACCGAATTAACGGAAGAGCGAGACCCTATAACATTTTTTACTTAAAAGAGGGTCCCAAACCCATGAAATTTATATAGATTATGTTTACTATTAATAAACATATTTGATTTGATTTGATTTGAATGTTGCAAATACTCGTACCGAGTTGTAGGAAAATTTATCATAGCTGAGTAGACTACATATTTCACGAGCAATAGTCGACTAACTTTATCTGTAGTTTGATCTGCACAGAATGTTAATACAAAATGACTAAAATGAACTGCAAGATTAACTTTGTATTTTAAAATGACAAAGATACAGCCTTACTGAATATGGAACCCTTTACTCTGCGTGATCCGACACGCGCTTGACCAATTATAGCTACGGGAAATGCCAGTTTTTCACGATGTGTTTCTTCATATTTTTAAGGACGTCTAAATACTCAAATACATTTTCGAGTGTAAAAATTCATAAGTCGGGATTCAAACTCACAACCACGGTTTGTTTGAATTATTTATTATACAAACAGAAAACCGGCCAAGTTCGAGTCGAATTCGCGCACGAAGGGTTCCCCACCATTATCTATAAAAACTGCAAAAAAATCACGTTTGTTGTATCGGTACCCCCCCTTAAATATTTATTGTATTTTAATTAAGTTATTTATTTTTAAAGTGAATATATAACTTATATATTATTATTATATTATTTTTAACCTATTTATTGAATTCTGTTTTTAATATTTGTTGTTATAGCGGCAACAGAAATATATCAACTGAGAAAATTTCAACTGTCTAACTATCACGGTTCATGAGGTACTGCCTGCTGATAGACAGACAAACAGACAGATGGACAGATAGACAGCGGAGTCTTAGTAATAGGGTCCCATTGTACCCTTTGGATACGGAACCCTAAAAATTTACAAATGGAGGACGTAATGCTACAAGCATTTTCTACCAGTTCTCATCAATAACTATTATTGTCAAATAATACTTACTAGATGCCACTGCACAGCTGTCGAAATTCGATCGTAATTTTTTATTATGTTTGTTTTAGCTTAAATCTAGCAATTGCCCTTCCTTCTCCATATAAACATCTAACTTCCGCCCGCAGCTTTACACGTGTGGTTTGTCAATGAAAAATCAATGACGAAATTTCATCAATATCAGTTTAGCCGTTACAACGTGTATGAGTAACAAACAAACATCCAAACTTTCGCATTTATAATATTAATTAGTGATTAATCCCGTATGTGATAACTATGCCAAATCTCAGACTCCTCCGTGCGCGCAATACATAAGCTCGTATAATTTTATAGTAAATATCATCACCCCACATTAGTCCACTGCGCCCGGTCTTCGGCTCTTCTCATCCAGTTTCTGTCCACCACCATTATTATGTCATCGCTCCACCTAGCCGGAGGGCGCCCTACACTTCGTTTTCCGAGACGCGGTCTCCACTCAAGAACTCGTTTACACCCCAACGGTTGTCGGTTCTCCGGCATATATGGCCAGTCCACTGCCACTTCAGTTTGCTAATCCGCTGAGCTATGTCGGTGACCTTGGTTCTCTGTCAGATAACCTCGTTACGGATTTATCCTTCAGAGAAACTCCAAGCATAGCCCGTTCCATAGCTCGCTGCGCAACCTTAAATTGGTGGACTAGTCCTACCGTGAGCGTCCACGTCTCAGCACCGTAGGTCATTATAGTAAATAAAGGTTGCACAAAATTTGATTAAATTAATGAACGGGTTTGAATGGATGTCTAATTACAGGAACTCGTCAAAGTTAATAGTAATTATGAGTAACCTCAAGTTTTCTTTTAATGTAAAATCAAAGAGATACTCGTGCAATTAACTTCCTTTAAGAGATGAAAACATCATTAAATAGCTTTTTTTTTCGCTAATTCTTTTTTTGTTGTGTTTATTATTGTATAGAAAAAAATTAAAGAAATTGAGCGGAACATCGAAAATTCTTTGAAAGAAAAAATTAAGGAAGTTGAGCGCAACATTGAAAAATTTAAGAAAATTAACGATAATATTAATTTTACATAGCTGTCAGTTGTTTGACATATCTGTCAGTTATTTGACGTAACTATCAATTGTTTGACATAATTGTCAGTTAATTGAAATAACTGTCAGCATGCCATTTGACTGTAAACGGTTATAATTTCCAGTGAATTTAGCAGATAGGTGTTTTTTCCCGTTGAAACATTACATTCCCTGCCAATTTTTGACATATCTAAGACAGGAAAAAGTCTGTCGGATCAGCTAGTCTTCAATAAAAACAAGTAAAAATACAATAAATAATAAACACACAAGTAAGCATCTTATTCATTTTCCATTTTCAAACATTCCATTTTCTTCTTTCCTTCTAAATCTCTTCGGAATTCCTTCCTTCCTTAATGTATTGTTATTTTTTGTCAATCTCCTTTTATTACACATTCTCGCTTTTGTAACGTAACTGTACCATTAGGAAATAACTTGATGCGAAAATAAAAGCCTTCAAGCAATGCCATAGAAGAGACAATACTTAGCAGATATTATAGAATTTTCACTTAGCGATGACAAATAAATATTGTTCATATATTCCATTTTTGACCTTAAATTATAGGTGTTTGAGTTTGGTCAATGGCACAAAAGACTTACTTTTGTATAAATAAATATTGCTGGACACTTCACACAGCGCTATCTAGCCCCAAACTAAGCAAAGTTTGTACGGATAGAATACTTATATAATTTTTTTTGTAAATACATACTTATAATATATATAAAAACATCCAGACCCGGCAAAATATCTGTAGATCGTTCAAACATTTGTTCCGCGGCGGGAGTTGAACCCGCTACCTCCTCCGTTTCAGCCGGCTATTCACCCACTGCGCCACGGAGGTCATCAAAATAAATTATCAAACACATATTAAAACTTATTTAACCATTCATGATTATATTGTCTGTATTCATACCTAGAAACGTTTATTAGCAGTTTAGTATCCGTATTATATTGTACAATATTAAATATCATTATAAATAAATAAATATTGCTCGACATTACACACAGCGCTATCTAGCCCCAAACTAAGCAGAGCTTCTACTATGGGAACCAGATAACTGATAGAATACTTATATACTTTTTTTTGTAAATACATACTTATAATATATAGAAAAACACCCAGACACGGAACAAATATCTGTAGATCATGCAAACATTTGTTCCGCGGCGGGAATCGAACCTGCTACCTCCTGCGTCTCAGCCGGCTATACGCCCACTGCGCCACGGAGGCAGTCATAAATCATAGGATAAATATTTACTCGAAATTCCATGTTTCAGAATGTTTATTTAATAAATAACTTAGACGACCTCCGTGGTGCAGTGGGCGAATAGCCGGCTGAGTCGCAGGAGGTAGCGGGTTCGATTCCCACCGCGGAACAAAATGTTTGCATGATCTACAGATATTTGTTCCATGTCTGGGTGTTTTTCTATATATTATAAGTATGTATTTACAAAAAAAAAGTATATAAGTATTCTATCAGTTATCTGGTTCCCATAGTACAAGTTCTGCTTAATTTGGGGCTAAATAGCGCTGTGTGAAATGTCCAGCAATATTTATTTATTTATTATTTATTTATTAACTTGAGTCTGACTTTACCTACTACTGATGACCATATTCTAATTTTTTTAATTGTGTTTTGTATAGAATAGCAAATCCTAGCATGGAGATTTTGTATGTGACTGTTTTTGGGTGTAAAATAAAATGTAAGCCTAATTATGTTAGTTTTCCATTAGAATCTAACTGTAGTGACAAATCCCTAGCAATACTGTGAAATGTTGGAATAGCTGAGATCTTTTCGGAAGCGTTTAATTATTGGATGGTGCGGAATAAGTCACTTTCGTTAAATTTTGGGACTAACGTGCGTAGGGGGTAATGTAAGACTGGGCATCCAAAAATATATTTCTGTATATAGTACTCGTATGTAGGTGCATCATACTTCAGAGAAACGTCGGAAGAAAGTTATGATGTTCGTCATATAAGTATTCTGCACGCGGCTTCGTACACGTTATTTGTCAATCCAGGTCATAATTTGTCTTTATACGAAATCGATTCAGCCGTTATGACGTGATGGAGTAACAAACAAACATCCAAACTTTCGCGTTTATAATATTAGTGTGATTTATACTCGTCCTTAAAATTACGAACCATGTGAGATTTAACCCATCAATAGGGTTCCCAGATTAAAAAATCGAAGTTCCGGAGTAAATCCAGACATATTTTGATGAAAACTCCGGACTTTCTTGTAAATACAACATTAATGTTAATTTATTTGTAACAAAAATATTTGGTTTATGTTATGTTTTATTTTACTCGTTACCCACTTAAATTGTAGAAACTCCGGACGGTTTAGACTTCCCCCCGCATTCCGGACAAAGACCTATATTACCGGGCATGTCCGGAAAATTCCGGACGTATGGCAACCCTACCCGTCAAGGGTCAAGCTTATAAATTTTGTATGATTGTGGTGCCTGACCGATTAAACCCGCAATCTTTCCCTTGATACGATCTTTTAAATCTTATGATATTTTTATTGGTCTTCTACCTAGCCAACTTTATAATATTAACATTATTTTTATAATGATTGAACCAGTTAAAAAATCGGATCAAATACATCGTCAGAATCATTGGGACGTAGATACCCGATGCCGCAGAGTAAATACCAGTGCCCAATATCCACTGATCTCCCAATCCAATTTCTAGATCTAATGGCAGGGTCTTTATATCGTGGCGGTGGGTATTGCTATTATCCTTTGTGCACAGTTAGAAATGTCAGTAAGAAAACTAATGCCACAGCTAAATAATACTAAAGGGTCTTTCAACAAGGACGGGTCGATGTTAAAATTGAATAAAACAAGATGTGTGTGAGATATTAACGAAATTTATTTTTTATTTAAAAGGCCTATTTATTCCATTATGGATGGAATATGACATCGTTCAAATGTCCGCCGCGGTTTCGTATGGTGGCGCGAATCCGAGAGGCCCAATTTTTAATGACTCTGCTGCATAGATCCGGCTGAATCCGAGCGATGGCCTGCGTTATGTTGGCTTTCAGGGCAACGGTCGAATGTGGTTTATTGGCATAGACCTGCGACTTCAGAAAACCCCACAAGAAAAAGTCTAGCGGAGTCAAATCACACGATCTTGGTGGCCAATTCACATCACCTCTGCGAGAGATAACTCTACCCTCAAACCGTTCATGCAGAATGTCGATTGTGTCGTTCGCTGTGTGGCAAGTAGCGCCATCTTGCTGGAACCACATGTCGTTCACGTCCATATTGTTCAATTCAAGCCAAAAGAAATTGTTTATCATTGATCTGTAGGTCTGCGAAAGGCCGAGTTCTTGAGCACGGCGAGAAATCGACTGCCTCGGAGTCTCCTGAACACTCTCACGTACAGCGGCGATGTTCTCGGCCGATCTGGCGTTCCTTTGACGTAAAGGTGTTGGTTGGTTGTTTACCGAACCGGTCGTTTTAAATTTAGTCACCAATCGTTGGAGAGTGGACTTTGAAGTGCCACCGCGTCTGCCGTAAAATGGGCGCAATGCGCGCAACGTTTGCACTAACGAACACTCATTTTGATAATAAAGTTTTATCATTTGCACATGCTGCTCAACCGTGTAACTTGCCATGGTGATTTGGCATCAGTGACTGAATAAGAAAAAACAGATTTGACAGATGCCGCCAAAACAAAATGGCCGCCACAGATTATTAACATCGACCCGCTCTATTTGAAAGACCCTTTATGAATGGATATAATCGTTTTTAAAAGCTGTAAGAAAGAGATGAACCCATCTTAGGAAATTTATATATTTTGGTTTTTAGTGTACAGTAATATGATTTATAAAGCAAAAAAGTCAAAGTCAAATATTTTTATTCATTAAAATCACAAGGATCACTTTGAAACGTCAATTTTACTGCCTGTTCCTTCGCGACCAAGCCAGGAAAGAAAGGCAATAAACAAGGCTGGTTGTTTTTTAATGATCCTTTTACAATACATAATACAGAAAATAAATTACGTCTAAATTGTAACATTTTGAACGAGTTGGAGCAATTTCAATCCCAAGCTTCTCTATCATCTAAATAATACGATATTTTATGGTAGGCTCTTTTATAAAGATTTTGTTTAATTACGTTTTTAAATTTGTTAATCGTCAATTTTTGTACATCTCTTGGGAGTGTGTTATAAAAGCGTGCACCTTGCCCTTTAAAAAAAAACTATATAATACGTATGGGGGACAGCAATATGTTTCCCACTTTGTACAGCCTTAAACGTTTACGCATCTTTTCTTCTTGATATCCAGCGGCCCTGTTTCTTTTTACTTAGAAAACTTTCGTGATTGATTTCAATAATTATTATAAATACGGGATTTATCGATGTTTCGACTTACAATGTTTCTATTTCAATGGCCTTGTTGCTATTTCTTCCTTGAAGCAAGTCGCACCAATTCGGTGAGTGTGCTAAAGGAGCTAAAATAAGTAAATCACAATACAAAATACTAAAGTGATATCATCACCATCGTTTCAGACGTAGAACTACTGAATTCCTCCGGATAGATTTCCAAAGCGACCGATCTTATACGGCCCGCGTTCAACGGCTCCTAGAAACCAGTATCAAGTTTTCTTTCCATCTAGTGGGGGCAGTCCTACGCTCCGCTTTCTAGTGTGTGGTCTCCACTCGAGAACCTTTCAGCCCCAACGGCCGTCAGTTCTTCAACCTATGTGCCCCGCCCACTACCACTTTGCTTGTTAATCTTCTGGGCCATGTTATAATGACCTTAGTTTGTGTGAGGTATTTTTTATGTATTCAGAATTGTCACAACTCTTAGTCACAATAGCAGTAAACAAGAACTGAACTAAAGGGAAGTATACTAAAATCAAGATCACATTTTTTTTCTATCATGTAAGTACATATGACCTTAATATTATACCCTAAAAACCGTGCAAGGTTTGTCTGGGCGACATTCAACATTCGTTGATATTGTTACGAGCTGAGGGTTCGGGATAAAATAATGGGAATCAGTGCAACCAAAATAACACTTTTATTCAACACTAAAACGATGAATACACGAACTTGGTCACACGTAATCACAACACACTAATTCACACCACTGTTGCACCACTTAAAGTCACCGAAATGTTCGCACGTATAGCAAAATCCAGACTGACTCGCGAGCAACTACTGATCACGCGAGACCCTTCTCCACGTCAGTCCTCTAGGGCCTCGCTGAGACTCACTGACTCACTGACTTAGACTGACTGCCCGGCCATCTCTCCGGCCTATTTATATCATACACAATTCAATTGTTCGAGAACGATCTCGGTCGTTCCAGGAAAGGGGTCGGTGTTTCGACAGAACGACCCATCCCCATTGTGCGCAACCGCAGACAATAACAACAGTAACACAGCAAGACAAAAGCGTTCGAGAAGTTTCGATTATTACTCATTGTTTAACAGCCTCGGTGTAACAATATTATACGTAAATTGTACACATTACACAAGACATACTAACTCCCACAACAAGACAACTTAATACTCAAACCGCTTGTGACTCCTGCTATGCACTTAAACTCCAAATACCTACACTACAAAAATAGTGAAATCAACACATGAAATATGAATTCATTAAAATTCTTTATTATACTTTACAAGCTAGACACAACAGATAAAAACAAATAAATGTGCGCATAAGGGGGGTTCTTATCGCTTAACAAAACAATCTCTTCAACCTTATAATAAATACCTACAATATTTAATTAAATAAAAAAATAAAACAACATTTATTCGTTTACCCACACATTTTACAGCTTAGTATGGAGGTACTTAGTGTCTACAGAGATTCATGTTACATTAAAGGTATCTTATAAAGAATATAGGTAGGTTTTGTAGGATGTTAGTACTATATATACTGTCACATAGTGAACTGTGTCTGTATCGTCTCTGCCAGATGACGGCGCGCGCGTAAACAAAACATTTTATTATCTCCGAGGTTCAACGGCTTGAAACTATCGCCGCTTACTATTGGAGACGAGCCTAATACCTTGGAACCGAAATTAAACTTTAACTACTTGTGTGGAAATGAAAATTGGGAGAGGTAAATACCGGGCTCAGCAGCAAATGTGTTGTTTTAATGTGAAAATAATGGTGGGCTTAATAGTTTGGTGAATATCGAAAATAGATTTTGGATGTAATAACACTATCTCATAGTTTGCAGTTTTACACTAGTCACAATAAATAATAAATAAAAAGTTTATGTTCTTTTCACTAAAGGTTTACAAATAGTTACAGGAGATTCAATTATTCGGACTTATACCTGTTTTGTGAGAGACTGGTGCGTGAGATAGGTTGAGAATCTGTGTTACTTTCAGGTCACCAAAATATAAAAGGACAATAAAGGATTTTTTAATTATTCTACGACATAGGTCAGCAACCAACAGCAGTCCACTTTTGGATTTAGATATCTCTTAAGTTTACTCTTACTGAGCCCAATCTTTGGCTTTTCTTATCCTGTTTTCGCCAGCTACATAGTCCAGATCGTCCCTCCATTTAGCCGACAACCAACAAGGAGATCCGTACCTAGAAGTTCCCACAATTGACCAAGAAATGGGCTTCATAGGGAAAATGTACCTGGATCGCCCAAAAATCCATGATAATCGGCTGTCAAGAGGGCTGCTGGAAAATCATTCTGACACAAAGCGCCTGAAAAGAGTCCATGTCTTGGAGAACCTGCTTGCTGCTTCTAAAGAAGGGAAGAAGGACTAATGTGTCTTGATCCCGAACGCCAGAAATAAATTAACACATCCGCCCATAGTCCTTCAACTGATTGCGAATCAACATGAGAACAAAAAAAAAATTTAGCCGGGGGCCAACCTCATTCAGTATTATAACTTTTTCAAAAATGTAGTTTTAAAATCAGTTTTAAAAAAGTAGTTTTCGATAGTATATGTACCTATATAGAGGATGCTTCGGAATGTGTTCTTTAAATAAAAAAAAATGTATATTGAAAAAAAAACTGAAACATTGTTGGGATAGGGGAAGGGAGGGCAAGATCTTACATTGAATTGAAAAAAAATAGCATGTTATAAATCTTTTTTCTTAATCAGTCTTCAGGGTTAACCTAATATGTAATATTATTCAGTAATTTAAAATAATTCATATTTGGTCCTAAATCAGTAACACTTCATAAAGTAAAACCCTGAAATATTCCAATTTACCCTCACAATCAAAGCAAAATGGAAAGCTTATGAAGGCAAGATGAGAAAGAGAGATAAAAACAATATTTTAGGGTTAGCTGGAAAACTTTCCATCTTGCCCTAAAATTCACATTTCCAACTGGCCCATTCTCCGTTCTAATAATAATATAATGACCAATCCTTACTTTTTTCTTTTATGATAGATATTATATTATATAAAGCTCGATTACCACTGACTCACTGACTGATTGACATCATTGTTCTCCCAGATGCCACCTCGTAGGGGGGAAATGTTTGGTGGGATCGTATAGAGGGAGTTCCGGTGAGTTGGGAATAAATCCTAAAGTACCCCTTTTGTCCCCCATTCGCTCCCATCCACCTCGTATCTCGGAAAGTATAGGTCTTACAGCGTTGGTGCAAAAACTAATGTTGCAGAGGACATTTTTTTATATCCGGATCCATGAAAAAAAAAATGTCTTTCATACAAAAAAAAATTTGTCCCATACAAAATATTTCTGTATGAATACCGTAAACCGTATATTTCGTTTGCCGTAATTTTCATACTGTTTTTGTAGGGAGCCCACTGCTTGTGTGTACTATTAAATTACTGTAAAATTTGCTTGATTCTATATAATGGTTGTGGAGGGGCATGAGACAACTTTCATAGTTCTAGCAAAGGTCATCATCATCATTTTGGATCATCCAATTTTTTTTTTTTTTAGTATGCAACGTTCATCATGTTTATTTTGGAACATCCACATTTATTTTTAATTATGCCTCATCCACAATGATCACTTTGGAACGTCATTTTTTTTATTATGCAACATCCACTGTGATCATTTTGGTACATCATTTTTTTTAATTATGCCTCATCCACAATGATCACTTTGGAACGTCAATTATTTTTTTTTATTATGCATCATCCACTGTGATATTTTGGTACATCATTTTTTTTAATTATGCCTCATCCACAATGATCACTTTGGAACGTCAATTTTTTTTTTTATTATGCAAAATACTTTGTGATCATTTTGGAAAATCAATTTTTTTTAAATTATGCCTCATCCACAATAATCATTTTGGAACGTCAATTTTTTTTTTTTTTTATTATGCAAAATCCACTGTGATCATTTTGGAACATCAATTTTTTTTAATTATGGCTCATCCACAATGATCACTTTTGGAACGTCATTTTTTTTTTATTATGCAAAATCCTTTGTGATCATTTTGGAAAATCAATTTTTTTTTAATTATGCCTCATCCACAATGATAATTTTGGAACGTCAATTTTTTTTTTATTATGCAACATCCACTGTGATATTTTAGTACATCATTTTTTTAAATTATGCCTCATCTACAATGATCACTTTGGAACGTCAATTTTTTTTTTATTATGCATCATCCACTGTGATCATTTTGGAACATCATTTTTTTTAATTATGCCTCATCCACAATGATCACTTTGGAACGTCAATTTTTTTTTTTTGTATTATGCAACATCCACTGTGATCATTTTGGTACATCATTTTTTAATTACGCCTCATCCACAATGATCACTTTGGAACGTCAATTATTATTATTTTTTTTGTATTATGCAACATCCACTGTGATCATTTTGGTACATAATTTTTTTAATTACGCCTCATCAACAATGATCACTTTGGAACGTCAATTATTTTTGTTTTTATTATGCATCATCCACTGTGATCATTTTGGAACATCATTTTTTTTTTAATTATGCGTCATCCACATGATCATTTTGGAACGTCAATTTTTTTTTATTATGCAACATCCACTGTGATCATTTTGGAAAATCAATTTTTTTTTGTACAAATTTTTGGTGAAATCGTTATTTTACGGTCATCATCGCCCTTGCCATCATTTTGAATTCTTCTCTCACTTCCTTTTCGTTTTCGAATGTTTCTTCCACATTGATATCCTCTTTAATTGTTTCTATAACTTCGAAGTCCTCTTTGATGGCATTTTTACTTCAATATACTTTTGAATTGTTTTTTCTATTTTTCTATTTTCTTCAATTACTTCTCTTACTTCAATATCGACTTTACAAAATTATGGGTTTTAATACAAATCTTAAATCGCTCGTATCTTCTAAACGGGAAGAGTTACCCCCAGCAAACTTTTACAAAATATTGGTACTAATTTTTGGTGGAATAGTTTTTTTAATACCATCATTGCTCTTGAGATCCTTTTTGAATGCTTCTCTTACTTCGTCTTCCGCTTTGAATGCTTCTTTCACCTCGATATCCTCTATTTTTGCTTCTTCCACTTTGATATCTTTTTAATTGCTTTTTCTACTTATATATTTTCTTCAATTGCTTCTTTTACTACAATTTCCACTCTACAAAATTATGGGTTTTAATACAAATCTTAAATCGCTCGTATCTTCTAAACGGGAAGAGTTACGCCTAGCAAACTTTTACAGATTATTGGTACAAATTTTAGGTCGAATAGTTTTTTTATTACCATCATTGCTCTTGACATCCTTTTTGAATGCTTCTTTCACCTCGATATCCTCTATTTTTGCTTTTTCCACTTTGATATCCTTTTTAATTGCTTTTTCTACTTATATATTTTCTTCAATTGCTTCTTTTACTACAATTTCCACTCTACAGAATTATGGGTTTTAATACAAACCTTAAATCGCTCGTATCTTCTAAACGGGAACAGTTACGCCTAGCAAACTTTTACAAAATATTGGTACAAATTTTAGGTCGAATAGTTTTTTTATTACCATCATTGCTCTTGACATCCTTTTTGAATGATTCTCTCACTTGGTCTTCCTCCTTGAATGCTTCTTTCACCTCGATATCCTCTATTTTTGCTTCTTCCACTTTGATATCCTTTTTAATGTCTTTTTCTACTTATATGTCTTCTTCAATTGCTTCTTTTACTTCAATTTCCACTCCACAAAATTATGGGTTTTCATACAAAACTTAAATCGCTCGTATCTTTTAAACGGGAAGAGATAGCTCGAGGAAACTTTTACAAAATATTAGTATAAGTTTTTGATGAAACTGTTTTTTATTTTTATCATTGCCCTCGACGTCTTTTACTCAATTTCAATTTCCTCTTTAATTGTTTCTGCTACTTCGATATCCTATTTGATTGCTTCTTTCACTTCAATATCCTCTTTGATTGCTTCTTCCACTTCGATATCATCTTTGATTGCTGCTTCCACTTGGATATCCTCTTTGATTTGATTGCTTCTTCCATTTCGATCGTCTTTGACTGCTTCTTACACATGGATATCCTCTTCGATAACTTTAAACAGCTCGATATCCTCTTTGATTGCTTCTTCCACTTTGATATCCTCTTTTATTGTTTCTACCAATTCGATATCATCTTCGATTTCCTTTTGATTGCTTCTTGCACTGCAATATTCTCTTTGATTGCGTCTTCATCTTCGATATCATTTTTGATAGCATTTTCACTTCGATATCCTCTGTGATGGCTTCTTCCACTTCGATACCCTCTTTGATTGCTTCTTCCACTTCGATATCCTCTTTGATTGCTTCTTCCACTTCGATATCCTCTTTGATTGCTTCTTCCACTTCGATATCGTCTTTGACTGTTTCTTCCACTTCAATATCATCTTTGATTGCTTTTTTCACTTCGTCATCCTCTTAGAACGCTTCTACCACCTCGGTATCCTCTTTGATTGCTTACTCAACTTTAATTTCCTCTTTGATTGTTTCTGCTACTTCGATATCCTATTTGATTGCTTCTTTCACTTCAATATCCTCTTTGATTGCTTCTTCCACTTCGATATCGTTTTTGACTGTTTCTTCCACTTCGATATCGTCTTTGATTGCTTTATTCACTTCGTCATCCTCTTAGAACGCTTCTACCACCTCGGTATCCTCTTTGATTGCTTACTCAACTTTAATTTCCTCTTTGATTGTTTCTGCTACTTCGATATCCTATTTGATTGCTTCTTTCACTTCAATATCCTCTTTGATTGCTTCTTCCAGTTCGATATCGTTTTTGACTGTTTCTTCCACTTCGATATCGTCTTTGATTGCTTTTTTTACTTCGTCATCCTCTTTGATTGCTTACACAACTTTCATTTCCTCATTGATTGTTTCTGCTGCTTCGATATCCTATTTGATTGCTTCTTCCATTTCGATATCGTCTTTGACTGCTTCTTACACATGGATATCCTGTTTGATGGCTTTTAACAGCTCGATATCCTCTTTAATTACTTCTTCGACTAAAAGAAAAACACGCGAGCTGCGAGCAGCTCGCGCACAACGCAACCTCTAGTTATATTATATAAAGCTCGATTACCACTCACTGACTGACTGACTGACTGACTCATTGACATGTTTGTTCTCCCAGATGCCACCTCGTAGGGTGAAAATGTTTGGTGGGATCGTATAGAGGGAGTTCCGATGAGTTGGGAATAAATCCTAAAGTACCCCTTTTGTCCCCCATTCGCTCCCATCCACCTCGTATCTCGGAAAGTATAGGTCTTACAGTGTTGGCGCAAAAACTAATGTTGCAGAGGACATTTTTTTATATCCGGTTCCATGAAAAAAAAATGGTCTTTCATACAAAAAAAAATTGTCCCATACAAAATATTTCTGTATGAATACCGTAAACCGTATATTTCGTTTGCCGTAATTTTCATACTGTTTTTGTAGGGAGCCCACGGCTTGTGTGTACTATAAAATTACTGTAAATTTGCTTGATTCTATATAATGGTGGTGGAGGGACATGAGATAACTTTCATAGTTTTTGCAAAGGTCATCATCATCATTTTGAAACATCCAATTTTTTTTTTTTTTTTAGTATGCAACGTTCATCATGTTTATTTTGGAACATCCACATTTTTTTAATTATGCCTCATCCACAATGATCACTTTGGAACGTCATTTTTTTTTTTATTATGCAACATCTACTGTGATATTTTGGTACGTCATTTTTTTTAATTATGCCTCATCCACAATGATCACTTTGGAACGTCAATTATTTTTTATTTTTTTATTATGCAACATCCACTATGATCATTTTGGTACATCATTTTTTTAATTACGCCTCATCCACAATGATCACTTTGGAACGTCAATTATTTTTTATTTTTTTATTATGCATCATCCACTGTGATCATTTTGGAACATTATTTTTTTTCAATTATGCCTCATCCACTATGATCACTTTGGAACGTCATTTTTTTTTTATTATGCAATATCCACTGTGATATTTTGGTACATCATTTTTTTTAATTATGCCTCATCCACAATGATCACTTTGGAACGTCAATTTTTTTTTTTATTATGCAACATCCACTGTGATATTTTGGTGCATCATTTTTTTCAATTATGCCTCATCCACAATGATCACTTTGGAACGTCAATTATTATTATTGTTTTTTATTATGCAACATCCACTATGATCATTTTGGTACATCATTTTTTTAATTACGCCTCATCCACAATGATCACTTTGGAACGTCAATTATTTTTTATTTTTTTATTATGCATCATCCACTGTGATCATTTTGGAACATCATTTTTTTTCAATTATGCCCCATCCACTATGATCACTTTGGAACGTCATTTTTTTTTTATTATGCAACATCCACTGTGATATTTTGGTACATCATTTTTTTTAATTATGCCTCATCCACAATGATCACTTTGGAACGTCAATTATTTTTTTTTTATGCAACATCCACTATGATCATTTTGGTACATCATTTTTTTAATTACGCCTCATCCACAAGGATCACTTTGGAACGTCAATTATTTTTTATTTTTTTATTATGCATCATCCACTGTGATCATTTTGGAACATTATTTTTTTCAATTATGCCTCATCCACAATGATCACTTTGGAACGTCAATTTTTTTTTTATTATGCAACATCCACTGTGATATTTTGGTACATCATTTTTTTTAATTATGCCTCATCCACAATGATCACTTTGGAACGTCAATTATTATCATTTTTTTTTATTATGCAACATCCACTATGATCATTTTGGTACATCATTTTTTTAATTACGCCTCATCCACAATGATCACTTTGGAACGTCAATTATTTTTTATTTTTTTATTATGCAACATCCACTGTGATATTTTGGTACATCATTTTTTTAATTATGCCTCATCCACAATGATCACTTTGGAACGTCATTTTTTTTTATTATGCAACATCCACTATGATCATTTTGGTACATCATTTTTTTTAATTACGCCTCATCCACAATGATCACTTTGGAACGTCAATTATTTTTTATTTTTTTATTATGCATCATCAACTGTGATCATTTTGGAACATAATTTTTTTTAATTATGCCTCATCCACAAGGATCATTTTGGAACGTCAATTTTTTTTTACTATGCAAAATCCTTTGTGATCATTTTGGAAAATCAATTTTTTTTAAATTATGCCTCATCCACAATGATCATTTTGAAACGTCAATTTTTTTTTATGATGCAAAATCTTTTGTGATCATTTTGGAAAATTATTTTTTTTTTAATTATGGATCATCCACAATGATCACTTTTGGAACGTCAATTTTTTTTTATCATGCAACATCCACTGTGATAATTTTGGAACATCAGTTTTTTTTTAATTATGCCTCATCCACAATGATCATTTTGAAACGTTATTTTTTTTTATTATGCAACATCCACTGTGATCATTTTCGAACATCAATTTTTTTTTAATTATGCCTCATCCACAATGATCATTTTGGAACGTCAATTTTTTTTTTATTTTGCAACATCCACTGTGATCATTTTGGAACATCAATTTTTTTTAAATTATGCCTCATCCACAATTATCACTTTTCGAACGTCAATTTTTTTTTATTATGCAAAATCCTTTGTGATCATTTTGGAAAATCAATTTTTTTTATTATGCCTCATCCACAAAGATCACTTTTGGATCGTCAATTTTTTTTTAATATGCAACATCCACTGTGATCATTTTGGAACGTCAATTTTTTTTTATAATGTAACATCCACTATGATCATTTTGGAACATCATTTTATTTTAATTATGCCTCGTCCACTATGATCATTTTGGAACGTCGAAATACTTTTTAATTGCTTCTTCTACTTGGATATCTTTTTTGATTGCTTCTTCCACTTCGATATCCTCTTTGAATGTTTCTTCCACTTTCATATCTTCTCAACAAAATTATGATTTTACTTAAAAACTTTAATCGCTCGTATCGTCTTAACAAAAATAAATAGGCATAGTAAACTTTTACAAAATGGTGGCACAAATTTTGGGTAAAATCGTTTTTTCATTGTCATGACAGTCTTTTTACATGCTTCTCTCACTTCGATATCCTCTTTGATGGCTTCTTCCACTTCGATATACTTTTTAATTGCTTCTTCTACTTGGATATATTTTTTGATTGCTTCTTGCATTTCGATATCCCTCATCAAAATTATGATTTTCCTTAAAAAACTTTAATCGTTCGTATCTTTTAAACGGTAAGAGATAGACATAACAAACTTTTATAATAAGGTAGCACAAATTTTTGGTGGAATCGTTATTTTACGGTCATCATCGCTCTTGACATCATTTTGAATTCTTCTCTCACTTACTTTTCGTCTTCGAATGTTTCTTCCACTTTGATATCCTCTTTGATTGTTTCTACAACTTCAAAATCCTCTTTGATGGCATTTTTACTTCAATATATATTTTTGAATTGCTTTTTCTAATTTTATATTTTCTTCAATTACTTCTTTTACTTCAATATCCACTCTACAAAATTATGGGTTTTAACAAATTTGAAATCGCTCGTATCTTCTAAACGGGAAGAGTTACCCCCAGCAAACTTTTACAAAATATTGGTACTAATTTTTGGTGGAATAGTTTTTTAATACCATCATTGCCCATGAGTTATGTTTTGAATGCTTCTCTTACTTCGTCTTCCGCTTTGAATGCTTCTTTCACCTGGATATCCTCTATTTTTGCTTCTTCCACTTTGATATCCTTTTTAATTGCTTTTTCTACTTATATTATTTTCTTCAATTGCTTCTTTTACTACAATTTCCACTCTACAAAATTATGGGTTTTAATACAAATCTTAAATAGCTCGTATCTTCTAAACGGGAAGAGTTACGCCTAGCAAACTTTTACAAAATATTGGTACAAATTTTTGGTGGAATAGTTTTTTTAATACCATCATTGCCCTTGAGTTCTGTTTTGAATGCTTCTCTTACTTCGTCTTCCGCTTTGAATGCTTCTTTCACCTCGATATCCTCTATTTTTGCTTCTTCCACTTTGATATCCTTTTTAATTGCTTTTTCTACTTATATTATTTTCTTCAATTGCTTCTTTTACTACAATTTCCACTCTACAAAATTATAGGTTTTCATACAAATCTTAAATCGCTCGTATCTTCTAAACGGGAAGAGTTACGCCTAGCAAACTTTTACAGAATATTGGTACAAATTTTTGGTGGAATATTTTTTTTAATACCATCAATGCCCTTGATATCCGTTTTGAATGCTTCTCTTACTTCGTCTTCCACTTTGAATGCTTCTTTCACCTCGATATCCTCTATTTTTGCTTCTTCCACTTTGATATCCTTTTTAATTGCTTTATCTACTTACATATTTTCTTCAATTGCTTCTTTTACTTCAATTCACACTCTATAAAATTATGGGTTTTAATACAAATCTTAAATCGCTCGTATCTTCTAAACGGGAACAGTTACGCCTAGCAAACTTTTACAAAATAATGGTACAAATTTTTGGTCGAATAGTTTTTTTATTACCATCATTGCTCTTGACATCCTTTTTGAATGCTTCTCTCACTTGGTCTTCCTCCTTGAATGCTTCTTTCACCTCGATATCCTCTATTTTTGCTTCTTCCACTTTGATATCCTTTTTAATGTCTTTTTCTACTTATATGTCTTCTTCAATTGCTTCTTTTACTTCAATTTCCACTCCACAAAATTATGGGTTTTCTTACAAAACTTAAATCGCTCGTATCTTTTAAACGGGAAGAGATAGCTCGAGGAAACTTTTACAAAATATTAGTATAAGTTTTTGGTGAAACCGTTTTTTATTTTTTTCATTGTCCTCGACGTCTTTTACTCAATTTTAATTTCTTCTTTAATTGTTTCTGCTACTTCGATATCCTATTTGATTGCTTCTTTCACTTCAATATCCTCTTTGATTGCTTCTTCCACTTCGATATCATCTTTGATTGCTGCTTCCACTTGGATATCTTCTTTGATTTGATTGTTTCTTCCATTTCAATCGTCTTTGACTGCTTCTTACACATGGATATCCTCTTCGATAACTTTAAACAGCTCGATATCCTCTTTGATTGCTTCTTCCGCTTTGATATCCTTTTTATTGCTTCTACCAATTCGATATCATCTTCGATTTCCTTTTGATTGCTTCTTGCACTGCAATATTCTCTTTGATTGCGTCTTCATCTTCGATATCGTTTTTGATAGCATTTTCACCACGATATCCTCTGTGATGGCTTCTTACACTTCGATATCTTCTTTGATTGCTTCTTCCACTTCGATATCCTCTACGATTGCTTCTTCTTTTTCGATATCGTCTTCGACTATTTGTTTCACTTCGATATCGTCTTTGATTGCTTTTTCACTTCGTCATCCTCTTTGAATACTTCTACCACCTCAGTATCCTCTTTGATTCCTTAGTCAACTTCAATTTCCTCTTAGGTTGTTTTTCCTACTTCGATATCCTATTTGATTGCTTCTTCCACTTCAATATCCTCTTTGATTACTCCTTCCACTTCGATGTCATCTTCAATTTCCTTTTGATTGCTTCTTGCACTGCAATATTCTCTTTGATTGCGTCTTGGTCTTCGATATCGGCTTTGACAGCATTTTCACTTCGATATCCTCTGTGATGGCTTCTTCCACTTCGATACCCTCTTTGATTGCTTCTTCCACTTCGATATCGTCTTTGACTGTTTCTTCCACTTCGATATCGTCTTTGATTGCTTTTTTCACTTCGTCATCCTCTTAGAACGCTTTTACCACCTCGGTATCCTCTTTGATTGCTTACTCAACTTTAATTTCCTCTTTGATTGTTTCTGCTACTTCGATATCCTATTTAATTGCTTCTTTCACTTCAATATCCTCTTTGATTGCTTCTTCCACTTCGATATCGTTTTTGACTGTTTCTTCCACTTCGATATCGTCTTTGATTGCTTTTTTTACTTCGTCATCCTCTTAGAATGCTCTTACCACCTCGGTATCCCCTTTGATTGCTTACTCAACTTTAATTTCCTCTTTGATTGTTTCTGCTGCTTCGATATCCTATTTGATTGCTTCTTTCACTTCAATATCCTCTTTAATTGCTGCTTCCTCTTGGAAATCCTCTTTGATTTGATTGCTTCTTCCATTTCGATATCGTCTTTGACTGCTTCTTACACATGGATATCCTCTTTGATGGCTTTTAACAGCTCGATATCCTCTTTAATTACTTCTTCGACTAAAAGAAAAACACGCGAGCTGCGAGCAGCTCGCGCACAACGCAACCTCTAGTTATATTATATAAAGCTCGATTACCACTCACTGACTGACTCATTGACATGTTTGTTCTCCCAGATGCCACCTCGTAGGGTGAAAATGTTTGGTGGGATCGTATAGAGGGAGTTCCGATGAGTTGGGAATAAATCCTAAAGTACCCCTTTTGTCCCCCATTCGCTCCCATCCACCTCGTATCTCGGAAAGTATAGGTCTTACAGCGTTGGCGCAAAAACTAATGTTGCAGAGGACATTTTTTTATATCCGGTTCCATGAAAAAAAAATGGTCTTTCATACAAAAAAAAAATTATCCCATACAAAATATTTCTGTATGAATACCGTAAACCGTAAATTTCGTTTGCCGTAATTTTCATACTGTTTTTGTAGGGAGCCCACGGCTTGTGTGTACTATAAAATTACTGTAAATTTGCTTGATTCTATATAATGGTGGTGGAGGGACATGAGATAACTTTCATAGTTTTTGCAAAGGTCATCATCATCATTTTGGAACATCCAATTTTTTTTTTTTTTTTTAGTATGCAACGTTCATCATGTTTATTTTGGAACATCCACATTTTTTTAATTATGCCTCATCCACAATGATCACTTTGAAACGTCATTTTTTTTTTTATTATGCAACATCCACTGTGATCATTTTGGTACATCATTTTTTTAATTATGCCTCATCCACAATGATCACTTTGGAACGTCAATTATTATTTTTTTTTATTATGCATCATCCACTGTGATCGTTTTGTAACATCATTTTTTTTTCAATTATGCCTCATCCACAATGATCACTTTGAAACGTCATTTTTTTTTTATTATGCAACATCCACTGTGATCATTTTGGTACATCATTTTTTTAATTATGCCTCATCCACAATGATCACTTTGGAACGTCAATTATTATTTTTTTTTATTATGCATCATCCACGGTGATCATTTTGTAACATCATTTTTTTTTCAATTATGCCTCATCCACTATGATCACTTTGGAACGTCAATTTTTTTTTTTATTATGCAACGTCCACTGTGATATTTTGGTACATCAATTTTTTTAATTATGCCTCATCCACAATGATCACTTTGGAACGTCAATTATTATTTTTTTTATTATGCAACATCCACTGTGATCATTTTGGTACATCATTTTTTTAATTACGCCTCATCCACAATGATCACTTTGGAACGTCAATTATTTTTTATTATGCAACATCCACTGTGATCATTTTGGAACATCATTTTTTTTAATTATGCCTCATCCACAATGATCATTTTGGAACGTCAATTTCTTTTTTTTTATTATGCAACATCCACTGTGATAATTTTGGAACATCAATTTTTTTTAATTATGCCTCATCCGCAATGATCATTTTGGAACGTCAATTTTTTTTTAAATTATGCCTCATCCACAATGATCACTTTTGGAACGTCAATTTTTTTTTATTATGCAACATCCACTGTGATCATTTTGGAACATCAATTTTTTTTTATTTATGCCTCATCCACTATGATCATTTTGGAACGTCAATTTTTTTTTATTATGCGACATCCACTATTCGAATATTCTCTTTGATTGCTTGTTACACTTCGTCATCCTCTTTTATTGTTTCTTCCGCCTCCACATCTTCTATTTTTGCATGTTCCACTTCGTTATCCTTTTAAAATGCTTCTTCTACTTCATATCCTCTTTAATTGCTTCAGTTACTTCATTATGCGCTCTACAAAATTGTGGTGTTTCATACAAAACTTCAATCGCTCATATCTTCTAAGCGGGAAGAGATAGCCCTAGCAAACTTGTACAAAATATTGGTATAAACTTTTGGTGGAACTGTTTTTTTATTATCATCCTTGACATCCTTTTTGAATGCTTCTCTCACTTCGTCATCTTCTTTGAATGTTTTTTCCACTTCGACATCATCTTTGACTGCTTCTTTAACTTCGATATCCTCTTTGATTGCTTCTCCCACTTCGATATCGTCTTTGACTGCTTCTTCCATTTCGATATCGTCTTTGATTGCTTTTTCACTTCGTCATCTTCTTTGAATGCTTCTACCACCTTGGTATCCTCTTTGATTGCTTACTCAACTTCAATTTCCTCTTTGATTGTTTCTGCCACTTCGATATCCTATTTGATTGCTTCTTCCACTTCAACATTCTCTTTGATAGTTTCTTCCACTTCGATATCCAATCAACAAATTTATGATTTTTCTTACAAAACTTTAATCGCTCGTATCTTCTAAACGGGAAGAGATAGCACTAGCAAACTTTGACAAAATATTAGTACAAATTTTTGATCATTATCATTTTACAACATACATTTATATTATGCAACGTCAATCCTGATCATTTTGGAACGTCCAGATTTTTTTTATGCAACGTTCATCATGATCTTTTTTGCAACGTTAAATTTTTTTTATACAACTATTATCATGATCATTTTGGAACATCCAATTTTTTTCTCTTTGATTGCTTGTTCCACTTCGATATCCTCTTTGATTGCTTCTTCCACATTGATATCCTATTTGATTGCTTCTTTAACTTTGATATCCTCTACGATTGCTTGTTCCACTTCGATATCCTCTTTTATTCCTTCTTCATCTTCAATATCCATTGGATTGCTTCTTCATCTTTGATATCCTCTTTGATGGCATTTTCACTTCGGTATCCTCTGTAAGGGCTCCTTCCTCTTTGATTTCCGTTTGATTGCTTCTTGCACTGCAATATTTTCTTTGATTGCGTCTTCATATTCGATATCGTTTTTGATTGCATTTTTACTTCGATATCCTGTGATGGCTTCTTCCACTTTGATATCCTCTTTGATTGCTTCTTCCACTTCGATATCCGCTTTGATTGCTTGTTCCATTTTGATATCGTCGTTGACTATTTCTTTCACTTCGATATCGTCTTTGATTGCTTTTTTCACTTCGTCATCCTCTTTGAATACTTCTACCAACTCGGTATCCTCTTTGATTCCTTAGTCAACTTCAATTTCCTCTTTGATTGTTTTTGCTACTTCGATATCCTATTTGATTGCTTCTCCCACTTCAATATCCTCTTTGTTTACTCCTTCCTCTTCGATATCATCTTCGATTTCCTTTTGATTGCTTCTTGCACTGCATTATTCTCTTTGATTGCGTCTTCATCTTCGATATCGTCTTTGATAGCATTTTCACTTCGATATCCTCTGTGATGGCTTCTTCCACTTCGATACCCTCTTTGATTGCTTCTTCCACTTCGATATCCTCTTTGAATGTTTCTTCCGCCTCGACATCTTCTATTTTTGCATGTTCCACTTCGTTATCCCTTTAAAATGCTTCTTCTACTTTCATATCCTCTTTAATTGCTTCAGTTACTTCATTATGCTCTCTACAAAATTGTGGTCTTTCATACAAAACTTCAACCGCTCGTATCTTCTAAACGGGAAGAGATAGCCCTAGCAAACTTGTACAAAATATTGGTATAAATTTTTGGTGCAACTGTTTTTTTATTGTCATCCTTGACATCCTTTTTGAATGCTTCTCTCACTTCGTCATCTTCTTTGAATGTTTTTTCCACTTCGACATCATCTTTGACTGCTTCTTTATCTTCGATATCCTCTTTGATTGCTTCTCCCACTTCGATATCCTCTTTGACTGCTTCTTCCATTTCGATATCGTCTTTGATTGCTTTTTCACTTCGTCATCTTCTTTGAATGCTTCTACCACCTTGGTATCCTCTTTGATTGCTTACTCAACTTCAATTTCCGCTTTGATTGTTTCTGCCACTTCGATATCGTATTTGATTGCTTCTTCCACTTCTACATTCTCTTTGATAGTTTCTTCCACTTCGATATCCAATCAACAAATTTATGATTTTTCTTACAAAACTTTAATAGCTCGTATCTTCTAAACGGGAAGAGATAGCACTAGCAAACTTTGACAAAATATTAGTACAAATTTTTGATCATTATCATTTTACAACATACATTTATATTATGCAACGTCAATCCTGATCATTTTGGAACGTCCAGATTTTTTTATGCAACGTTCATCATGATCTTTTTTGCAACGTTCAATTTTTTTTATACAACTATTATCATGATCATTTTCGAACATCCAATTTTTTTCTCTTTGATTGCTTGTTCCACTTCGATATCCTCTTTGATTGCTTCTTCCACATTGATATCCTATTTGATTGCTTCTTTAACTTTGATATCCTCTACGATTGCTTGTTCCACTTCGATATCCTCTTTTATTCCTTCTTCATCTTCAATATCCATTGGATTGCTTCTTCATCTTTGATATCCTCTTTGATGGCATTTTCACTTCGGTATCCTCTGTAAGGGCTCCTTCCTCTTTGATTTCCGTTTGATTGCTTCTTGCACTGCAATATTTTCTTTGATTGCGTCTTCATATTCGATATCGTTTTTGATTGCATTTTTACTTCGATATCCTGTGATGGCTTCTTCCACTTTGACATCCTCTTTGATTGCTTCTTCCACTTCGATATCCGCTTTGATTGCTTGTTCCATTTTGATATCGTCTTTGACTATTTCTTTCACTTCGATATCGTCTTTGATTGCTTTTTTCACTTCGTCATCCTCTTTGAATACTTCTACCAACTCGGTATCCTCTTTGATTCCTTAGTCAACTTCAATTTCCTCTTTGATTGTTTTTGCTACTTCGATATCCTATTTGATTGCTTCTCCCACTTCAATATCCTCTTTGTTTACTCCTTCCACTTCGATATCATCTTCGATTTCCTTTTGATTGCTTCTTGCACTGCATTATTCTCTTTGATTGCGTCTTCATCTTCGATATCGTCTTTGATAGCATTTTCACTTCGATATCCTCTGTGATGGCTTCTTCCACTTCGATACCCTCTTTGATTGCTTTTTCCACTTCGATACCCTCTTTGATTGCTTCTTCCACTTCGATATCCTCTTTGATTGTTTCTTCCGCCTCGACATCTTCTATTTTTGCATGTTCCACTTCGTTATCCCTTTAAAATGCTTCTTCTACTTTCATATCCTCTTTAATTGCTTCAGTTACTTCATTATGCTCTCTACAAAATTGTGGTCTTTCATACAAAACTTCAATCGCTCGTATCTTCTAAACGGGAAGAGATAGCCCTAGCAAACTTGTACAAAATATTGGTATAAATTTTTGGTGCAACTGTTTTTTTATTGTCATCCTTGACATCCTTTTTGAATGCTTCTCTCACTTCGTCATCTTCTTTGAATGTTTTTTCCACTTCGACATCATCTTTGACTGCTTCTTTATCTTCGATATCCTCTTTGATTGCTTCTCCCACTTCGATATCCTCTTTGACTGCTTCTTCCATTTCGATATCGTCTTTGATTGCTTTTTCACTTCGTCATCTTCTTTGAATGCTTCTACCACCTTGGTATCCTCTTTGATTGCTTACTCAACTTCAATTTCCGCTTTGATTGTTTCTGCCACTTCGATATCGTATTTGATTGCTTCTTCCACTTCTACATTCTCTTTGATAGTTTCTTCCACTTCGATATCCAATCAACAAATTTATGATTTTTCTTACAAAACTTTAATAGCTCGTATCTTCTAAACGGGAAGAGATAGCACTAGCAAACTTTGACAAAATATTAGTACAAATTTTTGATCATTATCATTTTACAACATACATTTATATTATGCAACGTCAATCCTGATCATTTTGGAACGTCCAGATTTTTTTATGCAACGTTCATCATGATCTTTTTTGCAACGTTCAATTTTTTTTATACAACTATTATCATGATCATTTTCGAACATCCAATTTTTTTCTCTTTGATTGCTTGTTCCACTTCGATATCCTCTTTGATTGCTTCTTCCACATTGATATCCTATTTGATTGCTTCTTTAACTTTGATATCCTCTACGATTGCTTGTTCCACTTCGATATCCTCTTTTATTCCTTCTTCATCTTCAATATCCATTGGATTGCTTCTTCATCTTTGATATCCTCTTTGATGGCATTTTCACTTCGGTATCCTCTGTAAGGGCTCCTTCCTCTTTGATTTCCGTTTGATTGCTTCTTGCACTGCAATATTTTCTTTGATTGCGTCTTCATATTCGATATCGTTTTTGATTGCATTTTTACTTCGATATCCTGTGATGGCTTCTTCCACTTTGACATCCTCTTTGATTGCTTCTTCCACTTCGATATCCGCTTTGATTGCTTGTTCCATTTTGATATCGTCTTTGACTATTTCTTTCACTTCGATATCGTCTTTGATTGCTTTTTTCTCTCCGTCATCCTCTTTGAATACTTCTACCAACTCGGTATCCTCTTTGATTTCTTAGTCAACTTCATTTTCTTCTTTGATTGTTTTTGCTACTTCGATATCCTATTTGATTGCTTCTCCCACTTCAATATCCACTTTGTTTACTCCTTCCACTTCGATATCATCTTCGATTTCCTTTTGATTGCTTCTTGCACTGCATTATTCTCTTTGATTGCGTCTTCATCTTCGATATCGTCTTTGATAGCATTTTCACTTCGATATCCTCTGTGATGGCTTCTTCCACTTCGATACCCTCTTTGATTGCTTCTTCCACTTCTATATCCTCTTTGATTGTTTCTTCCGCCTCGACATCTTCTATTTTTGCATGTTCCATTTCGTTATCCCTTTAAAATGCTTCTTCTACTTTCATATCCTCTTTAATTGCTTCAGTTACTTCATTATGCTCTCTACAAAATTGTGGTCTTTCATACAAAACTTCAATCGCTCGTATCTTCTAAACGGGAAGAGATAGCCCTAGCAAACTTGTACAAAATATTGGTATAAATTTTTGGTGCAACTGTTTTTTTATTGTCATCCTTGACATCCTTTTTGAATGCTTTTCTCACTTCGTCATCTTCTTTGAATGTTTTTTCCACTTCGACATCATCTTTGACTGCTTCTTTAACTTCGATATCCTCTTTGATTGCTTCTCCCACTTCGATATCGTCTTTGATTGCTTTTTTCACTTCGTCATCTTCTTTGAATGCTTCTACCACCTCGGTATCCTCTTTGATTGCTTACTCAACTTCAATTTACTCTTTGATTGTTTCTCCCTCTTCGATATCGTCTTTGACTGCTTCTTCCATTTCGATATCGTCTTTGATTGCTTTTTTCACTTCGTCATCTTCTTTGAATGCTTCTACCACCTCGGTATCCTCTTTGATTGCTTACTCAACTTCAATTTACTCTTTGATTGTTTCTCCCTCTTCGATATCGTCTTTGACTGCTTCTTCCATTTCGATATCGTCTTTGATTGCTTTTTTCACTTCGTCATCTTCTTTGAATGCTTCTGCCGCCTCGGTATCCTCTTTGATTGCTTACTCAACTTCAATTTCCTCTTTGATTGTTTCTGCCACTTCGATATCCTATTTAATTGCTTCTTCCACTTCAACATTGTCTTTGATAGTTTCTTCCACTTCGATATCCAATCAACAAATTTATGATTTTTCTTACAAAACTTTAATCGCTCGTATCTTCTAAACGGGAAGAGATAGCACTAGCAAACTTTGACAAAATATTAGTACAAATTTTTGATCATTATCATTTTGCAACATACATTTATATTATGCAACGTCAATCATGATCATTTTGGAACGTCCAGATTTTTTTTTTATGCAACGTTCATCATGATCTTTTTTGCAACGTTCAATTTTTTTTATACAACCATTATCATGATCATTTTGGAACATCCAATTTTTTTCTCTTTGATTGCTTGTTCCACTTCGATATCCTCTTTGATTGCTTCTTCCACATTGGTATCCTCGTTGATTGCTTCTTTAACTTTGATATCCTCTACGATTGCTTGTTCCGCTTCGATATCCTCTTTTATTCCTTCTTCATCTTCAATATCCATTGGATTGCTTCTTCCACTTCGATATCGTCTTTGATTGCTTTTTTTACTTCGTCATCCTCTTAGAATGCTTCTACCACCTTGGTATCCTCTTTGATTTCTTCCTCAACTATAATTTCCTCTTTGATTGTTTCTGCTACTTCGATATCGTATTTGATTGCTTCTTTCACTTCAATATACTCTTTGATTGCTTCTTCCACTTCGATATCATCTTTGATTGCTGCTTCCACTTGGAAATCCTCTTTGATTTGATTGCTTCTTCCATTTCGATATCGTCTTTGACTGCTTCTTACACATGGATATCCTCTTTGATGGCTTTTAACAGCTCGATATCCTCTTTAATTACTTCTTCGACTAAAAGAAAAACACGCGAGCTGCGAGCAGCTCGCGCACAACGCAACCTCTAGTTATACTATATATAGCTCGATTACCACTCACTGATTGATTGACTGACTGACTGACTGACTGACTCATTGACATGTTTGTTCTCCCAGATGCCACCTCGTAGGGTGAAAATGTTTGGTGGGATCGTATAGAGGGAGTTCCGATGAGTTGGGAATAAATCCTAAAGTACCCCTTTTGTCCCCCATTCGCTCACATCGACCTCGTATCTCGGAAAGTATAGGTCTTAGAGAGTTGGTGCAAAAACTAATGTTGCAGAGGACATTTTTTTATATCCGGTTCCATGAAAAAAAAATTGTCTTTCATACAAAAAAAAAATTGTCCCATACAAAATATTTCTGTATGAATACCGTAAACCGTATATTTCGTTTGCCGTAATTTTCATACTGTTTTTGTAGGGAGCCCATGGCTTGTGTGTACTATAAAATTACTGTAAATTTGCTTGATTCTATATAATGGTGGTGGAGGGGCATGAGACAACTTTCATAGTTTTTGCAAAGGTCATCATCATCATTTTGGAACATCCAATTTTTTTTTTTTTTAGTATGCAACGTTCATCATGTTTATTTTGGAACATCCACATTTTTTTAATTATGCCTCATCCACAATGATCACTTTGGAACGTCAATTTTTTTATTTTTTTATTATGCAACATCCACTGTGATCATTTTGGTACATCATTTTTTTTAATTATGCCTCATCCACAATGATCACTTTGGAACGTCAATTATTTTTTTTTATTATGCATCATCCACTGTGGTATTTTGGTACATCATTTTTTTTAATTATGCCTCATCCACAATGATCACTTTGGAACGTCAATTTTTTTTTTTTTATTATGCAAAATACTTTGTGATCATTTTGGAAAATCAATTTTTTTTAAATTATGCCTCATCCACAATGATCATTTTGGAACGTCAATTTTTTTTTTTTTTTATTATGCAAAATCAACTGTGATCATTTTGGAACATCAATTTTTTTTAATTATGCCTCATCCACAATGATCACTTTTGGAACGTCATTTTTTTTTATTATGCAAAATCCTTTGTGATCATTTTGGAAAATCAATTTTTTTTTAATTATGCCTCATCCACAATGATCATTTTGGAACGTCAATTTTTTTTTATTATGCAAAATCCTTTGTGATCATTTTGGAAAATCAATTTTTTTTTTATTATGCCTCATCCACAATGATCACTTTTGGAACGTCAGTTTTTTTTTTACTATGCAAAATCCTTTGTGATCATTTTGGAACATCATTTTGTTTTAAATTATGCCTCATCCACAATGATCACTTTTGGAACGTCATTTTTTTTATTATGCAAAATCCTTTGTGATCATTTTGGAAAATCATTTTTTTTAAATTATGCCTCATCCACAATGATCATTTTGGAACGTCAATTTCTTTTTTTTATTATGCAACATCCACTGTGATAATTTTGGAACATCAATTTTTTTTAATTATGCCTCATCCGCAATGATCATTTTGGAACGTCAATTTTTTTTTAAATTATGCCTCATCCACAATGATCACTTTTGGAACGTCAATTTTTTTTTATTATGCATCATCCACTGTGATCATTTTGGAACATCATTTTTTTTCAATTATGCCTCATCCACAATGATCACTTTGGAACGTCAATTTTTTTTTTATTATGCATCATCCACTGTGATCATTTTGGAACATCATTTTTTTTAATTATGCCTCATCCACAATGATCACTTTGGAACGTCAATTTTTTTTTTATTATGCAACATCCACTGTGATCATTTTGGTACATCATTTTTTTTAATTATGCCTCATCCACAATGATCACTTTGGAACGTCAATTTTTTTTTTATTATGCAACATCCACTGTGATCATTTTGGTACATCATTTTTTTTAATTATGCCTCATCCACAATGATCACTTTGGAACGTCAATAATTTTTTTTTATTATGCATCATCCACTGTGATATTTTGGTACATCATTTTTTTTAATTATGCCTCATCCACAATGATCACTTTGGAACGTCAATTTTTTTTTTTTTATTATGCAAAATCCTTTGTGATCATTTTGGAAAATCAATTTTTTTTTTATTATGCCTCATCCACAATGATCACTTTTGGAACGTCAGTTTTTTTTTTACTATGCAAAATCCTTTGTGATCATTTTGGAACATCATTTTGTTTTAAATTATGCCTCATCCACAATGATCACTTTTGGAACGTCATTTTTTTTTATTATGCAAAATCCTTTGTGATCATTTTGGAAAATCATTTTTTTTAAATTATGCCTCATCCACAATGATCATTTTGGAACGTCAATTTCTTTTTTTTTATTATGCAACATCCACTGTGATAATTTTGGAACATCAATTTTTTTTAATTATGCCTCATCCGCAATGATCATTTTGGAACGTCAATTTTTTTTTAAATTATGCCTCATCCACAATGATCACTTTTGGAACGTCAATTTTTTTTTTATTATGCAACATCCACTGTGATCATTTTGGAACATCAATTTTTTTTTATTTATGCCTCATCCACTATGATCATTTTGGAACGTCAATTTTTTTTTATTATGCGACATCTACTATTCGAATATTCTCTTTGATTGCTTGTTACACTTCGTCATCCTCTTTTATTGTTTCTTCCGCCTCCACATCTTCTATTTTTGCATGTTCCACTTCGTTATCCTTTTAAAATGCTTCTTCTACTTCATATCCTCTTTAATTGCTTCAGTTACTTCATTATGCGCTCTACAAAATTGTGGTGTTTTATACAAAACTTCAATCGCTCATATCTTCTAAACGGGAAGAGATAGCCCTAGCAAACTTGTACAAAATATTGGTATAAACTTTTGGTGGAACTGTTTTTTTATTGTCATCCTTGACATCCTTTTTGAATGCTTCTCTCACTTCGTCGTCTTCTTTGAATGTTTTTTCCACTTCGACATCATCTTTGACTGCTTCTTTAACTTCGATATCCTCTTTGATTGCTTCTCCCACTTCGATATCGTCTTTGACTGCTTCTTCCATTTCGATATCGTCTTTGATTGCTTTTTCACTTCGTCATCTTCTTTGAATGCTTCTACCACCTTGGTATCCTCTTTGATTGCTTACTCAACTTCAATTTCCGCTTTGATTGTTTCTGCCACTTCGATATCCTATTTGATTGCTTCTTCCACTTCAACATTCTCTTTGATAGTTTCTTCCACTTCGATATCCAATCATCAAATTTATGATTTTTCTTACAAAACTTTAATCGCTCGTATCTTCTAAACGGGAAGAGATAGCACTAGCAAACTTTAACAAAATATTAGTACAAATTTTTGATCATTATCATTTTACAACATACATTTATATTATGCAACGTCAATCCTGATCATTTTGGAACGTCCAGATTTTTTTTATGCAACGTTCATCATGATCTTTTTTGCAACGTTCAATTTTTTTTATACAACTATTATCATGATCATTTTGGAACATCCAATTTTTTTCTCTTTGATTGCTTGTTCCACTTCGATATCCTCTTTGATTGCTTCTTCCACATTGATATCCTATTTGATTGCTTCTTTAACTTTGATATCCTCTACGATTGCTTGTTCCACTTCGATATCCTCTTTTATTCCTTCTTCATCTTCAATATCCATTGGATTGCTTCTTCATCTTTGATATCCTCTTTGATGGCATTTTCACTTCGGTATCCTCTGTAAGGGCTCCTTCCTCTTTGATTTCCGTTTGATTGCTTCTTGCACTGCAATATTTTCTTTGATTGCGTCTTCATATTCGATATCGTTTTTGATTGCATTTTTACTTCGATATCCTGTGATGGCTTCTTCCACTTTGATATCCTCTTTGATTGCTTCTTCCACTTCGATATCCGCTTTGATTGCTTGTTCCATTTTGATATCGTCGTTGACTATTTCTTTCACTTCGATATCGTCTTTGATTGCTTTTTTCACTTCGTCATCCTCTTTGAATACTTCTACCAACTCGGTATCCTCTTTGATTCCTTAGTCAACTTCAATTTTCTCTTTGATTGTTTTTGCTACTTCGATATCCTATTTGATTGCTTCTCCCACTTCAATATCCTCTTTGTTTACTCCTTCCACTTCGATATCATCTTCGATTTCCTTTTGATTGCTTCTTGCACTGCATTATTCTCTTTGATTGCGTCTTCATCTTCGATATCGTCTTTGATAGCATTTTCACTTCGATATCCTCTGTGATGGCTTCTTCCACTTCGATACCCTCTTTGATTGCTTCTTCCACTTCGATATCCTCTTTGATTGTTTCTTCCGCCTCGACATCTTCTATTTTTGCATGTTCCACTTCGTTATCCCTTTAAAATGCTTCTTCTACTTTCATATCCTCTTTAATTGCTTCAGTTACTTCATTATGCGCTCTACAAAATTGTGCAAAATTAACATTAAATAACGATTAACATTACAATATTGCTGATTAATAAAATAGTTAAAATTAATATACTTATACTTATATATTATATATAGATAAATATAAAATATAGATAGGTACTTAATCTATAATAGGATTGAATGTACTAATAATTATAAAATAAAATATTATAAAATTTATTAATTTAATTGTAAAATAAAATAGCTTAATATAATATAATATACACAATTACAACCAGAATGTAATTATTATACAACCTCAACATGTCTAAACAACTTATTTATGTATGGAAGGTAAAGCAGTACAAGCACAAGTCTTGTACTTAGTGTAGGTACTGCACGCCAATACTCACTGTACAAGCCAATAATTGAATTTTAATTAAAATATGTTTTGTTATATGTATATTGCTTGATTTGTGAAATAAATGATTTTGATTGATTTGATTTGATATCCTCTTTAATTGCTTCAGTTACTTCATTATGCTCTCTACAAAATTGTGGTCTTTCATACAAAACTTCAATCGCTCGTATCTTCTAAACGGGAAGAGATAGCCCTAGCAAACTTGTACAAAATATTGGTATAAATTTTTGGTGCAACTGTTTTTTTATTGTCATCCTTGACATCCTTTTTGAATGCTTCTCTCACTTCGTCATCTTCTTTGAATGTTTTTTCCACTTCGACATCATCTTTGACTGCTTCTTTAACTTCGATATCCTCTTTGATTGCTTCTCCCACTTCGATATCGTCTTTGACTGCTTCTTCCATTTCGATATCGTCTTTGATTGCTTTTTCACTTCGTCATCTTCTTTGAATGCTTCTACCACCTTGGTATCCTCTTTGATTGCTTACTCAACTTCAATTTCCGCTTTGATTGTTTCTGCCACTTCGATATCCTTTTTGATTGCTTCTTTCACTTCAATATCCTCTTTTATTGCTTCTTCCACTTCGATATCATCTTTGATTTCTGCTTCCCTTTGGAAATGCTCTTTGATTTGATTGCTTCTTCCATTTCGATATCGTCTTTGACTGCTTCTTACACATGGATATCCTCTTTGATGGCTTTTAACAGCTCGATATCCTCTTTAATTACTTCTTCGACTAAAAGAAAAACACGCGAGCTGCGAGCAGCTCGCGCACAACGCAACCTCTAGTCAATTCATACAATCGATACCTAGTAGATATCTACTGTCAAAATAAAATAGCAATATTACTTACATTTTAACCTTATTACTGCAAAAATCCTACGTTTTTATAATCATAATCATTTATTGCCAGAGTATAGGTGTTACAGAAAGATGTCACATTTAATTTAAATTAGTTTCACTATACTCTACCCCACTCAAGGCCGTACAGCTTTCATATCTGTTCACTTACAAAGATATTATTAGTTACAATAGGTACACTATTTATGTCAAATATTTAGTATTCGATTATAATTTTTATCTTTCAAATTAATCATGTCATTATTTATCATAGTATTCTTCTAATGTATCTTATCTAAGAGCCATAATTTTAATTTGTGCCTAAATTTAAAAAGTGGCAGCTCTTGAATGGCCTTTGGTAAATTATTAAATATTTTTACAGCCATTACATAAACATTCTTTTTGTATTTTTTTTAATTGGATAGAACTTCGTTTGACCACAATCTCACCTGATAGTAAGTGATGATGTGGTCTAAGATGAAGCACGAAGATCTAGAAGAAACCTATTTACTCTTACCTTAAAGAGGCCTGGATTGTATTCTTTAGGAAAAACAGACGACGGCAAAGTGTTCCATACTTTAGCTGTACGCATCAAGAACGTAGAACCAAAACGGTGTGTGCGAATGGGTGGTATATTGACTAGGTACGGATGGTACTGAGCCGTGCGCCTGCTTGTCCTTTGATGGAAAGGAGATGGTGGGATCAGATCGTATAGTTCCTGGGCACATTCCCCAAAATGTATTCTGTAAAAGATCGATAGGCTTGCAACTTTACGGCGGTGTTCGGGACTTTGTGTCTTAGTCTCCGCTATATATTGCTCACCTATAAGCATAAAAGCCCTACGTTCTATCGAATATAAGGTAGCGAGCTGGTATTTGGCCGAACCATCCCAAAGGTGGCAGCAGTATTCCATACCAGACCGGACTTGAGCTTTGTAAAGACTAAGAAGCTGTCCTGGTGTGAAGTATCTCCTGACCTTGTTGAGGATGCCCAGCTTCATGGCAGCTGTTTTAGCCTTAGACTCGATGTATGAGCTAAAGTTGAGAATAGGCGTGAGCGAGACCCCTAGGAGCTCGAGGTGACCTTTTACAGATAACGGTACATTTCGGAAAATTGGAACTTGGGTAAACTGACTCTTTTTCGCCGAGAAGAGACATGCTTGCGTTTTTGAAGCATTGAATTTGACAAGATTGGCATCGCCCCAGTCAGAGACGGCCTTGAGTGTCAAATTCAGACGCTGCAACATCTCGTCTCTCTGCTTCTGAATTTCAGCTCTGCTGGCTCAAGTATAGCTGTAAATCAAGTGTTGGCTTATATATCAAGTTTACAATGTGGTAGATAAAGTCTATTATGATGCCTTGTATGCCTTTGCATTTTGTCAGAGTGATTTAGAAATCAGAATAATTTATTAATACGGCGTCGAATAAAGAAAACAAAAGTGCTCTTAGTTAGTTGGCGCGAACCGAACTGAACTTTGTGCGTAAAGTCAACATGGCCGCGCACCTTTTTGTGCGTAACGACGCGGGCGACATCTCACGTGTTTTGGATAGTTTCAGTCTTACCCGCTCCTTCCATTTCGTCCTCCCTTTCCCTATCTGAGGACAATGACAACCTATTGGGTTACATATTTCAGAAGCACCCTTTATACGAGTATAACCGTTACCCCACATCCAAATACAGTATTCATGACAACCGTACATAATAAAATGTTTATTACTCTCTTGCTCTTTTCTTTGTCATAAAATGTATCTAAATTCATAGGACCTTCAATACTTTCTCTTGGGAAATCTGGAAAAAACTTTATCGACAGGTACAGCTTATCTACATAAAATTGGACAAGTTAATGGGGAAGAACAGAATATAAATAGGAAAGTTATATGTTAAAACCTTCTATATGTATCGGATGTAAATATTAAATTAGAAGTAAATGCTCATCTCGTAGTGTAACATGCATAGTCCTTACAAAGACGACCTTCGTGGCGCAGTGGGCGTATAGCCGGCTGTGACGCAGGAGGTAGCTGGTTCGATTCCCGCTGCGGGACAAATGTTTGCATGATCTACAAATATTTGTACCGGGTCTGAATGTTTTTCTATATATTATAAGTATGTATGTATATACAAAAAAAAAAGTTAATTAAAGAGCCAATAATAGACTACCATCGTATAATAAATAAGGAGATCCTTAGATGAACTAAGGGTGTTTGTAGACATGCGTTTTTTCTGCGCGTATAATTAATTTTTGTAAGCGTGAACAGGCGCGCCTTTTGTCACACGCGCAACTCGTACGAGCGTTGGTTGACGTTCTGTATCTGTTCGTATACATATGTAAGTAGCGTAAAAAGCAATGTTTCATCGTCGGAATCCCTAACTGACCCACCGGTTCAAGCGGACATGCCGAAATAAGCGCGTATAAGCGTACACCGAAAAGAGCTTAAACGTGTAGTAAAAACGCTAGTCTAAAATCGCCCTAAAGTTACTGACATAGCCCAGAAAATTAGCAAACTGAAGTGACAGTGGGCGGGGCATATAGATCGCAGAACGGCCGTTAGGACAGAAAGGTTCAAGAGTGAAGACTACGCACTGGAAAGCGCAATGTAGGATGGCGGCCCCCACTAGATGGAAAACGACATGTAGGCCTAGCACAGTAACTGTAGAGAAGGATTTAGTCATGAGTCATTTATCGGAACAAAGAAGACACTTGTCGACCGTTTCGAGCACGGCGATTGCGAGAGTGAACGGGAAGAAACGTTGTCGATACTTCCTCGACAGTAATCTACAACGCCGAGCACGATAGCCATCATCTTTGACGTTTAAGGATAGACAACTATCTTCTGAAATTGTCTAGGTCTTGCGATGCCTAGACAACACTGTCTTCTCAAGTTGTCGCACTCTTCTCAATCGCGCGCTTAGCATCAATTTTTGGTTAGATATTTAATTAATTATATATACAACGTACGTTGCTATAGCCAGAGTATCCTTCTCTTGTCTAGGAATAAAACTTATTGTGCCTGCTTGTGACAAAGACAATTTCGGAAGAATCGACAGAGAATGGAATAGAATAACGCTTTATTGTACATCACACTCAAATTTAAAAACAATATAAAAACAAATAATAATACACGCAGAAATACAAGTTACGGTCAGAGCCTTGTCATCTCTTCGAAGAGTAGACAAGGAAATTGATGTGCTAGCCCTGCTGATAAGGCCTATGTTCTGCAGAGGACGATCTAGGGCTGAAATGATGATGATGACTACCACATATATTTTATGATACAAATAACCATAAGTGACTACCTGTTACTTCATGGTAACCTTCAGAGATGAATTTACTTTTCAGTGGATGCTTAAATTTATATTATGATCGTAACCAAATAGTGCTTCAATAATTTCAAACACAGCAGTAATTTATAATTACATCACAGCTGGTGCAACCACAACCAAAACAAGTTGAGAAATAATTACATTATTATAATACAAATGTGGCGAATTCAACTGCGGTACACTCAGCATTTAAAATAATTTAAGCAAAAAGCAGTTATCTTGGCCAACAAAGGCGGCTCAAAACTGGCGGTCATTGGAGTCAGAAAGTTTCTAAAGTCGAGACCACAAACCGGTAAGTACACCATAGAAACAACTAGACGGAAAAATTACTTGATATTTTCTGGGAGCCATTGGGTCCATGCCGCGTAAGATCATTCGCTCTGGAAATCTATGCGGGAAGCCTATGATATGCCATGGCCTCCCATATGTGATATGATGAACATTTCGATTAGATTTGGTTAAATAATAGGTTGGGGAAAAAGTCTTTTCGCATTATAGTATGTATGAACTTGTAATAAAATCTCTTTGGCTATACGATTTGTATCTGGCTGGTTTTGGTATCATTCAAAGTTTAAATTTTAAACAAGATAATTCCAAATTCAAATTAGGAAAATGTGTGATTTCTATTTGTTTTTCGTACTGTAAAGATGAGTGAATCTAATGAAGAAATTCGATAAATTTTAAAATTTTACTACAAAAAAGGTAAAAATGCAACACAAGCCGCGAAAAAAATTGCGATGTTTATGCACCTAGTGACCTATGTTATAACCTAGTGTGTCTGTGAGAGTAGCACAAAGGTTTAAGCGTTTTCAATCCGGAAATTTTGATATCCAAGATGCACGTCGCTCTGGTCGTCCTATTACGGATAAAATTGATGCCATTTTTGAAAAAGTGGAGCAAGATCGGCATATCAGTAGTTACGACGTAGCTGAAGAACTGGGAAATGACCACAAAACAGTTTTGGCGCATTTGAAAAAAACTGGGTACACAAAAAAGCTCGATATTTGGCTACCCCACGAGCTCACTGAAAGAAACCTAATGAACCGTGTACTCATTTGTGATTCTTTATTACGACGTAATGAACCCGAACCATTTTTAAAGAAGCGGGTAACTGGTGATGAAAAGTGGATCACGTACGACAACAACGTGCGAAAAAGGTCGTGGTCAAAGGCCGGTCAGGCTTCACAGACTGTGGCGAAACCCGGGTTAACTCGCAACAAGGTGATTGTAACGGACGATCAAAGACGGGGCAGGATCGAATCTAGATTTGAAATGTATTAGGTAGTTATAAGATCGAATCAGATTCAAATGTTAATAGGTAGCTAAACTTGTAACGGTTTAAACTTGTAAAGGTCAAAAGAGTGAGATAGCTACATGTAAGTCCCCGTCTAACTTTGCTGGAAACTTCGATGTATTAAGTATTGTATAACATGATTTGTGAATGCGTGAATTACGATCCCCGCACCATGGCTAGGGCGAGGAGTATTTTTGTATAAAGGTAAACCGTTTTTAACCAGAAATTTGTGAGGACCGGCCCATTCGCCTACCGCGTCCACACAGTTTTTCGCGCGCGCACGGACCCTCTGCTCCGTACGATCTCGGCAGCGTTTTCTTCTGGAAACGTCTGCCGAGTCCGACACGCTGTATTAAGTGTGCGGGGATCGCCTTTCCCCACGAGTTCCGGACTGCGAGACAGCAGTACCCCAGTGCCGCGAGCCGCTAAACCCGAACGGGATTACGGTTTCGAGGTGCTGGCGTCGTCTCGCTAGTCCCCGGTCGCGCGAAGGCGAGTGCCCAACTACGTGTGTGTTGTGTAGTTTTTGTGCCGTACTAACTCTGTCCAGTGTTCCGTGTTTGTGTGTTTACGCGCGATGTCGGACGCTGGCGCCCCTTTCGGTGGGCCCGCCCGTGACGGTCGGAGCTCCCGAAAGGACTCCCTCCCCCCAGAGACCTCCGACACATCCCTGCCTTCGAGTCGCGCGTCCAGCTCGGGCCGCGACAGCTCGGCCTCGCGTTCGCGCTCCGAGATCGTAGGGCAGGTGATCGAACGCTTCCTAGAGAAGAAAAGGAAGAAGAAAACCAGCACCCCAGCGCCGCGCCCAGTGCCGGTAGGAAACCCCCCCACCCCCGCGGACAAGATGCCTCCGCCAAACCCACCCAAACCACAGATTGTGAAGCCTCTGTCGCCCAGATCTGAGATCGACAGGAGCTACATAATCCTGGAAAGGCTAATTGAGGCGAAGTGCCTCCCCGCCAAATACCTCGGCGTACTGAGAAGCACCTTAGAGGAGGATGAGAAGAACCTCTCGGCACCAGCGACGCCCACACCCAAGGAAGCCGCCGTAGTGGAGAGGCACAAAACAATAGAGATCCCGGACACCCCGACCCCAGGCCTGCGTAGGAAGCGGGCCGACGACAGCCCGTCGGAGGAGGAGGTGAAGCGCAGATGCGCCAAGCCGCACCTCACGCCACTCCCGCAACGCGCTCCCAGACCCGAACGCCCGCAACCATCGCCCCTGGACCAGCAGCAGCCTTCCACGTCCAAGGCTGTCTCCTACGCATCGGCGGCAGGAACTAAAAAGGTACCGTCCTCACCATTACTACCCGCATTATCTGCCACCACCCCCCCACCCCCTCAGCCCCCGAACCCGGAAGGCTTGTCAAATAACGACAAGCCAACCGCCGTAATTAAACCGAGATACCCCCCGCTAATAGTGGAAGTGCTGCCCAATTGGGCCACACACTTCAAAACTCTTAGGGAACGCCTAGGCCATCCACCGAATGCCCGCCCATACGGAAAAGGAGTCCGCTTCTCACCAGCGACCGGAGAAGAATACCGAACCGTACAGGCATACTTGACGACGCTAGAGCGTACGGAAAAGGTTATTTGGTTTTCGTACGCTCTCCCCGAGGAGCTTAGCTTAAAGGTGGCTATACGCGGGCTCCCCGCAGACACACCCACGGAAGAAATAGAAGGCGACCTCCGCCGCCGGCTGGGGTTCGAACCGGAGGCCATCCGGGTCGTCCGCCCATCTAAAGGCCGGCTGGGGTGTATATTCTTCGCAAAATTCAAGAGGACCCCTAACCTCACCCCGGACATATACAACGTAACCGAGCTATTGTGTATGCCCGGGGTCGTCATAGAGAGTTGGAAGGGGAAAAAAGGCCCCGCCCAATGCCACCGCTGCCAAGCTTTTCGCCACAGCAGCCATAACTGTCATCGGCCCCTAGCCTGTGTACGGTACGGAGGGTCCCACTTCGCGGGGGAATGCCCCAGACCACGGGACATGCCTGCTACATGCGCAAACTGTGAGGGGGCACATACCGCAAACAGCAAAGCATGCCCTGTATACAAAAAGGAGGCCAGGAACAAGAGGGCTGGCACCTCGGCTTACACCGCCGCTTCAGCGGCCCCCCATCGTAGTGAGCGCCCCCGCATGGCTGCAGTCGGGAGTACCAAAACCCCGGCCGCCCCACAGCCCCCTCACATAAACACGGTCCAGGAGTCGTCTGGACATTCGTTGATGGCCCCCGCAAATGCCCCACTACTAGTGAGGGCAAAACCCCCCAAAAAGAAAAAGAGGAGAACCAAGCGGGTAAGAATGACAGAGGACCCTTCTTCTTCTTCGGATTCGGATGCACCACCCTCGCGACCCCCGCAGCCCTCTCGGATCAGCAAACCAGCAGTGATCGGAAAAAGGGCTCCCAGGACAGGAGCACCCCCGACCCCCGCCCCCCAGGAGCAGGAATCCAAGCAACTGAGCCAGCACTCCAACCCACAGCCACCACCACAACAACCCAAGCGCAAGGGGGGGAAACTGCACAGACCTGCACCCCCGCCACCCAAGACCACCCACCGCTACGACAGCGACCGGTTGGAGTTGCTGGACACGGCCCTGCAAATTTTACAGGAGGTCCTCCAAACCCTGCGAACGGGGGGAGACCCGATCCCAATTGTGCTCAGCGGGATCGGGAAGCTCTTCAAAGTAGGGAACTGAGAGTCATGTTCTGGAACGCTAGGGGCCTCACAAGTAAGAAGGGGAACAAAACACTACTTCTGAGGCCCCTACTCAAGGAGCAAAACATAGACGTGGCTCTCATCAACGAGACTATGCTAAAAAGCACCGACAAGCCTAAGTTCCCGGGCTACCAGGAATATCGAAAGGACGACCAAAGCGCGGAGGGAAGGTGCATCAGGGGTCTGATGGTCCTGGTCTGAAGACGGCTGGTCCACCAACCGCTTCCGGAGCTAGACTTGATGTCCATGAAGGCACTGGGGGTTGAGATCTGTATAGACGGCAACCCCATTCAAATCCACGCCATTTACCACCCCCCAGGAAGTACGCCGTTAGCACAAGCGGACCTCCGGAAGCTCCTACCCACACCTCCAACAGGCCAAATGATAGCGGCCGGGACCTGGAACTGCAAACACAGGAACTGGAACTCAAACCTGAGGAACAGGGACGGCGGTATCCTCCAGAAGTATGCGGAAACCCATGGTTACGAGGTCACAGGCCCAGAGACGCCCACCTACTACCCTACCCAGGTGAACCAAACACCTGACGTCATCGACCTCGCAGTCCACACCAATCTACCAAACCACCCGAAGCTGGAGGTACTGCTCGACGAGCTACAGTCCGACCACCAACCAGTCCTGTTGACTCTGGAAACCAGCCCGGCTGCTCTCAAACCACCAAGACCAAGACCCGGAATCGACTGGACCTTGTTCTCGGAGACCCTACAGAACACAGCCCCCACGCGACCAGTGGAAAACCCCGCAGAAGTGGACCAACTGGCCGCGGAGATCACGAGCGCAATCCAAGGGGCACTTTCCGAAGCCTCACTACCACCTCGCAACAACAGACTAGCGAGAGCACCAGCACACCTGACCAAACTCCTATCAGAGAAACGTAGGCTGAGGAAACAATGGCAGAGAACAAGAGATCCACGTCTAAAGACCAAGCTGAACGCCCTCTGCGACGAGGTGAAAGCAGAGATACAGGAGGACAACGCCAAGAAATGGGAGAGCAGGATAGAAGACGCCACAGAAGACTGGGCATCGCTCCACAAGCTCTGTCGACAGTTGAGGAACACCCCAACTCCTATTCGACCTCTCAAGCACCAAGATGGTAACCCAAGATACCGAGCTGAAGACAGAGCGGAGATCTTCGCAGACAGCCTTGAGGCTCAGTTCAAGAACAACCCAGACAAAGATCCGGTACACACAACAGAAGTGGAAACCTTTGTCGAAAACTACCTCAAGGCCGATACCCAGGAGGCAGACACCGCAAAAGGTATATTCTTCTCTCCCGGGCAAGTCCAACGGGCCATACGCCGGACAAAGCCAAGGAAGGCACCCGGCGAAGATAATATAACGAACGACCCGACTCTTCAACGGGATCATGAGAAGCGGTCACTTCCCCTCTCCCTGGAAATCCGGCCGGGTTATCATGATACCGAAACCCGGCAAAAACATCCTGCTCCCAGAGAGCTACCGTCCAATTACCCTTCTTCCTAGCCTATCAAAATTGTTTGAAAAGCTCCTCCTCACCCACATTAATCCCCACATCCCCCCGCGTCCAGAACAGTACGGATTCAGGTCGGAACACAGCACAACGCTACAACTGTGTAGGGTACTGCATCACCTCACTACCGCCCACAACAGGCGAGAACACTCAGTCGCAGTATTCCTGGACATGGAAAAAGCGTTCGACCGAGTCTGGCACGCGGGACTCCTCTATAAGATGGCTACCTCACCAATACCGCAGAAGGTGGTGAAGGTAATAGCGTCGTTTCTTCAAGGCCGCAGCTTCTCAGTACGTGTGGAGCAAGCGCTCTCCTCTAGACGACCCATAGAGGCGGGAGTACCACAAAGCAGCTGCCTCTCCCCTGTGTGTTACTCACGGTACACCGATGACATACCCAACTCAGAAGATGCTCTGTTAGCCCTTTACGCGGACGACGCAGCATATATCACAAAATCCATGAACCTCAATCACGCCGCCACCAAAATGCAAAGGGTCCTAGCAGAGCTCCCCGCATGGCTGACAAAATGGAGACTGAGTGTCAACGTGGGTAAAACACAGGCGGTGGCATTCTCGAAGAGGCTCACACTACCGCCAAAACTCACCCTGGAGGAACAACCGGTGGCCTGGTCGCACACGGCTAAGTACCTGGGGGTTACTTTAGACCGGAACCTCACGATGAGTAAACACGCCAGGAACATCCGTGGCCTAGCGAGTACTACTAGAGCGCTACTGAAGCCCGTCCTCCGGTCCAACATTCCACTCCGAATGAAGGTTGGACTGTACAAGACTTACGTCCACCCGCGTCTCACATACGCGGCCCCCGCGTGGTATGCTTTGTTAGCCGAAGGCCACAGAAAGACACTGCGAAGTCAGCAAAGCCAATGCCTCCGGACGATCGTAGACGCACCACGGTACGTACGGAATGCCACCATTCAGCGAGACCTAGAAATTGAGAGCTTAGACCAATTTATAGGCCGCCTAGCAACCAGGATGTTTGCGCGCCTCGACACCTCCTCTTACAAACATCTAAGAGAATTAGCTCCTCTCACAGAAAGGCCCCCTAAGAGTAAGCCGTATCCGCGGGAGCTGGTCACAGAAACTGACGATGAGGACCAGGCATCGCCAGACGGGGACATCCCTCCCTCATCCCTTCCCCCTACCTTCCTCCCAACAAAGGTACCTGCGCGGCGACCGTCCGACGATCCTCCCTGCGGAGTGAGCATCGGGCGGCCAGTAACGCGTGAGTAGCAAACCTGAGGCTCCGCGAGCCGACCCGATGACCCCCCCGTTGAAACGGGGGGCGGTAAGAACTCCGCAGGAAAGGGCCAAAAAGCCCGGCACTGCATCCCCCACACCGGCTTCGCCGGTGTGTGTGAGAAGAAGACACGTCTAACAGAAATTTGTGATCATTCAAGAACGCGATTTATACCTTGTAAACTAGCAAGAAAATTAAATACAGTCCACTTTTGCACAGTACCGAGTCTATCATTGAAGCCTGGGTAGGACCTCTACAAGTTTTGGTCCTCCGACCCGGATAAGCCGTTCCTGCGACGACCGGACCAGTTATTCCTGCGGAGTCGACAAGACCCGCTCCACTGGATTTTGAAGAAATAGCGACGAGCATCGTTGTCAAGACCGGCGCAAGGGCACGGGGTGCCTGAAGATCACCCAACGGTGCGACGTGCGACGTTGTCAAGACCGGCACAAGGGCACGGGGTGCCTGAAGATAAGCCCGCGTCCGTTGAAGACAACCGAACGAGGACGTCACCCGAAGAGTGAAGACCCCCCACCCCCTCACGTGGCTGGTCCACGGCCCGTTTATTCCGGCCACCTAACGGTGCCAAACGGTCGGAATAGCGGGTAAACGCCTTAGGGCGGTTTTAGTGTTAGTGTTAGGGACCGCTAGGTAGGTAGGGGCATCAAGTGCTGAAGAAGATGACCACCAGGAGCCCACCAGTGACGAGGGGGAAGAAGGCTGCACTTCGCGTCTACGAAGACTACCCCGCGTCCCCGTCCGAACCCGCGCTTCCGAATGCTCCCGTTGAGCCGCGACCCGCCGAAGCGGGACCCTCCTCCGCTCGCGTAGCGTCAGAGACGACCGCGCCCGCGCCCGCGACCGAGGTAGCACCGCGAGTGACCGCACACGCCGAGCCCGAACGCCGGCGTGCCCCGTCCGTCCGCTCGCAACGCTCCACCGCCAGCGCGATGGCAAGGATCAGGCAAATTGAATTTGAAGCTGAAGAACGACTTGCCGAGATTAAGAGGCAAGAGCTCCATATTCAAGCGGAACTTATAAGAAAGAGGTTGATTGCCGAAGTCGCTACAATACGGGAAGAAGATGAACAAGAAAGCATCCAGGGCACGGGTGCACGGAACGGAGCCCTAGACACAGAACACAGAATAGAGGACTGGCTCCAACGCCATCATAAACGGGGGGAGCCAGAACAAGTGCGAGACAGATCACTCACGCCGGACCGAACGCGAGACAGAGGGATTGATCGGTTAACGGAAGCCATAGAGAAGATGGCTCACCGTAGACCACCTCCGAGACAGACGTACGACCTACCTGTATTCGGAGGTGCTGCGGGGGATTGGCTACCGTTCAAGGCAGCCATGAAGGAATCGACGACCATCCACAAGATCTCATCGGCTGAGAATCTAGCGAGGCTTAGAACATGCCTGAAAGGCGATGCCCATCAAGCAGTGTCGGCTTTATTATACACTGCAACCGAACCGGCAGTTATAATGAAGACTTTGGAACAGTGCTACGGTCGCCCAGAGATGATTATAGATAACGCGTTAGAAGAGATTAAGAAACTACCGCGACTGGGCGCGACCGCAGGCGAGTTAAACGCTTTCGCCATCAAACTACAGAACGTAGTAACCGCCATCTCTTGTATGGACCAACGCGGCTACCTGCAGAACCCGATGTTTGCGCGACAGGTAGCCGAGAAGTTGACACCGCACATCCGATCAAAATGGTGCGACTATGCAGAGGAATTTGGCAGCCAAAATGAACCAGAAATATTGACGCTGTCCCAGTTCCTGATGAGAGAGGCAGATCGCGCAATGCGATACGCGTATACAGCTACGCCTTCGCAGAGCACCTCAAAGGCCCGACCTACAGAGCAGCGACCCAGGGTGAACGAACGAAATCGTGGGTCGGTGTACGCTACACAGAACGCGGCATCGGAGGAGGAAGCCTCAACGAGACAGAACGCAGCAACGGACAATAACGAGTGCCGTTGCTGCGGGGGCAACCATAGAACCGTCGAGTGTAAAAAGCTTGCGGCGATGCCAGTAGACAAGAGATGGGAATGGGCCAAAGAGACAGGCATATGTTTTCGCTGTCTGAGCAGCAAACATAGACGCTTTTTGTGCAAAAGCAAGCGATGCGGAGTAGGTGAATGCACACGTCCGCATCACGCACTGTTACATGCGCTGAAAATAAGGAACGAGGGTGCCGGTGAGCAGGGCCAGACCGAAGAATCAGCCATCACTGCATCTGCGCATGTAACAGCAAAGAATCAAGTCCTACTGAAGGTGTGTCCAGTCGTGATTAAGGGCAGTAACGGAATGGAAATGAATACGTATGCGTTACTGGACGAAGGATCAACGATAACTCTGATCGATGAAGAGATCGCTGCGATGATCGGAACGGAAGGCCCGACAAAAGCCTTGAACATCGTGGGGGCTACGACTAGTCAGAGGGAACCCGAGAGCCGGGTAGTGGATATCGTGATCCGAGGACACAAGTCGGACGCACATCGGATCACAGCGCGCACTGTGAAGAACCTGACCTTAGGAAATCAACTCGTCAGTACCGATGTGTTAAAATACGCGCATTTGAAGAAACTCCGTCCAGAAGCCGTGTGCTATGCGTCAGCGAAGCCACGCATACTCATCGGGGCCGACAACTGGCATCTTATTGTGACGAGGAAGCTTCTGACAGGGAGGAGAACCCAGCCAGCTGCATCACTAACGCAGCTGGGATGGGTAATCCATGGATCAATCCCCAGGAGCACAATAAGACAGCAGGAGACGGTACTACACGTCCATACGTGCCAAGGTGTCCAGAACGGATATACTTTGAACGACCAAGACGAGGAATTAAGCAAGCTCGTGAAAGCACACTTTGAGATAGATGCTTTGGGCGTTTCAATTAAAAGAAAGCCAAACGCAAAGGATGAGCGGGCTCAAAGCATTTTCGACAGAACAGCGAGACGAGTGAACGGTCGTTTTGAAGTGGGACTACCTTGGGCCAGCGATGAGGTGAAGATGCCACCCAGCTACGACATGGCCATACGACGCTTACATGGGATCGAACGTAAGATGGACAGATCGCCGGAGTTTAGAAGTGCATACACCGCGCAAGTGGAGAAGCTGCTAGAAAAGGGATATGCAGAAAAAAGCGAGGAGGAACAGAGTCAGAACGAACGTCTCTGGTTTCTCCCTCACTTCGCGGTGACAAACCCCAACAAGCCGGGGAAGTTTAGAATGGTTTTCGATGCAGCCGCGCGCGCTAATGGAACATGTCTCAACGACGCGCTGCTGGACGGACCAGATCTACTACAGACATTACATGGCGTCTTGTTTCGCTTCAGAACGAAGCCGATCGCGGTCACTGCGGACATTCGGGACATGTTCTTGAGGGTGACCATAAGACAAGAGGACCGTACAGCCCAATACTTTCTATGGCGCGGCGACAACCGAACAGATCCACCGCAGAAGTACACGATGAAGTCCATGATATTCGAAGCGAGAAGTTCTCCATTTCTGGCTCATAGCGTCAGGAACAGGAACGCGAAAGATCACGAGCGGACACACCCGCTAGCGTTTGACGCTATAACTCGGAACCACTACATGGACGACTGGGTGGACAGCTTTGAAACGGAAGAGATAGCCGCCAGAGCTATAGCACAAGTGCAAGAGGTGCATGAACAAGCGGGTTTTGAACTTGCAAGCTGGAGCGCAAACCGTGAAAGCTTACTGGATAGTATTACCCCGGAGAACCAAGCGCATGCACCAAAAGAGCTAGCGGCCAATGCACATGTATATGGAAATCATAAGGCTGAGCGGTAGGATCAACGCCGCTACAGTACCGGATCACCTGAAGGATCCACCCATTCTGGACGGAGCGCACTGCTTATCACGTCTACTGATCAGACGGGAACATGAGAAGAATAAGCACGCGGGCAGAGAACAGATCGTGAACAATCTGCGCCAGCGATTTTGGATACTGCGGTTGCGTCCGGCGGTCAGAACGGTTCTGAACGATTGTACGCTGTGTAAGATAAGGAGAGCGAACCCAAAGAAGCCAGTAAAGGGCAACTTGCCGAGGATTCGCCTAGAGATGAACACGAGGCCGTTCACTAACTGCGGCATCGATTGTTTCGGCCCTATGTGGGTAGCGATCGGGCGGCGCCGTGAGAAGCGATGGGGTATGCTCTTTACGTGTCTGGTAACGAGAGCTATACACGTGGAGCTTATAGCGAGTCTCAGCACCGACTCGGCTATTATGGCTATCAGGCGAATGGCTGCCCGACGGGGGACTCCTCGTACAATCGTGTCAGACAATGGAACGAACTTCCACGGATCGGAAGTGGAACTAAGAAAGGCGTACGATGAGTGGCTCCCAGGCCTAAAAGAGTACGCACTCAAAGAGCGGATCGAGTGGCGGTACATCGACCCTGGTGCTCCAAACCAGGGGGGAGCCTGGGAGCGAATGATAAAAACGGTGAAGAGAGCCCTAGCCATCACCTTAAATGAACGTGCCCCGCGAGAGGAGGTGTTGAATACGCTAATGACAGAAATCGAGCACACCGTGAACTCGCGGCCTTTAACGCATGTACCCGTGGACCCCGAGGAAAAGGAAGCTTTGACACCGAACCACTTTTTATTGGGGACGGCAGTAGGTTTGCCATATGTGGGAGACTGCGACGTAGCCGACAGAAGGACGTGGCGCGCCGCACAAGTTCTAGCAAACTCTTTTTGGAAGCGCTGGATCGACGAGTACTTGCCTACGTTGGCGCCGCGAGGTGACGTCAGAAGACAGCAAGAGAACATCAAAGAAGGGGACGTCGTCATAATCGCGGACGGTTTGCTACCTCGGAACGTATGGCCGCGGGGCCAGATCGAGCGCGTGATTACGGGTCCGGACGGAGTAGTTCGGAGCGCTGAGGTGCGGACGCGGGGAGGCGTTTTCCGGAGGCCAGTGAGAAGGTTGATCGTCCTCCCGATTGAATAAGAAGGCTGCGAGGATCTGCGCCGGGGGGAGACTGTAACGGACGATCAAAGACGGGGCAGGATCGAATCTAGATTTGAAATGTATTAGGTAGTTATAAGATCGAATCAGATTCAAATGTTAATAGGTAGCTAAACTTGTAACGGTTTAAACTTGTAAAGGTCAAAAGAGTGTGTTCTATGTAATAATCACACTTGTTTACTCAAAACAAAACTAGATGTCGCTAGTAAAAACGTTCCGATCCTAGAACGCGCTATCGATGCGTTTTGTGGATATTGTAAAGCTAACACAGATTTTTGATTAAAAGTCTTGTACTCAACCGGGACACGAGTCTTTTATTTGAACCAGTACTGCAAGTATCTTCATGGTCCTACGACCCGGATCTTAAGTGAAGTGTCCCTTCCACGGTTTTTGTCTTCAACGCACTAGAGAAAGTGGTGGATCGCCACTCGGTGCGCACTGGGCAGCGTCTCAGCCTTGCATGGCTCGGATACCTGTCACGGATGATAGATGGATTGCAGTGAAGTGTTATGTGTGTGGTGTTGTGCATCCATCTAACGGAAAACCGCAAAGACCCGCGCTGGCTGCTGCTGGCGCGCACTTGCTGATCGGTGCTGACGACGCGAGAACGCGTACGTCGACCAACGGAGGCTGCGAGCAAGCGCGACACGGTGAGTCGGAAGGGACTCGCACGCCGCGCTACCAACGTCACAGCAGTGGCGTTCGGAGGAATCGTCTTCGGAGTGAAGAGAGCAAACAGCAAGTGGGTAAACAAGTGAAAAAACGTGAGTACATTGACCATTTATTTGAGTGCAGTTCATTGACCTTGTGTTCGTGTTCAGTTTAAAAGCAACTTGATAAATTTCTGGAAGATTTTGGACTTGTAAAAATTTTTGTATTAGTTTTAGACTTAGAATAATTTTACAAAAGGTTAACCGACGGGGAACCTATGCCCGATTTCGGTCCGAATTGTTCAAGTTTCAAACACTTGTAAAATTTTCAGATATTTATTATAGATTCAAAAGTAATTAGAGTTCATAATTTAAACTAATCTTGTGTTTGACATTTTTGAATAGATTTTATTGATTTGCCTTGGAATTTATCACTATGTCTTTGTCAACATTACTGAAGGCTCAGCTGGGCTTTAAGTCTATGATAGAACGAGCTCATGTGAATTTCAAAAAATCTCCAAGAGAAAGGCTTCTCAAAGAATCCTATTTGCTAACAAGAATGGAGTCTTTAGAAGAAAAATGGAGGGTTTTTTCAGATTCTCATTTGAAGTTAATAACCGAAGTTTCTACCGAGGAACTAACAGCTTCTCAGTACATTTCTGAAAATATGTATGAGTGTGTCGAGGAAAAATACATAGAATATAAGACAGAGATTAGGGAATACTTGTCCATGTTAAAATGTAGTAAACCAGGCAGCTCAATTTCTACATCTCAGACACATGCCGAAAACTGTAATATAAAGCTGCCAAAAATATCGATCCCTACCTTCAACGGGTCGTATGCAGAATGGACAACGTTCAAGGACTTGTATGAATCGTTGGTTCACAATAACTCTTCCATAGACGATGTGCAAAAGATGCATTATCTAAAGGTTCATCTATCGGGAGAGGCCGAGCAGCTGTTGCGACATGTTCCTATCACGGCTGCTAACTATCAAGAATCATGGTTGACGCTCAATAACAGGTATAACAATAAGAAATATCTAGCTAATTGTCTATTGAAGCGTTTTGTGAGCCATCCGATCCTTGCAGCCGAGTCGAGCAGTGCTTTAAAAAATCTGTTGGATGTAGCAAATGACACGTTGAATGGGTTGAAAAATTTGGGCATAGATGTGAACACTTGGGATACGATTGTAATCTATTTAGTTGCGTCAAAGTTGGATGCAGAAACGCGTAAGTTATGGGAATCAAACATCGGATCATCAGATGAGCTACCAACTTTGAAACAGCTAAAGGAGTTCTTGGAAACTCGATTCCGATCCCTCGAATTCGTTGATACAAAAAAGGTCTCGAAACCAAATGTTCTAATACAAAGAAAGAATGTATTGCATGTTATGGCAACAGGTTCTAATGATCATGTCAAGTGCACTTATTGTAAAGGTGAGCACAAATTGTCTAATTGCAAGACATTTTCGAGTTTAGGCTACGATAAGCGACGCGAATATGTCCAAGCCAGCAGGCTTTGCTTCAACTGTTTAGGCTCCAATCATTCCTCCATGGTATGTCGATCAATAATAAGATGTCGTATCTGTCGAAGAAAACATCATTCATTGCTTCATCCAAAACTATCACAATTCAGTAGTACGTCAGAGTCAGTAAAGTCAGGATTAGAAGCAGAGGTCAGTGAAGCGGTTTCGAGAGTTGAGGTATCATTAGATACTCCTGAGCCAACTAAAGTTGTAGCTCACTTTTCAAAGGGAACCTCCTCGAGGACAATTCTGCTTGCCACTGCTCTCGTGGAGGCCAAAGCAAGAGATGGAAGTGCGTACACTCTCCGAGCTCTGTTAGATCAAGGATCTGAGGCATCCTTCGTTACAGAGTCAGCTGCACAGTTACTTGGTTTGAAGAAAATACCAAGTAGGAGTAGCGTTTCGGGACTAGGCGGCGACAAGGGAACATTGGCTTCCAAGTATGTCATCATGATAAAAATCCAATCTCGTCATGATCCCGAATTTCAAATCCAAGTACGTGCGCATGTTCTTAGTACCATTACTAGTCTTTTGCCATCAGAGAAGATAAATCATGTGGAATGGCCGGAGTTTGCCGAGATCACTCTCGCTGATCCGCAATTCAACACGCCAAGCAAAATAGACATTTTGCTTGGAGTAGACGTGTACGGCGAGCTGATAAGAGAAGGTCTGATTAAGGGTCCTAAGGGTATGCCCACCGCGCAGTGTACAGCCTTAGGATGGATAATTTCAGGTCCAACACATCAGATTGATGATACTCAGGATCCTTCTCTACAGTGTCATCATGGTGCCCTTGTGAATAATATACACGAGTATAACGATGACAATGAACTCCTGAAAAGATTTTGGGAGATAGAGTCCATAATTCCCGAGAAAAGGATATTCTCCCTAGAAGAGCAGCGTTGTGAAGAAATTTACACGCAAACCACAATCAGAGATGAAAGTGGTCGGTATATCGTCAACCTTCCATTCCGAACTGACAATCCTACATGCCGGTATGGAAATTCCAGAGATCTCGCGAAAAGAAGATTTCAGCATCTCGAAAGAAAATTCGAAAAGGAACCTGAAATCAAGAAGCAATATTCCGAAGTATTTCATGACTATTTGAAGCTGGGTCACATGGAGCGCGTGCCGGCTGACGAATTAGAAAATCCATCAGCAGTTTATCTGCCACACCACGCAGTCATTCGCAACGACAAAACAACGACCAAGGTCCGAATAGTATTTGACGCATCAATGAAGGGTACCAACGGAGTATCATTGAACGATGATCTTATGGTTGGTCCCACGTTGCAGCCACCACTGCGTCACATCATCATGCAATGGAGATTGCACCCCATCAGTCTTTGCGCCGACGTTGTCAAGATGTATCGGCAAGTCAAGATTTCTCCAGAGCACATCGATTTCCAGAGAGTAGTGTGGCGCGATGAACCTGCATCTGAAACAAAAGAATATAGATTACTCAGAGTTACCTTTGGTACAGCCTCAGCTCCTTACCTTGCTGTGAAGTCCTTGCAGCAGATTGCAGTCGACGAAGGCGCGCAGTATCCCGACGTATCTGAAATCATAAAGAATCATTTTTATGTAGATGATTTGATGACGGGATGTCAGACAGTTGAGGAAGGTCTAAAGTTGTATAAAAATATAGAAACAGTACTTACCAAGGGAGGCTTTCAGTTGCAGAAGTGGGTGAGCAGTTCTAAGGAATTAAATGGAATAATTTCAGATGGAACAGTTAATGTAGGAGGGAGGAATGAAGAACAAGGAAATAAGGATATCAAAATGGATGAAATAATGAAAATATTGGGAATTAGATGGGATCGAGAGGGTGATGAATTCAAGTATTCTGTCATACTTCCGCCACAACAGACTTCAATCACAAAGAGACAGGTAATATCAGATATTTCCCGCCTATTTGATCCGCTGGGTTGGGCCGCACCTTGTATTGTCTCTTCAAAAATATTCATACAAAAGCTGTGGCTATCTGGATTAGACTGGGACGAGGAGTTAACGTCTGAACTGTCAACAGAATGGCAATCTTATAGGAGAAATCTTTTAGAGACGAGTAAGTTTAGCATACCAAGATGGGTCAACACTAGGACTGACGACTTGTTAGTCGAATTGCATGGGTTCTGTGACGCATCTGAGGCAGCATATGCTGCAGTGATATATATCAGGGTGGTAGACTTACAGGAAAATATCAAGACTAGTCTCATCACGTCTCGCACAAGAGTTGCTCCTGTAAAACAACAGTCAATTCCCAGACTCGAACTAATGGGAGCTGTATTGTTGTCCGAGTTGATAACGGAGGTGGCTGAAGTCATGAGCGTTAAACAAGCTTACATCCATGCCTGGACTGATTCAACAGTGGTGTTGGCATGGCTTAGCAGCCACCCAAGCCGCTGGTCAACCTTTGTCGGAAATAGAGTTTCCACAATCCTCACCCAACTAGACAACTCGCATTGGGCACATGTCCAATCAGCTTACAATCCTGCAGACTTAGCATCTAGAGGAGTCACACCTCAAGAACTGGCCTGTAGTGATCTGTGGGCACGGGGACCATCGTGGTTGCTGAAAAAGGTAATCGATTACACGAGACCAAAATCGATCGCTACAACCGCAGAGCAAAGAAGTATCAAGTCTCACGTTGGTACAGAAGAATCTCAAGAAGATGCCCTATGGACTAGATTCTCTTCATTACAACGGATGGTGCGAGTTATTGCTTATTGCAGAAGGGTGTTGAAATGGAAGACTAAGGAAGATGGAGCGAGAGAATACGAAACCTATCTGACAAAGGAAGAAATAGCAGATGCAATGAAAACTTGTATAAAACACGTCCAGAAGCAAGAGTTCGGAGAAGAAATGGAGACAATCAGGAAAACTGGAAGGGCAAAGGCTAGCGGAAAACTGAAATCCTTCTGCCCAATTATCGATGATGATGGGATCATGCGTGTAAGTGGTCGTCTACAAAACGCTGAGTTAGATGAAAATGTTAAGCACCCTATCATCATGCCGCATAACAATCATTTCACACATCTTCTGATTGCTGAGGCCCACAAAACAACATTGCATGGAGGTCCAACCTTAATGTTGTACCATTTGCGCAGACAGTTTTGGATCATCTCGGCTAGAACTCAGGTGAAAATGTACGTGCGGAAATGCGTAAAATGCAAAAGATACGCAGCAGCCACTCAAACTCAGTTGATGGGACAGCTGCCAGCCAGCAGGGTGACTCCAGCACGAGCGTTTCGACACAGCGGCGTTGATTTCGCTGGACCAATTAGCATTCGTACTGCTAAAGGGCGTGGTCATAAATCGTACAAAGGGTACATTTGCCTTTTCATTTGCATGGTTTCTAAGGCTGTCCATTTAGAGGCTATTAGTGACCTGTCATCGCAAGGCTTCATAGCAGGATTCAAGCGGTTTGTCGCCCGAAGAGGAGGTGTCACTGACGTCTGGAGTGACAACGGCACCAATTTTATAGGAGCGTCTAAAGAACTGCTTCATCTCGTCGACATAGAACGATCGTCAGTAGCTACTGAAATTCAAGAATGGTTAGGCAATAACAGCATCTCCTGGCATTTTATTCCACCCCACGCCCCTAACTTCGGTGGTTTATGGGAGGCAGGAATAAAATCGACGAAGTTCCATTTGAAGCGAGTAATTGGTACCTCAACACTCACATATGAAGAACTTTCTACGGTCTTAGTTCAGGTTGAGGCATGCCTTAACTCTCGACCGTTGTCAATGATGCTAGACGGTCCAAATGATCCAATACCTCTAACACCTGGTCATTTTCTAATAGGGGAACCGTTAGTAACAGTATCTGCTCGTAATTTCGAAGATTTCAATATGGGAAGTCTGAAACGTTGGCAAGTAACGCAGCGTATGCTGCAGGAATTTTGGCGGAAATGGTCGCAGGAGTATTTGGTGCACTTACTCCAAAGACACAAATGGAATAAACAAATTCCGGAACCAAACGTTGGTGATGTTGTCCTCGTAAAGGAAGATAATTTGCCCCCAGCTCGATGGCTTTTGGGAAAGGTCACCGAAAAGCATCCTGGTTTGGACAAAATTTGCCGCGTAGTAACACTCAAATGTAACGGTTCGTTAATAAAACGACCCGTGTCAAAATTGTGTATTTTACCTGTGTCTGATTAAAACAAAAAAAAATGTGTTCAAGTTATAGATTGTTTAAGTGATCATTATGTTAAAATTTAGAGTTTGTGTTAGTTGTTTAAAATTTATAAGATTTAATTTAGTTTGTGAAGTTCATACTCACCTATTGTATACAGTCCACAAAGTCCACATTGTACAGAAAAATGTTTATGTGCAGTGCTACCATGTTACATAATTATTGTAATGCTCCCACCTCATGGTGGGCGGTTGTAATTGTTAAGTTAAGGACATTCATTATGTCCTTGGTGGGCGGCATGTTCTATGTAATAATCACACTTGTTTACTCAAAACAAAACTAGATGTCGCTAGTAAAAACGTTCCGATCCTAGAACGCGCTATCGATGCGTTTTGTGGATATTGTAAAGCTAACACAGATTTTTGATTAAATGTCTTGTACTCAACCGGGACACGAGTCTTTTCTTTGAACCAGTACTGCAAGTATCTTCAGAGTGAGATAGCTACATGTAAGTCCCCGTCTAACTTTGCTGGAAACTTCGATGTATTAAGAATTGTATAACATGATTTGTGAATGCGTGAATTACGATCCCCGCACCATGGCTAGGGCGAGGAGTATTTTTGTATAAAGGTAAACCGTTTTTAACCAGAAATTTGTGGACCGGCTCATTCGCTTACCGCGTCCACACAGTATTCGCGCGCGCACGGACCCTTTGCTCCGAACGATCTCGGCAGCGTTTTCTTCTGGAAACGTCTGCCGAGTCCGACCCGCTGTAAAAAGTGTGCGGGGACCGCCTTCCCCCTCGAGTTCCGGACTGCGAGACAGCAGTACCCAGTACCGCGAGCCGCTAAACCCGAACGGGATTACGGTTTCGCGGTGCCGGCGTCGTCTCGCTAGTCCCCGGTCGCGCGAAGGCGAGTGCCACAAACTACGTGTGTGTGTTTTTGTGCCGTGACTCTGTTGGTGACGTGTTGTGTTAACGCGCGATGTCGGACACTAACGCCCCTTCCGGTGGGCCCGCCCGTGAAGGTCGGAGCTCCCGTAAGGACTCCCTGCTCCCGGAAACCTCCGACACATCCCTGCCCTCGAGTCGCGCGTCCAGCTCGGGCCGCGACAGCTCGGCCTCGCGTTCGCGAACCGAGATCGTAGGGCAGGTAATAGAACGCTTCTTGGAAAAGAAGAGGAAGAAGAAGCCCAGCACCCCAATGCCGCGCCCAGTGCCGGTAGGAACCCCACCCACCTCCGCGGACAAGATGCCTCCGCCAAATCCGCCCAAGCCACAGGTGATGAAGCCTCTGTCGCCCAGATCCGAGATCGACAGAAGCTACATCATCCTGGAAAGGCTAATCGAGGCAAAGTGCCTCCCCACCAAATACCTCAGCGTACTGAGGAGCACTCTCGAGGAGGACGAGAGGAACCTCTCGGCCCCAGCGACGCCCACACCCGAGGAAGCCGCCGCAGTGGAGAGGCACAAAACCCTCGAGATCCCGGACGTCCCGATCCCAGGCCTGCGTAGGAAGCGGGCCGACGACAGCCCATCGGAGGAGGAGGTGAAGCGCAGATGCGCCAAGCCCCACCCCACACCACTCCCGCAACGCGAGCCCAGGCCCGAACGCCCGCAGCCACCACCCAAGGACCCACAGCAGCCTTCCACATCAAAGGCTGCCTCCTACGCATCAGCTGCAGGAGCAAAAAAGGTAACTTCACCCACACTACCCGCATTATCTGCCACCCCCCCACCCCCTCGGCCTCATAGCCCGGAAGGCGCGTCAAACTCCGACAAGCCGACCGCCGCTGTTAAGCCGAGGTACCCCCCACTAATAGTGGAAGTGCTACCCAACTGGGCCACGCACTTTAGAGCGCTCAAGGAGCGTCTAGGCCACCCACCAAATGCCCGCCCGTACGGAAAAGGAGTTAGGTTCTCGCCAGCGACCGGAGAGGAATACCGCACCGTACAGGCGTACCTGACCACAATAGAGCGTACGGAAAAAGTAGTATGGTTTTCGTACGCTCTCCCCGAGGAGCTCAACCTTAAGGTGGCAATTCGTGGACTCCCCGCCGACACCCCAACCGAAGAAGTAGAGGGCGACCTCCGCCGGTTAGGCTACGAACCGGAGGCCATACGGGCCGTCCGCCCATCCAAAGGTCGCCCAGGGTGCATATTCTTCGGAAACCTGAAGAAAACCCCCAACCTCACCCCGGACATTTATAATGTGACGGAGCTACTGAACATGCCCGGGGTGGTTATAGAAAGCTGGAGGGGTAAAAAGGGCCCCGCTCAGTGTCACCGCTGCCAAGCCTTCCGGCATAGCAGCCATAATTGCCACCGACCACTCGCCTGTGTACGGTGCGGAGGACCGCACTTCGCGGGCGACTGCCCCCGACCGCGCGAAATGCCCCCAACGTGCATAAACTGCGAGGGGGCGCACACCGCCAACAACAAGACGTGCCCGGTCTATAAAAAGGAGGCGAGGAACAAGAGGGCGGGCACCACGGCCCATACCACCGCATCCGTGGCCCCCCATCGAGGAGATAGAAGGGAGCGCTCTGCGAACAGCGGAGCTCAAAACCCCGCACTCCCCCAGACCCAGACTCAGACTCGGCCCCCGGTCCCACACACACCCCTCCACCATACGGTGAAGGAGACCGCGGGCCAGTCGCTGATGGCCCCAGAAAACAACCCACAGACAGGGAAGGCCACCAAGAAGAGGAGGAGGAAGACTAAGCGGGTGAGAGTGACTGAGGACCCCTCATCCTCAGACTCAGACGCTCCCCCATCGGGCCCCCCGCAGCCCCCTCGGACCGCTCAGCCAGCGGTGATCGGGAAACGGACTCCCAGGCCAGGAGCCCCCCCGACCCCCGCCCCCCAGGAACAGGAACACCACCCACTGAGCCAGCACTCCAACCCGCAACTACCACCACCGCAACAACCCAAGCGCAGGGGGGGGAAACCGCACAGACCTGCACCCCTACCGCCCAAGACCACTCACCGTTACGACAGCGACCGGTTGGAGCTGCTGGACACGGCCCTACAAATCTTGCAGGAGGTTCTGCAAACCCTACGAACGGGGGGAGACCCGATCCCAATAGTGCTCAGCGGGATCGGGAAACTCTTCAAGGTAGGGAGTTGAGAATCCTGTTCTGGAACGCTCGGGGCCTCATAAGTAAGAACAAAGGGAACAAGACCTTGCTACTGAGGCCCCTACTGAAAGAGCAGAACATAGATGTGGTTCTCATAAGCGAGACCCTCCTCAAGCCAACAGATAAGCCTAAGTTCCCGGGCTACCACATATACCGTAGGGATGACCAAAACGCGGAAGGAAGATGCATCAGGGGCCTGCTCGTCCTGGTGAGGAGACGCCTGATACACCAGCCGCTCCCAGAGCTGGAATTGAGGTCCATGAAGGCACTGGGGGTTGAGATCTGCATAGACGGAACACCCATCCAAATCCACTCCATCTACCACCCCCCAGGAACGCCCCTAGCACATATGGACCTCCAAAAGCTGCTGCCAACCGCACCGGGACGCCCAATCATAGCGGCCGGGGACTGGAACTGCAAGCACAGGAACTGGAACTCGAACACCAGAAACAGAGACGGGGGTATCCTCCAGCAATACACGGATACTCACGGCTACGAGGTCGCAGGCACTGATACGCCTACCCACTATCCAGAGATAGCCAACCAACTCCCAGACGTCATCGACCTCGCAGTCCACGCACAGCTGCCTCAACACCCAAAGCTGGAGGTACTCCTGGACGAACTGCAGTCGGACCACCAACCAATCCTGATGGTTGTGGAAACCAGCCCGGCCGCCCTAAAACCTCCTCCACCAAGACCTGGAATCGACTGGGCCTTGTTCTCAGAAGCCCTACACACCGCAACCCCCACAAGGCCAGTGAAAAACCCCGCAGATGTGGACAAACTGGCCGGGGATATCACGAGCGCAATCCAAAGGGCACTTTCCGAAGCCTCACTACCACCACGTCAAAACAGACTCACCAAAACACCGGCACACCTGACCAGACTTCTCTCAGAGAAACGTAGGCTGAGGAAAGAGTGGCAGAGAACAAGGGACCCACGTCTGAAAACCAAATTGAACGCCCTCTGCGACGAGGTGAAGGCAGAGCTGCAAGAAGACAAAGCCAAGAAATGGGAGAGAAGGATAGATGACGCCACAGATGACTGGGCATCACTCCACAAACTCTGTCGACAGCTGAGGAACACACCAACCCCGATTCGACCTCTCAGACACCAAGATGGTAACCCCAGATACCGAGCTGAAGACAGAGCGGAAATCTTCGCAGATAGCCTTGAGGCACAGTTCAAAAACAATCCAGACAAAGACCCGGCACACACAATAGAAGTGGAAGCCTTTGTCGAAAACTACCTCAAGGCCGATACCCAGGAGGCAGACACCGCAGAAGGTATTTTCTTCTCTCCCGGGCAAGTCCAACGGGCCATACGTCGGACAAAGCCAAGGAAGGCACCCGGCGAAGACAATATAACGAACGCTGCCATCCGTCACTTCCCCCCCAAAACGATCGCCTCCGTGACCCGGCTCTTCAACGGGATCATGCGAAGCGGTCACTTCCCCTCCCCCTGGAAATCCGGCCGGGTTATCATGATACCGAAACCCGGCAAAAACATCCTGCTCCCAGAGAGCTACCGTCCTATCACCCTTCTTCCCAGCCTATCGAAACTGTTTGAAAAGCTCCTACTCACCCACATTAATCCCTATATCCCCCCGCGTCCAGAACAATACGGACTTCGGTCTGAACACAGCACGACGCTCCAATTGACTAGGGTACTGCATCACCTCACCACCGCCTACAACAGGCGCGAACACTCAGTCGCAGTATTCCTGGATATGGAAAAAGCGTTCGACCGAGTCTGGCACGCGGGACTCCTCTACAAGATGGCTACCTCACCAATACCGCAGAAGGTGGTGAAGGTAATAGCGTCGTTCCTACATGGCCGCAGCTTCTCAGTGCGCGTGGAGCAAGCGCTCTCCTCCAGACGACCCATCGAGGCGGGAGTACCGCAAGGCAGCTGCCTCTCCCCTGTGTGTTACTCACGATACACTGATGACATTCCCATCACCGAAGACGCTCTGTTGGCCCTTTACGCGGACGACGCAGCATACATCACCAAGTCGATGAACCTCAACCACGCCGCCACCAAAATGCAAAGGGTCCTAACAGAGCTCCCCGCCTGGCTTACTAAATGGAGACTGAGTGTCAACGTGAGTAAAACACAGGCGGTGGCATTCTCGAAGAGGCTCACCCTGCCGCCGAAGCTCACTCTGGAGGATCAACCCGTGGCCTGGTCGCACACGGCGAAATACCTGGGAGTAACTCTAGACCGCAACCTCACGATGAGAAAGCACGCAAGGGACGTCCGCGGTCTAGCGAGCGTAACCCGAGCGCTACTCAAGCCCGTCCTGCAGTCCAACATTCCGCTCCGAATGAAGGTTGGATTGTATAAGACGTACGTCCGCCCGCGTCTCACATACGCGGCCCCCGCGTGGTATGCTTTGCTAGCCAAAGGCCACAGAAAGATACTGCGAAGTCAGCAAAGCCTATGCCTCCGGACGATCGTAAACGCGCCACGGTACGTTCGAAACGCCACCATACAGCGGGACCTGAAAATTGAAAGTCTGGATCAATTTATAGGCCGCTTAGCGACCAGGATGTTCGAGCGCCTAGATAACTCCACTTACTCTCATCTGCGAGAACTGGCCCCTCTCGCAGAAAGGCCACCGAAGAGTAAGCCGTACCCGCGGGAACTGGCCACAGACACTGACGACGACCAGGCGTCGTCAGATAGGGGTATCCCTCCCTCATCCCTTCCCCCTACCCATCTTCCTTTGAAGGTACCTGCGCGGCGACTGTCCGAAGATCCTCCCTGCGGAGTGAGCATCGGGCGGCCAGTAACGCGTGAGTAGCAAACCTGAGGCTCCGCGAGCCGACCCGATGACCCCCCCGTTGAAACGGGGGGCGGTAAGAACTCCGCAGGAAAGGGCCAAAAAGCCCGGCACTGCATCCCCCACACCGGCTTCGCCGGTGTGTGAGATGAAGACACGTCCAGAAATTTGTGATCATTCAAGAACGCGATTTATACCTTGTAAACTAGCAAGAAAAGTAAATACAGTCCACTTTTGCACAGTACCGAGTCTATCATTGAAGCCTGGGTAGGACCTCTACAGTGATGTTGTGTGTGTGGTGGGATTAGAAGGGCATTATTCATTATGAGCTGCTACCATCAGGCAGGACCATCGATTCAGAACTCTACTGAGAACAACTGATGAGATTAAAGCAAGAAGTTGAGAGAAAGCGGCCGGAATTAATCAACAGAAGGGGTGTGGTTTTTCATCATGATAACGCTAGACCTCACACATATTTAGCCACTCAGCAAAAATTAAGAGAGTTTGGCTGGGAGGTGTTAATGCATCCGCCATATAGTCCTGACCTTGCACCTTCAGATTTCTACCTGTTTCGGTCTCTTCAGAATTCTTTAGGCAGTGTCAGGTTAACATCACGAGAGGACTGCCGAAACCACTTGTCGTGGTATTTTGATCAGAAGCCCCAAAATTTCTATAGCAATGGGATCATGTCCCTACCTACAAGATGGCAAAAAGTTATCGAACAAAATGGTACCTACATACTTTAGTTAAATGTTAATAAACTATATTAAAAAAATTTTGAATTTTCTTAAAAAATGCGACGAAACTTTTTCCCCAACCTAATATATGGTCGCGACGCGATTATCGGCAAAGGTTTTATTTTGTCTAATATAGTTACAACCTGTTTTGTAACCTACGACATTGATTTAAAAAACACATCCGGAATCGTATTAACTAAATAAATAATAATAAATAAATAATAAATATTGCTGGACACTTCACACAGCGCTATCTAGCACCAAACTATGCAGAGCTTTTACTATGGGAACCAAATAACTGATAGAATACTTATATACTTTTTTTTTTGGATATATATATATACATATAATATATAGAAATCACCCAGACACGGAACAAATATCTGTAGATGATACAAACATTTGTTCCGTGGCGGGAATCGAACCCGCTACCTCCTGCGTCTCAGCCGGCTATACGCCCACTGCGCCACGATGGTCGTCAACTGTTGTAAACGTAACTGTTTTTCGTTTTTAGATTTATCACTTAATCGATACATTTCCAATAAACATTTTTTTACGTAAATCGGCAGCGCCTTTGCGATGCCGATGCTTAATCTGTATGAATATGATTTGTTTACCTATTTTATAAAAACTGTTTCATTGATATTTTAGGATTGGTAATGAATTTGAAAAAAAACTATTTTTGTAATATTACTAGCCATTAGCCTAACCCTTGTTTTCATTTAATGTCGTACATAACAAAACAAACGACTTACGTACATAGGGTATACTGTTTTTGGAGAGGCATCAAGTGGGCCGTAAACCTGTTTGCCTACAAAAATCATTAATAAAAAGCCAGGTAAAAATCTCGGTTAAGACAATTCCAATAATATGTAATACAGATTATATTTATTATTGCTAAAATAAATACAATTTACATTAAGGTGCTTCCTTTTTACCTAAACGGTCACGTTTGGAGGATGTTGCCTCTTTGATGAGTGGATGGAATGTTATGAAAAAAATATGTTTTTATCGACCTTTTATGATCAAAATCATCCGAGGAAAAAAGTCTACTAGTACTATGTTTAATACTCTAACTAATTAAACATAGCGTTGAGTTTCAGGCGTATAACCTTTCTCAGTAAAAAAATCCTGTCCATTCATAACCATTAATTTTAAAATATCCACCAACTTATAAAGAAGCAACGATTTAAAATTAAAGCAATCACGCACCACTCTCCTAAAAACTCTTAAAATAAATTTAAATACGTCAGCACAAAATTAATTTCAGAATTTCGTTGAAAATATCTTGGCGCTCTGAAATAGCCTTTCTGCGCGGTTACAAACCTTAGGTAAAATTTAATTTCATTGTCTTTGGCTAATTAAAATGTAACAATCAAAATGTTCCTTTGTACACTGCGACATAGTCATCGCAGAGAGATGCGCTTACTGCTAGCGATTATGTTAGTGAAGACAGAAACACTGGTAGTACTCGTATTATGAACATATCTTCCTTTCTATTGTATTGCTTTTAAGTGTACCTACATTGTTTCTTATATGTTCTTGTTCAGTGCGCATACCTTTATTGTTCAGAATCATGGAGTATGGTACAGAAACGTGGTCTTTCACTATGGGACTCATAAGTAGGCTCAAGGTTACTCAGTCTGCTATGGAGAGGGCTATGCTTGGTGTTTCTCTACGAAATCGAATCAGAAATGAGGAGATTTGTAGGCTAACCAAAGTCACCGGCATAGCACATAAGATAAGCAAGCTGAAATGGCAGTATGCAGGGCACATAGCTCCAAGAACTGACAGCCGTTGGGCTAGTAGGGAGTGGAGACCACGCACTGGAAAGCGCAGCGCATGAGCTCCCATTACTTGTATTTTATATGAAACTGTAGGTCAAGTTGTTTGGTTATAGTTTCTTGGAACTATTTTATTAGTCAAAGATTATGAGTAATATGCCTTTGGTTTTTTGGGAGACTCGCAAGATCTCAGTTCGGGGCGAACCACTAGTATTATAAAGGCGTGATATTTGTGAGTTTGTTTGTTTGTATGTAGGGGGTAATCTCCAGAAATACTGAACCGAATTTGAAAATTATTTCACTTATAGGAAACTACATTATCCCTAAGTGCTTTTAATATATGTATATTTTATTTTAATGAAAATCCGTGCGAAGCCGGAGCGAGTCATCTAGTTGTTCATTAATTGTTCTCGAGAGGACAACAATTCTGAAGCACCTGTATAACAACAATAAATCCAAGAACCAAATACCCATGCAATAATAATCATTAAAGTTTCGTGTACCTGAGTTAGGTACAGTCCGCGACCTATCTTAATAATAATTAACAATATGTGATCTGCGCTAATTTTATAAAGAGTTATTGTTTTTTTATTCTGAGTTATAGACGACCTCCGTGGCGCAGTGGGCGTATAGCCGGCTGTGACGCAGGAGGTAGCGGGTTTGATTCCCGTCACGGAACAAACGTGTGCATGTTTTACAAATATTTGTTCCGGGTCTGGATGTTTTCTATATATTATAAGTATATATTTACAATAAAAAATAAGTATATGAGTATTCTATCAGTTATCTGGTTCCCAACAAGCTCTGCTTAGTTTGGGGCTAGATAGCGTTGTGTGAAATGTCCACCAATATTTATTTATCTATTATTATCGTAGCATAACAGCTGATGTAATATGCATATTTATTAGATGTCATTTACAATCTAGCAGCCGCCGAACTAAAATGATAGAGACACCTTTATTTTGTTGAATGTAAAACAATATAAAAAATAAGTATATCTGTAGTTAATAAGGTTTTCTCAAGACTTTATTAATTACTTATAATTATCCCACCGCGGTTCAGTTTTGGCTTTTGAGCTTGATTTACATTTCTTCGCATAAACATATTATTCGTAAGAGTTACGCAAATTTTTGGAGTACACTGAAAGTTATGTGAAGTTGATGGAATCAGGGCAGTGCATAACTCAGTATAACAAAGTATTGCCTCGTAGGTCACGCACCTTAGAAATGTGCCCTACGAGGTAATACTTTGTTATAACGATGGTTAGCACTTAGAACCTCTTAGAACCACTTAGAAGCTCAATTTAAAGTGAGCTGTATTTGGGAGTCACGTGGTACTTCAAGACGCTTCTAAGAAAAATATTTCTAAGGCGGTCTTAGACGTTCTTGGCACCTAAATTCAAGGTAAAACAATGTCAAGGTAGACCAATTAATGGTAATTAAAATGTTATAAATTTGTGCCTGCATTATGTTCACAAGCGGCCCCAAATATAGAATTCAGATATAAAGTAAAACGAGGTGTTTGTCCTACTCAATAATTTGAGCACAATCGTTTTTTTATCACACTGACCAGAATCAGGGCAATCTAATGTACTTATTTAGGGCCGTGTATCCACACTTAATATTATAAATTCGTAAGTAACTTCGTCCATCTGCTTGCTACGTTTTCACGACTAAACGTCTGGGCCGATTTAGATTAAATTTTGTAATGTTAATGACCGGATTGAGACAAAGGTTTCGTTTTTCCTGACTGCACAGAATAAGGTTAATGTTTACCTGACTGCACAGAATAAGGTTAATGTTTTATTTGACGAACCACGCGTGCGAAGCCGCGGGCGGGTCAGCTATATTTTGTTAATCATCTGTGTCAAGGGTGTTTTCTAGTCCAATCTGGTCAGTGGAAGAACTTACGTACATTATTTTAGTTTTTATGCGTATTAAATAAACTAATGGTTCGCCCCGAACTGAGATCTCGTGAGTCTCCCATAAAAACAACAAAAAAATTGTTGTCTTTGACTATCAAAATAGTGCCACGAAATAAATAACCAACTTACTTGACCTACATTTTCATTTAAAAATACAGAAAAGGGGAGTTCATGTTAAATGGTTATTCTTTTTTGGGGGTAGAAATTGCAGTTATTCTAGATTTCAGACTTTTGCCTATATTTGTATCACTAAAGCTAGACGCATACCAAACTTCAGTATTGTGAGGTCATTGGCGTACCCTGTGAATTTTGTCAAAGTTCAGTTTATATTATGGCTGATAACTTAAAAACTACAAAGTTAACTAAAACATAAAAACGGGGTCAAAATGTACTCACAAAGACCTTTTATTAGATTGGCCACTTGATCGGATAGTTCCATTTTGGTTTTTTAAACAAACATACATACTTACATAAATACAACGCCGATTTGCCCAAGTTGATTTGGAGATCTCGCTTCGCTCGATCAATAATTAAGTAAAATAAATACATCGTTGAACTCCGCGAGTCTGTGGTTTCAGTATACGCAAAGGGCTTACAATGCACTGCGAGACCAATTTAATAATGCATTCAAGGCGCTGTTGTGGCTTCTAGTGTAGTCACTCAGGCATGTTCGCCGAAGCACGCGCTGACAAGTTTGATTTGATATTAAAAATGCGCGCTATACAAAGTCCTCATATCAACTTTTCACTAAGTACCTACTGTTTTATGTTTGCTATATAAAATTAATAAAACAGATTTACAAAGTGTAACTCAATTATAAATAGTAATTTTATCAAAAAACTTATAAAGGTTCTATAGCCTGCTGGGTATTTTAATATAAATTAAGATAATACTATACTAAACTGTGTTTAGCTGTAATACGTTGTTAACATTTATGTTTAATAAAGACCTATTAAAAACAAAAAAAAAACAAGACAACTTTGATGTCATCTGGCGAAAAAATAGCCTCACTACCGCGGTGCGCGAGAGCAGCAATACCATCCCGAACGTCATCGCCAACTAACTCGATTGACGTGACTCTGATGTGGACGTTCACGCAGAAGACTAAATCGTAATTAGTAACTTCATACTGACTCCCCTACATTTAAGCTTTTTACTAACAAAATGGATCCATTTTTGTGTCAGTAGTTTTTGAATTAACAGGAAACATTGTAAAGCATGACGTCAACTGCCCTTAAGGTCGTTTTACCATTTCGAGGGAAACCGTGCCTGCCTTTAAAGGCAGGCTGACAGTTTAGAGGTGATAAATCAATAATAATATTAACTGTGCTAGGGTTCTTTGATAACACAACAATTATGATGACGTCTATTATTGTATAATATTGTTACGCCCAAGGCTGTTACAGAATAAGTTATAGTCGGCCTCTCGAAGTTATACCTACTGTGCCACAGAATAGGTAATACTGGGTGTGATGTTTTTATAACCTACTACGTTTTTATCTACAGTTACACAGAATAAGAAACAGTAGTCCTGTTGAAATACCTACACAGTTCTAGTTGCTAGCGGAACCTTCGAGAACGTTCGCGAAAACGTGTAGTACCTAACTGCGTGCGGTATAAATAGGGCGTAGAGATGCCTGAAGGAGTCAAGTCCGGAACAGCCAAGTACCTCGGGATCACAATCGACCCGAGACTCACCATGAGGCAGCACTGTGCCAACGCGGTGAATCTGGCCAGGGTAACCCGCAACCTGCTAAAACCACTGATTCAATCCAAAATACCACTGAAGACAAAGGTCGGAATATACAAGACGTATATCCGGCCTAGACTCACTTACGCCGCCCCAGCATGGTTCAGGCTCCTGGCCGAAACTCCAAGAACGAGTCTCATAGCGCAGCAACATCTCACCCTTCGGTCGATTGTTGATGCCCAACCACTCATAAGAAACACCACGATTCAGAGAGACCTGAAAATAGAGAGCTTGGACCATTTCATCACTGGCCTTGCCAGGAGAATGTACAAGCGGACCGAGGGCTCTACCTATGACCACATCAAGCACCTAGCCCGGGGTCACGAGGAGATCCCAAGAAGCAAAGCCCACTCCCTAGCCGCCGCTTCGACCCCCTCCACCTCTGCCTCCTCCTCCTCAGACAACGACACTCAAATCCCAAAAAATACCTCCAAACCTCACACCAAGCGTGGACTGAACACCGGACTGCCCACCTTGGGCAAGTCCGTGATTAAGAGCACGTCGGTCAAAAGAAAGAAGGCATCCGGGCCGACCACAATGACCGCCCCGTATTAACGGGGTGCAAAAAGAGCACCGCAGGCAGGGGTCACCACCCAAAACCTGCGCACCACACGCCGGCTTCGCCGGCTCGTGATACGAAATCCGAGCCTGTAGGCGTCATTCTGGATTTGGCTGTATATTCTAATATTTCGATGACTTTTAGTGGTTTATTGTGCAACAGTGGTGTGACTTAGTGTGTTGTGATTACTTGTGATTAAGATCGTGAATTTATCATTTTAGTGTTGATTATAAGTGTTATTTTGGTTAGATTGATTTTCATTATTTTATCCCGAACCCTCAGCTCGTAACAATATCTTTAAAATGTAGAGTGCTACACACCTCACTGCATGGGCACCGCTTTTTTTAAATTAGTCAAAAATTTTGACGCATCTAAATTTCAACACGTTTTGTAGTTTTATGGAGCCCACATATATACGAACGATTTGAGTTTCTCCACGGATCTAATGTATTACATTTTATATTTATTTATTTAAGTATATGTAGGTATATTTTAGGACAAGGTATTTATATTTATTTTATCCTTCTTAAATAGGTATTTATTGTAATACCGCCTCCTCTCACGACCGACCTCTCTCATTGCCCAACAATCCACTCCATTCAAAGGTTGCCTGGAAGAGATCACTTTAAGGATAATAATTGTACCATCACGTCTTTAAGTTTTTAGATTAAGTCATTGTAATTTGGTGTAACCATAAATAATTATCTGTCTATCTAATCCTCGTTCGCTTCGATTATCTCAAAATTTGCTGCTGAAAATCTCAGTTCATAGAACTAGCTTCTATGATGATTCCTTTACCAACAAGTAACACGTCTCTGGAACAGATTACCGGTCTCAATACGGCAAGCTCCATTATTGGAATGCTCAGTCAGAAACATCGTGGTATGGCTATAAATATGTTTGTATGTATTTTTATTTTATTTGTTGTAAGTATATTTACTTATGTATATTGTTTTATTAACTACATGTCTAAAACATACATGTTGGAAGTTGAAAGAGCCCAAAGAGCCCTTCTTAAAGTAATGATGTACATGCCATACAGATATCCTACAAATCTCTTGTATAAAAAACTTAGAGCCCTTAGTGTTCGTAAATTATATTTATTTCAGTTGATTCGTAGATATCACCGCTTTACGGTTCCCGAAAGAAGAATTAAACGTTACCCTATTCCCAATTTGTTTTGTTCTCTGGCTCGTAGACAATATAACTATAACGTACCTCGATTATATTCAAAGCTTGATTCTAAACTTAATATATTTAAATATAGTAATCACCAATTAAAAGGCATATTAACGCAATGGTTAGATACATTTGATTACGCCGGTATAGAAGACTTACTCAAATAAACTTGAGAATACGCACACACATTCGCTCACACACACACACACACACACGCACATACACACAAACAAACACACCCTTACAAAAAACACGCACGCAAACAAAACACCCACATACACATGCACATCGTTAACTTGATGCAGTTGATTGACTCATTATTCTAACTATCTTGCCATCCTATAACTCCTTGTTCACAATATTTGTGGGTTTTATAGTAAAACTTGTAAGTTTTGGCACTGAGCGCACGAGTTGATTTTAATTATGTTACTTATATATTTTAATTTATTATGCTAGTTGAGTCTTAATACAAGTCATCTACTTGTTTATTTACATATGTTTTTATATTTATATATGTTAGCAGACTTCCGTGTAGGTACTCACAAAGGTTCCAACGGAAGACCAGCGCTGTGTTACCTTGCTGAGACATAGCAAAATGCTGAGTTGGAACCTGTTTGTGGCGGCTACTAATAACTTATATTTAGTAATCTTTTGTTGTACTGTATTTTTGTGTGGTTAATTGTTGTTATTAGTGGTTGGCATAATAAAAATATTTTCTTTCTTTCTTTCTTTCTTTCACATGACCCACGCATATACTCACTTACACACTGGTGCATTCGCATACATGTAAACATGACATCACATTTCTTTGATTGTTTTGTTATTTCGTTTTTCATGTACTAGACTGTAATATTTATAGCATGTCATTCAGGAGTGAACTGTTTCCTAGGCCACAGCTTCCGCTTTTCTGGGGAACAGGCACACAACTCATCTATGTAACTTTTATGGTCACCATACATATATTTCTATTTCTATTTTGTTGTAAGTGGTCAGCGCTCTCCTAAAACATAGTATTTGTTTTGTTAATGTACAACTCCGTCCATTACTGTAATGTTAAAAAAATCCTCTCCATCCAAAGGTTCTCTGAAAGAAATCGCTTCTAAGCGATAAGACCGCCCATTGTACTTGTTGCTTTGTGAAATTTATTTTCATGTTTGTTTCTTTTGTGGTGTACAATAAAGTATTTTTATTCATTCATTCATTCATCTAAGATTTCCTTCGGGGAACCCGCATCAGTTTCTATATATCTGAACTGAGGGACCGGTTTCCAAATATCTAAATCCGAAGGTTGGAATATAAAATACACATTGGATAACGCAATGAGTAACTAAAAAAGGCTGAGCAAGATAGCAGGCAGCAGGCAAGGTGAGCTCTCGTATACGTCACTTTGATCGAATTCCTAGAAATAATTTTGAAAACGTGAAGGGCCCTGGGACCCGTGGACCCATTCGATCCCAAATAACTCAAATACGTAAGCTCTGTCGAGACTTCAATAATTGCGCCACGTGCAATTATTGGTATTTATTATACCTACGATAAATCACTTAGTTCTAACCGGGTACCTGATGAATGACATAGCATTAGAACATTATCCAATTATGTAGTAGATAATTATTCAATATCATTCAGTAATTATGGGTAAATTGATGGTCAATTTCCACGCTATATTAATTACACAAACAGTGTATCATTTAGTACCTATTGATAGTTAGATTATTTTGAATGATGTGGTTTAGATCAAAAACTCGCAGTATAGTTCCATTGCAAAGGTCCGCGGTGGAATAAAAGGTTTAGATACAGACAGCGTCGCTAAATGGTAACCCCCTGCATGTTTAATGAAATAAAATAAGTTTTTTTGGTGGAAAAAGTACTTTTTCAAAACAAGCTTTTATAAAATTCGAAATCGGAACCGCAAGCAGATTCAAATGAGCCCAAACACTAGTAGCCTACTATAATCCATTCAGAAGTTCCGTTGTCTAGCATCCGTCTCCATCATGAGACCACCTCCATGGTACCATATTATTGCATTGCCACCGAAGTCATATGTATTCCAAATTTCAGCTCAATCGGTTGAGGGGAACGGGTTTAAAATTCAGTTGCAAGATTCCACCCGGGCAAACATACATATTATTAAAAAGCTTGTAAAAATAGTGGCACTACTAGCCAACAGTGAGTGCCAACAGAAGTGAAAACTTGAACAGACTAGACTACAGATAATGTATATACATAGGTGTCGGTAACGGTAACAGTGTCGCGAGTTTAATGTTTTTTTCCCATCTCAAAAAATACTTAACGCGGTGTCGGTAACGGTAACGGTAACAGTGTCACGATTCAATGGTTTTTTCCCATCTCAAAAATGCCTAACGCGTCTAAAGAAGTTTTCACTTTAATAAAACTTATAGAAGGATGATATAGAAGATATTTATTTAAAATATGAATAATAAAACACACGACATGTACCTAATAAAATAAATTTTTATTACAATCTTTAAACAAGCCAGTTACCGGTTATCAGTTATCGACGCTGTCTGAAGTTTTTTATTTTTTTTTATTAATTCCTAGTGTACTATTCTTAATATAGGTACGCTAATAATATTATTACAATCTAGCCATGTATAGGCTAATGAGTAATTTCATTTTGATCTAGATTTAAGGTTCCGTACCTAAACAGGTAAAAAAAGGAACCCTTATAAGATCACTCTCTTGTCCGTCTGTCCGTGTGTCACAACTGATTTTCTAAAGAACAGCTGAACCTAGGAAGTTGAAATTTATACCAGATAGTAAGATCTATAGTCCCTATTAGGTGTATAAAAATTAAGGTCCTGAGTTAACACGTTAAAAAGATATGTGCAAATTTAGATTTTTGCGAAAACTTGTAAATGCCAAAATTTACCAAAATTTTCAACTTTTTTTTATTTTTTGGAATTTTCTCTTTACTTGTTTTTAACCAAAATTGACAATTCTAGGTCAACCGGAAGTACCCTATAGGTTTTGGGTCGAAAACCTCGTAGTTCCCGCTAATCACGAAATTTGGCAAAAAGCAAGGCCTCAAATAAAGGAAAAATTCCAAAAAATACAGTCGAAAGTTAAAGGGTGCCCCCATACATACATAATTGATGGCAATTAAGATAGTCCTCGGAGTTGTATGGACGCTCATACAATTTAGAGGACTAGCTTAATCGGCACCAACCTCAAAAAAGGTGAATAAATATAATTGTGCTATTATAATGGGTAGGTACGGAACCCTCGGCGCACGAGTTCGACTCGCACTCGACCGTTTTTTTAGGCATAACCAGGTATAACTTAACTAAAAATGTGCCGAATAGCACTTTTCTTACTGTCTCTAATGAAGGGGTAAATACTTTGTTCATATGTTCTTTAAAGGTAACACTTTCACTACTTCACACAATTATTATTTTACACTACACTGCCAAACATCTTTATTTTCTATATCTACTGTGTAAAATTTAAATAAATAAAATAAAATGAATGTGGTACCCACCCTTGTATAAGTTGGGAACTCTAATTTCGAAAACGAGTTCGTCTACCTAGAGCAAACAGTCCAGAGGGCTTAGCCAAGTTACGTGGTATTTCTATAGCATGTGTCAAATCCCATACATTTTCGGACGTATCGACTAGCGTCATCGCTTATCGACTGTAACTTGGCTAAGCCCTCAGGGCCCGTAGCCAAATTACATTTGCTGCGAATCTATTCGATTTCTACGTAGGTACATTTGTTGTCGCTGTATCACGTGGTATTTCTATAGCATGTGTCAAATCCCATACATTTTCGGACGTATCGACCAGCGTCATCGCTAATAGACTGTAACTTGGCTAAGCCCTCAGTAAGGCAGGTCCAACTTCGACAAGCCAGTCAGTCGTCCCACTCGGCTGGGCAGCGTTCGGAAAAATAACGTGTTCTCGCTTGCGTAGAACTTTTTTTCCGGATTAAAGATTTTTTGCTACGTTTATGTATTGTTTTCAATTAGCATCTCTTATGCCAGACCGCAGTAACTTCTTCTTACATCTAATAAGACGATGATCAACCCTAAGCTTGCGAACCATTAAATGTTAAATACTACTCATTAAGAGGAAGGGTCTGCAGGATGGCTACTTTAAATCTGCGTGACAAAGAAAACTGTGGAAATGGTAATTTTATGATTTTATTGCAACCATTAGGGAAGCAATTGCTCGTACTCTTAATTAATTTATATAAAACTAATTAATACATAACTCGTAATTGGAAGCACTACCTGATATATGTTACTGGGAGGCGTTGGGTGTAGGCCGCACATGTTCGGTCGCTCTGGAAATGTATGGGGGAGACCTATGATCACTAGTGGACGTACTTTGATTGAATGGCCGATATGATGATGATAGCCGGCCCATTATGCTTTAATTTTTTTATTTTTAAATCTGTTGTGCTTGTAAGGTTTACTAAAGAATTTTCAAATCAAATCAAATCAAATGTATTTATTGCTTAAAATATATGTCATTTTACAAAGATGTCAGTAGTAGATACAGAATCAATAGATTTCTGCCTTTCAAGGCATGCAATATTATATTCTACAAAGTCATATTAATAATAACACCTAAATAAAAATTCATTGTCATAATTATATAAAATAAAATAGAATTAAAAAAATATAAAATTAAATTTGGCATTATTTTAGCAATTATTTTTCATTTATATATTCATTTATAGTATAATAAGATTTATTTAACAGTACAGTTTTTAACTTTTTCCGAAACATTGAACATGGTAGCTCTCTCAGTGACTCCGGGAGCTTGTTGTAAATGAACGGAGCCATACAGAAGATGCTTTTGCGCATTAAGGCGGTCTTAGAGTTACGGACACATACTTTATTTTTATCTCGTCGATTCCGGACGACGACATCAGACAGCTGACAAAATAGCTGAGGGTTCATTTTAACAAACATAGCTGTTTCAAAGATATACAGTGAAGGAATTGTTAAAATATTGTGCTCAGTAAAATATGGCTGACACGAATCTGTATATTCATTCATAGTCATTCATATTTTTTTACAATAAACCGATAAATACAGACAATGAAATGCACACGTGTTTTTGTTTATGTTTTACGTTTAAAAGTACTATTTAATTGACCCTTGTTTTTGTATTTTCTCCGTTTTAAAATGTAACTGTATTGTATATTGTATGATAATGTAGTGAATAAGTGTTTTTCTATATAAAATATCTTTATTAAAATACACATGATATGCAGAATAGACTTATTAATTATAGTGCGAGGCGAGACGTTATTCGGAGTGGAACCTTCATCAGGGTGAGATGAAGGTTGACGAATTGAACTGAAAAATTGTCGGTCGAAACACCGATAAGACGGTACGTGATAAATCCCGTATTTATAGTAATGATTATTAATTATACGACGGAAACAAGTAGAAAAATAAATTAGCACAGGGCGCCAAACAACAATCTTTTAGAAAACCATCATGTTTCAGGAGCGTTTGGTTTCAAGCTTGTAACAACATTACTTCGATTTTAACCCAAAACTTTTAAACATTTCTGTTATAATCCTAATGATGTTGTATATTTAGTGATTTCTAGTGATTAAATCACTTTCAGTATAAAATATTGCGAAAATATACACGATTCACTGCCTTTTTGGTTAATATCACGCTTTATTTGAGCTCTAATGTAAAACGTTTTGAGTGAACGATTTATGGTGACGTCACGAAAACTGCTTCGCCTTTAGAATAGTAAACTTACTAATTGAGGGTCATGGTTCGAAATTTCAGTGTAATTTATCGAGCGAAGCGAGATCTCCAAATCAACTTGGGCAAATCAGCGTTGTATGTATGTATGTATGTTTGTTTTTCCGAGGATAACTTTCGAAGCGTTGATCCGATCATCGTAAAATTTAATACATAGGTAGTGATGTCACAATTTTGGTGTGACTAAATGAGCTAAAATGTTGGGGGGGTTGTTGAGATATTGGGGTTCAAGAGGGGTAAAAAAATGAAATGAGACTATTGGGTCAAGTGGGACGTCAAATTAAAGGTTATTTCTACTATTAATCACTATTAATTTGTCTTCTACTATTAATCAGCAAATTTTAACCCTGTTTTTATTTTTAGTTTAATCTTTGCAGTTTTTGAGTTATTAGCCATAATAAAATCAACACTTTGACAAAATTCACAGGGTACACCAGAGACTTCACAATGCTGAAATTTGGTATTCGTGTAGCTTTAGTGACACAAATGTAGGCAAAAGTCTGAAATTCAGAACAACTGCATTTTGTACCCCAAAAAAGAATAACCAATTTACATGAACTCCCGTTACCTGTAATTTAAATGAAACTGTAGGTCAAGTTAGGTGGATGTTTTTTTTTAGTGGCACTATTTCGATAATCAATGATTACGAATAATATATTTTTGTTTTTATGGGAGACTCGCGAAATTTCAGTTCGGGGCGAACCACTAGTATTATTTTAATATTGCTTTATGAGATTGAGGTTGGCCCTCAGTTCTCAAGGGATACTTACTACTATTACAGTCATTACAGTAATGAATATAAAGTTAAAAATACTGTGTCAATTTTGATACCTAAACTGCCGCCGGCGGCGCCGTGCCGCTTCGCTGCCTTCTCGGTGTGAATTGAGCTTTAGCGTTGCGCTAGATGGAAAGATCGTGCAGGCTAGGATCGCTAGGTGCAGGCCGCAAAAGTTCGGTTGCTCTGGAAATCTATGGGGGCCTATATTCAGTAGTGGATGTCTTTTCGCTGATATGATGATATTGTGCAGACGTACAGTGGATGGACTATAGAGCTTATTGCCATTGAAAATAAATAGCAACAAGGAAAGCGCCTTTTCGCTAGATGGATTCTTTTCTGAGCAAGTATTTGCTCTTAGATTCTGTGGTCGGGAATGAAACTTTATGTTCAGTTATGTTGAGATTTTCGAGGTAAACCTTTTAGTAAATTTGAAAAGAAATAAACCTGAAAAATCGGTGTTTGCGCAGTGTTGCGTACTTTTTCCTAGTTCTTCATGGATTTATTCTTTACAAAAAAAAATGAGTGAATCACCATTGCCTCTGACTAACCCCTTGTGGAATATTCTCATGGGTCTGAACACTGAGATATTTATTTTGGGCATATATAATACTTTATTGGACACCATAAAACAACAATCACAATATTATTATATATGTGAATGTTTGGATATTTGTTTGTTTATTTGTTACTCAATCACGTCGTAACGGCTGAACCGATTTCGATAAAATTCGGTGTGTTAATAGATTATTCTCCACGAAGCATCACTAAAAGTTGGCTTGAAGATGAGCATGACTAAAACAAAAGTGATGTCGAGCGTCTCCAGGGATTCGATTCCAAACATTTCTATTGGAAACGAGTACCTGGAGATGGTCGAATCTTATGTGTACCTTGTTCATGCTTTATCTTTCGGAAAAGAATAACAAGCCAAGGAGATATCTAAGAGAATTCAGTTTGCATGGGTGGCGTTCAGCAAGCTGGACGATATTTTGAAATCTTCTACCGTTCCACAATGTTTGAAGACCCGCCTCTACAACCAATGTGACCTGCCAACATTAACCTACGTGCTGATCTACGGTGCTGAGACATGCACTCTCACGAAGGAGACTGTGCACAGGATTAGAGTCGTACAGAGAGCCATGGAGCGCGCCATGCTCGGCATCACACTGCTAGACCGAGCCCCCAATACCGAAATTAGCAAGCGGACTAAAGTACAAGATGTTAGCAAGCGTATATTGGGACTCAAATGGAATTGGACTGGGCATATGGCCAGGCACGGTGATGACAGGTGGAGCAGGGTGCTGACTGAGTTGTGGCCCCGAGATGGAAGCAGGAACGCAGGTCGTTCACCGGCAAGATGAGGTCGACGACATTATAAAAATCGCAGGTCGTATGTGGGTTAGAACAGCGCTGGACACAGAAGCCAATGCCAACAACGAAAAGAGGCCTACGCCCAGCAGTGAGATGAGAAGGGCTGACGATGATGATGATGATGAATAGATTATGACCTGGATTCAAACATAGGCTACTTTATATTGACAAACAACGCGAAGCCGCTGACGGAAGCTAGTTAAAAATAAAGCAACGTAATGGAGGTATTATGAGTGGAAATCTCTACCAGACAACCTTTTGTTGGAATGGACTATATTGAGTCATCTTGTGAGGTGTTGTTGAAAAGTTCTTTTAAAAATATTATAAGGTTTGCTCAACATTTTCTGATACACGAGCCCATTTACAAAATATAGAGTCTCAAAATTGCTATTTTCGTGTGATCCCCCTCTTTCAGTCAACATCTATTCTAACGTGCCTAAAAAGTATGGATACTTTTTAGGCACATAGTCGTACATAATAGTAAGCAGTTGTGAGAAGAATTATCAAAGCTGAGTAGACTTTACTAGTTTACGAGCAGTACTCGACGACCAAAATCAACTGCAAAATTAACTTTGTATTTTAATATGACTAAAGTACAGACGTACTAACTACGGAACCCTTCACTGTGCGTGGTTAAACACGCGCTTGACCAATTTTTTTTAAATAACGTACGCTTAAAGGTGACCCTACTTTATCTAAGCCGGTCAAAATTACTTTTAGAGTGCGTTCTGGTAGAAACTGTTTCTTAATTTAAATTTATTTTAATAAATACGGAAAACAAACAATATTTAAGTCTATTATTTGCATGGTTAAAAAATAATGATTTTAAACAAGTATATTATGTCACATTAACCCTTTTCTGGGACGTTGACCCAGTCACTGATAGTCCCTCGTGACCGCGTACGTGTATGTATGTGTATGTCTCCGTGTGTGTTATAAACTATCTATCTATACATAAAACGAAGTTGGGTTAGTTACACAATTTATAACTCAAGAACGGAGGAAGCGATTTTGATTATCGTTGGTTTGTTGGATTTGTCTCCGCCCCGAATAGCAGAATAATTATTATAATATTAGAAAAAAATCACTCAAAAACAATTATGAAGAAAATGCATTTTCTCATACATAGATACTAATGATGTACATTGGCAGCCCGCGTCATATGTATGTCAAGGTGGTACGAAGTTCGGTGGGTCAGCTAGTTTTTAAATAATTTTAATTTAATTTGATTTAGTTTATTTTTTTATAGTATATTTTTTCTATTTCTGTTTGTAACCTTTACAATGGCTTGAAATAAACAATTTTTTTTATTATTATCACAGGCTTATAGCCTGCATAGGGGTTATTTGTAGGTAACCTACCCGCCTAAGCTTTGTAATACGCTACAATTTTACCTTAATTTTTTTTATATATACTTTATAGGCTTGCGTTTGACCACGATCTCGCCTGATGGTAAACGATGATGTTAGTCTACGATGGTACACGCTTGCCAAGAAGAAACCTATTCACTCGCGACTTAAAGATACCCAGGTTGTAGCTATCAGGAAACACAGACTCTGGCAAGGCATTCCACTCTGTAGCGGTCATAATAAAGGTCGAAGAGAACCGCTTTGTGCGAATTGAAGGTATTTCTACCATGTAGCGGTGGCGCACCGCAGAGCGTCTGGTTGTCCGATGATAGAATGGAGATGGTGGGATCAGGTTGAAAAGTTCCACCGCATAAAAATCCGACAGGCTAGCAACCTTTCGTCGATGCTCCAGGCTGAGGAGCCTTGCATCAACTAGCTCATCGTTGCCTATGAGCTTCCTGGCTCTTCTCTCAATCGATTCCAGAGCTTCAAGTTGGTACTTCGCTGATCCGTCCCAGAGGTGGGAACAGTACTCCAAGCACGATCGGACTTGTGCTTGGTACAAGTTGAGCAACTGTCCCGGTGTGAAGTAGTGCCTCACCTTTGCGAGTATACCAAGCTGTTTAGCTGTCAACTGGGCTTTCGACTCAATGTAGAAGCCGAAATTGAAAGTCGGAGTTAATGAGATACCAAGAAGCTCGAGGTGGTCAGATATCGGCACGGGTACATTTCGAAAAGTAGGTGTCAGAATAAATTGACTACGTTTTGCTGAGAACAAAGTTAATTAACTAACATAGTTTATAAGAACCTTTATTAACATTGATATGGATCATTAATTTTTAAAGCTTTTGCGTTTCAGCCACGGAACCCTAAAACCAAATATTTTTTTTCAATGGAGGCAGTTTTCACGAGTTCCTGAGTTTTGTTTCAAATATTATTTGCATGGATATAAGCGTCAGTATTTTAGTGTGTGGGATAAAAATACTTTGTTTTCCTGTTTTGTTCCAAAAATGAAGAATAAAATGATATACAAGCTACAAGTAGACTTTTGGAAGAAGTAACATCTGTGCAATATCCAGTTTTATATTTTTTTTGGTACAACTTAAAGTATAACTATACTTTTACCCCCCAATCAGCTTTTCAAGTCCTTAGTAATCAGTAATTTGCGATGCTCGTAAAGGGCAAACCAGTATAAAGTGCCATTATCGAGTTTTAAGACCTTATTGTACACTTGTTTATGCAAATAAATATCTTTTATCTTTTAACAATCAGTGGGATAAGTGAATAATAGAAGATGCGGGAACAATTTTTTTTATTACTTTCGTAACAACTAACAGGAACTTTATCTACCACACTGGCGAATGGCGAGCGTGTTTGCAACGAGGCAATTTGTGATTATTTTCGGCGCAAATCGCAACGTCCACGTCGCATTGTTACCATCAAGTTACGATGCATAAATTATACGTTAGAATAGTCCCTTAAATATGGCTGTCTGAATTTTACAGGATGCACGTTTTTACCTATTGAGCGAACGCGGCGTCGGTCGTCGTGTCGTGTTCATCGCGAACACGTTCAGAAATCGCCTGGCTTCCGCTGGAAATAGGCTCGCCACTCGCCAGTGTGTACGCTTTATAAATTAGGTAAGAAACAGTATTCATGCGAGAAAAGCATAATAAAGTTCCCTACTATGTTATGCACTTATTATATAAACTAGTGTTTCGCCCCAAACTGAGATCTCACAAGTCTCTGATTAAAACAAAAAAATATTATTCGTAATCTTTGACCATCAAAATAGTGCCACGAAATCAACCAACTAACTTGACCTACAGTTTCATTCAAATTACAGGCAACGGGAGTTCATGTTATTTGGTTATCCTTTTTTGGGGTACAAATTGCAGTTATTCTAGATTTCAGACTTTTGCCTATATTTGTGATACATAAGCTACACGCATACCAAATTACAGCACTTGGGAGTCACTGGTGTGTGAATTTTGTCAAAGTTCAGCTTTTATTATGGCTAATAACTCGAAAAATATAAGGACTTAACTAAAAATAAAAACGGAGACTAAATATACTGACCTTTCATTTGACGTACAACTTGACCCAATAGTCTCATTTTAATTTTTTTTATCACTCTTGAACCCCAATATCTCAACAACCCCCGAACATTTTTAGCTCATTTAGTCACACCACAATTGTGCCATCACTACCTACTTAGGTATCAAATTTCACGATGATCGGATCAACGCTTCGAAAGTTATCGTCGAACAAACAAACATACATACATACATCGACGATTTGCCCAAGTTGATTTAGAGATCTCGCTCCGCTCGATCAATAAATAAATAATGCTGAACATTTACGCCCCAAACTTCAAACTAAGCAAAGCTTCTACTATGGGAACCAGTTGTATTTTGATAGAATACTTAAATACGTTTATTTTGGTAAATATTATTATATATATAAAAACAACCAGACCTGGAACAAATATCTGTAGATCATGCAAACATTTGTGCCGCGGTGGAAATCGACCTTGCCGTCATATTGATCATATTGGTAAGACAGAGTCAAAATGTCGATGCAGCAATTGGCCCAGTGTGAAGAAAGGACAGAGACTTAATAGAAACTAATCACACGCTCATATCCCAACGGGGCATAAACCCGCATAATATTATTTGCATGAAATGTGGAATGTCATTACTGTCCTTAATAAATCCTCGTCTCTTTACGACTGACCGCAGATTGTTGAAAAAGCTACATACATTTTGAGATAGCAGCTTAGCTGCAGCTTGTTATGATGATATATAGGCTGAGTGGTTAGGTATAAAGTCTAGTAGAACTACACAAAATGGTGTTTTTAAAATGTACGTTAACCTAACATGCCATTGTCTTCGCTTCCGATTCTATAGTTTTTAAATTCAATATTTGTATTTGAAAATGGAAATATAAATGAAATTATAATTATTAACACCTTATTAAATAAAAGTGCATTAAACATTAAAGTACTAAATCATTAGCTATTTTTAAAAGTGAGGTCTACAAACTGTACTCAGCCGCTTCTTTACAGTAAACATTGTATTTCCTTTGGATATATTATATTGTTAAGGTATATATATTTATGTATGTATTTTATATTTATTTATGTAAGTATATGTAAGACTTTTTTAGGTTCAGGCATTTATTTATTTTCATCCTATAATCCATAAATAGGTATTTATTGTAACACCGCCTCCTCACACGTTTTTTCAATCCAGTTCATCCAAAGGTTGCCTAGAAGAGATCGCTTTGAGCGATAAGGCCGCCCATTGTACCACCATTTATTAGTCTAAGTTTTCTAGGTTAAGTTATTGTAATTTGGTGTGACAATAAATAATTATCTATCTATCTATCTAAACAGTGATGATTCATTAGACTTAAGGTTAAAATGGTAACAGTTTGAGCGTTACAGCAAATACTTACCTAAACTTAGATAAATAATATTTTGTATGATAGGTATCAGTGCAGCGCCGACCCTCACTAAAAACATATAAAAAGCATTAAACCAAAGGTAATTATTATCAGTAGCAGGTTAGCAAAGAAGAATTACTTATTTAATTACCTACTTCTCTTTGTTACACTGCTAATTTAAGAAGTAATTGGTAAAAAGATAATCACCAAGCGGGTCGCTGCAGGCTAAATATGAGTAAATGGGGTCTACATCGGAGAGTCGCGAAGGTTGTCCATGCGAGAGAAAAGTCAAGTTGAAGGTGAAACAACATTACCTGACAAAGTCATCCTCCTAGCGTTAATTATTCACAATTTAAGTATTTTATCTGTTAGTATAGTTTGCTAAATGTATACCTATACCTATATGTATATTAAGTATATTTCCAGTATATATAGTTTATATTAGTAGTAGGCTCCACAGCCTCGAGCATCGTCGAAAGGTTGCAAGCCTCTCGGTTTATTATCGGATACATTTCGGAGAGTGTGCTGCGGAGCTTTTCAACCTGATCCCACCATCCCCATTCTATGATCGGACAACCATACGCTCCGCGATGCGCCACCGCTACATGGTAGACATACCTCCCATACACACAAAACGGTACCTTTATTATGCGCACCGCCAAGGAGTGGAACGCCTTGTCTGAGTCTGTGCTTCCTAATAACTACAACCTAGGGATCTTCAAGTCGTGAGTGAATAGCTTTCTTCTAGGCAAGCGTGTACCATCGTAGACTGCATCATCGCTTACCATCTGGCGAGATAGTGGTCAAACGCTAGCCTATAATTTATAAAAAATAAATCTCAGTATATTAAGTATAAGGATTAAATACTTATATTTTTTTATTTAAGGAAATGAAATGTAAATGTATCCTTCATAGTACACCGAACTACATTATATCTTCGTAAATTTTGCTCCACCCAAAGGTTGCCAAAAATACCACTTTCAGCGATAAGGCCACCCATTGTATTGCCTTTTTATTCCAGCTTAGTACTTATTTTAGTGTTATTTCTGTTTGTGTGGTATTTCAATATGGAGTTATCTATCTACATAATGTACAGACCCTCAGACTCAGGCAAACTTACCAAGCTGTCCATCCTGCCTTAATTATTGCACTCTTAGGGATACTTGTGCCACAAATAATGCTGTTTCAGTGACCAAGAAAATAATTTAGGCAAGACAAGATTAACCTAAGTTACAATGCTGCTAAAACTATTAAAGAAGCTTTATAAAGATTCATTAGTTAATTATTGATTTACCGGGATTATTGAAAAACGGGTATTTATCGCGTATGTAAAGTCCGCGAGGTATAAGCTGAGCTTTGCATTAGTGTGAGTGATCACCAAAAGTACGCGAAGAAAAAAGAGCGCGGCGAGACAGAATGGCGCCGCGCCTCAGGCCGGTTACCCAAAATCAGTTTAAACCGGTTTTTACCGGGCGAAAATGGCGCCGCGCCTAAGGCCGGTTGTCACACCTACACTATCCATGTACACTCACACAAATGCAAAGCTCAGCTTATACCTCGCGGATTGTACCTTTTCTTTCTTTCTTTCTTTCTACCTTTTTTTACTTCCCGACGTCAGTCAACCTGTGACCACGACTGTTGCAACACAGCCGACACGTCGGGATAACAAATAAAAAAGGTGCATACGCGATAAACACCCGTATTAATCAATAATTATTTACAGTGATCGCGAAAGTTTGAAAAATACTGATGCATTAGTTATCAGAATTGGGAGTGCATAGCTTGAATCTTAAATACCTACTTACTTCATAGTTAAGTACTAAAATTTTCATAAATTCCAAAATACAACTGATAATACTGACTAGAATGTTAACTATGTTATAAATTAAGTTAAATACGCGAACCTTTATGAAATTCTTGATTAAAAATTCACAAAGGCGGTACACGCTTTACTGTGATGCGAACCATTTCAAAACCGTTTCCGAGAAAATATTATGCGTTCTATACAATATTCCGACAGCAGTTACCAAATTAAATTATAGTTTCACGGTACAAATTTAATAATCCCGGTAATAGTAATTTAGACCTCTTAGAAGCAGCGTTAGGGTGACCCAGTTTAAGTTGTGGCTTGCGAATAAACGCAATTACTTGTCTTAGGAGTGCCATAAGGTGCATTACATGCAACAATATAACCAGTATAAATCGGTTTTGATTGAATTACGAGTAAAATATCGGACAGAAATGGCCTTATTTTCATACAGACAAATAGACCGACAGCGAAGTGATCCTACATGAGTTCGTTTTTTCCCTTTTAGTTAAGTAATTTAAAAAAACAATTAACAAAAACAATTACTCTACAATATCTAGTCAAAACCACGGTCAGCGCTCTACCTCTGCCCACATATGACATTTAAATGCAAATCAACGGTTTAAAACGAATTTGAGCAGAGCATGATGGAATACGCTAACGGACTCGTTAAAATATGCTGATGGTTTCAGTAATCACCGTGTTTTCTTTGTAAGCGAAATGAAAGTTTATGAAAATGGACTGATGTGTTTTTATATCAACAGAACAATCCTTGATTAAAATAGCCTTCAACGAAAGAAAGGCTTTACTAGTGCTAGTACTAGGCTTTACTATCTATGTTTGGGGCTAGATAGCGGTGTGTGAAATGTCCAGCAATATTTATTTATTTATACGTTACCCGCGACTTCGAATTTGTTAGGCTTCTACCTGCAAATACCCTCAAGTTTCGAGGACTTTCTTGGCTTACCTCTCGAGTGTTTTCTTCTTAGCCAGTACACTGTTATGCGAGGGGCATAAGTGATCACTCGCTCGTACGCTAATGAGTCGAGGGTGCTATTGATCGTTTATACCGGAGTTTAACACTTAACTTTACATCACGAATGCTAGGAAATTAAAGGCTTTTAATAACAGTTTGTTGGTACAAAGATAATTTGCGTTCCCGTTATTTATTGCTTGTTATAATTTTTTTACTCCTGAACTACGGAATCTTTTACGTAATAGAAAATAAGGATTTTTCATTGAGATTGTTTTTAATTTCCTGTTTCCTAGGTATATCCTATATAACATATTTAATTTTAAATATAAATAGGGTTTTTCATGGAGGTTGTTTTTCATTTTAGTTTATTATAAATTAGTTGTTGCCTGCGACTTTGTACGCGTTACACTACTAAATGTATAAGTAACCTAGAAATAAAGCTAAACTCACTGTTGCAACTTGACTTGTTTTTTTATCCCATGGGAACTGATTTATGGGATAAAAGTTAACCTATTTGGTAATCCAGGTCATAATCTACGTATATACCAAATTTCATCGGAATCGGTTCAGCCGTTACGACTTGATTGAGTAACAAATAAACAAACAAATACATAAACAAACATCCACACTTTCACATTTATAATAGTAGTGTGATACAATGAGGTTCATTCTGTTTCCAAATTTACTTACCGCCCTAGGGGCGTAAATCTTATTTACGCATCTGGTATCGAACTAATAATTACCAACTTTTCAGAGCTACTTGTGCTATAAGATAAGGTAACTCTGTTTTGTACACCAAAGTAAAATACAGATCATAATTTTTACAAAATTACTAAATTGCTATAATTGCATATTTTTATTGCTATATTGGAACCATACAAAGAACTTGGCGATCGGCAGCTACCAATTTATAAGGGGCGTCATAAATGTATTATTTGTCAAGAGCGAACTGAAAATGCAGTATAATGGCTAACTTCTGCTAATCGTATTCTTAGACTTTTTAATTGCTTGTAGTTAACGTAGTAAAATACGTTTTTTAAAGATGAAGCCAAACATATTTTATACTGATACATAATCAGACTCTCGAGTTTTACTTGAAAATCTGGATCTGTTGTGGATTATGTTAAAGCTGGCATTAGGAAGAACGATAAAAGCTAGAGGAACTGAAAGTAGCACTCAATGAAAGGATGTTAAAAGCACCATGAAACATGGTGCCTGTACTCCAGACATATAAGAACCCTTGATAGGTTCCACCTCAAGTGTCTCCGTGATATTATGAATATTCATAGGTCGGATCGTGTTAGAAACACTGATGTTCTTCGACGAGCTAATGTCTGCGGAATGGAACCGTATTTTATGCGCTGACAACTGCAGTGGTGCGGGCACCTAACGCGTATGTCCAACAACAAGGTGGCGAAGCGCACTTTCTACTCAGAGCTCCAGATGGCTTAGCCAAGTTACAGTCGATTAGCGATGACGCTAGTCGATACGTCCGAAAATGTATGGGATTTGACACATGCTATAGAAATACCACGGAAATACCACGTGATTCAGCGACAACAAATGTATGTAGAAATCGAATAGTTTCGTGGCGAATGTAATTTGGCTACGGGCCCAGAGGGCTTAGCCAAGTTACAGTCGATTAGCGATGACGCTAGTCGATACGTCCGAAAATGTATGGGATTTGACACATGCTATAGAAATATTACGTCATTCAGCGACAACAAATGTATGTAGAAGTCGAATAGATTTGTGGCGAATGTAATTTGGCTACGGGCCCAGGACGGCAAACGAAAGAGTGGCGGCCAGCTGCTCAGAGGGCTTAGCCAAGTTACAGTCGATTAGCAATGACGCTAGTCGATACGTCCGAAAATGTATGGGATTTGATACATGCTATAGAAATACCGCGTGATACAGCTACAACAAATGTATAATATGTAGAAATCGAATAGATTGGCAGCAAATGTAATTTGGCTACGGTCCCAGATACAAAGACGCTCAGAAGAGAAATATGAAAAAGTGCAAGATTGAGCCCTCTGAGTGGGAATCATTGGCAGAAAATCGACCAGGGTGGAGACGATTGGTTCAAAAAAGTATCTACAACTTTGAAGATGAGCGCAGGTGTGATCTAGATAATAAACGTGATCACCTTAAAAATAAACCACCTGCCAACATTTACTATAATTACATAAATGGCGTTTTGACATGCACATTATGTGCGCGCACATTCATGCCAAAATTGGATACGCTAGTCACCAAAGAGCGCATCAACGGAACCAAGCAGGAACTATGTCGCCGTAGCCGAAATCGGCCTGGATGACATCATCATCATTAAAACCACCAAAAATTTACTAAAAAGTATACGCCGAAATTGTCTTATTGATAAATTTTTGTTTCAATGAAGTCCAATATGGCGGCTTATCTTTTGCCACTTTTATGATTCAGACAATTCTAACAGAATTTATCTTTATTGCACACCAACAAAATTAAAAATACATAAAAATAAAGTTAAGCACAATGGGCGGTCTTATCGCTAAAAGCGATCTCTTCCAAACAACCTTTGGATGGACAGGACAAAACAAAATCAAAAAGACGGCGGTTCATAAACCTACATAAACTACCTATATTTACTAATTAACTAAATATATATACAAATATATACTTATAAATAAACTACGTGATAAACATAACGATAAACTAGCATTGCGTAGACAAAGAAAGGAAATGGTTGTATACCTTAGCTTTAAAGATAGGAAGAGATTTAGATGATCTAATAGAGAAAGGTAAAGCGTTCCACAGCCTAATAATAGCATTCCTAATTATACTTCATTTGTCAAAATTCGTCAAACGAAGCGCCAAATGCACATACATACAAACATACACCCAAAATTATTCTGCATCTTCGCAGTCGTGTGAATACAAATAATCCATAAAAGTATGAAAGAATGATTAATTGTATTTTTATGAAGGGTGATTATGCATTTGTTAAAATCACAGAGTATTGAGAGCGGTCTCTAATATAAACACACCGTTACATATGTGATCGTTGATTTAGGAGATACCATACTCCATGTTAATTGTAATCTGAGAACGTTGAGGGAAACTACGATTTATTTGCATACTCTGCAGTTTATGAAGACTGTTTGTTTATGCAGAAACCATATTTTGGCACAGTATGTCTGAATATGCAGAATAAACATTATATAATTAAGAACAACTTTCGGTGGAGGACTTTTTCATTGAAACACCCATTTTTTATGAATATGGCCCATCATCATCATCATCCACAGTCCAACTTTACCGTCTGCTAAATATGCTTGCTACATTACATTATTCATACGTTATACGCAATCGTTTGACCTCTACCTCACCTGATGGTAAGTAATGGTGTGGTCAAAGAAGCAAGAACTTGTATATAACTCGTATTTCTTATATCCTTGAGTATCGTGTATTTAAATTTCAATACCATAAAACAAGCAGGATGATAATAATTAGGATTGCTATATTAAAGTTCTGGCCCTAGACGACTATTTTCAGTAAAAATACTTCACATATAGGATGTTTGATAATATACGCACAAAAATGAAAGGGTTATTTTGATGAGCATGATAAATAAAATTGTTAAATGTTTACCATAGAAATGTAAAATTTATTTTGGCATGTAAAAACAAAAACTTTAATAAACTTATGTTGTGCTATTGAATAATGCTTGCCATCTACAGATACTGTATTGGGGACATCGTGAGATATCTCTTGTTGTCCCTTTCCAACCCAAAACCCGCAGCCATTTCCGAAAGAGATATCAATTCAGCCTTTATTTTTGGATGTCGATGGCAAGAGTAGGCAGTAAGTTTTATATCGAATTAATCACCTAAACTTAGTCGATTTTCTTTAAAGTTTGGTAATATAACTGGTAGTTTTTTTTCGAGAAGTTTTTTTTATGTTTTGAAAAACCGTAATTTGAACTCATAAACATGATGAATATAGATAGATAGATAGATAGATAATTCCTTTATTGCATACCATTTAAATACAATCATTTATAAGAAAATACACTCTTAAACAAAAGGTACAATGGGCGGCCTTATCGCTAAAAGCGATCTCTTCCAGGCAACCTTTGGATGAACAGGATTTATGTGAACAAAATAAAGACGGCGGCGTAAATCCGATATTAATAGTACACGTATATTTATAAAAATATAGATAATATAAAATAAAATGCATAATTATAATGTATAATATAATCATAAAATTACTTAAATATTAATGTTATAATACATAAAATATATATTGTCATACCTACATATATAAATTATAAAAATGTAAAATTAATAAGTGGCCTAGTGAGCGATGGATGACAGATAGTGTTGTCTGACCAAGTTTTTAAAGATAGGTAGAGATTAGAATATGTTTATGAGATTTATTCAGTACAAGTGTAAAACATAAGATATAGATTATGAGCCGAGATGCAAAAGGCAAGATATGCTTCCACTCCAGGAAAAAAGAAAGATATTGGACATTTCAATTTTGGTAAAAATTACATAGTCTCTCATTGATTGCCCTCGCCTTCTTTCTATGATACGGTTACGAGCCCCAACAAGAACCTTAAAAGGTATCCAAGAACCTAAGGATACCTTTTCTTTCCCTATAAGTTCCTCACTGTGAAACAAACTATCGGCAAAGCTCCTTCTTCATCAGATCTGCTAATTATTATGTTAAACTTGTCGACTTTCCTGAGTTACATTTATTTAACTTAAAACCTTCCAAATTTCTTTTCCGTTCTTTTGGAACACTGGTTTGAATTGGTTCATTAACCGTTTGTTCTCGCTTTTACTTTCATGGTAACTTTTATATTTTTGACCTTTCTTTTATTTTGAAAATACTTGGCTAACTAAACAAACAAGCTCTATTTAAATATTATACGCGAAAACATATATATATATATATGATAATAAGTGTTTAAACTTGTTTCTTATTAGATATGCCTAAGTACTGTTTGTTCTCAGAATAAATAAAATAGTGCGAGGCGAGACGTTGTTAGGAGCGGATCGAACTCACCCTGATGAAGATTCACGAATTGTCGGTTGTAACACCGATAAAACGGTACGTGAAAAATCCAGTATTTATAATTATGATTTAAAGAAATCGCGAAAGTATTTTAAGTAAAATAAATAGATCAGCTGTTTTAGGCACATGTATGTCTCCAACTCGCGAGTGAATAGGTTTCTTCTAGGCGTGTACCATCGTAGACTGCATTATCGCTTTCCATCATTATAAAAAAAAATTATACGCTTACTTCTCTGAATCTGGTTCTATAAAACAATGGCTAAGTAAAATTTACATTCCAATGTTGTCATGCAATTCCCACTAATGTTATAAACGCGAATGTTTGTATGGATGTTTGTTACTCTTTCACGCAAAAACTATTTAATGGATTTTAATGAAATTTGGTATGTACGTAGATTATAACCTGAATTAACACTTAGGCTACTTTTTATTGACAAAACACGCCTGCGAAGCCGCAGGCGGAAGCTAGTACTAAAACATAATAAAAGCGTCTGCAAATAGAGCCAGCTAGGTTTTAGACCTTTTAGACAAAAGATAAATAAATTTGAACCAAAATCTTAAAATTAAAAATTTTGAGACGAAGAAATATGTACCTAATTCCACGGTTACTATTTAGATGGATGACAACTAGAAATCGAGCTCGTCTCGGCATCGGCGCCAAAGTCGGCAGCGACGCCGTCTTACGTTTTGTGGGATACAGTCAGTAGTCGTTTTAGCCAACAGGTCCTTTTACTCGCTATATTCTTTATTGCATACAAGAAAACGGCAAGGCGAGCTTAACCCTAAGAAGAGTTTCGTCAGCAGTTCGTCCGGCATGCGGCAGATATGTCCTACCCATGAGAGTTCGGCGGCTGACATCTAATATTGTTTAACTCAGCTGTTTTAGAATTTTTCATACGATCCGGCAATGTCACTTCCAAGAGACTTTACTCCATGGTGCTGGCAAACCTCGAGTATTGAACCTTTGAATTTAAATTGAATTGAATTGAAATAGCTATTACCTAATTAAATTGTTGTAAGTATATTGTAATAGTTAACTTTAATCACACTAATATTATAAATTCGAAAGTTTGGATATTTGTTTATTTATTTGTTACTCAATCACGTCCATCGGCTGAACCGATTTCGATTAAATTTGGTATGTAAATAGATTAGGCTACTTTTTGTTGACAAACAACGCGTGCGAAGCTACTGGCAGAATATAGTTATTTTAATAAATTTTAGTGATTACAAATCTCTTCATTCTTCTCTACCTGTTTCGCAATTATAGAAATGAAATAAAAATTAATGTGACGTATTATTTGTTTTATCGACTAATATAGAAAACATACTTAGTATAATATGGACATAACTTAATTCTTTCGATCAAGGTTACCGATGTTTTTTGGACAACGACTATAGAAGAAACGATTTAAAAATAATTACACTTAAAGGTGCATTAATTACAACAAATACGTACATTACAAAATATTTTAATCGGCTGTCTGCTTTTTGAATTTCTACTGCTTAGTTAAGCTTTTTCTCTGAAATAATTTTTATTTTAATTGATCTAGCGAAGCGAGATCTCAAAATAAACTTAGACAAATCGGCGTTGTATGTATGTATGTTTGTTTGTCCGAGGACAACTTTCGAAGCGTTAATCCGTAATGGTCTTCGTAAATATGACCACATCTCGGAGTTCCGTTGTATGCTGAAAAGGCTCCCAATTAAGGCAAGGAGAAATTTAAGAATACTGTGTCTCCTGTTCTCCAGTTTGAAAGACCCATACAAAACAAACATACATACATACAACGCCGATTTACCTAAGTTGATTTGGAGATCTCGCTTCGCTCGATCAATATTTACTTAAGATTATAGCTGCTGTAGCTGGGCATTGTCAAAGAATTTATTATATAGGTACCTAATTCAAAACCGCATAATCCTAAAAGCACTGCCTTAAAAACTGATGGTTTGATAATAAATACCGAAATTCCAGCGTAACTCCGCTTAACTGAAGAACGCCAGATCACCAACTTGTCAATTGTCATCTGTTCTTTGCAATTATATAGGCAACCTGTCAGGAAGTTTCATAATAAAAACAAACAGACCTAATGTGTGTGACCTTGTCGCCCTAATAGTGTTTATTAAACTTTGAAGGGCCTACTTTATAATGTGTCCTTTCATTAAATAACAAACAAACATGTTATTTTACTAAGATGTTTCATTAGTATGTTTTTATACTATCAATTTAATTAGTTCTATAATCCACCAAGAAAAATTTCGATTTTGATTCTTTGGTTTTATATTCCATCTTTCAGCCAGAATCAGTGGTGTTGGCAGATTTTGAAACAAATAATCCCATCGCAGCGAAGCGAGATCTTTAAATCAACTTGGGCAAATCGACGTTGTATGTATGTATGAAAGTTTGTCCGAGGCTAACTTTCGAAGCGTTTATCCGATCATCGTGAAATTTGATACATACGTAGGTAGTAATGACACAATTTTGGACACGAAGGATTAGTAAGCTGAAATGGCAGTGGGCATGTCACATAGCTCGAAGAACCCGCGGCCGTTGGGGCAGAAAGGTTCCCGACTGGAGACCACACGCTGGAAAACACATCATAGGACGACCCTCCACTAAATGGAAAGACGACCTAATAAAAGTTGCTGGGAACCGTTGGGTGTAGGCAGCACAAGATCATAAGTGTGAATCGATACAAAATATTTACCTTTTCAGCACAAAAAAGTCAAAGAACGCTGATTAACGCGTGTTTGAATAAACCCTTACCAATTTTTGTATAGGCCTTACTTTTAAATGAAAACCAGTGTTGTTTGATACAAAAATATTAAAAATCGATAAAAAAGACTTAATAATTTTACGATAATTTTTAAAAGCTTAATCGACAGGAAGAATAATATCCAAGATCATTATAAATTACCTTCAACGTCTCTTTAATACCTTAATATTCATACATCTTCAAAAGGGTAAAGGAAAAGTGAACCATCAATTAACGTGAACTTCCACAATAACAATTATCGAACGGCTTCCGAGGCGTTGAAATGTTGTTCGGACCATTTATGTGATTCTCGGTCGATGAACTCAAAAGAAATTTAAATAGCCGGTTTTATTTCCTAGGGCAATTATTTGTTCTTATAAAAGTCATCCGCTTGTAATTGTCGACTTTTACGTACTACTTTGATTGTTTTTTTATGGTAGACTTTTTAACAGGGCATTTTTTACAAGCTTTTTATTAAATTGCAATGTATGTATGTTTGTCCGGGTGGAATCTTGCAGCTGAATTTTAAACCCGTTCCCCTCAACCGATTGAGCTGAAATTTTAAATACTTAACTTTGGTGACAATGCAATAATATGGTACCATGGAGGTGGTCCCATGATGGAGATGGATGCTAGACAACGGAACTTCTGATTGGATTATAGTAGTGTGATTATAGTAGTGTAGTGGCTCATTTGAGTCTGCTTGCGGTTCCGATTATGACTTTTTAGAAGCTTGTTTTGAAAAAGTAATTTTTCAACAAGCAACTTATTATTTTGAATAAAATATTTATTTAAGTGACTGAAAAATACGAGGTTTTCTCAATTAGTCTATTTATGTACTATTATATTTTTACTATGTTTAATTACTTACCTAAACTCTAGACTGATTTAAATAGTTTCCTAGTTAAAACTGAAACGAGTACCACTTTCACCAAAGTAAAATAAACAAAACCGGTCAAGTGCGAGTCGAGCTCGTGCGCCGAGGGTTCCGTACCTACCCATTGTCCTCTAAATTGTATGAGCGCCCATGCAACTCAAAGGTTCATATAGGTTTTCGACCCAAAACCTATAGGATACTTCTGGTTGATCTAGAATTGTCAACTTTGGTTAAAAGCAAGCATAGCACAAGTAAAGGGATTATTCCGAAAAATAATAAACATATAAAATTAAGGTAAATTTGGTACTTCCTAGTGTTTGCGAAAATCTAAATTTGCCCATATCTTTTTATCGTGTTGACTCAGGACCTTCATTTTTATACACCTAATAGGGACTATAGATCTTAGTATCTTGTATAAATTTCAACTTGCTAGGTGGAACCGTTCCTGAGAAAATCGGTGGTGACATACTGACAAACGGATAGACGGACAAGAAAGTGATCTTACGAGGCATGCCTTTTAAGTTCTGTCGTTTCCATATTTTCCGGCAATTTTGAATTTGGAACTGTTCTATATTCGAATGTGTTTACATTTTGAATCTCAAAACAGTTGAAAGTATTAGGATTAATGCTATTGTTTAGTCACAGTTTCGATTTGAATCTGTCAGGTCACGTACGAAAATGAATCTTTCTAAGGAAAATGTTCGTGCAATAATTTTCTACAACTTTAGAAGAGGCCTGACACGGCTTCAGTGTTTAGAAGAGCTAACATCTGTGTTCAGTGATGTAGCCCCATGTCTGCGGACTGTCGAACGCTGGTATTTAGAATTCCAGCGTGGACATACTAGTGTTAGTGACAGATTTCGCGAAGGACGCCCAAAATCCGCCTTCACTGAAGATAACATCATTGCTGTGAGACAACTAATTCTCGAAGATCGTCATGTGACGTATCGAGAGATAGAGGCTCTATTAGGCATCTCAGGGACAACCATTCAGAAGATCTTGCATGAAGCGCTTGGTGTGAGAAAGCTAGTTTGCCGTTGGATACCGCATCTGCTTTCCGACGATCACAAGGCGGCCCGCGTCAGATGGTGTAAGAAAACTCTGCAAAGGTTCAACCGAGGGGAGTCAAATCACGTCTACGACATCATAAGTGGTGACGAATCTTGGATCTATGCCTACGATCCTGATTCCAAACAACAATCTACAATCTGGGTCTTTCAAGACGAGCCAAAGCCGACTAAAGTTGTTCGTTCTCGAAGCACTTCAAAGAAGATGGTGGCCACGTTCGTTGGAAAAACCGGCCATGTTGCGACTATTGCACTTGAAGATCGTAGAACGGTTAACGCAGAGTGGTATACTACAGTTTGTTTACCACAAGTCATCGCCGAACTTCGAAAATCTAACTCAAAGCGACGCATCATCCTGCACCACGACAACGCAAGCTCACACAGCGCTCGTCAAACGATTGAGTATTTGAAGCAGGAAAAAGTAGAAATTCTTGACCATCCTCCATACAGTCCTGACCTAAGCCCTAACGATTTCTTTACATTTCCTAAAATTAAGAAAAGTCTTCGTGGTCAAAGGTTCCAGTCCGGTGAAGAAGCAGTCGACGCTTTCAAGTCAGCCATTTTGAACACCCCCACTTTAGAGTGGAATAAATGTTATAATAACTGGTTTGAGCGAATGGTGTGACTGAATGTTTGAGTGTATTAAGCTACGCGGTGAATACTTTGAAAAACAATAAAAAGTTCTATAAGGTTCTAGTTGTGTTTTTTTCTTCAAACGACAAAACTTAAAAGGCATGCCTCGTATAAGGATTCCTTTATTTAACTTTTGAGGTACGGAACCCTAAAACACTATTAGTGTCATTTTGTTTTATTTAGAATATTTCGAGATTAAACTCGGGCAAAGTAATGTTGCCATTAGATTAAAGACCAGTATATTTAGGTCCTAGTAGTTATATGTTTTAATTCTTGACATTTACCCAGCGCTATCTAGCAGGGCTTGTTATGTAAAGCTTCTAACTATGGGAATTGGGAACCAGTTAACTGATAGTTTACTTTTTTGTTTTATAAAAAAAATTATTATGTAATTATTATTTTTATTTATGATTTTTATTAACTCGGCTCAGAAAAGCCGGAGAATAACTGAGTTGCACGGGCCTAAGCCAGTACCCCTCAGTGGTTCGGGTGATATCATTTTGAACCGTTGTACATGGTAGTGTAGATGATAATTCGGTGGATAGGGCAGTCTGCAAGAACTTTCTTACAATCCTGCATGTATTCAAAATTACTGCCTTCTACAATAAGGCAAAGGTATGTTTTGGGAGATCCAGAAGTGAGAGGGACTGAAACAGTTGATTTGGGATGACACTTGTAGAGGATAAAACTATTGGGACTATTATTATTATTATCTTCCACCTTTATTATGCGCATCGCCAAGGAGTGGAATGCCTTACCTGAGTTTGTTTCCTGATAACTACAACCTAGGGATCTTCAAGTCACGAGTGAATAGGTTTCTTCTAGGCAAGCGTGTACCATCGTATAGTAGAGGAGACCGTGGAGGTCGACCTTCACCGATCTGATAACCAGATGAGACGTATTTTTTATCAAATATAATTTATAAACAAATATGCCTATAATTACTTGCCTATCTAAAAGTGCTTATGGCTATTTTTAATTAAATTAACTTTAATCGATTTTTTTTTCATCACTTTCATTCTTTTATAACCAAATGAATTTTATTTCACTGTTAGTTTTTAACACACAGAATATGCCTCAGTAGGCTTGCCTACCCATTTCTGTGTATAGCTCTAGGTGACTCCATCGTACTGCTAACTTATCGAAAGTTATATCAAATTTTAGATTATTTTATTACAAAATCAGTCATATTTCAAAATCATTGCCTGCAAAAAATCATACATATAGTACTGTTGCCTAGCTAAAAACTTTTAGAGAGCACTTTTAGATAGGCAAGTAATTATAGGCATATTTGTTTATAAATTATATTTGATAAAAAATATGTCTCATCTGTCATTATCAGATCGGTGAAGGTCGATCTTCACCGGCTCTTAGACCAGTAGACTGTATCATCGCTTACCATCAGGCGAGATACTGGTCAAACGCTAGCCTATAATTTATAAAAAAAAAAGTTTACTCACTACAAGGACTTGCAATTTAAACTACAAATAATGACGGAGTGTAATTTCTAAATTACAATTATTAAATAAATAATGTATTTGTAAATTTTAACTACTTTATTTTTAAAATTTGTTTACGTAATATGTAGGTACTTACTGCTCTGCTGTACGCGCCGTAAGCGCCCTGTTAACCTGTCAGGTTCATTAAACGAGCGGGGTTATTGAACGGTTCCTAGTAACTTTGTAGTAATCTTTGATATCGCACAATACGCTAGTTCTCTAACTTTACGACTGGAGTTTTACGAGATGATAAAACGAGAATATATTGGATACATTGATTTTTTATTTTTTGTGTAGAAACCGTCCCTTCATTATAATTAGTTTAACTTACTTAAGTAGTTATTATATAACTAGCTGTTGCCCACGACTTCGTACATACGCGTTATACTCCTAAATGTGTAGGTAACCTAGAAATAAAGCTAAACTCACTCTTGCAGCTTGAAATCCCATTTTTATCCTAAGGGAATTGATTTATGGCATAAAAGGTAGCCTATATGGTAATCCAGGTTATAATCTACGTATATACCAAATTTCATCAAAATCAGTTCAGCCGTTACGACGTGATTGAGGAACAAATAAACATCCAAACTTTCACATTTATAATATTAGTATGATATTGATGATAGTGATGATTAGTGGACTCGCCCCGTCTTCGCTCGGATTTTATCAAAATAAAATATAGCCCATTATCACTCAGGGATTATGAAACTTCCTATAAGTTAAATAATTTTCAGAATCGAATCAGTAGTTTCGGAGATTGTGCTTAAATCCAAACAAAGAAACAAACAAACTCACAAGCTCTTTATAATATTAGTATAAGTAGATAACATAGCTCGAAAATCTGACGGCCGTTGGGGCAGAAAAGTTCTAGAGTGAAGACTACGCACATACTGCGGCCCTCACTTGATGGAAAGACGACCTGATAAAGGTTTCTGGGAGCCGTTGAGTGCAGACAAGATTTGTCTCGGTTACTCTGGAATGTGCCGCCCTAACTAATCTATGGGAGAGATCTATGCGTAAATTTATATTTTATTATGCTTTTGTCTCGCTTTTCTTTCCTTATGTGCAGTTACAAATATAGACTTTCTTTCTTTCATCATCCACCACGACCAAGTGCTATTCATTTTACGTCATCAAATTCAAAAATAATATAAATCGTGCTAAGATGATAATCAGATCTGTTAAAAAAAATTAGAACAATATTCAAATCATACACCTAAATAGATAGAAAGATAACCCTTTATTGTTTAATCACACTTAAATTAACAACAAATAACAAGACACGCGAGAAGAGAGACATGGACGCTCACGAAGGAGACTGTGTACAGGATTATAGTCGCACAGAGAGCCATGGAGCGCGCCATGCTCGCCATCACACTGCTAGACCGAGTCTCCTATACCGGAATTCGCAAGCGGACTAAATTCAAGACGTTAGCAAGCGTGTATTGGGACTCAAATGGAGTTGGGCAGGACATGTGGCCAGGCGCGGTGATGACAGGTGGAGCTGGGTGCTGACTGAGTGGTGGCCCCGAGATGGAACCAGGAATGCAGGTCGTCCACCGGCAAGATGGGTCGATGACATTATAAAAATCGCAGGTCGTATGTGGGTTAGAACAGCGCAGGACAGAGGTGAATGGCGACAACGAAGAGAGGCCTATGCCCAGCAGTGGGATGAGAAAGGCTGACGAAGATGATGGTGATGAACAAGACACGCGGAAATGCAAGTGTCGGTCTTATCGCTAAAAGTGACCATATACACATTAGATATTAAAACGATGTGAATGTAGCGTTTATTGTTTACCTACGCGCGTGCATGCAATAGCTAACCCGCTGCAAACTACTTTCATCCCTAAGGTACGACAGCAAATATGACTCGCATTCCGACCAGTTATAATCCCACTTGTACACGTAGTACTAGATAGAAAACCTACAAATCCCACCACAGATAATAATTATAAATATTTATTCCGAATCTGATATCCACATATACAATAAAGAGTCACTGACATAGCCCAGAGGATGCTTAAGGTCAAACAACTGACAGCTGTTGGTGCAAAAAGGCTCTCAAGTGGAGACCACACATTTTAAAGTACAGCGTAGGACGACCCCCTACTAGATGGAACAACGTCCTGATAAATGTTTGCTGAGAGTCACTGGGTCAGGCCGCACAAGATCAGTCACTCTGGAGATCAATGGGGAGGCCTAGCTGTGACGTCATATATTCCGGATCTTAGTGTTGTGGTCCTGATACATATCTCTGATACAGGCAATCTAAGATTGTGATCGAGCTGCATGTATGTGACTATTCTGTATTATTTATTATCTTAAGTTTATGTTAACGTAAAATACTCTAACGTCTTCCTCAATGATACTACGATGAACAAAGTATCAACATACTAAAAATCTACATGTAACCCCTTGGCTACACTATGTTCCTACCCATGCTACTTGCCTTGCCGCGATGTTGCCGCGATTAATGTTGTAGGTGGCCAAACATATCCCTCCTCGCGCGATAGGTAGGTATAGGTACGAGGTTTCAATAGGTAGGTATGTAGGTGTACTGCACAGATAAATAATATACTTACTACGGTATTAAGTTCCTACCTACTAGTGAATTTCATGATTGGAATGAACATACCTAGATGTACCTTTTGTTCTTTTCCCGTTTTGTTTACTAAACAAACAAAAATAGAATAAAACTCTCTATACTTAAATACCTACCTACCTACAAGACAAACTGATAAAAACCAATATCAACTTTAAAATTTTAACGACGAAATTAACTTACGAATTTGTTACACCTATCAAAAATTAATAATTAGAATTGTGTTCTATGACAACGTTATGTCTGATACTGATAACAAACTTATCGCTATTGACTCATATACTCAACGAAGTTAGCCACGTGCCGCACTGCTATGTCTTAATTTACAACGCCAGCGCACTCATACGCATGAAGGTCGCGCTGTCGCTGCTCGCGCTAAGCACTAGAAGGTTTGTAAGGTTTGTAGAGATGGGTGACGGGTGATGAGCCATACAACTTTATAATGTATTTTGTAGCGTATTAGGTGCTAATAAGCATAGCAGGTGTCAGAAGCGGTTTGAGTACTGTGTTGTCTTGGTTGTGTGAGCTAGTACTGTTTTGCATAATGTGTAAAATGTATACGTATAATATCGACGAATGTGAGTACCCAGACAAACCCTGCACGGTTTTTTTGGTATAATATTAAGGTTCATGTACTAACATTGTAGTAAATAAATAAATAAAAAAATGAGATAGGTAATTAGGTATGGTTATGTCTGGTAATAGTGGTAATACGAAACCCTACTTATCTTATGTTTTATCTTATAAATTCATTCTATAAATTTTAACGTGGATAAGCTATTCGCATTAATGTTGCCGGCCCTTTAACTCTTGCACAAAAAACCAACAAGTGCATGAGCATGAGAAGTAACGTGGCCACATTACGTCCCTGCCCACTTTCCTCGCGCCAAGGCGAATAACGTGGCTACATTACATCCCTGCCCACTTTCCTCGCGCCAAGGCGAGTAATGTGGCTACGGGGTAAAGTGCAGTCTTTAACAAGGTAACATGAACTTAAAAGATAATAAAACTTTATGGACCATACCCAAGTTTCTAACCCTGTTTGTTCTAAAGTGCACCAGTATGTCAACAGTAAAACTGATCGTCAGTTTTACAGATGTTGACAGGGTTTACGAGTGAACTTAATAATGTGCTTAACCACAGAGATATAATATATTTATTGCTTAACCAACGAAGTTAGGTATTCGTTAGAGTTTTTAAAGCTTACGACTATTATAAATACAGAGCTTTACAGAGCTACCACGCGTCAACGATTTCTTTGTACAAGCCTAGAACTTGGACAAAATCTTCTCACAGAAGCTTGCGCAAACTTTGCCTAGCCTTGCGCAAGCCCCGAAATTGTAATAAATTCAATAGTCATTTGTACATCTTTTTTATGTTCTGTTTTCTGAATACTAGTGGTTTGCCCCGAACTGAGATCTCGCGAGTCTCCCATAAAAACAATAAAAAGTTTAAGTTTTATTCAAACGGTAACTCATGAGGAGTTCATGTAAATTGGTTATCCTTTTTTGGGGTAAAAATTGCAGTTTTCTGGATTTCAGACTTTTTCCTATAGTTGTGTCACTAAAAATATACATAATTTCAGCACTGTGGGATCACTGCGAATTTTGTCAAAGTTCTTTTTTTATTATGGCTAATAACTTAAAAATTACAAGGTTTAAACTAAAAATAAATACAGGGTCGGAATGCACTTATAAATACCTTTTATTAGACGTGCCATTTGACCAGATAGTCCCATTTTGATCGCCCCCACTCACATTTTTCGCTCATTTAGTCACACCAAAATATACCAAATTTCACAATGATCAGATAAACGCTTTGAAAGTCATCCTCGGACAAACAAACTTACACACATACAGGCAAATCAGCGTTGTACGTATGTCAAGTATGTACATACTTGTTGATTTAGAGGCAATATTGGCAATTGGCCACCTCCGTGGCACAGTGGGCGAATAGCCAGCTTAGACGCAGGAGGTTGCCGGTTCGATTCCCGCCGCGGAACAAATGTTTGCACGATTTACACATATTTGTTCCGGGTCAGGATGTTTCTCTATTTAATCTAAGTATGTATCTACAAAAAAAAATGTATATAAGTATTCTATTAGTTATCTGGTTCCCATAGTACAAGCTCTGCTTAGTTTGGGGTCAGATAGCTCTGTGTGAAATGTCCGGCATTATTATTATTAATAATAATATATTATATGTTTATGTTTTGTTAAATAGATTTTTCTAGTAAATTTTTTATTAGCATAATCATTTATTGCTTGTGAAACTAGGCTTGATATATTTGGTGTTCATAAATTATTTCAGCTTTCCACCAGACACTGAATAAATCTTCTATTGTAATTTATCATTATTTAGATGTATGTACAAGCCTTAGTTTTATATTAGCATCAGCATGGCATAACCAGATAATTCAAACTTGTGTGAAGTTGTAAATTACCTACAATTCCACAAATCACCTTAAATGACATGCACCTTACTTCGGCACGTTTCACATCTTTATCCGTGCCCTTTTCTTCCCTTTATCACTAAGGGCCATTTGGAGCATTTCACTAACAGCATACAAAATATGGAGTAGTACCTACCTCTAAATAGAAATATCTGTATCATGCTTGCACAGATTCAATCGATATTTTTGTTTGTTGTCTGACTTGCAATTGAAATGTATAAATCATGTAATCATGTACTTAACCAAAAAATTTGAAGAGTATCATTATTAAAGTCTAGAAACTCTTCGAATTCAATACCACGATGACAGTGACTAGTAAATTATGCAGGGACTGACTAAACTCTGTTTACGAAGTGGCCATATAATGTTTTTTAATAAGTAGGTAGTGTTCTTGTTCTAATAACCATGAACTTCATAAGTATTTCAAGGCAAACGGCATGGCTATACTTATGGGATTATCATGGAATACGTCTCTTTATTAGCGTAAATTACCATCGTAGATGTATAATGACTATAACATTACTGGCATATAATAATTAAACATTAATAAAAACAACACTTTAGGGCTACTATATAGCGATATTCTCACGACTTTATTACTCGCTGTGATGGGCATTCTTAGATCTCTTACTCAGTAATAGAAATAGAATAATATTTATTTTGTGTCCATTTTTACATTCTATGAATACAACAGTTATACTTATACCAAAATTAAATACAAGACTACAAAATAGGTTGTCACTCAGCGGTGTGCCACTGCAACATATAGCTACTGTAGCGCTGGTATTATGTGACGCCTTTAGTGCGTATGAGCAGCAGAAAATAGAAACACGCGTTTACAATATTAATTAACATATAAAAGTTTGAAAGTACACAGAATCGTGAAGTAGTCCTACCTAGTAAAGTACCTTTAATATACCAATTCTTGTCCTGTCTTGGGTTGATCACATCCAGATCAATGACTCTCCTGATGCCCGGCCCATCCAGCAGCGGGTGGTCTGCCAGCACTGCATATGCTCTCTCTTAGTTGCGTTCCTTATTCCGTCAGACCATTACCATGCCGTTACCATGTTAAGTGTTCGAACCATGGTAATTTTAATTAACCAACTTCAAAAAAGGTTCTAAATTCAACTGTATTTTTTTTATGTTTGTTACCTCAGTACTTTTAACTGGGTGAACCGATTTTGATGATTATAATAATAATATATTCATTTATTATCTCTCACAAGTTGTTTCTTACGTCTAATTTACAAAGGCAAGTTTGTGTGGTGTCAAACAAACATTGTGAGAGACTGGTGCCTGAAGTAGGTTCATAGGAACCTGGGCCCGTAGCCAAATTACATTCGCTGCGAATCTATTCGATTTCTACATACATTTGCTGTCGCTGTATCACGTGGGATTTCTATAGCATGTGTCAAATCCCATACATTTTCGGACGTATCGACTAGCGTCATCGCTTATCGACTGTAACTTGGCTAAGCCCTCTGTAGTACAGGTCACCAGGCCCCCACTCTGCGAGTGTGAAAAACAAAGGCTTGTCTGTGAAGCAGACATTGTGTTGCTGTGATGATTCTTTTTTTATTTTAAGGCCGGTGCTTCCCGTGTGGACCCATTTCAATTTAGTCCAGTTCTGATATTGGCATCCATGAGAAAAGCATGTCTTAATTTTTATGGTTCCTTACCTCACAAGGTAAAAAAAGGAACTCTTATAAGATCACTCTCTTGTCCGTCTGTCCGTGTGTCAACACCAATTTTCTCAGGAATGGGTGGGCCTGTAAGTTGTAATTTATACCATATAATAAGGACTATAGTCCCTATTAGGTGTAAAAAAATTAAGATCCTGAGTCAACACGATAACAAGAAATGGGCAAATTTAGATTTTTGCAAAAACTTGTTAGTAGCAAAATTTACCTCAATTTTCAAATTGTTTATTTTTTTGGAATTTTTCCTTTACTTGTGCTGTAAGAACTTGCTTTTAACCAAAATTGACAATTCTAGGTCAACCGGAAGTACCCTATAGGTTTTCGTTGATCTGAATCACGAAATTTGGCCAAAAACAAGGTAGCACAAATAAAGGAAAAATTCCGACAAATAAAAAAAAACTTGAAAATTAAAGGGTGTCCACATACATAGTTGACGCCAATTAAGATAGTGATGTGAGTAGTATGGGCGCTCTTACAATTTAGTAAATAAATAAAATTGTGCTGTTATAATGGGTAGGTACGGAACCCTCGGTGCACGAGTTTGACTCGCACTTGACTGGTTTTTTTTTTCTCTAATCTGAAGTCGGTTATATCTTTTGTTAAAAAGTTACTTGTATCATTATTGGGATACCGTTTTGGAACCTATAATATTAGTAACACTTCCAGTGTTACAATAATTCTAGAATGTAAAACTACTTCCCTAGTTAGTTATTTATGGTTTCCATTATTTTAATTGAAAAATTTGTTACACTGAGGTAATAGTTAGACGGATACCTGACATCAATTCCATTAATTTTAAAATTGACTATGAAAAATTCAAATTGTTTTTATTGATTGTTTCTGGAGTGTTTTGTGCCTAGATGTGATTATTTTAATAACCTTAATGGTTTATCGGTAGGTACTTATTAAATCTTCGTTTAAAAAACCATAACTAATTAATTCATGACGTCAAGTCAAGATGTTTTGTTACTATTATACTCTACTATAGTTTCAACAAAAAAATACACGTGTTATTTGCATGTTATTATTAGTCTTTTTCATGGAAAATACATTAAGTACCCTATGTTTACATAAATTATTATTTCCACCTGTACTTTAGTACATTTATGGTAGATATATTCATGAGATTATAACGAGTTTATTGGCGTGACAATGTTAACGTCGCCTCCTGGCATAATTGTATAAGAGAGATCTTATAAACACTTTGTGTGCGTGTAGTTCAGATGTTAATTAAACAAACTGTATCTTAGCTGTATTACAAATATAAAACTGTTTAGCGTTAGTTTATCAGTGTGAGAAAAAATCCACTGTATCCAGCCTACAAACTTTACCTAGTTATAAAAAAAATATTTTTAAATGAAATATTTGCTCGCGATCTACAGGAAGACTCAGGCATCAAACCCGGCCAGTTTACAAAGGATTTTAATCAATGTCTGTGTTGCCTAATTGTAGCAAGATTAAGTACACATTGAAAATTAATTCGACTGTGTACTTCATATATTATAAAGTTTTATAATGGTTTACCGATTGTGATGGTGTTGAGTTAAATTTTTAAGTGATCTCTCGAAATTGATAGAAGTCTTACATTAATATTAATCTAAACCTTTTAACCAAATTTGTTGATTGATTGTTTATCAGATAGAAACATAATCCGTACAAAACACAAAAGCAGAAACCAGTTTTCATTTGAACAATTTTGTAGCACAGTTTCGCAGAAACTACACTGAAATATTATTTCATTATTGGTTTTCCTAGAATGGTTTCCGAATAGACACAGTTTTAGAAGCAATTTGGCAACTATGCTGCCACAAACCCGACTAATTAGAGCATCAAGCAACTAGAAAGTGAAATAACTGCACATAAGTCACTATTTGGCTGGCCGCTGCATAATTTTACATATACTTACAGACTAGGGACAGTGGAGAGAAGGTAAGTGCATTCACATGCACTTACTGCTGGTTAAAGATTTTTAAATTTTTTTTAGATATTATTCTCCTTTACTTTCCTGGGGCATTTGTGATAATTTTTAACATAAATTTTTACTATTCCAAAGATAAAGTTAGTTTAATTTTACGTATAATAAGTATCTAACAGCTGTGACATCACAAACTTGTTTCAAGGTTAGTTTTGAAACCTTTAAATAAATTATTTTAGTATTACGGAAATAGTAAAAGTAGTCGGTTGGCACATCGACTAATACCAGTATATCAACTTAACAAGTTATTGACATATTAAACTCCCTGTTGTGTGTTCGGTATGTTTCACGGCTGGAGAGTTTAGTCAAATGGTTCACGTGAATGATCCCAATCTACAGGGTCCTATAAGTTCGTCCGACCGCGAAAACCGGGGCGCAATCATTCCGGCTCAAGTGAATTCTGCGGGATATAACAGTTCACTATTAGATAGATAGTTTAAAAGTATTTTGCGACTAAGAGTTTTAGGATTCTCGAGTGGAGACCACGCACTGGAAACCGCAGCGTAGGATGCCTGGATGGAAAAATGATCTGATAAAGTTTTGCTGGAAGCTGGAGCTGTAAAGGCCGCACAAGACCGGTAATTAGAGAAATCAATGGCCTACGAGTCTTAAGCGGTAGACTCCGTATGAGTATAAATAAAATATTGATTAAATATAAATAATGAGATGCTAGTATAATAATTGTTTGATATGGTGCCTGCAGGTTCGTTTTATCATCGCACCGCTCGCCATCGGCAGGGAATCCATCCACACACCTTGGACACGATCTGGTCGCGTACTGTGAGGTTCCAGAGGAATTTCTTCCCGCAAACACTTCGCTTGTGGAATGGTCTCCCTGCCAAGGTTTTCCCTAGGGACTAAAATATGGGGTTCTTCAAAAAGGGTGTTTTGAAAATTTTAAAGGGTCAGCAACGCGCGACTGTTGCGTCTTGGTGTTACAAACGTCCATAGGCTACGGTAACCGCTTACCATCAGGTGGGCCGTATGCTTTTTTGCTACCTTAGTGGTATAAAAGGAAATATATATATATGGCGATTGAGATTTAAAAAGTTTGTAAGATTAACATTGTTTTTATGACTTACCTAGGTATTTTCGTTCCAGCTTGGATCTTCAATTCTCAGTGGCAGGTGCACAAATAATAAAAAAACGTTTCTTTCGAACTAAAGCACAAAAGTTAGTAAGTTATGGTTTATAATGGCAGCATATGAAGGTTAACTGGAAGAGAATGCTATCTAGCATTAAGTTTGCCTATGTACAGATTATTTTATTTTGTGCAATACAGAATTTTTTATTCATTCCTTCATTCATCTGACTTGGCGTATCGTATTTGTGTATTTTCAAAAAACGGTCATGTGTAGAGAAAGTGATGAAGATAGAAGAGAAGAATAAAAGATAGAACTTCTAAAATTACGAGCTCTTCGGGGTTTAAACCCGCCGTCTGTCAAACCCCGATGAATCTTGAGATTTTTCTGTAATGAAACACGTCAACGATTTCTTTGCACATGCCTAAACATTATCATCACTGAAGCTTGCGCATTTGCGCAAGCCTAAGCAAGAAATACGCTTATCATCAAAAAAATCGAAACAGTACTGCAAGTACCATTCAGGCGGCATTTATATAAAAAAAGGATTGATGACAAATTCTTCCTGCAGTGGCTGATAAAACTTTACAATAAAAATACGTATTTGCTGTATAAATATAAATAAATATATATTGCTCGACATTTCACACAGCGCTAAACTAAGCAGGGCTTGTACTATGGGAACCAGATAACTGATAGAATACTTATATACTTTTTTTTGTAAATGCATACTTATAATAAATAGAGAAACAACCAGACCCGGAACAAATATCAGTAGATCGTGCAAATATTTGTTCCACGGCGGGAATTGCACCCGTTACCTCCTGCGTCTCAGCCGGCTATTCGCCCGGTTTCATTAGTGGAATCATGTTTTTGATATTTGCAAATACATCAAATATTTTGTCAATTAAAGCGATAGCTACACGAATACGATACGTACGTCAAGTGACGTGGCACTTATTGCTATTATTTTATGTGTGAATTGAATTTATAGTTTTCTTTTTAATAAGAACAAAGCTAAAAATATTGTTGCTAATAAGAAAAAAAAATCATATAAGCAATTTATTTCATATGCTTATTTGGCGATTGTGAGCAAAAAATCTGTGACGTCAATACAACAGGTTATTTTGGTAGGGCTTATATCGACTATAATATTGACTTAGGAATATATAATATTTCAAATGTATCTTTATATCTAAATGCATTAAACAAAGTCGGGTTGGTTACACCATTTATAACTGGAGAACGGCAAAACCGATTTTTATAATCTTTGATTTGTTGTATTTGTCTCCGCCCCGAATAGCAGAATAACTAATAAAACATCTGAAAAATACACAAAAAAATATTTACGAAGCATATTCATTTCTCGAACTCTAACAGCTAATGATGACCAATTAACAATTCTACTGGTGACGTACATTGGCAGCCCGCGTCATATGTATGAATATGCGCAAGATACAATGACTTTAGTCCTTAATGTACACAATAGATTACAGACAAAACCCTGAATTTAATTCAGCTAATAAGTTAAAACAACATTTTTTGATTCTAGGGCGAAACGAAGTTCGCCGGGTAAGCTATTAAAAATATATTTTTGGAGCCCTGCTTTACTATAGATCTATGTAGACATAGAGTAGACTTGACCTATGTACTAATTATAGACTGGATTCTAATGATAATGATGACGTAGTAAATGACTTTGCTTATATTAACCAAATTAAACAAAGTCAAATTAATTTTGTTGTTTTGGATTTTCGTTAGGTTTTTGACCTCGGAAGGTCTACTAATCCATGAGCGAGACAAAGAGATAGAGTCAGATATTCTGACTCTACCTACGTCACAAATCAGAGGTATCTGAACATAACGGAAAAAAACGATTAGCGTATGGATTTATTTGCGCGAGCCTTGCGTAAGCCTATAAATTTGACCAAATTCTTAGCACAGAAGCTTACGCTGGTCTTGCACAAGTCTAGAAATTTGACCAAATTCTTCCCACAAAGACTTACGTAAGCCTTGCACAAGCCTATAAATTTGAACAAATTCTTCCCATAGAGGCTTACGCAAGCCTTGCACAAGCCTATAAATTTGAACAAATTCTTCCCATAGAGGCTTACACAAGCCTTGCACAAGCCTATAAATTTGAACAAAATCTTCCCATAGAGGCTTACGCAAGCCTTGCACAAGCCTATAAATTTGAACAAATTCTTCCCATAGAGGCTTACGCAAGCCTTGCACAAGCCTATAAATTTGAACAAATTCTTCCCATAGAGGCTTACGCAAGCCTTGCACAAGCCTATAAATTTGAACAAATTCTTCCCCTGCTTGCTCAAGCCTTGTATAAGCCAGGCTTGCACAACGCTTACGCAAAGAAATCGTTGAAGTGTATGGGACCCATTAGAAGCATTCATGTGACCGGTTACAACCCCTTAAGCCTATAGATAATAGAAAACTAACTCGATGTACCTATGAATTGTTAGTTTTAGGACGTGCTAGTTTCCTCACGATGTTTTCCTTCACCATTTTAAGCACGTGTAAATGCGCACATACTTATTTTGATTAGCAAAGTTCATTACTTTACGGCCGGGAATCGAGCTCGAAACCTCCGAATCGGAAGTCAGGGTACATTCCATTAGATCACTAAAATTCTTGTTGTTTTAATATGGAGCTTATTATAGAAATAGAACTATAAAAATGTTTATTTTGTGTCCATTTTTACATTCTATGAATACAACAGTTATACTTATAGCAAATACAAGACTACAAAATAGGTCGTCACTCAGCGGTGTGCCACTGTAACATATAGCTACTGTAGCGCTGGTATTATGTGACGCCTTTAGTCCGTGTGAGCAGCAGAAAATAGAAACACGCGTTTATTATTATTAAATATATAAAAGTTTATAAGATTAGAAGAAGAAAATATTAAGAAGAACACAAAAAACAAAATAATAAATTTAAATAAAATATTATTACACAATAACTACTAAAGATTGCACATACCTAACTTATTAAACCAGACTATTTATGAGATAAAAACGAATTATAAAAATAACAGTAAAATACACAACTAATTTCTGCAAATTATTAAATAAATAAAATTTTTTTTTGCGAGGAATTATTAATATAATTTACTGAACAAAAGTAACTTTTGCAACTAAATCAAACTAAATGTAGGCCCAGAACGACTACCTTCTGCTGGAGTAATTTGTGAAAGCAATAGAAATTTCATAAGTGAAATTTTAAAAGTGTTAACCGATTTTGCAGTTCGAACTGGTGGAGGTAGATTATTCCAGCATTTCGTGGCAGCATATCGGAAGCTATTACGAAAAGCAGACGTTCTGTGTCGTGGACAGATTAAATTAAAAAAAAATTAAGAATTATAAATTCGTTTGTATGTTACAACATTATTTAATATTATTTAAGGTATGATCATTATTATGTACTCAAGGTCAGGAATATTCTTTCTTTTTATAACGTATTATATACATTTATTAACAGAAATAATTACAGTTATATAATATATAACTATAAAATACAGAAGAAACAGTTAAATCATCTAAAAACCGTTTGTAACGGTTTTTTTACCACACTAATATTATACATGCGAAAATTTGGATGTTTGTTTATTTATTTGTTTGCAACTCAATCACGTCGTAACGGCTGAACCTATTTCGATTAAATTTTGTGTGTACGTAGATTATAACCTGGATTACCACATATGCTACTTTTTATTACATAAATCTGGTCCCATGGGATAAAAATGGGGTGTCAAGTCAAGTTGCAACAGCGAGTTTAGCTTTATTTCTAGGTTACCTACACATTTAGTAGAGTAACGCGTACAAAGTCGTGGGCAACAGCTAGTTTATTATAAATTCATCAGTAGTTCCACATTTTCAATTAATAATTTTTATAAATTAGTTATTTTATACATTATTCGCTAGTTAGTGTTTATGTTATTTATCCTCTATATGTAGTGTAGTTTACATTATTTGTATGTATTTAAGTTTATTATTATTAGGTATAATCAAAACGTTTATTGTATTTAATAGGTTATGTTTATGTATGTTAAAGGTACTCTTACACCGCCGTCTTTTGATTTCCGTTTACCCTGTTCATCCAAACGTTGTCTGGAAGAAATCGCTTTTAGCAATAAGACCGCCCATTGTACCGTGATTTATTGTATATTTCCTGTGTATTATTATTTAGTATTCTGTTTTCTTATTTGGTGAGCAATAAAGATATCAATCAACAATATTAATAGAGATTAACACCTTATAAATTATGTTATACTGTTACACACAATCCTGTTTGCTGGTTGTTTGACACCATGGGCTTTCAGCCTCGTCATTATAACTTTTTTTTGGCTGTAGGTACATAGAAAATGACATACTGGCACACTACATTTACATATTTTTTTGTATTTAAACACGATCAAATGATAATTTTTAATAAAGCATTACAGCTGATAGTATCGCCTAATAATAAGGCTCAAGGTCGTATTTTTTTCGAGATCGAATCAGAAATCAGGAGACCAGTACACATACTAAGGTCACAGACGTAGCCAAGAGAATTAACAAGCTGAACTGGCAGTGCTTGTGGTACATAGCTCGAAGAACTGAAGGCCGTTGAGCCAGAAAAGTTCTATGGTTGAAACCACGCACTGCAAAGCGCAACGTATGATGGCCTCCCACTAGAAAAGACAACCTGATTAAGGTTGTTCGAATCTATGGGAGAGGCCTATGTTCAGCATTTTACGTCTTCTAGCTGAATGATGATGACTTCAGCTTGTTGGTCCTCTGGGCTTTGATTTGTCTACAAATCTTCTCATTCCTGATGTGATCTCGTAGCTAATTCCAAGCGCAACCCTTGCCTTAGCACTCCGAATTACCTTGAACCCTTACATAGTGAGAAAGACCACGTTTCTGAGCCATAGTCATCATTAGTGGCACACACTGATCAAACATGGACTGATTTGTCGATAATTATAAAAATAACTTTCACATCGAAAAGTTAATGTCCTATTATTCTCCATTTCATGAAGAGCATATTCGGGTGAATGGAGTTTAGATATACAGTCAATTGTTCAACTTCCGGTTTACTTCCCTTCATTATGTAAAAGACATCATCCACGTATCTCTTCCATAACTTTATATCATGAGCTGTAAGATCTAATTTAGTTTCAAAATGTTCTATCCAGATAGTAGCCAAAACCGGTGCCACCAGGCTACCCATGGCCACTCCATCAATCTGAAGGTAATGTTGCCCATGATATAAAAAGAAGTTCTCATCTTAACAGTGTTCAAGGAGAATAATGTTTATACTACCTGGAGATGGAACAAGCCCATGGCCCATCTGATGTTAAGTGGTAACCATCGTCAACAGAGAAGAGAAGCCTTGCGTCCATCAACTTGAGGCATACAGGTGTAAAGCCTCATGTACCTGTAATTTCACCGGCAATCATACCTTTCAAGACGAAAAACAGCAATGCTGCTTGGTGGCAGAAATAGGTATGGTGGGAGTACTTCTCCGGGTGAGCCCTTTTACAAGGAACTCTACTACATACATATATATACACATGAAACAAAATAAACCACTTAAGCCGCGAAATGAACGATCTAAAGTTCGCTCAACTAATCCGGATCTCCAGACGGAAGTTACTACAAGTGTTGTGAAAAATAAAGTAGTTAAATGCATGTAATAAACCTGTTTTTGAAGTACATTGATAAAAGACACGTATCTATTATCTTAATAAGCACCATTTAGGAATAAGTTAACGAGTCATGCAATGGTGCTTTGAAATAATAACTGCAATAGATTATATGACGTAATTTGTTTTGTCTTAGGAGAATATCCTTAAACATCGGTGTAGTTAAAATAGGCAAAATATTTAAATGAATAATGCTGGACATTTCACACAGCGCTGCTAGCTCCAACTAAGCAGACCTTGTACTATGAGAATGGGAACCAGGTAACGATATACTTACAATTTTTTTATTTGTGATGCATACATCATAAAAAACTGCAAACAACAAATCAAAAGGTCCAGGTTCATACGGAAGTTTTTGGCAAAATTAATTAAACGGTTGCAAAAAAATTAGATAAAACAACCTTCATATTATTTTGAAGGCTCTCTTTGCGTCTATCAAGTTAAAACAAATTACTTAATCATTTAAACAGCTAATGTTGACTGAAATAATATAAATCGATGACACGGAGGAATGGCATTTTTGTGACCAAAAAAAATAACACGTGTTTTTTTTATTTTGATAATAATCAATAGGTGCGCCAGCGCATAATACATTTCGTTCGCCAGTCAGTCAGTCGAGCCGCGACTTTGATTCTGTCAGCTCGCGCATCGAGTGACGCTTATGCGCAGCGATGCAAACGGACATTCAAAATTCAAAATTCTTTAACCGAAACATTGTTTGAAAATTTTAAAATAGTACATAAAATCATTTCAAAGTGTGTCCCTTCATTCACACAAAACTGATCAAAAATTTTAAATATTGCAGATTACTGTTTCGCGTTTGCGCGGTTCTAAAGCTTTTTAGAGAATAGTTACCGCGTTTTTAGAAAAATTATTATAATAAAAATTTGTGAACTGAAATGTGGTAATACTCTACGACAAAAAAATGTCAAACGTTCCCCTAGTACGTCGTGCGATCGCAGGCGCCGCCTTGGCGCACACTACCCCGTCTACACACCCCAATCCTGTGGTCATTGAGGAGGGTCAGGAGAGCAACTGGACTCCAGCAGCTTTGGAGAGAGCAGGCTCAACGCTTAAGGCTCTGAATCGCATGGCAAAACGACCCCCTGTACACCTAATGTTTGAGGACGTGAACTACACAGTCAGCAGTCATAAAGGTATGCATTACGAAAGTACTTAAAGGAAACAAAGCAAAATAATCTTTGTTTATTTTAAATTTGAGAAATTTTGCGCCAGGGTAGTAACTAAGTTTACTTAGTAAGGTTTAAAAGTTATTTTATTAATCTTCGCCAAAATTACGAACCGGGTGCGACTTGAATCTCGCAATTATCTTTTAATTAAAAATTCAAATGCTGTGCAAAGGTCACCCACTATCATATTTTTTTCCGTTCCTCTCAAACTTTTATCCGAATTTATAAAGGGTTGACTACCCTATCCATTTGCTACAAAAAATATCTAGGGCGTTAATTGTTACGCTTGAGACAGAAAATTGCTAAATTGTTCTTGATTATAGGTTTTTTTTGTTTACGTTGTCCAACTAATGGGCAAAATCTCCCGCAATTTTTGCCATCATTTACGAAGTCGGACACAAAAAGTGAATGCAAACATTGTTTTTACAACGCTCTCATTGTGACGAATTTTGTAAAGAAGTGGGTGACACTTAGGAAGAGAAAGTATGCTTTTACAATGTCTGATACATTTTGTTAATCTATTTGTTAGCATCAATTATCTTATCTTTATGCAATACTGAATTGATGATGCCGAGTATCAAAGTCAAGTAATTTATGATACCCAATCTAAATATTTTGTTTAAAAAACATATATATCATGGATCCAACGGATACCAGGGTAGGTCCCACATTGACATGGTTTTCGCCTCGTCCATGTTTAAGGTTTAACAAATATGTTTTGTGTTTTATGCTGGATATTATCTCTTTTTATTGGAATTTAATTAAAGTGGATACCTAACTATTGTTTTATCTGAATAACCTTTACTTATCTATACAATAAGCATCAATCACGATATGTACCGACGACCTCCGTGGCGCAGTGGGCGTATACCCGGCTGAGACGCAGGAGGTAGCGGGTTCGATTCCCGCCACGGAACAAATGTTTGTATGAATTACAGATATTTTTTCCAGTCTGGGTGTTTTTCTATATATTATAAGTATACATATATTAAAAAAAGTATATAAGTATTCTATCAGTTATCTGGTTCCCATAGCTCTGCTTAGTTTGGGGCTAGATATCATTAATTAAGCTATGCTGTAGTATGGTGTTGGTGTAGTGAAGCGGTATACTTTGCTCAAAACCTGTGTACAGTGAAAGAAAATGAAAATGAAAAATATATTTAATTGCTGTTTATCACACATTAAACAAAAAAATTAGACAAATTACTCAGTTGGATATACCAGTGTGTTAGACAGAGTACAATAATAATATCCATTTATACTAAAAATATTCAGTGATCTCCACACCAGGCACGCCTGTATCGTGGAGATCTAATTACGATAATCAAATTTTTAGCTATATTTATATTATATTTCGCTAGTATTTCTTAAAATACTAGCGAAATATACATTAAATATGATCTAATTATACTAAGCCCGGCCCGCACAACTATCCCCAAATGCACCTAGCAACTAAACACGATTAAATTTGACGTATTTGTATGATTTGACAACTCTCCCAATCGTATCTAGCCACCAAATACATCTAGGTATCGCTGCGCAAGCCGCCCTAAGCGTTTAAAGTGTAGACTTCGAATGCTTCGACTCCTCGCTCTAACTAAGTGAGAACTTGTATTTAGACGCGAGGGACCTTTGCTTCAACTTACTATAGCATGATAATGAGTTAAGTATAAGACATTGAGTATATAATGCAATATAATTTTAATATTATTTTTTTATGTTATTTGTGAGGAAACAGGCTTACGGCCCACCTGATGGTAAACGGTTACCGTCGCCTATTGACACCGGCAACACCCGGGGTATTGTCGATGCGTTCCCTACCCTGTAGAAACCTTTTAACATTTCTCTTGAAGCGTGCCATGTCTTAGCCTAACGGGAAAACTTCAGATGGTAGCTCATTCCACATCTTGCATGTATGGGGTAGAAAAGATCGCGTGAAGCGTGTGGTGCGCGATGCCCCATTGTCGATGATATGTGGATGAGCTTTATTACACTGTCGAGAAGTGCGGTGGTAAAATCTCGACGACGGGATCAGATGGAATAGCTCCTCAGAACATTCCCCATTATACAGGCGGTAGAAAGCACTGAGCGATTCGATGTCACGGCGTTGATTCAGTGGTTCCAACCTGTTGGCGAGTTTGGGATCGCCGATGATTCTAATGGCTCTTCTCTGAAGGGAGTCAAAACGAAGCAATTGGTACTTTTGGGGCACCATGCCTAATGGAACAATATAAGTTCCATTAGGTTTTAGTTAATCATAAGCAAATGTAATTTATGTGTAGTTGTGCTAGTTGGCGTGTTTGATTGATTGATTTGATTGTAGTATTCTGTTTTGTGAGCTCTACATAATAAATAATTAAATCAATCAACCGAATTGACGTCACTGATTGTTAAATTACTTACTAAATAAACATTTACCACACAACCCCAAACCAGTCTCCAATGTCATAATGATAAATTTCTGCATACTGACGATTGGATAGGTACCATGAATTATTTTAGTAATAATTCTACCAATCTGCCGGAATAGCTGATTCAATATTAAATTATGTTTACTGTGTAACATAGAGAACATTCACAGAATGTCATTTAAAAAAGATGTTTGTAATTGTTTTTTACATTCGCTGTATACAACCGTTATACTGCGTTTAAACATTAGGGTTCTCAGTATAAAAAAATTCTGGACATATCACACGGGGCTATCTAGCCCTAAACTAAGCAAAGCTACTAAGGAAACCCGATAACTAATATTTTTTTATTTACATTACATAGATACTTAAATTATAGAACAGAAACACGCAAGGCCGAGACAAATATCTGTAGATCATGATCATCATCATCATGTAGATCATGCAAATATTGCCGTAAAAGTCAAAAATCAAGTCAAAAGAGTCGTGTTGTCATTTCTATGAGTAGTAGAGTTCCCTGTGAAAGGGCTCGCTCGGGGAAGTACTACCATCATACCTATTTCTGCTGCCAAGCAACATTGCTGCGTTTCGGTTTAAAGGGTATGGTTGCTGGTGAAATTACAGGCACATGAGGCTTTACACCGGTTTGCCTCAAGTTGATGGACGCAGTACAGCGCATCGTAGGGCACATTTGTAGAAGCGTGACCTACGAGGCAATTCTCTGTTATAGGCGATGGTCACCACTTGACATCAGGTGGGCTATAAGTTTGTTTGGTCTCCATGTAGCATAAAATAAATAAATAATTGAACCTCGTTTTTTGAATTTGATGTTAGTTTTAAGCTAGTTTTTTTCAGAAACAATGGTAGTCTGCGAAGTAGTTAATTATGCAAATAAACTGACATGTGAGAAACACCCAACCTCAAACAAAAAAATAGTTAAGACTCAGAGATAAGAGTTGAGACTCATCCACACATATATTCTATACTTGTTGGCAAAGACGCTGATGAGCTTCCAGATTTGAAGTGGTTGAAATTCCCTATAAAAGGCTGTAGTACTCTCGCGGTATTGCAGACTCGGTTGCCTAACACCTAATGCCTTAATTACATATCTATTGAAGGCGTATGTATAAGTGGAAATCCACCACAATCTAGGAAAACCTCTAGAGCGATGATACCCAAAGTGTCAGATATCGAACCCCAGGGGTTGACTATGATTTCCAAAGGATATTATCGAACAAAAATATAGGGGATACACGATAACGGATCTCATCTCATTTAAGCAGGTGATAATAATTTTAGCAGGTTAAGTTAACCTTGTTTTTGAATTTTCATGAATCCATATACCTACACACAAAGTACCTATTATTTTTTTAAGTTTTCATACTACAGTTAATATAATAAATAATTTAAAGTGAGTAGGACCACAGTATGTATACTATGCCAAACTGTCAAAAACCCATTGAAGTCGATGAATTTGTAAAAATGTAATATTGGCTGAAACAAGAGTCGTTTAAGAGATTGGTGCGCCAGCGCTTTCTTGAGAAGTTGAAGATAATTAAGTCACCGATACCATCAAGCGTTTGACTTAGGTTTACTCGTATAACGTAATTTCTATTTAAGTAATATTTTTTTTTACATAAATATGTTTACGTAAGATAACTGTATTTATATATACATGTATATACAGGGTTACAGGAAAAATCGTGCTAGATCCGTTAAGGGCGTGGAGTACCCATCATTTCTGACTTATTTCACTATGAAACACCCTACCCTAAACTTAACCCTTTTCGAGATATTCGACTTTTAATTTTTTTATTGAAAATTGCCGATTTTTAGGCTACTAAATTTATTTTTGTTTATTTTGTGTATCTTATTATTATTATTATTGCATTTTTACATGTGTAATAAGATGCTTTAGGACGTCAATCATTAAAATAGTGCATAAGTTAATTGAATAGACCGTAGTAGACAAGTGAAAGTTAAGAAATAAAAAAAATATTAGAAAGTTTATTTTTCTCTAAGGGATATCTAAAAAAATATTATGGCAATGGTTCGGCAGATGTTTTTTAAAATATCTACGTTTCATCAGCTATCTAACGAGGTATAACAATCTAGGGTTTGTATTACATTTCGATTGTATTCAAGCTCGCAACGAACACATAACTCGCTACCCCGGTCGTCGAGTGCCGGATGTGGCCGTTTTTGACAGAGTCTATCGAAGACTTCGAGAAACTGGCTCTGTTTTGAGACGAAATACAGACATGGGAAGACCACGAATTGATGACGAAGAACAGGACAATGAGATAGTGCAACGCTTTCGAGCGGATCCGACTACTTCCACTAATATTGTTGCCCGTGATCTGGGACTTTCGCAATGGAGAGTGTGGTTTACAGTGCATACTGCTGGCCTATACCCGTACCATTACACGCCGGTACACGTTATTGAAGAAGGAGACCCCGCGAGAAGATTGGACTTTTGCAGATTTATGCTAAATGCTGACGTAGAAGACCCAGATTTTCTAAGAAATATCTTGTGGACGGATGAGTCCAAATTTGATAAAGATGGCATAACTAACTATCACAACGCCCATTACTGGGCCCCAAAAGAGCTAAGGAATCCCAATAAGAAAAGAGTGAAGAGGTCCCAACGAAGATTCAGCGTGAATGTGTGGATGGGCATTATCTCCAATCATTTGATTGGACCTTACTTTCTCCCGGATAATCTAAATGGGGAAAGCTACGAAAATTTCCTGAGAGCAGACTTAAGTGATTTGCTGGATGATCTGCCACTCAACCTGATCAGGGACATGTGGTTCCAACACGATGGCTGCCCTGCCCATTTCAGGAGAAGTGTCAGAGACTGGCTGGACACAAATTATCCAAACAAATGGATAGGACGAGGTGGACCGTTGCCATGGCCAGCAAGAAGTCCGGACCTAACCCCCATGGATTTTCACGTGTGGGGGTGCATGAAAAGTCTTGTGTACAGCGAGCCGAATCCAGTTTCGTCTGTGGAAGACTTACGAGAAAGGATTGTGGATGCAGCCAATAAAATGAGAACCACGTTAACCACTGGAGTAGTAAAGACTGGTCTCCGTAGAAGGATGCGACAATGTATCAGAAATAGAGGCGGCCATGTTGAACATGAACTGTAGAATAAGAAAAAGTTGCGTGAAAATCTTTAATAAATGACATTTCATGCTTACCTATTATTTTATTTTACTTTTTAGGGCTAAGTATAAATTTTCTTCTCCACTGTCGCCTATAAAACTAAATTTTTTTCAATGCATTTGAATAAAACCCTAGATTATTATACCTCGTTAGATAGCTGATGAAACGTAGATATTTTAAAAAACATCTGCTGAACAATTGCCATAATATTTTTTTTAGATATCCCTTAGAGAAAAATAAACTTTCTAATATTTTTTTTATTTCTTAACTTTCACTTGTCTACTACGGTCTATTCAATTAACTTATGCACTATTTTAATGATAGACGTCCTAAAGCATCTTATTACACATGTAAAAATGCAATAATAATAATAATAAGATACACAAAATAAACAAAAATAAATTTAGTAGCCTAAAAATCGGCAATTTTCAATAAAAAAATTAAAAGTCGAATATCTCGAAAAGGGTTAAGTTTAGGGTAGGGTGTTTCATAGTGAAATAAGTCAGAAATGATGGGTACTCCACGCTCTTAACGGATCTAGCACGATTTTTCCTGTAACCCTGTATATAAATATATATATATATAAATATATTATAATTATTATGTTCTTATTTAGTCATGTATTTATAATTAGCTGTGAAATACCTTTTTTCCTATGTCATGCATTACCTTCTTTTAGTACACCAAGAAGACTGGTAGTAATAAGTATAATAAGTAATAAGTAGTAATAGTGGTAGTAGATAATGGTAATTAAGTCCTCCTAGCACTATTAGGTTTTGTGTGAAAGTATTAAATAAATAAATAATATTAGGTGAGCAGGGGGTCTATCTAAAACCGAAAAACATGGCAAGTGGTCTACGAGACAAAAAGTTTGGGGACCTCTGCTCTTGAGGAATATCTTTGCACAACTTGCAGGTGCATGGAAGAAACAAGCGGGTGAAACGTACCGAAAAACATTATTTTCATGTCAACAAACCCAAACTGAACTAACAACAGTTAACATAGTTTTAGTATCTGCTCTTATAACTAATGAACTAAGTTTCCCAATAGAACCCTATTGCGTCTACGGTCTCGTATTGTTTGACTTTCACTTTAGAGGTATGCCATAGGGGATGCTTCAGTAGGTAAAGATGGTATAGATAAGATACATAGCACAACAAAGTTGTTTTATTGCTTTAAAACATAGTTTAATTCGATGGTGACCTAGAAGATTCCGTGAACTATGGCGTACCAATGAATTTTAAGACTTACAATGATTTTATATATTTATAAAAAATAAACAGTTGAATCGTCCAAGGATCATTGCAAATGATCTATAGATAGCTGAACTGCACTATATCACTACCAGGCAGAAGTATCCCAAAGAAAATAGCTGCATTGCCCTGCTGAATTGCAATGTTTATGAGTTGAGCTAGATAAACGCCAGCGGATACATACGCCCAGATATAATTTTGAAAATGTGGAGGCTTTGGTACCTCATGGACCCAGGGTATCGAACTGTCAACAAATGGCTCTGACTGTAAGCTCTGACGAGACTTCAATGTCATCATCATCATCAGCCAAAAGACGGTCCCCATAGATTTTCAGAGTGACCGATCTTGTGCGGCCTGCACCCAACAGCTCCCAGCAACCTTTATCAGGTCTTCTTTCCATCTGTAGTAGAGGGACCTAAATTTATATTTAAACTAGCTGTTTCCCGCGATTTCATACGCGTTACACTACTAAATGTGTAGGTAACCTAGAAATAAAGCTAAACGCCCTGTTGCAACTTGACACCCCCTTTTTATCCCATGGGAACTGATTTATGCGATAAAGCGTAACCTATATAGTGATCCAGGTTATAATCTACGTATATACCAAATTTCATCGAAATCGGTTCAGCCGTTACGGCGTGATTGAGTAACAAACAAACAAACATGCAAACAAACATCCAAACTTTAGCATTTATAATATTAGTATGATAATAACATAAAAGGGAACCAGCATGCCTCGGAACCAAACATTACAATATACCTACGTTTATTTAATTTTTGTATAATAATTGTAGAGAAAACTGAGGTATTTGCATCTAGGTATCATTATCAGGATTTTGCCACTCATTTACACAAAGCATAATAACGAAAACGATGCGAAAACGGTACAAGCTACGCGAGCTCTTCTAGTCCAAGTAGTGTATTGTTTTTTTGTATGTTGTCATTTGTGAAACAATAGTCGTGAACTTTGGAAGCTAAAATTTGATGAGGAACAGCTATTGTGAAAATATGTTCTTGTAGGGACATATAAAAACGTAAATACTGAGAGAAGTATCTGTAGGTTTATAAATACTTTTGTTTTTTCTGAGTGACCTTCGACAGTTCGATGACTTATAACAAAGTGTGCAAAAGCTTATTTATTTTTACATAAAATGCAAATTAGACGTTAAACTAAAATAAATTATACTTAAACAGTTTCGTGGCTAATTTGTAAATAAATAACAATTCCAAGATATTTAACCGATCTCTAAAATTTTCACGTCTCGTCTAGGCTTAAAAATTTTTGAGATGGTTTTAAAAATCATGGAATTTTCCGTAAGTGTTCAGATAAAACTTTAAAAAAATACTATTTAAAACAAAAAACTGTGAGGTCCCTGGTATTCCCTGGTTAGTCAGAGTGAATTTTGTAAAAGTTCAGCTTTTATTATAGCCAATAACTTAAAAACTAAAAGGTTTAAACTAAAAATAAAACGGGGTCGAAATAAACTAATGAAGACCTTTCATCAGACGCCCCATTTGACCTAATAGTCTTATTTTGATTTTTACCCCTCTTGAACCCTAATATCTCAACAACACCCCCACATTTGTAGCTCATTTAGTCACACCAGAATTATGTCATCCCTACCTACCTACCAAATTTCTCGATGATCGGAACAACGCTTCGAAAGGTATCTTCGCACAAACAAACATACATACATACATTCATACATACATACAACGCTGATTTGTCCATACAAGTTGATTTGAAGATTTTGTTTCGCTCTATCAATTATTTCAAGAGATAAAGTTTGTTGTAATACATTTATGTTTATACGGGGTAATCTCAGAAACAACAAAAAAAATTCTGATCATTATTTCTACGACGCGAATAAAAATCGCATCTAACCGCAATAACTGTCGAGAAAAAATAAAAGGTTTTTAACGGGATTAATAATCCGGTTTTACATACGTAATATGTTGTTACTTAACTCATGATTTTTGCAGGGCATTGATTTATTTATTGGCATTCCGCATTTTTTACTATCCTAAGTTTTTTGAACATCATTGATAGAATGTTCTTATTAAAATGAGTGGTTCGCTCCGAACTGAGATCTCGCGAGTCTCCAATAAAAACAAAAAAAATATTATTCGTTATCTTCACCTAACAAAACAGTGCCACGAAATATAAACCACTTTACTTGACCTACAGTTTCTTTCAAATTACAGGTAACGAGAGTTCACGTTAATTGCTTTTTCTTTTTTGGGGTGTAAATGGCAGTTATTCTGTATTTCAGACTTTTGCCTATATTTTTGTCACTAAAGCTATACGTATACCGAATTTCAGCATTGTAGGGTCACTGGTGTACCCTGTGAAATTTGTCAAAGTGCAGTTTATATTATGGCTAATAACTTAAAAACTACAAAGTTTACAGTAAAAATAAAAACGGGGTCAAAATGTATTCATAAAGACCTTTTATTAAACGTGCCACTTGACGGGATAGTTCCATTTTTGTTTTTTTACTCCTCTTGAACCCCAATGTCTCAACAACCCTCCAACATGTTTAGCTCATTTAGTCACACCAAAATTGTGACATCACTACCTACCTTTATATTTATATCCTCGGACAAACAAACGTGGATACAACGCCGATTTGCCCAAGTTGATTTGGAGATTTTGCTTCGCTCGACCAATTATATTAAGTTTTTGTTAAGTATCTATTTGTCCATTAGAAGTCCATTAGTCATTAAATACGGATTTTACCACAAAACAATTTAAACACTGTTTAGCACGTGTTTAAAAAAACCTATGATAAAATTGGTAAGGATTTTTTTATACACGCGTTAAACAGCTGTTTAACTTTTTCTGTTGTAACAAGGTGTAAGTATTTTAATGTTTAAAATATATACTCGTAGGTACATGTTCGACAAGGTAATATACATGCGACTTCTTCTTCCAACTTCGCTCTTCTTGCTTTTAAGAAGGTAACATAGTTCACTGACTGTGATATTAATACCGTAGTATATGTATGGTAGTATGTAATGTATATGTAAGTAAGGATGGCACAATCCTGGTGTGACTAAATGAGCTAAAAAAGTGGGATGGTTGTTGAGATATTGGGGTTCAAGACAGATAAAAAAAATCGAAATGAGACAATCAAATCAAATGGGACAATAAAAGGTCTTTATTGATACATTTCAATCCCCTTATTTTTAGTTTAAGCCCTATAGTTTTTATGTTATTAACCATAACAAAAACTGAATTTTGACGAAATTCATAGGGTACACAAGTTACTCCACAGAGGTGAAATTTAGTATTCGTGTAGCTTTAGTGACACACATCTAGAGAAAAGTCTAAAATCCAGAATAACTGCAATATGTACCGCTAAAAAGAGTAACCAAGGCACATGAACTCCTGTTACTTATAAATTGCATAAAACTGTAGGTCAAGTGAGTTGGTGTTGCATTTCATGGCACTATTTTATTAATAAAAAAATTATATATTTTTTTCTTTTTTGGAAGCCTCGCGAGATCTCATTTCGAGGCGAACCACTAGTTTCGTCTGTGGCGAGTATTATTTCGCAAGTAGTGTAGGAAGTAACGTTAATTCGATTTTTTGAAGTGAAAACTTCTTTGGCATCGTTGTGATTTGAAAGTCGATGAAACGAAAAAGCGACAGTAAAAAGAGACAGACACATAAATTCGTAAGATTTAACGTGGTAGAAAATGAGATAGGAAGCATTATACAGTGTTTCTTATGTTCGTGGTTCTCTTTTCTTGAAGGTTTCACTTCTACCACGTGTGAATTGCACACATGCTTTTTTTTAAGTGTAAACTTCTTTAGCATCGTTGTGATTTGAAAGTCGATGAAACGAAAAAGCGACAGTAAAAAGAGACAGACACATACATTCATAAGATTTAACGTGGGAGAAAATGAGATAGGAAGTATTAAACAGTGTTTCTTATGTTCGTGGTTCTCTTTTTTTGAAGGTTTCACTTCTACCACGTTTGAATTGCACACATGCTTTATTTTATTTGTTTTACTTTTCAAAACAATTTTTTTTTACTTAGAAAACTTTTGTGATTTATTTAAATCATAAATATAAATACGGGATTTAATACTTAGAATAGAATAGAACAGAATAATCATTTATTTGGCACACACAAAATGACACATGAAACAATAATAAGGAACAGGTGAATCCATTAAGACAGTTCGACTCATGTGTCTGCGTACCAAAATGGCGTGTAAAAATCGTTTTATCGGTGTTTCGACCGACAATGTTTCGTTAGGAGGTAGTCAGAGGCAAGTCCAAAAAATATGATTGATACCTAAATGCCCACTTTTTGCAAACAAGTTAAGCATTCACGTGACAGGTTGCTAGCTCATCGCCCATCGGTTTCAATAAGCTATCATAAATTATGTCGGATCAGCTGCGCAGCCAGGTTGTTTAACTGCGCACTAAGCTTGTACTTGTACGTATATGTAAGTACTCAAATCGTATCAGCATCATAGATAGATTAGTATGTAGTTTGCACCTCGTTAGTTTAAAGAAAATAATAAAACGCAGGCATTCGTACTTCGAAGTCGGATGCTCTAATGTAGAACATAGATATATAAAGAATACCTAGAATATATATTATTGCTATGAATTATCATATTCCTAATCATTATTTTTTTCTTTGCATATGAAACAAATAAAAAAGTTCGTATAAAATTTTTTAACGACAACATACTTTCATAACTTTTTTTAAATACTGAGGGTAGGTACTATACATTTATATTAAAAATATATAAATATTATGTATACATAAAATTATATGATATTATTAATTTTAAGTAAGATAAGTAGTTGATATGTATATATATGATTTTATTGTGTTTTAAATTTGTAAATAGGAATAAATTAAATTATTTGATTTTTTTAAACTTTTTGTAATTGTTATGATTATGATGAAATGTATTGTTGCTAGAAGTACGTGCATGCCATCTTGTTTTTTTATTAAAATCCAATTAATTCACTCACTCGGCTTAAAATATTAATGCATGCAGTCTGTCATCTCTAATTATAGTAGCACTAAGTTCTACCATTTGAACTGTAACCGCTAAATATCGTCAGTGTCAGTGTAAGTGTGTGTCGTGTTAGTCGGTATGCTATGTTGATTATTCCTAAAAATAAAATTACAAAATCAAAATAAATAGGTAAGTATTTATATATTAATCCTCAAAAATCATGCAAATTCATTATGAGTTTTTGTCTGTTTAGAAATTACGTTCAATATTTAAATAATATAATAACAAGGCACTTTGTATATCAAAGCAAATATCTAAGATAGAGATGCTTTTGAAATATGCATAATTGGTCACTAGTGTTGAAATTTACTATATTATATGTTGTAAGAAGTATTGAAATTATACCGATGCGACATGTGAAGTAAGTTTCTTGGATATAAAAGTATTGGCTAATACAATCGATTCACTAACAAATCTTTATCTATATTTTTTATAAATGTAATTAATAAGACTTTAATGCACGCGCTCTATAAGTGATCATCATCCTCATCATCATCTCAGCTCACATCCACCCACTGCTGGGTATAAGCCTCCTCGTTATCACGCAATTCTCTCAGGTCCTGTGCCTAGCGCATCCATTGCCTTCTCGCATCTATCGCGATGTCGTCCGACCATCTGGCTGGTGGTCTGCCAACTGGTATGCGCCCTTCTCGCGGCCACCACTCGGTTGCTGCCCTCGTCTATCCTCCTTGCAAAGTGTCCAGCCCTTTTCCTTCTACCCAGATCCACGACTTTGGTTCAACAGCGAGATGCCTAACATGGCACGCGAAGTAATATTCAAACATTATAAGTCATTTAAGTTTAAATGTCAATTGTATTTAAATAAGGCGCACCTAGGATCGTGGCGATGACTTTATACAGTTGTAATATTGTCAAATGTAAATTTGAAAATAAAACAATACAGTTAATACATAAGAGAAATAATATATTTAAGTTATTTTATTTTATAGGAAATAAGTCATAATATATCTATTAACCTAACCTACCTAACAATATAACGGAAGAAGGATTATAAAAAATACGGCTATATACAAGAAAAATGTTAGTGGAATAGCACAGTACTAAATATTATTAAATGATCAGCGTTCTGTTAATATATACCCCCCTCCATTATTGTAATGTTACAAAAATCCTCTCCATCCAAAGGGTGTCTGGAAGAAATCGCTTCTAAGCGATAAGACCGCCCATTGTACTTGTTGCTTTGTGAATTTTTATATTTTTTGTTTGTTTCTTGTGTGGTGTACAATAAAGTATTTTCATTCATTCATTCATTCATTCACAGTACCTAACTATGAATGAAACCAAATTTAATCATCTGCTAGCCTATAAAAAGGGCTACTCCAATCGGCTGCTCCTATCGAATGAATTGAAAATCTTCTCCATCCAAACAGTGTCCGAAAAAAAATTGCTTCTAAGCGAACAGATCTCCAGTTTTTGTTTGAATTTTATTATTTTAAGGTTTTTTTTTCCAGTTTTTCAAGTTTTTTTTCTGGTTGCTTGTCGAGACCATTTTTACCCGAACGGCCTATAGTCCTTAGCTCTAGGTTTATCTTATTGTGTGTTCCAAAGCTCGCCCACTCAAATCAAATGATTAAAAATCTCCTTCCAGCAAACGAATTCCATCACTGGTCATATCGATATGCCAATTTGGCAGTCTCGCGGCGCTGGCGAAAACGCGATATACGAGCGATCCGTGCGATATATCCGCAGACGTGAGGTAACTATGTTCCGCAAATTTGTACCAGAGAGTGGAAAGGTATAAAATCTGCCCACTCAAATGGATGAATTTATCTATATGTTTCAATTTGCAATTCAAAAACTGATTTTACTAAAAACTTTGTACATTTTCCATTAGTAAGTTCGTGTTCAAAACCGTGAAAAAAACATGGTGAGGAAACTGGCATATCAAAAAACCAAAAATTCGATATGCATCATTCAAATAAGCGGCGATAGACTTGAAACCTTTCACGTGAATGCTTAACTTCTATGCAAAAAGTGGGCGTAACAAACATGTTTCTTTATGGAATGAATAAAACTATCACAAAATTAAATATTATTGTTTTAATTGAAATTTCTAGAATTAATACTCTAAATTGCCGATGGTCAATATTAACTCCCAAGTCCCAACACCAGGGATCAAAGGTCAATCATGGACTTGTTTGCAATTGCATAGATAATGCCAACAAGTCTAGGAAGATCTATCTACTACTTCGTCGTTAAAACCGATTATATCTACAGTTTACTACCTGACAATCAAACAATCAATCTATGGGTTGATATAAGTTATGTATGAGCATACTACAAACTACAAATCAAGCAAATACACCCTTTGATAACTATTGAAGCTTGGTTTGAATATGGGAGCACTAAACTATTAATGGGGCTACAGACTTCTGAATACAAGATCAAAGGATCTTACACCGTCGAAACATAATTGAAACATACATAGTTTCATAATAAGTACCTACCTAGCTATACATAAGTTACAAACATTATTTTTAAATATTGTCTATTTTTTGTTACAAAAAACATTTTGATTTGGTTGGATTTGTTACCCCACTACACAGAAGGAAGGTTATATATATTCGAAATATATGTATGTATTATAATTCGGTACTTTTACATGTCTTGTCCTAGATATTTGAACGTGACAAAATATTATCTGCTTTATGCCCTTTACGACGTGGACACAATTGACAGAGTTCTCTATTTCTATTGTTAAAAACTTAACCTCATCCTCATAAATCAGCAAATTTTGTTGCGGTTACAATGAGTTAAATCTCCATTAACTTCCGTACATAGTTATATACAGTCTACGATTAGTGCCAATCTAATTTCGATGCCCCTCGATGCCTCTCGATGCCTCTCAATGCCTCTCAATGCAACGTTTGTCTATGCTGTTTCTATATATCATCATCATATCACAGCTTCCCTCATAGATTTCCAGAGTGACCAATCTGCTCCCAGCAACCTTTATCATGTCGTCTTTCCATCCAATGGGGGACCGTCTTACGCTTCACTTTCTAGTGTGTTGTCTCCACTCGAGAACCTTTCTATCCCAAACGCCGGCGCCGTCAGTTCTTCGAGCTATGTATACTCGTATATGTACCCCGTCCACTGCCACCTTAGGTTGCTCATCCTCTGGGCTACGTCAGTGACTTTGCTTTACCTATAAATCTCCTCATATCTCATTTGATCTATAGATTGTCATGTGACTGAAACTTTACATAAAATAACTAGATATTGGCCTATAATTAATGAGCCCATAAAAAACAATGACACGATCGAACAAATACAACATTGCATCCAAATTGCAGTCACAGCAATTCCCATTTATGTATCGTTTAACGTTTCAACAACATTTAAACAATTCGATGGAACTCGAATGACTATTTATTCGATATATTCGGATATAGGTACATATTTAGTTCGACATTAAAACATTGTTTTTGTGAACGCTGGACACAATTCGTTGATTAACGTATTTGAAAACATTTATATACGGGTAATTAAAATGACAGGTTTATAAAAGCTAACGGTCGGTAAATATTGTCAACTAATGTGTTTTGTTTTCCACTGGGTTCGTTAAGGCTATGTAATTTATAATATAAATTAAATAATTGTTGCCATTGTTTGCTACAAACTGATTATGCTCAGACTCATTTTGATCAGTTTGCTATTGCAAAACTATCAAATTTAGACTAATTTACCTATTTCGGCTGTTACGCAGTACTACTCATATTACTGTGTTTTGGTTTAAAGTGCCGGTATTTTCAGCGTAAGGCACTTTTCACTTGTATATCTTTGATTGGCGAGCCCAATGCAATGCTTAGGCCAAGTTCTAGTTGGCATACTATACTATTACCGGTGAGATAATGCGCTCAAGATAAAGTGGACCACAAAACCTTATGCTGTCATCTTTTATTTGTTGCATAAACTCTTCAAAAAGATAAAAAATACAGTAAGCTATCAATTTGACCTTATGTTTTATCCACAAATTTATCTCTTCCTCCAAAAACTGAAGTATTTTCTGGAATGAACATAGATCGAATCAGTGCTGAGAACTACTTTGCGGGAAACATAATAAATATGGAGCTTCGTCGCCGTCGACACAGTTTCTTAGAGCAGTAGCGTTGCATAGCAATAGCTCTGCTCGACGTAGCTCATTAAAATACAGCTGTGTACTCGGATAATACAAACACACGCTAGAATTAAAAAAAAATAATGTTTACGGCAACATACATAGGTTAAAAAAGTATACTGCAAATGCAATACACTATACTAGAGCAAAAAACATAGTATCAAAGTAAATGTACAAATGTACAATTTTCTGAGCTAAGTAATTGATCGAGCGAAGCGAGATCTCCAAATCAACTTGGGCAAATTGGCGTTGTATGTATGTATGTTTGTTTGTCCGAGGATAATTTTCGAAGCGTTTATCCGATCGTCGTGAAATTTGGTATATATGTATGTAGGTAATGATGGCACAATTTTGGTGTGACTCAATGAGCTTAAAAATGTTGGGGGGTTGTTGAGATATTGGGGTTCAAGAGGGGTAAAAAAAATTAAAATGAGACTATTAGGTCAAATGAGACGTCAAATGAAAGGTCTTCATTAGTACACTTCGACCCCGTTTCTATTTTTAGTAAAGTTTTCGTAGTTTTTGAGTTATTAGCCGCGAGATCGCCATCAGCAATAAGGCTGCCCATTGTACCACCGCGTTTTGTCTCTAAGTTTACTATTTTAAGCTACGTTTAATTTAGTGTACCAATAATATCTATGTAGTGATGAGGTCTTTCGGTTTTCTCAAACGTGGCTTGTAATTCTAATTCTAGGGTGGGGGGAATAAGATCTACAATGACGTCCCCCCATCTAATCTGACCCAAACTTTGGAATTTGGGTTGATGGCAGCAGTTTTCCAGAGTCCCAGAGGTTGATGCTAACATGGCGTGGCCTGTATTGAGGCAACCAAAGCACGAAACATGAACTCTTAGTAACTTGAGTTGCGAAATACCTACGTATGACAATTCAATGAAGCAATTTGATTAAATTGTTTAATTTCGTCATTTATTACACAAGTGTCAAGTATAGTGTTTTCCTATGGCATCTTCGTAATTACGTGTACGTGTACGATTCATTCTTTGGTAACCTAAATATTTGAAGTATCTACCTTACTATGACACGAACAAGGAAAACCTATAATTAATATTCTTCTAATTAATAAAACATTTCAAACGGTACATTTGTATATCGTTGCCCCAATGAAATAGCCTATCAATATCGAATTAACGAATCTCAAAAAAAAGTTCCGTTGCTTCCAAAAAAACCGTTGCAACCAGAAAATATTAACACAGAAAGCAGGTTCCCGGCGTCAGAAGCCTGACTACAAATTAAAAAGCAGTCGATTCGGTATTAAGCTTCATGGGTATTAATGCGGGTTGCAGACCAAGAGCTAAGCTAAGTTATTTTAGCTTAGCTCGCATAGCTGACGCAGTTTTCCATACTTGTGTGCAGACCGCAAACTATGAGAACTAAGCTATGCGAGCTAACTAAAATATGCGAAGCTAAGTTAGTTGTGCATGCCGATGCGCAGCTACGGGAGGTAAGCTAAGCCCCTCCCGCCTTCCCCGCACGCCCTACGCACATCCTTCGCCAGTGCTGTCCAGTGTCCTTTGTCGTACGTACGGTCGTTTTGTAGCGAATGTGGAGCAATTTATTGAAATTGTTAAACAATTTCCTGTACTATGGAACACACAGTCAAAGGAGTATCACAACTTAATTAAAAAAGATGTTGTATGGAAAAGAATAGTGGAGGAAATAAGTAATCCAAATAATGATAAGTCAATATTAATCTTCTTTTTTTATGTGTAACATATTCATCGGAACTTTATTCATCAATTTTATTCATGACGAGCGTACGCCCGTCGAATTGAACTTCGCAACACTGACTGATCTTTCGGTTAGTTTTTGGTGTGCACGGCACATATTTCTGGCTTAGCTCGGCTTGGCTTAGCTTAGCTGGCTCAGTTTAGCTTCGGCATAGCTTAGTTTTCGGTCTGCAACCGGCTTTACTCTCATTCAAGTACAAGTAACTTTTTAACAAAAATATAAGTCTTAACACGTTCCCTGTGTATGACCCATCGGTGGTGCATATTGAAGTTCTGATCGTACGTGCATGACACACATATGGGGCATGAACCCTTGCAAGATTAAAGGCTAGTAAAAATGTACACGTATAAGCTTATCAACTTATTATCAGCATACACGTGTAGACAATGAACTAATATATAAATTGACAAGAAAACCGGACGACTTTTCATTTAGGATTGCCAGTATCCTACCATCAAAAGTGAAAGTATTTTGGGTAAATATAGAATAAAATTGCGTTATGTATAAGCGTTATTTTTAATGCACACTATTAAAACAGTTTAGACAATAAGCTTTTCGGCATTGCAAGCACTCCTTATCGGTTTTTTTTGACTTGCGGGCTGCTTCCACTGCTGTTTGGCCTCCTTCTACCAAAATCTTGTAGCAGCCAGCGCAACGTTTCCTTCTAATTGGAACGAAGTTCCTTATCGCGCGTTGTGAAAGGGGGCTAGACGGAAAAAATTCTTACGAAAAGTTGTCACGACACTTTTTGCTATAGTAAGCTATTGTAAGCTGTGCGGCGTCGCATGTTTCTCTGTCTGTCTCTCTCTCTCTTATAGAAAGCAAGCCAGATATTTTCATTTCTATTTCGCATTGAACAGTGTGGTGTCGCGACGATTATTTTTGTTGAGTGTATACAGGTTTTTTGTAAATAATAAATAATATTTTTTATTAACGGAAGGAATTATGAAAGGAACTTCGTTCCATGCGGGTGTCCCTTGACACCTCTCAAGTTTTTTTTTTTGGATCGTGGATCGAACGTGTATGACATTTATGTGGGTCATGGTGACAAGAGCTCATACGTGCATGACCCACGGATGGCTCATTTACAAATATTGTTTTTGTTAATAAAGGGGGGCAAACAAAATAATAATAATGTTTTGTCATTGTCATTTATATGCTACCCCAATATAATATCCACAATAAGCGTTTGCACGTAGATGGTATACTCCATAATCTTGGCTGCACAGGGAACGTGTTAAAAAACAGAAAATCGAAAAAATGTGCAGGTGCCTTGCAAACAAGAGTTCGATGATTCTCTCATGGATCCCATCAACAGAAGTTGACTAAATTTATATGGGTCACCCACTACCTAACAAAAAAAATATCATTAAAATTGGACAAGGTGATACCAAAATAATTTACGATGAACAAACAAAAAAAATCGGCCAAGTGTGAGTCGGACTCGCGCACGAAGGGTTTCGTGCTATTCTCTATAAAAATGGCAAAAAAATCATAACATAAACTTAAATATTTATTTTATTCTGTTTTTAGTGTTTGTTGTTTTAGCGGTAACAGAAGTACATCATCTGTAAAAATTTCAACTTTCTTATTATCACGGTTCATGAAATACAGCCGACGATACGAGAGACAGACAGACAGACAGACAGACGGACAGATAGACAGCGGAGTTAATAGGGTCCCGTTTTACTCTTTGGGTACGGAACCCTAAAAAAATGAATGGAGCAACTCCTCCTTTATTTGAAGTTGGTTAAAAAAGGCATTGTCAAGGCCAGTGTCCTGTACAAATACGCGTGGGGAGTGCAGCTTAATACCAGTTTGTCACTAAAATGCATGGAAAGAATTTTTAAACAGATAAAAACAAGTTTTTCTTGTTCCCACTATGTCAATGTTTTTATTTGAGTTGCGTTTGTGTAGTTTTACCCTTTTGTTGTAGTGATGTAAATGTAATAAAAAAATATGTACTCTGCTTCTGTCGTTTTTTTATTATTTAATACTAGATTAGATTTAATAATTATTTATTGAATACCTAATAACAATACAACCACAAAGAACAGCGTAAAACTATGTTATACAATTGGCGGTCTTATCGCTGAATAGCGATCTCTACCACCTTTGAATGGAATGGACTGTGTGGACATTAACTGGGGTGTAATGGTGTACCTATTTAACATACTACACATACATCCTTAATACTTATGATATAAAAAATAAAAAAAACATATATGAATGAACCTAAAAAATAACCACTTAAATAAGAATCACATTAATTAATTGATCGAGCGAAGCGAGATCTCCAAATCAACTTGGCCAAGTCAGCGTTGTATGTATGTATGTATGTTTGTTTATCCGAGGATAACTTCGAAGCGTTTATCCGATCATCGTCAAATTTAGTATATAGGTAGGTAATGTAGGCACAATTTTGGTGTGACTCAATAAGCTAAAACTATAATAATCTATATATATAATCTAATAAAGAACTTTTAAAATTGAATTGATTGAATGAGCTAAAAATTTTGGGGGGTTATTGAGATATTGGGGTTCAAGAGAGGTAAAAAAAATGAAAATGGTATTAGGTCAACTGACACGTCAAATGAAAGGTCTTCATTAGTACAATCCGACCCCGTTTTTATTTTTGGTAAAATTTTTGTAGTTTGTGAGTATAATTTTGGCCATAATAAAAAACTAAACTTTGACAAAATTCACAGGGTACACCAGTGACCCCACAGTGCTATAATTTGGTATGTGTGTAGCTTAAGTATAACAAATATAGGCAAAAGTCTGAAGTCTAGAATAACTGCAATTTGTACCCCAAAAAAGAATAACCAATTAACATGAACTCCCGTTACCTGTAATTTGAATGAAACTGTAGGTAAGTTGGTTGGTTTTAGTTAGTGGCACTATTTTGATAGTCAAAGATTACGAATAACATTTTTTTTTTATGATAGACTCGCGAGATCTCAGTTTGGGGTGAACCACTAGTAATAAATACATAGATATTTATCGATAAATAGGTACTCAAATAGTGTTCTCTGACCATACGTTTAAAAATGGCAAGTGACTTGGCACATCTGATAGTTACCGGCAGCGCGTTCCATAATCGCACAGCCTGCACTGTAAAAGACTTATAAAAATAGAAGGAGGAGTGTACAGGTGTCCTAAATTGGAGTGTGACAGACGAAAGAAAGGATCGAGGATTGGGTTGATGGAGGAAATGGAATCGTTCTTTAAGATAGGAGGGTGAGGAAGGCTTAAACAGGGTGTTATATGAATGGCGAAGGATGTGAGTATTCCGGCGAAGGCGTATGGGTAACCATTTGAGCTTACTGCGAAATTTGGACACATGGTCATACTTCCGCAAGCCGAAGATGAACCGGATGCCAAAGTTTTGCAAGCGCTCAAATTTATCTAGCTGCTGTTCAGTGAGATCTAGATAAGAATCATCAGCATAGTCAAGTATGGGGAGAAGAAGCGACTGAGCGACCGAAATTTTTGTAGCAATCGGAAGGAAGTTGCGCAATCTCCTAAGAGAACCTACTGAGGCAAACATCTTACGGCTGACTTTGATTTGAGGTTCCTATAACAGTTGCCTCCTACAGGGACTATAAATGGAGATGGTACAAGCTTATGTATGGCACACCTGATTTTAACTGGTAACTATCGCCTATCAGGTCAGAGAATTGCCTCGTAGGTCACGGACGTAAGAAATGTGCTCTACGACTTGAGGCATATAGGTGTTAAGGCTCATGAGCCATACCCTTCAACCTGATACACAGAAACGTTGCTTGGTGGCAGAAATAGGTATCAGAAATAGTTCTAGTCTAACAAACTTATTGGGCCTCAACTCCAATAACTCTTTCCCTCAACTTTGTCAGCAGTGCCAAGCGTTCACGTCCTATCTTATTAAATCAAAAGCATTCCCCTGTAATCAATGAGCTATAGCGCTTTTGATCTATTGAAATTAGCGTAATTGATGCTATAATTATCCATTTGCCTCGCTAATTACAACACAAACATGGAATTTACTGCCTGATTAAATTACGAGTAGATACAACCAACGATAAATTGATTAAGAAATTTAGATTTTCAAACGTCGTTGCCAAAATACCTGACGAAAGTATTTGATCAGTGTGTGTTAGATGACGTATGACACAGAAACGTGGTCTCTTACTATGGGCCAATGTCGGCTCAAGGTCACTCAGCGTGCTATGGAGTGGGCTGCGCTTGGTAATCTCTACGAGATCTACGATCCTCAGACAAGCCAAAGTCACTGACATAACTCAGAGGATTAGCAAGCCAATGTTGCGGTAGGCCCCCGCCACATAGCTCGAAAAACTGACCTACCTACTAAGCCTTAGAACGTCCACTGCTGAACATAGGCCTTCTCTGCCGATTTCCAGAGCTAACGATATATACGGCTTGTACCGAACGGCTCCCAGCAACCTTTATTAAGGCGTTTATTAGGTATTTTCAATTGAACAATTCAGTCATCACACCACAAATCTGTATTGAATAGATTACGCGAGTTCATCTACTTTGCGTGTCTTTTAGTTGGAGCAAAGCTAAATTGCTCTCTGTAATAGTAGGTATAAAAATTTGGCATGCTTAGTTTTCATACAAATTGACGCACTTGCGCTTTCTATTCAATATAGTTCTGTGTATCACACTAATATTATAAATGCGAAAGTTTGAATGTTATATATATTTCTTCAACAAGTAACTACGTAAAATGTTTAAGGTTGTACCTTCTTTTAAGTAGGAATCTACTTGTGTTAGAAATTAAATAGTCTCGATTTATGTCGCTGACTGTACAATATTGATTTGAACTACTGTATTCTGCTATTCAAAACAAGGAACATAATGGTTGCCTTGACTGGGTTGCTTAAAAAAATGGTCTAACTGGTTTGACTGTTTACATGGGTTATCGCTCACATGCTCAGGAGTTGTCGCAAACCCGTTAAATTATAATAAACTAGCTTCCGCCTTCGCACGCGTTGTTTGTCAACCAAAAGTAGCCTATGTATGAATCCAGGTCATAATCTATCAACTCACCGAATTTCATCGAAATCGGTTCTATTACGACGTGATTGAGTAAAAAACAAAAAAACATCTAAACTTTCTCATTTATAATATTAGTGTGAAAATTCACCTTAGCCCTTTGTAGTCCAAATACAATTTAATTAATATTGATTATTTTCTAATCTAAAGTATTCATAAAATTACATTCTGGTTTGTACACACGGCTACACATCAAGCTATACATTTCCAGTCTATGCTGACCTCTCATTATACGGAAAACCTACACAATGCGGGGTCAGCATAAACTGGAAATGTAATAGCTTGAGGTGTAGCCGTGTGTACAAGCTGCTTATTTCAAGAATGTTGTCTAAAAGAATTGAGAACATATAGCTCATAGAAAACAAGTAACTGGCGCAGAAAAGCTAAAATATTGAAGTTGATTTCTCTCTTGGGTGTAATGAGCTTAGAAAAGTTACCGCAGTGCCCACTGTAGTGAGTACTGGCTACTTTGGTATCGATATATTGATTTGATATGATATAACTGCTTATGCCGTGTACTGAGCAGTGTTGGCATTACCAAGTTATTTATTTTGATAGCCATATTGTTAAGTTTAGGGGAAGAAAAAAGTTTGCAAATTGCACATTAAACATTTGACACTACTTGTATCTAATAGGACCAAATGTTACTGTTCAGGACTCAATGATTCTATAAATACTAATACAAATCATTTATTCCAAACTAGCTGACCCGCCCGCGGCTTCGTACGCGTGGTTTGTCAATAAAACATTACCCTCCTTCTGTGCAGTCGCGTAAAGTATAACCTATGTCTCAAATCCATTCATAATCTATCTAGGTATATAGGTACCAAATTCCATCGAAATCGGTCGAGCTGTTAAGTCGTGAAAAGGTAACAAACCGACAGAGAGACAGAGTTCTTTCAAATCGGTATGCACGTAGAATATAACCTGGATTAACACATATGCTACTTTTTGTTGACAAACAACGTGTGAGATGCCGCTGGCGGAAGCTAGTTATACATATTAACTTTCATCTTGAATCACTTTATCTATTGCTGAAAACTGCATTAAAATCCGTTGAATAGTTTAAAAGATCTAAGGTAACAGAAAGCAGAAGCGACTTCATTTTATACTATGTAAAGATAAAACAGTAGAGAGAGTCCTCTGTCTTTTGTTTTAGTTAAAAACATTTATTACAGAGACAGCTTTTTCCCCGAAACAATGCTGATACGGAAAATTTTTAAAAATCTAGTGTATGTTATTATATTGTAAAACTAAAACACTCGTTTGTTTGGGCTTAGGGACTAAATATATTTTTGACACCTCGTTTATCTAATATTAGGTATTTACCTATGCAATTGCCGTTTTGTATGGAATAAGTGAAAGTACTTATTTTTTTAAACTTTTTCCTTCATTTCTTTGCCTATTGAGCAGCGCGAGGCAGGTCTCGACGCGTACGTTGCAAATGGATCAAAATTGTTTTGATGCTAATATCAAAAGCTACTGCTAGCTCAGCTGTAGATTGAGTTTCGTCAGCTTCCACAATCGCCTTTAATTCATCATTGTTGACCAAATTCTCCAGACGACCACGAGCTTCATTTTCCAAGTCAAAATTTCCAGAACGGAACCGGGAAAACCAATAACGGGTTGTGCGTTCGTTTGTACAGTTCTCTCCGTAAACGTTTTTGATGTTACGTGCCGTTTGTGTCGCGTTGGTGCCACGACGGAACTCATATTCCATAATTACACGAATTTTTAAAATATCCATTATGACGAAAAATGTTCAAATGTAATGAAAATACAACGCTAATCAATAAACAAAAGACTGAGTTTGTAAAAAAAATGTCACGTTTTTAAAACAAAATTAATTTGAATTTAGAATACAAAGCCATTCCAAACTTTTTTTCTATTTGAAATGACCAGTACTGAAGAACGGCAATTTCGTAGGTAAAGACCTATTCTAATCGTTTGTGTTCCAGTGATAAAGAACGTCCATTGATAGCGTTCAACACAATCCTCTTTTGATAGTCGGGTAGAAAGATCCAACTGGTCGTCGCTACGCACCCTAAACGTATTTTTTCTCTCCCTGAACAATTTTATTTTCCAATGTGGCATAGCGTGTTAAACAAAATTGCCGGCTTATCGACGAATCCCTCTGAAATGTAATAAAATTACATACAGTTGTATATCGTCATCATATCAGCTAAAAGACATCAGCTGCTGAACATAGGCCTCCTCCATTAATTTCCAGAGTGACTGATCTAGTGTGGCCTGCCCCCAACGGCTCCCAGCAACCTTTATCAGGTCTTCATTCCATCTGGGGGCCGTCCTACGCTGCGCTTTCCAGTGCGTTTACAGTTTATTCTGTAGGAATGTAATAAAAGCCAACAAAAAAGGATCACGTGATTGATTAAGGTCATTAGGTTTTATTGGAATTTGCCCTACACTACATATTACTACAAGCTTTTTATTAACTTGCAATGTATGTATGTTTGTCCAGGTGGAATCATGCAACTGAATTTTAAACCCGTTCCCCTCAACCGATTGAGCTGAAATTTGGATGCATATGTAACTTCTGTGATAATGCAATAATATGGTACCATGGATACTCATGATGGAGACGGATGCTAGACAACGAAACTTCTGAATGGATTATAGTAGGCTACTAGTGTTTGGGCTCATTTGAATCTGCTTGCGGTTCCGATTATGAATTTTATAAAAGTGTATTTTGAAAAAGTAATTTTTCAACAAAAAACTCATATTTCGATATTTTTGCTGTTTCTGTTTCTTCTTCAAATGTCAAGCTTGTGTCACGTATGTTACAAAAAGGTACCGCTACATTACGAGGATTTTTTCGACTGCGCAAAAGTAGAGTAATGCATATAATATAAAATATCATCCGACAATTAAAGGAAAATTTTAATATTATTAAAATCATTTCAAAAATTATGAAACCCTAGAACTTGAACCCGTTCTAAGATTTTTGATCAAGCGAAGCGAGATCTCTAAATCAACTTGGGCAAATCGGCGTTGTATGTATGTATGTTTATCTGTTTGTTTGTCCAAAGATAACTTTCGAAGCATTGATCCGATCATAGTAAATTTAATACATAGGTAGGTAGTGATGGCACAATTTTAGTATGACTAATGAGCCAAAAATGTGGGGGGGATATTGGGGATGAAAGGGGCAAAAAAAATTAAAATGAGACTAGGTCAAGTGGGACGTCAAATGAAAGGTATTTATTATTACATTTAGACTCCGTTTTTATTTTTAGTAAAATCTTTATAGTTTTTGAGTCATAATAAAAACTGAACTTTGACAATATTCACAGGGTACGCCAGTGACCCCACAGTGCTGTTATTTGGTATTCGTATTTGGTATTAAGTGATACAAATATGTATAGGCAAAAGTCTGAAATCCAGAATAACTGCCATTTGTACCCAAAAAGAAATCAACCAATTAAAATGAACTCCCGTTACCTGTAATTTGAATGAAACTGTCGGTCAAGTTATTGGTTGTTCATTTCGTGGCACTATTTTGATAGTCAAAGATTACGCGAGATCTCAGTTTGGGGCGAACCACTAGTTAAAACCATTCCAAACATTACAAAAAAATAGATTTAAACCCGCAGCGGAGCCGTAAAGTAATGTTACGCCGAGGCTGTTAAACAATGAGTAATAATCGAACCTTCTCGAACGCTTTTGTCTTGCTGTGTTTTTGTTGCTATTGTTTGTGGTTTCGCAGAATGGGGAGTGGCCATTGTGTCGAGGGACCGACCCTTTCCTGGAAGGATCGACATCGTTCTCGAACAATCGAAATGTGTGCGATATAAATAGGCCGGAGAGATGGCCGGACAGTCAGTCTCGAGTCTGAGTCAGTCTCAGTGAGTTAGTGAGTGAGTCTCAGCGAGGCCCTGGAGGACTGATGTGGGAAGGGTCTCACGTGAACAGTAGTTGCTCCCGAGTCAGTCTGGATTAAGCTATACGTGCGAACATTTCGGTGACTTTAAGTGGTGCAACAGTGGTGTGAATAGTGTGTTGTGATTACCTACGTGTGACCAAGTTCGTGTATTCATCGTTTAGTGCTGAATAAAAGTGTTATTTTGGTTGGACTGATTCCCATTATTTTATCCCGAACCCTCAGCTCGTAACAGTAACATCCTTTTAATTTTGCACTAGACGCAGTAAGCCCATAGCGAAATTGGTACCGCGGTAAGGTTAAGGGTCAATTCCCGTCTGGTTTGTTATTTTTGGGGTGGTTACAATTGGGCCACTATAGTAAAGTTACAGTTTTTTGTAAATGAAAACCAGGCTTTACTTTGGGTTTAACTCGCAGTTAGTAACCTTTTTCCTTCCGTGAAACATGCCCGGTTGTCATGTTATGCGTTAACAAAATAATGCAACATGGTATAGGTACCTATGTTCCTTTCAGACCTTTTAGTTGGAAGACTCACTTGCTTATATCTTTTCCAACCATAGATTAGATTAGATGGGCTTATCTCTAAATAGCGATCTCTACCAGACAACCTTTGGATGGAATGGACTGTGTGGACATTACCTGGGGTGTAATGTATCCAACATACTACATGTACATACAAATTTATAAAAATAAAAAATATGAAATTTACATAAATGAAAATTACATGAAAGAACCTAAATAATAAAAACGCATATTATATATACATACTTAGACTTATTTAAGAAACATATTAATTACTAATAAATACATAGATATTTAGAGCGTATTTGCTCTTTTGATCAAATAACAATCATGTTAGCTGTATAGGCATGTTTAAGACTAACACATACATATAATATAATTATTCATGTTAGCCTAAGATTTCACCATGTTAGCCGTATTATGAGGTCCACTGTAGAACATAGGCCTCTCCAAATATTTTTAGAGCAATCGATCATCTACGCCTTTATCCGCTGCTTCAGAAAACAGCAACCTTTATTCAGTTGTATTTCTATTTAGTGTCTTAACTAGAATAACACTGTGTCTATAGTGTATATTCTTCACCTAAAAACATTGTGGCCCTATCGAGAGTTCTAAGAGTTGAGTGCCCCACCCACTTCAACTTTCTTATCTTCTGGGCTATGTCAATAACTTTAGTTTATGTGCAGACCTCTCATTTCCATTTAAATCCGCTAATCAATTATAGGATGTCCACTGCTGAAGATAGATTTCCCCCATAGATTTCCAGAGGGACCTGGCGAACCTCTAATAGGTAGTCTAAAGTCGTCTTGCCATCAAGTGGTACGCAGAACAACTTTATACAATCTACAATAATTAAGTGGCTAAATTAACCTGTCCTACATATTTTCCTTTTAAACCAACGTTGTTTTCAAGACTTGAATCTAGGTCAAGTGCATTCTAGATAATTGCTAGCTACTTCCATTGTTCCTATTTCTTGCACAATTTAAAGACCTAAAGAGATACTAAAGCATTTGCCCGAATCTAAGTAAGCATATTTGGAAGAGCCCGCAGCGATTTGCAAGATATACGAGCCACGGTTGCAGATAAAAATGCACTCTATTTTGAATTCTATGTGCATGTGATAAAGTTTATAAGAGGCAGGCATATTTGTGCTAGACTACCTACATTACCGACTATGTCTCGGTGACACATAGCCCGGGTATCTCCGTAACATATCTTTCGAGAAAGGAGTGATAAAGCTATCGGGAGCTTGGAACTGTTCGCAATTTTTCATTGCTATTTTTATGGGAAAATTGTTTATGGACGAGGTATGTTATAATAGATTATTAAACAAGGGATTAAAGCATTATCTTGCGTAACGGGTGCTATATTGAATCCCGAACGTAATGAAGGATTCTTGAGTTAACCTATTGTAGACAGAATCCTGAGTGCTGAGAGGGATATAAGCATGCTCAAGACGCAAACAGATTTTCAGTATAACTTTACTTCCGGCTCAGCGGTAGATATTTAATCACCTGCTTTCGGTTAGGTTTACATTACATATAATTTGACACTGTGAAGCAGATGGTGTGAAAAAGTTTGAATAGCACGCATACGCTTGTTTTGAGAGGTAAAAAGACCACGGAATGCACTTGTTTCGATCTTGATTCCCTCGTTTGATTCATTCCCAATCGTCATACCTACTTCTTCATACTTGTGTTTCTCTGTTTAGAACATTTGAAAAATAAACCTTAAATAAGTTAGATACCCTTAGTAAAGTTTTTGCTAGGACGGTTTCATCCTAAAAAAATTCTTATGTGTGCCTTTCTCTAAAACGTTTCCGATTTCTATGAGAGCTGATAAATTACCGATATAATAGATTTCTCTATGATTTTAAAGTGGAAAACGAGTGCTTTGTATATAAGCATTAATAGATGACCCAGTTTGGCTGGACCCAACCGCCCGATGTGACGTCACAACCCGACGCACTCAACCAGTAAAATAATGATTATCGTCGGCCCAATCACGCCCGACCAGCCTACATACATTGCAATATGGTTGTATGTAACCTCACATCGGGTGGTTGGATCCTGCCAAATTGTGTCGTCTGATAACGCTTTTTAGTAGGCGTACCCTACTACCTAACCTTAGTTACCCTAAATAGGCATAGATTGACGCTTACTCTAATATGTAGGTCATATAAAATAAAATAACAATAAAAAATTAAATAAAAATTGTTTATTTCAAGCCATTGACTCGTACATTTTACAAAATATATATAAATTATATGAAATAAAATTTCCAAAATCAAATAAAATAAGTAAATTAAATTAAACTAAATCAAATTAAATTAAATCAAATAAAATTAAATCAAAACAAAAATATATAATTAAATAAAATTATAATTAAAATACCAACACACAGAGAGACATACACATACATACATACATACACGAGGACTATCAGTGACTTGGGCAACGTCCCTTATAAGGGGGTTGAATGAAGGCTTAACCAGTGCCCCAGAAACGGAGAAATATAAAGCTACTATGGAAAATCATATAAAACTGTAATAGGTTAGCGAACAAATAATACCATAGAAAAGTTTACTTTATCAGCTAGGTAGGTACATTTTGAAAAGAGAGTTTGTTTTATTCAATTGCAACACAAAAATTGACAAATTAAAAGGTCTTGAATTGATTCATTTAATTTACCATTTACCTAGTAAGAGCTTAAGAATAAGCTTATTGGAGTAAATTTTATTTATTTCTAAAGCTTTTTTAAATAGATCATTGACTTCTATTGCAAGCCTCATCATCATCAACAGCCCGACTTCATCCACTGCTATTCCAATCCCCAAGTTTATGCCATCCGCCACGACCCTGCGCTAGTCTCACCCATCGACGGCCCGCGACTTTAACGACGTCGTCTACCCATTCGAGCCTACTCCATCTAAATTACCTACAGATCCTATCACTAAGCTAGATCAAGATATTTATTTATATAAATAAGTGTACTCTTTGCCACCAGTGCCCCCCAATTAGAACAAATGCTCCAAGACCTGAGCAAGGCAAGCCTCGAGGTTGGACTGATGATGAACCAGTCAAAGACCCAAGTTATGACCAATAGCAAGAAACGTAGAGTCAAGGTAGATGGGCAAGAGATACACTATGTCGATGAGTATATTTATCTGGGCCAGATAGTCTCTTTTAAGAACAGACAAGATCGAGAAGTAGACCGTCGTATTAATAAAGCTTGGAAGAGCTACTGGTCCATGAAAGAGCTAATGAAGGGCAACCATCCACTGTCACTTAAGCGAAAACTCATCGACATGTGTATCTTACCATTTTTTTTTTTTCGAGGGAGGAAATCTGCATCCAGATACCCGTAGTATTACATGCAGGGTACAATACGGGTTATGTGTGGTTGTCGGACTCAACGACCCACTAAAACCTCCCCGGTGGCCGGCCTCAATGCATGTCAAAGGGTTCTGGGAGCTCGCAAGAAACGCACCAGAGCCCCCCTCATGCATATCGCCCATAAAGAGCACGTCCCAGGGGCTGTCGCCCCCAGCACCCTCGCGGTGCGTGCACAGCAGCACATGCCACATTGTGCGGCTGCCCTCCCTGAGTCCGCTATCCAGGTTGGCCAGAGCCCTCCCTCTGACTACCCCCGGACCCGAAAGGTCCCCTGTTTGGCAGGGGAAACCATTACTCTGCCCCTTCACGGGGCGGGCGGCGCGGGGTGGCCGTTGCCTGCACCCCGCCGCCGTCTTCTCCGAGCGGGATCGGCCCTCTCCCGATCTCGCTCAGCGGCCTCTTTCTGAACCAATACGGTCTCACAGAAAGAGGCCACGGCCTTCCAGCCATCCTCGTCTGCCAACATAGCCGCTACTATATTTGGCAGATGGAGGTCCTGCCCGATCCTGGTGATCAGGTTCTGCCTTTCCACGCACCACGCTGAGCATTCCTCGAGCGTATGCTGGGCAGAATTCCGGTCCCACCCACAATGGTGACATTGCGGTGTCCGTTCGCGTCCAATCCTATTCAGGTACTCACCGAAGCACCCGTGCCCGGTGAGTACCTGGGTAAGTCGATAGGTGACATTTCCCCATTCCCTCCCTAGCCAGCCTTCGAAGCTCGGCAGAATTGCGCCAACGATGCACTGGCGCAAGTACCGCGGTTCGTCGAACCGCTCGCGCCATTCTACGAGCGCACGTTCTCGCTCTTCATGCCTCACCTCCGCCGGCGCTGCTCCGCCCCCGTCATCCTGTCGAAGACGAACGCACACACGTGCGTCCATCGCTGCCAAGATGTCAAAGGGCGGAAACCGCGCTAAGAGAGTTGCCGCCTCAAACGATATCATCCGGTATCCTCGCGCGATACGAATAGCTATAATACGCTGCAGACTATTATACATAGTCCTGCAGCGCCTAACACCCGTCAGTCTACTGGACCACACAGGTGCTCCGTAGAGAGCCATCGATCGCACGACCCCCGCGTAGAGTCGGCGAACCCCCTCCCATGTGTATCCTACATATCCTAACCTACGGTGCTCAGACTTGGTCATTGACGGACTTACAAAAGTTCAAACTCGGGGTATGCCAACGAGCGATGGAGCGTAGCATTTTAGGTGTTAAGCGAACCGATAGTATCCGCAACACTACTCTACGCTCTATGACCGGAATCATCGATGTGGGGTACAAGGCTGCAAGACTCAAATGGGACTGGGCGGGTCATGTCACTCGAATGCACCCTGAAAGGTGGACTAAGATCTCCACCGACTGGCAACCTACAGGACGACGGCAACGAGGCAGACCGCGAAAACGTTGGCGCAACGATCTGGATGGGTTCCATTCTGACTGGCAGGAGATTTCTGGAGAACGCAAGGAATGGAAGGAAATGGGGGAGACACTTGCTCAGCAGGGGACAGTATAGGTTATTAAAAAAAAAGTACAATTAGGTCTTAATAGATCTAGGTAGTGGAAATTTAGACTTATTTGTCTTTTTCGAGCCTCGCAAACTGAGCGCGTTTTACATTACTTTACTATTTGCTTTAACACAATACAATTAAAATCAAAATATACTTAATCCACTTGAATATATAAGTTTAAATTAGGTAAATGTCTTATATAATACAATTACTGTGAATAACTTTTTTACAACTTCGGGTTGTATTTATTTGTGTAAGTTTTAAGTATTCTTCGTTATAGTTAAAATAGATTTATGTCAGAAATGTTTTTAGATTTTTTAGGGTTCGGTACCCAAAGGGTAAAACGGGGCCCTATTACTAAGACTTCGCTGTCTGTCTGTCCGACTGTCACCAGGCTGTATCTCATGAACCGTGATAGTTAGATAGTTGAAATTTTCACAGATAATGTATTTGTGTACCGCTACGAGTATAACAATAAATATTAAAACCAGAAAAAAAATATTTAAGGGGGCTCCCATACGACAAACGTGATTTTCTCGTTTTTGTCGATATTGATAACGGCAACAGGTAGACGCTTGAAATATTCACAGAATATTGAGTTATATATTCACTTTAAAAATAAATAATAAAATTGAAAGAAAACAAATATTTAAGGGGGGCTCCCATAGAACAGAAATGATTATTTTTGCCGTTTTTATAGATAATGATACGGCACCCTTCGTGCACGAGTCCGACTCGCACTTGGGCGGTGGTTTAGTCAATAGGCTTTAGTTCTAAACTCGTCAAGGATCACGCTAATACATTTAGTATGGTTGTGATTTAGGCATTGTACAAATAAAATACAAAAAGAACCTACTAGAAATAATTGAATCCAACAAACAAACTGGGGAATGTTCTGAGGAACTATTGGATCTGATCCCATCGTCGAGATTTTACCACCGCACTCTCGACAACGTAATAAAGCTCATCCACATATCATTGACAATTCGGTATCGCGCACCACACGCTTCACCCGATCTTTTCTACCCCATACTTGCAAGATGTGGAATGAGCTACCATCTGAGGTCTCTTTTGAATTTTGAAATTCTGAGGTCCCGTTAGGCTACGACATGCCACGCTTCAAGAGAAATGTTAAAAGATTTCTACAGGGTAGGGAACGCATCGACAATACCCCAAGTGTTGCCGGTGTCAATAGGCGACTGTGACCGCTTACCATCAGGTGGGCCGTAAGCCTGTTTCCTCACAAATAACATTAAAAAAACCTATAAAAAATAATAATTTATGTGTAATTCACTTTAAAACATAACGATGACATAATATGTCATCGTTATGCATCTACCTGTATGACACTTTGATTATGACTATAACCAGTAGGTATATCACAAAATTAAATGGTAATTTTATAAAATCTACGTAATAACATCTATTATTTCATTGTTATCGAAAAAGTACAAAAAAACGGCGACCAATTTTGGGCCATTTGGCGATTTTCTTTCCGTCGTTTATTCTTATTGGTGTCATTTGGAAATACTCGTAATGTTGTGGTCGATTTGTTGTTCTTCGGTTCATAAAAAAGAAGTTACTAAACAAAGTTTACGAACTATCCTAAATAGTTTCACTGTACTTTGTTTTTTCGTTGACGGGTTTTTACGGTTCCATATTCGAAGTATATTGTGATTTCACAAATTTATATATTATATATAATATGTAATTATAGACAAATGTCGGTCAATGTTTTGAAACTATCATGGTCATGAACACTATTTGCATTAAAAACGGGATATTTACCATGATTTGTGGGTAAAAAATGTCTGCCTACTCACTAAAAGCGATCTCCTCCAGACTACCTTTAAATTTTACATGACCAAAATATACGGCAGCATGTTTTTGTAACGTTACAATTCAAATTGTACATTAAATAATCGAAATTTTAAGTAGATAACCATTAATATCAGAAATGAGGAGATCCGTAGGCAAACCAAGGTAACTGACATAGCCTACAGGATAAGCAAGCTGAAGTAGTAGGGCGGGAAACATAGCTTGAAGAACTGACGGTCGTTGGGGTCGAAAAGTTCTAGAGTGGGGACCACGCGCTGGAAATAGGACGGCTCTCCACTAGATGGAAAGACGACCTGATAAAGGTCGCTGGTAGGCATTTGGTGCAGGTCGCACAAGATTGGTCGCTCTGGAAAACTATGGGGGAGGCCTATGTTCAGCATTGGTCGTCCTTTTGCTGATATGTTGATGATATGATGATGGTTAGTGTCAAGTCAATGACTTTTCCTTTTGGGACAGACACTCACATACATCCGTGTCCCACTGCTGGGCAATGGTCTCCCTCATTCCTTCCCATCACTACTTTCCTAAACTAGTCCAGTCTGCTTAAAATTTAACTAACTCGTATTTCCATCTTGACCTCGGGTATATTTAAAAAAAATATATATACATATAGGCACACCGTGAATGCCGACAGAAATGAAAACTTGAACAGACTACGCTACATATACTTATATACAGAGGTGTCGGTAACTATAACAGTGTCACGAGTTCAATGTTTTTTCCCATCTCAAAAAATGCCCAACGCGCCTAATGAAGTTTTCACTTCAACAAAATATTACAGTAGGTATACACACATACGTACCGCAAAGGTGTACTTTTATTTTTATTATTTGTTAGTAAACAGTACGTAAAAATACCTACCTAACTATTAAATGAGTATATTTGCGAACCTGAATACAAAGGTGTAACTAATTTGGTTAATTTGGTCCTATACAAACAAAGAACTCTAATCTGACCCTTTTTACCGTTTTCTTAACTTACGTGTTTCACACATTCGGAATTCATAATATTTAAGGAAACAAAACATTAAGAAAAAAATCCAGGTCACCGAACTTTACCGGTATTTTGAGTTTACCATCATCATAATCATCCACAGCTCAACTTCATCCACTGCTGGGAATAGGAATCCCCAAGTTTCTACCATCTGCCACGATCCGGCGCTAATCTCAGCCATTGACGGCCCGCGACTCTAAAGATGTCGTCCGTCCACTACCTCCTCCTACCCCCTACAGCCATTCCTCAGCCACCATTCAGCCGATACCCTGCTCCACCTGGCACACCACGTCTTGCCAAGACCATTTGAGCTCCATAACTCGATTCCCAACGTCATGAATCTTCGTTCTTCTACGGAACGAAGAGTGAGTATTTCTTGAGTATCATCGCAATGATTTTAAACGAAAGTTGTATCGATGCTTAGACTAATCACCTAATTGTAGAAAAAACGTGCTTGCTTAAAATATTTAAACCATCCAGACTTACATGTTAATATAAAATAAATAATTGACCACATATAAGGGTCTTTCAAATAGAGCGGGTCGATGTTAATAATCTGTGGCGGCCATTTTGTTTTGGCGGCATCTGTCAAATCTGTTTTTTCTTATTCAGTCACTGATGCCAAATCACCATGGCAAGTTACACGGTTGAGCAGCATGCGCAAATGATAAAACTTTATTATCAAAATGAGTGTTCGTTAGTGCAAACGTTGCGCGCATTGCGCCCATTTTACGGCAGACGCGGTGGCCCTTCAAAGTCCACTCTCCAACGATTGGTGACTAAATTTAAAACGACCGGTTCGGTAAACAACCAACCAACACCTTTACGTCAAAGGAACGCCAGATCGGCCGAGAACATCGCCGCTGTACGTGAGAGTGTTCAGGAGACTCCGAGGCAGTCGATTTCTCGCCGTGCTCAAGAACTCGGCCTTTCGCAGACCTCAACTTGGAGAATTTTGCGTCGGGACTTGGGTCTGCATCCGTACAAGATCCAACTGACCCAAGAGCTCAAAGTTAATGACCATAGACAACGTCGTGTGTTCGCTGAATGGGCATCGGAACCCTTGGAAGAGGACCCCGATTTTGGCCGAAAAATAATCTTTAGCGACGAGGCACATTTTTGGATGAATGGTTTTGTTAATAAGCAAAATTGCCGTATATGGGAAGACCACAACCCACATGAGGTTCACCAGGTGGCAATGCATCCACAAAAAAATACTGTTTGGTGCGGATTTTGGTGTGGCGGCGTCATTGGTCCGTACTTCTTCGAAAACAACGTTGGTGAGGCCATCACCGTCAACGGCGAGCGCTACAGATCAATGATAAACAATTTCTTTTGGCTTGAATTGAACAATATGGACGTGAACGACATGTGGTTCCAGCAAGATGGCGCTACTTGCCACACAGCGAACGACACAATCGACATTCTGCATGAACGGTTTGAGGGTAGAGTTATCTCTCGCAGAGGTGACGTGAATTGGCCACCAAGATCGTGTGATTTGACTCCGCTAGACTTTTTCTTGTGGGGTTTTCTGAAGTCGCAGGTCTATGCCAATAAACCACATTCGACCGTTGCCCTGAAAGCCAACATAACGCAAGCCATCGCTCGGATTCAGCCGGATCTATGCAGCAGAGTCATTAAAAATTGGACCTCTCGGATTCGCGCCACCATACGAAGCCGCGGCGGACATCTGAACGATGTCATATTCCATCCATAATGGAATAAATAGGCCTTTTAAATAAAAAATAAATTTCGTTAATATCTCACACACATCTTGTTTTATTCAATTTTAACATCGACCCGTCCTTGTTGAAAGACCCTTTACAACCTCCTTTGTTATGTACAACAGTAATTTTAAACACAAACCTGGAATCGTAATAACTGATGTTGGGGGTGGGTTTAATACCGTAGCATTTATATTTATCCAGTAATTCATACATTTCCAATAAACAATTTTTAACGTAAATCGGCGGCGCCTTTGCGACAATGGTTGCCATTCTGTTGCCTAACTAACTAAAATTGTGTAACATACAAAGGGTCTTATTTTGTGCTTTATATTAGTATGATGGAATATTTGCGGGCTACTTTTAGTGATCAATCAAATTGGTGTTGACTAAAACTAGCCCTCAAACACGACTTCTTATTTAAAAATACTTAAATTTAGAAATTTCACTTTAAATATCATTCTAATTTGATATTTAGCGTGAACAAAATAAGACCATTCGTATTTTACACAATTTTTGGTAGTCAGTGTAAACAACAGAATCGCCACCAATGCCGTTTATTCAGTGTAACATGTCTACGTACATGATGAGTAAATATCTTTTGTTTACTTATTTTAAACAGGCTGTTTCATTGATATTTTAAGAATTGATATTAAGGTTGTTTGAAAATTTAAAATTGTCTATGGTAATGAATTTGAAAAATAACTACATATTTTATAACAATATAACTTTTGAAACTATCATGGTTATGAACACTACTTGTATTAAAAGCGTACAATAACAGTTTATCCGTGATCATGGCGCATGGAACTGCGTCGAAATATTGGGATACTCAAAAACTCACAAATGATGGTAAACATCCCGTTTTAGTACAAATAGTGAACAATACTAGCCATTAGCCCTACCCGCGTTTTCATAATAAAATACATAGTATATAGAAAGAAATAAATAAAGAAAACACATTTATTTGTGACGGAACAAAACACACATATCACACAAATAAGGTACATACAAGAACCTACATACAAAAAAAAAACAGCGATACCCAAGAAATGTAAACGACCGACGGACGTCACAAAAAGACTTTTGGCAGAACCTTTGTGGCGCAGTGGGTGAATAGCCGGCTAAAACGCAGGAGGTAGCGGGTTCAATTCCCACCGCAGAACAGAACAAATGTTTACATCATCTACAGATATTTGTTCCGGGTCTGGATGTTTTTATGTATATAACAAGTGATATAATATTTACAAAAAAGTACCTATATAAGTATTATATCAGTTATCTTGTTACTATAGTACAATCTCTGCTTATTTTGGGGCTAGATAGCGTTGAGAGCAATGCCCAGCAATATTTTTTTTTATATAACGTGTTCTATTGATAATTTTCCTGTTCGCTGATCTGAGGGGATTCCAAAAGTCTTATTTACGGCTTGAGGTATCCTTTTTTAGGTCATTGACCTGCTTGCTTTTAGTGTCTTGAAAAGATCTTTGATTTTTATATTGTTTTAATATATTTTATAATGTGGTAAAAATAAACGTTAGAATTGAAAAAAGTATCATACAAAAATAATGTTTGACTTTTTACACAGCGCTGCCTTGCCCCATACTAAGCAAAGTTTGTACTATGAAAATCAGATAACTGACATAATACTTATATAATATATTTTTTTTAATAACATATATGAGAGAATAGACTACAATACTCATAGAGAAACACCCAGACTATAAACAAATAGCTATAGATCATGCAAACGTTTGTTTCACGGACGGGATTAATTACCTAAGAATATATGCAGAGATAAACAAAATATCTTATCTCTAAACGCTATCTCATCTTAGCAACCTTCAAGGGTGAAAGGAGGATATGACCTACTCCTTTTTACACTACCTACTCCTTTTTTGACTTACATTGACTTTCCGAATATACGACATTAACTAATTTAGTATAATTTATTTGAACGTCATAATTTATCGAGTACCTACTTGTTTCTTTCGTATTTTTATTGACATGAACCTGATATACCATACCTACCTGCACTAGAAATCTCGCCAGAAATGCGTAAGTTAGACGTAAGAATGGCATCTCTGGTTGAATTGAATGTTCTTAATGCAGTAAATAATGTGTTGTATGATCATGATCAATGAAACAGTTAAAATTAAGTATAAATATATAAATAATAATACATGCAGCGCCCTAACGGGGTCCATGTACAGTGACGAAATTTACATAAATACATGCAAAAAATGAAATCAAAGAACGAGTGGGATCGCAGAGGCTTATTTTGAACCCCTTAACCAAAAAGAGTGTTACAAGATATAAGTTTTGGTGTGTTTGTGAATATGTTTGTATAAGTTTTATTGCTGTTTCTATGAATGTTTCTATGGTATGTGTGTGTGGTAACTGGCGCAGTCGGCCGAAATATAAGAATAGCAATTATTTTAAAACCATTTATTGAGTTTTTGTTTCTGATAGAAACAAGTCACCTTTGAAAGATACATAGAATCAACTATAATAATAATTAAACTTAATTAATCCCAATCTCTATTTTTTCCGGTTTAAAAATAAATCCTGTACAATTTTGTAGTTTCCTCCGAACAAGGGTATAAAATCGTTACAACCTCCTACTTACCAAAATGTTAAATCCCCACTAATAGTTGTTGACGTAGACTTTCCTTCTTTGCAAATTTTATGAGAATGTTAAAGATATACACATGACTCACAGTTAGAAGAGGTGGTCTCTTTCATTATATACCCGAAACTCTCTAATGGTATGTAACCAGGATGAAGTATAAAAGCTAATATTATATCGCTCCGTTTCATACCACAATGATCAAGCCACGGGAAAAGAAGAAGTAAAGGTTGGACTGTTCTATATGACTTTTGTAAGAGATATTTCATCAGTGTTCTGAACGCAGAGTATGACACTGTCTTTTTAGACAGCTATAAAATCTGAAAAGTACGGTATACAGTTGTTTAAATAACCTCCATATGCGTCTTTTGCAAGTAAATCCACCTCTTCGTTTCCCGCGAGACCAATGGGTAAATTTACGCTGTGATTTAATATATTACTTTAAAAATTAGGAACACAACAAAAAAAATTCCAATCGGTCGAATTATTTTCAAGTTTTGGCGAGACTAACGCACGGCAATTGATTTTTATACAGATATTGTCATGATAATTTAAGTCTAATTCAGCCATTGCTCTAGCGAGGCGAACACGTTCGCAAATCACCGCGCTAAAAACACCCTTTACGCTTTTACGCTCCGCGATGCGCCACATGGTAGGTACCTCAAATACGCACAAAGCGGTACTCTTCCACCTTTATTATGCGCACCGCCAAGGAGTGGAACGCCTTGCTTAAGTCTGTGTTTCCTGATAACTACAACCTAGGGATCTTCAAGTCACGAGTGAATAGGTTTCTTTTGGGCAAGCGTGTACCATCGTAGACTGCATCATCGCTTACCATCAGGCGAGATAGTGGTCGAACGCTAGCCTATAATTTATAAAAAAAAAACCCTCGTAATTTCCAGTTTGATAAGGCACTAAGAAGCCTGGTTGGTTCCACTCCACATCACTTCTACAGATGACCTCACTCTCGAAATCGATCTTCACACCCGGAAGGGTCTTGTTGACCTGTAAAAGGTATTCGTGACTTACACTTTCTTTTGAAAAGGAATAATTGCATTTATATCCTTATACAATACGGAAGAAATTCCGAAGAAGGCAATTGAACTTTTGTTTTCCGTACTATTTCTTTGACTTTTATTGATATACCATCCAAAAGTTGTCTGCTATAGATCGCTGTTTAGTGATAAGGCCACCAATTGTATCCATTGATTTACGTTGTTATTTTTTATTTCTAATGTTTTATTTTATGGTGCGCGATAAATAGTTATCTAATCTAATCTAATCTATACCACTTAACATTTAAGGCCTTAAAATGCCATTAAAATGTGAAAGACCAGTGAACTAGTAAGGAATTTTTTAAACAGGTTATTAACTTTTTTGTTGTAAGGCCCCAAGTGTTTATCTGAAATGTAGGTATAATTTTCTCATAGACAGGTTAACAACCGCAACTTTTAACGATAAATTGTGCATATTACCCGCTATGCCAAACCAAATGTGTCACCTTCCGCCATCTATACAAATATTAGTATAAGTAAATTAGCGCTGTCTGTTTACGTATGTTTAAACGGCTGATATATAAAAATTTACTATGAGCCCCGTTGCGAAATGAGGGGCGTTATAAGTTTGACGCCTTTCTCTGTCTGAGTGTCTGTTGCATCGTAGGCCCCAAACGGACCATTTGGACGAGGTTTTTTTAATAGAAAGTTAGTTTTATTATGTTACTTGTTATTGTTAAACCAACCTTGTTAACCTTGTTTTGTTGTAATGGTAACATATGGAGGAACATATGGTAAACCTTTGCCCAGTAATGGGAAAGTAAAGGTTATGAAAAAAAATATAAACCACACATGCGAAGCTGCGGGCAGAAGCTTGTTACATAAATAAACTTAAATTTTTACAATAACAATTAGCATAGAATTCTGAGATGAGTCAAAAGTCAAATTATACAAATATTTTCGAGACAAAAGTCTTATTTAACGTCACATTGTCACATATCACCATACAATCGAGGTAGCAATAGATCAAACTGTGTGACCTTCCATACACTGTGTGACTTTCAATAAACTTTACTGTTTTTGTAGAGTAGCGGCCCCGACTGGTAACAGGATGAACCGTGACTTTGGTTCGGAGGTTAAGGGTTCGAATTCCGGACGTGCACCAATGGATATTTCTACTCGAATTATATGCTCATATATGCGTGCTAAAATTGTGATGGAAATGTCTTGAGAAAACCAGCATGTGCAAGAACCAAAAATTCTAAAGCAACATCGGGTTATCATATCACACAAATATTATAAATGTGAAAGTTTGGATGTTTGTTTATTTGTTTGTTACTCAAGCACGTCGTAATTGCTGAACCGATTTCGATGCTGACCTGGATTCAAACATAGACTACTACGCGTGCTAAACCGCTGGCGGATGCTAGTTATTTTAGAAGCTAACACACGTCAACGATTTCTTTGCGCAAGCCTTGTGCAAGCTTGGTTTGAGTAGGTTGCTGGAATTTGTTCAAGCCTTGAACAAGCCCCTGTGATAAGAATTTTGACTTCCCCCTTAATGGATATCTTTCTCCTCGTATCCTCGTATCGTATCCTCGTACTAAGACACAGTCCGAATCGGAAGTACATCCCACTAGGCCACGACAACTCAAAACTACAAAAGATTTAAAATAAAATGACGCAATAAATCTTCGACCAGATTCCAACCTTTAGGTAGACCCAAATTAAGATAACAAGATAAATCCAACTGGACCTATCTTACCCCAATCCGTATAGGACAACAAAATAGCAAACATCAGAACACGGGTCACTCGAGGCAATCAATAAGTGGTCAGTTTTTGCCGCATGATCTTTTTGCTCGATCCCTGTGACCGTATTCAATCTAATATAAGTTCCTTCCGACCCTTGTGTCCTAGTCAAAGTTTATCGGATACAAACGGCATTTCATTAAAGTTAAGTGCAAATAGTTCTCTATTTCTTCTCAACAAGCAACTTGGTCATTTTGTACCTATTTTCTTTTAAAGTAGAAAATAAAATGGAAGTTGAAGAACCTCTGTCTACAAACTTGTAGGTAAGTTTATTTTAGGGAAGTGTGTTCCAACTGTTCAAACTGCATCATCGCGTGCCATCAGGCGAGAACGTTGCCTTTAATTGATTTCAAAAACAAGGAAAAAAACCATATTGAATCTTGCTTCATCATCATCATATTAGCTATAGAACATCCACTGCTAAACATAAGCCTCTCCCAGAGATTTCCAAACCGAATCTTGTGAAACCTGTACCCAACGGTTTCCAGTAACCTTATCAGGTCGCAGTTTATGAAGAACTCTTTCTTCCAGAAGCCGCCTCAGAGGAAATGGATGAGCCCCAATGGTTCCACAAAAAACGAGATAGACTTCATCATTACCACTAAGAGACAAATATTCAATTAAGTATGTCTCCTTGATCAAAGGGTGAACAAATCGGTAGCGGTCACCGAATGTTAGAGGCCCATTGAATAACGCGGACGCTTGCTTAGTAGAGCAACGTTCCATAATTTAATTTGGGAGCGTCATGCTAACGATAACTACCTACATAATAAATATAGATAACCAGAGACTAAATAAAGAACTACATACCTAAAAGTATTTTTATGTTAATTATGTTCTTTTTTGGTAAGAAACTGCTATTTTTAGAGTCTAGACTAGACTAGGTAAATAATTAAATAAATGTTATCGTCTATAAACGTGCCAAATATCACTTTACATTTCTATTTTTGTACGAGGATCGTAAAAAGTCATATCCACATTTGCGTAAAAGCTCCATTAGCCTAAATTAGTAACTTAATGCTTTTACTGATCCACGACGTACTCGTATGTTGGCAAAAGTACTTTGAGAAATACAAACATGCCGGCTACATTTCCTCATTACTATATGGGCCTGACTGCAGTAGGTATCGGTTTTTTTATTTCATTACACAGATATGTATAAGTCTCTTTAATGTGCACATATCATATTAATAGAATAAACTATCTTAAAAATAAAAGTATTGTACGTCTTAGCAAACTTCAATCGCCTTATATTTACAAGTGATCTCTTCTTTCTTTGCTTTGTTTTGTATAAGATTAAATTATTTGTTCGTTTAAAAGCGAGTCTATGATCAAAAAGCAGGTATAATTTTGTAGATTCATTTTTTGTTGTTGACTTGCCTAAATGCCTATTGATTTTGTCAAAAGTTGAATAAATCATATGAATACGAGCTGACCCGCCCGCGGCTTCGTACGCGTGGTTTTTCAACAAAAACATAACTTTACTGCGGAATCGGGTAAAAAGTAGCCTGTCAAAATTATGGTCATAATTTATTAAATCCATCTAAATCGGTCCAGTTGTTTAGGCATAAAAACGTAGAGTAGTAGAGTTCCTTGAGAAAAGACTGACCTGGAGAAGTACTACCATCATACCTAATTCTACCACCAAGCAGCATTGCTATGTTTCGGTTTGAAGAGTACGATTGCCGGTGAAATTACAGGCACATGAGGATTTACACCTCAAGTTGATGGACGTAGAGCAATGCATTGTAGGGCACGCTCCTAGTACGTGACCTATGAGGCCATTCTTTGTTGTAAGCGATGGTTACCATGCATTCCACTATTACTACGGTGTGCGCTATGCTAGTTCCATATCCAGGTTGTATAAAAAAAGTAACAAACGGACAGACAGAGAGACAGATTTACTTTCGAATTTCTTATTTTAATAACGATGACAACCCTCAGATGCATTTTAATTGAAGAGTACCGACCTACGTATTGGAACATTGAACAAGTTATCCCGAACCTCCAGCTTGTATCAATATGCGTTCGTTAAGATTTGGTGCATCCTGTACCAAGCCAGTGTTGTGATTTTTACCAAGTCTTTCTATTGAACTTCAAAAAGTTACAAAACTCTAACGTAAATCATGGGTTTTGGTTAAGAACTAATTAAGTCGAAGGTTTCTCCACGATGTTTTACCTTCGTCGTTTTGAGTACTAGAGCTAACGATATTGCCTAACACTTACCTTGTAGGAAAGCATTTGCAACATGACTGTACGATATGCGAATTTTGAAGAAAACATACGGGTCCAATAGCCGGCCGGGGCGGTGATGCCAGTAAAAATTTTTAGGTAACCTGGTAGATTTTGAAATAACACGTTCCTCATTAAATTATATGTAAAGTTTATTATGTACTTAAGTTTCTGGCTTTTTATTATTACACTAGTTGACCCGGCGAACTTCGCACCGCTTTGACATGCATATGACGCGGGCTGTCAATTACGTCGGCCATCATTATCTGCATCAATGTAATAAAAATCTTTTTGCGTGATTTTTTTCTGATATTTTAATAGTCATTCTGCTACTCGGGACGGAGAGAAATACAACAAATAAAAAATCATCAAAATCGGTCCAGCCGTTCTCGAGTTATAAGTGTTCGAACAAACCCGACTTTGTTTTATATATTAAAATATGTTTGCGAGGTGTTTATTTGTGCTGCGAGTCAGTCCAAACAGGGAACTTGAATTTTTTTATAAAAAATAGTGTAGTAATTTTTACTGCGATTGTTGATTGATTTTATAATGTTTGTCAATCGAATTAGCCTCTGCCGGTTCCGCTTGTTTTTTTTTTTACATTAAAGCTTGTTATTTTAAATTATGCATGGTTATTAAATACCTAAATGTTAATAAATACCTTGTCAGGAAATGATGAACAGAATAAACATTGTCTTGGACAAACATTTTAATTACCTACACCACTACACCTTTCCGAGTCCGTTACCATCACAGTTAGTTGTTTAAACATCTATAAAATTTTCTTCAATTATGATTAATGTTAGCATTTCCTAAGGAAGTATATTCAAATATTTTTTGACGTAATGTTTAACTTTGACAAAGTTGGACAACTGTGTTTAATTTGCGTCATCGTCATACAAATCCGACTTTTTGTCTGGTCGCTTTGTATTCCGGCACTACAGAGGTTAAGTCACTCAACTGAGCTCTACTACTGTACGTTAGTCGCTGTATTAAGACTCGTCCACCCGAGGGCACATTTCTTTTTAAAATATTTAGGGTAATTGTGTGGTGTAGACAAGTAATAACTCATTTTTAATTGATATATTATAAAGGCGTCTGTTTTTATCTCAAATACCAAATGATTTTATAACTAGCTATAAAGTGAATTTTGATCGTGAGCTGACCAAAATCTACTTATGTTTTACAATAGGTTATTTTATTTGGTACTAGTACGTATCAAGCGAGGTATATAAATGGAATGGTTCATAAAAAGTGACGTTTGAAAGCAATGATTGCGAGATTTACACCTGTTGCTAACTTGACCGAGATACATTATATTAACCTGTAAGTGAATAGGACCTGCCTCCATTTTTGTTAAAATCGTTAAACCGTCGCAGCTAGACGTAGATAGAAAGATAGATAGAAAACTCTTCAATGCACACCACTTCTTCTCAGCACGTCAATACCAATAGTTCTACTTATATTGTGTTATGTTAGATAGGCTGCATTGATGACGTCAGGAGAAACCGTGCATAACAACAGGACATTGACTGTCGCATTGAGTTAGGCATAGGAACCTTGAACCACCATTTGCAGATATTAAACCTGCAGCGACCAACCAGTGTGGACTTCTACACTGGCCACCGTAGATCGTGCCCTGGTGGCAGCTGTTCTCGAGGGGGAATGAAGTCAGGTGATGGGGGGTTATGTCACTACACAGTGTGCGCCTAGCAACAGACAACGATAACCGCTTACCATCAGGTGGGCCGCATGCTTGTTTGCTACCTTAGTAGTACAAAAAAAAAATGTTTCGTTGCTGGTGGCCCGCGTGGAACAGCGGAAGCGCTTACGACTTAAATTAACAAACAATATTAAAACAAATAAGTAGACACGCGGAAATAAAGACGTAAGTAACGGATTTCCTTAGATTATAAATAAATAAATAATGCTGGACATTTCATACAGCGCTATTTAGCCCCAAACTAAGCAAAACTTGCACTATGGGAACCAGATAACGGATAGAATACGTATATACGTTTTTCTGTAAATAAATACTTATATAAAACTACCCAAATCCGAAACAAATATCTGTAGATCATGCAAACATTTGTTCCGCGGCGGGGATCGAACCCGCTACCTCCTGCATCTCAGCCGGCTATACGCCCACTGCGCCACGGAGTCAGTCAAAAAAAGAAATAAAAAGTCAGTGAATAAAATATTGTTACTGAATTGATTTATTGAAGTACCTACAAACACTTATTTATTTACAATTGCGTGTAGGTAAGTAAGCTAATTTCAATTCGAACATTATTCACTAGTCTAGGGTTATGGGACAGAATATAAAATAGGTGAATACATTGTAATTTAAAAGCAGTCAAATAAATAGTTATCAATGACACAAAAGTCATCATTGGTATGCATAGGAGACCTGTTAGGTTCAATAAATTATTTCGCACTGGCTCTTTTAATATTGATCAATACATCAATACATTTATTGTTTTCACATGGTTACAAAGTTCTTACGGGTAGTAGTAGTTTTATATATGAACCCGGGCAGGGAAACAACAGGGGCATCAGGAAGACTGACATTTTAGCATATGGAGGAAGGAAGAGACTGTGGAGCACGTGATAATTCACTGCACTGCCACAAACGATGCCAGAATGAGAACGGGTCTGCAAGGGGTCATCGAATCCTCATCCGTTTATTAAAAAATACAACATTTTGGACGAAATAGTTAAAGAACCTTTTTATCTGTCTTAGATTGTTTATGTATTAATCATTATGCGTATTGGTTTCATTATGTGTGTACATTATGGGTGTTTTTCTATATATTATAAGTATTTACAAAAATATATATATATATATATATATAAGTATTCTATCAGTTATCTGGTTCCCATAGTACAAGCTCTGCTTATTTTGGGGCTAGATAGCGATGTGTGAATTGTCCAGCAATATTTTATATTTATTTATTTATTGGTTATCCTGCGGATTGGTTGTTTAACGTATACGTCATTATGCGTATTAATATGACTTTTATACGTCATTATGCATTATGCGTATTGGCCATTCTAATTCTAGGGTGGGGGAAATAAGATATCTGCACTGACGTCCCGCATTGGGATGTATTGTGCATTACTCCCCTTCTTACCAAACCCCAGCTATCCTAACTCCTTGAAATAACGGAGCAGGACTTTAGGTTGGTGGCAGCAGCTTTCCAGGATGTAGTAGCGGTGTTGGTGGAGGATGAGGATTCGATGACCCCTTGCAGACCCGTTCTCACTCTGGCATCGTTTGTGGCAGTGCAGTGAATTATCACGAGTTCCACAGTCTCTCCTTCCTCCATCTGCGACAAGCTCATTGTCCGTGGCTCCGGTCTTCAGGAGGTCTATTGGTGATCCTGCGAATTTGAAGTTTTCGTATATCTGATTGGTAAATTAGAGAATTGGTAATTATACGTTCGAACACTCCAGAAACCATGTTTTGTCATAAGAACGATCACACAAGCTGCCCCCTCCCTTTAGGACTAGAGACCTGAGAATAGAATGATTGTAATAGCAAAACGTTAATACTATTTTGGGTATAAAGTAAATTATACAACATTTTAAACCTGCGAATCGGCTCGGTCAACGTACAATCACATTGAAATCGGTCCATCAGTTTTTTCCCATAGCTTTGCTTTGTTTGGGGCTAGATAGCGCTTTATGAAATGTCCAGCATTATTATTTTAGAGCTATGTACTATAGTTACAGACAGGCAGACAAAGACTTGAAACTTATTACACAAATGTTTTGCGTCAGGGGTTTAAAATTTTCAGGGTTTGCACAAAATCGCTACCCGTGAGTGTGCTTGACATCCGACCCACTTTCCCCATTTTATGTAATCTGATGCGACATTTGCCATAGCTCAAGAGGCAAATGGCCATAGATTAATATAAAACTAGCGATTTTGTCGCAGTTTATTTAAATTTCAATCTCTAGCGATAATAATATCTTTTCTATCTACCGAAAGAGGTTAATAGTTCCGGTGCAATTGATAGCTGACATCCGAGTACTCGTTGTGGCATAACACACAACTTTTCATCATGAGGAAATTAAAAACGTCTTTAAATCAGCTCGTTGCTAAAAAGAAAATTAGCGTTCCCAGCAATCCATTTCTTTTTTTCACTAATAATCTATGGCCTCTTTTATTTAATAGAAATAAGGATTTATAATGGAGTTTGTATTTTTTTTTATACCATGGATGGAACAAGCGTTTGGCCCACCTGATGTTAAGTGGTAACCATCGCCTATAACAAAGTTTGCCTCGTAGGTCACGCTCCTTGGAAATGTTCCCTACGATGCACTGCCCTGCGTCCATCAACTTGAGGCATACAGGTGTAAAGTCTCATGTGCCTGTAGTTTCACCGGCAACCTTCAAACCGAAACACAGCAATGCTGTTTGGCGGTAGAAATAGGTATAGTGGTAGCACTTCCCCGGGCGAGCCCTTTCACAAGAAACTCTACTACTCTTGTATGCCATCAAACCATATTATAAAATTGCCCTCTTTCGTTTTTAAATAGAAATAAGGATTTATCATCCTTCACTATCCATGGAGTCGAACTATGGCATTATCTAACTCACTCTACCCGCGTGAGTCAAAAACTATTTTGTGGACCGATGAGTCACATTTTAAGCGCTGTGGGATTTTCAACATCCACAATTACCATTCCTGGAATATCATGGAGGTTGTATTTAATGTCAGCAAGTAACCGCTTTTATTTTGAATCCTTATTTATATAAGGAGTTGTATTTTGTAGTATTTCATTTTAGTATATTATGAATGCAATGAGCCTCATTCTATATTCTTACTTACGGCCCTAGAGGTGCGATTGCATTTACGCATCAGACGTCTGGTTAATAATTACCAATTTTCAGTGCATAAGTGATGAAAAACTATCTAGTAGAAAGTTTATATCTACTAGTAATATGTATCGATAGGTAATTGTAAACACAGTTGCTGCCCTGGACACACAAAAACGGCACCACGGAAGACCAGCGCTATAGTAGTATAAATATGCTACTATAGCACAATGCTGAGTGGTGGCCGTTTTTGCTCACAAATTTTTGCTCATTAATTTATACCCACTTTTCTAAGCTGTAATGTACACTTGGGATGCAAAATAAACGTTTTTCTATTCGATTCTAAAACACGTTACTATATTATCATGTTACTACGTGTACTATACAATATGTAACAAAAACCCTGTCGGATTTTTAAGGGTGTGATATAGTATCGATATTTGGTCACAGTCATGTAATTCTATTACAGAAAAAATTAAAAAAAAACCCGACTAAATTTCATTATTTGGCGCTCAAAAATTAAAACTTACATCTGGCAACACCGGCGGCCTACGCGGCGCGCCGGAGACGGTGACCGCCCTTTAGACGACGAAGACACGTGCCTGCGCACGTATCTTTTGTTTTTTTGTTGACGATTGTAGTCAAGAAACAATAAGTTTATTGCAGCTCTGAAAAGAACTTGGGTTTAGCTAGTTTTCCATTGCCCAAACGTGTTCATTGTGCGAGTTAAAAACACCGTTTCTCTTCTCTTGCAAACATAGCGCTAAGTCCTACGTGGACGACTCAACGCGAACGCGATTGCGAAACGATCCGATGCGAATTTAATGCGGTGCGGAGCGACGCGGCTACTCTGTCCTACGTGCGCGCGAACCGTCCTACGTGCGCGCGAACCGTCCCCTCCGCGCCCTCCGCCGCCGTTTAGTTCAGTTGGCAAAAATATGGCCGATGCGTCCACTTCGCGCGAACAAATCAAGCCAACTGATCGCGTTCGCTTCGTCTCGCGCCGCACCCTACGTGCGTTTGGTCACGTAGGCCACTTCAATAGGTTAATACTGTTTATTGTATTCGCGCCGCACCACGCCGCATCGCGTTCGCATCCAGATCGCTCACGTAGGACGGCGGCGGCAATCATTATTACAAGAGTTATAAATTTTTATAGATAGGTATTTTTAATTTCGTAGTTTAGTTCAAAAAGAAAGAAACGGTACAATAATCCTCAATGCATACCGAACGCAAAGACAATGCACATTGCACCTGTCATAAAGCTAGTTATCAACTACTTACTTTTGTTCATTCTCTAACTGTTTACTACAGTTACTATAACTGTTTACTTCATTCTCGCTCGGTCCACAGCTGAATATCGAGAGTTGACAACTCGGTAAAATTTGCCTATTTGGGGGGTAAAATACAGATAATTCTTGAAATTAAAAATGAAATAACTTTCAAGTTATTTGATACATATGTTTTTTATACATCTGCCCGACTTTAATTTTTATGACGAAATACGCTCTTCATGGATCCGACGGGGTTTTTGTTACATATTGTATTATCACGTCAAATTACTAAGACAAGTAGGTGCATAATTGATATAAAAAACGTGCAATTAGACTACTGGTTATTAAAAAACGTCTGTACGATGATTACCTACTTACAAGTTGTAATTTATTATGACAATTACTTTTGACGACCTCTGTTGCGCAGTGGGCGAATAGCCGGCTGAGACACGGAGGTTGCGGGTTCGATCCCCGCAGTGGAACAAATGTTTGCATGATTTGCAGATCCGGGTCTGGTTGTTTCTCTATTTATTATAAGTATGTATTTACAAAAAGAAGTATATAAAATAAACTATCAGTTATCTGGTTCGATCGTAAAATTTACTTAGTTTAGGGCTCGATAGCGCTGTGTGAAATGTCCAGCATTATTTGTTTATTATTTATTTACCTACATTAAATTAGCTGCGGACCCAACCTGGCTTCGCACTGATTTTTATCAAAATAAAATAGTGCTTGTAGCACTCAGGGATAGGGGAATTTTCAGAATCAGATCAGCAGTTTCTGAGATTAATTACTGATTAAAATTACACGTTTTATATAGCCGTGACCACGGCTGTTGAAACACAGTCGAAACGTCCGGATAACAAATAAAAAAGGTGCATACGCAATAAATACCCGTTTTAATCAGTAATGATGTATACTGATTGCGAAAGTTTCCGAGATAGTAAAGGAAGTATTCGCTACAAATATACCTAAAAAGAACAAATTTTACTTCTACATAATATTAGTATCCAAAGATTTACGATGGACAAAAAAACTGCACCTAACCCATATCTCAAAACCAACAAAACAAAACTTATTCAAACGAAACTAAAAATGCAAAGCGAAGATAAAAATTTTGCTTTTTTTTTTACTGGCCTTGGTTCCCTTGTATGATGTACCTACACTACCTATCAAGGGCGGATCCAGGGCGGGGGGGGGGGGGGGTTATGGGAGTCATGACCCCCCCTGGGCTGGGTCCAGGACCTAGGTGGACCACTAATTAAAATTGTTAAACATAACACATGACATTGACCACGACTATGTGACCCCTTCCTGGCACCAAAGCTGGATCCTCCCTTGCTACCTACCCTGATTCCCGATTCCGAGGTTTTGGGTTCCAATCCAGGCCGGAAAACATAGTGAAGAATGTATGTGCCATCAGATAAATATTCTACGCGATAGGCTTGCAACTTGTCACGCGAATGCTTAACTTCTATGAAAAAAGTGGTTTTGTATCGGCTTGGACTTGCCCTTGATTACTCCTATATGGGCTACCATAAACGTTCTGCGTACTGAGTAAGAGATCATGGTTATTTATTTAGTGGCACTATTTTGATAGGCAATGATTACAAATAATATTTTTTTGTTTTAATCGGTGACTCTAAATCGGTGATTTTAAATTTCATTATTTTTTGGATGTAAGTTTCTTTTCTTTTTATTCTTTATTGCACACAAGAAAATACATTTGTAAATACAGAAAAAGAGGTCATGTACAAAGGCGAGCTTAACCCTAAGAAGAGTTTTCTTCCAGCAAACCTTTGAGGCTAGAGAGAAATGATTTTAAAGGTAGGTGAGTGTAAAAAAACATAAATAAATATATATATATACCCAAAACTAATATGAACTATACTCAAAGTATATGTTATAATATTATAATTATAATAAATAAATTATATGGAATAATAATATAAATATATACCTATATATAATAATATAAAATTACAGAGAAAGGTAGTGCTCTTTAACTTAAGTCTTTGATCAGCGTGTGTCTTTTACTGGGCCTCACAATAAGGCTCAAAGTTGCTCAGCGTGCTATGGAGAGGGCTATGCTTGGTGTTTCTCTACGAGATCAAATAACAAAATGAAGAGATTCGTAGATGGTCGTAGGAGATGATCACGGCATAAATGACCAGCCCAGTCCCAGTTGATAATGATGATGATGATTTTCATTGTTATTTTCTTAATCATCTAAGTGATGATGACATCATTTTATTAATTAATTGCATGCATGAAACAAACCGACAGATGCAAATTATTACAAAATATCTATTCTACTATTATATACCATTTAAACGCTTGCTAAACAGGGTGTCACAACTCTTTGACATTTCAACTTGATTTCAAATTGATTTCAATAAAAAATAATAGATGAAACTATTATTTTCTGATTGATTTAAAAAAAGTTCATTGATTTGTTTACTGGATATATATTTCATCGAAGGTTATTTACGAAAGATCGACCGGAGAATCCGTTAGATAACATAACTCTACATCTAGTATACTCGACATATAGGAAAGTTTATATATAGTTATACTGGCTTCGCACGGGTGGTTTTGCAACCTCAAACGTTACCATCATTTTGCGCAGTGGGCTAAAAAGTAGCCTATGTCCTATACAGTGTGTCCCTGGATAAAGTGCAACCCCGAAAGGGGGTGAAACTAGATCAAAAATTATCGACAAAAAAATAGAAAAAAAAATTAAAAAAAAATTCGTATATACTTTATTGATGTATTAAAATTTTTATTACTCACTAATTACTCTATTTAATAAAAAAATTATTTCTTCCAAAGTAGTAGGTCTATTTTGTTAAAATAAAAACCATAATCATGTCAGATATGTGACGATGACGATAAAATAACAAATAACTCACAAACCTGAGTGGTGACGTAATCAGTGGTCAACTTTAAATGCTCCTAGCCAGCACATTTTTTATGTTAGAACGTAGGTTTTTATTTTATTTAAAAGCTATTATGATAGACAATAATAAAAAGTCATAAAAATTTCTAGTATTATAGGCTTAATTTTAAGATTTTTGGAGTTTATTGGAAAAAAACAGCCTAAAAAATGTAATTTTAATACAAAAATTAAACTTTAAGTCACGATAGCCACTTGTTTGTGAGTTATTTGTTATTTTATCGTCATCGTCACATATCTGACATGATTATGGTTTTTATTTTAACAAAATAGACCTACTACTTTGGAAGAAATCATTTTTTTATTAAATAGAGTCATTAGTGAGCAATAAAAATTTTAATTCATCAATAAAGTATATACTAAATTTTTTTAATTTTTTTTTTTCTATTTTTTTGTCGATAATTTTTGATCTAGTTTCACCCCCTTTCGGGGTTGCACTTTATCCAGGGACACACTGTATAATAATCTCCTTGCAAAATTTCATTACGATCCGTTCATCCGTTTAGTCATGTAAAGGTAACAAACAAACAGAGTTATTAATGTGTTATACATGTACACCTTCCTCTTGAATCACTCTATCTATTTCTGAAAACTGCATTAAAATCCGTTGAGTAGTTTAAAAGATCTAACAGAACAAACAGGGGAAGCGACTTCATTTTATACTATGTTAAGATGTAAATTAATTGTGTGAAAAGACGTTGCAGAAACGTTTAACAACGTACACATAAATACATAAATTTATTAACAGAAAGAATATACAATTATTTACAATTATCTATAAAATGAATGTGATGACCTCCGTGGTGCAGTGGGCGAAGCAGTCGGCTAAGACGCAAGAGGTTGTGGGTTCGATTTCCACCGCGGTCTGGATGTTTTTTCTATATTTATAATATGGTTTTTCAAAAAAAAAAGTATATAAGTATTCTATCAGTTGCCTGGTTCTTATAGTAAATTCTTCGCTTAGTTTAGGGCTAGATAGCGCTGTGTGAAATGTATAGCAATATTTATTTATTTAAATACAAAAGAAACTGTTAAATCATCTAAATACCGTTGCAAACGATCTATAGATAGCGCAATTGCTCCAGATCACTGCCAGGCGGAAGTGTCCCCAAGACACTAGCTGCATTGCCCCGCTGAATTGCAATCCTATAGGATCACACGTCGCTTCAACCAGAAAGAATCTTAAAAACGCGATTGGCTTTAGTATCCCTTAAACTCAGGGTCTGGATCCCAAATGGCTGAAATACTTAACGGAACAGAAGTTAATTTAGCACGAGCGTAAACAGGCGTACGGACATTTACGCGCGTGTACGATGATCTCGGACCACGTCGGTCGAAGCTTCGAATAAATTTAAATTAATGTGATTTATAGTTATGTATGTAAAGATTACAAGAAAATTATAACGAAATCTCTATCTAGAACGGTGTTTTAGATATCTGTCTTAAAAGTTTTCTTGGTTTACCGGTCAGATTAGATGGCGCTGCTTAATTAACATAAATAAACCTATATATGTTCGGAACCCTCGATGCGCGAGTGCTACCCTACTTGACTGGTTTTGTTTTAATTAGGAATACCCTGTATGATAGATAATCTCTTGTGTAAGACTTACCTATGATTGAGGTCACATGTCCTGCGAAACGTGACGAGTACTGAAGCATGATGAGCACAGTAAATTAAACCAGTAATGTAGGTTCGGTATACAGTGAAAAGTAGCACAGGTAGAACCGAAGGACGAAAACATCCCCGTTTTGTATATATTTACTAATAAATGATAGATAGTATATTTTAAACATGTTAATTGATCGAGCGAAGCCAGATCTCCAAATCAACTTGGGCAAATCGACGTTGTATGTATGTATGTATGTTTGTTTATCCGAGGATAACTTTCGAAGCGTTTATCCGATCATCGTAAAATTTGGTATATAGGTAGGTAGTGATAGCACAATTTTGGTGTGACTCAATGAGCTAAAAATATGGGGGGGTTGTTGAGATATTGGGGTTCAAGAGGGGTAAAAAAAACTAAAAGGAGACTATCCAGTGAAATGGTACGTCTAATAAAAGGTATTTATGATTATATTTCGGACCCCGTTTTTATTTTTAGTTTAAACCTTGTAGTTTTTAAGTTATTAGCCATAATAGAAACTGAACTTTGACAAAATTCACAGGGTACACCAGTGACCACGGAGTACTGAAATTTGGTATTCATGTAGCTTTAATAACACAAATATAGGCAAAAGTCTGAAATTCAGAATAACTGTAATCACTACCCAAAAAGTATAACCAAATAACATGAACTCCCGTTACCTGTAACTTGAATGAAACTGTGGGTCAAGTTTTTTGGTTTGCATTTCGGGGCACTATTTTAATAGTCAAAGATTACGAATAGTATTTTTTTGTTATTATGGGAGACTCGCGAGATCTCAGTTCGAGGCGAATCATTAGTATTTTTGATTGGTTTAGTAGTCAAATTGCTTCTCGGTGTAAACTATACAGTCTAGTGCGATCGTGCGATTAATTCAAACCCCTCAAGCTATTTAGATATTATGTATTATCGTTCATAAAGTTTAAAAGGCCTGATAAATTTAGGCATTGAATTGACCGTATGTTATCTCACGTAGTAAAAGGGAAGTGAAGAGAAAGGAAATGTTTAGATGAACTCATCATAATCATGCATAGGACTCCCCCATAAATTCCCAAAGCGGCCAATCTTGTCCGGCCTCAACTACCTTTATTAGGCCATATTCCGATCTAATTGGGCCCTACGCTGCGCTTTCCGAGAGATTTAAAGATGACTTACTTGTGAAATACTCTAGGAATTAATGTATATATTATAACTTAGAGAACTTTTGTGGTTAATTTCAATCATTATTATAAATAAAGGATTTATCACGTATCCTTTCATCGGTGTTTCAACCGACAGTTGTAACTGCGGCGCGTAGTGCGAGGCGAGACGTTGTCGGTCAAAACACCGATAAAACGTTTCGTAATAAATCCTGTATTTATAATAATGATAGCAATTAATTCATATACAATTTAAATCATTTTTTTGTTACAAAATAAATCATAAGCACAGATTACCGGATTACGTGACCGATACAAATTGAACAAAAAAATCAAACAAACTAGACTGAAAGAAAAAATGTTTTGTACTCGTAGCGTAGTTAATTAGGTGCCTTACTGTTTAGTTCGCTATTGTGCCAAATTATGAGAAACCGCATTGTAACGTGAGGTAATAAGTGTGAGTCAGAAATGGTAGACAGCTAGATAATTGTATTGACGTCAGAGATGTAATCACCTTCATAGAATTCTAAGAAATGATGGTATTTATGGATTGAAATAGTGCGCTTATTTAATTTTATTTTAAAAATAGCAGTCTATTAATTAACAACTGTTTGTTACGGGGTCGGGGTGTGGAGCTAGTTTTTGTTTAATTTTATACTTCCTGGGGATTGAAAAAGCATATGTCCCACATGATGTTCGCCTATAGCAAATTATTTCGTCATAGGTCACGAACCATTTAAAATAAATATTGTTGGATATTTGACACAGCGCTATCTAGCCCCAAACTAAACAGAGCTTGTACTATGGGAACCAGATAACTTATAGAATACTTATTTTTTTTTTTTGTAAATATGTATATACTTATTATATATAGAATAACATGCAGACCCGGAACAAATATCTGTAGATTATGCAAACATTTACTCCGTGGCGGGAATCGAACCCGCTACCTCCTGCATCCCAGCCGGCTATTCGTCCACTGGGCTATTGAGGTCGTCAAACTATGAACGTACCCTATGATGCACTGAATTGTGTCCATTTGATGACCGATGATGAATTTGAATACCGGTTAAATTACAGGAATGTCAGGCACATATTATGTGTTCCTGCCTCGACATTCCTCCTCAGTCCTGTCTGACGACCTCAATAGCCCAGTGGACGAATAGCCGGCTGGGACCCACGAGGTAGCATATTATTTGCCTGACCCTTCATACCGAAACACAGCAATGCTGCTTGGCGGCAGATATAGGTATGGTGATGTACTTCCCCGGTGGACCCCGGTAGAGACCGTTTAAACCAAAAATGCGTACACCTCTTTTGTTGCGTCAAGTTAAACAACATTGTTAATTGATGATGATGGTAATGAATACATTTTTAACAGGTAAATTAACTTTCTTACTAACGTTTTAATTATAATTAACTACTATATCTTCCAGTGCGTAGTCTCGAGAGCCTTTCTGCCCTAACGGCCGTCAGTTCTTCGAGCTATGTGCCCTGCCCACTGGCACTTCAGCTTGCTAGTCTTTTGTGCTAAGCTGGTGACTTTGGTTCGTCGAGTGTAGACCACTTACTGGAAATCGTAGCGTAAGTCGGACTAGAGGTATTTTCAGGCCTGATAAAGATTGCTGTGAGCCGTTGGGGGCCGGCCACACAAGATCGGTCGCTCGTGAAATATATGGGGGAGGCCTATGTTCAGCAGTGGACGTCCTTGATGATGATACCTGTAATCTCAAATAAGTTAAGGGAGCAATAAATTGCTAAACAAACAACAAAACAAAAATATCTATCAAACCCAATTCCATTAGGCGCCGTCCATTCATTACGTGAGGTGTTCATTACGAAGCGGTCTAACAGAATCTCGCCCAATCTCACGTGGGAGTGAGGAGTCTCGGCTAATATTACATTTTTTTTTTTTGTCTCTGTAAATCTAGATTAGAAGAGAAGCAGTCTTGAAATAATGAAGCTAATTGTGTTTTTTTTTATAAGTCCAACACTATTAATAAAAAAAGTTTTCAAAAATCTCACGCGAGATAAAGGGAAGGGGGAGGAGGTCGAAACAAATCTCGCGACATCGCGCCAGTGGGTGAGGGGGGGGGGGGTAAAAAAATCGTTTAAAACGTCTCACGTAATAATGGACGCCCCCTTAGATGTACCGCACTACAAGTTTACCCAGTAGACTGAGCTCAATGTTACAGCGCTGAAATACTTTACATGTACGTTTTACATGTACAGTAACGCCCTTTTTGAAGTGGTCCTTCTAAAAAGGTGTTTTATAATCTTTGAAGGGTCGGTAACGCGCGAATGATGCGAATGATGCATAGGCAAAGGTACCAGTATATATTATTATCATATCTGTGCCTAAGGTAGCCGCTTATTTCATGATGGGCCGTATTCTTGTTCGTTACCTTAGTAGTTTAAAAAATCGGCCAAGTGCGAGTCAGACTCGTGCACGAAGGGTTCCGTACATCTATAAAAACGGCAAATAAATTACGTTTGTTGTATGGGTGCCCCCCCTTACATATTTGTTTTGTATTAATTAAGTTATTTATTTTTAAAGTGAATATGTAACTTATATATTATTATTATATTATTTTTAACGTATTTATTTCATTCTGTTTTTAATATTTGTTGGTATAGCGGCAACAGAAATATATCATCTTTGAAAATTTCAACTGTCTAACTATCACGGTTCATGAGGTACTGCCTGGTGATAGACAGACAGACAGACAGACAGATGGGCAGACAGACAGATGGGCAGACAGACAGCGGAGTCTTAGTAATAGGAACTCGTTTTACCCTTTGGGTATGGAACCCTACAATACCTAAGTACATATATCAGCATCGTAACATTGACTTTCCGGAATCATATGACTTAAAAACTTCAGAGACTATGAAAAGATTATGTCTCTGACTGTGTCTGTGTCTGTGTGACTATGTCTGTGTCTTCAGACACTATGTCTCTGAAAAGAATGCATAACCATTCCAAAAACAAAACAAAATTGTTTCACCTTGTTTGGCAGATAGATTGCCTAAAATATTTATAAAATTTCATGGCGAGCTTGAACACCTGCTTCAAAATTTTGGGTTTTTAGGTAATAATTATGATTTCCTGTTCCGGTATAATTTACAAAATGATTATTAATCTATATTGTTCCATTGTTGAGTAAATGCTCCCATTACACCAATCACTGCGATCTTTCCATTGTTTATTTTATATCAATACTAGTTGAATGCCCACAAATTCGTCCGCCAATTTTCTAAACAATAGTTAAGAACTATCCAGCTGTCCCTATAAAAAAAGTTTATTAAAATCGGTCAAGCCATTAAGGAGAAGAAAAATTACGACCACATGCACATCGGAATTTTATATACATATGAGTACATTAAATAGGTATGTTATCCATACTTACAATATTTTATGTCCGAATGTAAGTATATACATATTTATAGCCCGCGGCTTCACAACCGTGGTTTTTTTCAATAAAAAGTAGCCGGTCTCAATCCAGGTCTAAATCTAAGGTATATTTAACAAATTCACCGAAACCGGTCGAGCCATTTAGTCGCGATAACATAATAAACAAACAGAGAGAGACAGAGTTTACTTTGGAATTTATAATTATAATATGGATGGATTAAACATAAGAAAATATAGAACAAGAGATAAAAATAGAGGGCATATACAAAGGCGAGTTTAAATCTAAAAAAAAATTATCATTAAAAAAAAAAAAAAACAACCTTACCAGTCAGGTAAAAAGCAGGAACACGAAGAACATCCCTAAATTTAAAGGGTGTTAGAGCCCTTCGATGTTTATGCGAGGTGTGGAGGTAATAATGAGATGACAAGTTATGATCCAATTTCCGAGGCCCCTTTCAAAAAAATGGTATCGTCAATCAGCTAGAAATTCGAAGAAAATGTACCTCTACTTGGGATGCTGCCGAATGAAAAGGGTATATACTCGTACAAGTACTTACATCGAATCTTTTATTGAAAAATATTTTACGATGTTAACAAAGTAGGATTCTAAATTCGAATCTTATACAAACAAAATCAGTGCACATTCACCAGATAACTGAACTGTACAAATGTACATTGCGTATTGAATTAGTTACGTCTTATTACTGTCGGCAGATGAGTAAAATTAATAATGAAAAAAAACAAAATATTTGACATTGATATTATTTTTGACATTTTAAACATAAATTATATTTAGACATTTTTAGAATTTATTGTATTATTTGCTATTTAGTATTGCGGAATTTAGTTTAAATAATATTTGTTTTATTATTTTATTTTATTGTTATCATAATAAGTTCAAACATGATTTTTATAAATTGTTAATGAATAAATGAATTATGAACACTTTGTATGACATTTCAAATAAGTGAAAATGAGGAATACTTTGTAAAATATTTGTGAAAGTGTGCAATTTTATTGATATTCCGACAATACTAAGACGTAACTGATTTGATACGCATAATATGTTTAGAAATTTCTACTTTTCAATTATCTTTGAATGTGCACTGATTGGTAGTATGTAAATCGAACCATCAGGTAGGCCATATGCTAGTTCTAACTCCAGGTGATATTAAATACATGTACCTACATTTATATGCACTTGACTCTGATTAAAAATTGTTAAACTAAACTAAATTCGATAACACTAAGGGGGACTTGCTCAACGATGGCCAAACATATTTAGTGGCTAAATATGATTTAGTTCGAGAGGTGTCAAATCATACAAATACGTTTAATTTAAACATGTTTAGTCGCTAAATACGTTTAGGGATCGTTGTGCAAGTCGGCCTAAATGTTGATTGATTGAAAACTTTTTCTTGAAATACTCAATACTCAATCGTTTATTGTATTCCGCAATGTACTCGTAATAATAGATGGTAAATAATAGGTACATGTTCATAATGGACCCTGTTGGGCACAACAATATTATGGAGAGAGGAGGACATCATTGCTCTTGTTAGGTTATATTTATTAAAAAAAACATTCAAATCTAATGTCATAGATAAAGGTAGGTGTTGTGGACTGTATTTGATGTGAATAAAACCTTCGATTTCTTCTTCACTTGTTAATATTTATTGAACTGTTCTAAACGAAGTCTTAACGCTGAATACAATTTTGAGGGCGGCCGCCGCTACTTTTATAGGCCGGGATCTAAAATGTTATACTGCCGATCCGATAGTGTGGGAGAGAGACGGATGTATCTCGCTCACACACCATAACATTTTACTGCCGATTCGATAGTGTGGGAGAGGGACGGGTGTATCGCGCCCTCCCGCTCGCACACTATAAATATACAAAAACGGCGGCGCCCGGCTGCCGCGCTCAGTTCGGCGGCGGCGACCCTATCGTTCGTTTCTAATTTCTAAATTTATACAATGCATTTTCTATCCTAGATCTAGCTCGGCGTCCGCTACAGTTCCTCCCACCGGCGCAGCTTGCGTAGCCTCTTCTTTTTTCAGGACGATGAGCTTTCTCACGGGCCGCTTGAAGACGCCAGTCCTCGTTCGGACGTCTGCCACTCGTACTCCGCCGTCTGGACCCGGATAGGCGCGCTCGACGATTCCCATGGGCCACACGTTCCGTGGCAAGGTGTGGTCGACTACCACACCTCGTGGCACCAATGTGGGCAGGTATTCTCGGACCCAGCGCTGCCAGAAATGGTCAGCGAGCGCTAGGCTGGCCTTCCAGGTGCGTCGATCGGTTTCGCTGTGCTGTCCGGCGGTGGGCAGGCCGGCGGATGACCCCAAGAGGAAATGGTTTGGAGTCAAAGCTTCTGGATCTTCATGACTCACGCTGACATGTGTCAAAGGTCTCGCGTTCACAGAGAACTCGGCTTCTGTCAGTAGGGTGAGCAGGACTTCCTCGGTCGGTTCCTTTTCGTTCAGTGTGGCGGCTAATGCGACTTTGATGGATCGCACCAGTCGTTCCCAGGCTCCTCCCTGGTTGGGAGCCCCTGGCGCGATGAAATGCCACTCCAGTCGGTGTAGCAGGGCTTCGTCTTGCAGCGCTGGTGCCCACTCAGCGTAGGCTGCTCGCAGCTCGTTGTTGGCCCCTCGAAAATTGGTCGCGTTGTCTGAGTACATGGCGCGCGGCCAACCTCTTCGCGCCGCCATTCTTCGCAGTGCCATGATCGCAGAGCTCGTGGATAATGACGACACGAGCTCCAGGTGTACCGCGCGTGTGGTGAGGCACGTAAACAGTGCGCCCCATCTTTTCTCTCGGCGGCATCCAATCTTCACTATCATCGGCCCGAAATAGTCCACCCCGCAGTGGGTGAATGGGCGGTGGTAGGGCTCGAGGCGTGCTCGTGGCAGGTCCCCTGTCGCCGGAATCAGAGGTCTCGATCGCTTCCTTCGGCAGAGGGCGCAGTCCTTCTCAATGGTGCGCACGGTGGGTCGTAGATGAATGATCCAATATTTCTGACGGAGATCATTTGTCACGCGCTCGCGGTTCGCGTGCCCTGCTGCGCAATGCTCTCGCAGCACGATGAGTTTGGTGATCCGGTGGCGGCCGTCGAGGATGATGGGCTGTTTGACTTCAAGAGGTGCAGTGGCCGCCCCGATGCGGCCTCGGACTCGCAGGATGCCGTCTTCCAGGACCGGGTCCAGCCGAAACAGTCGGCTCGTCCTGGTGATCGGACGAGATGCTTTTAGTTTCTGCAGCTCGTCTTGGAAGCTCTCCTGTTGGGCTTGACGTAGGAGAGTGCGTTCCGCTTCCTCGATGTGTCGATGTTCTAATCCCGAGGCTCGGCGCCGACACAAGTCGATGAATGCCAGCACGCGGGCCGACGCTCTGACTAGCGTCTCGTATTTGGAGAAGCGTGCGGGATCTGGCAGCCACTCCCCTGCTTTGTTTTCTTCCGTAACATGCAGGATCACTTCTTCCTCGCCATTTTCGCTCGACGTCGTTTCTGTCGGCCACTGATTCTCGGGGCGGAGCAAGAATTCTGGGCCCTGGAACCAGCGGTCTTCTATGGAGATTGGTGTGCTCGCGAATCTCGTCGCATCGTCGGCTATGTTCTCCCTGGTGGGCACCCATCGCCATTCTTCCTTGTGAGTGAGCTCTGCTAGCTCACCCAAGCGATGGGCGACGAACGGAGTGTACCGTCTCGCGTCGTGCCGCACCCAGTGAATCACCGTCATTGAATCGGTCCAGTACACTGTTCTCTTGACTTGGACTCGATGTTCTTTCTTGATGGTGTCAGCCAGTCTGGCACCGATGACAGCCGCCTGCAGTTCCAGGCGGGGAATGGTCTGCGCGCGTTTCGGAGCCACTTTTGACTTGGCGGCCACGAGACTCAGTCTGACGCTTCCGTCGGGTCGTGTGTCGCGCCAGTATGCCACAGCAGAGTAGGCCTGTTCGCTGGCGTCACACAGAACGTGCAGCTCCAAGTTTTGGTCGTCTTCCATCGCGTAGCGTCGTTCCAGTCGCAGACCCGAAAGATCGGCGAGGTGTCCCAGCCATGTGGCGAAAAGGTCGTTCTCCTCATCAGGGATAGGCTCGTCCCAGGAGATGTTCAAGCGCCACAGGCTCTGCAGGATGATCTTTGCGCGTATGGTGCAGTGGCTCAGCAGTCCAAGAGGGTCGTATATGGACATGACCGCGCTGAGTGCTTCTCTCTTGGTAGGCGCGCGACTTCGTGCACGCACTTCGGCGGGGACTCTGTTCATTGAAGTGTTAAACCCCAATTCATCTCGCTCGGCGTTCCAGTACAGCCCGAGTATCTTGTTCTCTGGCCCGTTTCTTCCAAGTTGAGTCGGTGTGGTCGCTCGCAGTTCTTCGGGTACGTCTCGCAGTACGCTATTGTTGCTAGCGCTCCAGCCTCGCAGTGTGAACCCTGCCGCCGCGTGAACTGCTTGTACTTCAGTAATCACGCGGTGGGCTTCCTGTTCATCCTCGTAGCTCGCTACCAAGTCATCCATGTAGTGATCTCGAGTGATGGCTTCGTAGGCGAGAGGGTGAGTTTGAGCGTGTTCTTTCGCATTGTGGTTGCGTACGTAATGCGCCATGAAGGGAGAGCTCGCGGCGCCGAATATCATGCTCGTCATCTTGAAGTGATGAGGTGGTTTCTCTCTGTCGGCGCCTCTCCATAAGAACTGTTGTGCCGGTTGATCTTCCCGACGAATCTTCACTTGGAGAAACATCTCCTGTACATCTGCCGTGACTGCGATGCGTTTCTCCCGGAATCGAAACAGGATGCCTGGTAGTGACATCAGTAGGTCCGGCCCTTCCAGGAGATGGTCGTTCAGGCTGACTCCGTGGCTTTTCGCTGCCGCGTCGAAGACAAGCCTCTGTTTCCCCGGTTTGTTGACGTTCTGTACCGCGAAGTGTGGCAGGTACCAACAGACCGGACTTGTCTTCTCAGTGCCGTCGCATGGTTCGGCGTATCCTTTCTGCAGCAGGTTCTCTATCTGCTCGGTGTATTTTCTAGCGAAGCCTGGGTCGGTGTCCATCTTCATTTCCATTTTGTGGAGGCGACGGAGCGCTCCACTGTAGCTCGGAGGCAATTTCATGCCGTCCGCCTTCCAGGGCAGCCCGATCTCGTAGCCCTTGTTCGTCTTCTTTATAGTTCGCTCGATTATTCTAGCGGCTCGCTGATCCGCGTCACTCACATGTGGCTTATGAGTGATGCCGAGCGCTTCGATGCTGAAGTGGTGTTCCACCAAGTTGTGGAGATGATTGTCCTGCTGCTCTCTCGCCTCCACTCTTCGTTCCGGAGTGTAGACGTGCAGAACGCTGTTTCGATCTTCGATGATGGTGCGTGGCACAGTCCCGTGCACCACCCATCCTAGTCGAGTTCGGGATGCGGCCGGTTGGTTCCGTTTACCGACGCGCAGTTCTTGCGTTACGATGTATTCCCAGTGGTCTGCTCCCACCAGTATTCCAGGCCGTACGGTATCGTAGCACACTTCCTCTTGCGATAGATCTCGGAGATGTTCGTACTCCAGAAGCGTGCTCGGTATGGATTGTTGAATCAACTTCATGCCTCTGATTGTTCTTGCTTGAAATTTGTGCAGCTCTCTGTCGGTTCCCCTCAAATGTATGGTGACCAGCTTGCTATTATTTTCTTCCTGTGTCACGTTGACTCCTTGCATCCGTAGTGGTAGCAGCGATCCCTTGGCACCGATGTTCTGCGCCAACTCCTCATCGATCAGCGAGATTGTAGCCCCTTCATCCAGGAGGGCGTGTGTGCGGATCTCCCCCCGTGGTCCCACGACAGTGACTGGACACATCTTCAGCAGCACTGTCCTCTTGCTGGTGGCGGTCGGTGTTGCCATCGTCAGGACAGACTCTGCGGTGCCTGCTTCGGACCTCGGGTTTTCGGGACGTTCCTCCGGCTTTTCTTGCTGATGCAGACTCGTGTGATGAGGTCGTAGGCATTGTCCTATGCTACACCGCTTGGCCTTGCAGTGGAGGCGCATGTGTCTCTTGGCAATACATTTGAAGCAAAGCTTGTTCTTGCGCACAAGCTCCCACCGTTCGTCTACGGATAGCGCTGCGTATTTCGGGCAGTCCGGTAGCTTGTGCGGCTTCTCACACATCGGGCATTTGTCTAGCTGTTCGTCTTCGGCTACATTGTACACGGCGTTCGGTTTCCTTTTCGGCCTGGCATCGGTGATGGTCGGCCTGGGTTCTCTCTTGGCAGCGGTTGCTATTGCAGATGGAGCGTAACTATATCGGAGCGCTCGGTCTGCCTCTCGCATGAGGAAGCGAGATAGCACGACGATTTCTGGGTCCGCTGTTCCTTCTTGTTCGTTTGCGTAGTCGCACCACCGCGCCTTGATGTGAGGGCTCAGCTTTTCCAACACTTCTCGGGCCAGCATGGGGTTAAAGAGGTACCCATGGCGGTTGATGCCCTTGATTACGCAGACCACGTTCTGAAGCTTAACAGCGAACACGTTCAGTTCTACCGCTGATGATCCTGGCTTCGGCAGCCTCTTGAGGTCATCTAAGGCTCGGTCGATGATGGCCTCAGGTCGCCCGAAGCATTGTTCAAGTGTCTTCAGGATGACCTCCGGATTGCTTGCAGTGCACAGCAGGGCAGACACCAGTTCCCTAGCTTCTCCTTTCAGGCAGCTCCTTAGCCGCTGCAGATTTTCTGCCGGTGTCAGCCGGTATATCGTCGTCGAATCTTGAAAGGCGGCCTTAAATGCCAACCACTCATTTGAAGCTCCGGAGAATGGTTGCAAGTCAGGACACTTGATCCTCGGTCTGGCCAGCTTTTCCATAGCCTCGGTCAAGGCGTCGACATTACTTCTTGATCTGACGGGGGTGGTTGATCTGTCCCTCACGTTGAACCTCAGGTGTCGGTCGTCCTTGGTTCCGGACCTCGGCACGTCCCGTCGTTCCCTTCGTGCATCAAGGGTGTTCGATTGGAGCCAGGCGTCAACCTTCTGATGATGATCGGTTCCGTTATCACCGTGAAGGCTTTCCTGGTCATCCTGAATGACTGCTAGGCTCACAGCCAACCGCTTCCTAATAAGGTCTGCCTCGATCTGAAGCTCCTTTCTTCGCAGGGCGGCTAGCTTTTCTTCAGTCTCCAGCTCCACCATCCGTGTCCTCGTGGCAGTGCTTGCGGTCGATCGTACCGATTGTGCGGGGGACCGGGGTCTGGCACCCCCCGCACCGTCATCGGCGGCCACGTTCGTTGGCCTTGGTTCGATCGCGACACCGCCTCGTGGGTTTGGTGACGCAGGTGGATCCAGCGATAGCCTTCGTCTTCGTTCTCGTTCGATGGCCTGAAGATCGGCTCCGGCTTCTCCCTGCAGCTCGCGTTCCAGTTCGCGACGTTCCGTGTCGCGACGCTCCTGGTCTGCGGCGTCTGCTTGGCTCCGGGTTACCACCATGGTAACGTCGTCGATTTTTCAATCCGTCGAATTTTCTGTTCTGATCCGGCTTCTGATCCGTGTTCTGATCCGTGTTCTGATCCGGCTTCTGAAGGACCAAACTGTTGTGGACTGTATTTGATGTGAATAAAACCTTCGATTTCTTCTTCACTTGTTAATATTTATTGAACTGTTCTAAACGAAGTCTTAACGCTGAATACAATTTTGAGGGCGGCCGCCGCTACTTTTATAGGCCGGGATCTAAAATGTTATACTGCCGATCCGATAGTGTGGGAGAGAGACGGATGTATCTCGCTCACACACCATAACATTTTACTGCCGATTCGATAGTGTGGGAGAGGGACGGGTGTATCGCGCCCTCCCGCTCGCACACTATAAATATACAAAAACGGCGGCGCCCGGCTCTCGGAGACCCGGATGACGAAATCACCTCCGCTAATGCGGAAGGTGAGTCATCTACATCAGACAGAGTAAACACTTCACAGAAACACCGATCTCGCCGGCGAGGTCGACGAATCCCTTCAGTCGCCGCCTATACGAGGTACAAACATGTACCCGGGCGTTTCTCTCCTATCCCCATCCCGGCAACAGCCCAAGCCGAGGTTCGTACCTAAGTGGTGCCCTTGCGCTAGTTGCCTAAAAAAACTTACTGGGCTGAGCGCCATCTGCGCTCGCCAAAAGTTCGGTTAAGCTGTCACGGCCTCAGAGGCCAACAGCGAGATTAGTCCATTCGAAAAAAAAAAAAAAGCCTGGCTGCCGCGCTCAGTTCGGCGGCGGCGACCCTATCGTTCGTTTCTAATTTCTAAATTTATACAATGCATTTTCTATCCTAGATCTAGCTCGGCGTCCGCTACAGTAGGCATCTAAATTTGTCATTTTTCATTAAATGTGTCATTAAAATATTCGTCAATTGTAAGTTTTAGTAGTTAGTAAGTATTTTAATTGTCTTATAAATTTTATATTATTAGTCTAATTTTTCAACGCGTCGGGTAATTTGTTAAATATTTTGATCGACATTACGTAAGGGCTTGAAGAGTGCAGTTTGAGTCGGGAAGCAGGTATCTTATGCTTGTTTTTGTACAGCAATGAGTGTGTCGTATACATTTCTTCCTGTGTTGTGTAGAAAAGCTTGTATTTACTAGCAAATTTACATATTTTCATAATATAAATACATGGTAGGGTAAGAATTTTGTGTTGTTGAAAATGGGGTTTGCAACTATCTGTTTGTTATATGTTAGCTAATATTCGGATAAGTTCTTTTGTAGTGTAAATAGCGTCGATGCATTTGTACTGTTCCCCCATAAGATAACGGAATATGATAGGTAATTATAGGCGTACGCATAATAAATTGTAAGTGAACTTGTTAAATCAGTAGTTTTCTCTGGAAAGTTTAGATTTAATTTTTTGGTTATACAAGTTCCAATTTAAGTTAGTATCCATTACTAATCCTAGCAGTGTGAATTCATTAACGGTTTCTAATTTTAAAATAAATTAATCTGTACATAGGTAAACTTAATACTATAAGCATTCTCCAGTTATATACATTACTAGATGACCCGCCCGCGGTTTTGCACGCGTGTTAAAAACAGTACCCTCCTTCGCAGTCAGATAAAAAATAGCCTATATCCTAACTCCGGTCACAATCTATCTATATATCAAACTATCAAAATCGGTCTAGTTGTTTAGTCGTGAAAACGTAACAAACACAGCGACAGAGTTACTTTCGAATGGTATAGTGTCCCGCCGGACTCAACGAGACGCGGAGTGATGGAAGGGCGCCCTCGTATAAGCACCCGAGTGTCTTGTTAATTTTAAATTATCTCAAAAACTATGCATCGAAATGTAAACGACAAATAGCTGGGTTCCCAACCAGTAACACCCAAACGAGTAATATTTTTATCAACATAAAATTACCTTGATGATCGCATAATTTATTTATGTAAGGGCCCATAGACATAAGGAGTACATCTAATGAATACCTACCTCATAATATTAACCCCTTACTTTGCCCCCTTTAGGGATAATTTTGCAAAAAAGTTGATACACGTATTTCTATATTTTTTACCAAAAACCAAAATATGATTTTCAGATCCTTAGCTGGACGAAATATGCATTGCCCATACAACCTTTTAACCACGATTTCACCTTCTTCAAGATCATTTTTAAGACAAAAGATAGCCTATATGCTTCCCCAGGATATAATCAATCTCCTTAACATAATTCGTTACGATCCGTTCAGCCGTTTAGTCGTGAAAATGTAACAAACAAACAAACTAACAAACGAACAGAATTACTTTCGCATTTATGTGTGATAAGTCTCCTGAGCCTGTTATTTATTGACTTTGTTTTTGTTACAGGAGATCACAAGATCCTAAACAACGTGTCTGGAGAGTTTCGATCAGGAGAGCTTACTTGTATCCTGGGACCATCCGGTGCTGGGAAGTCTTCTCTGCTGAACATTTTAGCTGGATATGCGTACGTTTTTTTCTAACCTGTATTGTCCTACTGCTGGACAAAGGTCTCCGCCATTCTTTCCACTCCTCTCGATCCCTGTATATTTGTCCTATATATCCCTATATATTTTTAATTTTGTTTTTTCCTATGTATTTTTTCTTTGTATCTTCTTTGTAGAACAGTACAGTAGCTATGCCTAGGCCCGGCCGTCTTAAAGCCAAACAGTTACAATGGATTATTAGGTGCTATATTTTCTTTGGGTGTGTCATTGTAAATATTCAATAGTTCGACCTAGTGGTTGACAAGCATACGGCAAGTTCACACTGTTGTCTGCAATTAAGACCCTGACCGTTATTAAATAAATAAATAAATATTGCTGGAGATTTCACACAACGCTATCTAGCCCCAAACGAAGCTTACCTTGTTCTATGGAAATCAGATAATAGAATTGATACGATCAGATGGAGAGTCAGAATAAAAAAATCGTATGTCTAAAATTGTATCTCAGCATGTTTTGTTTAAAGATAGCTGCAAGAAATACGAAGGTAGGTAATATTTTAGGTGTGAGGTTACTATTATCAACTGTGACAGACGAACGAACAGACTGGCAAACGGACAGGCGCACAAAGTCGTAATAAGAGTTCAGTATTTAACATTTTGGTAAGGAACCCTAAAAAATAGCACGAATTGCGTCATTCTATGATATAAATAGAAGAGAGAAAGACTAAAAAATCCGATTGTAATAATCTGGGATCAGCTGTTGGGTGAAGGCACAAGACCGGTCACTCTATATCGGTCTCTTTATAGATTTCCATCTATGCAAGATATTATATAATAATATAATAATAATTGGTCAAGCGCGTGTCGGATAACATGTTACTATTAAGAAAATAACCACTTTGATTGATGCTTTATATTTAGTAAACGGGCTCTCGTGTCAAAAAAAATATTTACGAATATGTATAGTGTTTTGGAAGACCTATACAACGATACCTAACACGATGGGATCCGTGAGTAAATAACGAAACACCCCTTCCAAATAGCGTAGGTAACACAAGTTTTATTAGTTTTTATTTGTTATCTTACTAGGCGTTACTAAAACGTATCACCATGCCATATTTCAGCTACACATCACTATAATTAGTCTACGAATAAAACAGCTGTAATTGGTTGGACAGACGGACTAAAAATCGAATACTTCTACATCGTCATTTCAGCCGAATCCATTGCTGGATTCAGGCCTCCCTTATTTTCCGCCCGGATATTTTATTCTATGCGTCTCTCATACAAGTGACTCCCTCTCATTAGTAATGTTATTTTCTTTAAACCTTAGAATATTGTTTAATTATCAATTAATACGTTTTTAATTTTTTTCATACCACCTGGGTAGAACAAGCATATGGCCCATCTCATGATAAGTGGTAACCATCGCCTATAACAAAGTATTTCCTCGTAGGTCACGCACCTTAAAAAATTGCCCTACTATGCACTGCCCTGCGTCCATCAACTTGAGGCATACAGGTTTAAAGCCTTATGTGCCTGTAATTTCACCCTTCGAATCGAAACACAGCAATGCCGATTAACGGCAGAAATAGGTATGGTGGTAGCACCCGGGCGAGTCCTTACACAAGGTATTCAACTACTCTACTCTCTCTTTTATAAGGAAACTAGCTGTAGCCTGCGACTTCGTACGCGTTACACTACTAAATGTGTAGGTAACCTAGAAATAAAGCCAAACTCGCTGTTGCAACTTGACTTGACACCACATTTTTATTCCATGGGATAAAAGGTAGCCTATGTGGTTATCCAGGTTATAATCTACGTAGATACCAAATTTCATCGAAATCGGTTCAGCCGTTACGATGTGATTGAGTAACAAACAAACAACCATCAAAACTTTCACATTTTTAATATTAGTGTGATTAATCTCTATATTTGTAAAAATCTCGTAAAAGTCGTTTAGATTAAAGGATGGCCAAATTAACCTACACCAAAAAGCATTACCCTCCTTCAAAGTAGTCTGGTAAAAAGGCAGAGGTGACCGCTATCATCACGTGTGGTATTTTACTAATGAAAACCAGTATCTGTGTTATTAATATAAATAGTAGGTAATATAAAAATGTTCAAGTCATTTTGAGAACAGAAACCTTGATCTATGAAGTTGGAAAAACTGACTACTCCAAAGAAATTGTGCCACGGTCAGTATTATTTAATCAGATACAATGTTTTTTTACTCGGTCGTATTGACTTGCCATTAAACAATAAGAATGATTATGACGATAAGAAGATTTTTTTCAAATAAGTTATACTCGTAGGCTAGCGTTTGACCACGATCTCGCCTGATGGTAAGCGATGATGCAGTCTACGATGGTACACACATGCCTAGAAGAAACCTATTCACTCGCGACTTGAAGACCCCTAGGTTGTAGTTATCAGGAAACACAGACTCAGGCAAGGCTTTCCACTCCTTGACAGTGCGCAAAATATAGATAGAAGAGTACCGTTTTGTGCGTATGGGAGGTGTGTCTACCATGTAGCGGTGGCGCACCGCAGAGCGTCTTTAAATTAAAGACCGCCGATTGTACTTGTTGCTTTATGAATTTTTATATTTATGTTTGTTTCTTTTGTGGTGTACAATAAAGTTTTTTAATTCATTCATTAAAATGGCAATAACAAGAAAGTCGTTTATGAGGTTCGTGCGTCAGCGCTTCCTTGAGAAGTTAAAGACAAATTAGCTACTGATACTATCTAGCGTTATTTTTTGATTTATATAAGGTACCTACTAGCTGAACGCCCGCGACTTCGTACGAGTTACACTTCTAAATGTGTAGGTGGGTAACCTAGAAATAAAGCTAAACACGCTGTTGCAACTTGACTTGACACCCCATTTTTATCCAATGCGACCTGATTTATGGGATAAAAAGTAGCATAAGTGTTAATCCAGGTTATAATCTATGTACATACTAAATTTCATTTAAATCGGTTTTGTCGATACGACGAGATTGAGTAACAAACAAACAAATAAATAAACAAACATCCTTACTATTTCAAATTTCGAACTCTACGTCCTTATGAGGCCGTGACGTATTTGCTTATGTTTTTAAGTGAGTTCAACCTTTTTTGAATAAAATCGGATTGAGTTTTCTAACATGTGTCAAAATAAATAGTAATAAGGAGTATTGATATCAACCTCGAAGCAAATCACCGCCAAAATAACTTTCAACGCCTTTTTAACCCCGTTAGGGGATGCATTTCAAAAAATACGAAGTACGTCTTTCATCAATTCTGTTAAAAAAAGTTTATGCAAAATTTGAAGTAGATTGGACAAAGGAATCTTTGTATGCCTACGTCATACAAATAATACACCCTCCAAGTTTCAGGTATCTACGATCAGCGGTTTAGGCTGTGCGTTCCGTCAATCAGTCCTTCAGGACAAAGCATTTTATATGTATAGATTTACTATTAAGTTCTTACTTTTAACTTAGTCATTTAGGCCGGCTTGCACAACGATCCCTAAACGTATTTAGCGACTCAACATGTTAAAATTTGACGTATTTGTATGATTTAACAACTCCTTTAATCATATTTGACCACTAAATACATTTAGGCATCGTTGCGCAAGTCGCTCTTAGAGTTTGTTGTTATTATTAGCGTTGAAATACCTTTTATTTTCCTGTGTCACGCTTTACCTTCTTTTAGGATGACCAGGATGACTCGTAGATAATGCTATTAGCATTAAGTCCTAATAGCACTATTTTGTTTTGTGTGTATCGTTGAATAGATCTTCTAAAAACATTATAAGGAAATGTAAAGCTTCAAAGTGGTCATTTTGGTAATAGTATTGTGTGCTGAAACTGATACTGACAATAAACCCAACTTCAAATATAAGTTGTTCGACTTGAAGTTGATCAAATTATGACTGTAGTTGGGTTGCATATCAGTTCATATAATTTTCATACTAAACAACTATAATGAACAGCAAAGTTAATATATTTTTTTTCTTAAAATGACTAACATGCTATATGACTAACTGTCTGAGACTGCTAACTGGACACTGCCGGCTTAACAAGGACATGTTCGAGCTAGGGCTCTGTGATACACAAACCTGTAGATTCTGTAATGAGGCGGCAAAATCGCCCCTACATCTGTTAGGCGAGTATGGTCCACTAATGCATTCGTCTGGGCAAACACACTATTATCCTGGAGGAGCTAACAGTTACCCCTGAGAATATCCTACAGTTTTTAACAGCTGTAAGGCTAAATGGTGAACTTTGAACGGCCTTGTAAACTAGGGTGACATAAACACAAGTGGTGATCTCAATACGCCTCGTGGCCGCAAAGCAAATAAAAAAATACAGCTGTACTGACTATGGAACTTTTCGGTGCGTGACATGCGCCTACCCAATTATTGATCAAGCGAAGCGAGATCTCTAAATTAACTTGGGCAAATCGGCGTTGTATGTATGTATGTTTGTTTGTCCGAGGATAACTTTCGAAGCGTTGATCCGATCATCGTGAAATTTGATACATAGGTACGTAGCAATGGCACAATTTTGGTGTGACTAAATGAGCTAAAAAAAAAGAGGTGTAAAAAAATTAGACTATTAGGTCAAGTGGGACGTCAAATGCAAGGTCTGTATTAGTACATTTAGACTCCATTTTAATTTTTAGTCAATTCCTTATAGTTTTTAGTTATTCGCCATAATAAAACATGAACTTTGACAAATTCACAGGGTACACCGGTGACCCCACAGTGCTGTAATTCGGTATGCGTATTACTTGAGTGATACAAATATAGGCAAAAGTCTGAAATCTAGAATAACTGCCCTTTGTACCCCAAAAAAGTTAAATCAATTAGCATGAACTCCCGTTATCTGTAATTGAATGAAACTGTGGGCCAAGTATTTTGGTGGTGTATTTCTTGGCACTATTTTGATAGTCAATGAATACAAATAATATTTTTTTGTTTTAATCGAAGACTCACGAGATCTCAGTTCGGGGCGAATCACTAGTTTTATAACACTCTCACGAAAAAATCATTCGAAATGTCATAACATCTAAAACATAATTTTTCCAGATCAAACGGTGTCCACGGACAAATCACCGTCAACGGCCACACGCGAGACATGCACGTCTTCAAGAAGCTCAGCACATACATCATGCAAGACGACCTTCTGCAACCAAGACTGTCAGTCCAGGAGTCGATGATGATAGCAGCTAATTTGAAACTAGGACAAGAACTCAGCAAAGCTGAAAAGGAGCTCATCGTAAGTAAAATATATATTACGAGCTGAGTAATAAAATATATATATATATATATTAGTGGGAGGGCCCATGGCTACTTCCACAGCATTATGTCATACGGTATACTGTTGTGGGGGGGTGCTGCAGATATAAACACCGTTTTTGTGCTGCAGAAGAGGGCTGTTCGTGCAATTTATATTATGGGTCCCAGAGAATCATTACGCAATAAGTTTAAAGAAATAAATATTATGACATTCCCTTGTCAATACATTTATGAAAATCTAATGTATGTTCACAAAAATATTAATTTGTTTAAGAAAAATAGCGATAATCATAATTTTAATACTAGAAATAAAGATAAACTCGCTGTTGCTACTTGTAGACTCCATAAAGTTAGTAAATTGTTTAAAGGGCAAGGTGTACGCTTTTATAACAAACTCCCAAGGGATGTACAAAAATTGACAATTAACAAATTTAAAAACGTAATTAAACAAAATCTTTATAAAAGAGCCTACTATAAAATATCGGCTTACTTACTTAGATGATAGAGAAGCTTGGGATTGAAATTGCTCCAACTCGTTAAAAATGTTACAATTTAGACGTAATTTATTTTCTGTATTATGTATTGTAAAAGGATCATTAAAAAAAACAAGCAGCCTTGTTTCTTGCCTTTCTTTCCTGGCTTGGTCGCGAAGGAACAGGCAGTAAAATGGACGTTTCAAAGTGATCCTTGTGATTTTAATGAATAAAAATATTTGACTTTGACTTTATCGCACGCGCGGTTTGTTAATAAAAACATTACATTCTACAGTCTATGTCTCAATCTCGGTCGTAATCTATCTATATCTCAATTTTAATCGAAATTGGTGCAGCCGTGGAGACTTAACAACCAGAGAGACAAAGATACATTCGAATTTATAATATTAGTGTGGATTGAGAATGTTTTACTGCAGCTAATAGAGATATCCATGTAATTAATTTATATGTTTTTCAAAAACCAATTACGTATATTTTTGTATTTGATGCTATAAAACGGTAACCATGGTCTGACAACTTTCATTATATATTTACATCATCATTAATCACAGCCTAACTTCACCCATTGTTGGGTATAAGCCTCCCCAAATATAGTGCCATCCACCACAATCCTGCGCTAGTCATACCCACTGGTGGCTCGCGACTTTTACGATGTCGTCGACCCATCTCGCTGGCCATTATGTATCATTTAAATACTTATTATGTTTGAATCTAAGTTATCTGAATAAAAACATTTAATATATTTATTATTTATACACATTCAAAAGACTAAAATGAAGACTAAAAATAGTCTAATAAATTTCAAAAATCCAACTGAAACTTCATTAGAAAATATAAGTTCGGTTTTTATAAACGTCGATCTCATTACTGAACATGTAGGCATTATTTTTTATTTCCCTCAGGAAATTCGCAATATGAGTGCCGTGTGATATCTCAGTGCCCTTGGAAAATTATTTGAAAAATATTCGAAAAAAGTCCACAGGCTTACACAACCCGTGTTTATGACTATAATAAAAATAATGTGAATGTGTAGATGAATGTTTGCGGATAAATCATTCTGTAGCGGTTAAAACGAGTGCGGTCTGAACAAAATTTCATCTTAGTCGTTTTATGTAATGGGATAATTTCTAATCACAAAATCAAAAATCCTGTGTAAATTGTAGAAAAAAACACTGGGGCCGGTCACAACGAAATTGTAAAGGCTATAAAATAAATAAATAAAATAAAATACATTTATTTCAAGCAATTATGAAAACACAATTATGGTTTAGGGACACAACACAAAGAGCACCTACTTTTTTATGTTACCTGTTGATAGAGGAAGTTTATGGCCCACCTGATGTTAAGTGGTAACTAGCGCCTATAACGATGTAACTGCTCTGCGTCCATCAACTTGAGACATACTGGTGTAAAGCCTCATGTGCCTGTAATTTCACCAGCAACCATACCATTTAAACCAAAACACTTATATTTAACAGGGGTTTTGAGACCATGGGCAGCAGTTCATATTGACACAAGATTAGGACGAGTGGCTTGAACAAACTAAGAATTTGATGTGTCATATTTATTTACAACAATACACACTTTGACGTATGCCCAGCAGTAGGATGAAAGGGTTGACGAATTTAACCATTTGCAAGTTATGTGTGTCTCCTTGTTTTTATCCCCTGACCCAAAAGATGTGGTGATATAATTTTGACGCCCTTGTTTTTGTGTATGTCTGTGACATAATACACTTAGCGGCACAATTAACCGCCCACCCTTTTAAAGTGGCAAATTTTGATGTTATCGCAGTTGTAAGTTATTGGGCATAAATAAGTCAAGTGTGAAAGAAATGTAGTGACGAAAAAATTACAAACTACCCACTTAACTTTGTTTTTTTACGCATAAGGTTGTGAATAGGATAAATATCGAACTTCGTCTCATTATCGTTATCGTTGCCATACTGCTTACATTGCTTCAGTGGCATTAAAAGTAAACAATTTGAGTTTTTTTTGGTTGCGTAACTTAAAGCTAGTGTTTGGACATCACAAACATGCCATTTGATGCTAATTCAGTGGCGAGAGCCGTCGCTCTTATCGACGAAGGGTTTAGTCAGCGTTACGGGGCGCGGAAGCTTGGTGTCGCACGTACCACCTTAAGGGATGCAGTGAAACGGTTTCGGGAAACTGGCTCTTATGAGCGAAGACCAGGACAGGGCCGAAAAAGATGCACCTCCGCTCGTGACGACCGATTTCTTGTGACCAATGTTCTAAGAAATCGGTTCACTACAGCTGTTGAGGCACGAAACCAACTTCGTGAGGCTTGCAATGTTCAAGTGAGTGAAAGAACAGTGAGAAGAAGACTAGGAGAGAATGCCCTTGGAGCTTTTCGACCATCTCGAGTGCCACAATTGCTCGTAGGCCACCGGAGAGAAAGACTTCGGTTTTCCCGAGAGCACGCCGAATGGAATATGGAACAATGGAAGAATGTTATGTTTACTGACGAGACAAGAATATGCTTGCACGGTCCTGACGGTCGCCAGCGTGTATACAGACGCAAGAATGAAAGGTTTGCACCATGTACTGTTGTGGAAACAGTAGGTTACCAAGGTGGCTCTATCATGATATGGGGCGGCATCACTTACGAAGCACGCACCGACTTGGTTATCTTCGAAAGAGGTGGAATAAATGCTCAGAGGTATGTAACAGAAGTGTTGGAACCTCATGTAATGCCATTTGCTCCATTTATTGGCGAAGATTTTTTATTAATGCAGGACAACGCTCGCCCCCACGTTGCTAGAGTTGTTACCGCGTACCTGGATACCGTCGGCATTCGAAAATTAACATGGCCATCCCGGAGCCCAGATTTAAATCCTATTGAACACATATGGGACAATTTAAAAAGACGTGTTCGAAGCCGCATACCAGCTCCAACCACCATAGATGAATTAAAACAATCCGTGATTGAGGAGTGGCAGAACATTCCACAACAACAGATCAAAGATGTCATCGACAGCATGCCAAACCGTTTGATGGAAGTTATGAGGGCTAGAGGTGGAAATACGCACTATTAGAATTCATTTATTCAGCAGATTTTTTTATTTTTAAGCCATTTCATCACATTTGTTAATTTACGGTCAAAGGGTTTTTCAGACTTTTTTATAAATAAACGTAATAATTAAAAACAATACATATTATCTTTCATTTTACTTCAATATACCTACGTTATAAAATAACATTCACAAGTAAGGCCACAATTTTTTTTTTTTAACCAAAATCGTAAAAAATCAAGGTGGGCGGTTAATTGTGCCGCTGAGTGTAGTTCCCAAACGGATGGAGCGATTCGAACGCGGTATTTTTTAGTGGTTCTTAGCTTTGCCAGTTTTAACCCCATTACAAAATGAGAGGATACAAAGTTATTAAATGTTTATACATACATATATAGGCTTTATGATTTAGAGTAATGCAAGTAAAATCCAAGCGTATCTGTTTTCCGCGAAACGGAGTCAATTTCATCTGGCTCCAACTTTCCGTAATGTATCCGTGCCTATTTCTAATCATCTCAAGCTTCTTGGTATCTCATTAACACCCACTCTCAATTTTGGCTCCTACATTGAGTCCAAAGCCCAGCTGGTCCCTACACAGCTTGGTATACTTGCAAAGGTGAGGCAATACTTCACACCGGGACAGTTGCTCAACATATACCAAGCACAAGTCCGATCATGTCTGGAATACTGTTCTTAGCTCTGGGATGGATCAGCGAAATATCAGCTAGATGCTCTGGATTCAAATGAGAGAAGAGCCAAGAAGCTCATTTGCAATGACGAGTTAGCAGATGCAAGCCTTGAGCATTGTCGAAAGATTGCAAGGCTCTCGGTTTTTTATCGGATACATTTCGGAGAGTGTCCTGCGGATCTTTTCAATCTGATCCCACCATCCCCTTTAGGGGTTCGGGATAATCATCATCATCATGAACGCAACCCTTAATAACTTTTATAATCTTTTCTTCGTGAGGAGGTTGGAATGAGTAGATGCATCTTCCAATTACCAACTTATATTTCCACAAAATACATGTATTAACTGAATGAGCGGGGAGAGACGATTGGCGTAGCCACACTACAATAGCGAGCATCTACTTAGGTACGACTTACACGAGTCAGCTATTCTGTAGGTATGTAGTGTGTCCCTACAGTACACAAGAGGAGCTTACAAAAAATTTTTGATCAAAAATTACAAAATATAACATTGCAAGTTACAAAATAATTCACTTATACCATCAGTAGTACCTTTACAACACAATTGCAGATTTGCTGTCGTTGCTACTTTGCAATGTTTGTATTAATTATGTTAGTATCAAGTTACCGAGTCGCTTATCACTGAACCTACTCTACTGATGCTACGTATTCTACGAATTGAAACACTTCACTATGTTGTAAATAATCACTGATTTTAAAATAATCGAGACGCACTGAATTTACAAAAATTAACAACAAAAATTACTTTTCTAAAACGTTTTGTTCCTCTTCATCCGTTTTACTGCCACAACACACCACCTTCTTTCATTCGCCGTCATGCACGAAGTCTTCTAATACCTTAGGTCTCTGCGCAGTGCAGTAATCTTCATGCCAGTCACTCGGAGCAGTGGGACTGAGCTACCTCCAGATCCTCACTAATCTTCCGGTGAGCATTTCTTCACTTTTCAACCGAGCGTTATCTTTCTGAGTGAATCTGCAGATCCAAATTCCATTTTCTGTAGGATTGAGTGCACCTCAGATGTAGCTGGCTCAAATAAAATTCTTCAAATGCTGCTCCTGTAGACCGTGCGTGGCACAACTTTGGCTGAACCGCGGGTGGATGGACATCACTTCCCGGGTTGAACGCTGCCAAAACTCTTCACATATACCTTGATGACTGGCTCCTCACAAGGGCTTCTGTTGGTGGCTGGGATGGGCTACGTCTGACGTCGTAAGCAGCGTGCATTCCATGCGCTTCCGGTGCTCACGTGGCGTCGCGTGTCGTGATTGCGTAATCTTGCTTAACGTTTTTTACCTATTGATTTTACCTCCCAATGCGTGGACTTCGTTGGGAGGGAGTCGTCTCCATCACTGGTCTCTGGGTCACCATAATTTCTTCAAATATTCGTGATGCGTGTCGCGTGCTTATCGCGGGTGGTCACCGCATGGTAACTCCATACCTACACATACGTCCTTTGTCTCGGTCACTAATTTAGGGGTTCGGGATAATCATCATCATCATGAACGCAACCCCTAATAAACTTTATAATCTTTTCTTCGTGTTGAGGTTGGAATGAGTAGATGCATCTTCCAATTACCAATTTATATTTCCTCAAAATACATGTATTAACTGAATGAGCGGGGAGAGACTACTGCAGTAGGCACACTACAATAGCGAGCATCTATTTAGGTATGACTTACACGAGTCAGGTATTCTGTATGTAGTGTCCCTACATCCCCTTTCTATCATCGGACAACCAGACGCTCCGCAGTGCGTCGTCGCTTCATGGTAGATATTCCTCCCATACGCATAAAGCGGTACTCTTCCGCCTTTATTATGCGCACCGCCAAGGAGTGGAACGCCTTGCCTGAGTCTGTGTTTCCCGATAACTACAACCTGGGTGTCTTGTCGTGGTCAAACGTTTGACCACTAGCTCGCCTGATGGTAAGCGATGATGCAGTCTACGATGGTACACGCTTGCCCAGAAGAAACCTATTCACTCGTGACTTGAAGATTCCTAGGTTTTAGTTATCAGGAAACACAGACTTAGGCAAGGCGTTCCACTCCTTGGCGGTGCGCATAATAAAGGTGGAAGAGTACCGCTTTGTGCGTATGGGAGGTATGTCTACCATGTAGCGGTGGCGCATTGTTATTATACGTATATTATGTTATTATACCTGTTACCTGTATGCATTTGTTATTTGTAATGTTGCTAGAATAAAATAGAATAGAAGAATGGAATAATTCTTTATTGTACATCAGAAATACTAAAAAAAACTAATATATCTAAGCTAAATAAAGTACAATGGGCGGCATTATCGCTGAAAGCGATTTCTTCCAGGCAACCTTTGGATGGAAAGTAAATAACGAAGCAGTAATGGGCAGCGGTGCACAGAGTATATTTAGAAATGAATGAAATAAAACATATAAAAATTATATCAAATAAAAACTGTAGGTACTTATAATCCTAATACATAAATAAATACCTAAAGATAGACTAATATATACCCAAATAATAACCTAAATCTTACAGATATTCTAAAATGAGGACGATAAAATAAAATAAAATAATAAATAAATAGGTAACTCAAATGGCTAGGCATTAAGGTAATGCTGCTTTAATCTCAGCTTAAAAGAGTGCTGTGAAGGAGCCCGACTAATATCCACAGACAAAGCATTCCACAAGCGCACTGCTTCGACAGTGAATGATTTCCCGTAGAAGGAACTAGAGTGTACGGGTGTTTTGAGGGATAAGTTTTCCGATGACCTGAGAGAAAAGGTATTGGAAGAATGGAGATAAGCAAACCTCTCTTTAAGATAGCAAGGGGAGAAGGGATTGAATAGAATAGAGAAGAGACAGAATCATAAGCTACTGCAGGGACTTTGAATACTGTGCAAGTAACTTCTTACTTATTGTGTGGTAGGGATTTTTATGCCAAATAAATATTCTTGTAAATTTAACATTTTACATTGGACATCAGCGAGAAAATATTAGCTTTGAATGTATCATATACATTCAAAGCAAAATCATGTAATTTAAAGATGTAAACCTTAATATAAATATGAAGTTTCACAATAAAATGAATGTTTGAAATCTCGGTAGTCCGTAACTTTTCACGCAATAAATCATAGTTGGTAGCGCTGAAACTATTCCGTAAATAATTGTTTATTTATTTTCCCAAATAACGTTGATACAATTCAATTTTAAAATATTTTGTATCAAGTTACACCAGTCCATATTAGTAGATAGGTATTTAATTATATAAATAGTTACACAAAGACAAGTACGGTTCACTGGACAAGGATAACATATGCTCGTCTAGAGTTTCGTGAAGGTACATTTTGTATCGAAAATTATACAGAATAAACATTATTTCTAGCCCATAATGAGTAATGTTGTTTCAGTGGCTATTGTTAGTTACCAAAGGAAAGTAAAATAAGTTATAAGCATTCACCAAATTTTTTGTCTATTTATATAGAATTGAAAATGTCCAAAATTCTAAGATCAAGTAATAAACTCCATTAAGTAGACAGTCTTCCTTAGACTACCCTCAGCATATAAAAATTTAAACGAGTAACAAAATGATTACCTTACATATACCTTTTATTATAAGCTGCTGAAGTTCCTGAACTAAGAAGTTTCATTCAGTTTGTTTTCAAGTCTCTTTGAGACACATCTATTGTTGGAAAGTTGGGATTAGGGCCCCAGACCATTTCGCTTAGGTTTTTTTATGAGTGATTTTGAGATTTCTTTTTACATAATGTACTTAGCGTTAAGACCGCCAAATGTATAAATTAATAGTAATTGTACTAACTTTAATAATTTTATTGCTCACTAGCTTGTACAGTGGCTTCGCACGCGTGTTTTGTCAATATTAAGAAGCCTTTGTTTTAATCCAGGCTATAGTCTATCTGTATACCAAATTTCATCGAAAACTGTTAATCCATTACGACGTAATTGAGAAACAAACAAACAAACAAACATCCAAACTTTTGCATTTATAATATTAGTGTGAAGAGTGATGGTATGCAATAAATTATTTGATATAAATATAAATAAATAAATAAATATAAATATTGCTGGACATAAAAATAAAAAAATAATAATAATTTAATGCTGGTATAAGTACTCGCAATACTAATGCCTTGATCACATGCCGAATAAACATTCGGTACGTGACAGTAAAAAGTTTATCGGCCAAGACAGTGATGTAGCGAGTACTAATTTCACTTTGACTGTGCTAATTTAAAACATGTGTGAACAGCTGACACATGTTTTGAAATTAGGACATCAGTGTAGTTCTATTGAGTTCCACAGACACGGATGTAGTTTATATGCCTGTATAAATTTAACAGTCATTTTCGACGCCCCATTTGTTATTAACAGACATGGTGTATTTTATTTTATTTGGAGTTGTTTTAAACAAAAATCGTTTGAAGAAAAGGCGCGCGCGGCGACGTGACGACAATTATGTGGCCGAGTGGCGAGACAGTGCACGTTCAGACCTGCCGAGTGAACAAGCGAAACAGTGGGAATCGGGAGGGTGGACGCTCGGCGTTCGGTCGAGCACTCGGCGCTATGTTTAAACGTACCGAGTGCTTGGCCGAGAGCACTGTCTCGCCCGTTTGCTCGGTAAGTGTGATCAAGGCATCAGATTGTGCTGTGCATGACACTGAATATATACCTACTAGTAGCCAGTGCACAGTGGTCGAAATTAGACCATAATATAATTTTTTTAGCTTAATTTTTGCGTTCACTCCTCCTTCTCCATTTAAACTGTACTATAGCAAATCTCACACTCCTCCGTGCGCATAATAAGCTTGTTACAGTTGTTACTTTGTTACAGTTGTTACAGGTTACAGTTTTCTTTTCACGTATTTATTGATCAAACGTAGAGATCTTCAAATCAACTTGGGCAAATCGGCATTGTAATAACATTGTATGTATGTATGTTTGTTTGTCCGAGGATAACTATCGAAGCGTTGATCTGATCATCATGAAATTTGGTATATAGGTTACATCAGGTAGGAATATGGTATATAGGTAAATATCACAATTCTGGTGTGACTAAATGAGTAAAAAATGTGGGGGGGTTGTTGACATATTGAGGTTTGAGATATTAGGGTTCAAGAAGGGTAAAAAAATTGAACTATCCGGTCAACTGGCAAGTTTAATGAAAGGTCTTCATTAGTACATTTCGATCCCGTTTTTATTTTTAGTTAAATTTTTGTAGTTTTTGAGTTATTAGCCATTGTAAAAACTGAACTTTGTCGAAATTCACAGGGTACACCAGTAACCCCACAGTGCTGAAATATGGTATTCGTGTAGCTTTAGTGAAACAATTATAGGCATAAGTCTGAAACCTAGAATAGCTGCGATTTCTACCGCAAAAACGAAACACCAATTTACATGAACTCCCGGTACCTGTAATTTGAATTTGACGAACACAGGGGTGTAGTTATGTGCCAGTCTAGTTTATCCATCGCTTCAAAATTTTACAGTTATCGGCTTAGCTGTTACAACGATGATTAATATTTCCATGGAAAACAAATGGAAACAACATCTTGCACATCCTACTCATTAAAACCCATTAAGCTATTGACGAGGCTCAACACTGTTTTAACAAAGGATTAGCGTGATTATGTTGCCAATATCACTATTATCGCAGTAATTGTAGTCGAGAAAAACTGCTGCTATAAATAATCGTTTCGTGTAAGTATTAGTAGTGTCATTAATCAAACAAGTAGCTAATTAATAGTTTATTATTTCATCATCATCACCATTATCATCCACTACTCATAAGTACCCACTGCTGCGTTTAGGCCTCCCTATGTAAACGGCACCCTTCTCGGTCCTGTTCTGCACGCATCCAGGAGTTGCCCGCAACTTTCTTCATATCGTCGACCCACCGCGACGTCGGACGTCCTGGACTTCTTAGGTCTGTTCTTGGCCACTATTCGATCAAAGATTTACTCCACCTGCCATCACCTAGTTAGTAATAGATATAGCCAAGTTATAATAGGTCTTTACCTATGAAATTGCCGTTCTTCAGTACTGGTCATTTCAAATAGAAAAAAAGTTTGGAATGGCTTTGTATTCTAAATTCAAGTTAATTTTGTTTTAAAAACATGACATTCTTTTTACAAACTCAGTCTCTTGTTTATTGATTAGCTTTGTATTTTCATTACATTTGAACATTTTTCGTCATAATGGATACATTAAAAATTCGTGTAATTATGGAATATGAGTTCCAGCGTGGCACCAACGCGACACAAACGGCACGTAACATCAAAAACGTTTACGGAGAGAACTGTACAAACGAACGCACAACCCGTTATTGCTTTTCCCGGTTCCGTTCTGGAAATTTTGACTTGAAAAATGAAGCTCGTGGTCGTCCGGAGACTTTGGTCAACAATGATGAATTAAAGGCGATTGTGGAAGCTAACGAAACTCAATCTACAGCTGAGCTAGCAGCAGCTTTTGATGTTAGCATCAAAACAATTTTCATCCATTTGTGACAAATAGGCATGGTAAAAAAACTTGATAGATGGGTGCCCCACGAACTTAACGATCTCCAGCGCAACGTACGCGTCGAGACCTGCCTCGCGCTGCTCAATGGGCAAAGAAATGAACGACTTTGAACCGAATTGTTACGTGCGGTGAAAAATGGATTCTGTTTGACATTCGAAAGCGCTCAGCAAGTTGGTTAGATCCTGGTTCAGCACCAAAGCAATGCCCTAAACCAAAAAATGAAAAGGTGATAAAAAAAAGGTAAAAAGGTGATGGTCACTGTTTGGTGGTCTAGTGCGGGTGTGATTCACCACAGCTTTTTACAAAACGGCATGAGCATTACTGCAGACGTGTACTGTGAAGAACTGGAGACAATGATGGAGAAGCTTGCACATCGGCAACCAGCTTTGGTCAATCGGTCGTCCCCACTGCTCCTTGACGACAACGCGCGGGGGTTGGAAGCTCTCCCTCATCCGCCTTACTCATTAGACCTTGCACCTACCGACTATTACTTTTTCCAAAATTTAGATAACTTTTTAGTGGGTAAAAATTTAAATTCCCGAGAGGTAGTACAAAATGCCTTGGAAGAGTTTGTTGACTCCCGTCCAGCTGATTTTTACAAAAAGGGCATCAATAAACTGCCAATGCGTTGGCAAAGATGCGTCGATTGCATGGGTGATTACTTTGAATAACAGAAATAAAAAAGTAAAAAAAATAAGTACTTGCACTTATTCCATACAAAACGGCAATTTCATAGGTATAGACCTAATATAAGGATTTATTCACGGCCTTAGGGCCGTAAATCGCGTTTATAGAGCAGTTTTAGAGTGTAATAACCTACTTTCCGAGAAAGAGTATTTTTAAATTTAAAAAAACCTGCCGCTTTTAACACAACATATCAATTGAAGATGATTTATAAAGCGATAAAGGGCACATAAATGGTTTTACCACAAATACAATTTAGCGCATGTTAAAAATATCCTATAGAAAAATTGGTAATGAAAATTTTAAACACGCGTTTGAATGTTACATGATTACAATATAACAAAATGGAGGTGAGATAGATGGTTAGTACTATTGCAGCAAACTGGGAGATCGGGCTGTTGTTAGAGTAATATAAGAAACGGATTAATAGCTATGAAAAAAATTGGATGTTTGCCCATTATGTAATATTAAGAATAGTTGGGGCAGGTGCTTTGGGTGACTTAAAAGCATCGACAGTCGACACCAAGGTTCTAGGTTTGCTCTCTATTCATACAAATTTAAATAACTTGATTAAAGTTTATAAATAGTGCTCTATCTTTGATCCTTGACCTTTGATATTTATTCTATTCTATTTATTTGACAATCACCAATGATTAAAAATAAGGATCTTTGATACTTTGTCATTTTAAGATGTGCTGCTCTTCTCTTGCCACCCATAAGAACATTTACCCGCACGCATTTAAGCTAAGAATAATAGCGATAATCATAATTGTAATACTAGAAATAAAGATAAACTTGCTGTTGCCACTTGTAGACTCCATTAAGTTAGTAAATAGTTTAAAGGGCAAGGTGTACGCTTTTTTAACAAACTCCCAAGTGATGTACAAAAATTTACAAAAAACAAATTTAAGAAAGTAATTAAACAAAATCTTTATAAAAAAGCTTAATATAAAATATCGGATTATTTAGATGATAGAGAAGCTTGGGATTGAAAATGCTCCAACTCATTCAAAATGTTACAATTAAGACGTAATTTATTTTCTGTATTGTTATGTATTCTAAAAGGATCATTACAAAAAACAACCAGCCTTGTTTCTTATCTCTCTTTCCTGGCTTGGACGCGAAGGAACAGGCAGTAAAATTGACGTTTCAAAGTGATCCTTGTGATTTGTCACTCTTTTATAGCTCCACTAATTCTACTAATATTATAATCGCGAATATTTGTATTCTCCTTCATTTCGTAACGGCTGATTTTGTGATTTCGATGAAATTTGGTGTATGGTACGTAGATTATAACTTGGATGTGGCTACTTTTTGTTGACAAACCCCACGTGTGAAACCGTTGGCGGAAACTAGTAAGCCATAGTAAGTGCCTTGATGCTTGAAAGAGATGACCAATTTAGTCAAAGACTAATGATAATGATGATAAGGGTTTAAAGATCTTAACTGTATGACATGAGTGTAGAACAATGATGGACTAAGTGGTCTGAAATAAAATAAATTTATGATTGTTATCTACTTCTTCCTGTGCAAGTATTTGCTATAACCATGTAACATCATCGATCTACCTCCAAGGCCGGATCGGGATCAAATGAGGACGTGACCTAATCAGATTTAAAAGGGAGATCTCAGTGACAATATAAATAGTTCTGGATGAAGCTATGCGTAAGTGATGAATCCAATTAAATAAAGGCTAGATTAGATTAGATTAGATAATACTTTATTGCACACCACGAAACAAATACTTATAAAAAACAACTACGTAAATCTATGGATACTATTGGCGGTCTTATCGCCAAATAGCGATCTCTACCAGACAACCTTTGGATGGAATGAACTGTATGGACATTACCTGGGGTGTAATGGTGTACCTAACATACTACATGTATGTACATACTAATACTAATTATATAAATTTAAAAAATATAAAACTTACATGAACCTAAATAATAACTACTCATAACAATTTATATATATGTACATACTTAGACTTATTTAAGAAAAAAAAATTAAAAATTAATACATATATATTTAGCGACAAATACGCAGATAGTGTTCTCTGAGCATACGTTTAAAAATGGCAAGTGACTTGGCACATCTGATAGATACCGGCAGCGCGTTCCATAACCAGACAGCCTTCACTGTAAAAGACATCAAAGTAGGAGGAGGAGTGTACAGGTGTCCTGAGTTGGAGTGTGTCAGATGAACGCAAGAATCGAGGATTGAATTGATGGCTATTTTAAGTTTAGCCCGGAAAGTATGTGAAATAAGTCTGCTATGTTTTTTTTAACACAGTTCAAAAAAGGAGGAGGGTCTCAATTCGACGGAGACTTTTTTTTTGTTTTTTATGTAGTTTCGCCGATGATTCGAAAACGCCTGAACTGGACCGATTCGAGATTTTTTTTAACCAGTTGGTCACATTGGCACAGTCAGAATCTGATGATGGGAACCCAAAAAAAATCAATGGCCACCTTCTAATTTTATAGGGGCGCCATTCGGTTTTATGTTTGGTATTAGGTAGGTACCTCAGAATTCCGTGATTAATAAACCGATTTGGAAAATTCGTTTTTTATTTAAAAAGGATATACTTCCATATTGGTATCATAGTAATTTCATCAAACTCAGTTCAGTAGTTTGGTTAAGTCGATTACATTTTTGTTAAAAAGTTACTTGTATCTAATAGTACAATAACAGGAGCGTCCTCGCTCGCATCCGGTTGCTCGTACTCCAAAATATCTCGGGTGTTATTGATCGCTTACACTCGAGTATAACATATAACTTTTCATCACGAATGAGAGGAAATTAAATGTCTTGTTATAAAAGATTGTTGCTAAAAAGAATATTTGCCGGTTTTCAATGGGTTTTTTTTACTACCGGACTTTTTTTATATTATTCTTTTATTTTTAATTTTTTTTGATAACCTCCGTGGCGCAGTGGGCGTATAGCCAGCTGAGACACAGGAGGTAGCGGGTTCGATTCCCACCACGGAACAAATGTTTGCATGATCTACAGATATTTGTTTCGTGTCTGGGTGTTTTTCTATATACTATAAGTATGTGTTTACAAAAAAAAGTATATAAGTATTCTATCAGTTATTTGGTTCCCATAGTACAAGCTCTGCTTAGTTTGGGGCTAGATAGCGCTGTGTGAAATGTCCAGCAATATTTATTTATTTTTTTTTTTATTTTTTATCACGTAATTTTTTTAAATAGTAATGCGTAAAAACATCACTAAAACCCACTAAGGTTTGTAGGGATAATACTATCATAATAAGAGTCTACATCATAAAGAGACATCTTGTAGACTCACTGGCTGAGAAGAACTATCTTTTATTTTCAAATAGAAATTTCGTCGCTGCTGCACTACCTTTTGCTCCTGGTTTCAGCTGAAAATCAGCGTTGGATGCACAACATCCAACATTATTCTGAGCTGAACGCCATTTTGGTACGCAGACACATGAGTCGAACTGTCTTATTGGATTCAATTGTATCTACTGTTCCTTAATATTGTTTCATGTGTCATTTTGTGCGTACCAAAAAAATTATTAAAAGAAATATAAGGATGTTATGGAGTTTGTAGTTATTTCATTTTAGCATAATTATGAATGTTGCCTTTTCCATTTTTAAATAGTATTAACGTATTAACACAATGAGCCTCATTTACTCAGAAACTGAGGTGGTTAGAAGTTCATAAATATTATGTGTTTATTTGTCAAACATCTTAAATTGTAAAAAATAAAAAAATATTCCAATAAATTCAAGACAACAATATCATCAAACTTAACACACGTTTTTTAAGTTCTATTATTAATATTATACCCACATAAGTACTGTAACAGTACGGATGGACAATAAGTTTACGTGTAACTTTATGAGGAAGGGATCAAATAGTAAATCAATCTCTCACGGGTTATGTTTATGTTACCCTTAGGGTACTAAAGTTTATAGCATGGAGATCAAATACATGGTTGGCCCTTGCGAGGTAAGATTCATGAAACCCTATGATACATTGTTGGTAATGAGAATATAAAGTGTAGAAACATTAAGTGTCTAATCCCATAGATAGACTGTATAGTACTATTCGCAATATAACTCTTATATTTGATAGTTTAGGACATTTCATATATCAAGTTTTAATTATAATATTGATAATTATTTATTGCACACAATAAAACAATACAAATAACAAAGAACAATGAAAATCTATGGATACAGTTAGCAGTCTTCTCGCTAAAAAGCTAAATAAAGAATAATAATAATACAATATTTTCAAAATTTAAAAACCCGCGACCACTTCCCTCCGTATTTGCTTAGAGTGATAAAAACTAACATAGCTAAGAACTAGCCCAGTTAAATTAGTTTTAATAAAACCGCGTCCAAATCGGTTCATCCGTTTGGGAGCTAATATGCCACAGACAAACAGACACATAGACAGACATAGGTGTCAAACTTATAACACCCTTATGTTTGCGGTAGAGGTTAACAATAGATGACGTTGGGACAATGTGACTTTGACTAATTTTAATAAGTTTTAACTGAAAATGTTAATCAGCATTATCTATAAAACCAGTTGGAACTGGGTTTTTTATTACTCATTCAGAATTAAAGACTTATTCATGGTTTTTGTATTTTGTGTCCAAATCTAAGACGCTCTGTTCTGACTAATCTTAATCAGCCATCCCTTGCTGAAAACAGACCACCCGCACTGATTTTCCGAGAAACCGATCTAACTCCCAGCAACCTTTATCAAGACTCAATCGAATCAAAGGCTTTTTTCATAGAATTGAATGGTTAAGATGAACAAAAACAAGACAGGTGTGCAAAACCAAATCTCGTATATTGGCCTAATTTTATTAAGAAAATCTCACATGACCAAATAATTAATTTCAGGTGGAAGAAATCTTGCAGACTCTTGGCTTGTGGAATCACAGGAGCACCATGTCAGAGAAACTGTCCGGAGGGCAGTCAAAGAGATTGTCTGTCGCACTGGAGCTTGTCAACAACCCACCCATTATATTCTTGGACGAGCCTACAACGTAAGTGTAAAGGAAAAGATACGCATGCTACTAAGTAACACGAGAGCATGCCACTAACTAAGTAGCATGCGTATACGTACCTGCTAGTATTGAGCATGCAAATTTTGGGTATACTACTAAATCGCAATCCATTTCGCAGTCAATTGTCTAACACGCTACCTGCAGTATAGAAGGAGTGTGCGCTGTTGAGTGTCTGAACGTGCTTGCTTATTACATGCTAGTACTGAATAGTCGATGCTACTAAGTAGCACGAAAGCAAAACTAATATCAAGCAAAATTAAACAACAAACATTAAACAAACGAAAAAAAAACAACAACATCTCACTTAAGCACTAACCAACTTGAATTACTAAGTGTGAAGAACTTTTAAAATAAAGTGTGATTGGCACTCAGCTCACCATGATGCTACGGCATTATAGTGAGAATTTTACCAATTCCTTAGCTAGGTTGGTGCAAATTATTTTCTTTGTGTGTACTCAAGTAATAGTTAACATAAGATTATAAAATTATTTAAAAATACAGACCACGCCGGAATTGAACCAAACCTTCTAAATACGCCGGCACCACAGACCCGGTCTCTCCGGTGAAATTTTAAGGATGATTAAATTAAGACCGTATGAAATTGTATTAATTGTATTACCAAATAAATAAATAAAAATGCCTCTGGGCGCTCGTTGAAAGCAGACGTGTGCTCGATAATTTTTAAATTTTTTAAATACTCCGATAATCTAAAGTGATTCGTAAGTGAATAGTGAGAAAGTCTATTTCTAAATACAAGTGCTACTATCTTTCAAGACGTATTGTTTCTACGGAAGTACGCATCAACACAGACCAGCGTGCACGCAGCTCTCCTCACCCCCTCGAGTAAAGAGAGCCGTTGCTATTTTCTCGCCTGCACTCCTGCGAAGGTACGCTAACACTACACAAAATGAGCCTACAGAGAACTCCACCCGGTTCTACATTGATAAGCGGTAGCGAGAGCGCAGGCGGATCTGTGCCAAACTTATCAACGTATGGTGAGGATTCCTATAAAAAGATGAATCTACGAAAACGCAAGGAGCGCACTGAGGAACAGGATTATAGAAAAGATTTTGAAAGTTTCCGTAATGACATTATGTCGTTTTTACAAGGTTTTGGCAAAACACACACCGAAAATTTAACCCAAATCAGAGAAGAAATGTCCGATATAAAAAACGAAATGAAAACAATAAAACTAGCTACGGAAAATTTCACACAACAATTTGAACACATGAATAATGAAATAAAAAATATTAAATTGAACAGTAATACAACCCAAGAAAAAATACAACACATTGAAACTGAAATATCTCAGATGAAAAATCAACAAATCGCTGCAAGTTCAACGTCTAAGTCGGCCGCCCTCTGTCACGAAGACCTCATCCTGGAACTAAAAGATCGTTGCGACCGCGAGAAAAATGTTGTAGTAGTAGGTATTTTGGAAAAAAATGACAAAAATTTTAATTCCAGACGGCTTTATGACGACGAGGAAGTCATGAAAGTCATGACTTCAGTGTATAAAGACTGCCCAAAGCCGGTCAAATCCATGCGACTAGGAAAATACATTCCGAACAAGAATCGTCCTATAAAAGTGTTCTTCGGAGACACAGACACTCCGAAGTATTTATTACGGAATAAGGAAAAACTACCAGAAAATACCCGAATATATGGAGATCAAACCCCGACGCAAAAACAGTTTTGGCTATCGGTGAAGGAGGAGTTACAAAAGCGTACGGAAAAAGGCGAGAAGGACCTTGTTATCAAATACATTAAAGGTATGCCTAGAATTGTCATACATAAAACTAACCCAAAAAACCAATAGCGGTTCATGAACTTAATAATACCCGCACAGGAAAAAAAAGTAGAATAAGTTATCAATTAATAAAAAATTACGAAGACATACCATTCCATTCATCGTCATTACGTTTCTTTTACGCTAATTTACGCAGTATTTGCAAGGCTGGAAAGTTTGATGAGCTGAAATGTATACTAAAAGCAATACCTATAATTACACACATATTGATATTTACTGAGACATGGATAAAATCGGAAAGTGATGCTAAAATATATCAATTACCAAACTATACACATATTTACAATTATAGAGAAGCAGATAAAGATTTAAAAAAAAAGCGAAAAGGAACAAAGAAAAGGGGAGGAGGTGTTTCAATTTATGTACACAACAGTATAAAGCATGAGGTGACGGAAGAGTTATTTGAAAATGGAAACCACTACTTATGGATACACATAGACAAATTATCACTAAATATTGGAGCAGTATATAAACCTGGAGAGACTAATCTACAAAACTTTTTAAATATATATTCACCGCAGCTGGAACAAAGGAAGAGAGCAATTGTCTTTGGTGATTTCAATATCGATCTACTAAGTAACGAAAGCAATATAACACAGTATTTGAATGAAATACAGGGAAATGGATATGAAATAATTAATAAAGTCGATCAAATGTATGGAACTCGCCAAACAAGTACTACAAATACCTTGATTGATCATGTGTGCACAAACATACACAATCACTCACTAAGTTTTTCCTTAATTGAATCATCCTTATCAGATCACAAACAGGTATATCTTGAAATTGGCAGCCTTGCACCACAAGTAAATAAAAAAGTACATTATAAAGCACTAGATTACATCAATTTATACGATAGTGTTTTAAAAGCTGACTACGTGAATGAAAAAAATGACTATGATAACTTGGAAAGTTTTTTGCTACAACAAGTAGAGAAAAATAAATTAGACAAGACGAAAATCCAAAACAAACCACAAGAAGATTGGATCAATAAGAAAATCATAGATTCTATAAATCTTCGAAACAGCTTATGGCAACAAACAAAAGCTAATCCAAAAGACGAAAACATACAAACACATTACAATCAAGAACGAGACTACGTAAAATACCTTATAAAATCGGAAAAGAAAAACTATTACTATACCATGTTCTCCAACAGTGCCAAAGACCCTAAAAGAATGTGGGAAATTATAAACAGCTTAGCATTAAATAAGTTTAAAGACAGCAGTGCTCTTCCCAAACTAAGATTAAACACCGGGCTCATCACTGATGGTAACGAAATCTGTAACCTCTTTAATTCATTTTTTTCATCAATTGGTGCCGATTTGGCAAATAAAATACCTAGCACATACCATTTAAATACAGGAAATATCTTAATGTATGAACAGTCTCACATACATGGCATAGCGCTTGATGAGCTTACTCCATGTACTGTATATGAAATATCTAAAATTATTGACGCACTAGATAGTAACACTAGCACTGGTCTGGATGGAATTAGTACCAAAGCAATAAAATGCCTAAAAAGTTTAATTATTGAAAGGTTAACGAGCTGTATAAACATGAGTCTTACTCAAGGTGTCTTTCCTGAGACACTCAAGGTGGCAAAGGTTAGTCCCATATATAAATCTGGAAGTAGAACCGATCCAAGTAATTATAGGCCAGTGTCAGTCCTGCCCGTAATTTCAAAAATTTTTGAGAAGGTACTGTACAACAGGTTAAACGCATATCTTTCTGAAAAAAAAATACTTATCGAACAACAGTACGGCTTTCGTCCAAAATCAAGCACCCTAACAGCAGCAATAGACCTGGTTACAAAAATTAAAACTCACGTTGATCAGAAAAACTTTGCACTGGGTATCTTTATTGATCTAAAAAAAGCATTTGACACGGTTAGCCACCAAAAACTTCTTCAAAAACTAAACAACATAGGTGTCACAGGTATTGCCCTGGAAATGTTTACATCATACCTAAGTAACAGGCGTCAAGTCGTAAAAATAGACAACTTCACCAGCTCTGTCCATGATGTCACTTACGGCATTCCACAGGGCTCAATAATTGGTCCGTTGCTGTTTTTAATATATATTAATAATATAAATATGATAGGACTGACCGGTCACCTCACATTATATGCAGATGACACCTGCCTCTTCTACTTTGACAAATCAATTCATGAAATTATTGCTGATGCTCAAAAGGACCTTAATATACTAAATGAATGGCTAAAATACAATCTACTCACAATAAATACATCAAAAACATCATTTATGGTTTTCTCTGCTAAAAATAAACACATACCTGAGTATTCGCCTCTTACAATTAATGAGGAAATAATGCAACAATCTAAGCTAGAAAAATATCTCGGTCTGTGGATAGATGATAAACTAAATTGGAAATCACACATCAATCATGTAAAAACAAAATTAACTTCACTGCTCGGTGCACTGCGCAAAGCTGCAAACTGTATTCCAATTAAGGCACGCACAATCATTTATAACTCTTTAGTAAAGTCACACCTGGAGTACTTAATTGAAATATGGGGTGCAGCTGCCGCTACAAACTTAAATCCTCTGCAAAGAATACAAAATAAAATAATTAAAGTACTTTTCCATTATCCCTACCTAATGCCAACAAAGGAGTTATACGAAAAAAGCAAAATATTTAATATACAGCAACTTTATATCTATTACACCTGCATTCTTATAAAAAATATCACTACTAATTCCATCCAATCCAATATACAGCTACAACATAAATCAAATATACACAATCTAAGAAACAAAATTAAATTACATATATCTAATTCTCGAACTAATTACGGAAAGAAAACAATTTTGTTTGAGGGAGCACAGCTGTACAACAAATTACCTAACAACATTAAAGAGTGTGTTAATATAAATATATATAAAAATAAGCTTAAAAAATATGTACAAACGTTATAGAATATATCACTTATAGAAATAACACAATATATCACTACTTAAATAATAATTATAGTTATAAGGCCCCAGAGTGTAAGATTATCAGTATAAAATTTCTATGTATCTCACTTTAAGTGAACCATGTAGTTCTTATGAGAAATAAAGTTCTTTAAACCTAAATATATATTATTTGCTCAAAACATACCGATAGTCTTCACTCCAAGACGAACATCGGAAGAACTCTTACTCAGTTGCAGAATAGCATAGAAAATATTTATTTATGACAAATGAAATAAAAAAAACATAAAAATACACATATCAATCAAAGTTATTGTGTTGATAAATCGGCTACCACTCAGCATTTCAAAATCAAAAATCAAAATCAAAAATACTTTATTTGTTTTATATCAAATTTTACAATTCTGGTTGAAGCCCTTTGATTTGTTACAGAAGCTTAACTGATACAGCTATGCTTCGCAAATGCTGGAATTTTTCTGTCCTAAAAGGATACCTGCTAATGATACTATTGTTACGCCGAGGCTGTTACACAATAAGTAATAGTCGAAATTTCTTGATGGCTCTCGGTTTACCTACTGTGTCATGGAATACGTAATACTTTGTATGGAATATACCTGCATGCTGCGTTTTTACCTGCAGTTGCGCAGAAAGGGGAGTGGTCATTCTGTCGAAACACCGACCCTTTCCTGGAACGATCGAGATCGTTCGAGTGTTGTGAATTGTGCGCGATATAAATAGGCCAGAGTGATGGCCGGACGGTCAGTCTGGATTTGGCTATACGTGCAAACATTTCAGTGACTTTTAGTGGTTTTTTGTGCAACAGTGGTGTTAATCAGTGTGTTGTGATTACTCGCGACTAAGTTCGTGTATTCATCGTTTTAGTGTTGAATAAAAGTGTGATTTTGGTTAGATTCATTTTCATTAATTTATCCCGAACCCTCAGCTCGTAACAATACTATATTCAGTCCAACCATTATCATAAGCAGAGCACATGCCAACCTTTTTGTATTAAAAGGCACTTTACAATGACAGAATAAAGTTCTAATTCGTTATAACTATTCTGTACTGGGAACCTGTTAAACAATTCTATCAATTACTCGCGTATAATCCATGGATTATTCTTTGGTTGGATACAGAGGGATTATTTGTTCAGTCGGAGCGCGGTCGCTTAATTGGTTTTTTCAGTCATCGTTGTAATAACTTTGCAAATATCGTGATGAATGTGGTTGTTTTTTCTTACGTGTTATTTGTGGAGTGCCAACGTTTTATTCCACTTTATCAGCTGGAAGGCGACCAGTAGGTTTTAAACAAAAACTTTAGCGAAATGAAGATCTTGAAGTGTCTTTCTGCGACCGTAAAATTGGAGCGAGTTTTAAATATCGTCTTCCTGGTTCAAGGTCACTAGTAGACTTGGAATTCGGACGGTTTTATTGTGCCCACAGATTACTTATCTTATTTTATACTGTCAAGTGGAGATCATGAACTTTAAAGCCCAGCGTAGGACGCCTACTAAGTGAAAAGTTGACCAAATAAAGGTTAAAACTGGAAAACTGGAAGTCGTTTAAATATATGCAGGCCAAACAAGGTCGTTCGCTGGAAATCTTTTTATTTGGATAATGATGATGATGGCTTTTGTTATACCCAAAAGTAATCTACTACACATAATATACAATAGACCACAACTTTTTACACCCAAGCCAATTTCTACAAAATAAACAAACTATTTCACCAATTCAAGCGCATTCTCACGGAAAGGGGTGATGGCAATTCTGGACCTTTCCTCAACACATTAGTTTCCAAATCTATAGACCTTTGAAACCGGACTATTATACAGCGGGCTCCTTTAAGCCTCAATTGAGTAAGGTAAACAGAATTGGAAGTAATTGGCTTTAGCAACACCCGCTGTTCCATTTTATTGAAATCGGGCTTGGGATACCGAAATTATTATAGGAATCAGTTTACTGTGAGTACCGATCTAGAACTCCAAATTCTAAGATCATTAGGCTACATAGAGAAAAAGCTTCGTGCTGACCTCTTTTGGAAATACAGATAAAAAAGATACGTTTGAGGAAAAAATCTTTTGGTACCCATGTATGTGAAAGAGAATAACAAGTGCTTATATAGTTGATTTTTTCCTTCTGAAAATAGTAATGAAAATGTTCATGGTTTTATTTCCAAACAAACATTCATTTTACCAGTCTGCTCACGAGTGATGAGAATACAATTATTAAACTCACATGCATATGATGCGGGCTGCCAATGTACGTTGCCAAAGAATTGTCAGTCAGCCATCATTAGCTGCATCTGTGTATGGGAAAATGAATTTTCTTCATGCATTTTTTTTTGCGTGGATTTTTTCGATATAGATAAGTAATTCAATATTGTTACACGAAATTACAATAACTTAACCTAGAAAAGTTAAATATTAATACGTGGTGGTACAATGGGTGGCCTTATCGCTCAAAGCGATCTCTTCCAGGCAACAATCTTTTAATAGTTATTCTGCTATTCGGGGCGGAGACAAATCCAACAAATCAAAGATCATCAAAATCGGTCAAGCGGTTCATGAGTATAACTAAACCAACTTTGTTTTATTTATGTAGATTACCATCAGAAGCTTTTGATTTGCCTTTATTATATGAACCGCAAAACGTAAGGATATCCGTTTTATAATTCCAAGTCATGTACAAATCGTATGGCTGCAGTAGAGATAGTAAAGAGTAGAATAAAGTGGTCGATCAACGAAAGCTGTTCCATCAAGTTGAATGTTTACTTATTCAGGTCAAGATACGGTTGTGAGGCGTGAACCATAAAAATAGCCAGTACTTTTATACCTTACACTTAACCCCTTTTAATCCAGTAAGGAACACACGAGTGAGTAAATATAACACAGAAAACCAAATGTTTCTTTCCAATGTTCTCTCTGCACGATATAGATAGCAAGCAGTAAGAGTTGTCAAGGATAATTCACAATTCTTCTTATAGTATTAGGGATCTTACAGTTTTAGGGAACGTGCTGTTCTGCCCTATTAGATACCTTCGCAGTTGAATATTTTCTTAACGATCGCTTCTTATGACTTAGTTACAGGATAGCTCTCTGCAAAGGCTAGTCAAACAGATTGAATCGTTATTGTACTAAGTGTCTTTACTACTTCTACGAGTAAATATTGTGTTCACGGGTTTTTTTATGTTATTTGTGGGGAAACAGGCTTACGGCCCACCTGATGGTAAGCAGTCACCGTCGCCTATTGACACCGGCAACACCCGGGGTATTGTCGATGCGTTCCCTACCCTGTAGAAACCTTTTAACATTTCTCTTGAAACGTGCCATTTAATTTTCCATTGGTCTAAGAGCCGGTGAAGATCGACCTTCACCGATCTGATAACCAGATGAGACATATTTTTTATCAAATATAATTTATAAACAAATATGCCTATAATTACTTGCCTATCTAAAAGTGCTCTCTAAAAGTTTTTAGCTAGGCAACAGTATTATAAGTATGATTTTTTGCAGGCAATGATTTTGAAATATGACTGATTTTGTAATAAAATAATCTAAAATTTGATATCACTTTCGATAAGTTAGCAGAACGATGGAGTCACCTATATTGACTTACCTGTTCACATCGGCTTGCCAGGTAGCTATACACAGAAATGAATAGGCAAGCCTACTGAGGCATATTCTGTGTGTTAAAAACTAACAGTGAAATAAAATTCATTTGGTTATCAAAGGAATGAAAGTGATGAAAAAAAAATCGATTAAAGTTAATTTAATTAAAAATAGCCATAAGCACTTTTAGATAGGCAAGTAATTATAGGCATATTTGTTTATAAATTATATTTGATAAAAAATACGTCTCATCTGGTTATCAGATCGGTGAAAGTCGATCTCCACGGTCTCCTCTACTACATGTCGTAGCCTAACGGGAAAACCTCAGATGGTAGCTCATTCCACATCTTGCAAGTATGGGGTAGCAAAGATCGCGTCAAGCGTGTGGTACACAATTGTCAATGATATGTGGCTGAGCCGTTTATTCTTTATTTCGTTGTCGACGTGGTAAAATCTCCTCAGGAGTAGCTCCTCAGAACATTCCCCATTATACAGGCGTTAGAAAACACTGAGCGATCCGATGTCACGTCGTTGACTCAGTGCTTCCAGCCTGTTGGCGAGTTTGGGATCGCCGATTATTCTAATGGCTCTTCTCTAAAGGGATTCAAAACGAAGCAATTGGTACTTTGGAGCTCCATGCCAAAGATGGGAACAGTATTCTACCTGCGGCCAAACTTGAGCTTTGTACAGCAATAGCCGTTGTTGTGCCGTAAAATACTATTACAGTTACTCTAAGACAGGATAAATCGATGCGTATGTTCGATGTATAATTAAACGTCACAGGTTTAATGAACAGAATGCGTTGAATTTGCAATTTCGTTGAACCATCGAATTTGATTACTCGTCGCGGAGCGGTGAGTTTTATTGTGGCCGCAGTTCTGTTGATTTTGTAACCTATGAACTTGCCTGTAAACAGGGCTGCTAGCTTTTAAACCAGTAGGAACTTTTTAACTAAAATATAACCGAATTCACATAATTATTGAACTCTGTTGACGTGGTAAAAAGTTATAAGGTAAGTACAAATAATTAATAAGCTATGTGCAAAGTATAATATATTAAAATTTGTACATAGTATAAAATGAAATCGCTTCCGCTGTCTATTCGCTTAGATCTTATAAACTACTCAACGGATTTTAATGCAGTTTTCATCAATAAATAGAGTGACCCAAGAGGAAGGTTTATATGTATAATACATACATAACTCTGTTTGTTTGTTAGTTTGTTTGTTACCTTTACACGACTAAACGGCTGAACGGATCTTAATTAAATTTTGCATGGAAATAGATTATATCCTGGCAACGGACATATGTTACTTTTTTGCCAATTGCGCATAATGAGGGTAGGTAATGTTTTATTAAAAACCACCCATGCGAAGCCACGGGCGGGTCAGCTAGTATCGAATAAATAGTAAAAAAAAAGCAAAAGTCAAAAATTGTTATTCATTAAAATCACTAGGATCACTTTGAAACGTAAATTTTACTGCTTGTTCCTTCGCAACCAAGCCAGGAAAGAAATACAAGAAACGAGGCTGGTTGTTTTTTTAATGATTCTTTTAGAATACATAACAATACAGAAAATAAATTACGTCTAAATTTTAACATTTTGAACGAGTTGGAGCAATTTCAATCCCAAGCTTCTCTATCATATAAATAATCCGATATTTTATAATAGGCTTTTATATAAATATTTTGTTTAATTATGTTTTAAAATTGGTTTATTGTAAATTTTTGTGCATCACTTGGGAGTTTGTTATAAAAGCGTACACCTTGCCCTTTAAACGATTTGCTAACTTTATGGATCTACAAGTGGCAACAGCGAGTTTGAAGTGTAAAGTGTAAACAGCATGCCTACCTATTTAGATACGAAAACGTGGTCTGCCTTCCTGTTGCAATGCCCTGCCAGCGTTCATAATGTGATACAATTTACCTACTACTTGTAACACCTTGGTCACCATGTGAAAGCAATAAATGTATGGAATATTATTCGTTCATATGTCGTACAAATTATAAAGGATATGTTTGGGTTTGGGAGCACTTCTGAGGTAGTTTCTTTCTAACAAAACAAGGAATCATTGAAATTGGACGCCCTGTTCCACTCTAATCCATTGCTGGAGTTGATTCTATATTTAATAATAATAATAATAATGAATATCGCTGGACATTTCACACAGCACTATCTAGCCCCAAACTAAGCAGAGCTTGTACTATGGGAAACAGATAACTGATAGAATACTTATATACATTTGTTTTTGTAAATACATGCTTATAATACATAGAAAAACACCCAGACACGGAACAAATATCTGTAGATCATGCAAACATTTGTTCCGCGGCGGGAATCGAGCCCGCTACCTCCTGAGTCTCAGCCGGCTATACGCCCACTGCTCCACGGAGGCAGTCATTTGACAACGTGGTAACTAATATTCCCTGAAAACCGATGATATGAGAACCTCCTCGTTTTTGAAGTTGGTTAAAAGTCAGCTGCCAACGATATGCGGGCTCTAAGAAGGTCAGATGGGGAAACAGGTACCTAAGTGAACATTTTATTGGACACCACAAAAAAAAACAATCGCAAAGTGCAGTCGGTCTTGGTATGATAAACAGGAAATTCAATGACCATAGATTTGAGTCAGAAAAAACATTGCGCTAATTTTAGGTATTAGAAATTATAAAAATAAAAGATGGTTTGTGGTTTTTTCCAGTTTGTGTCCTTGCTGTATCCAAGACAAATAAAACACGTTAGGTTTAGTTAGCTCTATAAAAATATATCACAAAACAAGTGGCAAACTTATTCAGACCCTTTAGATCAATTTGACACCGCACGACTTAAAATCAATCGTTCGAAATAAAGCCCATTGAGCCCAACTTTGGCAAAACATGTAGTATTTTAACTAAATTTGTTGAGAGCCTATTAAAATTTAATCTACCTACAAACATTAATTTAAAAGGGCGCTTAACTTTACGAGGTTATAACTCAAATTTATTTGTTTAGGCACTTCAACGTAGCGTAAAATTTCTAAACAAACATTTTGGCGTTCTCGCGTTGTTTATGAATGTATGAAATGTGTGTCTTATATCTACAGGTAACTTGCTATGCGGCTTGCTCGTTATAGAGTTGCTTGATATACAAATGTTATTACTGAATACAAATCTACCGAATATAACTAAAATAATAAGCTTGTTTCTCGTATGCTCTTAGCATACAGCATAAGCATAAACGCATACATACAATATAGAGAATAGAATAATTTATTTCAGGCAATGTCCATTATTCAGTTAGCAAATTAAGCCTATGTAAGATTAAAAATATACGAAATAATAAAAGTAATTCAATAAAATTTAAAAAATGCCTTAAGTTAAATTAAAAATAATAACAAACTTGCCTGCTTTTCCTCATTTTCATTCTATGATTGTTCTTATAAAGTCATCGAAATAAATAAATTAGATGTCATATTGAATGAGATTTATGCTCGTACTTTACTAAATTAGTATTGACGTATAAAAAGTGCTTTACTTTTGATGGATTTACTACTTATTTAAATGAGGATATTTAAAGGATCATATTTTTCTTTCTATTTTAGAGAGTGATACGCATTTATTTCCTTGGTATAAAAATACCAATCTAGTAAGATTTTTGCCGGCATACACACGAACATGAGACTTTTCCTTTTTGTTCTGAATAGTATATAACTATGTCTGGTTCTAAGGGAAGCGAATGGTTTCATTGATAACAATATTTAGTATACTTGTATATCTCCATGCAACATTATAAATTTGTTTGATAACGAATCAAGATTTGTTTTTTTTGTGTATGTATTGAATGTTTAAAATGTTTGTGCTTAATCTGATTTATGAATAAATTAATAGATAAAATGTTTTTATTTTCAGGGGCTTGGACATCGTGTCCATCCGTCAGCTGGTTGTGCTACTCCGTCTCCTATCACGACAAGGAAGGACTATCATCTGCACCGTTCACCAACCTTCGGCGTCTCTTTTTACGCTGTTTGATAGAATCTATGTGCTGGCTCGAGGGATGTGCTGTTACCAGGTCAGTTCCGATGATTTTTTATTTTGTTTTCTGCTAATCAATGAGGGAAATTCTTGTTCGTGGTTATTTCTTAGTTATCCTATTCCAGTTATAGCTGTAGATCAGGACTCCTTTAGGTAAATCTACCAGAAAATGGTCCTGAAATATGCGATTCTTGGTGAGGCGTGGTGCGGCATCATCTTACAGGAGTCTCAAAGATTTTGTACTAAACATTTAAGCATTACATAATGTAGATTAAATTTTGCTTACTTTCAGTGCAATGTTCATTGGTTTATAATATACGGTAAATATATGGTAAAGTTAAATAAATTAGGAGAGGTTAATGTACAAAGTCTAGAGAGATTGACTTTTTATCTTGGTACAAACCCGACATCCAACAACAGCCTATAAATCATACACATAGTCGTTGAATGTGGTAGTGATATGACGTGTAGACGAATATGGATAGGCGAAATGGATGGTCATACAAATCAAACCTAGCAACAATTGCAACTCACCGAGTTCAATTTTGGAAGCAATAAATTCGGAAGCTGAGCTGTTAAAAATTGATTTACAGCCGCTAAGCAAATCGATTCAGTTTCGGTATGATGAGGCATTCCAGAAATATTCTGATGTTATTGGAACAATATTATTGAACACGCTCTTTCCTGTAAAAATGGCCGAACAGGTATGAACCCGCAAAAGAAAGCTTGAAATCGGAAAAAAACAGATTCCATAAGGGTCCTCTTTTTAAATAATATATCCCTTGTAAGAACCGTATGTTCCTCGTTTATATCTTGTACGCTACAATCCCATAGAACACTCATTCCAATTGACCTAAATAGTGCCCTAAAAGATGTTTTCTACGATCACAGCTTGTATTTCTGCTGGCCAGTTACTTATTTATTTTTGACATTGGTTTGTTAATTTTAATGTGGTCTACAACAAAATCTAAAAAATTGTAGGTTATTGACGATGAATAAAAGAAGTTTGTCTTCAACTACACACAATGAGTGAACAGGGGATCTTAAATCAAAAATTGTTCAAGGGTTCTGACAAGACCCAGACTTGAGAAGAGTATTTTTTAAATTTAAACGCAAAACTTCCCGTTCACGCTATTTATCGTTTATTGGAAGAGAAAGAACGAACACTATTTAATGCGATTGAGAATAGATCCACAAATAAAAATACTTAGCCTGGCTTGCACAACGATCCCTAAACGTATTTAGCTACTAAATATGTTTCAATTTAACGTATTTGTATGATTTGACAAGCACTAAATATACGTCGTTGCGCAAGTCGCCCTTAATGTTTCTAACAATGAGGATACAGATAGATGTAAATGATTATATTTAAAGTCTCGATGCGAAACAATAGTATGGAGTGCATTATTCCTCTGCGAATCTGACGTTCGCGAATAACGGAGTAGAATGATTCACATACCGCGATACGTGCCCGAATATGAATTCAAATAGGTATTTCATCTGATGGTGCATGATGGCTTTCAAATACATAATGCAAGGGAATGTGAAGACTATTTTGTATTCCATCTTCACATTCAGTTCATTATCAAAAGCTGAGTTCAGAAATATTGGTATAGCCAGCGACATAAGTTGATTATAAAATTAAGATCATTTAAGCCACAATAAATCTAAAACTTGGGGTGTTATGGGGTACCTACATGCTTACTTGATTCACAGATACACATAATATTTAGATCAAGAGAAAATCCTTGTCTACATTACTGTGCTGTAACTTAGGGTACTTAGGCACATGAGGCTTTACACACATGCCTCAAGTTGATGGACGCAAGGCATTGCAACATAGGGAACATTCGTAAGGTGCGTGACCTAGGAGGCAATGCTTTGTTATAGGTAATATAGGTGACCACTTAACATCAGGTGGGGCATTTGTTTATTCCATCTAACTACATATTTTATAAAAAAAAACTTTCCATCAGGCCTTGCACAAATTCATCTTCAAAATTAATGCAGGTAAACGCCCCTGTATTTCATTAAACATAGTTTTTACTAGGCGTTCTTGAAACGTGTTAATTTAACAAATTATTCGTGACGTTTCAAAGACCATTTCAATGAATAAACCATTTCATTTGGCTAAAAAGTTTTGATTGATCAGTCCTCGGAGTTCGTAATTAGTTCGCTTGAGACAATCAAAGTTTGCTACTTGGAGCGATAGACCACATTACAAATTCGTGTGAGGTGTTCGTGGGTTGATTATGAGAAGAATTGCTTCTTTGAAGCTAAGGGTTCACTTTCTTGGAATTTTATTTTATCATGTTATAAATATATTTAATCAATCAATCATTTATTTTGAACATATTACACACAGGATAGCTTTATACATAGATGAAACACTGAAAAGTGCAATAGTAAAAACTGTGTCACACTTTCCAGTGCCCGACCTTATGACTAAGGAGACATTGACATTCCAGAGTATTATGCAAGCGCAAAATTAGTTGTAACAGACAGAAAAACAAAATTAAAAAAATAAACAAGGAAAATTATTCTAACTTAATAATATGATATGTAGCAAGTTTTATAAAAATCACTTTTTAAATTTTGATTTTATATAAGTTTTAAATTCCTGACGCAAAAAAGGGGTTAAGAGATTTTTTTTATTTATTATTTATTCAGGATAACGTACCACAAGAGATTGCCCCCACGCCTTCACACGCGTGGTTTTTCAAACGATGTCTCAATCCAGGTTTCTATCTACTTATCAAAATCGGTCCAGCCGTTTACTGACTGGACTAGTAGTACTGAGTTACTTTCTAATTTATAATATTTGTATGGATTGTGTAAGACTTTTTAAGAAACATAAGAAATTAAAAGACCTTGTTTCATAACATTATGCTAAATTCTAAGGAGCTATGATGTTATCGAACATATTGGAAGTACCTTTTGTATAGGCTATCAAAATTTTAAAGCCCCAGGCTTGTTAGCATGCCCTAGAAAAGTTTCTCTTTTAGATCTTTCTTAGAGAGTACAAACATTTGTACTGTCTGGTGTAAAAATGTAATGTTTCTACTTTTATGTTATTGATCGAGCGAAGCGAGATCTCCAAATCAACTTGGACAAATCGGCGTTGTATGTATGTATGTATGTTTGTCCGAGAATAACTTTCGAAGATTTTATCCGATCATCGTGAAATTTTGGTATAAATCAGTGACTAAATCAGCTAAAACTGTGGGGGGGGGGAGGGGGGGGGGAGATATTGGGTTTCAAGAGGGGTAAAAAAACACACGTTTTTATTTTTACTTTAAACCTTGTAGTTTTTAAGATATTAGCAACACAAGTGACCCCACAGTGCTGCAATTTGGTATGCTTGTAGCTTTAGTGACACAAATATAGGCAAAAGTCTGAAATCCAGAATAACTGCAATTTCTACCCCAAAAAAGTTAATCCAGTTTACATGAACTCCCGTTACCTGTAATTGAATGAAACTGTAGTTCAAGTTAATTGGTTATGTATTTTGTGGCACTATTTTGATAGTCGAACATTACGAATAATATTTTTTGGTTTTTATTGTAGACTCGCGAGATCTTAGTTCGGGGCGAACGACTAGTTTTACTCTATACTTTCATTGAGATAAACTTTTCTAAGATGGTCATGCTACCCGGGCTGATATAGGAACCAATTGCACTAATTTTCAAACCATTCAAACAAAACATCTGGATTGAAATAGATCGGTTAGGAAGTATGAAGCATCAGACAATATGTTTAAACATAACACCCCATTTTTTTACATTGAGGGCTAAAAACTGAAAACTCTAGAGACTGAAAAGATTCATTATGCCTAGGTAAGTTATATTTCGTCCAAGCTAAAGTTAGACTAATTATAAGTTAGAGCGAAGCCGGCCGCTGAATTATTACTGTTACACCTGCCTGATACAAACCATTTAACAAATTAAATATAGAGATTCATTGCCCTAATTTGAGAACTAACGCGGTCGTACAAATTGTACATTTAAGAGAAACGTTTAAATTATTATGCTACTTGCTTTAGAATTTAAGTTGGACCGTTTAATTAGAAAATTTAAGTACATTACCTACCTACAGCAAACTTGTTATTCAAAATGTTTGTCAACCTATCCGTCAGTGAGCACTAACTATTTTAATACGTTCACGTTTTTGCACTTAGAAGAGATATTATCTGGCCCCCAGTGAACAACAGTTGACAACCACAAGTAACTTTTAAACAAAAATATAACGGACTTAACTAAACTACTAAAACAATTTTGAAGAAATTTCTGTAGAACCGAAGGATCTAATCTGAAATTATATCCTTTCACCTTCAAAAATTTTGGTTTCAAGATAATGAAACGAATGTAAAATTTCGGGAAGATGATAATTGTAGGTTTTAGTAATGATCATAGTGATGCAAAGTTAGATAATTATTAAAACGAGTGGAGGGAGTACGAAGCAATGCACAAAGAGAACCACGAACATAAGAAACACTGTATAATGCTTCCTTCATTTTCTCCCACGTTAAATCTTATGAATGTATGTGTCTCTCTCTTTTTACACAACGATGCTAAAGAAGTTTTCACTTCACTTATGAATCTATCCCTTTTTCGTTTCATCGACTTTCCCATCACAACGATGCTAAAGAAGTTTTCACTTCAAAACTAATTTTCCGAACCAGTTGATAAATATAATAAATATAAATATTGCTGGACATTTCACACAGCGCTATCTAGCCCCAAACTAAGCAGAGCTTGTACTATGGGAACCAGATAACTGATAGAATACTTATATACTTTTTTTTGTAAATACATACTTATAATATATAGAAAAACAACCAGACCCGGAACAAATATCTGTAGATCATGCAAACATTTGTTCGGTGGTGGGAATCGAACCCGCTACCTCCTGCGTCTCAGCCGGCTATTCACCCGCTGCACCACGGAGGTCGTCACAATGAAGGAGTACTAAGGGTAAAAACATAAAAAAAATATATAAAACACATTATGGCCCTATAAAATTTGAGGGTTGTCCTAGATTTTTTTGGATCCCTTCATCAGATCTTGACTTGGTGACAATGGGACCACCTGGAAAGTGGCGAACATACTTAAAAAAAAGATTTTTACGAATTGAGAACCTCATCCTTTTTTTGAAGTCAGGATAAAAAGCTTGTCAACTGCCCAAGAACAAGAATAATTTGTGTCTTATTGTCAAAGGCAGTTTTTGGGTTCTGTCAAATGGTGACGATTGAAAGTCAAGTTTGAGTCTAATAAAATAAAATTTGTTGCTTTTGTACTCAATACAATCAGCTATAATAAAGCTACTCAATATAGTCTCTATCTACTTTAACACTGTAATGCATACCGGTTTTATAAAAGGAGGACGGGATGGTCTGCTTCAGTTACTTCCTGACAAAGGATCAAAATCCAATAAGGCTAAAGTATTTCATAACTAAAATATATATTTGAAAAGATTTACCATGTGAGAGTTATTTGAAACATCATTTCTGTAATAATAATATGGTTCCTCTCTCTGCAGCCCTAGCCACCGATAGCTTGGGCCTTGCTTTGCGGTCAGTGGTACCGTTTTTTATAAATATTTTTTTTACTATGGTGTTTGTCTTTTTTAAGATACTTTGTAGTGTAAACTTGATATTTTATAAACGAGTCTTAATAAATATATGATAATAACATAAATCATTTATTTTATCTCGACAAATATGTTTACAAAAATCACTCAAATATAAATAATATAAATAAGGCTACTGAGGGCCTCACATTGATAAGTTGCCGAAAAGACTTAATTGTGCGGCATACGCAGTCAAAAAGATCCGTCTTTTTACAGACGTAGACACGGCTAGACTAGTTTACTTCAGCTACTTCTACAGCATTAGATATGTCATACGGTATACTGCTGTGGGGGAGTGCTGTAGATATAAACACCATTTTTATGCTGCAGAAGAGGACTGTTCGTGCAATTTATATATGGGCCCCAGAGAATCATTAGGTATGCCATAAGTTTAAAGCAATAAATATTAAGACATTCCCTTGTCAATACATCTATGAAAATCTGATGTATGTTCCCAAAAATTTAGTTTGTTTAAGAATAATAGCGATAATCATAATTTTAATACTAGAAATAAAGATAAACTCGCTGTTGCCACGTGTAGACTCCATAAAGTTACTTACGGTGTACACTTTTATAACAAACTCCCAAGTGATGTACAAAAATTGACAATTAACAAATTTAAATTAAACTAAATCTGTAAAATAATTATATAGATATCGGATTATTTGGATGATAGAGAAGCTTGGGATTGAAATTGCTCCAACTCGTTCAAAAATATTTCATTTTTGACGTAAGTTATTTGCTTTATTGTAATGTGTGTATTATAAAAGGATTATTAAAAAGAACAACCAGCCTTGTTTCTTTCTTTCCTGGCTTGGTCGCGAAGGAACAGGCAGTAAAGTGGACGCTTCAATGTGATCCTTTTTAATGAAGATTTTAATGAATGAGAAAGTTGAAATTGGACTTCAGTACAAGTCCCTAAATGTTCAGAAGTTTTGATACATCACAGTGTAAAATTACACCGTTTCATTTTCACTGTGAACTTTAAATTCCCAAACCTTCAAATAAACTCTTTTATAATGTAATTTACATCAGATAACATTTTCGTTCCACCAATTATAAGGTCATTTGCCATTCAAATTACATTCAAAAGTGAGCCAATTTGATACCAGTTAATGTTTGACAATTTAAATCGGTTATCTAACCATGTCCTAACCCCTCCGGCTCGCCCTAAACAAATTTATTATTTTTAAGGCTAATTAACTTCAGAATTAAACTCGCGGGATAGTTGAGGGAAAAAGTGCTTGAACTTGTTTTAGAATGATTAGAGAGCTGTTAATTACACAAAAAAATAATGTTTGTGTAAAACATACGCGTACTTACATTACCATCAACATCATCATATGTGCCATATGACGTCCACTGCTGAACATACAATAGCGACTGATCTTGTGCGGCCGGCTTCTAGATACTTATACCTATAGAATACCTGTGCTTATACCTAATGGATTTAAGTAGGTACCTACATTTTGTATTATTATTATTTGACGACCTCCGCAGCGCAGTGGGCGAATAGCCTACTGAGACGCAGGAGGTAGCGGGTTTGATTCCCGCCGCGGAACAAATGTTTACATGATCTACAGATATTTGTTCCGGGTCAAGTTGTTTCTCTATATTTTATAAGTATATAAGTATTTACAAAAAAAAGTATATAAGTATTCTATCAATTATCTGGTTCCCGTAGTAGGTACAAGCTCTGCTTAGTTTGGGGCTAGATAGTGTTGTGTGAAATGTCTAGCTATATTGTATTATTATTATTATCACATATTTATTTTAAAACTCGTTTATAAAAAATAAATTCTTCTCTTATCGTATCCTAATAAAACAAACGCTATAGTAAAAAATATATTTATAAAAACGGTAAACAACCGACCGCGAAGCAAGGCCCAAGGGATCGGTGTCTAAGGCTACAGAGAGAGGAACCTCCTGAGTATGTGTGCCGAGTCCAGGAGTACCGCCTTCTGTATCTGACCTTTGATCCAACTTCCTAGCGAAAGCCTCTTAAGGTATTGCCTTAAGGCTCTTCGCTATCAGTCCGTCGACCGACACAACTATCGGAACGATAATCGTTAATTCCACATCCCACATTATTATTATTAAATCATTTGTTTAATTACATAAGAAACAATAGTTATTTTACTAAAATATTATACAACCTGTTTTGTTATGTATTACAATAATTTAAAACACACATCTGGAATCATATTATATGATTGTTTTTATACAGTAATCGATACATTTCCAATAAACAATTTTTAATGTAAATCGGCGGGGACTTTGCGATGATGCCGCTTAATCAGTTTAACACGTAGGTACTCTACTTACATGTTGAATGAATATGATTTGATTACCTATTATAAGCAGGCTATTTCATTTATATTTTAGGACTTGATATTAAGGTTGTTTGAAAATTTAAAAAAATCTACGGTAATAAATCAAAAATCAACCTTTTTTCCAACAATACTATCCCCCCTACCCGTGTTTTCATTTAATGTCGTACATAACAAAACACGTAGTATAAAAGATTATCGGGTCAATTATGTATGCTCCTCCATGTCGTGATCAAATATACTAAGTGATCCATGCAGCTTTCTGCGTCCTTGGAATGAGTTGATTTATATAAAAAATATCAACAACTTGAATCTCGATATGATAGCAAAACGAGATTTTCGTTTTCAAAATATTTTTTACGATTTCTCTACGATATCTGGGATTCGCTCAAGTGTTTTCCCCCGCCAGTGTCCACAATGACCCACCGAGGGAGTTCAGTCTATTTGCCGAGGCCGGATCCGCTTTGAGTGGCACACCGGAAACGAGCTTTGTACTGTTGAACTGGTGACAGAAAGGCAAATTACAGCTTTGATCCTGTCATTATCCAGCTGAGAGCCGCTTCACGCTATTTAGGAGACTCTTTACGGTAACTGTTTTGTGTTTCGCGGTTTTGGCACACCTGTAAAAATTAGGACAATCGCTCGTCAAAATGTTTGTTGTAATGCTCGTGTAGATATAGATGAGTCAATGTGAGCATCCGACTTAATAAAATAAAATAAATAAATATTGCTGGACATTTCACACAGTGCTATCTAGCCCCAAACTAAGCAGAGCTTGTTCTATGGGAACCAAATAACTGATAGAATACTTATATACTTTTTTTGTAAATACATACTTATAATATATAGAGAAACAACCATACCCGAAACAAATATCTGTAGAACATGCAAACATTTGTTCCGCGGCGGGAATCGAACACGCTACCTCCTGCGTCTCAGCCGGCTATTCGCCCACTGCACCACGGAGGTCGTCAAACGTCACTTGGTTACACATTCGCGTTCGCAAGACGAGTGATGACCGTAGCTTACGCGCTGCGCTGATCCATACTTCGAAAGTAACTCTGCTTGAATAATTTTATTATGTAAATCTGACATTTTATTACTAATTTTCTATTTAAGGTAAGAGTTGAATATTGTAAATATTTTAAGTATAAATTTTGTTTTTTCTATGGTGATACTTTTTGGTATGTGGATACTTTTAAGGTTAACTAAAATTGCATGCGATAAACGCTGATTATGGACGAACTCAAACTGTATCATTAACCACCTATTACGAACCCATATTCGCAATAAATAATTTGATTTGATTTGATTTGTTTGTAAACTTTTTACGACTAAACCGCTGGACCGATTTTGATGAAATTTGGTATACAGATATATTATGACCGGGGAATGGGATATATGCTACTTTTTACCCGAGCGCGCAGAAGGAGGATAGTGTTTTTATTGACAAACCACGCGTGCGAAACCGCAGGTGCCAGCTAGTAATTTATAAGTCAGAACCAACGTCTTCGTGCTTTTTCTTTAAACATTGAAAGCACATCTCTATCCCAACTTCGAATAACCTGTTTTATATTACTAAAACATCCTTTAATAAAACATCTACTTATTCGAAGTTTACCCCTTAAATATCGCTTGAGAATACCTCGATAATCGTGGATAAACGAAAACTTTAGGGTGTATTACTATAGATGCGATTCTTCTTAGTTATTCAAGAGTTGGAAAGATGCGTTTAAATTGTAAATATTTTTTTTTTAATTTTTTAAATTTTAAACATGATGGGCTATAAAATATTAGGTCTGTACCTATGAAATTTCCGTTCTTCAGTACTGCAGGCTTACTCCCCAAAGTGATTCGATTCTGATTTTGTTTTTGATTCGAACTCGTTTCTGATTCGAACTCGATCCAAAATCTTACTCCCGAACCAATTCGAATCGAAAACAAAGATCGACTCCCAGTTCGAGTTCTAACGGTGTCGTTATGCGTATCCGGCTGATTACGTCATCGTCAGTCTTTGGTTAGATTCTTTTGAGCGCTTGGATATTTTTACTTGTCTGTCATTTTCGCACTTACAAAACAATTTGACATTGTTTTAGTAACACTATCAAGCTAAAACTTAAAAAATTACATAACATTTAATAATATTTTTTGGGAATAATGAGTGACGACAAACAATTAGAACGAATTATGCCTATATTTATTCTGTGCAATGAACTGTCAAGTGTCAATGTCATAAAAATATAGCGCGGTTGGCGTCAAATTTCAAAATATTCGTAGCTACAAGAAGTGTGCCAGCCACTACAAAGATTTTGTTAATTAATTTATTTTTGAATGAGTCTGTGTAAGTACAAGACTAATTTGAACTTTTATAATGAAATTAATTATTTAAGTGTGCATACAGTGTGTGATGATGAGCTTCTAAATTATGTTTGTGTCATTTCAGTGTATCTAAACAATTAAGTATGTCTCGTCCATCATATACCCAGATGGAAAAGTTGGTGCAATTCCTTGAAGACAATCCAGGAATTGCTAAAGGACATTTAAGATCAGCTCAAGCTCGCCATCTAACAAAATTAAAGTGGGACGAAATAACTCTCACATTAAATTCGTTGGGTGGCGCAAGAAAAGACGCCAAAACATGGGCCAAGGTAAGAGCACTACTCAAGGAACACTTGAGATAATGTAAATATTTAACTATCTGAATGAACGCATAATACTGTATTGACTTGCCTAGTTAAAATTAAATAATACCTGTATCATTCCCATATTCATTGCTAGCCTCCGCCTCCGGCTTCGTACGCGTGATACCCGTTTAAAATAAGCTTATATTACTCAGTGAAGAGGGAAATCGGTTCAGGAATTCCAGATATTACAAAAAACATTTACCTTTTTATAAGTACTTATAGATTTTCTAACATTTATTTAAATTACGTTGTTTTCAGTTTTGGGCTGATAAGAAATATGCCCTAAAAAAACAAGTGGCCCAACGCAATGCTTCTGCTTCCCGGACTGGTGGTGGAGTAGATAGGCTGCAGCCTATCTCAGAATTTGATGAAAGGTTGATTTTTGTAATGGGAGGATCCAGCTTCGCAGAAGGTGACCAGGAGTTGAGTGTCCCGCTAATTGTTTCTTTAGTAAGTTTCAATTATTTATATTAAAAAAAACTCGCTGACCCGCCCGCGGCTTCTCACGCTTGAAATTTCTCGTTCCCGCGGGAACTTCGGGATAAAAACTATATAAAACACTCTTGTCAAAGTGACGCGACACTTCACGTAAATGACTTCACGTCAATCTACGACGGTTATATTATATGTATACTAGCTATTGCCAGCGGCTTCGCCCGCGTTGTTCTGGGATGCAAAAATACATCTAGAAACTTTGACATCACATTTTTATCCCATGGAACTTATTTATGGGATAAAAAGTAGCCTATGTGTTAATCCAGGTTATAATCTACGTACATACTAAATTTCATCGAAATCGGTTCAGTCGTTTCGACGTGATTGAGTAACAAACAAACATCCAACTTTCGCATTTATAATATTAGTGTGGTTGTTCATTTAAATATACTAAAATCGCGATTAACAAATGGGGGGTGGGGGTAAGAGAGGGTGAAAAATATTTTGCGAACTATTCTCATGCCTACAAAACATACAATAAAAAATTAAAATCGGTCACCCGTTTCGAAGGAGTGCGACCACAAACACCGTGACACGAGATTTTTATATATAAGATTGTAATAAGCGTGTTGATGAAGTTAAAAAATAAAATAAAAAAATAAATAAATATTACTGGACATTTCACACAACGCTATCTAGCCCCAAACTAAGCAGAGCTTGTACTATTTTGTTGTAAATACATACTTATAATATATAGAAAAACATCCAGACCCGGAACAAATATCTTTAGATCATGCAAACATTTGTTCCGCAGCGGGAATCGAACCCGCTACCTCCTGCGTCTCAGCCGGCTATTCGCCCACTGCTCCACGGAGGTCGTCAAACAACAGTCAAACAAAAGTTAAAACACGATTTTTAATTATTTAATCAATTAATAGGCCGAAGACCCACTGAGACAGGAAGATATAGTGGTTCAGATAGAGGAACCCATGCCCAGTACCTCACAAGCTGTGCATCCACCAGCTAGCCAATCGTCAGCTCCTTCCAGTAAGTATTAAAATAATACCAAACTATTTTTTTTATAAACCTATTCATTAAATGATGATATATTAGATGTTTTGTATGTAACCTCAGTAAGTAAGTATAAATTCAAGTTTCAGATTTGTTTATTACACTTAAATTATAACAATACAGAAAAATTCCAATACATACAAAACAAAGACAAGAAATAACAAAATTAAATCTAGAGAAAAATAAATAATTTAAGTTACCTACAACTACATATATTCTGGAAGAAATCATTTTAAGCGATAAGATCACCCATTGAACATTTCTTTTGTTTTGTACAATAAAGTGTTCACCTATCTATTATCTACACAAAAAAGACACCCTATGAAATATTATTTTTATAATTGAACAAAACTTAACAAAATAAAAATGCATGACATTAATAAGTTGATGACAATTGAATCCCAACTTAACGAATGTTATCATTATGATTACAGCCCCAAGACGTAGCCCACGCAGACCTAGGCGATTGCAGCAGAGCCAACTCCAAACAGAGCGACAACGGCTCATAACAATAGAGGAAAGGAGAGTGGAAGCTGAAGTGGCTAATGCTGCCGGTTGGGGAAGGCTTGTGCAGGCAGTCGATAATTTGGCTAATGCTATAATTGTATGCGGTGATAAGATCGCACAAGCATTAGAAAATAGAAATTAAACAATATTAAATATATAATAAAATAGATATTAGGTAGTAAATTAACGAGGCTGACAGAGTATGTATGTAGTATAGTATTTAATTCTAGTTTTAAGAGATAAACCTAAGGAGTATACATAAATGCTTATAACATAATCTTATATCATAGTATAGCGTAAAAAGTATTTTTTTAGTATTTGCAGTAAAACATTAACTTACGACTTACAAAAAAGGTTTTTTTTTTTATTTAAATCTATAATCTTTGCCTTCTACTTCTCCATAGAGTTTCAATAAGACTTTGGCGTGCCGCTTGCCCCTGAAGTAACTCATCAGTTTGTGATGTTGATGGCTGGAACATCACTGCCTGCGGCGTTTGTAACATCTCCATCATCGGTTACATCAAATGTGTCGGGTACAGGGCAATTATTTAAGTTGCACAAGTTGTGCAACATGCAACATGCGTTTATTATTTTGGCTGCATTCTGTGGATCGTAGTGTAACACCCGGTGACGCAATAAACACCTCCATCTAGCTTTCAAAAGCCCTATTGTACGCTCTACTGTGTTCCTGGCCGAGCAGTGTCTCTGCGTGTAATGCTCCTCAGGAGATCCAGCTTCTGCATTTAAAACAGGTGTCATCATATATGCTCTCTGAGCATACATTCACCTATAATAAAAAAAACCTCTGTAATTGGTCAGGCACCATAACCATACAAAAATGAATTGTTATGATCCGTATCGGGTCAATAATTGATTTTAGTATGCTATTGTAATTTAATTTACTTACCTAATAAATATACAGTTTCACCCCGACTTTTTAATTCTAATAAATGTGCCTTTACTGGATGCTGATTAAATATAAAAGAATCATGGGTGGCACCCCCAAATGTAGCATCTACACTTAAAATATTCATGTTGCTGTCACAAATCTGAAAATAAAAGAGAATAATTACAATTAGATAATGAAACTATGTACACATAGGTACATGGACTTAAAATGGTAATGTAAGCTTACAATTTGTACATTCCTGGAATGATAATGTTTCCTGTTAAAATATATTTCTTCATGCTCTGTAGGTCGAATGATGGTCACATGTGTTCCATCAATGCAACCTACCACACTTGGTATATGAAATTTTTCATAAAATCTGTAAAAGAAGAACAATATATAATAATAATTATTACAATCATGCTGTCACACATACATAATAATGTCTTCTACTTACTTTCTTTTAATAACATTTCTTTCTTCAGCAGTTTGGGGAAACTTTATATACTTTGTTAAAATGTCTCTGTGGTTCAATGCTTTTGTGACTTCTCTTATAGCTTTTGATACGGACTGTTGAGACATTACCATACCATTTCTTCTTACTACTATTCTTTGGTAGCTGCCAGTACCGTAGAATGACAATGCAACCAAAATCTGTAAAGACAATTATTTTGTTAAATCAATTGAAGATGAAGATTGTATAGAAAATACGCGGACATTTATTCGGCGTATCCTGGATAATCAATTGTTTTAAAATCAATTACATGTATAGAAGACTTACGATTTATTTTTTAAAACCTAGAAGAAACTCACCTTGCATTTAACAGAAATATAACTTCGTCTGATTGTTTGCTTCATGAGCGGTGTTAAATCTTCTACCAAGACATCATATAACTCCTTGGACAAACGATAATTTCTCCGAAATTCTTCAGAATCCATTTCCAATGCCCGGGTGTTGTAGCGAATCATTCTTTGCATATTTCTTCTCACCCGAATGTCAATACGGTTCGCTTCTTCAAGAACATTGAAAAACAACGCAATGCGAGCCATAATTACGACGAATTTGAGGAAATATCACAGTAAATCACAGTAAACAATCTCACTCGAACCAAACAAAGTAGCCATTTTGCTATCGTAACATTTGACGTCTAGCTTCGATCCTACAACTCGATACATAGCTGTCATCGAGAGTGGGGAGTAAGGATTTTTCGATCCTAGCGACTGAAGACGATCAAAGTTAGTTCCGATTTGAGCCACAGCACGATCGTGCGCTCGTGTCGATTTCAAGAGTACGAAAAGGCATTAGATTCGAATCAAATTCGATTGATTCAGAACTCGAAGCTGTCGGGAGTAAGCTAGCTGGTCATTTCAAATAGAAAAAAAGTTTGGAATGGCTTTGTATTCTAAATTCAAATTAATTTTGTTTTAAAAACATGACATTATTTTTACAAACTCAGTCTTTTGTTTATTGATTAGCGTTGTATTTTCATTACATTTGAACATTTTTCGTCATAATGGATACTTTAAAAATTCGTGTAATTATGGAATATAGATAGATAGATAGATATAGACATTTATTTCGACACAAGTAACAAACACACAGAAACTACATACAGTTGATAAGTAAAGACAGACAATTAAATAAAGACAATAAAATACAGACAATTAGGAGTAATAATAGGTATTATTACTCCTTTGTTTTCACATCGCACGCTCTAATGCAAGAGTTGTCTACTATGGCTCAATTGCCATAGCGCAGTTTTATCGTTATGCTAAATTTCAAAATACATGTAAGTATTTTCTAGCTTAAAGTCGTGTAAAATACACATAACAGTAGGATGGTACTAACTAACGAAGAGTCTACAATTACCCAAGCAATTACTTTATAAAAGCTTCCCAAAATCTAGTCATAACTGTGATTTAGATGCTAAGGATCTAAAGAAAACCTACAAATAAAATAAAGAGTTTTTATAGCTTTTAGCCAATTGAAATGTGCGGGTTCGATGTTTGCATGATCTGAAACTATTAATTCTGTATCCAAAGTATTAGTAAATATTGTCGTATCTAAAACTGAATGCCCCTCTAATTACGTCACAGCGAAATGTTATTTATTCACTGTATTCACAAGGCTCATTTTGAAATGATTTGCTGTGCGTCAACTCCATGTAAACGCGGTGATACTCGAAGTTCACAATACGTAGAATCAGGTCGTCAGGACTACAAATATAAATACAAATCTATTTATTGCGTATTAAAAGTACGTAGACACGGCTACACATCACGCTATACATTCCCAGTATATGCTGACCTCTCACTGTACGGAAAACCTACACAATGAGAAATGAAGAGAAGCTTGAGGTGTAGCCGTGTGTACAAGGTGTTTAGTGTTACATAGTATAAGTGCAGGAATATTCAACATTTAACACATGCAATTTCGAGTACCATTTTAATTGTACTTAATAAAAAAATTAATGAGTTAGTTATAATTATAAATCAATAAAATTGTTGTTGACGTTTCAAAGTAATCCTTGTGATTTAAATGAATAAAAATATTTGACTTACACATTGTCATGTAAATAAATAAGCTTTTTCTACAAGTAATTTTTTCAAATTTGCTTTTAGTACGTTCAGACCATCTAAAACAGACTTAGGAAGTTTATTACGAGTATATATGGGCAGACAGATACCACTTTTGTTATGAAGAGCAGTTCTATTACGAGGGAAACAAATTTAATTATTGTGGCGTTTGCTGTTACGTTTCATAAAAAGGTCCATATTTGTTACCACAAATGTCACATCAGTATTTTCAGCTCTCCAAAAAATAAATTAAATAAATAATAATAAATATTGCTGGACATTTCACACAGCGCTATCTAGCCCCAAACTAAGCAGAGCTTGTACTATGGGAACCAGATAACTGATAGAATACTTCTATACATATTTTTTTGTAAATACATACTTATAATATATAAAGAAACAACCAGACCCGGAACAAATATCTATAATTCAAGCAAACATTTGTTCCGCGGCGGGAATCGAACCCGCTACCTCCTGCGTCTCAGCCAGGTATTCGTCCACTGCACCAAGGAGGTCGTCTAACAAATTGTCAAACAATTGTCTACAGTTATCAGTTTTACGGATTTTACATATCACTCTGATGCATTTTTTTGAGCAATAAATATTATATTCATAACGTGGAATTACCCCAAAATACAATCACGTGCAAATGACCTATGTACCTGTGACTGGTGTGTATTGGTAAGGAACTAAAGGCACATCTAGGAAAGCGAAAAATACTTTTAACTCTGCTTTGTGATTTTGAATACCTCGATGAAAAAGAGTTTCAAGTTTTAAGCGAAATATCCTCTTTAGCTACAATCTATAACTTTAGTGTTGCAATTTTCATGTTTCTCTTTATCGACACTTCTTTTAGTTTGTGACTTGGCTTTCTCGAAGGAAAAGATTTCGAGATTTCTTTTGTTTGCGTCGTATTTCTGTTGCGGTTTTATGTAACTGTATTGACGAACATTAAATTTATGTACATATATGTCACCGCGGGGTAGGCAGCGATAGTCGGTGGGCCGGTATTCTCATCGGGGTCTGACATGATGGGTTGTCCGATGTTTATTAGAAGAAATCAGAATGTTCATATTCACAAGGTAACCGAATCGAACACTACGAACAGACATGTTCGCTCGGCGAGTGCTTCGGTTATCTCCTGCCAGCTATGGCCGCATCCAAGCACGAGTCGCAGTGACGTCACGCTTGCATTCGGTAGTCGGGTTCGATTCTCCGACATATAGATTATACATATAGACATATAGAACTTTGTGTAGTACCATATTTAAAGAACGTAAGTTCAGACGTGTCCGAAATTACCTCATGTGTCTTTTTTTACCTCTATTTTATAAGGCCTGGAGATGTAATAAGATTATGGCCCACCTATAACAAAGTATTGCCTCGTAGGTCACGCACCTTGGAAACGTGCCCTACGTTGCACTATTCTGCGTAGATCAACTTGAAGCATACTAGGTGTAAAGCCTCATGTGCCATTTTACCGGTAACGATACCCTTCAAACCGAAACACAGCAATGCTGAATGGCGGCAGAAGTAGATATCTTGAAAAAAAAAGGATTGTGTGGTTTTATGAAAGCACGTTAAAAGTGAAACTTTGTTTCACATTATAGACATTTAACTAAAAATTTTCGTTGGCACAAATGAGTAATAGTCTATACACTACACGGTCAGCTGATGCGAACTATAGGCGCCGCCACATTGGCCTCGGCTGCTCTGACGAGCGCCTTTCACTGTATCTCTACTCCGCGGCCGACCGTCACGCGACATGCAACACACAGACGAAAAAGTTTGAGACGATGTAATAAAAGTTTCACTTTAAAAAATTACATGTAAGAGATAAGACCGCCCACTTTACTTTTTTTAGTATTTAATGTAGTTGCCGGCGCAAATTGGTAGAAATTATTATGTCTTATTCTTAAATTTTTTAAAGAAGCTATCTGTCCACTTCCACTTCAGATTGTTCATTCTCTATGCTATGCCAGTGACTTTGATTTATCTACGAATCTCCTCATTTTTGATTCGATCTCGTCGAGAGCAATATGGTCAATGACAGACTACGCACAGAATTTAAAGTATTGTTTATAACTTTTACTACCAACAAAATATTTAAAGTAATCAACATAAACCCGTTTTATAAAGGTACAGGGGCGAAAGTTAAATTCTATGATCCAGGAGTTATGACTGACTATTATCGAACCATCATTTCAGGGTTAAGCACGTATCTTTGGCTATAAAGTTTATATTTTGTCGCTTCTAGAGCAGAAGGATCATTAAATTGTGGAGGAACAGCTTTACATAATTTAGAGGTCTCATTAACTAATCTTGATAAATATTTGCAATAAGTTTGGTGCAGGAAAGTTCTCGAGTGGAGACTATGCATTGGAAAGCTCAGTGTAGGACGGCACGCCACAGGTGGAAATAACTTATATTAGGTGGCTAGATGCACGCACAATGTCGGTTGCCCTCAAAATCTATGATAATTATGTTATGCAGTGGACATTTTACGGCTATTATATAACGATGATGGAGAACAATATTAGATAGAATAAATAAGTAAGTATTAGCCGTCCTGGTCCGAAGTTTTATACTGATTATATTTTGTATGAATCTGATTTCCTGTAAGTGTCGGTTCTCAATTTAAAATAATATTATTGATTGAGAAACATAAATAAGTACATAATTACTTGTACCTACTTACCTAGCTGGTATTGAAAGTTGCAGTGAAACAACAAAGAAAATTTCTCTAAATTGTATACAGGTTGTTTGGTAATATACTGACGATATTCAAGTGACGGTTTCTCAAAACATAAAAAAGACTTCTCAAAAAAAACTACCAGTTATATTAACAAATAAAAAAAATCGACTAAGTTTAGGTGATTAATACGATATAAAACTTACTGTCTACTCTTGCAATCGACATCCAAAAATAAAGGCAGATTTGATATCTCTTTCGGAAATGACTGCGGGTTAGAGAGGGACAACAAGAGATATCTCGAGACGTCACCAATACATTATCTGTGGTTAGATAACAAGCATTATGCAATAGCACAACATAAGTTTAATAAAGTGTTTGAATTACATGCCGAAATAAATTTCACATTTCTATGATAAACATTTCATAAATGTATTTATTATGCCCATCGAAATAACCCCATTCATTTTTGTGCGTATATTACCAAACTACCTATATACGTTATTACTACTCTTGTTGTCCTAAAAGTTACAGAAAAGTAAAAAGGAAACTATTTCAAGAACTTGGGTACGTAGTAAACAAAAGAACTACAAATGTTTTTTGCATATATAGCCTCTGAATGGTGTTAAACTGTAAATGCATCAATTTTATGATTTGCTTACTTTTAGTCGTAAATTGGAGGTAAAGTTCATTATATTTAAACTTTTATCGGTACCGTCCAAACATTTTGGTTTATTTTTTTATGAGAACGTTTCTTTTGATAACATATCAGAAAATATACCTACTACTTTTAGGAGTCTGTTCCACAAAAGAAACCGCGTGTATAAAATAAATAATGTTGGACATTTCACACAGCGCTATCTAGCCACAAACTAAGCAAAGCTTGTACAGGTATATAATACCCTCGTTAGAGTTAGGTACTTATACTTATATATATAATATAATAGCCGGAACAAATATCTTAGATCATGCAAACATTTGTTCCGCGATGGGAATCGAGCCTCTGCGTTTCAGCTGGTTATTCGCCCACTGCGTTACAGAGGTTGTCAAATAATACGAAAATAAGGTTGAACATATAAGTTTTAAGGTCCAGGCCAAATGACTTTAACTTTAACTTTAAGCGCTTAACCACTACCTCACCCGATGTAATGGCGTGGTTGAAGATGGAGAAAGCTTGCGTAGAAATAACCTGTTCACTTTGGACTTGAAGATACCTAGATAATAGTGATTCGAAAAAACTATTATCATATAATAATAGTGCATGATAATACATATTACATAAACATTTATAAATAGATTTAATGTACACTTTATCTTTGAGGGTTCGTAGAATTTCGGATTAGAAATATCTGTTTCCCGAACTTCAGCGATTTCCATCGGATCATTAGGTGATCGGTTGTAGTTACATTTTATTTTATCATATTTTATTTATTTATTTATATATATTTTAATTCAATCCAATAAAGACAACAGGTTTTTTATTTTAGGGTATTTATTATTTACTCCTTATTTAGAGGTTATGTGTTGTTGAATTGAAGAATTTTAGATTCATTCAACAAAGTCAAAAAATCAAAGTCAAATATTTTTATTCATTAAAATCACAAGGATCACTTTGAAACGTCAATTTTACTGCCTGTTCCTTCACGACCAAGCCAGGAAAGAAAGGCAAGAAACAAGGCTCGTTGTTTATTTTATGATTCTTTTAGAATACATAACAATACAGAAAACAAATTACGTTTAAATTGTAACATTTTGAACAAGTTGGAGCAATTTCAATCCCAAGCTTCTCTATCATCTAAATAATCCGATATTTTATAGTAGGCTTTTTTATAAAGATTTTGTTTAATTACGTTTTTAAATTTATTAATTGTTAATTTTTGTACATCCCTTGGGAGTTTGTCAACGTACAGTAAGCTACACTAACAAAGTACTCCTCAGATAAGCAGATTTGAATCTTCTTCAAGGTTCTTTTTCAGTGATGAAGCAAACCGTACAACTTGTGAACTTAATGGTAAACAGGTAACCTGAACAATCTCGCTCTGGAAGTTTCTATCCATTTGTTAACGCTAAGATGCAGATTTCCCAGCGGCCGCGAGTACTATTTCTACTTTCAAGTTATTAGAAAGCCTGTGTCACTGCGTGTGTGAGGTGGCGGTTACCGCGGCTGCATAGTATGCATCTTTAAGTGATACATCATACCAAACGCGGTGCTGGGCGGGTCGGTTACAAACTGTACCGCACTGCTTTCATACCTACTCCACCCGTAAGGCCGTACCGTGCCTCTCTGGCCACGCTCACCGCCCGCTGCCACGCGCCGCTTTTGGTATGTGGTGCTCCTATTGTGAGCAAGTAAAGATGTCACGTATATTAAGAGGAAATCCGGGAAGCAAGACATTTGGAAAACAGGTATTTAACAAATCTATTGCTCTCGCCCTATGCCCTATATGTCCTATATGCGTGCGATAGAGACAACTGCAGGTCGGACTGATTATACCAACTTAAAATAGACGAAATCACTGTTTCATAGTCCCCTGTTTCCTCCTCCAAAACTAGACTGATTTTAATTTTTTTATTTCAAATATGTAATAAAAAGGGCTTTGGCTATGTTTGTACGTTTCGTTTTTTTATTTATATTCGTCAAATTTGTTTGCTGGATGTCTGAAAAGGGGCAGTAAAAATTAGCAACTTCTGTGACTTTAGAAGGTTCCTAGTTCTTGTAATAATTAATTTATGGAGAAAAACTAAACCTAGGGACATGACCGTGGTACTTGTAAATTGTATGGTAAAAAAATAGTTGCTCTAGTATCACTATCCAGAGAGGAAACAGGGGACTACGTTTGTATGGACGAAACGCATCCCAGATTTCCTCTTAATTACGTTGGTAAGCATTAAATCCTTATTTACCTAGCGATAGCTTAACTGAAGGGTGCCGTTCAAGTCGAGAAGTTTCTTCTTTTCAAGTTTCCGAAGTTTTTAACATTGAAATGTCAAAATCTATTGCCATTTATCCCCATTTGCTAGCACAATAATTGAGCTGCTACAACAGTCACTCGGAACTGCTCTAGATAACCAGGAAGTCAGTCAATGTGTTTAGTAAAATTTAATAACTCAAATGGCCGGTATCAATCATATTAAAAACTCTATACGTAGTGACAAGATTTAGTCATCTTGCTATAATGATAATATAGTATTAATAGTTTAAAAAACAATGGCATTTTAGACTATTTGATTGTTAGGAAATTTCACATTTTAACGGTTTTTACTTCTTAGACGTTTTACTTAGACTTTCTGATTAGGATGCATAAAAAGGCATCTGACATAACCCGGGACCAAACATTTATGTTGCAATCCGAAGCACGAAGGTCTGCTGAAAATGCCTCTACCTATGTAGCTTTCACTAACCTAAGTAGTGACCGCGTGGAATGTTGCATATATTGTCTAAGAACTAAATAAGCTACAGGGTGCCAGGGTCTCTTACATTCTTTAGATAACTGTGTTGCAGTTTTTAGGCCCTAAAATACCTCTGATAGTGAAACTTCTGTTTGTTTTTGTACTACGATTTCATCTGTACTTCTGGACCAACTTAAGCACTTTGCGAACTACTAAGATCCGTTTGTAGTGAGAAATTAATTTGGCTTCCTTCAAACGAGACGTAGCGTAAAGAGCTGTGGTCATCAAAGTATTTTTTTTGTTATTTTCTTTTCATTATAAGGTTCTATCAGTTATATCTAGGACTTACGTATTATGAAAGGTAATACTAGAGTAGGTACTTTACTTATGTAAGTTTTCTTTGTATTTAAGAACCTACCTATTTATCTATCATTACCTTTATGCACTCAGTTCTTTGTGAACTCAATGTATTGTCGTCTGACCATCTAATTATTAAATTCTTAGATTAAGTATGTATGTGTTTTAGCTCAGCGTTTCGTTTGATATTTATACGCCGAATTCAGTATGAGTTTCTGAAAACACTATTTTATGTAATCGAACAACAGTTTTATGCTACTAAGTATTGTTTTATTAAAAGTACTAGTTGACCCGGCGAACTTCGTACCGCCTTGGCATGCATATGACGCGGGCTGTCAATATACGTCGGTCATCATTATCTGCATCAATGTATGAGAAAATGATTTTTCTTCGTAATATTTTTTTGCGTGATTTTTCCGATATTTTAATAGTAATTCTGCTATTCGGGACGGTGACAAATACGACAAATAAAAAATCATCAAAATCGGTCCAACCATTCTCGAGTTCGAACAAACCCAACTTTGTTTTATATATTAAGATTTTATAAGAAAAAAACATTAGTTCTTTTAAGATTAGCTGAAGGTTTATTCACTAAAACTTATTTATGTTTATTTTTGTTTTACAGGGTGCCCCACAACTCCTGGTGCCATACTTAGCAGAAGCGGGTCACATCTGTCCCACCACACACAACCCGGCAGACTTTGTGTTAGAAACGCTCTTGGGCGATGTGGAAGTGACAGCCCAACTCTCGGAGCTCACTCAAAATGGAAAGCTTTGTAGGAAACTGGACAGAATGACTGCTAGAGGCGGCAGGTAAAGTATTTATTGTTGTGAAAATTAAGTAGTTAATTCATTGAATCAAAACAAGCTGATTTTAAAATTACAAGGATCATTTTATAACGTTAATTTTACTGCCTGTTCCTTCACGACCAAGCCAGGAAAGAAAGGCAAGATACAATACTGGTTGTTCTTTTTAATGATCCTTTTAGAATAGATAGATAGATAGATAACGCTTTATTGTATATTTCACTTAAATTATAAAACAATATAAAAACAAATAATAATACACGTAGAAATACAAGTAGGGGTCTTATCGCTAAAAGCGATGTTTTCTAGACAACCTTTAGATGGACTGAATTTTACGAGAACGCCATAGTTAGGTATATATTATATTTATTTCTAGTATTAAAATTATGATTATCGCTATTTTTCTTAAGCAAATTAATATTTTTGAGAACAAACATCAAGTTTTCATATATTTATTGACTAGGGAATGTCATAATATTTATTTCTTTAAACTTAGAGCGTAATGATTCGCTAGGGCCCATGTTATAAATTGCACAAACAGCCCTCTTCCGCAGCACAAAAACGGTGTTTATATCTGCAGCACTCCCCCACAGTATTATATTTACCATATGACAAATTGATCCTAGCGTATCGCTAAGTTCGTTTTTCCGGCAGCGAAATTAGTGGACGATATAGTCAACGTCGCGGGCCATTGATGGTGATGGAAGAGACTAGCGCAGAATCGATCGGGGTGATTTAGATAAAATCAGCCGGGATATTTAATATCTTTGCATTTTTGTTCAAATGATCAGACATTTATTTTTACAATGGTTTATCATATTTCATTTTTAACAGGGACTTTTAAAAATAAAGCGAACTTACAAAGAGCTTAGAAAAATATGCGAAAAGAAAAATAAACAAACCGCTTTCAATAATGAAAATACGCACCACTTTCCAGAGAAAATACAGTAAGTAGGTGAAACGAGGACTCCATTTTCCCCTCCAAGTATTCCAACCCGGAATCGGGTGTTCGAAGAAAGCGGAAGTCAGGGGTTGCGTAATGTTACCTTTTGTGCTGTGATTATGTTTAGACTTATAAATACGCGTGCTTAGTAAGTACATCACGTTTGTAATACACTGGTAGAACGGCCATGAATGAAAGTATTCATGCAACATTTAGTCGAATGAAGTTAGATTTATATACGTTTTCCGGTTTTCCACAAGGACGTGTGTTAGGACGCTTGCTTTAGTGATTGTAACCAAGTCAAGTGTGTCATTATTTGGATGTTGGATTTGGTCAGTTTACTATATTTGCGGGACTATTTTACAACATCAGAAAGCTACCGGATCCATCCAACAGTTTTTCGCCCCACCTGATGGCAAGCAGTCACTGTTGCCTGTCGACACCAGAAACACTCGGGATATTGTTGATGCGTTCCCTACCCTGTAGAAACCCCTTTACATTTTCTTGAAGTGTAACCATATCGTAGCCTACCGGGAAAACCTCAGATGGTGGCTCATTCAACATCTTGCAAGTATTTTGAATCAGAGAATGCTATTTTGTAAACTTTTGAATCCGTGTCCGAAAGGAATCCGAGCTTTATGGTCAATTATATAGTTTTAAAATAGCGTTTTGGATTAGAAATCGGACTCGTCCGATAGCTTTCCGACGTTTTATAATAGCCCCGTGAAGGCTAATTGTGAGAGGCCTCCGTCTAAAGGAATTCTACGAAATAACTACCTAATCAATTACCTACTAGTTTTCCGGTATTTTCTTCAGCTAAGTATTTTCTTTGTCAAACATCCAAGAATTTTCTAAGTGACTACCGAGTGTCATTCAAATTGGATAAGAACTCTAAAAACTTTATAAGAACCCGAAAAGCAAGCTCGAAACTTAATCTAATTAGCTGATTCAGCTATAGTTAAGTAATCAAGAAGCAGCAAAGAGGTAATAACATCCAAATAGATTTCTTAAATTCCCGAGTTTAAGAATGAGGTTTCATCAACTTTATGACGGAAATTTTTGTTTTGAATGAGAGGACTATCAACTTTATTACAGAAGTTTGAAGTTCAAATTTGTTTGCAGAAAACCCGTGCTGCACTCAGACGAGTCGATACAACGGATTTTTGGTGAACACGTGGCCAAAGAGCAGACGCAGAAGATGGAGTTTCCGACCTCATTCCTCACACAATTCTTTATACTGAGCAAAAGAATGTTCACACAGACGATAAGAAATTCAGTAAGTAACTTTTTCCTTTTTTTATGCTGGACATTTCACACAATGCTAAACTAACCTAACTAAGCAAAGCTTGTTGCTACGAGTACTATGTGAACCAGACAACTGATTTAATACTTATACCTACCCTATGGGGTTATAAATCCCCATTTACTGTAGGTCCGCAATTCTAGAACACACCCTTAACTTCTCTAAGAGCATTGGGATCCTGATTGATCCTGATTGTAGACAAAATACATCTTGTAGACAAAGATAGATAGAGACATTTATTTCGACACATGTAACAAATATACAGAAACTACATACGTACAAACGAACGCTAATTGAATATTCACTTATCCAGAAAAATAAAAATACGTACCCAGTCACTATGAGCCCTGTGCCGAAAAATGGGTATGACTCATTGACGCTATTATTATTGACGCTGAACAAGTTTATTGCTCAGGTCTAGATTTGACGCCATGGGCGTCAGTTATGAGAGACTTATTAAAAAAAAACTATCACAAGTTGAATGCCTAACCAACCTACTGTGTCGAGTATCTAAACAAAGGGATCAAAATTGGCATGTCCTTGCAAAAAGTACAAGAAGTATTGCCCTCGCTATGATTCGATAAGTAAAGGTATCAAAAGCCTCTATAAATGGGGACTCCACCTGGACTGAATATGATTGTGGATATCCTATTCAGACGGGACATGGTGTTATGCCCCTTGGTTCCACCACCTGTTCAAGAGATGACCTCAACCAGACAAGACTACTTCATTGACACGTCATATGAAGATGGTAATATGAGCTTTTTTTTACAGATATCCCTATGGATTCAGCTCGCACACCACGTGATTTCAGCTGTGCTTCTCGGGAGTATATTCTTTATGATCGGCAACGACGGATCCGTCCCAATCGTCAATTTCAAGTTCTGCCTTAGCTGCCTAGTGTTCTTTATGTACACGTACATTATGATACCAATTTTACTATGTAAGAATATTTTACATTTCTATGACGTTCTAATGAAAATCTATAATTTTTAGCAATTATATTCTTTATTATTTTTGCGAAACGAACTGTAGCCCTATCTCTGATGTGTCTCCTCATTTATCCCTGCTGTGTCTGATTCTTTGAATACTGCGATACCTAGAGAAATATTCTTTTCATATTGTTGTTTGTCTAAAATACCTCAATCCCTCAAGACCAGGGTGTTTAACCAATGTGTCCTGCCCATTCTTACTCACGGTTCCGAGATATGGCCGCTCACAAAGGAATACATGCATAAGATTAGAGTAGCTCAACGGGCAATGGAGAGTGCCGCGGGCACATACCCAATGTCGAAATCTGATGTCGCACAAAGGTTGTGGACGTGGGTATGAGGATGGCAGGGCTGAAGTGGAGATGGGCGTCGGATGAAGGCGATTACAGAGTGGTGGCTAAGGGATGCTCGTAGAGCAAGAGGCAGACCACCCGCTCGATGGTCGAATAACATTGAAAGCGTAGCTGGGTGTCAATGGATGAGACTCGCAAGGGACCGGAAAGAATTGCGTAAGAGGACGCCTATACCCAATAGTGGATGCAGACGGGCTGAGATAATAATGATGACTAATGATGATTTTTTTGCAATCTGGAAACTTCCCAAAATCGTTCTGTCATTCAAACATCATCCTTCTTCATAAGAAGGGAGATAAGTCCAACATTTCTAATTACAGACCCATTAGCCTCATATCACATCTATACAAAACATTTATTAAAGTAATAGAATACCGCATATCTGGCCAACTTGATTTGCACCAGCCGCCCGAACAAGCTGGTTTTCGACGCGGCCTTTCTACCACTGATCATCTCCACTCTCTGAACCAACAAATAGAAAAACATTCCGAATTTAATCTACCTATCTATTTGGCGTTTATTGACTTTTCAAAAGCCTTTGATAGTATTGTTACGAGCTGAGGGTTCGGGATAAAATAATGGGAATCGATTTAACCAAAATAGCACTTTTATTCAGCACTAAACGATGAATACACGAACTTGGTCACACGTAATCACAACACACTAATTCACACCACTGTTGCACCACTTAAAGTCACCGAAATGATCGCACGTATAGCTTAATCCAGACTGACTGTCCGGCCATCTCTCCGGCCTATTTATATCGCGCATATTTCGATTGTTCGAGAACGATCTCGATCGCTCCAGGAAAGGGTCGGTCCCTCGACACAATGGCCACTCTCCATTCTGCGAAACCATAAACAATAATAAAGACAAAAGCGCTCGAGAAACCTCGATTACCATTCATTGTTTAACAGTCTCGGCGTAACAGTATTAAACACCATTCCCTTTTCGAATCCCTTACCAATCAGAATATAGAACCAACGTATATAAAACTACTTCGAAATATTTCTAGTCATAGTACAGCAGCGATTAAACTTTCTTCCACTGGTCCTTCCTTCGCTATTGAAAAGGGTGTTAAGCAAGGAGATCCGCTTTCCCCGAAACTTTTTACAGCAACTTTGGAGGAAGTCTTTAAGACCTTGACACCGAGCTGGGCTGACAAGGGGATCATCTTAGGAGAACGGCGGTTAACAAATCTCCGTTTCGCCGATGACATCGTTCTGTTTTCCTCCTCAGCCACAGAACTAGGCTGCATGCTGAACGATCTGAACCAAGCCAGCCTCGAGGTTGGACTTGCGATGAATATGTCGAAGACTAAGCTTATGACCAACAGCACACGACAACGGCTGCACATCGAGGGGGTCGAGATCGAATATGTCCATGAGTATGTGTATCTTGGCCAGATTGTCTCCTTCCAGGCGCGACAAGAAAAAGAAGTTGCTCGACGCATTGAAAATGCCTGGAGAAGATACTGGTCGATGAAACAATTAATGAAAGGCGAACTACCACTCTGCCTTAAACGCAAACTCATGGACATGTGCGTTCTCCCCATCCTCACCTATGGTGCACAGACTTGGTCTTTGACTGTTCAACAAAGGTCCAAACTCGAGGTATGTCAGCGGGCTATGGAGCGCAGTATTTTAGGTGTCCGGATATCAGACCGAATACGGAACTCCGTACTACGTTCGCAAACAAAGATAATGGATGTCACAAAAAAATCAGCGCAGCTCAAGTGGGATTGGGCCGGCCACGTCTGCCGCATGCCCGAAGATCTATGGGCAAAGATCACAACTGATTGGGTTCCTAACGCAACACGCCCACGCGGCAGACCACCACGGAGATGGCGTGACGACTTAGATGTGCATTTACCAGACTGGTCCACTACAGCAAAGGACAGAAAAAACTGGAAAGAGGGAAGGGAGGCCTTTGCCCTGCAGTGGGACAACACAGGTTAAAAATAAAAAAATAAAATAATATTGTCAGATGTAACCGCCTTAGTCGGTTCCTAATCAGTCACATCCTGTATAAAAGTGTAACACGTGGGGAAGAAAAATCTCAACCGGTAAAATTGTGACACGATTAGGCATGCCTCGTTGAGAAACCCTAAAAATCTTAGATTTTCAATTCAAAAATCAGTTTTAAATTTGACGCTAAGCTCTTATAGATTTTCAGAGCATCTGTTGACCACAGTAAAATTCAGTCTTTTCATTTATTGATTCGGTCAATACAAAGATCAAATAATTCTGTTTTTAAAACTACTTAACTTATCAGTTGTATCTTGTTTCAGTTCCTCTAGAAGTACGAATGCTAAGAAGAGAGTACTTCAACCGTTGGTACAGTCTCAAGGCCTACTATGCGGCACTTACATTCTCAACCGTTCCAGTAATGGTAAGATACTTCAGACTTCTATTTATGCTGACTGATGCTACTTGAGACCCGCCTTGGCTTTGCATCGTAGTTTTTCTCTTAAACTAAATATGAAATATTAATTAGTGAAGAAATCTAAAATTTTAATAGAGATTAAGAAATTAAAATACCAAAATAATAATAAGAATTAAATATGTACTAACTCAATTGTAATATCTTTTCAAAGCCGGCTTTTATGAATAAGAATAAATTTTAAAAAAATTAATGATTTATTATTATAAAAGATTATTAGTAAATCGTACTAGCTCATAAAGATTTTAATGTTTTGTGGGGATCGAAAAAAGCCTCCTCAAGATAAAGCCCAGTTAGGTAAAACAAATAACTTTAATTTGAATTCTTTTACAGTTCCAATTTTTTTTGAAGTGAAACTTTTTTAGCATCGTTGTGATTTGAAAGTCGATGAAACGAATAAGCGACGGTAAAAAGAGACAGACACATAAATTCATAAGTGAAGTGAAAACTTCTTTAGCATCGTTGTGATTTAAAATTCGACGGTAAAAAGAGACAGACACATAAATTCATAAGATTTAACGTGGGAGAAAATGAGATAGGAAGCATTATACAGTATTTCTTATGTTCGTGGTTCTCTTTGTGCTTTGCTTCGTACTCCCTCCACTCGTGTTAATAATTATCTAACTTTGCATCACTATGATCATTACTAAAACCTACAATTATCATCTTCCCAAAATTTTACATTCGTCTCATTATCTTGAAACCAAAATTTTTGAGGGTTTTACTTCTACCACGTGCTTTGCTGCACACATGCTTTTTTAGATTTTTTTTACAGGTAAATTAGTAAATAAGAAAAGTTTTCCCCTTCTTTCTTCTTGGTCTCCAAAAATAATATTTTGATTATTAGGATAATGAGTCATATACTCGTATCACAGGAAACTGAAACATTCAAATGTATTAAAGTCACTAATAAAATAAGGTAGATAGATATGTAACTCTTTATTGCCACACAAACTGAAATAAAATAAGTACTAAGCAAGAATAAAAAGGCAATACAATGGGTGCTCTTATTGCTGCAACCAATCTCTTACAAACAATATTTGGATGGACCTTTGGAATAAGCGTTACTGTTTGTTGATAAGGTGCACTTGGCTGATTTAATTCATCAATAAAATGCAATTGTGCTTTGTTTCAGGGTGTCCTAGGGTTCACGTTCCTACTAATAACCTACCTGATGTCGGGTCAGCTGTTGGAATGGGACAGATTTCTACTGTTCACTATCAGTGGATTACTGACTGCGACATGCTCTGAAGGGTTAGGATTAGCTGTGGGCTCTGCTTTTAGTGTTACCGTAAGTTATTCTTTCCTCTATTAGATTTATTTTCAAATTGATATTCAAAATCTGCCACTTGCAGTGCATTTGCCAGTGCATCGTAGGGCACGGTTCCAATACTTTCAGGTGGGCCATAATCAGTTTGTTCCATCTCCAGGTCGAAAAAATAGGCCTATACATATATTATATACATATATATAGACAGTGCTTAGGTTATGATAAAAATACAATAGTATAAATTAAAAATTATACTTACTATTGTTACTATTGACACACGATTGACCTATAAAAAACCCGTTAATTTACCATTTTACAGCTGAGATTAATGGATCAAGGCGGAAGGGTGAAGGCACCACAAAGAAAAAGTGATGATAATCTTCGGATCGACTGAACTGTAATAACATACAGACAGACGGACACACAGACATAGGCGTTAATCTTATAACACCCCTTTTTTGCGTCGGTGTTATAAATATTTCAAATGAAAATGTATGATTACAGAACGGCTCAATCGTCGGCCCGGCGACAGTGGCGCCCCTCCTAGCTCTATGCTGCTACGGCATGGGTTTCGGCCCCTACATCGAAGGCAGTATGAAAGCACTCATGTCAGCCTGCTACCTACGCTTCGGCCTAGCTGGATTTTCCATCGCCCTATACCAAAACAGGGGAATGATGGAATGTCCTGATGATTTCTGTTTATACAATGACCCTAAATTATTACTACGTGATGTAGGGATGATAAATGATACGTACATCGCTCAGGTGATAGGTCTGATAGCGTTTACAGCTATACATAGGACTTTAGCGTATTTTGCGCTTAGATACAGATTGACGGCAGAGTTTTCGAGTAAATTTATGTGTTATGTTAGCAAGTTTTTGAAGCATAGATAACTTTGTATGTTAATAGGTGCATGTTTGTGCAGTAATTTATTTAGAGCAATTTTGGTAATGGAAATGCTTTATATGTTTATTTATATGTTACGTGGAGATTCTATACAATTTAAATTTAAAAATATGATTTGGATCCAAACATGTCAGAGTTAAATAGTATATTCGAATATGCATCTTACTATTTGCTTCGTTCATAAAACAACTAGGTGACCAGCCCCGGCGTCGCCCAGATTTTGATCGAAATAAAATATAGCCTTTAACACTCAGGGATAGTGTAGCTTTCTATCAGTGAAAAAAATGTATGAATTGGTTTAGTTGTCTCTGAGATTTTCCTTTACAAACATACAGACTTACAAATATAAAACTTTACCTCTTTATAATTTAAGTACCTACCAATAGAAAAACCGAGCAAAAATTAAGTCTTTGTTCGATATCACTTTTTGCAAGAATTGATGTTAAAGTGACGAACAATAATACTTGTGTTATAGAAATAGAAAGATATATAAAAATAAAAAAGGATTGTGTGGTTTTATGAAACCACGGTAAAAGTGAAACTGTTTCACATTATAGACATTTAACTAAAATTTTTCGTTGGCACAAATGAGTAATAGTCTATACACTACACGGTCAGCTGATGCGAACTATAACCGCCGCCATATTGGCCTCGGCTGCTCTGACGAGCGCCTTTCACTTTATCCCTACTCCGCGGCCGACTGTCACGTGACATGCAACACACAGACGAAAAAGTTTGAGATGATGTAATAAAAGTTTCACTTTTAAATTATTTTGTGTCCATTTTTACATTCTATGAATACAACAGATATACTTTAGTTTTTATGGAACCATGTCGCAATAAAGTTGACCATTTTGACGAACACATAGCGTCTGTCATTTACGTTGTTTAATGTAACATTGTTAAATGTGAATCATAAGGGATAACAAGTATTTCTAATAAAATGATATATCTTGCCTGCCTTTAAACACTTTAACAGTATAAAGAACCGAGAGTCTTCTCAATTATAAATTCTTAGGAGTATATTAAAGTTATCTGTGATAAAAAAGATTTATCTACAGAGTGAATTTGTAAGCAATTGTCAAGTTTTAAGAAACGATTCTGCCCATATTCAGAACTGGCTCATATTCTGGTTCTGGCAAAGCGGCCTCAAATTTGTCGACGATTTGCGAATTCACTCTGTAGTTGTATTGTTTAGATTTTAAATGATTAGGTTTAATAAGGGTTGATTTTATTAGTTCAATAAAAGTTACCAATATCTTGCCAAGGATGTGTTAATTTAAAATGGAGTAAGGGTATTTAAATAAATATTTTGAAATAATATTATTCATTTATTTACAACTAGTTGTTGCCCCCAACTTCGTACGCGTTACACTCCTAAATGTGTAGGTAACTTAGAAATAAATCTAAACTCCCTGTTGCAATTTGACTTGACTCCCCATTTTTAGCCCATGGAAACTGATTTAGGGGATAAATGGTAGCCTATGTGGTAATCCAGGTTATAATCTAGGTATATACTAAATTGCATCGAAATCGGTTTAGCCGTTACGACGTGATTGAGTAACAATTTATTAATTATAATTTGGAGCCTGTACTGTCCCACTGCAGGGCAAAGGCCTCCCTTCAACAAATTGATTGAGTAACAAACAAACAACTAAATAAACAAACATCCAAACCTTCACATTTATAATATTAGTGTGATAGTGTGGATTTATGATTATTGTATTGATTTTAAACATGAAAATACTTTATTTTTGCCTATTACCTATTACCGGCAATTTCCTATCAGTTAAATCTTTTTAGCATATTTATAAAAATGAAATTGTGTCTCTAAGGCCGGCTTGCATACGGATCCCTAAACGTATTTAGCGACTAAATATGTTTAAATTTGACGTATTTGTTTGATTTGACAACTTCTTAAATAATATTTGATCGAGCGAAGCGATATCTCTAAATCAACTTGGGCATATTGGCGTTGTATGTTTGTATATGTATATATTATTGTCCGAGGATAACTTTCGAAGCGTTTATCCGATCATCGTGAAATTTGATATATAGGTAGGTAGTGATGGCACAATTTTGGTGTGACTCAATGAGCTAAAAATGTGGGGGTTTGTTGAGATATTGAGGTTCAAGAGGGGGAAAAATAAACAAAATGAAACTATCCAGTCAAGTGGCACGTCTAATAAAAGGTCTTTGTGAGTATTTATTCGACTCCGTTTTTATTTTTGGTTGAAACATTGTAGTTTTTAAGACATAATAAATACTGAACTTTGACAAAATTCACAGGGGTCTCGCGAGATCTCAGTTCGGGGTGAACCACTAGTTACAAATAACTACATTAGATTAGAGGATAACCTTATTTGTAAGGTGTGTCTGGGACTCACATTAGTCGATATATAGTTACGTAACTTTTAAACAAGCAAGACAACATAGTACTCAAACCACTTGTGACACCTGCTATGCAAATTAGCACCAAATTCACTACTAAATATAATGATAAAGTTGTATGAATTGACAGCGGCTCATCACCCGTCGATCTTCCCAGACGTGTGTTTCGAGGACTTAGCGCGACCTTCATGCGTATGAGTATGCTGGCCTTCGAGGTTGAGGCATAGCAGTGCGGCATGCGGCTAACTTCGTTGAGTAAATGAGTCAATACATGATGATAAGTTTGTATCTAGTGCAGTAAAATGAATTTAATATATACTGGCTTAAAGATTAGTTTTGTATGTTTCGCTTTCGTACGCGCGGTTGATCTCGCCGTTCATGCCATTTTGAACATTCCCATCGTCTCCGGTTAGTGTCAACTTTGGTGGTGGTGGTCTTCTGGATCCTAGAATTAAAGAACATTGTTATACAAGGACTGTAAGCGATCTATTGTACACCCGAGATAATTTGGCGTACAATTGAACGAACGCGAGCGAACACACCCGAGTATAATTCATAACTTTTCATCACGAATGTGAAGAAATTCAACAAGTTTTTTTATAACAGTTTGTTGGTGAAAATAAAATTAGCAATCCCGGTACTAATTGCTACTAAACTTTGTCCTCGTAAAGGTTTTACATGGAAACAAGGATTGGTCGTGGAGGTTGTATTTCTATTAAGCATCCTCGTAGTATGATTGTAGGTCACTTTTATTTTTTAATACAAAAAAGGATTTGTAATGAAGATTGTTAATTATTTTAGCATTTATGAATGCAATGAGCCCATTCTATTTGCAAATTTACTTACAGCCCTAGGGCAGGTTATCGCATTTACGCGCCAGTTCACAATGACATACTTTCAAAACATGAGTGATGAAAATAAATAAATAATACATTTCGCACTGCTGACTTTCAAGCTCAAGCAATCAGCCAATTGTACGTTACAAACGGCGATGCCCTTGGCATTTGAGACATTGACTTACTGTTTTCAGTTAGCCACTAAATATGAAAATGTTTTTCAATAGATGCTATATTACAAGAGTTTATTGAGGAAGAAACTTAGACAACGTTTAATTTTATAGCCGTCGTTAGTTACTGCATTGCATACTTCTCAAGTGTCACTATAATCTCAATATGGTCACCTAGTTAGAGAAAACCATTTCCTTGCCCTTAAAGGTATAATATGTTTGAAACTCCATTAAACTTAATTTTAATGACCTACTATATGAAAAACACATATTTTGAGCAATAAACGATTGAGTATTAACTAAACACGAATTATCTTGGTATTTACCAAATATTCGTGTTTATTAAAAACGTTGTTCAGTAGATGTAATAAACTTACCACCGCCCAATGCGAGCTTTATTAAAGTAGAGCAAGGCGCGTCGACGAGCATCGTCAGTATGTAAGCCACTATCGCAGCCAGTGTGAAGTCAGACAGAAACGTGTATAGCTAGAAACAAAGCTCCAATGAAATTTTACTTAAACTTTCGTGATTTATTTCAAACATTATTATAGGGAATTCTCACCCCGATGAAGGTCGATAAATCCCGTATTTATAAGAAAATTAAATTTTCTGATTGAACATACTCACCGAAGACTGAACATCGAAATATATTGGCGTCAATGAAGCAGAGTTTACTACGTAAATCAACGGATAGTGCACAATGTACATTCCGTAGGACAGACGGCCTAGCACCTTGAAGCATTGGAGTGATAACACCCAGTTTATTGGACCTGGAATAAAATAAACAAAATGATTAAAAACCAATTACACAGCTCAACATTACGACGAGAGGCAGCTCGGTCAATAGTTATAAATAACAAAGTAAAAAACATTAGAAATAAATACTAGATTTACAACGTGAAATTGTTATAACTATAACAAAAAAATATACAGGGTGTCCCAAAAAATAGTGTCAAGCGAAAGTCCAGAGATAGAACACCCCCACCCGTACTCGAATCACCCCTATATATGTTCCGCGATTTTTTATAGTTTTCAAGTTATGAATTTTTTTCCGAATATTTGAAAATTTTTGACTTGAACAAATTAAAAAATTATTTTAAAACAAGTAGAAAACTTTCATGAGATTTTTTTTTGCTACTGAATTTTTTGTTATACAACCACACATCACTATCTAGATGTACCATTGCTGAACGGAAGGGAACTTATCTCCACAACACCGGTATTTACCTAGGGTGGAGGTTAGTATACTACAAAATTTGCACCCATGTGTTTAACTATATAAAATAAACAATAAAAACGGGGTCGAAATGTACTAATGAAGACGTTTCATTTGACGTCTCACTTGACCTAATAGTGTCTTTTTAAATTTTTTCAACCCAATATCTCAAAAACCCCCTCACATTTTTAGCTCATTCAATCACGATGATCGGATCAACGCTTCGAAAAAAAAAACAAAAATTTATCAAAAAACGAGGTGCTTCAGCCGGGTTATTCGGCTTATTTTAGAGTGACCAAATGCTACTAAGAAACTTCCCACTGGTCCCCAGTAGGGACAGGGACAGGAGATCAGCAGGAAGTTCCTTAGTTAAATCTGAATTATTTTGTAATATAATTACAGCAGGTGTCTGCTAAATAATATTTAGATTATTTAGCAATGGATGGAGTAGGTTTGAATGAGATCTACATTTTGGATGACATCTATAAAACTTTAAACAGCCGTATCTCGGAAACAAGACGTTCTACGCTAGCGGTGTCTTGAGACAAGGTATGAATGATATCTAGATTTGGGATGGCAGCTGTCACTCCAAATCTAATAAGACGTGGGACAAGTGACGGACGATGATATTGCCATCTTGCTTGGTCTTACAGCCCTTACGGGAGCCGTTAATGATGCGCCGAGCACCTAATGATAACACTAATTACCAGTAATTGTATTGAAAAGGAAACATATATGGTTATCGGTTGGCCCCGTCTAACGCGATACTTCGCGTAAACTATATTTAAAAGATAAGTAATGACAACTTCAAACATAAATAAAGAAAATTGCCCGCTTATAACGAAACAAGGCAGTTAGCAGTGTGAAGGAAGTAGGGTTAAGTAGGAAGTTCTTAGGGTTAAAATCGCCTTTGTACTTGCCCTCTATTTCTGTACTTTTTAATGTATTTTCTTATGTACAATATACAGTGTGGCCCTGGATAAAGTGCAACCCCGAAAGGGGGTGAAACTAGATCAAAAATTATCGACAAAAAAATAGAAAAAAAAATTAAAAAAAAATTAAAAATTAAAAAGTTGACCACTGACCCAGTGGTCAACTTTAAATGCTCCTAGCCAGCACATTTTTTATGTTAGAACGTAGGTTTTTATTTTATTTAAAAGCTATTATGATAGACAATAATAAAAAGTCATAAAAATTTCTAGTATTATAGGCTTAATTTTAAGATTTTTGGAGTTTATTGGAAATTAATAAGCATTTAAAGTTGACCACTGACCGTCAGTGGTCAACTTTAAATGCTCCTAGCCAGCACATTTTTTATGTTAGAACGTAGGTTTTTATTTTATTTAAAAGCTATTATGATAGACAATAATAAAAAGTCATAAAAATTTCTAGTATTATAGGCTTAATTTTAAGATTTTTGGAGTTTATTGGAAAAAAACAGCCTAAAAAATTTAATTTTAATACAAAAATTAAACTTTAAGTCACGATAGCCACTTGTTTGTCAGTTATTTGTTATTTTATCGTCATCGTCACATATCTGACATGATTATGGTTTTTATTTTAACAAAATAGACCTACTACTTTGGAAGAAATAATTTTTTTATTAAATAGAGTCATTAGTGAGCAATAAAAATTTTAATACATCAATAAAGTATATACGATTTTTTTTTTAATTTTTTTTTCTATTTTTTTGTCGATAATTTTTGATCTAGTTTCACCCCCTTTCGGGGTTGCACTTTATCCAGGGCCACACTGTATAATAATCGAATAAAAAGGTATAAGTTTCATGTAAGTACTACCTACATTTTAACAATATTTTAAAACCCCACTTTGGACCAGCGCGGCATTATCCTTAACATAAAACATGGGGATTGAAAACTAACACCTGAGGTTTCCGTGCCAATATTGTTAGTCACACTGTTAACACTGCCATCTTTTACAACATGATAGAACTACGTTCACGCCCGTTTTCTGTAGAATTTTAGGTTCATACTACGTTTGCATGTAGTCTCATAACGATATAGTTATATGATGTAAATATAGATGGCGCTGAGAACATCCTTTTAAAAAGTAACCTTATCTTTGTTTATTGTGTTGTGAGTTTAAATTTATTATTAAATTAAGTTAAATTTATTTATTAAAGCAGACAATAGTTTACAAGTCCATTTGTGAAAGGTTAGGTAATATAAACTTAAATACCATCTAAGTTAGTCCCTACCCAATAGCTATACATATATGCTATATGTATATAGGCTATTCGATCATTATTCGAATGAAAGATTGTATTGGATTGTTATTATATTTATATTACAGTTCATGATAAGGTTAGATCTTGTTTTAATATAGGCTGCTCCTTAGAGTAACAGTTTATTTAGAATTGGTTCGGTATTTAAAGCCATTACTGCAACATTCATAATAGGTACGTATGTATTTGCAAAAATAAATGTATAGAAGTATTTTATCAGTTATCTGATTTCCGAGTTTGTGGCGAGTTTGTGACTTGCGAAATATGAAATGTCCAGCTTATTCATTGTGCAGAAATTTCTTTTTTGTTAGTTGGGTGCAGATCGCATAAGATCGGTCACTCTGGAAAACTACGAGAGAGGCCTATGCTCAGCAGTGGACATCCTGTGCATGATATGACGATTCAGGTGTTAGTAGAGGTACGCGAGGAGCATCCCTTGTATGTAGGTAAAGATGTAAAACAGAAAAATCCTAACAAAAAGCCTGCTATCTATGAAAATGTCCTAACATTTATGCCGCGACATATTATACAGTATTATAATACTGTACAATTATTATAATAGTGTACAATTATTGTAATACTGTATAATTATAATTACTAGTGGTTCGCCCCGAACTGAAATCTCGCGAGTCTACAATATAAACAAAAAAATATTATTCGTAATCTTTGGCTATCAAAACAGTGCCACGAAATAAAAACCAAAATACTTGACCTACAGTTTCATTAAAATTACAGGTAACGGGAGTTCATGTAAATTGGTTACTCTTTTTTGGGGTACCAATTGCAGTTATTCTAGATTCCAGACTTTTGCCTATATTTGTGATACTTAAGCTTTAGGTATAGCAAATTACAGCACTGTGGGGTCACTGGTGTACCCTGTGAACTTTGTCAAAGTTTAGTTTTTATTATGGCTAATAACTCAAAAACTACAAAAACTTTACTAAAAATAAAAACGGGGTCGAAATGTGCTAATAAAGACCTTTCATTGGACGTCTCATTTGACCGAATAGTGTCATTTTTATTTTATTTTACCCCTCTTCAACCCCAATATCTCAACAACTCCCTTACATTTTTAGCTGATTTAGTCACACCAAAATTGTGCCATCACTACCTAGCTATGTATAAAATTTCACGATGGTCAGATCAACGCTTCGAAAGTTATTCTCGGACAAACAAACAAACATACATACATACAACGCTGGTTTGCCCAAGTTCAATGCCAAACCTCCTGACATTTTCAAAAATCCATGACATAACAGTAAACATGTGTTACCAGATGTCAGGACAAATCTTGACATCTGATAACCCCTTTTTGTAGGTGAATATAGCTTTGGCACACAGCGCTGTACGAGCTGAATTGCACTGTAAGCTCCAGTAATATGTAAGTTACTTTTATAGATGCTATTTGTTTACCTCCATATCCAGTAGCGCATGCGAATATAATCCACCCTATAGCCAGCGCCCAGGCCGGTCGCATGTACGAGTTGATAAGATTGTCTATCAGCTGATTGTTCCAAGTTGTTTGCATTATAGGGTAATGTAGTCCTGTGATCAGGCCTAGAATGGCGATGGTGCACGCCCAGAGTATAAATGTGTAGATCTGAAATATTTTAGTCGTGTTTTTTTATAATGAAAGAAGATTTATGAGTAGTAAAGTTCCTTGGGAAAGGGATCGCCCGGGAAAGTAGTACCAACATACCTAATAAAGCCAAAATGATAAAAATGACAAGGAGAAGATATCTTCATTTTGCTATTCTTCTTTTTGGTGTTATTAAAACTCGAAAGCCTGAGTACCTCTTCAACAAACTGGGTTGGTTTCGAGATGGAAACAAGTATAACACAAGAGCTGCTTCTCAACTTCTACTGGCAACACCATTACATGGTTCTGCAGCCTTCCATGGCAGCTTCCGCTATGCCGCTACCAGGTGTTGGAACACTATCCCACCACCTCTAAGAAATATAAATAATGTTAACGTGTTTAGGTTAAAGTTAAAAGTCCATGTTTTTACCCTACAAATCAGCCAACCATGGTAGCTATACATCGTAGAGGCAGATCTCTCTCTCTCTCTCACTCTCCACTCACATTCCTCTGTCGTCACTCTATTATTATTTACTAGCTGATCCGCTCCGGTTTGGCACAGATTATTAATAAATGTATGGAGTCAGTCATGGTTTGTATGACTTTTGAATTTGCGATCTAGAAGATGTTGGAGGTATAATGTAAATGCTGTAATTAATGTAATGTAATGTCAGGGTGTCCGTGAGGTCAGCACTGGCCTCAGCAGAAGACCAGCGCTGCAGTATGGCAACATGCTGTAGTTAATGCTGAGCTGAGGACACTTTCACCACCACCGATATAATTTTTAGTTAGTTTATAATTTTAGTAAGTTTATTAATAGTGTTGTCTTTGTATCATTTGTTTCTATGACCGTCCATATGTGGTGGTCTGAATAAATATTTTTCTTCTTCTTCTTCTTCTATACCTATTTCTGTTGCCAAGCAGCAATGCTTTGTTTTGGTTTGAAGGGTTTTAGTTGCCGGTGCAATTACAGGCACATAAGGCAACACCTGTATGCCTCAAGTTGATGGACACAGGGCGTGCAGTACTAGGTAATACGTTGTTATAGGCGATGGTTATCACTTAACATCAGATGGACCATAAGCATGTTCCACCTCCAAGCCGTATAAAAACACAAGACCAAATTTAATTGAAATAATTCCAGCCGTTTAGTCACGAAATCTTAACATACAGACAGTCAAACAGAGTTACTATCGAATTTATAATAAAACAATCGATTTTTGTCACGTACCTTAGGAATAAAAATCTTCTGTCCTCGATATAAATTCAGAATGTACCCGTAGATCATACCAACGAAGAATGGAGATGAACGACAAAGCGTATTCACATAGTAATACGTAAGGTACTTGACTTGGTCTTCGCCGGATCGGCTGAAAATAACAACAATTCAATTCAATTTGAGATCATTACATCTGGTATAGGACGTCCACTGCTGAACATAGGTTTTATCGACCCATCAATATAAGTTTTAACTCTAGGACGAAAAGAATCTTCAAAATTGGTTCAGGCAGTAAATAAACCGATGAATTCAGACCCTCCTCCTTTTTTTAAGTCGGTTAATAATAAAAAAAAAATAAAAAAAAAAAAATTCAAAATTCAAATATTTTTATTCATTAAAATCACAAGGATCACTTTGAAACGTCAAATAGTGTTTATAATCTTCTAATTGATCGAGCGAAGCAAGATCTCCAAATCAACTTGGGCAAATCGGCGTAGTATGTATGTATGTTTGTTTGTTCGAGGAAAACTTTCGTAGCGTTTATCCGATCATCATGAAATTTGGTATATAGTGATGACACAATTTTGGTGTGACTCAATGAGCTAAAAATATTGGGAGGTTGTTGAGATATTGGGGTTCAAGAGGGGTAAAAAAAAAATGAAAATGAGACTATTAGGTCAAGTGGGACGTCAAATGAAAGGTCTTTTTTAGTATATTTGAACCCCGTTTTTATTTTTAGTTTAATTATGGTATAATTAGTTTATTGTAGTTTTTGAGTTATTAGCCATAATAGAAACAAAACTTTGGCAAAATTCACAGGGTACACCAGTGACCGCACCATGCTGAAATTTGGTATTCGTGTAGCTTTAGTGACACAAATGTAGGTAAAAGTCTGAAATCCAGAATAAATGCCATTTGTACCCAAAAAAAAAACCAATTATTAAGAACCCCTGTTACATTTAAAATGAATGAAACTGTAGGTCAAGTAGGTTGGTTATTCATTTCGTGGCACCAATTTATTAGTGAAAGATTAAAGCCGGCATGCATAAAGATCACTAAACGTATTTAGCGACTAAACATGTTTAAATTTGAACTATTTGTATGATTTGACAACTTCTTAAATCATATTTAGCCACAAAATACGTTTAGGCATTGTTGCGCAAGTCGCCCTAAGAATAATATTTATTTTGGGGGATTCGCGAGATCTCAGTTCGGGGCGAACCACTAGTATATAAAATTCTCGTGTCACAATTTTTGTAAAAAAACTCTTCCGAAGCGGCTTGATCGATTCTTATTAAATTTCTTGTGTATATTCGGTAGGTCTGAGGACGTAAACTATTTTTCATACCCCTATGTGATAATGATGGTCCACCCTAAAAATTTACTATATTATTTTTTGGACAAGGTTTATTATTATAATTATTTTATGATTTGGAAATAAAAAATACATTATAATCATAAATTTTCACTCTTCTACCATCAAACACTATTTAATAATATAGATATAGAATATAGAGATAGATTATTAAAGTACGCGCACAGAAAAGGACATTGCAAAATAAAAATGAATTTAACTTAGCTTAGCAACACAAAATTTATTGATGCGTAGGCGCTACGAAATTCGCGAGGTCAGCCTGTATCTACATATAATTATATTAATACGTGATTTATAACAGATACTGAGGTCTAAAGTCTCTATTAGGTGTATAAAAATCAAGCTCCTTAGTCAATGCTATAAAAAAATATGGGCAAATTTAATTTCGCGAAAACTTGTAAGTACCAAAATTTAGCTTAATGTTTAACTTTTTTAATTATTCGAATTTTTTTTTACTTCCACCTTTTTTTTTAACCAAAATTTATAATTCTAGGTAAACCGGAAGGACCCTATAGGTGTTGGGTCGAAAGCCTATAAGGTAGTTCCCGTCGACCTAGAATCACGAAATTTGGCTAGGTACAAATAAAGCAGCTCACATAAAGGAAATATAAAAAAAAATGCTTTTTTGAAAATTAAAGGGTGTTAAAGGGTTTGAAAATTAAGATAGTCCTCTGAGTTGTATGGACGCTCATACAATTTAGAGGACTAGCTTAATCTGCACCAACCTCAAATAAGGTGAATAAATAAAACTGTGCTATTATAATGGGTAGGTACGGAACCCTCGGCGCAGGAGTTCGACTCGCACTTGACCGGTTTTTTATTTAAGCTTATTGCGCGCACGAAGGAATGTGATATTTGGTATAGTTAAAGTTTATATGAAGGAGTGCAGAAACCTAAAATTGAGCAAAATAAATATATGAATTACCGTCCAATTTTGAACACTGTACACTAGAAACTTAACTAGTTGCCAGTGCACAGGAGTCGAAATTGAACGAAGGCATAAATACTCACGAAGGCATAACCGGACCAGCTTGGAACTCCATTATAAAGTTATAAACACTCGATCCAACCAGTGACATGATCAGACCAGCGAATATAGAGAGCCAGGCAGATATCTTACTCTTTCCAAGCACCCAGTATAAAAAGAGAGGGGAGATGATGTAGAGTTGAACGTCGATGGCTAAGTACCAGCTGTGTGCTAGACACTGAAACAAGACATTTTAAAATTACTATCTTCCGCTCGCGGTACGCGTGTGTCGATATAAAGTAGCCTATGTCTCAATCCAAGCCTTAATCTATCCATATTATATCGAATTTCACCGAAATCGGTTGTGCCCTTTAGCCGTAAAAACATAACAATTAAACAGACATACAGAGTGACAAGAGCCTGTGGTACAATTGTCAGTGCATCCTCGTATTAAGAGGAAGGTTGCAGGTTCAAGTCCCATCCAGTTTAAAAGTTTTTGAGTTGGTTTTAAAAATCTCAGACAGAGTTACTTTCGAATTTATAATATGAGTGTCGATACTTCTTTAATCCTCCTCTACTTCTTGCAATCTGAACCTTGCATTGAGCCTGGCATTGTTTGGTGGTTGCTTTGCGCTTTGCAAGAGTGGAATCGGCCCAGTAGCACTTCGCTACTGCGCGAAATGCTGTGCGTTCCAGTGCGTGATATCCACTCGAAAACCTTTCTACCCCAACGGCAGTGCCGGATTAACCACGTAGCAAGAGTAGCAATTTATACGGGGCCCGAGCAAAAGGGGGTCCCGCGTATTCAAACCCGTCTACCTCCGCCACTTTATATGATCAATGGCAAATGGTTAGAATTTTTATGTTTGTTTAAAATTAAATATAAGTTTAGTTTCGCCATATATTCAAGTAAATGTGGAACTAGATTATAGAGCTCCACATTTAATAGAATATATAGAGAAACTAAACTTATACAGGGTGTCTCAATAAGAGACACTACTACTACACTATACACTACACACACTACACATTTACACACACTACTACACACACCACACTTTACTTATATTTTATTTTAAACAAATAAACAAATTCTATCGATGTGCCATTGATCGTATAAAGTGGCGGAGGTAAGGTTTATGAGGAGGGCGTTAATCCCTGTGACACAGTATTTTACTCCTGCGGGTATCATCGTTTTCATTTTGTTTCTGTATACTGTCTAATAAAGAAAACGTTTAAATTCTTATCACAAATAGGATTTTACAAAAAAATACAACTAAAATAAATTAATTTAATATCCCAAGTAGCCTACTGCTTCTTCAGCTTGCTAATCCTATGAACTTTGTTAGTGCCTTTGGTTTGTCTACCAGTAGGTTGTAATCTAATCTAGAGGAATGACCACGGATTGAACCTATGACTTTAAAACGACCACAGACGAAAGCAGGTCCAGAGAGGTGACCAGACCGTTCGACATTACATCCCATGAGGACAACATATGTACTGTAATATAACATAATGTAACGGCAGTAAATACTGTAAACAAAGCTAAAAACATATTCCTTACAGATTTAAGAAAGTACTTAATTAAAAATCTGAGAATAAAATTATATTAATTTATTTTTTCTCACAAGATTGCTTTTTTAACCACGAAGGCAAGTTTTTTGGATGACAACTAACTTTCTGAGAGACTGGTGAACTGTATAACAGGCCACCAAGCCCCACTCTGCGAGTACGAGCATTAAAGAAAAAATCAAGAGCCTATTAATTTTTCTTACCATACTCTCAGGATTAACCCAGTTCTGTACATGCAGCAAGGTAGACCACCAGTAAACGCGACATCTTTCCACGTGGTTTGACATTAGAACCCAGTTCGGCCCGTCCGCTATCCAATTCAACAGGGAAGCTTCGATTAGGACATAGGCAGCTAGCAAGGGGAACATTCGTAGGAGACGGTTGAGGTAGAATAAGTGTAAATTCTTGAGGAGTTTTGCTGAAATAGAAAAAATTACAATAAATACACTTTTTGAGAATAAGACACCCACATAGGGGCCGACCACCAGCGAAATAGGTCGACGACATCAATAAGACTGTGGGTTGTACGTGGTTTAGACTAGCACAGAATCAGGGAGAGTCCGCTTGTGGCAACCCTACGGATAACAGCTGTTTTTTTGTCCCAATTTTATTTTGATTGATTAAAATATAATTAAGTGTTTTTGCGTAGCCCTTTTCGAATTCATCGCTTTGAAATATTATAAATAACGTATACAAATGTTATTAGTGCTATACATTGTGAAAATAAACTGAAATTGTCGAAAAATTTAACGGTTAGGAAGTTTGAATGTAATCATTGTTTTTATCGGTTTTGAAGTGTATGTTGCTCGTTTTGTGTAGATTACAAACGTGGGAATATCATTTCGCATCAAATAGTATACACAAGGCACGTAAGTACACAAGATTTAAAAATTTTACAACCTCAATATGTGATTGCATTTCTTTGGTACTTTCGCGTTAGTTGATTTTTCATTTTCAAGAACCAAGTTCATTTATTTATTAATAATGATGACCCGTAAAGCCCTCTCACGCCAGGATGAGTCCAAACTTCACCGGACTTTGCTGGAATTGAAGGCTACCAAAGAGTTGTGTTCGCAGCTGTCGTTGGAAAGAGAAGACAATGAAAGATTGGTCTTGGATACGCTAGATAGCAATAAAAAGTTAAAAAGTGAGTTGTCTGTACTGCACTCACAGTACACTATAGTAAATGAAGAACGGGATAGGTTAAAAAATATAATTTTAGGGTTCGATCAGTGTGGTGTAGAGTATGACCAGGCCCTGAAGCGAACGTCTGTCTTGGAGAAGGAGTTATATGATGCTCACAAACATATCACACTCCTGGAAGAAGCCTCCCAATGCTTGGCCACAATGAAAACCCAGAGTCTATTCAACGAATTAATAACAGCTAATAGGGCACCCGGCCAAATTCTTGATGCAGGCTGTCATATTCCTACTGTAACAATTGACTTAACAAATAATGACTCGGTGGGTATTACAGCATGCAACAAGAATAACACAAGCAAAAACAAACTTAAAAAATATGTTAAAATCAATAAATATATTAATAAAACTAGAAAAATGCTAAAAATCAAAAAATGTTAGTAAGTAAGATTAAAAATAAGCGACAAAAAGTAGAAATACTAGATGAGTTACAAATGTGTACAATTCAATTAGAACATAATAAAATAAAGTATGAAACTGACATACAGCAGCTCCAGTCAGAACTTGCCAGCGTTGAGGAGTCCTTGGGCTCCATTACTAGTCGCTATGAAAAGTCTCAGGAAGCAATAAGAGAGTACTCGCTGGCTATGGATGAATTACTTAAATTATCATATAGCAACAAGGCGCGTTATGATTCATTGGTGGCCAATCAAATATGTGATTGTCAGCGCTCTGAGAATCCAGAGCCAGTGTGCCCTGCCTCACCCGCTTCCAAGCTGTGTATCAGTTCCATAACTTTAAATAAAAATGTTAATAAAACTACTATGTTCAGCGATGAAATTGGAAAAAATATGGGCCAAATATTGACTATGAAATTGGGACATTCAGTCATAAATAATTGTCTACCTTATTCTAGCCTGCATGAAATTATGCAAATAATAGCAAAGCACAAATTTGACAATCAATCTAATCTGATTATTTGGCTTGGAAATAGGGGTAATGTGAGCAAATCAGAACTTATTAAATACTTTGAGACTCTGTGTTCACTACAAAATAATAAAATTGTAATGTTCACATTCCCTTATAGCAACAGCTTGCCACAAGCAGAAAATGACCTAAGATATAATATATAATATCATGCAATAATAAATTAATTCATTTAATTGATTCTAACAATGTTGTTAGTAAAGCTTATTATTTGACCAAAGGTACATACTACCTTTCTAATTTTTACAAAAGACAGGTAGCTGTTTCGCTATCTTATTATTTTAGTATAACAGCCAAAAACTTGGCTAAACAAACTGCGTCTATTGAACAGTGTCCTTTAATTCAAGAAAAGACTTTGGAAATTATTCCAGGTCATTTAAATTGCATAACAAGACAATATAGGAAATCTCTAGCATTCAAAAATCAAATAATAATTTTTTTTAAAATAGAGTTAACATAAAGTCAATAAATAATAAAAATTTAAACCATACCAACTTGATGCACCAAAATATTGAAGGAATTAGTTGTAAAGAATTAGAACTGGAATTGTACATGAACTCAAATAACATTGACATTGTTTGCATTACAGAACATTGGCTGAAAAGCCATGAGGTCATGTTCAGTTTCAGTAAACACCGAGTTGGTAGTTCTTTCTGCAGAGTACATGCTATACGCGGTGGCTCGTTAATACTACTTAATAAACAGATCAAATTTAAAGATCGATTAGATATAGTTCACCTCTCTGTAGAAAGACATATTGAAATAGCCTGCGTAGAGTTGGAGCAGTTCATAGTTATAAGCGTTTACAGACCACCATCTGCCACATTTGACATTTTTGAAAAAAATATGGAAGAAATTTTGTTCAAATTATCAAAATCAAATAAATACGTTATTGCATGTGGAGACTTCAATATAAATTTGCTAGAACATAACTCATCAAATACTAGAACAACTAGTTTATTTCAATAATTTGATCTGAAGCCTCAATTTATGGAGCCTACTCGAATAACGGACACTTCAGCCACATGTATAGACAATATTTTTGCCAATGTAAAAATTTTAAATTAAAGTTTAATTAGTAATATTAAATCGGATCATCTTGGTCAAATAATTAAAATAGAAATTCAAACAAAAAATCTTGTAAAAAGAAAAATTACTTGTGTACCTATGACCATTAATCGATTGGACAAACTTAAATTTAACTTAACTTCTGTACTTCCATGTGTACATAATAATAATAATAATCCAAATAATTTATACAACACGTTTTTTAAGAAATTTAGTGATGTGTTTAATTCAATTTTTACACCTAAATCGATCATGGTCTCTGATGGTCAAAAGTTCTGTGATTGGGCAACAGTGGGAATACATAAAAGCAGAAAAACATTGTATGATCTTTATGCTGAAAAACAATATAATTTTAATGAGGAGTTTATAGAAAAAGTCAAAAAATATTCAAAGATTTTTAAAAATGTTTGTCGTGAAGCAAAAGCTCGTCATTTGAGTTCTAAAATTAAAAATAGTCAAAACAAAGTACAAGCCACTTGGAAAATAATCAACAGTGAGACTGGAAGAGTCGCAACTAAGAACAATAAGTTTAATTTGAAAATTGGCAATGCCACGATCAATCAGGATGGTGATGTAGCTAATGCGTTCGAAGACTTTTTTACCGACATTCCAGTCTCTACCACAAAATCCTTAAACTCCTCTCCCATAGTCGCAGAGTCATTGTTAAAAGAAAACTTAACGGAATGCAAAACACAATTCAAATTTGATTATGTAAATAGTCATGACATTATAAAAGCTTTCAAATTGATAAATGTTAAGAAAACCACGGACCTCTGGGGCATCTCTGTTAGCGTCGTGAAAACATTGATTAACATAATTGCTCCTGAACTAGCTTTAATATTCAATGAGTGTATTGACTGTGGTGTATTCCCTGATTTAATGAAACACAGTAAAATAACTCCACTTTTCAAATCAGGCACTAGTTCTGATCCTGGTAACTTTAGACCAATCTCAGTACTTCCGATATTTAGTAAAATATTTGAAAAACTAATTTTAAATCAACTGCTTAGACATTTCAATGCACATAATTTACTGCATCATAAACAATTCGGATTTACCAGGGGTCGCTCAACCACTGATGCTGGTATTGAGTTCATATCGCACATATTTGATACCTGGGAGAAGTCTCATGACGCTTTAGGTGTTTTTTGTTATTTGTCCAAAGCATTTGATTGCGTAGACCATGACACATTGATCAGGAAACCACACCATTATGGCATTAGGAGCGTTGCTCTAGACTTTCTCACTTCTTATTTAAGTGGTAGAGTGCAAAGAGTTGACGTGAATAGGAAGCGTTCTCCGGGGTCTTTGGTTAAAATGGGTGTACCACAGGGATCAATTCTGGGACCATTTTTGTTTTTAGTATATATTAATGATCTTCCCCATCTTGTAAGGGACGATCATGAGGTTGTATTGTTTGCAGACGACACGTCACTTTTATTTAAATTAAAGCGACGACAAACCGATTTTGACGATGTAAACAATGCAATCTCTAAGGTGGTAAAATGGTTCAATGTAAACAATCTACTTCTAAATGAAAAGAAAACAAAGTGTATTAGATTTATACTACCTAATGTTACACAAGTTAAAGCAGATATAAAAATCAAAGACGAGGAGTTGGCTCTTGTGGACACCACCGTATTCTTAGGTATAACCCTAGATAATAAGCTTCGATGGGGCCCTCACATTGATGGGTTGTCGAAGAGACTTAGTTCTGCGGCATACGCAGTCAAAAAGATCCGTCTTTTTACAGACGTAGACACAGCTAGACTAGTTTACTTCAGCTACTTCCACAGCATTATGTCATACGGTATACTGCTGTGGGGGAGTGCTGCAGATATAAAAACCGTTTTTATGCTGCAGAAGATGGCTGTTCGTGCAATTTATAATATGGGCCCCAGAGAATCATTACGCAATAAGTTTAAAGAAATAAACATTATGACATTCCCTTGTCAATACATCTATGAAAATCTGATGTAGGTATGTTCACAAGAATATTAATTTGCTTAAGAAAAATAGCGATAATCATAATTTTAATACTAGAAATAAAGATAAACTCGCTGTTGCCACTTGTAGACTCCATAAAGTTAGTAAATCATTTAAAGGGCTTTTATAACAAACTCCCAAGGGATGTACAAAAATTGACAATTAACAAATTTAAAAACGTAATTAAACAAAATCTTTATAAAAGAGCCTACTATAAAATATCGGATTATTTAGATGATAGAGAAGCTTGGGATTGAAATTGCTCCAACTCGTTCAAAATGTTACAATTTCGACGTTATTTATGTTCTGTATTATGTATTGTAAAAGGATCATTAAAAAAAACAACCAGCCTTGTTTCTTGCCTTTCTTTCCTGGCTTGGTCGCGAAGGAACAGGCAGTAAAATTGACGTTTCGAAGTGATCCTTGTGATTTTAATGAATAAAAATATTTGAATTTTTTTTTTAATGGCACAAACAAAGAGAGACCTATGCCCAGCAGTGGGTCAACACGGATTGAGAATGATGATGATGAAATAAACTTTTCATCATTCATGCTTTGAAAGTTGGTTATTGTAAACTCGATAACAGCTCCGTAAATGTGATTTAATTGAGACTCATTCCATTCATTATAAGCTAAAATTAATAACCTCCATGACAAAATTTATTTCTATTTTAAAATAAACGAGGCCACATTCATAATATGCTATAAAGAAATACAACATCCATGACAAATCCTTATTTATATTTAAAAAGTAATGATGTCATAGTTTAGTAGTGAAAAAAAACAAGTCAAATGCGAGTTGAACTCGTGCGCCGAGGGTTCCGTACCTACCCATTGTCCTCTAAATTGTATGAGCGCCCATACAACTCAGAGGACTATCTTATTTGGCGTTAACTATGTATGTATGGGGGCACCCTTTAATTTTCCACATTTTTTATTTTTTGGAATTTTTTCTTTATTTATGCTGTAAAGACCTTGCTTTTGGCCAAATTTCGTAATTCTAGGTCACCAGGAACTACTATATAGGTTTTTAAACCAAAACCTATGGGGTACTTTCGGTTGACCTAGAATTGTTAATTTGGGTTAAAAGCAAGGTAAAGCACAGTTAAAGGGAAAATTCCGAAAATAAAAAAGTTGAAAATCAAGGTAAGTTTTGGTACTTATAAGTTTTCACGCAAATCTAAATTTGCCCATATCTTTTTATCGTGTTGACTCAGGACCTTGATTTTTATACACCTAATAGAGACTATAGATCTCAATATCTGGTATAAATTTTAATTTACTGGGTCCACCCGTTCCTGAGAAAATCGGTGGTGACACACGGACAGACGGACAAGAAAGTGATCTTATAAGGGTTCCTATTTTTACCTTTTGAGGTACGGAACCCTTGAAAACAATGGATACTAAAATTTTCTTTTTAGCAACAAACCGTTTAATAAAACTTTTCATTTCCTCGCATTCATGATTACAAGTTATGTTTTTTTTATATATTCATTACAGAATCAACAGCATTTGATATAAATGTAAACAAACTCATATAGCTAATGCTTAATGCCAATAACACATTCACATTTTATAGACATAACTTTTAAGAAATTAGTCGCCTAGCGAAAATGTTCAAAAACACAATAGATTATATTAATTAATTTTCAATGAATTTAGTAATTTAGTAGGTACGCATTTGAATAATTCAAGGGAAGGAGGGATGCTGTGTAAATGTGTATACTTGAGGGGGTGAGGGAGGCTACACTCCCTCCCTCATCCCCTTGTTTGGTGTAGTGTATTTGTTATGTGTTATACTTGTGAGTAAGCGATATATTGTATTCGCTCACTCGAGTCGCATCCATCCAATATAGCAAATAGTGAAACAATCAATAAAAAAACATTCTTAATAAATAATTTATATGGTTATACTTCTCTCCTCCTTTATATATTAGTATTGCTTATTATTATTATCACCGGGCCCGTTGGCACGATTTAAAATCTGTCCCGGTGTCGGGGCAGATGGGAATAATCCGCTCGTACGCTAATCAAGGGTCTTATTGATCGCTTACAGCCCTTGTTTATTATTTAACTATTAGCTATTTTAATTTATGACCTAGTAATATTTTGGGGCCCATATAAAATGGGGCAGGTTGTTATTTTTAACCCCTTATTGTACTTACATCTCGACATTTTCCCAGCAGTGGTATAGACAAGTAGCAACCCACTCAGCATGAAGAATGTGTCTACTGTAATAGGGCCCATAGTCATCCACATGCCTCCAACTGATGTTATAAACTGAAAGAACAAGAAATATGCTTATCAGCATTATCGTTACCAGCCATAAGACGTCTACTGCTGATGATGGGAACTGATTTATGGGATAAAAGGTGGCCTATGTGGTAATCCAGGTTATAATCTACGTACCTACATATTAAATTTCATCGAAATCGGTTCAGCCGTTACGGCGTGATTGAGTAACAAACAAACAAACATCCAAACTTTCGCATTTATAATATAAGTGTGAAGTGTGATTGATTAATTATTACATATATTGTTATCCACGCTGTTGCAGTTCAAATTCGGTTTAATCTAACACTTAACCAGTCGCGTCTTGGTTTATGAATTATGACGTAAATAGTCGCAACTAGATACATCAAACGCAGATTAAAACAGATAATTTATCCAAAACGGTTAGGCCTAATATTTTTGTAAATGTGTTTGCATGTTTCAAATGAAATAAATTAGAACCAAGAAAAAAACAATTAATTTTTACCCCAAAAAACCGTAATAACCAACATTCGCTAAAACTCAACACATTTTTGGAAATATCTCTAATATAGCCTAACTACTTATTATTACTGCTCAGATTGTTTTATTTTTTTATTTTAAAAGTACCTAAATCTTAAACTTAATGACGGAAAGCGACGCCAAGGAAGGCCTAAAAAGTGCTGGAGCGATGACTTGGACGTCTTCCAAAGAGACTGGCGAGATCTGGCTCTAGACCGTGATAAATGGAAGGAAGAGGGGGAGGCTTTGCCCAGCAGTGGAACAGTACGGGCTAGTAAAAAAAAATAACATGAAAAGTAAATCATTCATTTTGCTCAAAGGGTAATCACCCAAGTGATGGGCGCTAACTGACTAAAATGACTGTAATTAAAATGAAATGAATAAATAATAAATAAATATAACTGGACATTCACACAGCGCTATCTAGCCCCAAACTAAGCAGAGGTTGTACTATGGGTACCAGATAACTGGTAGAATACTTAAACCTATACTTTTTTTTGTAAATATATAGGTACTTGTAATATATAAAAAAACATTACGAGCAAGCACAAAATGAATGTTATTAAATTAAAACGGTGTCTGGACAAACCCATTGAACTATTGTGTTACGAGCTATTGTATCAGATAACAAAAAAAAATTAACTTCGTAAATTTATTATTGAGAGGTTAGTAATAAAGTAGTAAATTCAACAGATTAAAAAATTATCGAGGAAAATATGGAGGACTGGGTATACATTTGGATGTGGTCACTTAGATAACCAAAAATTTCGATGTCTCATCATGATCTTTCTTTTAATTCATAGCTGACTCGATATCGAGCCATAATAATTGATAATCGATTGTGTTATCTATGACTTAGTGCCTACATGACTGTTCGGTATTTTCTTGAATCAGATATTAAAACCTGACTATGCCCGTGTATGACAATGCATGCTATTTTAATTTTTGAATGTGCATCATAAAAGCGGACACTGTGCATCATTTATTCAAAGTCAAAGTCAAGTCAAAGTTAAATATTTTTATTCATTAAAATCCCAAGGATCACTTTGAAACGTCAATTTTACTGCCTGTTCCTTCGCGACCAAGCCAGGAAAGAAAGGCAAGAAACAAGGCTGGTTGTTTTTTTTAATGATCCTTTTACAATACATAATACAGAAAATGAATTACGTCTAAATTGTAACATTTTGAACGAGTTGGGGCAATTTCAATCCCAAGTACGAGTATCTCTGTCATCTAAATAATCTGATATTTTATAGTAGGCTCTTATATAAAGATTTTGTTTAATTACGTTTTTAAATTTGTTAATTGTCAATTTTTGTACATCCCTTGGGAGTTTGTTATAAAAGCGTACAGCTTGCCCTTTAAACGATTTACTAATTGGTGGAATGTATCCGCTTCCAGTGAGAAAGACAGCCACTGGTGGCGACTTAGGCTCGGACTATATGGCATCCGAGCTTGTCAGGGTCAGTTTTTTAACGGCCCCTGACCAATCCGCCAGGAAAAATTCAAATATTGGCACAACCAATTATTTGAATTTTTCCTGCATCGACTTAACACGATCCGAGGCTATCCGACTCCGATTTTTGCCTGGAAGCAACCGGGACATGGCCCAGATTTGCAGGATCGGGGAGACCCGGATGCCATATAGTCCGAGCCTTACAACTTGAACAGATTCGACGTGGGCATTTTCAATGAAATCTTAGCTGAACCTACATCAGATGCAGCTAAGAAATTATTTACTGCTGTAAGTCGCCACAAGTGACATAGGTAGGTACATATAGATAGGTAGGTAATTTAATTTACTTGTATCTAAATATTGTTTTTCAAGTTAACCCGTCAGGGATTACACCTATACATTTTTGTATGGATGTGGTGCCGGACTGATTTAAATAAACAAATAAATAAATATTGCTGGACATTTCACACATCGCTATCTAGCCCCAAACTAAGCAGAGCTAGTACAATGGGAACCAGATAACTGGTAGAATACTTATATACTTTTTTTTGTAAATACATACTATTAATGTATAGAAAAACACCCAGACACGGAACAAATATCTGTAGATCATGCAAACATATGTTCCGTGACGGGAATCGAACCCACTACCTCCTGCGTCTCAGCCGACTATACGCCCACTGCGCCACGGAGGTCGACTAAGTAAGTTAATTGTTTGTTTTGTTTAACTTTATTTTGTTTGCTTTGTACCTTTGATTCAATTAATATGTACATACGATGCGACCGACATGTATCCTTACAAAGCGTCGTATCCTACGAATAGAGTCACACTTGCAAAACACCAACTTTACAGTAGGCGGTTTTTTCTGATTATTTCTATGAGTTTAAAACTTTTTAATTAAATTATTTTTTTATTTGTTTTTAATACGTCCTATTTACCATTACGAGTACTTTTTATTAAAATAACACTTTGTTTTTCCTTACTTTTGTCACTTAGCACTTTACTCCGTGTATTATTTTCTGGTTGGCTTGGTCCAAAGCGCCTTAGTAACCTTTTTCCACGGAGATTTTTGTTGACCACGCTACCTAAACGCCTTGGTGACCTTGTTCGCCCGGAGTTGGCGAGGTGCTGATGGCAATAAAATAAATATGGGCATGTGCCAAAATATATATGTTATGTTTCGACGTACTTCTGACTAGGTACTGCCTTAGAGAATTATATTATACTCCAAGTATTTTGTAGGTACCAACCAGATACTTAGGTAGGTACCTAGGTACAAAAAGATATAATTAAGTATTTAAGTTTTTAAGTAGTATGTATCTAAATATTTATTTACCTACTCACTAATACGTAGGTAGATTGGAAATATTTTATCCCCCTCTACCGGATGTTTTTTTTTATAATACCTGTTGATGGAACAAGCATATGGCCCACCTGATGTTAAGTGGTAACCATCGCCTATATCAAAATAATGCCGCATAGGTCACGCACCATAGAATCGTGCTCTACGATGCACTGCCCTGCGTCCATGAACTTGAGGCGTACAGGTGTAAAGCCTTATATGCCTGTAATTTCACCGGCAACCATACACTTGTACCAAGACTACTCTCGAAAACTTCAAAAGGTAAAAGTACCTACTCATCAAAAATATTTCATCATAATTTTATTGAGGAACAATATAATAAAATAATACTTAAATTATATAGGGTGTCAAAAAACACTACATACACGAGATTCAATCTTTTTTCTAAATACTTTATAAACGGTTGTACCTTAGTAGGCATTTAAAAAAGGTCTTGTGGTATTACGACTGCACCTAAGATTTTATTAGTTTTGTTGCTCTGACACGTTATTTTATTACCTACCTAAATACATTATTATTTGCTAGCACATATTTATATAATATATTTATATATTAATACATTATTATAGTCGCCACTCGAGAACCTTTATTCTCCAGTGGAGAGAATTATAAAATAAATATATGTAAAAAAGAACTAAGTAATTTATTAAAACACAATATATTAATCAACATACAGGAACATAATTTTATTAAATTATTTTTAAAAACTAATAACCTTATTCTAAGAGTTGCGGAACACGGAGGGTATTTAAATTACAATATAATATTATAGCTTATTACTTACTAATTTGTGCTTACTTTAAAATTTAAAATTATCAATAGCAAATTATACCACCAGCATAATGAGCTCAATCTTTCTTACTAGAATGTTCTCTTATATATTTATATTTAATCACAATTTCTATAAATCTTTATTAAAATAATAATATTTTCTTCAGTTTGGTGCAATAATAATCTACTTTTTTAGTAACAATATATTTGGTTCTATAAAAATTAGCATTGAAATTAGTATTAAATATTAATTAATATTTAAGATCACTTGATTATTTGGTAAATGTTTAAGTTTTTGGCAATTTATAATATAAAATAAAAAGTTAACGTGCACATTAATTAGTTTTAAGGAAATTACAAACAAATTGTATTATAGAGATCAAAATGTTATCACATTTATATTAGGTGGGATTTGAGTGAGACGAGTGATTTTGAGCTTTCGGAGCATTGTTTCTATTATTTTGCTCGATTATATAATGAGAGACCTCTCATTCTCATTAATCGAGCAAATCAATTAGCATCTTAATTAGGCTTTATTGTTCTTCATCTGCACTGGCATTAGCTGTAGAAGTTACAGATTCATGGGGCAATGACTTAAAAAACTGCTGAAACTCTTCCGGAATTATATTTGCTGTGCATAATGACAAGAGGTCTTTGTACTTATCATTTTTTATTTTAATAGGTTCAGTATTCACCTTTTCTACACATGTTACTATGTTCAAATTCTTATTTGTTTTTCTTGTCGTTATCTTTTTTAGAGACGTAATAGTTTTGTAGTTTTCATCCAACTCATACTTATATTTTATAGCATTTGTGTTTTTTGTATTTACGTGCACTTCCTTTATTTTATTCCAATAAACTTTTTCACCATCGTCATTAACAATCCAGTTTTTTCCGTTTAATAGTGGGCGGTAGTTGTAAATATCCTTAAGCGTCATTTCTTTTACTCTGTATGATTCTCCTTTTACTTTAGCCCATCGTACTACGTTGTACCATTGGTCAGGAGTGTAAAGAGTTCTATTTTTAGACGCTCCTTCAATGACTGAGTGGACACTGTCACCTTCACTTTGCGTGTGTCCCACTTCTAAAAACCGATGTGTTATTGATTCAATATCATATTTTTCGACGAAGAATTGATACATAGCAAAGACTATTCGATTTCGATTTTGTCCTGAACAATTATCTGACCAAAATCTAAATTCTTTAGCGCCCTCTTCTATTTTCGATGTCATAAATGATGCAAGACCACTACTAATTTCGTTTGCACCCTTCTTTCCTATTGTTTCGTTCCACATATAACAGAATCCTTGCTTTTTTGCAAGGTCATAGCCTGTGAAATTGTAAAGATTAAGTTTTCTTTTATAATAAAACACACCGACATTCCCGAAAGGACAAGTTAAAATTTTTTGCATGTCAAAGCATGCTGTTAATATGCTACAGCATTCTAGAGCTTCTTTTTTGTCGGCTTCTTTTAAAGATCTTGCTACCTCTTTACATTTCATGTGCTTCTCTTGCTCAGATTTTTGCTCATCAGTTGTATCTTTAATGTTGTGGAAAGCGTGGCACTTTTCGCATTGGTCTTTTTTTGGGGCATAAAACGCTATATTAAAGTTATCATTTACAATATCTTGATACTGCCGAGCGGTCGCCATAACCGTGCCATATTTTTCAGTTTTAAACCATTTGCTATAAAGTTTATGCAGTCTTGTGTATGAAAGTTGCCCGTCTAAGTAATATTTTGTACTATATTTTCGGCAGTAGTGAGATTCGACCGGAGCCAGAGAAAGTATATGATCCCTTACACTGTCCACAATACTGGGTTTTATTTTATGTGGTCGATTATTGTGTCGTCCTCTCATGTCAGACACATTAACGTTGTGATTGTTTTCCTGTAGTTTTTTAAATACTGTTCCAACAGTTTTAGAACTAATCGACAGCGTGTTTAAAAACATAGTACGACAAACTACGACAGGGTTGGCGACAATTCCGTCAGTTTTTTTGGGCAATGTGTACGTCATGATTTGAGTTTTATTTGGTCCTTCCGCTTTAATTCTTTTAGGCTCGTGTGATGACACATATTTACTTATAAAGTTCCACTGCAGCTCATGACTTCCTAAATCCCAATAGGATTTAAAAATTTCAGTTCTTTCAACACAATCTAATTTTACCCTGCATTTTCTTGGACACCGCCACGAGCATGACGGCTTTATTTCTTTTTCTTGTATAGTTTTGCCTGACCTGTTAGTGAATGGTTTTCCTTTATTTTTCAATTCTTTTCTCTTAAAATCTTGCCATTGTAATATATTTCTAGTTCGTACTTTACCTGGTCCTTGTTTTTTTACACATTTACGCTTTCTTGAATGAGTTGATGCAGGCTCACTACTGATGATTGAGGAGTTGGAATCGTAAAACTGGAAGCCGGGCTTTCTAAATTTATGTTAACAGAATTAACTGATAGATTTTGAACTTCTAACCATGGAGCTGGTGATGGAATTTCAATTTCGGCGTCAGTGGCTGTTATCAAGCTATCAGACACATTGGTAGTATTGTCAGCCCATTGTGTGGAATCTATAACTTCTAAGACGGATGGACTGGTGTTAGTATTTTCGTGCTGGATTGATTCATCGTTAGAATGCTGGCAGGTTTGTTGGTCTTGATGTTCCAGGTTTTGTACTTCTCGTAAAGGTGGACGTATATTGTTTATGCTGATTGAAACCTTAGGGTCCGGGCAATTGTTTTCATTTTCATCACACTAAAAATAAAGTAAGTCACTTAGTTACTCATTATAATACCTATATTAGTCATCATCATAAGATAGAATAGATAGGAAAGGAATATTAGTAACAAGGATTAAAAGGTGGCACCTACATACTAAGCCAACAGTCATGACGTATGGAACAGGGCGATTAAAGGTTTGATTCCATGAAAAGTTGTTGTTATTGATAAGTACTTTCACCCTACAATGTTTTCGGTAGTAGTCTTTTTACAACCTGTACTTATATTTTGTAGTATTACATCGATAGGCAAAGGAAGGAAGTATCAATTGAAAACTTACAAAATCTAGTTCACTTCCGATTAGGTTTGATAGAAATACAACTTCTTTTTCACATCCTTGTGGTACCGGAGACTCATTACCATTACGTAAACTAGCTATACCTAAAACAAATAAAAATAAGTTAAATTCAGCTCAACCACAGCTGTACCTACCTACCATCTTGTACCTATAGTACACTACCTACTAACATGAAAAAATAATAATCACACACTTCGTAATAAGCATTTCCTTACTTAATATACATAGAAAACAATGTCACTTCCCGCTGTCTATCTGTCTGTAGATACGCTTAGATCTTTTATAGGTACTTACTACGTAACGGATTCTAATGCGATTTTCATCAATGGATAGAGTGATTCAAGGGGAAGGTTTTTATATATGTACCTATATTAAAACCTGCACGAAGCTAGGGCGGGTCACCTAGTTAATAATATAGACGTACCTACAAACAGACATAGGTAGGTACCTAACATGAAAATTGAGATAAGTAGGTACTTACATTTTGCTTTCTGTCTTTTATGTTCTTCTTTATTAACCATAGATATTAATTTATGAACTCGCTTCATTGTGTATTTACTTACGAATTCACGATACGCAGCACATGCATATCCGCACTGCACGGTAATCTTGGACGAATAAAGCGCCACTTGCGTTTATCACCCGCGCTCCGCCCCACCCGCTCGATTTCGCGCGTGGAACACTGCTACCAGAGCGTTTGGAACCGTATTCGCCGGGCAAAACTCAGCAATGTAATTGTGACCGAATTTTAAAACTTTAATATTTTATTGATTTAAATTTATTTTTGAACTTTTTTCGAATTGTTCAGATGTAAATGATAGTTAAGATTCCAAAAATGCAATAAAAATAAAAGGTGACAATGGCGTCTGTTGCCTTATTCGTAGGATACGACGAAGGTCCTTGTAATAAATTGGAAAAAAATGTGCATCGTTCACTTACAGTAAAAACATCCAACGGGTTAGCCGTGCGAAGAGACACCTGATTGACGAAGGTATGGCCAACTATCACCCACATCATGGCGAAAGACCTGACACCGTCGATGCATTCTATGGCACCCGGTACCGTGTTGTATGTGATGAGCCGACGGGTGTTCGTGTACACGGAGAACGATACCAGAAGCTTGCTAACGCGTTTTGCATCTGAAAACAAGTATTATTTTTCGTTTTCACGACCAGACGGCTGGACTGATTTCTATGAAATTTGGTGAGATTACGACTGGGATTGAGACATAGGATACTTCTTAACTGACTGCGCAAAAGGAGGGTAACGGGCGAAGCAGCGGGAAGAAGCTAGTAATGTATTAAAATAATGAACATAGGCCTACCCCAAATATTTCCATCTTGTGAGGCCTGCAACCAAAGGTTCTCAGCAACTATTATTTAATCGCTTTCCATCTAAACTCCTGCTTGACATCATGCCTGCTTGACCTTATGACACCTTTCTAAAGGCCACTCCTTAAAACCATAACCGTATAAAGTAGTAAATACTCTTCATAGAAGAAATAATATACAATTATTTACATTATTTGGGGTCATGACCCCCATGACCCCCCCCGGATCCGCCCTTGTATAGACATGACTCAATGTTCAACATCATAATTTATGATGATTCTTTTATTTTATGATGATTTGTTTTGAAAATATGTACTATGTTTGTTGTATATGTTTGTATTTGATACTTATTTACGGTTCTGTTCATAAAACGATGATGAAAGTTATGAGCACCTGAATGAACACGAGCTACCTTTTATTCAAGATTCGAAATCAAGAAAATCAATCGCGAAAGAAGCTGCGATCATTGCTAGTTTAAATTATTAATGCCAAGGAAAGTTCAATTGAAAATACAGTATATTTTTTGAAAGCCGGTAGGTACTTTGTATGACTTAAGTTTAACTTAGTTAACAGTGTCAAGTATTTATTAGAATATCCCTAATCCCTACTCAACCAATCGCACATTATGAGCATGGAAATAAAATGTAAGAACATGTGTAGTCTCCGCCTTACAATCGGTCATGCATGAAACGTTACACATTTCGTTAAATAAGTTACAATTATGACAGATAAAAGCGTAGGAATCTCAAATAAAAATATCACTGTACTGCGAATAATTAAGGACTGAGACGTAGTTTCATTGTTTTATGCGATGTCAAACCTGTATTAACACGTGTACAATAATATTGTACGTTGTGTGTTCGAAAGAATATGTACAATACTTAATCCTGCAATCAAACAGAATACAATCAATTTTTAGCGGCAATTCACTCGTGGAGAGACAATATCAATTTTCACTCCAAACAAACATGGCCGTTTTTGTTTTCTGAATGTTGTCGCCTAGTGCAATGGTGTTGCCAATTCATAAAAGGCAAAAGCGGCCTAATTATTTTATATAGTATGGCAAGAATAGGCGTTGTTATGTCATTATAGGCATGACGTTACCACAAACGCAACAAAAAAATTTACACTTTTTCGAAGTTAAATAAATTTATATTAATAGTAAGATAATGATAACCTTTTACAAACACACGTCCAAAAAGTAACGCGGAACTGAAATCCAATTTAAAACCGTAATATACGACTAAAATTTTGTTATGTATTAACGTGTTTTCGATAATAGTGTAGTTGGACAAACCGTTTTTGTATTTTTTTTTTATAAATTATAGGTTAGCGTTTGACCACTATCTCGCCTGATGGTAGGCGATGATGCAGTCTACGATGGTACATGCTTGCCTAGAAGAAACTTATTCACTCGTGACTTGAAAATCCCTAGGTTGTATTTATCAGGAAACACAGACTCAGGTAAGGCGTTCCACTCCTTAGCGGTGCACATAATAAAGGTGGAAGAGTACCGCTTTGTGCGTATGGGAGGTATGTCTACCATGTGGCGGTGGCGCATCGCGGAGCGTCTGGTTGTCCGATCATAGAATGTAGATGGTGGGATCAGGTTGAAAAGCTCCGCAGCACACTCTCCGAAATGTATCTGATTAAAAATCGAGAGGCTTGCAACCTTTCGACGATGCTCGAGGCTGTGGAGCCTTGCATTTGCTAACTCGTCATTGCAAATGAGCTTCTTGGCTCTTCTCTCAATTGTATCTAGAGCCTCTAGCTGGTACTTCGCTGATCCGTCCCAGAGGTGAGAATAGTACTCCAGACATGATCGTACTTGTGCTTGGTATAAGTTGAGCAACTGTCCCGGTGTGAAGTATTGCCTCACCTTTGCAAGTATTCCAAGCTTCTTAGCGGCCAGCTGGGCTTTCGACTCAATATACCTAGGAGCCGAAATTGAGAGTGGGTGTTAATGAGATACCGAGAAGCTTGAGGTGGTCAGAAATCGGCACGGGTACATTACGGAAAGTAGGAGCCAGATAAAATGGGCTCCGTTTCGCGGAAAACAGACACGCCTTGGTTTTTTGGCATTAAACTTAGCCAAGTTGGCATCGCCCCAGTCGGAGATCGCCTTCAAGGATAAGTTTAAGGATTGTATGGAGAAAAAGTAGTGACAATCAGAAAAAAAACAAAAAATATAGAAATTTGTAAGGGTAGTCAAGATTTCATGGTATTATCTAAACAACAGAGAGGTATTATTCAGAACAATATACCACATAATCTCGAAAATTAAATAATCTGATGCTATGACAAAATAAACTCGGGACAAGCAAAAAAAACTGTTTTACATTTTTTTACAACCGAACCCTATATTATTTATTAAAATGTATTTGTGTAACTAAATTTTGTATTTGCAATTTTAATTTGTGAAATAATATATTCTAATCTAAAGCAAAAATTTGCGATGATTTCAAATCAATGTGTATTTTTCCAAGGGATAAGATATGCTGGAATTTGATAATCCTATTCTCCTGATAATTTTAACTAATCAACACTAAAAATAATGCGTAACGTTTTTAATCAGTGTTTAAATCAATTAGGCCTAGTCATTTCTTTGTTTGAATAGTTCGAATCATAAAATCCGATTCAAGACGTGATAAATACCAGTGGAAAATTAATATCTAGCTTCCGCCAACGGCTTCGCACGCGTAGTTTGTCAATAAAAATATCCTTTTACACAATCCAGGTCATAATCTATCTACACTTATACCAAATTTCATCAAAATCTGTTCACCGTTTGGACGTGAAAGTGTAACAAACAAAAAAACAAACTCGCTTTCGCGATCAGCATATTATTATATAATCGATACAAAATGTTTTTTTTTTTATTTTTTATTTATTTCATCACAGAATCAACAGCACTTGATATCAATGTATACAAACTCTTATAACTAATGCTTAATGCCAATAACAGATTCACATTTTATAGACATTTAAGAAATTAGAAATTAGACGCTTAGAGAAAAAGATTAAAAAACACAATACAAAATAATAATTGATTTTCAAGGAATTTAGTAATTTAGTAGGTACGCATTTGAAGAATGAAAGGGGAGGAGGGATGCTGTGTAAATATGTATATATGAGGGAGTGAGGGAGAGATTGTAGTGTTTTGTGTTTTGTGTAGTGTTTTGTGTAGTGTAGCTCTTTGAGTTTCAGAATATTTTATGGAACGTGCTATATATGATTAAGAACAGATATAACTTGTTTCTTAAAAGATGCCTTGCTATTAGAGAAGATGTCTATATCCGAAAAAACCTTGTTGTAGCTATCTAGCGTGCGATAGATGATAGAGTTCTGGGCATAGTTGGTGTGACTGAAAGGAACATGAAAGAGGGTGGTGTGTCTAGTACGTTTAAAGGGCGTTTTGAATTGAAGAACTAGAGACGCTAATTCGGGACTATCAATTCTATTACTGCAAACGTCGTGTAAAAACAACATCTGCAGCAAAGAACGCCGATCCTTTAACGGCATGAGCTTATGAAACCTACAAGATTCCTCGTAGTATGATTATATGCTAAACTCGAACGTTTGAAACAATCTTTAGCTGTCTGTCCATTAGGCCCTTTGTCTGTATGTTCGTGGTTTCATTATTATTTTCCAAAGGAATAGAGGGTTTCTATGTGGCTTTTTACTCGACTACGGCAAAGCCAAAAGAGGTGTCAATAGATTCGGTATAACGGTCCGGATGTGATAGGCTACACTATATATATACATCGGTATCACTTAGTCGGATTTCAGTTTTAAAACTTGTATACCTTGTTGAAAGCTGCTGGTTTCCACAAGATTGATGTTCGGACCATTATGGTCTCAGAATATTCAAGTCTAAATGAATAGGTTCTTTCTAGACAAGCTGTTTTATTTTTTACCACACCATCACTTACATGAGGTTTTTTTTCAAATTTATTTACCATTTTAACAAAGATTACATTTAACTGTTCAGAAATATTGCATCTAAAACCCACCAAGGTATGTGCAGGTGGTGATGTAGTGGTCAAACGCTTGTTTATTAGCATGTTAGCTAAATATTCGTAGAAGTGTTTGAAGTGTAGTCTTGTATGCTCGTTTATAATAAACTAGCTGACCCGCCCGCGGCTTCGCACGCGCAGTTTTTCAATAAAAACATAACCCTCCTTTTGCGCAGTCGAGTAAAAGGGTAGTCTATGTCCTTTCCCAGAATAGGTATATTTTATCTCTTTGCCAAATTTAATTACGTTGAGTTCAGCTGTTTAGTCGTAAAAAGGTAACAAACAAACTTACAAACAAACGAGTTATTTTCTAATTTATAATTTTAGTGTGGATTATTGTCTACTTCTATGTATTTTTACAGCTCCGTCGATGAACAGTAGTTAATCAGATTATTAATCCGCACTTTAAAGTGATAAGAGGTTATTGACAATCCTATTTGCCCGAGGACTGATAGCATTAAACATCAATTTTAAAACAAATACGAGAAACTATTTGTTAGGCACTAGATAAGGCTTATCCTAGTTATATCTTCTATAGGTTATACTTATCTATTCAGGACTTTAAAATCCCTGGTAAAAACTAGCTACACCAATTTCCAACTCACAGCTATCACGCACATGCAAAAGTTTTGCATGCCTCTTATCAAATTGGTATTTGTGATACCAAATGCTTCGTTATCTACGTATCATATACCTAGTCAGGTCATAAGTATTGTCACACAGTAAAAACTTTTCTTTTAGAATGCTGGCCACAAAAAAGTTTATAGAATTCGAATTTCGAATTGTTCATGAAAATAAAAATGTATACTTTTTAGAATTTTACTCTTTTTTAAATATGGAGTGGACGCTTAAAGAAGACCGTGTTGCAGTTATTGCGTTGCATCGTTGCGGTTAAGCGCCAATTAAAATTTTTGACATACTGAAAAATTTGAATATAACCAAAAGATTCGTTTATCGCACCATCAAACGATACAATGAAGACTCTAGTGTAGATGACAGGTCAAGAAGTGGTCGCCCTCGGTCTGTTAGGACTCCAGCAGTGATAAAAGCTGTGAAGGCGCGAATTCAAAGAAATCCCAAACGTAAGCAGAAACTGTTGGCCCTTCAGATGGGGTTAAGCAGAACCACGGTGAAAAGGGTGTTAAATGAAGACTTAGGGCTTCGGGCATATCGAAGAAAAACAGAACATCGTTTGAATGCTCGTCTAATGGACCTGAGACTGAAGAGATGCCGCGCTTTGTTGAAGCGGTACGCGGGAAAAAAATATCGGGAAATTCTTTTTTCGGATGAAAAAATTTTTACCGTAGAAGAGAGCTACAATAAACGAAATGATAAGGTGTACGCACACAGTAGTGAAGAAGCGAGCAACCGTATTCCGCGTGTCCAACGAGGTCATTTTCCATCCTCGCTCATGGTATGGTTGGGAGTTTCTTATTGGGGCTTAACAGAGGTACATTTTTGTGAGAAAGGTTTAAAAACGAATGCAGTTGTGTATCAAAATACAGTCCTGACGAACCTTGTGGAACCTGTTTCTCATACCATGTTCAATAACAGGCACTGGGTATTCCAACAAGATTCGGCGCCAGCTCATATAGCGAAGAGCACACAAGACTGGCTGGCGGTGCGTGAAATCGACTTCATCCGGCACGAAGACTGGCCCTCCTCCAGTCCAGATTTGAATCCGTTAGATTACAAGATATAGCAACACTTGGAGGAAAAGGCGTGCTCAAAGCCTCATCCCAATTTGGAGTCACTCAAGACATCCTTGATTAAGGCAGCCGCCGATATTGACATGGACCTCGTTCGTGCTGCGATAGACGACTGGCCGCGCAGATTGAAGGCCTGTATTCAAAATCACGGAAGTCATTTTGAATAAACTTTAGTGTCATAAGAATCTATGTTTTGTTAAGTTCATTTTGGTATATAAATGGTTACATAATGAATAAACTTGTTTCAATTATTTTATATTAAACATGTGACAGAATTTATGACCTGACTAGGTATATACATCTCACTTTTTTACTATGATGTACTTCTATAGTAAAAACAAGCTCTTATATTTCAAACTTTCGCGATCACTGTACATAATTACTGATTAAAACGGGTATTAATCGCGTATGTACCTTTTTTATTTGTTATGCCGACGTTTCGATTGTGTTGCAACAGCCGTGGTCACGGGTAGACAAATAAAAAAGGTACATACGCGATAAATACCCGTTTTAACCCGTAATTAAGGTCTTACCAGTTTTCAGGACCACAGTGTGATGGAGATCGTAGCAGGTACTCAGAATAACCAGGCATAGAAGTAAGGAGAAGATGGCACTGAAATAGATAATACAATCACATTAAACAGGATTCGGAGCAGAACTAAATTCGATGTCTCATGAAACGAATTGCACTTGAGACCCCTTTCTGGTAAGAGGGGTCTGAAAAATACAATGATCTGTATTGTGTTTTACAGCAGCATTTTCAAAAGGATTCTGAAAAAATTGTCCTAATGTGTCCTGAAATAGACAATACAATCATTATAAACAGGATTCGGAGCAAAACCACCGTATTTGATTACCATTAAACAAATTGCCCTTGGGGCCCCTTTTTGGAAAGAGGGCCCTGAAACATAGATTGATATGTATTGTGTTTTACAGCGGCATCTTCAACAGGATTCATAACAAAAACTGTATGAGATGTGTCATCAAATATATTGCACTTGGGGCCTCTTTCTGGTTTGAGTGACTGAATTAATTATTTAACATGTACGTGTGATAGTAGGGTGAGACGAGGGTGAGCACACCGTTTTAACATGCGCGTTCGCCTTTTTATCTCATCACTCGCCACCTCGCTCGTGCGCATTTATAAACGGTATATATAAATATGTATTGCTCATCACTATTATCACTAGGCTGAGGGTTCTGCCAAGTATAAGCCTCCTGTCGCTTCAGCCACTGCCCTCAATCTTGAGTTACTAGTACTTACATAAAAACATAGTCAGCTGCCACCCATTGCTTGTCACCAGGTAGCCTAGAGAATTCGTCTTCATACTCCAATCCTACTTCCGTAACATTGAAAAGTATCTCGCTGATGGCTTGCTGTGTTGTACACGTTTTAGGTACGCAGATAGCTAGACTAAGAGACATATCAGCGAGCAAGCTGTCTGCTGCCACTCTGAAAATAGAATTGACATTGTTAATTTTGTGTTTTAAAGTCATATGGTATCATAATAATGATGTGGTCCAAACTGCATGTTTGATTACATTAATGGGACTTGATTTTTATCTTTCTTTATCTATTATACCCACAGGATTTAATGACAAATTTGAGTGCAAGGGACAACAGCGGTTGCGTTTATACTACCTAATGTTACACAAGTTAAAGCATATATAAAAATCAAAGACGAGGAGTTGGCTCTTGTGGACACCACCTTATTCTTAGGTATATCCCTAGATAACAAGCTTCAATGGGGCCCTCACATTGATAAGTTATCGAAGAGACGAAGAGGTCTGCGGCATACGCACTCAAAAAGATCCGTTTTTTTACAGACGTAGACACAGCTAGACTAGTTACTTCAGCTACTTCCACAGCATTATGTTATACGGTATACTGCTGTGGGGGAGTGCTGCAGATATAAACACCGTTTTTGTGCTGCAGAAGAGGGCTGTTCGTGCAATTTATAATATGGGCCCCAGAGAATCATTACGCGATAAGTTTAAAGAAATAAACATTATGACATTCCCTTGTCAATACATCTATGAAAATCTGATGTAGGTATGTTCACAAGAATATTAATTTGCTTAAGAAAAATAGCGATAATCATAATTTTAATACTAGAAATAAAGATAAACTCGCTGTTGCCACTTGTAGACTCCATAAAGTTAGTAAATCATTTAAAGGGCTTTTATAACAAACTCCCAAGGGATGTACAAAAATTGACAATTAACAAATTTAAAAACGTAATTAAACAAAATCTTTATAAAAGAGCCTACTATAAAATATCGGATTATTTAGATGATAGAGAAGCTTGGGATTGAAATTGCTCGACCTCGTTCAAAATGTTACAATTTAGACGTAATTTGTTTTCTGTATTATGTATTGTAAAAGGATCATAAAAAAAACAACCAGCCTTGTTTCTTGCCTTTCTTTCCTGGCTTGGTCGCGAAGGAACAGGCAATAAAATTGACGTTTTAAAGTTATTCTTGTGATTTTAATAAATAAAAATATTAGACTTTGACTTTAACTTCGCGTCCTATACCAAGTTCATGGTATACCACAGGTGCTGTATAGATCATTTTTCTACACTAATATTATAAAGAGGAAAGATTTGATTGTTTGTTTGTTTGCAGCTTGGTTGTTAGGCTCCGAAGCTAATGGACTGATTTAAAAAAATCTTTCACCGTTTGGAAGCTACACTATCCCCGGGTGACATTGGCTTCATTTTACCCAACTGCGCAGACGAAGGGTAATGTTATTATTGAAAAACTTCGCGTGCGAAGCTGCGTATTGGTCAGCTAGTAATTAATAAGTTGTAAAATGCCTCAGTTTTATAGAGAACAACTTGTGAAATGGAAGCAATTTTAGACAGGTCTGCATTCCATATCCATACAAATTTTTATATTATAAATTCGAAAGTAATTATGCACCTCTATGTCTGTAAAGTTTATACGACTAAACGGTGGAACCGATTTCGATGAAGTTTGATACAAAGATATATCCAAACTGGGATTGAGACATAGGCTACTTTTTACCCGACTGTATTGAAGGTGGGTAATGTATTAATTGACAAACCACGCTTGCAAAGCTGAGGGCGGTAGGTAGTCATAAATAAATATAAATCAAGAAATGTATCATTAGGGTAAGATAAAAAAGTGTATTTTCATAAAAACAGATTACCTCGATATTCCACCATCACCCTCAAGCCCCAGCTGTCGAATATTCTTCAAACTCCTCAGCATATCCTCATCAAATGTGGTCGAATTTGGAATCAACCCTGGTAGTTCTGGCCAAGTAATATCCGGCCATTCAGGCAGATCAGGGAGACTTGGCAAAGTTAAATTCTGTTGCAGTGGCAAGCGAATCATGCTGTATTTTCCCTCTATAGTCGAATTTTCGACTTCTTGCCGTATGTTGAGACATTGGTAGTAGTTTCCGTAATCAGCGAAGTTTCCGTCTAGAAGGCCTTTCGGGGTACGAAAGCTTGAGTCGACAACTGAGAAGCAATACAGATAGGTAAACTTACTCTAGCCGTCTTACTGAAACTTACTTTATAAACAAACTGAGGACGTTTCTATTGCTAGTAATACATTGATGAATTTAATTGAAAAAAACTATAGATCAGTTAAATAATTTTAATCCGCAAACAATTTTCCTGTAGGGAGTTTTTGGAAAGTTTGCAAGAAAAATCACCAAGTGCATAGCTAAGTAAGCTACATCCAAGACCTTAGGACGAAACCTGAAGAAAAAACCTGATTACGATGCGTGTCCGGTGTCATACGTTAAGCGACAGATCCGTAAGGAGTCGCTTGACGTATGGAACCGGAGATACTCGTACAAATCAGAGGATAAGGCAGCCGTCACCAAAAACATTTTTTCCAGACGCTATAGAGGCGTACAAAATAGTTAGGAAAGTCGAGCACACAAATGTACTCACACAGGGTATTCACGGGCCACGGTGGGTTCTCAGAATACCTAACTCGGTTTAAGTGTAAGGAGAACCCATCGTGCATCTGTGAACCTGACGTGGAAGAAACTGTCCCGCATATTCTTTTTGAATGCCCAGTGTATGGTCTCGAGAGATACGAGGCCTCAAACTTAATAGACTGCGACTTAAATGCCAAAAACGCAAATAGTATTATCTCTAACAAGTGTATGAGGCCAATGTTCCTCAAATATTGTACAAAAATAGCAAATAAAGTTATAAAAAGTAATAAATAAAGTTAGATAACAATATGATTTATGTATATTATTCAATATATATAAAATGCATATTAATATAATTTAGAGGATAAGATTTTAGATATAATACAATAAATATAGGACTAGGTTAATGTACTTGTTATAAATAGGATAATAGGATATAAAAAACTACTTTATGATAATGCGACCGCTAAATTGTATATATTGTGCCGCCGAGATCCTGTAAAAATATTATGTAAACAAACTTATTAAAATAGAATTAGAAATATTGTAACCCAAATTGGGAGATTATTAAAGTAAATAAAATGTACCCAAACCATCCCATCCCTATAAGAATAAAAGAAAAAGAAATAGATAACAGAATTAGAATAGTCCAACATTGGCATCCCACCAATGGAAGTATGGAATGAAAGAAATAATAAAAGATGACTAGAAAGAAAGAGCAAATTGCAAAAAAGGACTCCGACCCCCATGTCGGAGGGCAAAGTAGGCTAGCTCGCGGGCCGGACCTCAGCGTCCAGACAGGAAAAAAAAACGCCTTAGGACGACCTTAAAACTTCCACTTTTACAAAAACACATTTTCGTAGGTAAATTGAAAAACTTACATCTGTATAACAGTAGCGTGTTATTATTAGCCAAATACAATAGCTGCTGCGAACATAATTCCGGATCTAACGCTTCTATAAAGAGATTCTGATCAAAGGCTTGTTTATAAGCAGGCACATTCATTTCCAAATAAGCGCTAGCACACCCCCAAAAAAGGGCTAAATATAAAAATTTCAACTCCATTTTTCACTAATTTGCTGTTAGCAGTTCAAAGATATAATAATAATGAGGTAGTATACTAATTTCTTTCTGTGATTTTTATATCTTATCAGGTTATCGGCTAAACATATAACTGAAATTCGATAAATAAAGTATTTTGATTTCCGATTTCCGAGACAAGGAATGATGGCGATACTACACTTAGATTACACATTGCTCAAGTGAAGGGATGGATTAGGGTTTGGGCCCTCAGGTTAAGGATGAAATTATAACTAAGAAGAAATATACTGCGTATTTTGTTATGTACGACAATCAATGAAAACACGGGTAGGGCTATTGTTGTAAACATATTTTTTTCAAATTTTTTACCATGTACATTTTTATATGTTCAATCAACCTTCATATCAAGTCCTAAAATATCGATAAAACAGCCGGTATAAAATAAGTAAACAAATCATATTCATTCATCATGTAAGTACCTGTTAAACTGACTAAGCGGCATCGTCGCAAAGGCTGATTTACGTTATAAATTGTTTATTGAAAATGTATCGATTACGGAATAAATATTAAACCCACCTTTAAACTCAGTTGATACGATTCCGGATGTGTGTATTAAATTAATGTCGTACATAACAAAACAGTTTGTTTAGATAGATTATGGTCGAGATTGAGACAAAGGCTACTTTTACCCGCCTGCGCAGAAGGAAGGTAATGTTTGTATTGACAAACCACGCGTGCGAAGTCGCAGGCGGATCAGTTAATTAATTCTCACTTGTTTTTTCATACATAAATTGATAATTTGATCAAACTCCGACAACCAAAAACTGAAGCGGAGGGGCCTCCTGTAAACAAAACTCAAAGGCCCCTTTTTGAACCGTAAAAACGCGAGTCCTTACTCCGACACTGGTAAAAAACAACTACTTAGATGGCTATCACTAATCTTATCCAATTTAAGTAAATACCACTTTAAAGTCAAATAAAATAAATAATTTGTTGTTCTCGGTAAGATAAAAGCATACCTATGAATTTATAAGATACTGTATAAATATTATTGCTAATACATACATTACGCATTAAGTAGTAATAATATATATATTATATAGATATATATATATAGATAATATTATTTTCATTGAATCTCAGGATTTACTGCAACTTAGAACATAGACAATCAAGTGATTTATGAGTAGCCCCCCCCTGTTTAATTAAAAATTTAATTTCATTAAATAATTAATGTAAATCTAGACTGTATTTTTTTGTGATAAGCAATCGAGAATTTGTCAATAATCGCTATTGTAAAGAAATGTATAATGTCTAGGCTATTATTAGTCACAAAAAATACTTTTTTGTAATAATCCATTTGTATAATCCAATCGAAAATGTATCTAAGATAAATAGGTGAATGTTTGTGCAGTAATTTATTTAGAGCAATTTTGGTAATGGAAATGCTTTATCAATCAATCAATCAATTCATTTATTTTCAGATGTCAAAAATCCATATTTGTTAGTAAAAACTTAATTATACATGTCAAATGGTTAGTACATGTGTGACATAACAACAGTTGAATAACAATATAATATGTCAGAAAAAAAATATGTGGTATGTGAGCATCTAGTGTAGGTACTGCGCATGTACCATACAATAATGGTTTAGATGCTCACAGTCGAACCTGTTTGCGAACGTACTCAGTATACCGTTGGAGCTGGCCCGAATTCTGCGCCCCAGGGATGTGCACCGCTTGCGCATGGTACTGTAGAAACAGTCCACTCGCGCCTCGGCGAACATCCCCGACGCGCTGCAGAACCGGGGCAGCCCAACCAGCACCCTGAACGCGTTGTTGTATTGTACGCGTAGGGCGCTGTACTGTTTTTGCGTATACTCGTAATTAACCCACAGGCTGCTCGTGTATAAGCTAGTACAGTAGGCTCGGAATAGGCACATTTTTACATCAGTGGAGCAACGAGCAAACCTGCGGGCAATCATGTTTGCTCTTACAGATAACGCCCTCCGCTCCCTCTCAATGTCTACATCGTCTTTCAGGTCAGAGGTTATCCAATACCCAAGGTATTTAAATTGATCAACTCGCTTCAGCGGCGAACCATACAATTTGATGGTAGGTATTAGCGACGGACATTGGCGACCCCTGGCCTGAAAGACCATGCATTCACTCTTTTTTACATTGTATTGTAGACCATGAAGTTGCGCATATTTTTCACAAATGCCTAACATTCTCGTTAAGCCACAGACTGAGGCGCTCAGCAGCGCCATGTCATCAGTGTAGCTAATATTATTGACCGCTACTCCGTCAATATGGCATCCGACACGCGCCCTGCTAAGCTCCTCTTTCAGTGCGTTCACATACAGGTTGAAGAGCTTGGGTGAGGTGAGCCCCCCCTGCCTCACCCCGCACTCCAAACTGTACGGCTCCGAGTAGGCGCCCGACCATCTCACAACGTTGACATGATGTTGGTACCAAAACTTGAAAATACTTTGTACGTCATCAGGTAGCTTTATGTCTTCCAATTTCTGCCACAAGATGTCGTAATTCACCAGGTCAAATGCCTTCGAGAGGTCGAGGAAACACGCATAGATGGGTGTTCGTCTCTTAGTGTAGTATTTAACAGTTTGCTTTAGACTCAATATAGCAGCTTCTGTTGAAAGGCCGATCTGAAACCGAATTGGTTATCATGTAATTGTAGACGTTGCTCTAATTGAGCACTAAGCAAACTGTCAAATACTTTCGCAACTACGGTGGCGAGTGAGATCGGTCTATAGTTGGACTTGTCACTTGTGTCACCCGTTTTGTTTCTCACGATTGGCACCACCACAGTTTTCATCATATCCGCAGGTAAGTATGAGTGTCTTACACATAGGGTGTAAAACATCGCCAGCACCCCGGTTAGGTGCGGGCCCGCATTCCTCAAATGTTCGATGCTGAGTCCGTCATGGCCTGGAGACTTACCGCGCGACATAGCCTTTACTGCCAACTTAACATCTTTAGCTGTAAATCTAGTACCTAGCTCCCGCCCACACGGCTCAGTCCCGTTCACCGACTGTGATGGCCCCAATGGCGATTTAACAGTAAAGTGATCTCTAAACATGTTCGCTATTCCCTTACAGTCATTAATACCATCCACACTCACAGGCAGGCCAGGCTTACTGTTCAACTTATTTGTGGACTTCCAAAAATTTCGAAAATCATGTTTTGAATATTCTGCTGTTATTTGTCCATTTTAAGCGGGTCACTATGCTTCTGACACCATTTTAAACGCGATTTAAAGATTTTGCGGCTTTCCTGCATTTCGTTAAACACGCGACCTTCTTTAGGTTTTCCATAGAGAACCCACATCTGGAAGTTTCACCTGGCCTCCCTGTGTGCTTCCCTCACATTGCAGTTCCAACCAGACACAGGTTTTTTCTTTTTAAATCTACTAACATTCAAATTATGACTTTCAGTCGCGGCCTTGTTCAAAACATTAACAATTTCAAAATATAATTGGTCAATAAAATGTCTATGATTACAATTTTTACATATAAAGTCAGCACAATTTACAAAAACATTCGGAAAGTCATTAATCTTAATTTTTCACGGCATAATTTACTGTACAATTCAATTTCTTCTGTTTTCCTTTCACCCCACACAACATTCATAACTTCATATGTTTATTTAAATGTTGCGTGGCGATTGTATATAATTAGAATTACTTAAAAAATATGATTTGGATCCGAACATATCAGAGTTCAATAGTATATTCGAATATGCATCTTACTTTTTGCTTCGTTCATAAAACAACACGCATTTTGATCGAAATAAAATATAGCCTTTAACACTCAGGAATAGTGTAGCTATCTATCAGTGAAATAATGTATGAATTGGTTTAGTAGTTTCTGAGATTTTCCTTTACAAACATACAGACTTACAAATATAAAACTTTACCTCTTTATAATTTAAGTACCTACCAATAGAAAAACCGAGCAAAAATTAAGTCTTTGTCGATATCACTTTTTGCAAAAATTGATGTTAAAGTGACGAACAATAATACTTGTGTTATAGAAATAGAAAGATATATAAAAATAAAAAAGGATTGTGTAGTTTTATGAAACCACGGTAAAAGTGAAACTGTTTCACATTATAGATATTTAACTAAAAATGTTCGTTGGCACAAATGAGTAATAGTCTATACACTACACGGTCAGCTGATGCGAACTATAGGCGCAGCCATATTGGCCTCGACTGCTCTGACGCGTGGCCGACCGTCACGCGACATGCAACACACAGACGAAAAAGTTTGAGACGATGTAATAAAAGTTTCACTTTTAAATTATTTAGTGTCCGTTTTTACATTCTATGAATACAACAGTTATACTCTAGTTGTTATGGAACCATGTCGCAATAAAGTTGACCTGTTGGACAAACGCATAGCTTCTGTCATTTACGTTGTTTAATGTAACATTGTTTAATGTGAATCATAAGGGATACGACAAGTATTTTCAATAAAATAATATATCTTGCCTGCCTTTAAACACTTTAACAGTATAAAGAACCGAGAGTCTTCTCAATTATAAATTCTTAGGAGTATATTAAAGTTATCTGTGATAATAAAGATTATCTACAGAGTGAATTTGTAAGCAGTCAAGTTTTAAGAAACGATTCTGCCCATATTCAGAACTGGGTTATTCTGGTTCTGGCAAAGCGGCCTCAAATTTGTCGACGATTTGCGAATTCACTCTGTAGTTGTATTGTTTAGATTTTAAATGATTAGGTTTAATAAGGGTTGATTTTATTAGTTCAATAAAAGTTACCAATATTTTGCCAAGGATGTGTTAATTTAAAATGGAGTATGGGTATTTAAATAAATATTTTGAAATAATATTATTCTTTTATTTACAACTAGCTGTTGCCCTCAACTTCGTACGCGTTACACTCCTAAATGTGTAGGCTTTGATTATATACTTGTCTAGATGACACATTGTACCGAAATGGCCCAAATAAAGTCTACTATATTTGGTAGACTCGCTTCTCACCTAAGTTAGTGTCATTTGAATCACTTAGGGATAACGTGCTCACGAAAAATAATTAATTATGCCGGTTTGTGCTGCCAAATTGTGTCGCAATTATGTGGGAAAACCGTGTAATAACATCAAGATCACTTTTCATAGGTAAGTTTTACCATTTATCCACTATCATTTGAAAAAACACGATTTTTTAGTTAGATTTTTTGTTTGTTACTCTGATTACCCGGTGTTGCCAGTTTATTACTAGGGAGATTTGGCGAAACTATGGGAGACAAATTACAAATATCATTAACATATAATTAACAACATTACATCTTGTAATTCAGAAAATTATGAAATAATATCAACCCTCAAAATGATAGACAAACATGTGAAACAGCTTATCTGTGAAACAATCGATCATTATTAAACAAAAAGAAGGTGGGTCGATGATTTTGATGACCAGTGTATGTTTGCGCACATACTTGTGCACTTTAATAAATATCTTGTGTAGTTGACTAATCTCCGTAAAAATTGGCTGCCGTGACCGAAATTCGATCAGCAGAATATTATTATTTAAAATATGACAGTATTTATTTGATCAGAAAATGATAACTTACATGTATAAAATAAATGAAATCTATGACGTCATGCACTGTATAGTATTTTTGTTAGTTCTTTCTAATATTTTGCGTTTCAGATTTCCTACGGATTCCGTACTAGCAAATCGCTGGACAGACATTATACAGCGGACACGAAATGAAGACCAGTGGAAACCTCACAAGACTTCAGTCGTGTGTTCCGAACATTTCTCTGATGATGATTTATATTTTACAAAAAAGGGATTACGACGTCTAAAGAATGGATCGGTACTCAGGCAATTAAATCAAACGAAATATTGCATTTTCATAAATTAGTTAGTGTTCGAGATGAGGGCGGCCTTGTATATGCTTCGGAAGATGCATTCAAAATTTGTAAGGCTTCTGAGTATGTAATTAGAGACTTTATAAAATGAGGCCATATAGTAACATCGTCCTCTATTTATGAACAGATATGTGTTAAAATAATTAGTCAGTTTATCGGTCATAATTATTTCAAAAATATCGGTGATTGTTGTCAAAATCACCAAACAAGCCTGATAAGAGTTATAATAGAAAAATATATGCAAATAAGATGTCACCATATTTGTAAATCGGATAACGTAGCCGAGGCAGTAAATCAAAAAGACAAATATTTTGAAAACAAACACAAAGAGATGGGTTTTAATATGGTTTTAATCTATAAATTACTGTTTTTTTAATGCATGTTTTGTTGTTACTAAATTAAATAAATAATATACAAAATGATTATTTTATTTAACCTTCATCTTCTTAAGTAATGGAGGAAAGGTAAGTTAATAATTTAGAGCAGGCATCCCTAAACACGCACACCTTGACAGTTTGACTACAATAAGTACACGAGCGGTACTCACACATAACACGCAATTGAAGACGGTTTTTGCGCGTCGTTTGTTTACATTGCTCTATCTAGACAAATATACACGGTGTTTTTTAAATCACTGTTTTCCCAGAACAAACGTTGTTCAGACCATGGTTTACAGTACCGGTTTATATAATCAAATAAAAAAAATACGTGTTTGGTTTTTTAAAAACACGAAAACTTTATGAATATTAAATGTCTGAACGAACGTAACTCTCTGCAACACAGACACAGCGGGCGCCCGGTGTAGATACCTAACCCCCGCACGCGCAAGATAAATAATTGTGTAATAGGTAGGTACCAGGGTCCCAATTCTACTAAACCTATTGTTTCACTTTGACAATGGTTTCGTCGAAAAATCACCACTAGATACCTTTTGGTATTCTACTAACACTATCTTTTTTTCAATGACCGCCGTTGCTATGACAATACAACCCCATTGAACATTTGGTAGCTTATGACAGGAATAACAATCATAATCGTTTAACAATGGGCCCCAGGTATCTAACAAAAGATTAGCTCCGTGTGCCGTTGACTCCAATTAAAATACAGTTACCTGTCAGTCACTGCCTACATAAATTGAAGCAAATGCTCAAAATGTCGTCCATTGACTTCGATACATAGGCGAGCACGTTTTTGTAAATTGTCTTTCAGTTTTCGTAGAATGTTTGTTTCGCGTCTTATTTTATCAAACGCACTCAATATTTTTTGTTTAAGTTGGTCTCTACTTGTGGCTTCATGAGTGTAAACCAGCCGTTTTACCTCCGACCACAAAAAAAAGTCTAGTGGAGTTAAATCGGGACTTCTGGCTGGCCATGCTACTGGACCACCTCTCCCAATCCACCTTTCACTAAATTCAGCATCCAAGTACGCACGTACTTGAACCGCATAGTGCGCAGGGCAACCATCATGCTGGTAGTAAAGTTCACGTAAATAAGCTAGGGGAACGGCTTCCAGTAGCTCTGGTAGTGTTGTTATCAGCATGTCCTAGTAGGTAGCACCATTTAAATTTCCTTCGATGAACACTGGCCCGATTATCACTTCATTGATAATGCCGGCCCATACATTTACACTGAATCTAATTTGGTGGGAGTGTTCCTTAATCAGATGTGGGTTGTTAAACGCCCAATAATGTTCATTGTGAATGTTAAACATGCCTACGCGCGTAAAGGTAGACTCGTCCATCCACAGAATGTTCACTTCAGGATTATTTAATAACCACATACAAAGAGAAATACGTTCTTGAGGGTCAGCGTCAAGGAGTGCTTGCATGCGACGAAAATGGAATGGGTGTTTTTCCATTCGATTCAGCAGGCGCCATACGTAGGATTTACTGACATTAAATCGCCTTGCTGCATCTCTGATACTATTCCGTGGCTTGCGTTCGAAATACTCAAGTATTCGTTCTTCGAATGCAGCTGTGTATTGTGGATGAATACCGCGTCCTTGGGCATGATTCGGCACTGTGAACTGGCCGTAATCTAACAGTCGCTGTGTAGCTGCCAGTATTGTAGCTGCCCTGGGAATTTGCGGGTTCAAAATCCCTTGCCTTCGCAGCGCCGCTAAATGACTTGGTTCAGCGTACAGGCGCCTAGCTTCCGCCAGATTGTCTCCAGCAATTGCGTAAAAACGCACCATATCTAACCACTCGACATTTGAGTAGTTTGTAGCACTCATTTTCACTTCGATGCGCGTGGAGCCGTGCCATGCAGAGCGGGAGCGGCATACGTTCGGCGCAGAAAACGGTAAGCGTGGTACTGGCTGGTCGGCCGTCGAATGCGCTCTGCGGGACCTCCCGACACGCGCCCCCCACCCCCAGCAGGGCACTGACCCCCTGGTCAGTGCCCCGCTGTCCGGAACCGATTTGAGTTAGTGGTGTGCGCGTACGTCGCTAGTTGCTATGTTGCTGTGTGCTATGTCATGGTTAAAGTTTGAGCATCTTCAGACTTATTTGAAAACACCTAGATTTTTTTTTAAATAACGTATTTATTGCTATAAACCGGTAGATTATGATGATCTGAACAACGTTTGTTCTAGGAAAACAGTGATTTAAAGGACACGGTGTATAATCAAAGTGTGTAGGTAACTTAGAAATAAATCTAAACTCCCTGTTGCAATTTGACTTGACTCCCCATTTTTAGTCCATGCAAACTGATTTATGGGATAAATGGTAGCCTATGTGGTAATCCAGGTTATAATCTAGGTATATACCAAATTGCATCGAAATCGGTTTAGCAGTTACGACGTGATTGAGTAACAATTTATTAATTATAATTTGGAGCCTGTATTGTCCCACTGCAGGGCAAAGGCCTCCCTTCAACAAATTGATTGAGTAACTAACAAACAACTGAATAAACAAACATCCAATCCTTCACATTTATAATATTAGTGTGATAGTGTGATTTATGATTATTGTATTGATTTTAAACATGAAAATACATTATTTTTACCTATTACCGGCAATTTCCTATCAGTTAAATCTTTTTAGTATATTTATAAAAATGAAATTGTGTCTCTAAGGCCGGCTTGCATACGGATCCCTAAACGTATTTAGCGACTAAATATGTTTAAATTTGACGTATTTGTATGACTTGACAACTTCTTAAATAATATTTGATCGAGCGAAACGAGATCTCTAAATCAACTTGGGCATATTGGCGTTGTATGTATGTATGTATGTTTGTTTGTCCGTGGATAACTTTCGAAGCGTTTATCCAATCATCGTGAAATTTGATATATAGGTAGTGATGGCACAATTTTGGTGTGACTGAATGAGCTAAAAATGTGGGGGCTTTTTTCAGATATTGAGGTGAGGAGAGGGGGAAAAATAAACAAAATGGGACTATCCAGTCAAGTGGCATGTCTAATAAAAGGTCTTTGTGAGTATATTTAGCTTCCGTTTTTATTTTTAGTTTAAACATTGTAGTTTTTAAGTCATAATAAATACTGAACTTTGACAAAATTCACAGGGGTCTCGCGAGATCTCAGTTCGGGGCGAACCACTAGTTACAAATAACTACATTAGATTAGAGGATAACCTTATTTGTAAGGTGTGTCTGGGACTCACATTAGTCGATGTTATAGTTACGTAACTTTTAAACAAGCAAGACAACATAGTACTCAAACCACTTGTGACACCTGCTATGCAAATTACTACTAAATATATTATGTAGTTGTATGAATTGACAGCGGCTCATCACCCGTCGATCTTCCCACACGTGTGTTTCGAGGACTTAGCGCGAGTGAGATGTGCGACAGCGCGACCTTCATGCGTATGAGTATGCTGGCCTTCGAGGTTGAGGCATAGCAGTGCGGCATGCGGCTAACTTCGTTGAGTAAATGAGTCAATACATGATGATAAGTTTGTATCTAGTGCAGTAAAATGAATTTAATATATACTGGCTTAAAGATTAGTTTTGTATGTTTCGCTTTCGAACGCGCGGTTGATCTCGCCGTTCATGCCATTTTGAACCTTCCCGTCGTCTCCGGTTAGTGTCACCTTTGGTGGTGGTGGTCTTCTGGGTCCTAGAATTAAAGAACATTGTTATACAAGGTCTGTAAGCGATCTATTGTACACCCGAGATAATTTGGCATACATTCGAACGAACGCGAGCGAGTACACCCGAGTGTAATTCATAACTTTTCATCACGAATGTGAAGAAATTCAACAAGTTTTTTTATAACAGTTTGTTGGTGAAAAGAAAATTAGCAATCCCGGTACCAATTGCTACTAAACTTTGTCTCCGTAAAGGTTTTACATGGAAACAAGGATTGGTCGTGGAGGTTGTATTTCTATTAAGCATACTCGTAGTATGGATGTAGGTCACTTTTATTTTTTAATAGAAATAAGTATTTGTTATGTAGATTGTTAATCATTTTAGCATTTATGAATGCAATGAGCCCATTCTATTTGCAAATTTACTTATGACCCTAGGGCGGGTTATCGCATTTACGCGCCAGTTCACAATGACATAATTTCCAAGCATGAGTGATGAAAATAAATAAATAATACATTTCGCACTGCTGACTTTCAAGCTCAAGCAATCAGCCAATTGTATGTGACAAACGGCGATGCCCTTGGCATTTGAGACATTGACTTACTGATTTCAGTTAGCCACTAAATAAGAAAATGTTTTTCAATAGATGCTATATTACAAGAGTTTATTGAGGAAGAAACTTAGACAACGTTTAATTTTATAGTTGTTTTTAATTACTGCATGGCATACTTCTCAAGTGTCACTTTAATCTCAATATGGTCACCTAGTTAGAGAAAACCATTTCCTTGCCCTTAAAGGTATAATATGTTTGAAACTCCATTAAACTTAATTTTAATGACCTACTATATGAAAACAACATATTTTGAGCAATAAACGATTGAGTATTGACTAAACACGAGTTTTCTTGGTATTTACCACATATTCCTGTTTATTAAAAACGTTGTTCAGTAGATGTACTAAACTTACCACCGCCCAATGCGAGCTTTATTAAAGTAGAGCAAGGCGCGTCGACGAGCATCGTCAGTATGTAAGCCACTATCGCAGCCAGTGTGAAGTCAGATAGAAACGTGTATAGCTAGAAACAAAGCGACAATGAAATTTTACTTAAACTTTCGTGATTTATTTCAAACTATTATATTATAGGGAATTCTCACCCCGATGAAGGTCGATAAACCCCGTATTTATAAGAAAATTAAATTTTCTGATTGAACATACTCACGGAAGACTGAACATCGAAGTATATTGGCGACAATGAAGTAGAGTTTACTACGTAAATCAACGGATAGTGCACAATGTACATTCCGTAGGACAGACGGCCTAGCACCTTGAAGCATTGGAGTGATAACACCCAGTTTATTGGACCTGGAATAAAATAAACAAAATGATTGAAAACTAATTAGACAACTCAACATTACGACGAGAGACAGCGCGGTCAATAGTTATAAATAACAAAGTAAAAATATTAGAAATAAATACTAGATTTGCAACGTGAAATTGTTATAACTATAACAAAAAAATATACAGGTTGTCCCAAAAAATAGTGTCAAGCGAAAGTCCAGAGATAGAAACACCCCTTGCGGTACCCGAATCACCCCCATGTATGTTCCGCAATTTTTTATAGTTTTCGAGTTATGAATTTTTTTCCGAATTTTTGAAAATTATTGACTTGAACAATTTAAAAAAATTAAAAAAAAAAAAGTAGATAACTTTCTTGAGATTTTTTTTTTGCTACTGAAATTTTTGTTATACATCACTATCTAGATGTACCATTGCTGAACGGAAGGGAACTTATCTCCACAACACCGGTATTTACCTAGGGTGGAGGTTAGTACACTACAAAATTTGCACCCATGTGTTTAACTATATAGGAAATAAAATATACAATAAAAACGGTGTCGAAGTGTACTAATGTAGACCTTTCATATGACGTCTCACTTGACCTAATAGTGTCTTTTTAAAGTTTTTCAACCCAATATCTCAAAAACCCCCTCACATTTTTAGCTCATTCAATCACGATGATCGGATCAACGCTTCGAAAAAAAAACAAAATTTTATCAAAAAACGAGGCGCTTCAGCCGGGTTATTCGGCTTATTTTAGAGGGGAAAAATGCTACTAAGAAACTTCCCGCTGGTCCCCAGTAGGGACAGGGACAGGAGATCAGCAGGAAGTTCCTTAGTTTAATCTAAATTATTTTATAATATAATTACGACAGGTGTCTGCTAAATAATATTTAGATTATTTAGCAATGGAGTAGGTTTGAATGAGATCTACATTTTGGATGACATCTATCAAACTTTAAACAACCGTATCTCGGAAACTAGACGTTCTAGGCTAGCGGTGTATTGAGACAAGGTATGAATGATATCTAGATTTGGGATGGCAGCTGTCACTCCAAATCCATCTTGCTGGGTCTTACAGCCCTTACGGGAGCCGTTAATGATGCGCCAAGCACCTATCGATAACACTAATTACCAGTAATTGTATTGAAAAGGAAACATATAATATGGTTATTGGTTGGCCCCGTCTGCCGCGATACTTCGCGTAAACTATATTTAAAAAATAAGTATGTAATGACAAGTTCAAACATAAATAAACATAATTGCCCGCTTATAACAAAACAAGGCAGTTAGCAGTGTGAAGGAAGTAGGGTTAAGTAGTAAGTTCATAGGGTTAAAATCGCCTTTGTACATGCCCTCTATTTATGTATTTTTTAATGTATTTTCTTGTGTACAATAAATAATAACAGAATAAAAAGGTATAAGTTTCATGTAAGTACTACCTACATTTTAACAATATTTTAAAATCCCACTTTGGACCAGCGCGGCATTATCCTTAACATGGGGATTGAAATCTAACACATGAGGTTTCCGTGCCAATATTGTTAGTCACACTGTTAACACTGCCATCTTTTACAACATGATAGAACTACGTTCACGCCCGTTTTCTGTAGAATTTTAGGTTCATACTACGTTTGCATTTAGTCTCATAACGATATAGTTCTATGAAGTAAATATAGATGGCGCTGAGAACATTCTTTTAAAAAGTAACTATCTTTGTTTATTGTGTTGTGAGTTTAAATGTATTATTAAATCATATGAAATTTATTTATCAAATCAGACAATAGTTTACAAGTCCATTTGTGAAAGGTTAGGTAATATAAACTTAAATACCATCTAAGTTAGTCCCTACCCAATAGCTATATAGGCTATTTTGGTCTAAGAGCCGGTGGAGATCGACCTTCACCGATCTGATAACCAGATGAGACATAATTTTTATCAAATATAATTTATAAACAAATATGCTTATAATTACTTGCCTGTCTAAAAGTGCTCATGGCTATTTTTAATTAAATTAACTTCAATATATTTTTTTTCATCACTTTCATTCTTTTGATAACCAAATGAATTTTATTTTACTGTTAGTTTTTAACACACAGAATATGCCTCAGTAGGCTTGCCTACTCATTTCTGTGTATAGCTACCTGGCAAGCCGATGTGAACAGGTAAGTTAATATAGGTGACTCCATCGTTCTGCTAACTTATCGAAAGTTATATCAAATTTTTGATTATTTTATTACAAAATTAGTCATATAGACATGCCTGCAAAAAATCATACTTAAAGTACTGTTGCCTAGCTAAAAACTTTTAGAGTTTTAGCCATCTGATAGGTGCGAGAGAGAAAGTAGAGCGTCCGAAGTCCGTGTGGTAGAACAGGACACAACATAGCAGCTGCAAGCTACCTGACCGTTGAATGTATCCGAGTGCGTATCATAATAGGTATGTATTTGCAAAAATAAATGTATGGAAGTATTTTATCAGTTATCTAATTTCCGAGTTTGTGGCGAGTTTGTGACTTGCGAAATATGAAATGTCCAGCTTATTCATTGGGCAAAAATTTATTTTTTGTTAGGTGGGTGCAGACCGCATATGATCGGTCACTCTGGAAAACTACGAGGGAGGCCTCTGCTCAGCAGTGGACATCCTGTGCATGATATGACGATTCAGGTGTTAGTAGAGGTACGCGAGGAGCATCCCTTGTATTAGGTTGGGGAAAAAGTTTCTTCGTATTTTTTAAGAAAATTCACAACATTTTTTTATACATATAGTTTATTTACATTTAACTAAAGTATGTAGGAACCATTTTGTTCGATAACTTTTTGCCATCTTGTAGGTAGGGGCATGATCCCATTGCTATAGAAATTTTGGGGCTTCTGATCAAAATACCGCGACAAGTGGTTTTGGCAGTCCTCTCGTGATGTTAACCTGACACTGCCTAAAGAATTCTGAAGAGACCGAAACAGGTGGAAATCTGAAGGTGCAAGGTCAGGACTATACGGCGGATGCATTAACACCTCCCAGCCAAACTCTCTTAATTTTTGCTGAGTGGCTAAAGATGTGTGAGGTCTAGGGTTATCATGATGAAAAACCACACCCCTTCTGTTGATTAATTCCGGCCGCTTTCTCTCAACTTTTTGCTTTAATCTCATCAGTTGTTCGCAGTAAAGTTCAGAATCGATTGTCCTGCCTGGTGGTAATCCACTTATGACAATTATTCATTATGAGCTATTAAGCTCATAATGAATAATGCCCTTCCAATCCCACCACACACACAGCATCACCTTGTTGCGAGTTAACCCGGGTTTCGCCACAGTCTGTGAAGCCTGACCGGCCTTTGACCACGACCTTTTTCACACGTTCTTATCGTACGTGATCCACTTTTCATCACCAATTATCAGCTTCTTCAAAAATGGTTCGGTTTCATTACGTCGCAATAACAAATATGATAATCACAAATGAGTACACGGTTCATTAGGTTTCTTCCAGTGAGCACGTGGGGTACCCAAATATCGAGCTTTTTTGTGTACCCAGTTTTTTTCAAATGCGCCAAAACTGTTTTGTGGTCATTTCCCAGTTCTTTAGCTACGTCGTAAGTACTGACATGCCGATCTTGTTCCACTTTTTCAAAAATGGCATCTATTTTATCCGTAATAGTGCGACCAGAGTGACGTGCATCTTTGACTTCTAAATTTCCGGATTGAAAACGCTTAAACCAAATTTGTGTTACCCTCACAGACACTGCACTAGGTCCATAAACATTGCAAATTTTTTTCGAGGCTTGCGTTCCATTTTTATCTTTTTTGTAGTAAAATTTTAAAATGTATCGAATTTCTTCATTAGATTCACTCATCTTTACAGTATGAAAAACAAATAAAACTCACACATTTTCCTAATTTGAATTTGGAATTATCTTCTTTAAAATTTAAACTTTGAATGATACCAAAACCAGCCAGATACAAATAGTATAGCCAAATATATTTTATTACAAGTTCATACATACTATAATGCGAAAAGACTTTTTCCCCAACCTATTATGTAGGTAAGGATGTAAAACTGAAAAATCCTAACAAAAAGCCTGATTTCTATAAAAATGTCCTAACATTTATGCCGCGACATATTATACAGTATTATAATACTGTACAATTATTATAATACTGTACAATTATTATAATACTGTACAATTATTGTAATACTGTATAATTATAATTACTAGTGGTTCGCCCCGAACTGAGATCTCGCGAGTCTACCATATAAACAAAAAAAATATTATTCGTAATCTTTGGCTATCAAAACAGTGCCACGAAATAAAAACCAAAATACTTGACCTACAGTTTCATTAAAATTACAGGTAACGGGAGTTCTGATTTCAGACTTTTGCCTATATTTGTGATACTTAAGCTTTAGGCATAGCAAATTACAGCACTGTGGGGTCACTAGTGTACCCTGTGAATTTTGTCAAAGTTTAGTTTATATTATGGCTAATAACTCAAAAACTACAAAAACTTTACTAAAAATAAAAACGGGGTCAAAATGTGCTAATAAAGACCTTTCATTGGACGTCTCACTTGACCGAATAGTGTCATTTTTATTTTATTTTACCCCTCTTCAACCCCAATATCTCAACAACTCCCTTACATTTGTAGCTGATTTAGTCACACCAAAATTGTGCCATCACTACCTACCTATGTATAAAATTTCACGATGGTCAGATCAACGCTTCGAAAGTTATTCTCGGACAAACAAACAAACATATATACATACAACGCTGATTTGCCCATGTTCAATGCCAAACCTCCTGACATTTTCAAAAATCCATGACATAAAAATAAACATGTGTTACCAGATGTCAGGACAAATCCTGACATCTGATAACCCCTTCTTGTAGGTGAATATAGCTTTGGCACACAGCGCTGTACGAGCTGAATTGCACTGTAAGCTCCAGTAATATGTAAGTGACTTTTATAGATGCTATTTGTTTACCTCCATATCCAGTAGCGCATGCGAATATGATCCACCCTATAGCCAGCGCCCAGGCTGGTCGCATGTACGAGTTGATAAGATTGTCTATCAGCTGATTGTTCCAAGTTGTTTGCATTATAGGGTAATGTAGTCCTGTGATCAGGCCTAGAATGGCGATGGTGCACGCCCAGAGTATAAATGTGTAGATCTGAAATATTTTAATCGTGTTTTTTTATAATGAAAGAAGATTTATGAGTAGTAAAGTTCCTTGGGAAAGGGCTCGCCCGGGAAAGTAGTACCAACATACCTAATAAAGCCAAAATGATAAAAATGACACGGAAAAGATATCTTCATTTTGCTATTCTTCTTTTTGGTTTTATTAAAAGTCGAAAGCCTGAGTACCTTTTCAATAAACTGGGTTAGTTTCGAGATGGAAACAAGTATAACACAAGAGCTGCTTTTCAACTTCTACTGTCAGCACCATGTAATGCATGGTTCTGCAGCCTTCCATGGCAGCTTCCGCTATGCCGCTACCAGGTGTTGAAACACTATCCCACCACCTCTAAGAAATATAAATAATGTTAACGTGTTTAGGTTAAAGTTAAAAATCCATGTTTTTACCCTACAAATCAGCCAACCAAGGTAGCTATAGTAGAGGCAGATCTCTCTTTCTCTCTCACTATCCACTCACATTCCTCTGTCGTCACTCTATTATTATTTACTAGCTGATCCGCCCCGGCTTGGCACAGATTATTAATAAATGTATGGAGTCAGTCATGGATTGTATGACTTTTAAATTTGCGATCTAGAAGATGCTAGAGGTATAATGTAAATGCTGTAATTAATGTAATGTCAGGGTGTCCGTGAGGTCAGCACTGGCCTCAGCAGAAGACCAGCGCTGCAGTATGGCAACATGCTGTAGTTAATGCTGAGCTGAGGACACTTTCACCACCACCGATATAATTTTTAGTTAGTTTATAATTTTAGTAAGTTTATTAATAGTGTTTTCTTTGTATCATTTGTTTCTATGTCCGTCCATATGTGGTGGTCTGAATAAATATTTTTCTTCTTCTTCTTCTTCTATACCTATTTCTGTTGCCAAGCAGCAATGCTTTGTTTTGGTTTGAAGGGTTTTAGTTGCCGGTGCAATTACAGGCACATAAGGCAACACCTGTATGCCTCAAGTTGATGGACACAGGGCGTGCAGTACTAGGTAATACGTTGTTATAGGCGATGGTTATCACTTAACATCAGATGGGCCATAAGCATGTTCCACCTCCAAGTCGTATAAAAAAACAAGACCAAATTTAATTGAAATCAGTCCAGCCGTTTAGTCACGAAAATTTAACATACAGACGGTCAAACAGAGTTACAATCGAATTTATAATAAAACAATCGATTTTTGTCACGTACCTTAGGAATAAAAATCTTCTGTCCTCGATATAAATTCAGAATGTACCCGTAGATCATACCAACGAAGAATGGAGATGAACGACACAGCGTATTCACATAGTAATACGTAAGGTACTTGACTTTGTCTTCGCCGGATCGGCTGAAAATAACAACAATTCAATTCAATTTGAGATCATTACATCTGGTATAGGACGTCCACTGCTGAACATGGGTCCTAGAGTTAAAACCCATATTGATGGGTTTAACTCAGGATGAAAAGAATCTTCAAAATTGGTTCACGCAGTAAATAAACCGATGAATTCTGAACCTCCTCTTTTTTTTAAGTCGGTTAATAATAGTGTTTATAATCATCTAATTAATCGAGCGAAGCGAGATCTCCAAATCAACTTGGGCAAATCGGCGTTGTATGTATGTACGTATGTTTGTTTGTCCGAGGATAACTTTCGTAGCGGTTATCCGATCATCATGAAATTTGGTATATAGGTAGGTAGTGATGACACAATTTTGGTGTGACTCAATGAGCTAAAAATATGGGGGGGTTGTTGAGATATTGGGGTTCAAGAGGGGTAAAAAAAAATGAAAATGAGACTATTAGGTCAAGTGGGACGTCAAATTAAAGGTCTTATTTAGTATATTTAAACCCCGTTTTTATTTTTAGTTTAATTATAGTATAATTAGTTTATTGTAGTTTTTGAGTTATTAGCCATAATAGAAACAAAACTTTGACAAAATTCATAGGGTACACCAGTGACCTCACAATGCTGAAATTTGGTATTCGTGTAGCTTTAGTGTCACAAATGTAGGTAAAAGTCTGAAATCCAGAATAAATGCCATTTGTACACAAAAAAAAAATCAATTATCAAGAACCCCCGTTATATCTAATTTGAATGAAACTGTAGGTCAAGTAGGTTGGTTATGCATTTCGTGGCACCAATTTATTAGTCAAAGATTAAAGCCGTCATGCACCACATGATCACTTTAGCGACTAAACATGTTTAAATTTGAACTATTTGTATGATTTGACCACTCCTTAAATTATATTTAGCCACAAAATACGTTTAGGCATCGTTGTGCAAGTCGCCCTAAGAATAATATTTATTTTGGGGGATTCGCGAGATCTCAGTTCGGGGCGAACCACTAGTATATAAAATTCTCGTGTCACAATTTTTGTAACAAAACTCTTGCGAAGCGGCTTGATCGATTCTTATTAAATTTTTTATGTATATTCGGTAGGTCTGAGGACGTAAACTATTTTTCATACCCCTATGTGATAATGATGGTCCACCCTAAAAATTTACTATATTATTTTTTGGACAATTTTTTTTATTATAATTAGTTTATGATTTGGAAATAAAAAATACATTATTATCATAAATTTTCACTCTTCTACCATCAAACCCTATTTAATAATATAGATATAGAATATAGAGATAGACGATTAAAGTACGCGCACAGAAAAGGACATTGGAAAAAAATGAATTTAACTTAGCTTAGCAACATAAAATTTATTGATTCGCAGGCGCTACGAAATTCGCGGGGTCAGCTTGTATCTACATATATATTATTACGTGATTTATAACAGATACTGAGGTCTAAAGTCTCTATTAGGTGTATAAAAATCAAGCTCCTGAGTCAATGCTACAAAAAAATATGGGCAAATTTAATTTCGCGAAAACTTGTAAGTACCAAAATTTAGCTTAATGTTTAACTTTTTTAATTATTCGAATTTTTTTTTACTTCCACCTTGTTTTTAACCAAAATTGATAATTCTAGGTAAACCGGAAGTACCCTATAGGTGTTGGGTCGAAAGCCTATAAGGTAGTTCCCGTCGACCTAGAATCACGAAATTTGGCTAGGTACAAATAAAGCAGCATAAATAAAGGAAATATTAAAAAAAACATGTTTTTTTGAAAATTAAAGGGTGTTAAAGGGTTTGAAAATTAAGATAGTCCTCTGAGTTGTATGGACGCTCATACAATTTAGAGGACTAGCTTAATCGGCACCAACCTCAAATAAGGTGAATAAATATAATTGTGCTATTATAATGGGTAGGTACGGAACCCTCGGCGCAGGAGTTCGACTCGCACTTGACCGGTTTTTTATTTAAGCTTATTGCGCGCACGAAGGAATGTGATATTTGGTATAGTTAAAGTTTATATGAAGGAGTGCAGAAACCTAAAATTGAGCAAAATAAATATATGAATTACCGTCCAATTTTGAACACTATACACTAGAAACTTAACTAGTTGCCAGTGCACAGGGGTCGAAATTGAACGAAGGCATAAATACTCACGAAGGTATAGCCAGACCAGCTTGGAACTCCATTATAAAGTTATAAACACTCGATCCAACCAGTGACATGATCAGACCAGCGAATATAGAGAGCCAGGCAGATATCTTACTCTTTCCAAGCACCCAGTATAAAAAGAGAGGAGAGATGATGTAGAGTTGAACGTCGATGGCTAAGTACCAGCTGTGTGATAGACACTGAAACAAGACATTTTAAAATTACTAGCTTACGCTCGCGGTACGCGTGTCAATATAAAGTAGCCTATGTCTCAATCCAAGCCTTAATCTATCCATATTATATCAAATTTCACCGAAATCAGTTGTGCCCTTTAGCCGTGAAAACGTAACAATTAAACAGACATACAGAGTGACTAGAGCCTGTAGTACAATTGTCAGTGCATCCTCGTATCAAGAGGAAGTTTGCGGGTTCAAGTCCCATCCAGTTTGAAAGTTTTTAAGTTGGTTTTAAAAATCTCAGACTTTCGAATTTATAATATGAGGGTCGATACTTCTTTAATCCTCCTCTACTTCTAGCAATCTGAACCTTGCATTGAGCCTGGCATTGTTTGGTGGTTGCTTTGCGCTTCGCAAGAGTGGAATCGGCCCAGTAGCACTTCTATGCATTGAGCTGATTGAATTATTTGAGGTATCAAGGTTTCATTCGTTTGGTGTAAGATTTAAGTTAATATTGGCACCTCTAAGTCACGTTGTTATCGGCAGTAACAAATGCTGCGCGTTTCAGTGCGTGATATCCACTCGAAAACCTTTCTACCCCAACGGCAGTGCCGGATTAACCACGTAGCAAGAGTAGCAATTTATACGGGGCCCGAGCAAACGGGGGCCCCGCGTATCCTAACCCGCCTTCTACCTCCGCCACTTTATACGATCAATGGCGCATCGATATAATTTTTATGTTTGTTTAAAATTAAATACAGGTTTAGTTTCTCCATATATTCTAGTAAATGTGGAACTAGATTATTGAGCTCCACATTAGAATATATTATAGAGAAACTAAACTTATACAGGTTGTCTCAATAAGAGACACTACTACTACACTATACACTAAACCCGCACACACACACACTACACACTTACACACACTACTACACACACCACACTTTAGTTATATTTAATTTTAAACAAATAAACAAATTCTTATCGGTAAGGTTTATGAGGAGGGCGTTAATCCCTGTGACACAGTATTTTACTCCTGCGGGTGTCATCGTTTTCATTTTGTTTCTGTATACTGTCTAATAAAGAAAACGTTTAAATTCCTATCACAAATAGGATTTCACAAAAAATTACGACTAAAATACATTAATTTAATATCCCAAGTAGCCTACTGCTTTTTCAGCTTGCTAATCCTATTAACTTTGTTAGTGCCTTTGGTTTGTCTACCAGTAGGTTCTAATCTAATCTAGAGGAATTACCACGGATTGAACCTATGACTTAAAAACGACCACAGACGAAAGCAGGTCCAGAGAGGCGACCAGACCGTTCGACATTACATCCTATGAGGACAACGTATGATCTGCAATAAAATAACTGTCAACAAAGCCAATGTGACGCCAATGCAGGTTTAATGGCTATAAACCAGCGCTGAGCAATAAGTTTATTGTTCAGCATAATGCTGAGCCATTCCCCTTTTTTGGCACAGGGCTCATAGTGACTGGGTACGTATTTTTAGTATTATTTATTATTTTTTGTTTAACAAACGTGTTTTTAATTGTCTGTATTTTATTTTCTTCATTTAATTGTCTGTCTTTACTTATCCACTGTATGTAGTTTCTGTGTGTTTGTTACTTGGGTCGAAATAAATGTCTATATCTAATATATAAAATTCTCGTGTCACAGTTTTCGTTGCCATACTCCTCCGAAACGGCTTGACCGATTTTGATGAAATTTTTTGTGCTTATCCGGTATCTATGAGAATCGGCCAACATCTATTTTTCATCCCCCTAAATGTTAGGGGTAGTCCACCCCTAAATTTTTTTTTTTATTTTTTAAACAAAATTTTTAATTTCTATTTTTTTATGATACAACATACAAAAATACATACAATCCTCAATTTTCACCCCTCTAGGATCAACCATTATTTTTTAATAGCCATTTTAGTAATTTAATCATTTTTCAACCCGATTTATAAGGCAAAACAACGTTTGCCGGGTCAGCTAGTCTATCTATAGTATATCTAAAGCTAAACACATATTCCTTACAGATTTAAGAAAGTACTTAATGTAAAATCTGAGATTAAAATTTATAATATGAATTTAGAATTAGAAGATAGTTTATCTAACTACAAAGGCAAGTTTTTTGGATGACAACTAACTCTGTGAGAGACTGGTGACCGAAGTAGGCCTTAGTTACCTGTATTACAGGACACCAAGTCCCACTCTGCGAGTACGAACAAAAACAAAAAAATTCAAGGGCCTATTAATTTTTCTTACCATACTCTCAGGATTAACCCAGTTCTGTACATACAGCAAGGTAGACCACCAGTAAACGCGACATCTTTCCACGTGGTTTGACATTACCACCCAGTTCGGCCCGTCCGCTATCCAATTCAACAGGGAAGCTTCGATTAGGACATAGGCAGCTAGCAAGGGGAATATTCGTAGGAGACGGTTGAGGTAGAATAAGTGTAAATTCTTGAGGAATTTTGCTGAAATAGAAACAATTACATTAAATACACACTTTGAGAAACTTTTTGACACCCAAATAGGGGCCAACCACCAGCGAGATGGGTCGACGACATCAATAAGACCGTGGGTTGTACGTGGTTCAGACTAGTACAGGATCAGGAAGAAGGGAGACCTATGCCCAGCAGTGGGTCAACACGGATTGAGAGTGATGATGATGAAATAAACTTTTCATCATTCATGCTTTGAAAGTTGGTTATTGTAAACTCGATAACAGCTCCGTAAATGCGATTTAATTGAGACTCATTCCATTCATTATAAGCTAAAATTAAAAACCTTCATGACAAAATTCATTTCTATTTTAAAATAAACGAGGCCACATTCATAATATGCTATAAAGAAATACGACATCCATGACACATCCTTATTTATATTTAAAAAGTAGTTATGTCATAGTTTAGTAGTGAAAAAAAACAAGTCAAATGCGAGTCGAACTCGTGCGCCGAGGGTTCCGTACCTACCCATTGTCCTCTAAATTGTATGAGCGCCTGAGAGCTTACAACTCAGAGGACTATCTTATTTGGTGTTAACTATGTATGTATGGGGGCACCCTTTAATTTTCCAAATTTGTTATTTTTTGGAATTTTTCCTTTATTATGCTGTAAAGACCTTGCTTTTTGCCAAATTTCGTAATTCTAGGTCACTGGTAACTACCATATAGGGTACTTTCGGTTGACCTGGAATTGTCAATTTTGGTTAAAAGCAAGGTAAAGCACAGTTAAAGGGAAAATTCGAAAATAAAAAAATTGAAAATCAAGACAAATTTTGGTACTTACAAGTTTTCACGCAAATCTAAATTTGCCCATATCTTTTTATCATGTTGACTCAGGACCTTGGATCCAGGATTTTTATACACCTAATAGAAACTATAGATCTCAATATCTGGTATAAATTTTAATTTACTGGGTCCACCCGTTGCTGAGAAAATCGGTGGTGACACACGGACAGACGGACAAGAAAGTTATCTTATAAGGGTTCCTATTTTTACCTTTTGAGGTACGGAACCCTTGAAAACAATGGATACTGAAATTTTCTTTTTAGCAACAAACCGTTTAATAAAACTTTTCATTTCCTCGCATTCATGATTAAAAGTTATGTTTTTTTTAATATATTCATTACAGAATCAACAGCACTTGATATCAATGTAAACAAACTCTTATAGCTAATGCTTAATGCCAATAACAGATTCACATTTTATAGACATAACCTTTAAGAAATTAGTCGAGTAAAGAAAAAGATGAAAAACACATTACATATATTAATTATTTTTCAATGAATTTAGTAATTTAGTAGGTACGCATTTGAAGAATGAAAGGGAAGGAGGGATGCTGTGTAAATGTGTATACTTGAGGGGGTGAGGGAGATAGTGTACTGTTTTGTGTAGTGTAGTTCTTTGTTATGTATTATACTTGAGAGTAAGCGATATATTATATTTGCTCGCTCGATAAAACAACATTCATAATAAATACTTAATATTGTTATATTTCGCTCCTCCTTTAAATATTAAACTAATTGCCTATTATTGTTATCATCACCGGGCCCGTTAGCACGATTTTAAAATCTGGTCCGGTATCGGGGCCCAGCATAACAGCCCTGGTTTAAGATTTTATTATTAGCTATTTTAATTTATGACGTAGTAATATTTTGGGGCCCGTATTATATGGGGCACGTTGTTATTTTTAACCTCTTATGGTACTTACATCTCGACATTTTCCCAGCAGTGGTGTAGACAAGCAGCAACCCACTCAGCATGAAGAATGTGTCTACTGTAATAGGGCCCAAAGTCAACCACATGCTTCCAACTGATTTCATAAACTGAAAGAACAAGAAATATGCTTATCAGCATTATCGTTACCAGCCATAAGACGTCTACTGCTGATGATGGGAACTGATTTATGAGATAAAAGGTGGCCTATATGGTAATACAGGTTATAATCTACGTACCTACATACTAAATTTCATCGAAATCGGTTCAGCCGTTACGGCGTGATTGAGTAACAAACAAACAAACATCCAAACTTTCGCATTTATAATATAAGTGTGAAGTGTGATTGATTAATTATTACATATATTGTTATCCACGCTGTTGCAGTTCAACTTCGGTTTAATCTAACACTTAACCAGTCGCGTCTTGGTTTATGAATTATGACGTAGATAGTCGCTACTAGGTACATCAAACCCAGATTAAAACCGATAATTTATCCAAAACAGTCCAACTAATATTATTGTAAATGCGTTTGCATGTTTCAAATTAAATAATTATTAGAACCAAGGAAAAAACAATTAATTTTTACCCCAAAAAACAGTAATAACCAACATTCGCTAAAACTTTAAACTAAAATTTTTGTGAAATATCTCTAATATAGCCTAACTACTTATTATTACTGCTCAGATTGTTTTATTTTTTTAACTTAAAAGTACCTAAATCTTAAACTTAAAGACGGAAAGCGACGCCGAGGAAGGCCTAAAAAGCGCTGGAGCTCTAGACCGTGATAAGTGGAAGGAAGAGGGGGGGGGGGCCTTTGCCCAGCAGTGGGACAGTACGGGCTAGTAAAAAAAATAACATGAAAGTAAATCATTCATTTTGCTCAAAGGGTAATAACCCAAGTGATGGGCGCTAACTGACTAAAATGGCTGTAATTAAAATGAAATGAATAAATAATAAATAAAATTAAGCAGAGCTTGTACTATGGGTACCAGATAACTGATAGAATACTTAAACCTATACTTTTTTTTGTAAATATATAGGTACTTGTAATATATCAAAAAACATCCAGATCATGAACAAAATGAATGTTATTAAATTAAAACGTTGTCTGAACAAACCCATTGAACTATTGTGTTACGAGCTCTTGTATCAGATAATAAAAAAAAATAACTTCGTAAATTTATTATTGAGAGGTACTAACAAAGTAGTATTTTTTATTGAAACATTAACAAACAATACAATACAATGTTACATACATTTAGCAGAGATCTTAACAAAGGAATAATCCACAATACAAGCTCACTAGCTCCCACCCTAGGTAAAACCTGTGTTGTGGGAGATAGTCTCTTTCGTCCTGTTTGAGAGTGTGAGTGTGTATTTGTGTGTTTGTGTGTGTGTGGGTGTGGTGTGTGGGTGTGTGTATGTAAGTGCGCGTGTGTGCTTGATGTGTAGTGTGTACCTGTGGTAGTGAGAGAGAAGGAAAGCGATGTCTAGGGATCTATTTTACTAGTGCTACATAATTCTATTGATATAGGGTTCTGAATCGTGTGTAGGGAGGAAGGGGGAGGGGGGGGGAGGGAAGTTCGGTATATGGAATAATGTTTATTTATTTTGAATATATTATAACTGATTTATCTTGTTTCTTATAAATTATTATGTACATATTTTTGTTTTTGTGCTTAAGTTAGTTTTCATTTATTCATGTGTGCCTATCACGTTGGTGTGATAAGAAGGGATTCCGACGTAGTTTCATGGTAGTTTAATGTTAATAGCCAGGCTAGTAATTTTTTCTTACACTTTTTAGTCGCGATATCCATTATATCTATATATTTATTTATTTTGGTGTAGAGTGTAGGACCTACAAAGTTATAATTTCTTTTGCCAAAACTTGTTTTGACTTTCAGGGCGCTCCATACTGTCCGTCTGTTGGAATAAGTAGAGGCGACTGTAATAAGTGAGGTTTTATGGAACTTGAGTATGACTGAGGATAAATACAACTGCCGAACCGTAAGGTGGTTTACGTCTTTGTATAGGGATTCTGTAGGGTATCTGTATGGTTTGTGGTAAGCAACTTTGAGTAAAACCTTTAATTCACAGCTGACTCGATATCCAGCCATAATAATTGATAATCGATTGTGTTATCTATGACTTAGTGCCTGCATGACTGTTCGGTATTTTCTTGAATCAGTTATTAAAACCTGACTATGCCCGTGTATGACAATGCATGCTATTTTAATTTTTGAATGTGAGTCATAAAAGCGGATACTGTGCACCATTTATTGGTGGAATGTATCCACTTCTAGTGAGAAAGACAGCCACTGGTGGCGACTTAGGCTCGGACTATATGGCATACGGCTTGTCAGGGTCAGTTTTTTAACGGCCCCTGACCAATCCGTCGCACAACCAAATATTTGAATTTTTCCTGCATCGATATCCTGTATCCCGACTCCGATTTTTGCCTGGAAGCAACTGGGACATGGCCCAGATTCGCAGGATCGGGGAGACCCGGATGCCATATAGTCCGAGCCTTACAACTTGAACAGATTCGACGTGGGCATTTTCAATGAAATCTTAGCTGAACCTACATCAGATGCAGCTAAGAAATTATTTACTGCTGTAAGTCGCCACAAGTGACATAGGTAGGTGCATATAGATAGGTAGGTAATTTGATTTACTTGTATCTAAACATTGTCTTTTAAGTTAATCCGTCAGGGATTACACCTATACATTTTTGTATGGTTGTGGTGCCGGACCGATTTAAATAAGTTAATTGTTTGTTTTGTTTAACTTTATTTTGTTTGCTTTGTACCTTTGATTCAATTAATATGATTGTACATACGATGGGACCGACATGTATCCTTAGAAAGGTCCTTGGAACAAATTGGAAAAAAATTTGCATCATTCACTTACAGTAACAACATCCAACAGGTTAGCCGTGGGAAGAGACAGCGGATTGACGAAGGTATGGCCAACTATCACCCACATCATGGCGAAAGACCTGACACCGTCGATGCATTCTATGGCATCCGGCACCGTGTTGTATGTGATGAGCCGACGGGTGTTCGTGTACACGGAGAACGATACCAGAAGCTTGCTAACGCGTTTTGCATCTGAAAACAAGTATTATTTTGCGTTTTCACGACCAGACGGCTGGACTGATTTCTATGAAATTTGGTAAGATTACGACCGGGGCTGAGACATAGGATACTTCTTAACCGACTGCGCAAAAGGAGGGTAACGGGCGAAGCAGCGGGAAGAAGCTAGTAATGTATTAAAATAATGAACATAGGCCTACCCCAAATATTTCCATCTTGTGAGGCCTGCACCCAAAGGTTCTCAGCAACTATTATTTAATCGCTTTCCATCTAAAATCCTGCTTGACATCATGCCTGCTTGACCTATTGCCACCTTTCTAAAGGTCACTCCTTAAAACCATAACCGTATAAAGTAGTAAATACATTTGATAGCAGAAATAATATACAATTATTTACATGACTTAAACTTACAAAGGAAACAATTGAATCATCTAAGGATTGATTTGAAATCAACAAAATCAATCGAAAATGAAGCTGCGGACATTGCTAGTTTTACTTATTAATGCCAAGGAAAATTCAATTGAATATACAGTATTTTTTTTGAAGCCGGTAGGTACTTTGTATGACTTAAGTGTAACTTAGTTAACAGTGTCAAGTATTTATTAGAATATCCCTAATCCCTACTCAACCAATCGTACATTATGAGCATGGAAATAAAATGTAAGAACATGTGTAGTCTCCGCCTTACAATCGGTCATGCATGAAACGTTACACATTTCGTTACATAAGTTACAATTATGACAGAAAAAAGCGTAGGAATCTCAAATAAAAATATCACTGTACTCCGAATAATTAAGGACTGAGACGTAGTTTCATTGTTTTATGCGATGTCAAACCTGTATTAACACGTGTACAATAATATTGTACGTTGTGTGTTCGAAAGAATATGTACAATACTTAATCCTGCAATCAAACAGAATACAATCAGTTTTTAGCGGCAATTCACTCGTGGAGAGACAATATCAATTTTCACTCCAAACAAACATGGCCGTTTTTGTTTTCTGAATGTTGTCGCCTAGTGCAATGGTGTTGCCAATTCATAAAAGGCAAAAGCGCCCTAATTATTTTATATAGTATGGCAAGAATAGGCGTTGTTATGTCATTATAGGCATGACGTTACCACAAACGCAACAAAAAAATTTACACTTTTTCGAAGTTAAATAAATTTATATTAATAGTAAGATAATGGTAACCTTTTACAAACACACGTCCAAAAAGTAACGCGGAACTGAAATCCAATTTAAAACCGTAATATACGACTAAAATTTTGTTATGTATTAACGTATTTTCGATACTAGTGTTTGTACATTTCGATAATAGTAGTGTTGGACAAACTGTTTTTGGTTTTTGTTTTTTTTTATAAATTATAGGTTAGAGTTTGACCACTATCTCGCCTGATGATAAGCGATGATGCAGTCTACGATGGTACTTGCTTGCCTAGAAAAAACTTCCATCCCTAGGTAATCAAAGATCCCAAGATCCCTAGGTTGTAGTTATCAGGAAACACAGACTCAGGTAAGGCGTTCCACTCCTTGGCGGTGCGCATAATAAAGGTGGAAGAGTACCGCTTTGTGCGTATGGGAGGTATGTCTACCATGTAGCGGTGGCGCATCGCGGAGCGTCTGGTTGTCTGATCATAGAATGGAGATGGTGGGATCAGGTTGAAAAGCTCCGCAGCACACTCTCCGAAATGTATCTGATTAAAAACCGAGAGGCTTGCAACCTTTCGACGATGCTCGAGGCTGTGGAGCCTTGCATTTGCTAACTCGTCATTTCAAATGAGCTTCTTGGCTCTTCTCTCAATTGTATCTAGAGCCTCTAGCTGGTACTTCGCTGATCCGTCCCAGAGGTGAGAACAGTACTCCAGACATGATCGTACTTGTGCTTGGTATAAGTTGAGCAACTGTCCCGGTGTGAAGTATTGCCTCACCTTTGCAAGTATTCCAAGCTTCTTAGCGGCCAGCTGGGCTTTCGACTCAATATACCTAGGAGCCGAAATTGAGAGTGGGTGTTAATGAGATACCCAGAAGCTCGAGGTAGTCAGAAATCGGCACGGGTACATTACGGAAAGTAGGAGCCAGATAAAATGGGCTCTGTTTCGCGGAAAACAGACACGCCTTGGTTTTATTTGCATTAAACTTAGCCAAGTTGGCATCGCCCCAGTCGGAGATCGCCTTCAAGGATAAGTTTAAGGATTGTATGGAGTAAAAGTAGTGCCAATCAGAAAAAAAACAAAACATATAGTAGTAAGGGTAGTCAAGATTTCATGGTATTATCTCAACAACAGAGAGGTATTATTCAGAACAATATACCACATAATCTCGAAAATTAAATAGCCTTGATGCTATGAAAAAATAAACTCGGGATAAGCAAAAAAAACTGTTGTACATATTTTTACATCCGAACCCTATATTATTTATTAAAATGTATTTGTGTAACTAAATTTTGTATTTGCAATTTTAATTTGTGAAATAAAATATTCTAATCTAAAGCAAAAATTTGCGATAACTTCAAATCAATGTGTATTTTTCCAAGGGATAAGATATGCTGGAATTTGATAATCCTATTCTCCTGATAATTTTAACTAATCAGCACTAAAAATAATGCGCAACGTTTTTAATCAGTGTTTAAATCAATTAGGCCTAGCCATTTTTTTATTTGAATAGTTCGAATCATAAAATCCGATTCAAGACATGATAATTTTTTTTTATCAGCCATTCGTGTCCCACTGCTGGGCAAAGGCCTCCCCCCATTCTTTCCAGACTTGGCGGTCCTGAGCTGATTGTGGCCAATCCGTTAGGAATTTATCCAGCTCGTCCCGCCATCTACGTTTTGGTCTGCCGCGTCGCCTTCTCGCTGGATCAGGACGCCACTCGGTGGCTATCCTTGCCAACAGCTCACTTGGCATGCGACAGACATGCCCAGCCCAGTTCCACTTCAGCTGAGCGGCTTTGGTGGCTACGTCTACAATTTTGGTCTTTGAGCGCAGTTCAGTGTTCCGGACTCTATCCGTTCGCTTGACACCCAAGATGCTGCGTTCCATCGCACGCTGACAAACTTTGAGCTTGGACTTTATAATGTTAGTCAGTGACCAGTTCTGCGCACCATATGTCAAAACGGGAAGGATGCATACGTCCATTAGCTTTCTCTTGAGCGTTAAAGGAAGATCTCCTTTCATCATATCTCCCATGGCCCAATAGCTCCTCCAGGCATTTTCGGTTCGCTGAGCGATTTCCTTAACCTGCCTGTCCTCGAAGGAGACTATTTGGCCTAGGTAGATATACTCTTGGACGTATGCTAGGTCTTCTGCATCCACCGTTATTCTGGTCTTAACGCTGTTGGTCATGACCTTGATTTTTGCCCTGTTCATTCCAAGTCCAATCTCAAAGCTTGCTATGGTAAGTTCTTGAAGCATCGTTTGTAGTTCTGTGGCTGATGAAGAAAAGAGGACGATGTCGTCCGCAAAACGGAGGTTTGTCAGCTTCACTCCGCCGACGTCAACTCCCTTCTCTTCCCAGCCAGCCGCCAGCTTCCTAAACACCTCCTCAAGGGTGCTGGTGAAAAGTTTTGGGGAAAGTGGGTCTCCCTGTTTTACTCCCTTGACTATTTTAAAGGATGGTCCGATTGAATTTAACTTAATTGAGGCTGTACTATGCGTATAAATATTTCGAATAAGGTTTATGTAAGTAGGGTCTATGTGCTGGTTTTTAAGGGCATCGAAGATGGCTGTGTGGTGAATACTATCAAATGCCTTTGTATAATCCACGAAAGCAACATACAAAGGCATGTTGTATTCGCAGAATTTTTCTATGAGTTCATTAATTGATAAATAACATAATAACATGATAAATAACAGTGGAAAATTAATATCTAGCTTCCGCCAACGGCTTCGCACGCGTAGTTTGTCAATAAAAATATCCTATTACACAATCCAGGTCATAATCTATCTACACTTATACCAAATTTTATCAAAATCTGTTCACCGTTTGGACGTCAAAGTGTTACAAACAAAAAAACAAACTCACGTTCGCGATCAGCATATTGTTATATAATCGACACTAAATGATTATATGCTAAACTCGAACGTTTGAAACAATCTTTAGCTGTCTGTCCATTAGGCCCTTTGTCTGTATGTTCGTGGTTTCATTATTATTTTCCAAAGGAATAGAGGGTTTCTATGTGGCTTTTTACTCGACTACGGCAAAGCCAAAAGAGGTGTCAATAGATTCGGTATAACGGTCCGGATGTGATAGGCTACACTATATAAACTTGAGAGCAAAAAAATCGCACATTCATGATTTTTTGACATAACTAAAAAAAAACAAAAAATATTATGTTTCTGTAATGCAGATTCATAGTCTATTTTAATACCTATCCAGTGGTATCTGATTTGTCTTTCAATCATTACATAAAAATGCTTTTGTGGATCAATAACAAAAATGCATGTTTAGTAAAAAATTCTTTATTCAAGTATTGGTGTCAAAGTTATGAAATTAAAAGACAAAATTAATTTAAAGTTTGTTATTAATACCGAGTGTTCCCTCCCCTAGCCTGAATCACTGACTCCATCCGTGTTTTCATTGATGTTACTAGACTTTTGATAAAGTCTTGAGGAATAGCCTCCCATTCCTCTGCGATCGCCTGTTGCAGCTCCTGTAGAGTCGATGGAGGAGCATCTCGGCCTCGAACTCTTCTTTTCAGCTCGTCCAATAGATGTTCGATGGGATTGAGGTCTGGGCTTCGAGCTGGCCACTCCATAACGGTCACATCCACCTCTTGAAGGTACTCGATCACTATGCCAGCAGTATGCGGTCTTGCATTATCTTGCATAAACAGAAAGTTTTCGCCGATAAACCCAGCAAAAGGTACGACGTGGCTCTCGAGTACTTCCTCAATGTATCGTATGGAAGTCAATCCTATTGATTGGCGACCAGTATTCGGTCCGGTGATGAAGGCAAGCTCGGTTTTTGCTTCCATAGACATGCCTCCCCAAAACATGATTGATCCACCGCCATAGGCGACACGTTCTGTTATGCAGCATTGGGCAAATCGCTCTCCCGATCTTCTATACACCTTCCCCCGTCCGTCGTTGCCATGCAAGCACATCCTGCACTCATCAGAGAACAGGACTGCACTCCACTGCTCTTTGGTCCAATTCAAATGGTCTCGAGCGAACTGAAGGCGGGCTTCTCGGTGGGCTGGGGTCAATTTCGGCCCGTTTGCTGGCCTGTGTGCAGTCAGGCCACCTTCTCTCAATCGTCTTCTGACTGTCCACCGGCTAACTTCTACTTCACGAACTTCTTGAAGTCGTTGGCCCAGTTGAACTGCGTTCAAACGACGATTTCTTAAAGATGTCGTTATAAGAAAGCGGTTATCACGCTCTGTTGTAGCACGGGGACGGCCCGATCCTTGTCGCCGTTGGTAGCCACCAGTCTCTTGATACCTCTGGTATACACGCCGAACGGTAAATCGGCTCAAACTCAATTGTCGAGCCACTTGACTTTGCTTAAGCCCCGATTCAACAAGGGCAACCACTTGAGCGGCTACTTCTGGTGTAGTATCCATTTTCGTGTTCCGTTTGAAGCCAATATCAATAGAGAACCTTTCACACTGTACGTTGGTATGCAAATGATGACCATTTTAGACGTGTCTTCATCTCACACACCGGCGAAGCCGGTGTGGGGGATGCAGTGCCCGGCTTTTTGGCCCTTTCCTGCGGAGTTCTTACCGCCCCCCGTTTCAACGGGGGGGTCATCGGGTCGGCTCGCGGAGCCTCAGGTTTGCTACTCACGCGTTACTGGCCGCCCGATGCTCACTCCGCAGGGAGGATCTTCGGACAGTCGCCGCGCAGGTACCTTCAAAGGAAGATGGGTAGGGGGAAGGGATGAGGGAGGGATACCCCTATCTGACGACGCCTGGTCGTCGTCAGTGTCTGTGGCCAGTTCCCGCGGGTACGGCTTACTCTTCGGTGGTCTTTCTGCGAGAGGGGCCAGTTCTCGCAGATGAGAGTAAGTGGAGTTATCTAGGCGCTCGAACATCCTGGTCGCTAAGCGGCCTATAAATTGGTCCAGACTTTCAATTTTCAGGTCCCGCTGTATGGTGGCGTTTCGAACGTACCGTGGCGCGTTTACGATCGTCCGGAGGCATAGGCTTTGTTGACTTCGCAGTATCTTTCTGTGGCCTTTGGCTAGCAAAGCATACCACGCGGGGGCCGCGTATGTGAGACGTGGGTGGACGTACGTCTTATACAATCCAACCTTCATTCGGAGCGGAATGTTGGACTGCAGGACGGGCTTGAGTAGCGCTCGGGTTACGCTCGCTAGACCGCGGACGTCCCTTGCGTGCTTTCTCATCGTGAGGTTGCGGTCTAGAGTTACTCCCAGGTATTTCGCCGTGTGCGACCAGGCCACGGGTTGATCCTCCAGAGTGAGCTTCGGCGGCAGGGTGAGCCTCTTCGAGAATGCCACCGCCTGTGTTTTACTCACGTTGACACTCAGTCTCCATTTAGTAAGCCAGGCGGGGAGCTCTGTTAGGACCCTTTGCATTTTGGTGGCGGCGTGGTTGAGGTTCATCGACTTGGTGATGTATGCTGCGTCGTCCGCGTAAAGGGCCAACAGAGCGTCTTCGGTGATGTTCGGTGAACGTCATCAGTGTATCGTGAGTAACACACAGGGGAGAGGCAGCTGCCTTGCGGTACTCCCGCCTCGATGGGTCGTCTGGTGATGACCATTCCCTCAATATGCACTCTTTTATACCTGCGATAAATCCCGCCGCCGGCCTTACCTGGATCGAGCGACATAAGGAGGTCTATTGTTTTGTTGCTAATGAGTTGTTTTTAAAGGTAAATGTCAACCCTTTATCAGTTCTGCGAATGCCTAGATTATGCACTTTAATTTAATTTGATTTTAATTTGCTGTAAGCTCCAAATAAAAAAAAATTTAACTTTTAAGTAAAAATGTGCGGATGTGCGATTTTATTGCTCTCAAGTGTATATACATCGGTATCACTTTGTCGGATTTCAGTTTTAAAACTTGTATACCTTGTTGAAAGCTGCTGGTTTCCACAAGATTGATGTTCGGACCATTATGGTCTCAGAATATTCAAGTCTAAATGAATAGGTTCTTTCTAGACAAGCTGTTTTATTTTTTACCACACCATCACTGACATGTGTTTTTTTTTCAAATTCATTTACCATTTAAACAAAGATTACATTTAAGTGTTCATAAATATTGCATCTAAAAACCACTAAGGTTTGTGCAGGTGGTGATGTAGTGGTCAAACGATTGTTTATTAACATGTTAGCTAAATATTCGTATAAGTGTTTGAAGTGTAGTCGTGTATGCTCGTTTATAATAAACTAGCTGACCCGCCTGCGGCTTCGCACGCTCAGTTTTTTAATAAAAACATAACCCTCCTTTTGCGCAGTCAGGTAAAAGGATAGTCTATGTCCTTTCCCAGGATATATTCTATCTCTTTGCCAAATTTAATTACGTTCCGTTCAGCTATTTAGTCGCGAAAAGGTAACAAAGAAACTAACAAACAAACAAGTTATTTCTAATTTATAATTTAAGTATGGATTATAGCCTATTTCTATGTATATAAACAGCTCCGTCGATGAATAATAGTTATTCAGATCATTAATCCGTACTTTAAAGTGATAAGAGATTATTGACAATCCTATTTGCCCGAGGACTGATAGCATTAAACATCAATTTTAAAACAAATACGAGAAATTATTTGTTAGGCACTAGATAAGGCTTATTTATCTATATTAGGTTATACTTATCTATTCAGGACTTTAAAATCCCTGGTAAAAACTTGCTACAGCAATTTCCAACTCACAGCTATCACGCACATGCAAAAGTTTTGCACGCCTCTTATAAAATTGGTATTTGTGATACCAAATGCTTCGTTATCTTCGTATCATATACATATATACATCTCACTTTTTTACTATGATGTACTTCTATAGTAAAAACAAGGTCATATTTTTCAGACTTTCGCGATCACTGTACATAATCACTGATTAAAACGGGTATTTATCGCGTATGTACCTTTTTTATTTGTTATCCCGACGTTTCGATTGTGTTGCAACAGCCGTGGTCACGGGTAGACAAATAAAAAAGGTACATACGCGGTAAATAGCCGTTTTAACCCGTAATTAAGGTGTTACCAGTTTTCAGGACCACATTGTGATGGAGATCGTAGCAGGTACTCAGAATAACCAGGCATAGAAGTAAGGAGAAGATAGCACTGAAATAAATAATACAATCACATTAAACAGGATTCGGAGCAGAACTAAATTCGATGTGTCATGAAACGAATTGCACTTGAGACCCCTTCCTGGTAAGAGGGGCCTGAAAAATACAATGATCTGTATTGTGTTTTACAGCGGCATCTTCAACAGGATTCATAACAAAAACTGTATGAGATGTGTCATCAAATATATTGCACTTGGGGCCTCTTTCTGGTTTGAGTGACCGAATTAATTATTTAACATGTACGTGTGATAGTAGGGCGAGACGAGGGTGAGCACACCGTTTTAACATGCGCGTTCGCCCCTTTATCTCATCACTCGCCACCTCGCTCGTGCACATTTATAAACGGTATATATGAATATGTATTGCTCCATCTCGCGGATATAGGTCGTCATCATCACTAGGCTGAGGGTTCTGCCAAGTATACGCCTCCTGTCGCTTCAGCCACTGCCCTCAATCTTGAGTTACTAGTACTTACATAAACACATAGTCAGCTGCCACCCATTGCTTGTCACCAGGTAGCCTGGAGAATTCGTCTTCATACTCCAATCCTACTTCCGTAACATTGAAAAGTATCTCGCTGATGGCTTGCTGTGTTGTACACGTTTTAGGTACGCAGATAGCTAGACTAAGAGACATATCTGCGAGCAAGCTGTCTGCTGCCACTCTGAAAATAGAATTGACATTGTTAATTTTGTGTTTTAAAGTCATAGGGTATCATAATAATGATGTGGTCCAAACTGCATGTTTGATTACATTAATGGGACTTGATTTTTATCTTTCTTTATCTATTATACCCACAGGATTTAATGACAAATTTGAGTGCAAGGGACAACAGCGGTTGCGTTTATAGTACCTAATGTTACACAAGTTAAAGCATATATAAAAATCAAAGACGAGGAGTTGGCTCTTGTAGACACCACCTTATTCTTAGGCATAGCCCTAGACAACAAGCTTCAATGGGGCCCTCACATTGATAAGTTATCGAAGAGACTTAGTTCTGCGGCATACGCACTCAAAAAGATCCGTTTTTTTACAGACGTAGACACAGCTAGACTAGTTACTTCAGCTACTTCCACAGCATTATGTCATACGGGATACTGCTGTGGGGGAGTGCTGCCGATATAAACACCGTTTTTGTGCTGCAGAAGAGGGTTGTTCGTGCAATTTTTAATATGGGCCTCAGAGAATCATTACGCAATAAGTTTAAAGAAATAAATGTTATGACATTCCCTTGTCAATAAATCTATGAAAATCTGATGTATGTTTACAAAAATATTAATTTGTTTAAGAAAAATAGCAATAATCATAATTTTAATACTAGAAATAAAGATAAACTCGCTGTTGCCACTTGTAGACTCCATAAAGTTAGTAAATCGTTTAAAAGGCAAGGTGTACGCTTTTATAACAACCTCCCAAGAGATGTACAAAAATGGACAATTAATAAATTTAAAAACGTAATTAAACAAAATCATAATAAAAAAGCCTACTATAAAATATCGGATTATTTCGATGATAGAGAAACTTGGGATTGAAATTGCTCCAGCTCGTTCAAAATGTTACAATTTAGACGTAATTTATTTTCTGTATTGTTATGTATTCTAAAAGGATCATTAAAAAAACAACTAGTCTTGTTTTCTTTCCTTTCTTTCCTGGCTTGGTCGCGAAGGAACAGCCAGTAAAATTGACATTTCAAAATTATCCTTGTGATTTTAATGAATAAAAATATTTGACTTTGAGTTTGCGTCCTATACCAAGTTAATGCTGTGGTTTGCCACAGGCGCTGTATAGATCATTTTTCTATACTAATATTATAAAGAGGAAAGATTTGATTGTTTGTTTGAATAGGCTCCGAAAAAATCTTTCACCGTTGAGAAGCTACACTATCCCCGGGTGACATTGGCTTCTTTTTACCCAACTGCGCAGACGAAGGGTAATGTTATTATTGAAAAACTTCGCGTGCGAAGCTGCGGATTGGTCAGCTAGTAATTAATAAGTTGTAAAATGCCTCAGTTTTATAGAGAACAACTTGTGAAATGGAAGCAATTTTAGACAGGTCTGCATTCCATATCCATACAAATTTTTATATTATAAATTCGAAAGTAATTATGCACCTCTATGTCTGTAAAGTTTATACGACTAAACGGTGGAACCGATTTCGATGAAATTTGATACAAAGATATATCTTAACTGGGATTGAGACGTAGGCTACTTTTTACCCGACTGCACTGAAGGAGGGTAATGTATTAATTGACAAACAACGCTTGCAAAGCTGAGGGCGGTAGGCAGTCATAAATAAATATCAATCAAGAAATGTATCATTAGGGCAAGATAAAAAAGTGTATTTTCTAAAAACAGATTACCTCGATATTCCACCATCACCCTCAAGCCCCAGCTGTCGAATATTCTTCAAACTCCTCAGCATATCCTCATCAAATATGGACGCATTCGGGATCAACCCTGGCAGTTCTGGCCAAGTAATATCCGGCCATTCAGGCAGTTCAGGGAGACTTGGCAAAGTTAAATTCTGTTGCAGTGGCAAGCGAATCATGCTGTATTTTCCTTTTATAGTCGAATTTTCGACTTCTTGTCGTATGCTGAGACATTGGTAGTAGTTTCCGTAATCAGCGAAGTTTCCTTCTAGAAGGCCTTTCGGGGTACGAAAGCTTGAGTCAACAACTGAGAAGCAATACAGATAGGTAAACTTACTCTAGCCGTCTTACTGAAACTTACTTTATAAACAAACTGAGGACGTTTCTATCGCTAGCAATACATTGATGAAATTAATTGAAAAAAAAAACTAAAGATCAGTTAAAGAATTTTAATCCGCAAACAATTTTCCTGCAGGAAGTTTTTGGAAAGTTTGCAAGAAAAATCACCAAGTGCATAGCTAAGTAAGCTATATCCAAGGCCTTAGGACGACCTTAAAACTTTCATTTTTACATAAACACATTTTCGTAGATAAATTGAAAAACTTACATCTGTACAACAGTAGCGTGTTATTATTAGCCAAATACGATAGCTGCTGCGAACATAATTCCGGATCTAACGCTTCTATAAAGAGATTCTGATCAATGGCTTGTTTATAAGCAGGCACATTCATTTCCAAATAAGCGCTAGCACACCCCCAAAAAAGGGCTACATATAAAAATTTCAACTCCATTTTTCACTACTTTGCTGTTAGCAGTTCAAAGATATATTAATAATGAGGAAGTATACTAATTTCTTTCTATGATTTTTATATCTTATCAGATTATCGGCTAAACATATAACTGAAATTCGATAAATAAAGTATTTTGATTTCCGATTTCCGAGACAAGGAATGATGGCGATACTACACTTAGATTACACATTGCTCAAGTGAAGGGATGGATTAGGGTTTGGGCCCTCAGGTTAAGGATGAAATTATAACTAAGAAGAAATATACTGTTACGCCGAGGCTGTTAAACAATGAGTAATAATCGAACCTTCTCGAACGCTTTTGTCTTGCTGTGTTATTGTTGCTATTGTTTGTGGTTTCGCAGAAAGGGGAGTGGCCATTGTGTCGAGGGACCGACCCTTTCCTGGAAGGATCGACATCGTTCTCGAACAATCGAAATGTGTGCGATATAAATAGGCCGGAGAGATGGCCGGACGGTCAGTTTAAATCCTCCGTCGTCCGAGACACGTTCTCGGAGACCCGGATGACGAAATCACCTCTGCTAATGCGGAAGGTGAGTCATCTATATCAGACAGAGCAAACACTTCACAGAAACACCGACCTCGCCGGCGAGGTCGACGAGTCCCTTCAGTCGCCGCTTATACGAGGTACAGACATGTACCCGGGCGTTTCTCTCCTATCCCCATCCCGGCAACAGCCCAAGCCGAGGTTCGTACCTAAGTGGTGCCCTTGCGCTAGTTGCCTAAACAACTTACTGGGCTGAGCGCCATCTGCGCTCGCCAAAAGTTCGGTTAAGCTGTCATGGCCTCAGAGGCCAACAGCGAGATTAGTCCATCCGAAAAAAAAAAAAAAAAAAAAAAAAGCCGGACGGTCAGTCTGAGTCAGTCTCAGTTAGTCTGTGAGTGAGTCTCAGCGAGGCCCTGGAAGACTGACGTGGAGAAGGGTCTCGCGTGAACAGTAGTTGCGCGCGAGTCAGTTTGGATTAAGCTATACGTGCGATCATTTCGGTGACTTTAAGTGGTGCAACAGTGGTGTGAATTAGTGTGTTGTGATACGTGTGACCGAGTTCGTGTATTCATGGTCATCATGGTAATCGTGGATTAGGGTTTGGGCCCTCAGGTTAAGGGGCCCCACAAGTTATCAAAAGGAGTTCAAAGTCAGTCAGCTTACATAAATAAGGTCACCCATTGTTCGAGGACAGCTTCGATTGCTGCCACGAAACAAATTTTTGCAAGATCTAAAGATATTTGTTCCGGGTCTGAGTGTAGTTTCAAGTTTTGATGAAATTATAACTAAGAATAAATATACTGCGTGTTTTGTTATGTACGACAATCAATGAAAACACGGGTAGGGCTATTGTTGTAAACATATTTTTTTCAAGTTTTTTACCATGTACATTTTTATATGTTCAATCAACCTTCATATCAAGTCCTAGAATATCGATGAAACAGCCGGTATAAAATAGGTAAACCAATCATATTCATTCATCATGTAAGTACCTGTTAAACTGACTAAGCGGCATCGGCGCAAAGGTTTACGTTATAAATTTTTTATTGAAAATGTATCGATTACTGAATAAATATTAATACGATTCCGGATGTGTGTATTAAATTAATGTCGTACATAACAAAACAGTTTGTTTAGATAGATTATGGCCGAGATTGAGACAAAGGCTACTTTTACCCGGCTGCGCAGAAGGAAGGTAATGTTTGTATTGACAAACCACGCGTGCGAAGCCGCAGGCGGATCAGTTAATTAATTGTCACTTGTTTTTTCATACATAAATTGAGAATTTGATCAAACTCAGGCAACCAAAAACTTAAGCGGAGGGGCCTCCTGTAAATAAAACTCAAAGGCCCCTTTTTGAACCGTAAAAACGCGAGTCCTTACTCCGACACTGGTAAAAAAACAACTACTTAGATGCCTATCACTAATCTTATCTAATATAATTAATATTTTAATATTTGACTGCCTCCGTGGCGCAGTGGGCGTATAGCCGGCTGAGACGCAGGAGGTAGCGGGTTCGATTCCCGCCGCGGAACAAATGTTTGCATGATCTACAGATATTTGTTCCGTATCTGGGTGTTTTTCTATGGGTATATTATAATTATGTATTTACAAAAAAAAAGTATATAAGTATTCTATCAGTTATCTGGTTCCCATGGTACAAGCATTGCTTAGTTTGGGGTTAGATAGCACTGTGTGTACAACTGTATTTATTTATTTATCCAATTTAAGTAAATACCACTTTAAAATCAAATAAAATAAATAATTTGTTGTTCTCGGTAAGATAAAAGCATACCTATGAATTTATAAGTTACTGTATAAATATTATTGCTAATACATACATTACGCATTAAGTAGTAATAATATATATTATATAGATATATATACATAGATAATATTATTTTCATTGAATCTCAGTATTTACTGCAACTTAGAACATAGACAATCAAGTGATTTATGAGTAGCCCTCACTGTTTAATTAAAAATTTAATTTCATTAAATAATTAATTTAAATTTAGACTGTATTTTTTTGTGATAAGCAATCAAGAATTTGTCAATAATCGCTATTGTAAAGAAATGTATAATGTCTAGGCTATTATTAGTCACAAAAAATACTTTTTTGTAATAATCCATTTGTATAATCTAAAATGTATCTATGTATAATCCCTATGTAAGCGAGGTTTAAGCATATCTTTGCTTTCAAAGTGAAACAGAGACTACAAAAAAATCGACTGCAAAAAACTGAATAGAAGTACCTACAAATAAATTAGCGAATATTGATAATCGATAAAATAATCTTGCGGCCGTCACTCTCGTGATTCAGCCGATTTCAATGATACATAATTATCACCTCATTTATCACAATCCATCAAGCCGTTTAGCCTACACCAAATGAACAAAGATACACCATCTAAATAAGCTGGAGTGGTTGCAAAACCTCTATAAACGTTTTATACATTTTATACATTGTAGTATATACTTGTTCTATAATATCTAATTTACGCCGCCGTCCTTATTTATTCACATAGATCCTCTCCATCCAAAGGTTGCCTGGAAGAGATTGCTTTTAGCGATAAGGCCATCCATTGTACCTATGATTTAAAAGTGTGTTTTCTGTTTTATGTTTATATTTAATGGTGTGCAATAACGGAATTATCTATCTATCTATCTTTAGTGACACAAATATAGGCAAGTCTGAAATCCAGAATAACTGCAATTTCTACCCCAAAAAAAATCCAAATTGCATGAACTCCCGTTACCAGTAATTTGAATGAAACTGTAGATCAAGTCATTTGGACATGCATTTCGTGGCACTATTTTATTTATCAAAGATTAAGGCCGGCTTGTACAACGATACCTAAACGCATTTAGTGACGAAACATGTATACATTTTACGTATTTGTACGATTTCACAAGTCCTTTAATCAAATTTAGCCACTTTGACGTTTAGGCATCGTTTCGCGAGTCGCCCTAAGTATATTTTTTTTTTGTGTTTTGGGAGACTCGCGAGATATCAGTTCGGGGCGAAGCACTAGTTTATAATAGATAACCATTCTGACGTCACTTAATCATCTTTTATAGATCTAATAAGGACATGATGATGATGATGATGATATTAGTTTACGAGCATTTGGATGTTGTATAGCTACCAAACGTTACAAAGCAATTTTCAGAAATTTGATTTGTATAAGTAAACAAAAATAATCTAAATGGTGAGGCTAAGAAAAAAACTGCCACTAAAACACTGCCTGTTTAAAAAAAACATTTCAAAAATAGATAAGTATTTTTGTAAACATGAGTTACACAGTGGTATATCTTTTTTGTGGTAAAAAAGTTATAATTGCGTTGCTATACCACATCAAAAAGTTGCTAGACCTAGCTATGAAGTAGATAAGTTGGTATCAGTGATTGCTAATCAGTCAGACGACGTCATTAATTTAATCCGTCGTCGCGACGACCGACGCGACGGAGTAGTTTTGATGGATCGAAATAATTATCACTTCTGAAAATAATGTTGCCAACTCTAGAATCGTAGTGCTATCTAGTTCGAGATAAGCCACCAATAGTATGGTTTTTAAGACAAAATCTCAAAAACACAATATCAGTATTTGTCTTAAACAATCTAACTTCGTCAGATATTCGAAGGATTTTTTTTTATATTAAGTTTTTAAAAATTTTGTGGACTTGTCTATGAGGGGTTTGCATCAGAACCATAGCGATAGCGTTGCTTTGTCTATCAAAGGAAAATTAATTAGTGAATGAGGGGTTTTGATTTTCGATTAAAAAACTAGGCCCTCACTAGTGTGATCTAGTGTGTACCTACACTTCCTACTATAGCAGTGCATCAACACACAAAATGAGTACAACGAGCGAAAACAGCCGCACGCACTCAAAGACGAGGACCTCGGATCAATTTGTTCAAAACTTCGATCGACTTGACCCGAGATCCTCGTCGCGTGCATCTGTGCGACTTTTATTAATAATAATAATGTAACGTTTATTTCAGGCAACAATGTGTATATACAAAATATGATGACTAAGCCCATATCTATAAATACATTTGGTGTCGCGTATTTTTTAGTGGACTGTATTTTAATTTGAGATTAGCCTAAAGGCCGGCAGGAAACGGAATCTAAAACCTTTAGAGGAATGGGATACCCAATCAAAAAAGGGATAGAGGGATAAGGTAGGTTTGCACTCCACTGACCTGGTATCTTCCCGTTGTTCATTCACCGCAATCCAGAGGCACTAGAGAAATGTTGGGTTTCACAGTTCGATTTCACAATTAAAATTATTATCACCGTGGCTACGTTCACTTTTATATTGCATAAAGGGTCATAAGACCGCCGATATAATAATGTTTTGCGTGCGTTGCGAGATGCGTATTAGCGATGACTGTTCTACTCTTCTTTCTTCGTCGTGAGTGCAATTAATGCAGGTTTTTGATAGGTAGAAAATATATTTGAAAGGCATTGGCCAATTTAAATACGGTAGGCGCCACCAACCTTAAAGCCATACATGAAAACAATAAACTTAAAACTAATAGTTATATTTATTTGAGGGATTTTGCTTCGTAGTCGCTTCCCTGTAGCGCCTGTAAACGATGCCGATTGGCCAGAAATCCTGATCAAGGAGCACATCCTTATGCTTCGCCAGAATTTGGAGAGTGTAGGACTTGAAGTCAGTTGTTCTACTGGACTCCAGTCGCTGGAGAGTCATTCGGAACGTACCTGTATTCCGGTCCTACATCATCTCCTGAGGTACTCTCATCTATTCGGGAGAGGTAGATCTTGATGGTCGGCTCCACTGCAAGCAGTGTCATTGACTCAGCCGGTACCGTGCCGGTGCCGCGTTGATTGCGGAACGATCTTGGCCGACCTTTCTTCTCCACAGGGTGAAGCCCTCCACGTCGACCTTCTACGGTTTTGTATTGAGTTTCTTTACTTGTGCCACTCTCCTCCGAGCTGACTCGATGCAAGGCGCCGGGTGCGGCGGCTGAGGCTAGCGGGACACTTGCGCGTAACTCTTCTTCTGCTGACGAGGACGTGAAGCAAGAGAAGGCGCAATCGTCGTCGAAGCCGGGCGGTCATTTACCTGTGAGTCTGTGTTATTGCTTGTACTCGTACTAAACCTTAAGTTCCTACATTTGTGGTGTCAATCTACACCATGCACAGATAGAGGTACTCAGGCACCTGACTATGGAAGTAGGTAGAACACGTACGGCACGGCAATAGGAGGTATAGGTAGGCACATAGTAAGTGACGAAGTTTTTACGGAGTTACTTACTCCAGTATTTATAATTGCCTTAACATCGGGTGCTAAGCAAGCAAAATCAATGGATGGTAAAGCTAGGAATTGACTAGTCAAGTAGAACTTAATCTAGTTACCTACATAAATAACTAAAATAACAGAACCTTGTAGGTCGTAGATACGTAGGTAAATAGATAGGCAAGTAGATGTGTCCTAGCTTCTACCCACATCATGACCTACCGAGGGCGCAGCGGGTGTGCGTCACTTTGTGGCTCTTTGGAAAGCCGTAAATATGAAAATGCATACCTATCCTAGCTCGTACATCATCATCATCATCATCAACCTATAGCAGTCCATTGCTGGACGTCTCTCCCAGGGTGCGCCATTGAGCCCGATCCTCAGCTCTTCTCATCCAATCCTTGCCAGTCACAGCGCTTAAATCGTCACTCCAACCGGAGGGCGTCCTACACTTCGCTTGCCTAGACGTGGTCTCCACTCCAGAACACGTTTACCCCAACGGTTATCGGTTCTGCGGCAGATATGACCAGCCCACTGCCACTTCAGCTTGCTGACCTTCTGAGCTATGTCGATCACCTTGGTTCTCTGTCGGATAACCTCGTTTCTGATTCTATCCTTCAGAGAAATTATAGAGGTAAATTACATTACGAGCTTGTACATACATAGGTAAAGGTAAGTACAAACTAAATGTTAGATATCTAGGTACCTAATAGGGCTGCCAGTATATCATCGATCTGGAAAGCTTTCTTCCAACCGAAGGACATAAAATGTCCTAGTTACTCGGCCCAGCTACTATCCTCCTGAACATCCAGCTTCTCGCGGCCGCTACCCTCAAAGATAACGCGGACAGTCGCAAAGAGATCCGCTCGCGATACGCCTCGCCAAACAATTAACAATAAGACATTATACTCAGGAGTAATGCTGCCGATAATTACCGGCCCGATTTGCTCGCTAAATTATAGCGACTTGTTTGTGTTTAATTGTAGGTACCGGATGATGTAGGACCTACCGTGCTTTGCTATTATTAATTAGGTAGGCGCCTTTCCTCTTATTAGTCCCTTAACTTGGTCCCAAAGATCGTATTAACTAGTTCTAAAGACACTAATACCATGGCCAAAAGACCATCCGCGTAAAACAGCCTCTATTTGGCTATTTACTTGCCATTTGCAGTACCTAGGTACCTAACTTGGCTAATTCCAAGATGCAAAGATCTTTTTTTATACAACCTGGATAATGGAGATTAAGCAAGCTTATAGCGCTCCTGATATTATGTGGTAGTACAAAGTATTGCCTCGTAGGTCATGCACCTTAAGAACGTACCCTACAATGCACTGCCCTGCGTCCATCAGCTTGAACCATACAGGTGTTAAACCTCATGTGCCAGTAATTTCACCGGCAACCCTTCCAATCTTATTATTGTTTCATGTGTCATTTTGTGTGTGCCAAATAAATGATTATTCTATTCTATTCTATTCTATTCAATCGCAACAATAGGTATGATGGTAGTACATCCCCGAGCAAGCCCTACTATGAACTCTACTATTCTTTACAAATCTCCTTAGTTTGTTCTAGCAATGGAAGATAGCTTCAGAATAGGCTTCCACCAAAGAACTGTATTTTTAGTTTTCCTTTTTTAGATATTAGCCATCAAATAAATTAAGACATTTATGGCCTAAACAAACGTTTAGAACATTTACAGTTGTTGAGCACTTCTGTACGTTGAAGAGAGACTAGATCAGAGTCCATTATTTGACAGTCTTTCCATTATTTTCCACCTCGCAAGACTAACACGTCTCATTCAGCCTACAACATCAACAGATATCAAATTGCCACTCATACGGATTATGCTTTGACGCCTAGTGTGTGTTTCTGTGGCATCGTTTCTCCCAAACGGATGGACCAATTCAGACGTGGTTTTTTTTTTTGATAAAGAGATAGTTTAACTGGGGTGGTTCTTAGCCATGCCAGTTTTTAACCCCTGATACAAAAAGATGGGCAAGGAATTTTGTAAAATTAACTTGCTTACTCTGTGTCACTAGATCATACAACCTACTAGGTTTAAGCTAACCTTTCTTACCTTTTTTTCATAGGTTGCCAAGCGCTTGACCACTACCTCACCGGATGATAAGTGTGGTCGAAGATGGAGCACGCTCACCTTGAATAAACCTATTTACTCTGGACTTGAAGACTCCGAGATTATAAAACCATGGGTAAAATCAGACGCCGGAAGTGACTCGTCCTTACTCGTTGCGAATCGTTTGCTGATTAAGTGGGTGATACTTTTCAGGTGGGAATGAGGGATAAGATCTTATAGATCTTGCCTGGGTAGGAAGTACTAAAATGTCATAATAAATACTCAGATTAAGGGAGACTTGCGTAACGATGCCTAAACATATTTAGTGGCTAAATATGATCTATGGAGTTATGCAATCATACAAATACATCTTTAAACATGTTTAGTCTCTAAATACGTTAAAGGATCATTGTGCAAGCCAGGTTTAAAGTTAGAAGCCAAGTATGTTACGCCTAAAGCTAAATCCCTGTCTAGACAGAAAATATGTTCAATTGAAAAACGAACGGAGCGAAATTCTACCAAATTATGAAAACGAAATCGCGTGAACCCATAAAATACAGGAGTCATTCAAAGTATCCCCTTGGGTGATAGGGAATGGCAGACAGCGTTTAGATGACTACTAAGCTACTGGACGGGCACAGGGAAGAGAGAACAGCTAGATTACTAATGCCAGTAGGCTTAGAGGGCTCCCGGGACGCGAAATATATGGGGAGGTATAGGACTTTAATAGAGTTAAATAGGTAGTTACCTACTACCACAGAACAATAATAATAGGTACGTTACTACGTACAAATCGCCAGTTCCATAAAACGTGCAGACTGGTCATACATAAATATATTAGACGGACCTAATCAGGTTGTTCATTCGATCAATCATCATATTTTCAGAATATTTTTAGTACATTTATTTACAGATAGAGTTTATTACTTGCATAACTGTTAAATAATACAAAAAAAAACAGTAATATTTACCAAAAAAAGGATTGTGTGGTTTTATGAAACCACGGTAAAAGTGAAACTTTGTTTCACATTATAGACATTTAACTAAAAATTTTCGTTGGCACAAATGATTAATAGTCTATACACTACATGGTCAGCTGATGCGAACTATAGGCGCCGCCATATTGGCCTCGGCTGCTCTGATGAGCGCCTTTCACTTTATCCGTACTCCGCGGCCGACCGTCATGCAACATGCAACACACGGACGAAAAAATTTGAGACGATGTAATAAAAGTTTCACTTTAAAAAAAAATTGAGAATGATCTATAAATAGATCAACTGCACTGACTGCTTAGATAGGTATAGTCACATCAGTAGACTGAAATCCAGGCACTTTGTTCCACCCCGCCGGGCACTAGACAAGTAAGTTTAACTATCATCCCTGCCCACCGCCCGCCATCCATCCCGCCGTGCCACCCCATACCCGTTTGCCTACTTGTGTTGTAGAGAAAGAAGTGTTCTAGATGACTCTCACTGGGCTATCCACAATCCTGCATTTCGAAACAGGCAATCAGAATCGAAACGAATTGGGAGTTTGATATGCAAAGTTAGGAGCGTTTATTGGAATTGGCCGTTTCAAATCGATACTAAGTTGAAAGTGGTTCAGAAAGCTGTGATTTGCTGATTTGTTTACGATATCTTTTATTGGAAGACCGGTTGATCGGACACTTTAGATTACCTAAGTATTTTCATTTGTAGGGTTCCGCACTTTAAGGGTGCCAATGAGACCCTATTTACTAAGCCTGTGAATCAGTCTGCCACAGTATTATAAACAAGACCGGTCAAGAGTGAGTGATACTCACGCGCTGAGGGTTTCATATCTACCTTGATTTATATTAAACTAGTGGTTTGCCCCAAACTGAGATCTGGCGAGTCTCCCAAAACACAAAAAAAATATATTCTTAGGGCGATTCGCGCAATGATGCCTAAACGTCTGGTGGCTAAATATTATTTAAGGAGTTATCAAATCGTACAAATACGTAAAATTTAAACATTTTTAGTTGTTGAATACGTTTAGGGATCGTTGTGCCAGCCAGCCTTAATCTTTAAATAAAATAAAGCCACGAAATTATTAACCAAATAACTTGACCCACAGTCTCATTTAAATTACAGGTAACGGGAGTTTATGTTATTTAGTTACCCTGTTTGTGGTAGAAATTGCAGTTATTCCGGATTTCAGATTTTTGCCTATATTTGTGACACTTAAGCTACACGCATACCAAAATTTCAGCACTATGTGGTGTACCCTGTGTGTTTTGGTAAAGTTCAATTGTTAAGTTTTTACTATCGCTAATAACTTAATAACTACAAGGTTTAAAACTAAAAATAAAAACAGGTTCGAAATGCACTCATAAAGACTTTTTATTAGACGTGCCACCTGACCTGATAGTCTCATTTTTGGTTTTTTACCCCTCTTGAACCACAATATCCCCCCCCCCCCCACACACATTTTAGCTTATTTAGTCACACCAATTTCATGATGAACGGATAAACCCTTCGAAAGTTATCCTCGGACAAACAAACATACATACATACATACAACGCCGATTTTCCCAAGTTGATTTAGAGATCTCGCTTCGCTCGATCAATTAAACAGCGCCATCTAGTAGGCGCTGTTATTGTTATTGTTATTGGCTATATTTGTGTGATAAACTCGGAGACTAAGTAAACTTGACATTTCTAAAACACGATTTTAAATTGAGACTATGTTTTATTTTCCTGTTATGTTTGCTTATACTTAGGTATTTCACTTTTAAAACTTCGGAGTTGCGAGAGTACGTACCTACTTGCAATAAAAATGAGCAAGTATATCTGCTTCAAATTCGATAGTTTCACTATTTGGTGAAACAGACGGACGGACGGACAGACGGACGAAATTGCATCTAAAGGTTTCCGTTTTTACCATTTTGGTCTGGAACCCTAAAACATCTTAGGCTTTTTCTTACCTAAGAGTAGAGTAGTTGTAGAGCGATCAACAATTACTTTAGAGTTCAGATGTGTGAATAGTCGTGTATATTTCTTATCTAAAAGCAGCGTAAAGCACCGTTGCTGCAACCGTCGACGTATCAATTAATCTTGTAACGCCATACATTTTAATGAGACCTTACTGGAACACTATGGTATGAAAAAAAGTCATAACTAAAGCAATAATTATTTTAACAAGATCTTGCCAGAGGGAACCACAGCTCAAATAATATTGAGCTTAAAAATGAAGGTGACATAGTATTATGTTATCTGTGGTACAGGTGCTTTAACTATCTACTTTGTTATAACTACAAACTTACATTTAGAACCGAGTTTGGTTTACTTCATCATCAACTTAATAACCATAGGACGGCTACTGATGAATATAGCTTAAGTACTTAACTTACCTACTGAATTGATTAGATAGTAAGTAAAGTAAAACTAAAGTAGGTACATAACTGTATTTCGAAAAATGATATAAAATACTTTAGTTGGAAAAGTATAAATATATATGGCTGGACATTTTACACAGCGCTATCTAGCCCCAAACTAAGCAGAGCTTGTACTATGGGAACTATATAGAAAAACATCCAGACCCGGAAAAATATATAATTATTTTCACTTGACATTATTATTATTACACGATAGCTTGATATACCTTTGTTCTTCTACTGTATTATTTGACATATGCCGCTTAAACTATTTTAATTTAATTGATTTGACATGTTTAATTCTATGTTTAATTGCTGTACTTTAAAAAGGCGCAAATCCAACTTGCAGTGCCCTTACAGGGTATATGGACTTACTTCTAAGCTACCTACCATCTAAGCAAAAAAATGCATATGTAGATACATTTAAGCAGAATAAATGAATATGAAAATCTCTATAAATCATACAAACATTTGTTCCGCGGTGGGAATCGAACCCGCTACCTCCTGCGTCTCAGCCGGTTATTCGCTCACTGCGTCACGGAGGTCGTCAACCTCTTCTTCAAAGACGATTCTACCTCTTAAAATCCTTGAGGATTCAACAAGTAAAATAGAAGTTTTATTGGCTGGTCCTTGTTTTTACTAGTTCGAGATATATAAGTTGGTACTTCCCTCACTCCTTTAACATGTTAAATTTATTTGTAAATGAGGTTCTACCTATAGATATATAAAGGTAGAACCTCATTTGCAAATTAATTTTTTGCCTAAGATTTACACAACGCCTAACTTGCCTACCCACCTACCCTTCTAACCCACACAGCAATAAAACACAAAGAAAAAAATCTCCATTGCCTCTGGTCTCCATAATGAATTTATAATTTGCGCCGACAATTAGTGGGACTGGTAGAATGGTAGAATGGACCATCGCCCGCGGTCCCAGTTTAAAAAGTTTAAATGGTAAATCAGTCGACATTTACAAGAACTGCCCACTGAGTTGGAGAGTTTTTTAAATGTTTAAGAATGAGTGGTGAAATATTATGATACCGGGCGTTATGTTCAGCTCAAGTAAGCAGCCTGGCTGAAACCTTGCACCTATTGTAGGAGACCCTGAATTTATTTGATTTTTGAAACTCTGATAATTGACGTTTCACTGTTTTAGAAAACTTTTGACACTTTTTTAACAATACATGTCGCTTATAATCCTTTATCCTTCGTATTTATAGGAGTAAGTAAAAGACACAAAGTGATCCACTAACTGGGTACATTTCCTTTAAAATTAAGTTGGCAAGAGCTTTTTTAATTGGAATACGCCCTAAAGCCATTTAAAATAATTAATTAACATATCTTAGTATTGATTAAACTTTCGTTATTTATCGCGTATGTACCTTTTTTATTTGCTATCCAAACGTTTCGATTGTGTTGCAACAGCCGTGGTCGCGGGCAGACTAGAGTACTCGAACTACCGTCGAGAACTTCGAGAAGATCGGCAGCTGCAGCGACTATCCTCGCTTGGTCTTCACAATTAGAAGACAAGTGTCCTCGTTAATATTACTTTTTTACTTGACTAATTCATAATTCTGATACCTGCGGTGAGCTCTTTTATTAGTAACTAAACCAAAAATGGCTATGAGGCACAAATTTCAGCAACGTCATTTTATCATGACCATCATGCATCATTACCTGAGTTCATCGGTTAATTTTGTAACGAGGTATAGTTTGTTGTTTGTACGTTAGTAGGGGGTAATCTCAGAAACTACTCTACTGATTCTGAAAATTCTTCGATCGATAGAAAGCTACGATATCCTTGAGTGATGTAGGCTATATTTTTGATGACAATCCGTGAAAAACCGGGGCAGCTAGTTTTAAATACGCTAGCGTGCTGGAATGCCTGTTTTGCTTTACCATAAGTACTTTTTGTGAATTTAAATAATTTTAGGAACGTAGGAAATTACAAGTTTGCAATGTAACAGGTATTTGGTTCTAAATAAGCTTGCAATTTTGCTGTACGCTCTTCGTGGCTTTTGTTACCCAAATCTATCTTCAGACTGTGTATAAAATTGGTTGGCGTCTGAATTATAGTAGTAAATGGCAATGAATATTGAAACTATGGTTATCCGTTTGAATAACAGTCCAATCAAGCCTTTTTTCAAAAAGGAAAAGGTACAGAAGTTTCACCGTACTTTTAGTTCTGAATATAGAAATACTATATTCGGATATATACAATAGGTTCCTACCTATCCCAAAACTGTATCATAGTTTTGCTTAAGACTAAGCAAATAAATGTGTAGAGGTCGAGCTCTAAAAACAGTTGAAAAAAACCATGATTTTTCCAAAAATAACTTTAATTGGCAATAGCAATGTTGAATTGAAGCTCAAAGGGCACTGTTTAATCTATAATAGACTGGAAAATAAAATATACTGAAAATAAATACAACTGGTTACAGCTCGATCTTAAAAGTTCTCGTATTTAAAAATTAAAAGCTTTGAATCTGATAAGACTTTAAAACCATTGCCCCAAAATACCATAGTTCCATTGCAAATATGTGCTCCTACTTATACATAACACTATAATGTATTCTACCATATTTTAGCAAATAAGTTGATTTAATTTCAGTTCATTGACTAGTTCACTATTTTTTTATAATCCATTGCCATATCACGAGCACATCCCATCAGCATCCATTACCATTTAGTTACTGCAATAGCAGGCAGGGTGGCGTGCTGGTATGCATGTCGCCCGAGGGCCGGAAGACGACCAAATTAAGTGGGTGCTGCATGCAAATGAACGCGTAATGCCGGGAGCAGGTCTGGAGCGGTTCTATATAGCTTTTTGTATTGGAAATTGTTTTGTGGAGAAACGTTTTAGACTCGTAAATTTACCGAGTAAATCGCCGAATTATAAACACTAAGAAAATATTTTACTTATTATCAACTTTACTTACTGCTTTGTAATGACACTAACTTAAATAAAAATATTATAGACATAGACAATCATTGATTCACTACATAAGCACACAATATACAACACAGTTACATTTTAAAACAAAGAAAATACCAAAAAAAGAAACAATTAAATAGTACTTATAAACGTAAAACATAGACAAAAACACAAGAGAGAACTTGGTAGATACTGTGTGCTACAGCATTAAATGGGACTCGACACAGCATTACGCCCGCCGTAATGGTAAGCGCTGATATTCTGTCGAGACCGCTCCATTTAGCCACTAGACCTTGAGAGTATTGTGTTGTCAAATGAGAATATTATGTGTCATGGTAGGTAATGTTGTGTCAAAATATAATAACATATAGTTAAAAATGTCAAAATAGTATATTATGTAATAAAAATAAATAAAGTAAGAACATATTATATAAATCAAAATAATAAATTGGTAAAGAATACCCCAACCGGCTAGCACGTGAAAGGTGCACTAATGCTTCCCGCATCAGGCAACCCAGTTTTTTGTGTACTGATAATTATGGATTTTAAACGTTTTTAAAAAATAAACTGTAATTTTAAATATCGAAGTGGTGGGGGAATATGGGTGAAATTGATGAGTTTTGAAATTATTTAAATATTACATTTGAACTATGAGGGTTATAAATACCATTTTAACTAAAAGACTACATCATGGCGTAAGCAACAGTGCCAAAATACACACTCAAAATCTCACATATCGTAAATATCTTGTTTAGTAACAATATTGCTTTTACTATCAACTGTACCAAAAGAGTTTGTGATCTATTTATTTTATTTTATTTATTAGGTCTACCAACAATTGTAACAATATTTCATGCTTGACTAAAGGTTAATGTAAGTAGATTCTAATTGCACAACCAATTATAGGTAAACACCGCAATGCATATAAAAAATGTAGTAACAATAACAAAGTAACATTAGTAAATTTTGACAATCAATGGAATTAGTGATGAAAGAAAACACAAAAGTATAAAAATACACTAATGAAAGCAATAAATCCACATGACTATTCTAAGTACATATATTTAATAAAACTAATTTAAAGTTCTTTATTGAATAGATATTATTTATTTATTCAATAAAGCACTTCACTTAACTTTCTAACGTAATATTTATCTATTAGTTTGGCAAGTTCTTAAATAAGAACTGCCGGAATTTGAAAATGTTTATATTAAAAATATCATTTGAGTACCGTAATTATTAAATCCTTTGCTAATCCTGGGAGTGGGCATGGCATTATAATAATCAATTTAATATTTTCAGAATCTTGTTTTCTTGGGCTAACTATTATAGCCCATATTGTCCCATCGTTGGGCAAAGGCCTTCCCGCATTTCCGCCACTCACAACGGTCCAGTGCCACTGTATGCCAGTCCCTCTCGGCGGCGTCCAGCTCGTCCCACCACCTCCGGCGTGGTCTGCCGCGGCATTGCTTTTCTGTCTCAGGGCTCCACTTCGTGGTAATGTTGGCCCACAGCGGTCAGGCATGCGACAGACGTGACCGGTCCCTTCCCACTTCAGCCTGGCGGCCTTCTCCCGGGGTTCTAATCTTATCGTACCAATTTAATGAATTCCTGTGCGTACGTACAAGTATTAAAGATAGGTACAATAATTTTTTAAGGAATCAATAATTCTCCCTTCCTGGTAAAATATCCAACCAATATTATTTACCGCAACTTTGGATGTTTGTTTGGAAATCAATCACGTAGTCGAATGTTATTGGTTTTATAAAAGACATTGATTACATTTTCACAATCAAAGCCGGGGGGAAGAACTAGTCTATACTAATATTAAAAGTTTAAGTTTGTTAGTTTGTTTGAATGTAGGGTGACCTCTGTGGCACAGTGGGCGAATAGCCGGCTGAGACGCAGGAGGTTGTGGGGCGATTCCCACTGCAGGACAAATTTATTATTGTTATTTATTTATTGTGGGTATTTTTCTATATATCTTATCGTATTTACAAAAATATTTATTTAAGTAATTATGTATTTAACGAAAATGCCTGGAAGAGCTACTGGTCCATGAAGGCGCACATGAAGGGTGACCTTCCTATGAATCTGAAGCGCAAACTCATCGACATGTGTATCCTGCCTATCCTCACCTACGGAGCGCAAACATGGTCATTGACCGAGCTGCAGAAGTCCAAGCTCAAGATTTGCCAAAGGGCAATGGAACGCAGCGTTCCAGGATTCCGGAGAGCCGATCGGGTGAGGAATACCACGCTTCGTTCATTGACTGGCATGGCCGATGTGGGAGCCAAAACCGCGAAGCTCAAGTGGGATTGGGCCGGGCACGTGAGTCGAATGCTTCCGGAGAAATGGGCCCACATTGTAACAGATTGGGTACCGGAAGATGGACAGCGACGTCGGGGTCGGCCGCGAAAGCGTTGGCGTGACGACATCAATGGATTCGAGAAGGAATGGTGGGAATCTACCAAGGATCGTGATAGGTGGAAGGAGTTGAGGGAGGCCTTTGCCCAGCAGTGGGAAAATGTAGGCTAGTTAAAAAAAAAATATTTAACATCAGTTATCTATACATGCTTTGCTTAATTTGGGGCTAGATGGAGATATGGAATGTACAGCTGTAAAAAAAAACAGTGCGAAGCCGGGGCCAGTCAGCTAGTTAAAAATAACTTTATAGGGTCTTACCCAATTTGAACGAGCAATTTCGATTCCAACATCACTAATCCCCAGATTATGTTACCACCAAAATATCTTTACGAATAAAGCCTCAATAATCAATGTACAATCACCTCGACATCACGACATGTCATACGTAAACCACAAGTCGTGGACCAGTGAACCTGTCATAAAATTGAGACGTATGCCTTTGAAGATTAAAAAATAAAATGAAAACGATTGGGCCGTGTCGCGTTGTCTTTTCGGCTGAGATTTGTAGAGATTAGAGGCACAAAGTCGGCATTCAAAGGGCGAAGTTTAAGCAGTTTGATGTATAGGTGGGTGAGTAGCAGGCATATTAATATGAGATCACGATGCGGGTGATAATAACACAGGTATGTTACGGTCACTTTCTTTAACTTTGCCAAAGGAACATTTTTATTGCCCTATTGGTACCACTTATGAGGCCCATAGTAAAAGGCAACGTTTCTGTACCATATACCTACACTGAGGTATTTAGGACTTTTTTTTTGTGGACATTTCACACAGCGCTACCTAGCCCCAAACTAAGCCGAGTTTGTACTATGGGACCCAGATAACTGATAGAATACTTACATACTTTTTTTTAAATATATACTTATAATATATAGAAAAACACCCAGACACGGAACAAATATCTGTAGATCATGCAAACATTTGTTCCGCGGCGGGAATCGCGTCCGCTACCTCCTGCGTCTCAGCCGGCTATACACCCACTGCGCCCCGGAGGTTGTCAATGGGTGGCCTTATCGCTGAAAGCGAGATCTTCCAGGCAACCTTTAGATGGATTTTGGAGAGATTTTCTTCTTAGGGTTAAGCTCGCCTTTGTACATGACCTCTTTTTCTGTATTTACAAATGTATTTTCTTGTGTGCAATAAAGAATAAAGAATAAAGAATGGATTGGGTTGAAAAAACATGGGAGGAGGTGGTGTTCCAATAAATACCTGTTTATGTAGGTAGAATACGTCACGAAGATTCCCGAACGCTGCCCTAGTTGGATTCGTCGACTGACTCGATACCTGATACCTGAACCTGATAAAGGTTGCTGGGAGCCGTTGAGTGTAGGCTGCACAGGATCGGATGCTCTGGAAATCTATGGATATGATGGTGATGATGATTGGCACCACGTGCTCAAAACGGTAAAGGAAAATATCGTGAGGAAACCGGCATATCTTAAAACCAAAACTTCATAGGCGTGCGATTAGTATTCTAAAAAACGGCGATGGCCCTGGAACCAGTCACGTTAATGATTTCGGTTTAAAAATAAATACATAAATATTGCTGGACATTTCACACAGCGCTATCTAGCCCCAAACTAAGCAGCGCTTGTACTATAGGAACCAGATAACTGATAAAATACTTATATACGTTTGTTTTGTAAATACATACTTATAATATTATAGAGAAGCAACCAGACCCGGAACATATATCTGTAGATCATGCAAACATTTGTTCCGTGGCGGGAATCGACCCGCTACCTCCTTCGTGTCAGCCGGCTATTCGCCCACTGCGCCACGGAGGTTGTCAAAAAGTATGTAATGAAACGTAATTTTTTGCCTACCCCCTTACCCACTCAAATTTGGTCTGCTCACTGAGTAAGAGATGTAAGGATGTCTAGTCGACCTTTGACCTAGCTGGTCGATTAAGAACGACTGAGCAAGTTGCACTATTAGCGCTTCGGGTATTGATGTATTGATACCACCGTTTTTACCAACTTACATTCAGCCGAGTTAGTAGCAGAGAGAAATTGAGTTGAAGTTACTCGAACACGCGATGGGATTAGTCTGATTACCGTCCGATTATCGTCCGATTACTGTCTGTTGCCTGTGCGATTGGACCACGCATCGATTTCGGAATGTATGGGTAGGAAGTACGTCCGAAAACGCACATAAAACGCCAATTTTGTAAAATGTCGGAATAACAAATAAAAAAGGTACATACACGATAAATACCAGTTTAAATCAGTAATTTTGGGAAACTGCAAGATACTTACACGATGCGGAATGAGCCATCTGAGGTTTTCCCGTTAGGCTACGACATGACACGCTTCAAGAGAAATGTTAAAAGTTTCCTATAAGGTAGGAAGCGCATCGACAATACCCCGGGTGTTACCGGTGTCAACAGGCGACAGTGACTGCTTACCATCAGGTGGGCCTGTTTCCCCATAAATAACATAAAAAAACGAGTACGTGGGTTAAACTGAAAGTTTTTAGAAAATAAAAAACGGAAAGATGTAGAAGCATCATTATTATAAATACGGGATTTTTCACGTATTGTCTTACAGGTGCTTCGGCCGACAATGTCTGAAGAAGCATGTTAATATTATTATTGCTTTTCGAAGTAGGCTCCATTCCTATCTAAGCACCGTCGCATACTTACGATGGAACCATTGGGCCCGTTCTTTTTTAGTGATCTCTTCCAGGGCTGTTTAAACCTACTATTATTGAAAAAAGTATATGTAGAGTAAATGTAGAGTAGCCGCTTAAAATACAGTGGTCTAATCTTAGACAAACTCAGATACCGTAGATGCACGCATGGTTGATGAATGGGCCATAGACAATTTTTCGCGTCGAACAACACTGATTCGTCTGTCGTGTTTTTTTATTGCATTAGCCGTAAAGAACGAACACGGCCCTTATCGCACTGAACTAAGCTTTAATTTGGTATACAGCAATGGAACAAACATTTCGACTCGGCCTCGCAGAAAAATAATAAATCAGTCTACACGCCATTTTTTTGCCGCGCAATTGATGAATTGTGTTGTTATGTGAATTAAAAACGTGTTTTTGTGTTTGTTTGTGTATTTTATCGGATTATAATCTCGGTAAGTAGCATATAATTTTGCTAAACAAAATATTATAAGAGTCGTAAATTCAACTTTAAGAATTTGGTACCGTGATAATATTTTCTCATAATTTGTTTGTTTTGAGATTATCACACTTAAATATTGGCTTTGGGGCTAAAAAAAGCAATAATAAATATTTTTTTTAAAAGCTTGTAAATCAATATTTTTGTATTCGGGAGTGTTTTCTTTTCTTTTGCTGTCCTTCAGATTGAATTTAATAACACTTATTAAACATATAAAACATAATTTATCCCTTCATTTTAAAAAAATACCACGTTAAGACCATTTAAGATTTTTTTTCGTAATATTTGGTTATGAATTGTTATATTTCAAATATACCTTATTCCTTATCCAAACTTTATAAGTCATTCGAAGCGCTAACTCAACTTAAATGAAAATACACACATGTACATAGTTAAATTCTAATAAGTATGTCATAAGAGGCCAATAACCCCCCAGATGTCGACCCGCGCGCCTGTGCCGCCATTTTATGGTAGACACAATTTTATGACCGGGCGAATGTTCTAGGAACGCAAGCGGGTAGGCAACATGGGCTGATTGTAACGATTTTGGTTTTATTTAAAATGAGATGACGCTGATGGCACAAACCTATGCCTATCACTGCATATAAAATCTAAAAACAATTGCAATAAGTACCTCAGAGGTTTCTTCAAACTAAAATTAAGTTTCCATGGCAAAAAGTGTCAACCGCTTTACCGGTTTATTAAGATATAAAATTAGCTACAAGAGAAATACTAAGCCACAGAATGAACTCTGCGGTCCCTTACACAATTGAATCCCGTATGTTTTCTTGAAGGCTGTTTGACGAGGAGTTATTACAATAAAAGGAGCCGTGTGGTTATACGTGCTTTTGTGGGCCATATGCTATATTGGTATTTGATATACAAACAACATGTGCCATGCTTCTTTAGAATTTTTATTTTGCAATCTTTGTTACGTAAAAATAACAGATTTTTTTCAATTCTTGTAGTTTTTAACGTCCTTTGATTAATAAATGATTTGTAACAGTCTGATGGCAAGATGAGAGATCTCGCTTGGTGATTGGAAAAAGAAAAGAACTTGTTCATGTACTTACTTTAGGCTTGAAAATGTGTTTCTCTTGACACAATTTCTAACATGTTAAGTATTTAAAAATATGGTAGATAAGCACTATTATTAACGATTTAATTTATGAAAACTTTTATTTACATACCTCTGAACTGACTGGCTGAACCAATTGTCGCCAACACAAAAATATCATAAACACTTGCTTTAAAAAATGCACCCCATTAAATCCTTTTGCAATCTACAATGCCACAGACAGACAAAGTAGTCAAATTATAATACGCTTTTTTCCACTAGGGGTTAAAAATAAATCGCAAAAAACCTCTTAAAAAACAAAGAACCACATTTACTTACTTATCAAATAACCAACACGCTTCCATACAAAGTCACAATACACCCATGAAATCACTACCGGTAAGTCACGGGGGCCGAGCGATCGAGGCCACGCCTTCCGGCCCGCCTCTCGTACCATTCTTGTGATTTACCTTTATATTTCTGACTATTCTCCTTCCATTTGCTTACAATCGATAAAGTACATTTTATCTATTCCTGTAGGACGTCGGGAACAGAATCGTATGATGTGACTTTAGCAATCGTAGATAGATAGATAACTCGTTATTAAATTAACACACTAACAGAATCAATACAAAAATAAGTACTTTGCTAGAATAAATAAGGAAATACAATTAGCTGGCTTATCACTAAGAGCGATCTCTTCCAGGCAACCTTTAAACTAACCTTTTTCCAGGCAACAATCATCATCACCAACATATCAGCCACAGAACATAGGTCTCCTAATAGATTTCCAGAGCAAAAACCTTGTGCAACCCAACGAGCCCCAGAAACCTTTATCAGGTCATTTTTCCATCTAGTAGGGAACCAAGCCAACTGGGCAGCGTTTGTGAAGCCACGAGACGTCTTCTCGTCGAAGATGCCTCAGTGTCTGAAGAGGAAAGTCTTTGATCAGTGCTAGTTACCAGTGATGACATTTGGCACAGAAACGTGGTCTCTGACTATGGATCTCATAAGAAGGCTCATGGTCACTCAGCGTGCTATGGAGAAGACTATGCTTGGAGTTTTTCTACTTTAGCAATAACTATGTTAAATATTTACGTTTTTTCTGGTCTACCTTGACTATTAGCTAAATTATCTTTTCCATTCTTCCTCTATCCAGAGGTTGGTTCAAAGAGATGTCTTTATGTGATAAGGCTACTCAATATACCTATATTTATCGTATAAAGAACCATTTTCAGTCATCAATTCTGGAATCATAGATCAAGACAAGTTAACTACTTACCTCCAAGTAAGTGAATAAAAGTTTAATCTTGTTTAATTAAATTCAAATTCAATATTTGTTTATTTATTCAAAGCACATGGACCATTTGGTAGCGTCAACTTAAGCACCTATTCATTCTGGAAAAAGCCAGGAAATAATTAAGGTTGCGAATTCGATTCCCACCGCGGAACAAATGTTTGCATGCTCCACAAATATTTGGTCCGTAGTTTATACAATAAGTATGTACATATTTACAAAAAAAAAATGTGTTCTAGCAGCTATCTGGTTCCCATAGTACAAGCTTTGCATAGTTTGGGGCTAAATGGCGCTGTGCAAAATGTCCAGCATTATTTGTTTATTATTTATTTTCCCACATGTGGGATCCAAATGTGGGATGTGGGAGCCAAAACCGCGAAGCTCAAGTGGGATTGGGTCGGGCACGTGAGTCGAATGCTTCCGGAGAAATGGGCCAACATTGTAACAGATTGGGTACCAGAAGATGGACAGCGACGTCGGGGTCGGCCGCGAAAGCGTTGGCATGACGACATCAATAGATTCGAGAAGGAGTGGTGGGAATCTGCTAAGGATCGTGATAGGTGGAAGGAGTTGAGGGAGGCCTTTGCCCAGCAGTGGGAAAATATAGGCTAGTTAAAAAAATATATATATATTTTATAAATTCGACTTTGATTTCGGTAATATTTGGAAAGGTGACCACTGGTGGTAATTACTACATCGACAAATTACGTGATTTAATATAACATCACGAAACAACTGATAAATGTATGACTATTTTTAAGGTTGTATGGAAGATATTGCTATTAACGATAAAACATCCATTGTATCTCAATAAATGCCTTTACTTTTCTGCATGTTTCTTTGCTATCTACACATATAACAAATATATTGTGTTTCAAATAATTTCAATATCTGTTTATCAACTTGCAGTCACATAATCATTAAAATCCTTAATCCAACCTCAGATCAAAACTTGGATCCAACCGGAATATAAATATTTTGAGATCAAATTCTTAGGTACAACCTAATTATAAAACTATTTATGTGCCATCAGTGTCTACCTGACATACATAAAAAAATTATATAAACCTATTTTACCGGCGCAGTACCATATAGTTTGTATCAAAATATAAAAGTACCTTTTTATTCTACCTGGAGATGGAACAAGCAAGTGGCCCACCTGACGTTAAGTAGCAACCATCGCCTATAGCAAAGTATTTTATAAATTTTTGCCTCCTAAATCACACACCGTAGAAACGTGCCTTACGATGCACTGCCCTGTGTCCATCAACTTGAGACATACAGTTTTAAAGCCTTATGTGCCTGTAATTTCACCGAAAAACATACCCTTCATACCGAAACACAGCAGCGCTGCTTGGCGGCAGAAATAGGTATGGTGGTAGTACTTCCCTGGACGAGCCCTTTCACAAGGAACTTTATTACTCTTAATGTACCTACTCTAAATTACTTCACCAGTTAATTAATCAGTTAATTCTTAGGCACTTGGGTGAATTCGTAGCAAACTTTGTAAGTAGAGGAGCGCGTTGAAGTCTTTTCTTCCTAAAACTTGGCACATAACCTTAAAGTACCTACTCTAAATTACTTCACCAGTTATTAATCAGTTAATTCCTTAGGCACTTGGGTGAATTCGTCGCAAATTTTGTAGGCAGAGGAGCGTGTTGATGTCTTTTCTTCTCAAAACTTGACACATAACCGTTTTCAAGTAAAATTATAAATAAACAAAGAACCAACATATTTTTTTGATATTAAAAGTCACTTTAATAAAACTAATGCATGTGGGATTGCGGTTACCGACAGGTGTGTCCAGGTCGTCGACATTACTGGTACTACTTAAAATGTAATCAAAAATCTACTTTATCACAAAGAGCACAGCAATGATAATGCCCTGGCACGAATACAACAGCTTCAGTCTTAAGGCTCTGATCGTGGACATCGAATAAGTAGTAGTTAGTATTGTTTATTTCATATGTGGACACAGAATAAGTTAGAGTTGGTAAGGTTTATTTGGTATCATTTCGCTGTAAACTTGTTTCATTGATAAATTGAATTCGGCAAATAATTAATCAGCAAAAAAGTTGGGTTTCAATATTTTGATGGAGCACCGAGAGTAAGGTTATTTCGATAATGATCTTGTTTTTTTTAGAATATGGATAATGAGACACCGTAGCATTTTTATGATATTTTTATAAAAAAAGAGTTTTTTTTTATTAATTATGTATTACAAAGCCCTCCGTTTTGACAAGTCGTTGTCAAAAAGATGACGGCATCGTTAAAAAAATTAACAAAATAATGACTTATTGTTTTGCGATTAGACAATTTTGCATATTTAGTGTTTGTTCTGTTGCTTATCTTGTCTCGTTGTTTGTAATACCATTTTAAATCATTCATTCTAATTTACTGAACGTGTATTCTGACCTATATCTGGCACATTAAATCATCACGGCTTATGTCGGTTTGTATCCACCTAAATATGCACTATTTAGCAATTTAGAATCTCTGAAATATTGTTTCCATAAAATAAACTTAGCATTTTATTATTACTTTGCGTATAAAATATGTATGGAAATGGTTCTACTTGTATTATACTAAGATAATCTTTGTTTAAATTACATCTACACAATGAAACAATTAACATGATGTATGGTGTAGATTTTTTATAAATAATTATGCAAGAGATATTATCAAAATTATATTTAAAACTAAAACTAGCCTGCAAATATTATTGTTTGTAAATATAAAGTTGCCCAGTTCTAATAATATAATATGATAAACAAAAAAAAAATGCAATCAGAAAAAAATTGCCAAGTTCATAAAATACGCTGTCGATCTATGAATGTATAACCATTAATTCTCTCAACCCTTAAACAAAGTCATAAAAAACGCATTAGACAAGGTCCCGAAAGCTGCAGGTTGATATCAGGTGCGCGTGAGTTGCGCGCGAGCTTCCAGCGAAGTGCGGCCGACGGGCGGCGCGCGCGCTGCAGGTGCCGCCTTTGGAGGGGGGCACCTTACTCCGCCGTCTTACAACACTAACCACACCACACCTATCATCCTTATTCTTATCACTGCAAAGCTGAGAATCGTAGAGCAATGTGATGGAGCAAACGTTGTAGGGCTTTACTCCTCTCCTTTTTATCGAACAAAAAATGAACTGTAAACGCGATCACGGCCGCCACTAAGGTCAATGTTAGCGCTTCCTTCAGTATACGCTCGGAGAGAATCGCGCGCGCATCACTAGCGTGAACTACTGAAAGTATTGTACTAGCCGGTATTTCACGAACTCCTTCACAAAAAAAAATAAACTTTATGGATTCTTAATTCAAATTATGTGAGTGATATTGACGGCTGATCGATCTTGTTCTTTTTTCGGACGATGATAAAAAAAATTGTTATCCTCATTAAATGTGATGGATTTTTATTGATTAGTCATTTGTGAGTGGACTTGTGACTTTTTGAGATAAAGATGGAGACTTTAGTTTTGATCCCTCAAGAGCTGAGTTTGGCTTTAAGGCCTGGTGGGGCGAGGGGTAAGGAGGCCTCTGTGAGCGTCTGGTCTTCGATGGAGATTCCGAGGGGAACTGCTCTGTACCCGTTCCAAGGCACCATCAGAATTGATAAGCTCCATGTGTATAGCTACGTGCCGGATCATGATGTAAGTACTTTTTTTATATATTTCGTTATAAGTTTTTTTTCACAAATTCTAGTAGGAACCCAATTTAAACTTACAACAATCATTTTTAATATTTTCGGTCATTGATTCGTATACTTTTATTTTTAGGAGGATGTTTTAAGCGTTTGGTTTGAGATAATTAATGATGGCACTTAAATGTTTTTAATTAATTTATATAGGTTATTTGGGTAAATAATTGCATTATGTTAAGTGGTTAAATTAATAATGGAACGAATTACGACACAAGTCCTGCAGGAACTTATAGGCGACGTTGACCATTAAACATCAGGAGGCCCGTCAGTTTGTGTGTCTAATTGTTTAATTAAAAAATACTATAAACTAAAATGTAAGTAAAGCTCTATATCTTGTAAATAGTGAGTGTGGTAATATTATATTTATTTATTTAAATACTTAGCACTAAACACACATGAAATGTACAAGCGGTGGGCTTAATGCTAAAATCCTTTTCTACCAACCTCAGAGTTAAAAAATTACTGTGCGAATAAAGTTTATTTGAAGTTTTGATAATAATGTTAATGCACCCAGGGGATTAAAATATAGGAATAGTTTACATAGTGCACTTAGGTGAATTAACCTAGGTGATTTATGTTAACTTACCAAGCCTGGTTTAGCGATTTTCAGTAGATAGGTTTAGTTTGCTTAAAATAAAAATAATATTTAACTATATGAATAAGTTTAGTACTGTGTGTAATGATTACTTCCGGCGAGGGGGAAAATTGGTATTTTTTATATGGTTCATCCTTGAAGATAATCTTCGCAAGATTGCGTACTGATTAAAAGATATGATGACGTCGATCACGGGTATAAATAAAGTCAAGAGCATAATTATATCAATATATTTTTTATAAGCAAATGTGTTTTTTTTCTGTAGTTTCATTAACATAAAAATAGTCAAATGATTTGACAAGGTAAATGTAAGTAAATATGATATTAATCTGTGATAATATCTCTAAGTTTAATGAAATATTTGCGAGATAGCACCTAAGCGAATAAGACAATGGCAATGCAGCCAGTCTCTTTTGGACACTTCTGCCTGGTCGTGTTATGGGAGCTGTTGAACTACCGTTTGCAACGGGGTTATGACAAAAAAAAATACTGAACATTTTACACAGCGCTATCTAGCCCCAAACTAAGCAGATCTTGTACTAGATGGAACCAGCTCACTGATAGAATACTTAGGTACATATATATATTAAATGATTCAACTCTTTCTCATGTATTTATAATGTTTGTGCGGGTTCGATTCCCGCCACGGACCAAATGTTTGCATGATCTACAGATATTTGTTCCGTGTCTGGGTGTTTTTCTATATATTATAAGTATGTATTTACAAAAAAAAAGTATATAAGTATTCTATCAGTTATCTGGTTCCCATAGTACAAGCTTTGCTTAGTTTGGGGCTAGATAGCGCTGTGTTAATTGTCTAGCAATATTTATTTATTTTATTTATATATTTATTTAATGTTACTAATAAATTATTCTTTCCTAATAAGTTAATGATTAATAAGCCAGTGACTAAATTACTAAAAAGTAAAGCGTGTAAAAAACAAAAGCGTAAAGTAAATACAGGGTGAATTTGTACAGAGTCAACAAATTTTGAGGCACTACATGTAATCCCTAACAATAATCTGTGCTTATCCAATACAGAAGTTGAAAATCCACTGTTCCATACAACCGCACTGTCTAAAGGAGAATTATAATATATACCTATTTTAATCTAATCTGCCATGCAAAAGAGATTCCCAACCTTACCATTGAAAATAGCTTGAAAACAATATAATAAATAAAAATATGTAAATGAATCAAACATCTATTGTTTTTACTGAAAATTCAGAATCATCTTAATTATTATAACTAGGTATATGACTTATTACATCGTTCATTTTTAAAAGACTTCATGACAAAAACATGTTTGGTGGTAGGTCATACTAATAACACTTTATTTATATGGGATTTAGCTTTAAATAATAATAATATCTCAATTAACGTCAGAGGTATGGTCGTGTGAATGTTTTTTTTCTTATAATCCATTAAGATGTCAGATAATTATCAGGTCATGAATATTCAGAATGTAATTAATTTGAAATATTAAATAGGTAAAACTGACGCCAACATTAAGACATATTGCAAATATACCTACAAATATTACAGTTGTCCAATCAAATGAATAATTTTAAATGAAAATACTTTATAGGATGAACATATTGTGTAAGTTAAAAAAGTTATACATTTAGTAACAGATAAAATATTAAATTATTTACATATCTCTATAAAAAATACGAATGAACAGATAAATCAACTAAAGTTTAAAATTAATAAAAGGTTAAATTTATCGATTAAATTACAAGTAATTAACAATATTTTCAAATGAATGTAAGTATAATGTACAGTCTAATGTCAGTTTAAGAGTAGTAGAGTTTCTTGTGAAAGGCCCCGGGGAAGTACTACCATCATACCCATTTCTGCCACCAAGCAGCATTGCTGTGTTTTGGTTAAAATGCTTACCGGTGAAATTACTGTAACATGAGGCTTTACACCTGTATGCCTCAAGTTGGTGGACGCAGGGCAGTGCATCGTAGAGCACGTTTCTATGGTGCGTGACCTACGAGGCAATACTGTTTTATAGGCGATGGTTACCACTTAACATCTGGTGGGCCATATGCTTGTTCCATTGCCAAGTAGTATAAACAAATTCTTATCGCTGAATAAAGAGATCACTTTCAGACCAGTTTTGGACAGAAAGGATTTTTGTTAATTATTTTGTAGATAACATAAGGCCTTCATAACCTCACGTTCTCAAATAAGTACCCCAAAAAAAACGCTGATAAGCGAGCATTTAAAAAATCCGTACTCAAAACTGGGTAAGGAATATTTTAAACAAGTGTTAAACAGTTTTAACTTTTTTGTGGTAACAATGTACGCATTTAACCTAAGTTTTTAGTTATAAGTACTTGTCTGTTTTAGGTCATATTTATTAAAACTAATTAGCAGTGCACTGTGGTCAAAATTTGTCAATTTTTACTTTTATTTTAGCATCCTTCTGTATATAATCTATATCTATGCCAACTTTCTTTTCACGTATTTTCTACAAAGTTTTCTTTTCACGTATTACTATTAAAATATCTAAATATATTATAAAAAACAGCATCATTCATGTTTTTATTCTAGATTTCCATCTAAAAATAAACATTATCCAATAATTTCTCAGTCTAACCCTACCATTACTGGTCTCTATCTTTTTATTTCTAACCTTTAAACAAACAAAGCATAGCAATATTCAATCGGTGCAAACCGCAATCAAGGTTCAGTTATAACCAATATCGCCATAGACAATTTGATAGTTACTACACAACTACCACATAATAAATATATAGTCAGTACTGCGAATCCACAGAATACTTGCAAAGTTACTACGGTACAGATTAGTTAGTACTTATGGCACCGTCCGTCACGTAGTCAATCGGTTCTGAACAAGATGATGGTTTTTACAAGATCAAACAAAAACTGCATCATAACTAAAACCGCATAATTTCGACTTATGCGTTACGTGCTTCAGTAATAGAGGTATTTTCTAAAAACTGCCATATCCCGTTTTGTGAAATTATCTAATGGACACTATTCTATAATAGAAAGTTTAAAGATCCTCCATTGAAACAAAAAATAAAAATTACTAATTTTTACTTTATTTGAAAGAACTTTGAAAATCAGCAATATATGTATTTATATCAATCAAAAAACCATATCGTGTCCTAGCAGTATAGTTTACATCATTAAGGTGCGATACCGGCCCACCGGTAGGCTGGGAATATTTCAATAAAACATGACCATTTTCCATCTACGTTTAGACAAACATTAAGTTGACTTTGGTCATCCAAAAAAGTGTAGGTACATAAAAAATAAGAGCATCTGAAAGTACCTATCTATATATCTTATAAATTACTTAGGTTGAATATGAAAAAAAATCAAAATCAAGTTCAAGCTAGCATTTTTTGTCTTAATATTTTTGAATTATCAACCATGATTTCCTCATTAAAAACAAACCTTACTGCATAACTACCCAAAACTTGATGTGACTTAACTAGCTAAGTATCAACTAAAAATTATATATTACAAACGGATATCGCAATCTGGTCCAGAGGCTACTCTAAGTAGTAACTTAACGGATACTTTTCTAATAATTATTTTTAAAATATTGCCCGAGGTGTCTTTAAGCCGGAAGTAATCGTATTTAAGTTTTAGCTCAGGTGTTAGTATGCAACAAACACTTTCACCGTGATTGAACTGGTTTGCGGGTGCAGTCGGGTGTGCGCGCGTTGTATAATCTTAGCGATGCGCTTGCGCAGGTTACGCAGACTTTGTAAATCTTAGGTCAATATCCTGTGTTGTTTGTTATGTTAAAAGATAGGGTCAGATTCATTAAAAAAAAAAAGAGATTTTGTATAATTGACTGTAGAGTAAAGGTGTGTACTACAGGCATTTAAAAGTGCCCACGTTCCACATAACGAGCAGGTGGACCACGAACAAGGAGGAAAATTATTGTATTTATTCGGTTGCTAGCTGTCCCTCGCGACTTCGTTCTCGTTACACTATTAAATGTATAGGAAATCTAGAAATAAAACTGAACTCGCAGTTGCAACTTGACTTGATACCCCATTTTTATTCCGTTGGACCTGATTTATGGAATAAAAAGTAATATATGCGTTAATCCATATCATAATCTACGTACATACCAAATTTTATTGAAATTGGTTCCGTTACGACGTCATTGAATAACAAACAAATAAATACGCAAACTTACAACTTTCGACTTTAGATTAACCATAATTAAACTAATGCAAGAAAGCAAATAGGGACAAATTATTCAGTGTCTACACACAATTCAAGAAACCCTAAAAGGGAAGGCTGTAAAATCAGACTTATTTGATTTGTTCTGGGCCATTGTATAGGTACCTAATTAATTTACCTTCGTTAGGCGATCATTGAGCTTGTTTCAAAGATTTGTGGTGCAAGAATTAAGATAGCAATAGTTATCACTTGAAACAGTTTAGTTAAAAAATAATAAGTTTTCGTATATGTGAATCCTGATGGTCATCTACGATATCTTAAGTCTACGTCAGAAGTCCAAATTTTGTGTTATACATGCCCATTTTTTACATAGAAGTTAACGATTCAGGTTGCAAGCCTATCGCTGCTTATTAAAATACTAATCTGACAACACACGGCTTCGATTTGGTACTAGGTGTCATGGTTCAGGGCCTTTCAATACATCTAACTAAATCCTTAAATCATACGTTTCTTATTAAAAGTTTGAGCTCAATTAAACATTTCATAAATTTTCACTTGTTTATAACGGAAAAAAATTGTATGGTTAAAGTATAGGAGAAAACATGACGAATTACTAAAACTAATAATTTGAAAGTTTATGAGTTAGTTGTCAATCACTCCACAAACTCCACAAAGGTGTAAAATTCGGAATAAAATTAACGGAATAACATAGGATTAAACTTTATCGTATACAACTATTTGTTTTTAACTGGATAGATTTTTGTTTCATCACAAACTCACTTGATCTTAAGCGATTTGGTCTAAGATGAAGCATGAAGATCTATAAGAAACCTATTCACTCTTACTTTAAAAACTACTACTGCAGTTAAAGTCACGGGTCACATCTAGTATCATTTTTTGATATTTTTTCTGATAGATTAACTCGCTGTTTTCCTCTGAGGCCGTTGCAGCTTAACCGAACTTTTGGCAAGCGCGGATGGCGCTTAGCCCTGTAAGTCTTGATGAGGCAAGCGCAAAGGATAGAAGAGAAGGGCCCAGGTACATGTTTGTACCTTGTGTAGGCGGCGATTAAAAGGACTCGTCTTTTTTTTTGAGAGCCCTTTTACTCGCTCTCCGCTGACGTCTTGGACCACACAAACAAGTAGCTTTTTGTGGCTTTCAACGCACGCGCCGCTCCGTTCATTACTAGCGTACTTTTGTTCCGTACAAGAGGCTAATTACGATTGTTTCATATGTTTTGACAGTGGCTATTTATAATTTATATACGTTTATTGGAGCGTAAAACTTGTTAATTATAGAAATTGAGTTCTAACTGCTGTGGAGATGATTTATTTAAGTAATGAGGATCGATGTTGAGTGTTGTGTGAAGTTCCTGATTATTGACTTGATTACCATCGTCATAAGAATCACTAGTTTGAAGAATATTATTCCAAATTTAACAAAACTGCCTGTCTTATATCCGCATAAAAGCTTAGTAGATGATTCTTAAATCTTATGTTTTAGATACTAGATGGCATATAAGTGTTTCTCTAAGAAATTCCATTAGAAAAGAGGCAAGCCGTAGACAAAACAAGGTCACAGACATAGCCCTTCACTAGATGAAAAGACTACCTGATAAAGGTTGGTGGGAGCCGTTGGGAGACGCTCGAGATTGGTGGCTATTGGTACCTATGTTCAGCGAACCATGGATGATATGATGATGATGATATAAATTTCGACACCAGGATCGACCGTCAAACTTTAAATGGTAGAGTCTGAACTCCAATAAACAGAAGACCAATTCCCGTAATTAAATTTGACGAATGATGACGCAACTTAAAATAACTAGAATTAGGGTACAGAGATAGAGTTTAAGCCTAAGTTTAAAACTAAATCGAGAACCAGCCTTAAATTTTTATATTGTAAACTTTCGAAAAATCTACATTCCAATCTTGTTTAATACTAGATCATAGTTTAAAATATAGGTATTAAATTGAACTTGAACATTGAATTCTTATCAAACAGAACGCGGAAAAGTAAAAAGCCCAGTCATAACCCGCGGTCACAAACCCCTTCGGGTAAAAACTTGAAGAATAGAAGAGAGTAAGCATTGTTCCAACACAAAAGCGAAAGTTTACCCATTATTTATGAGATAATTAGGTGTTTCACCTGTTGCGATACATTGCGTCACACGAACGCTTTTATTCCGACATTGTGTGCACTTGAATGGAGTTATGGGTGTCATTGTATTTTGACGGAAGTGATGAAAGTGAACTATACATTACTGAGTTTGTATTCTCTTAATACATTGATGATCTGATAAAATGTGTCTGTGTTAATAAAGACAGCAGAGAATTAGCCTGAAATTATTTTGCTTCGTGACTAAAGAAAATCTGACCACTGCTGGGTCAGAAAGAGTGGATTACATACTGGAAAACCCAGCGTAGGCTGCCTGTCCATTGACGCGGAGAGAGGCAGCGGAGCGGAGAAATGAGGAAATATTAACCAATAGGATTGCATGAATAGAACTTCATGCAATCCTATTGGTTAATATTTCCTCGTTTCTCCGCTCCGCTGCCTCTCTCTGCGTCAATGGACAGGCAGCCTAAAACGGATAAAATATGTGGCTATGAGCCGTAGGCCTTTATTCCGCAGATATAAATAAAAAATATTTATAAATATTGCTGGACATTTCACACAGAGCTATCTAGCCCCAAACTTATCAGAGCTTGTACTATGGGAACCAGATAACTGACATAATACTTTATCATATACATATACTATATACTTTATCGTTTTGTAAATGCATACTTATACTAATTAGAAAAACATTGAGACCCGGAACAAATATCTGTAGATCATGCAAACATTTGTTCTGCGGTAAGAATCGAAACCGCTACATGCCGGTCCTGCGTCTCAGCCGGCTACTGTGTCACGGAGGTCGTTAGTGGCTGATACGCTTATGAAAAAAAAAATGAAAAATTCTATGTAATACCTATATAGTGTTATAGCTAGACACAAAAATATAAAAAAAAGAAAACAAATAAATGTAAGCATAATGGTCTTATCACTTAACAAAGCGATCTCTGAATTGAATTAGAAACATTTATGCAACTTATGCTCTAAGATATTCAAATGATCTGAGACGCACCATTTCTTCTGGTTGTTTATGTATTTTTATAGTTATATCTACATATATATATAATTATCTATTGGTATTGACAAAACACTAGGCGTAGCCTGTATCGAGGAAACCAAAGCTCGGAAAGTCGGAACATAAAACTTGCATTTATCCAGAGGAGTGCTCTCACTGGCTTTAATCGCGAAACATTTTTTTATAACAGTTGCTTTGAGATTAGCAATTAAAAAAATTTTCGCGCCAAAAAATTACCGCGCTGCGTTTGGACTAAGTTTTCTCAATTATTTTCAATTAACAATGTATTAAAATCTTATTGTACTAGAATCTAGGTGAAATAGGCTTTCTAAAGGTATAACTTTTATGCCATTTTATTAGTAAATTGTAATCAAAATCACAGGTTCAAAACTAAAATTTTACGCATTTGTTCCCGAATCTCAGATTAAAATGCTTATGATTTCAAAAATATAACAGTTATCTATGTAAATGTTATTTGTTTTTATAGCTTAATACATTATTTACAAGGTTTAATCAAAAAATTAGACAGAAAGAACCCTTACTAATAAATATTGAACCCTAAATCTGCGCATCGTAAAATGACAAAAAAAAACAGACCGCCCGGGAACACTTGTTGATAAATCGTCGAGTGTTGATGGATCGAAATCGATTAATACTTCTGTTTTTAAATAGCTTAAACATTGTAGCTTTTTATAACAACTCATTCAGGACGGTTTGGTTTGTAAATATGAGAGTAATTATTTTACAAAGCAATGACGTCACGTCTTTTGTTGGGTTGGGAAAGTATCTCATTAAATGGAGATATTTTATATATTTATATGGATTAAAGTTATTTATTATTATAGCCTAATACATTATTTATAAGATTTAATAAGAAATAAATAAATAAAAATTGTAATAAATAGAAAATAAATAACTTTTATCTGCATCCAGTCCCAATTCACGGTAAAAACGCATGACCTTTTTAAATAATTATTGTAGGTGTATGGTTTATCGTAGAGATTTTTTTATTTTTTATTTATTTTTATTATGGTTTTATTAAGCCTAATAAAATACAAAATAAGATAAGGATTCATAATTTGAACTAATTAAAATCAAAACAATGCAGCCGCGGCGAAAAACACGTTAAAAAAATATACGAAAAAAAAAGTAATAACATACCAAAACTATTAACTTTCTTTCTGTCGGAAATACTTATTCCATAAACTACATCCGTGTAGCTACACGGCAAATACAAATACTACAGTAAAATTACGTCACATGAAAACAGTAACAAACAATCAATTTGATGTAAACTCAAGATGGCCGGTAAAAATGGCGCCAAACGTAAATAAATTTTATATTTTGATTGCTGCCAAATTTTCAGACGTATGACATTTTGTTATCGCCGCCATTATCAAGCCTGCTCTATGGAGAATGACGCACAGAAAGAATGAAAGGAATCGGTTCAGTCAGTTTGAAATGAAAAATCATAATATTACCGCGCATTGCGCATGCTCCTGGGTGGTCGTTGAGCAACCAAGGGAAAAAAACGGCTTGCCTCCCGGGAGCGTGAAAGCACTCTAGAGGATAAACATAAATTATCTAATGACCGGCTATTTTATATTTATATTCGGTCCTCTAATAATGGTTGAACATTATCAAATTATTCTTATTTAGATAATCTAACTAAAAGCCTTGTTCTCAATGAATTTTATAATCCCACTTAATAATTATCTAGATCTTACTGCTCAAAAGATAAGGTTCATAATCTCTCTTACAATCTTCTGAACGGCAGCTGAAGAATACTGTCGTTGATGGATTTACGTTCCTTCATGTTCATTTAAATGTCTTCATGATGTTTTATGGGTCATGCGTTGATAAAAGTTTTTTGTTGGGCGTTTCATTTCAATGGGTTCTTTGAACTAGATCGTAATATTGAGGCTGTATGGATGAAGTTGATAAGTTGATATTATATGGAATTAGTATTAAACTATTGGGATTCTAGATATCACTTGTTTCATAATCTTGATTCGTCCTTTAAAAATGAACTAAACCAAAATATTGTTGACAGAGCTACCATTTTGATGTAATAAATTAATTTGATGTCTTAAAGTGATGAACAAAAAAACCTATCTGGTTCCCTACTACTGAGCTTTACTCAATCTGTTCAGTCCCCACAGTTCGGCAAACATTCATTTTGCAAACTATTCTTCGCAAGCACTCTCAGTTGTTCTATGACCCTAACCTGAAACATTCGAAACGGAGAGCAGATAAAGTTTGCAAAATAGCTCAACGACGTACAGCAGTGGTAAGTCGTCACTTCTTTTTTATTAGCTCTTCCTTGTACAACAGAGTTAACAAGGAAATTAACATTTACCCGCTACCCCACAACAAATGTAAGATGTGTCTAGAGTGGCTTAAATATTTAAATTACGAAGTTACTGAGGACCTCCTAAAGATTCCCAAATAATGCCTATACACAAAAACACACACCCCGTTACTCACACACCCTCGCACAAACACACACGCACACGCACACACACACACACTCACAAAGACATCCACCCACACAGATCCTTCTGGTCTGTTGGAAAATAACTAGAATTTTTAGTTTAGTTTTTGATAATGTACCATTTACCTGATTGGAACTCATTGATGTATAGGAGGAGGGCGTTGGTGTCTGTAACACAGTTTTCATACTAATACAGACATCATCGTTTCAAACTGTACACATGACTGTATATTTGTTGTTCCTCAATATGTGCTTTTTATTTTTTTTATTTTTTTAATAGTTATTTATTTTCATTGTCGGCTTTTTAGCATCTAGATAATAAATAAATAAATATTCATATTACGCTGAAACTTGCATGAATGTCATAGTGCTTACGACTACGAGGCATCTCCACTTCATCTATCCATTGAAGATGATTTATTCAGTGTCTGGTAATAAAATTTTGTTTTATTTTGCTGGGTAAAAGACGAAAGCATGATGATGAGATGTATATCTTGGGGCAGAATTTTTAGAGAGTTTTAGTACGTTTAGCATGGAGCCAAATACGCATAACACAATTAGAATATCATCTATCTTCACAGCTGTTACTATAATTTTATGATAATCGCCACGCTTAAACGGATTTTTCTTTCCTGTTGCAATCAACAGAAAGTTTTTGTAATAAACACACATCAGATACCCAATCAACAGCTTCGAAGATCGCAAGCAAGCTCTGCGCAGAAACTTAAGCCCTTAAAAGCTTAAGGCTTAAGTTCCAGTAAAGCACTTTGGATCAGGTTTGAAGATAAAGACCAGTTGTCCACTATGATTAAAAATACAATCATGCACATATCCATAAACTGTGATACATAAACATGTCAGTATTACCATAATACAATAACACATCATCACAGGTTTATGGCAGCTTGTAGTATGGAAAGCTAGACTTCATCTAGGAATGGCTCTGTGCTCAGTATAGTGAAAAGCGATGATAAACTAACGTCCCAATATTTTTGCACTGGACGAGCAGTGAACCCGTGGCACGATTGGTATCGCGTCCTCCTCGTCCGCTGCATCATTATTTTTGGAAGTTTTAAAAATCGAATAAACCTGTGCTTACATTTTCAAATGTTTATGCCATATTTATAATGTTTGCATGATCTACAGATATTTGTTCCGTGTCTGGGTGTTTTTTTATATATTATAAGTATGTATTTACAAAAAAAAAAAGTATATAAGTATTCTATCAGTTATCTGGTTCCCATAGTACAAGCTCTGCTTAGTTTGGGGCTAGACTGTGTGAAATGTCCAGCGATATTTATTTTTATTTGTTTTTATATTCACAACGATCGATTTTTATTTATCAGTAGTAGGGGTAGAATAAGTTTTGAGGCTTATGAGTAGATGAAAAGGCTACGTCGCTTTGTAAATCTATGTATGACGAAGCAGTTTGGTTCAATTTTTTCTTTGAATCCAAACGCAACTTTGATTCCTACTTGACTAAGTACCTACCCTCCAGTTGATTTTTGTTATGCTCTCTTTGCTTATCGCTCTGCTTGTGCTGTGGTAAATCTTTATGCGAAAGCCAGGAGCGGAGCAAGAATGCAAGTGTCCTCTCAGTATTCATGAGGATGGTTTTATTCATGGCAGAGCAATTAATATTTAAAGCACGCAAACCTAATTAATAACGAAGATTCTACATAATTTTATATTGGATAATATAAACATCCCTGGGGGATACATGCATGAAAATATTATTTTGCATGTGTTTATGTCCTCGGTATAAATAAAAATTAAACGACTTAAATCAAATTCAAATAAAAGTATCATCAACGACGTTTTTTAGTTTCGTAAATCAAAACTAGATGGCGCTACTAAACGAGTTCATTTGAGAGCCTATAGGCACCGCCAGTTCCGTTGATAATATTTCATGTTAAAATAAAGCCTTTCCAGAACAGTGGAAGAATAGTTCCTGATATCTTCTCATAATTTACCTCAAGCCCATAAAAATGGTTCGTAAATCGGAAGCAGACCCGATATGGATGCTGATATCATAAAATACTGCTATGAAGTTTTAGTGTCTGGGAATTGTCGTAACATGCTAATTTTATGTTTACGTTTAATTAACTTATCACATTTTATTAATTTTAAATCAGTGTATTATATCGATGTGTATTTGAGTTTTATTATCTACACCTACATTAACCACTCGGGACAACTGTCTACTAAAGCATAACGTATAGGGTGAACTCATCTAATTTCGTGATAAAGGCATTTGAGTAATAAAATACCAATAAATTATTAATTATTTTTATTCAGGCTTCGCATGAGTTTCAATCAGTCTTTTATCAGGAATATAGGCACAATTAATCACAGTTTTTTCTAAAATCTTAAAAGTTATATCAAATTTACTAAAGCAAGTCAACTTTCCTAATTCCGTGGTGACCTCTTTAAGTCCGTGATAGCTACTACTTTAACTCCGATATAACGGAATTAGGCAAGTTAACTTATTTTTGTTGTACAAAATTCTAACATTCTCTTTTAACGTCGTCCATGGAATCTTAAACTCCTTAGAAGCTCTGTATACTGTCATTGTTGAACTCAAAACATTTTCGACGGCGGTTTTCAGATCAGACTCCGAATACTTTCGGTTCTTTTTGTCTTCCATGAAATCTGAAAGTAAACAAGCAAATTATAATAATAATTACATACCTGCTTAGATTTAGCGTCTGTTTAAATTTGCAGCTCGTATTAATAAAACAAATGCTGCGAAATTTGGTAATAAAACTACTCACGTAATTACGTGACAAGTGCAAAAAAGTCTCACTCAATTCCGTGATAGCAAAATATACATATAATATTGGCTTAAAGTCATCATTTTAATTGAGACAAGATAAAACTAATCAAATAACATCAATCTTGTCTACTAAACTCAAAATAAGTCAATACTTTCAGTGAAAACCACAAATAATTGTATATAACTACTCTAATTCTGTGATAGCACAAAAACCACTCAACTGCTAAAACGCTAATATTTTTGACGAACAAAATAAGCTCTAACACTAAAACGACGCAGAACTATGACGAATTTTTTACTGCCACATCAAGGAAATATCATTTACAATTCATTATAATAGAAAGAAGCTAAGAAATCGGTTAAATACTTACATAAATAGAGCAAAGTTCGCCACCAATTCCCAGACACTGCCGAAACCGGCGAGATTTGCGCGCGGACTGACAAAACCATTCGTTGTTACTATCTCGCTCACTCGAGCGTCCCCAAACTTTACAGACGAATTTGAACATTATTACAGAGGCATAAGGTTGTATTTCCAATCATTGATTTCGCTCGTACAGGCCTATGGTAGAGCTCAAACCAAATACCACTGAATTAGGCGAGTCACAGAATTAGATGAGTTCACCCTACTTTTGCTATAATTTAGTTAATTATGTACCCAAGTGGTTCAATAATAAAATAAAGATTCAGTTACAAAGTATTTAACAGCTTTTGTGGAAGCCAAGAGCAATTTTCCAGTACTAGCCTATTTCAATCGATACCATAGTCACGCTCTAACCAGGCACTCGTATTACCATTTTATGCTCATGAACTTACTATAAACTTTCTCGGTTTTATAATCAGTTTACTTGGTCAATTACAAAGAGTTACTTTGATCAGTTGATAAAATCGTCTAGGCTTGGCCTTAACACGGTGATGAAGTCCTTTGGGGATGAAGTCCTGAAATATGTGAATGCGTATTTCTAGAAATATCGAGCTACCTTCAAAGCTGCTTTTGACGCGTCTGGAGTCAACAAGGAAGACTAATTACAAATCTGGATAACGGATCTGGACAACCCTGTGAATCAAGGATGCACAGAGTGCGGGGTAGTCAAAACAGCATGCTGAAACAATATCGGACAGAGTTACATCTCCGATATGGAAGTGCTTCGTGTTGAGAGTGATCAAACTGACCTAGGTTGGTCACTCTCAGCGCTCATACTTTTTGTCCTTTGGTTTTGTGTGTTGTATGTTGTTTTATTATCTTTTTTTTTTCCTATTGTGTGTGTATCTACTAATCTAGTTTTTAAGTAACAAACTAACAATGTATAAAATAAATAAATATTACTGAACATTTCACACAGCGCTATCTAGCCCCAAACAAAGCAGAGCTTGTACTATGGGAACCAGATAACTGATAGAATACTTATATACTTTTTTTTTGTAAATTGATACTTATGATATATACTAAGATTATTCTATATATTAAGATATATAGAAAAACACCCAGACTCAGAATAAATATCTGTAGATCATGCAAACATTTGTTCCGCGGCGGGAATCGAACCCGCTAGCTCCTGCGTCTCAGCCGGCTATACCCCCACTGTGCCACGGAGATCGTCAACGTCAAAAGGTATGGATTTATGATATCTGAAATAAAATATTTTTATTTTATTTATTTATTTAAATCCTATGCACTTCAGGCACCTGCAAAGCATGAGGATATTTTACTCGCTCGTGATTTCTGGTCAGCAGAAATTGTGTTACCACGCTATAAAAAGACGCCAACTCAGAAAAAAACTACTACTAAAAACTATTAGCGTAGTAGGTAATATTTACTATTTTATTATTTAATACTTTTTCCGAGTATTTGTCGCTAAATATCTATGTATTTATTATTAACTAATAATGTTTCTTAAATCAGTATAAGTATGTATTTATACGTACTCGTAAATTGTTATGAGTAGTTATTATTTAGGTTCATTCATTTATGTGTTTTTTTTATATCATTAATTTTATTATGTACACCATTTCACCCCAGTTAATGCCTACACAGTCCATGCCATCCATAGGTTCTCTGGTAGAGATCGCAATTTATCGATAATACCGACAATTTTATGCATAGTTTAATGTTGTTTGCATTATTTTTTGGCGTGCAATAAAGAAATATCTAATCTTATCCAATCTAATCTATGTGCAAATAAATAAATATTGCTGGACATTTCACACAGCGCTATCAAGCCCCAAACTAAGCAGAGCTTGTATTATGGGAACCAGATAACTGATAGAATACTTATATACCTTTTTTTTTGTAAATGTATGCTTATAATATATAGAAAACCAACCAGACCCGGAACAAATATCTGTAGATTATGCAAACATTTGTTCCGCGGCGGGAATCAAACCCACTACCTCCTGCGTCTCAGCCGGCTATTCGCCCACTGCGCCACGGAAGTCGTCTATAAGTCTGTAAGTTATTTATAGTTATGGGCCCTTGATATTTTTTTGTAATTTTACACGTTGCCTGAAATAAACTTTATATTTTTATTACTGGCACAATACCAAACTTTGTATTTGATTGCTGTAGCATAAAATTTAAATGCTTAGCTACATACCTATCAAAACTAACGGTGACGATCAGATCTTAAAACTTATTCACATTTTAATTAATTGAAAACAGATGTACCCTTGTTAGTTGCTCGCATTACGAATTGATATTTAATTGAAATCATGATCGCAATCAACAACCCGGGGTTAGTTAAAATGAATCAAAATGAATAAATACAATGATCGCCCGTAGAGTCGCTTACTTTCTACAATACTACATAATCACCTATTGTTCGAAACATAGATGGTCAATTAAAAACGTGTATGGTTTCAAAAGATGTGTGAAAAGTAATGATAATACTTTTAAAATTGTCGTCGATGATGATTTGATGATTCATTATAAAGTAATTTTTCTATGCTCATTTTGAACAAAGTGAAATCTATCTCTTTGTTTTGAAATCGCACCAACAATTCCGTTATATCTCACAATATGGTTCAACAAGAGAAACATATTTATAACCTACGTATATAATTATGCAATGTCATTTTAGTGGTTAGCATACCTTGATTATAAAATTAAAACAAGTAACTTTTAAACCAAAGATATAACCGACTTCAGATTAGAGAAAAAAAATTAAGACATATCGTTTTCTCGTAGATTCTATTGTCAGAACTGGACCAAATTGAAATGACTACACAGGCAGCACCAGCTTTTAAATTAAAAAAAGAATCATCAAAATCGGTTTACCGTGACGACCTCCGTGGTGCAGTGGGCGAATAGCCGGCTGAGACGCAGGAGGTAGCGGGTTCGATCCCCGCCGCGGAACAAATGTTTGCATAATCTACAGATATTTGTTCCGGGTCTGGTTGTATCCCTATATAATTTAAGTACCTATGTAATATTACAAAAAAAATGTATATAAGTATTCTATCAGTTATTTGGTTCCCATAGTACAAGCTCTGCTTAGTTTGGGGCTAGATAGCGCTGTGTGAAATGACCAGCAATATTTATTTTAATGTTTTATTTTATAAAAAAACGGTCGAATTGAGAACCTCCTCCTTTTTTGAAGTCGGTTAATAAAAAACTTTACAAGTTCACAAAAAAATAACGACATTGATTTTTGTTTTTTGTTTTGACCCCCTTTAAAATTTGTCTTTTGTTTTTGTTATTTATTGAGGTTAAAAAAATGTTAGTAATTTGTGCCAAGGATAACAAATTAAGAAAGTTCCTTCGTTAATCACCAAGTGCAACGCAATTCCAAAAAAAAAAAAAATTCTGACATTTTAACTTGTCATTAAAATGTCATGTTTGTCATTTTTTATATCTGCAACAAGCACTGTACTAAAATTGAATACGCGATAAACTTTTGCATTGAGTAAAAAAATAGAGAAACAATCAGAAGTATCACATCCAGTATAACATACTAGCTCGCTTGTTAAACCAGTTAGTTAGCAGAGTTGTGCTGCGAATACTATCCGTAGAAATACCAATAAAACATAATTATTTGTTGGAAACCAATTTTCTGCTTGTAGCTATTGGAGCAGTGATTTGTTGTCATTGGGATTGCCGGGCGAATGAGGCTCTGAAGAATGAGGTGAGTAAGGTGACGAATGGTGTTGCCTTTTCTGTAATTAATGTCAGTACTGGGATATCCTCGTAATTGTGGCATCAAATGTTCTTGCATATATACTACATTTAATATTTTAATTTCATATATTTTTCACTGTGTTATATAGGTATATAAAGAACACTAAGTTTCGTCAGATCCCACGAATATTATAAACGCCGAATGTTTGTTATTCAATCACGTCGTAACGGCTGAACCGATTTAAATGAAATTTGGTATGTACTTAGATTATAACCTGGATTATTACTATGCTACTTTTTGTTGACAAACAATGCCTGCGAAGCCGCTGGCGGAAGCTTGATAAAATAATAAGAAAAATAATTTATATATGTAGGTATAATCTGAAACAGACTGTTATTGTGATTAAATTAATATGTTCTAGTTTCATGAAAACTTCAACCAAAATTATTAATATTATTCAAATATACCTATTTCTTTTAAACTATAGTTCATTTTCGTACAATATAATGCCATAATGCGGTGTTATACTTGTCAACCTAGTTTTATGAAATTATCTAGCAGGTATTTTAATGGTTCATAACTATGCATAATATATACAAAATGTCAAATATAATATCTTTGCCTTTTAAAAGGCAAAAAAAACTAAATGTAACAGGTTCTAAAGGTGTCCGGAAGTGTACAATTCATAGGATCGTTAGCGAAATTGCATAATAATAACCATAAAAACGCGCATTATGTGAAGGTGCAAATTTGAAAAAAGTAAAGCTTAAAAAAAATTATACCTGCCCACATAAAAATATCAATGGCCATATTGACATGTGGTCTGCCTAAAAAGTTTTGACTAATGCGCGATAATGATCAAAAGGTTGAAATTTTAGACAAAAAATATTGATGCACAACTGTATCTGAGTATTGTTCTATAGAGAGACAATAAAATAAAGTTTACTACATTTTAGCAAAAACTTGATCGACAAGTGGGTTACGGTCGTCTAAAAAACATTGATTTTTTTTTATTTTATCCAAAAGATAGTTTTAATCATTGGATTCTTTAAGATTTTTCTCGTTAGTGCAGTGCAACATGATAAAATTTTATGCTTAAAAATTACTATCACAATCAAGTATTTTTTTTTGCTAGTACGAATATTCTTTCTGATAATTTACGTATTTCATCAATTATATAAATAAACGAGCTTTATATAGGGTGTTTGATAATTACACACAAAAATGAAAGGGGTTATTTTGATGAGCATAATAAATAAATTTGTGAAATGTGTACTACAGAAATGTGAAATTTATTTTGGCATGTAGAAACAAACACTTTATGAAACTTATGTTGTGCTATTGCATAACGCTTGCCATCTAACCACAGACACTGTATTGGTGACGTCTCAAAATACATATCTCTTGTTTTCCGAAAGAGATATCAACTCGGCGTTTATTTTTGGATGTCGATTGCAAGAGTACGCAGTAAGTTTTATATCGAATTAATCACCTAAACTTAGTAATTATTTTAAAATTTGATAATATAGCTAGTAGGTAGTTTTTTTCGAGAAGTCTTTTTTTATGTATTGAGAAACCGTCACTTAAATATCGTCAGCGAGCACAGCAAACTACCGTGTTCTGATTCCTGTGTTGAAACCACAATACAATACTGTATTTACAATTCCTTTATCCCATCAGTCATTAAAAATATGTCATTCAACATATACCTAAATCACAATATTCAATAGAATATTACAATAAACAGATAGATGTAAGTTTACACTTATAGTTATAACCTCTCGTTTTGCGTCAGTGATCCAAAAGGGATTAAATCCCGTTACACTAGTAAAGTGGTCGAATTTCGTTTTTTCTTTCACCTCGTCTAAGCTTGATATCGATACCTTGATATGGCAGTGGGAAAGTTAAGAGACACTGACCGTGACGGCTCGTCTTACAATCTCGTGGATATCATGTCTCTATTAGTTTGTAGATACAAGAAAAAAAATTACAATTATGAGCAAATTCTCCAAGGGTAAGAAACATTACAAAAAAATAAAAAGGCGGAGCTTTATTCAAATTTAATGATATTTAGGCAATAATATTCAGTTCAGATGAGAAATGTATTGTTTAGATAATTCATTTATCTCAATGTCTGTCAACGCAAAAGGCTATGCTGCTTCTATAGATCGGAATGCGACCAAAAGTGACTAAAGTTCCAAAAGAATATAAAAAAATTATGAAATTTTGTTTCATCGAGAGTTTATTGAAGCTTTATAATTGTAGCATACGGAAACAATGAACTAATAGAAAAGGAGGGTAAAGAAGTACATGTTACTTCTAGTACATATTTACTTTTAGATGTATTCAGAAGCCCACAATCCGAATCGCCAACTTCTTTTCTCAGACTTGTAAACCTAGTTTCCAAGTTTCTGCTATTGAAAACTAGTAGTTCGCCCCGAACTGAGATCTCGCGAGTCTCCCATAAAAATAAAAAAAAAATTGTAATCTTTGACTATCAAAATAGTACCACGAAATAAATAACCAAATAACTTGACCTACAGTTTCATTTAAATTACAGGTAACAGGAGTTCATGTAAGTTGGTTACTTGTTTTGGGGTAAAAATTGCAGTTATTCTAGATTTCAGACTTTGGCCTATATTTGTGACACTTTACCTACACGTATACCAAATTTCAGTACTGTGGGCTCACTGGTGTACCCTTTGAATTTTGTCAAAGTTTGGTTTTTGTATGGCTTATAATTTAAAAACGACAAAAACTAAATTAAACGTGACGTCCCACTTGACCACTTGAGTTTGGTTATCATTTTTTTTACCACTCTTGAACCCCAATATCTCAACAATCTCCCAACATTTTTAGTTCATTGAGTCACACCAAAATTGTGGCATCACTACCTACCTATGTATCAATTTTCACGATGATCGGATCAACGCTTCGAAATTTATCCTCGGACAAACAAACATACATACATACAATGCCGATTTGCCCAAGTTGATTTGGAGATCTCGCTTCGCTTAATCAAATAACGGCTAAACAGAAGGAAATTGGATTTACTAGTTACCTTATTAATCTCCCTATCTATATCAATAATCGGATACATCCGATATGTCCCATTAAGTAGACACTAAAATTAAATTATCTTGATCTAAATTATGCAAATTTTGGGATAATGGAGGACATCCGTTGTATAGGTTATCCGTTTTGGAAGTCAGCATAACGCGATGGGAATTTATTAATGTGTGAACAAAGAATTTTAATTTCACTTTCTTTTGTATGAGAAAATGTTGAACTTATCTACTAGGTACCGGTTTTATGATGCTGTTTTGTTTGTACTCTTTTTGGTTTCAATACAATTATAATTCAACTACTAATTAGAATTAGTTATTTAAGCGAAATACAATAAACATTAAGCTACGTCAGAGCTATTTATTGCTGAAAGTCGTGATACGTCAATTGCCTAAACGATTCAGAAAACGAATCACCGATCCAAAAACCTCATTAACGTTCACGATATTCGATTCGATACATCTTTCACGCGTCCTTAATTTTATTAGCACTCTCACACATCAAAATATGATTAAAGTAATCAGATTTATAGCTACACTGTATACAATTGACGTAAATATATTCAAAACGTAGGCTAATTGTAAAACTGTTTATAGTAACAATTTGATTTTTGACGGGTGTCGATACATCAGTACGCCTCTTACCAAATATCAATCACGGTAACGACTTTAGCTCTTGTTTACACAACCATTACTGCTTTGTAATTGTAATCAACTAACACTATAAACATAAGCGGTAATGGTTGATGCGTGAAGCGATGTATGTTTATTGATAGATAGCTGTTAATTTTAATACGATTTGTCGTGACTGCCGAATGATGGGTGATGGGAAGCCGGTGATTTGTGTATGGGCATTAAGAGCATAGTTCAAATGCTAACACGAGTAGATGTGGGGTCAAATACATTAGCCACCTAGCGGGTCCGGCCACATTTGTGTAAAGATTTATTAATCAAAGATTGAGTAGACTAGTTTCGTAAGTCTGGGAAGATTTTTAAAAGATCAGGTTTGGGTATTTTTGCTGAGATAATGTACAGTTACCATGAGAAACACTTAACATCTAAACAAATCGTTTTAACTTTGGTTCTTTAAAGGGTTAGGTTTGGAATTATTTTACCACCTTGTTACATGAAATACATACAAATTTAAACAATAACTTTTATAAAATATTGATCATCACAATTTAACTTATTCAATTTATCAATCGCCAACATTTTATTAATGAGATTGTTTCCTCCAAGATTTCCGTCGGAAGCGTCAGTTCCTCCCACCTCTAACAAATGTGTGAATTTTTAGCATTTACCGTAACACCAATAAAATTCGTATGTTATATCGTCTATGGGAGCCACAGTCTCTAAAGGCCTTATTATAAATAACTTTTGGCGGATCAATTAATTACGTGGCCGAATATTTTAAATTAATATGGAGTCTTTCTGTAATTAGTAGGCGCAAAATTTATTTAATAGACATATTTAAATTTGGTCATTGATTTTTGAGTTAGAATAAAAATTTGGCCGAGATATATTAAACAATATTTAAATCTTTCGATCACTCTCCAATTTAAACCAGACCTCAATTTTATTGATCTGGCATATACGGATAAACGGCTATCGATTTGAAAGACATTTCGGGCCTACCGATTGATACCTAAGGTTAACTTACAAAGGCAAGGGTCAGAAATTATCAGCAAACTTAAGTAGCACTTAAATAAATATAAATAAATAAATATTGTTGGATATTTCACACAGCGCTATCTAGCCCCAAACTAAGCAGAGCTTGTACTATGGGAACCAGATAACTGATAGAATACTTATATGCTTTTTTTTTTGTAAATACTTACTTATAATATATAGAAAAACTCCCAGACACGGAACAAATATCTGTACACTGGAACAAATGTCCTGCGTCTCAGCCGGCTATACGCCCACTGCACCACGGAGGTCGTCAAAATTAGAAGAACACGAAAAACACTGCTAACCTGTTTAAAGATCCCGAATGAGCGCGAAAAAATACTAGTATTGTAGTTGAGAGTTTTTGTCAGCGCGTGTATTTTGCCTCTACAGTAGGAGCCTTTAATTATTTTAAGTGTATTATCTAAAATGTCCACTGAATCAATACACGACGCGTAATAGGTACAAAATACGAAATACTTTAGAGATTAATTCTATGGTTTCTATTTTTAAGGATCCTACCAACCACACAAAAGTTAAACACCCACTAAAACTATTTATATTTAATCCTAAACAAAAATTGGTAAGGAAAGTTTTAAACACGCGTAAAATAGTGTGGGTATATTTTTTTTAACGTAACAAGGTAAATGTAATTTTACTAATTTTTATTCTGTGCAATATCAAAACAAACCGATGTTCGCAAGATAGTACATCTGCAGTATATCTTCCCAGGTGGCTATGCAGATGCGTCCTTATTCCATCAGCTGTTGCTACGTGCGGCGTCTTCATAATGTATCTGATAATACCGCTTTATTACCTGGTGATGCAAATGAGACTTTTTTAATCAGCTGTCCTTACCTGTGTTACGATTTGTCGTTTCACTGGTTCTTTCTTGGTCAGTTTGCGGTAAGGAAAACCAGATATCTCGTAAGATGTAAAGTTTAGTACCATGTCGCATGAGTGCTTACTAACACGGTCGTCGAATAAGTTATCTTTAATACGATATGGTTCTAAACTGCTTATATAATGCTCTCGTGACTTTATACGTTAGTAAGGATTTATACGACTTAAAAAAATCGTTGTTTTTACACGAGTTCAATCACTGAGGTTCTGAGCTACACTTTTAAGTTGCATTGACCTGAGTCAGATGAGTCCCATCCGGCCGACTCTCGGACCTCCAAACCACATCAGTATAGACCACGGATGGATGTAAGCAGCCAGTGTGGTCAAATAAGTTTCGGGTAAGATTTCAAATCGAATAAAATCATATCGACCAACGATTTCCGAGCTCTAACTAGTTTATTTTATAATAAAAAAAACTGGTCAAGTGCGAGTTGAATTCGTGTGCCGAGGGTTCCGTACCTACCCATTGTCCTCTAAATTATTTGAGCGCCCATACAACTCTGAGAACTATCTTAATTGGCGTCAACTATATATGTATGGGAACACTCTTTAATTTTCAACTTTTTTTTAATTATTTGGAATTTTTTCTTGATTTATTCTGTAAGACCGTGCTTTTGCCAAATTTCGTGATTCTAGGTCAACGGGAACTACCATGTAGGGTTTCGATCCAAAACCTATAGGGTACTTCCGGTTGACATAGAATTGTCAATTTTGGTTAAAAGCCAAAGTTGAAAATTAAGGTAAATTTTGGTACTAACACGTTTTCGCGAAAATCTAAATTTGCACATATATTTTTATTGTGTTGATTCAGGATCTTGATTTTTATACGCCTAATAGGGGCTATACACTTCAGAATCTGGTATAAATTTCAACTTGCTAGGTCCACCCGTTCCTGAGAAAAACGGTAGTGACACACGGACAGACGGGTAGACGGACAAGAAAGTGATCTTATAAGGGTCCTTTTTTACCTTTTGAGGTACGGAACCCTAGAAATAATGATATCGTTTGACTTTTCATTAGTAAATCGAAGTTGGAAGTCAAATTAAAATCAATGCATACCTTCATATAAATATCCAGTTCTATCTTTTAAGTTCGAGCCCGAAATTAATCAATCAATCATAAACGATTGAATCATTAAAATAGCCATAACGTAACGAGATGGCGAATAAATTCCAATGCTTGTATAATGTGACGCTAAATGAGGATACACCGTGGGTCGTAAACGGGACCATTTAATGGAATAGTGGGCCATTTAATGGAAGCGGTCAAGTATCCGGTAGACCGGCTTCCGTTTCGTATGAGTTTTGTGGCCAAATTCAATAAGTATAGGTTATTAGATTGTAAAATTTATGGATCAGACTTGCTTAAGAAAGATCAGATATGCCTAAGAGAGTAGGCCTATAACCAACAGTGGTTGCTGAAGGCTGTTTATTTGGTATTTTTTTACGTTTTGTGGCAAGGCATGGTGTTGGAATAAAAATTCGAAGGTTTCATAAGATTTCATGTTTTGCTAGTAAATGGTACGAAAGCATTCTAGTAACTAACCGTCAATCCCCATTTTTGTATGGTTGTGAGGCCAGAGCGATTAATAATAACCAAATGTAAGTTAAGATCAAATTTGATGCAACCTTTGATGTAATAATCTAATATATAAAAATGTCGTGTCACGGTTTTAGTCCTACTCCTCCGAAACGGGTAGACTGATTTTAATGACCCCCCCCCCCCCAGCAGTTTTAAATCGCGATTTTAGTAATTTTGTATGAACAATATCCATATAATTTAACCGTCGTTCATTGACGTGAAGTGTCGCGTCACTTGGACAAGAGTATTTTATATAGTTTTTATCCTGAAGTTCCAACGGGAACTGGAAATTTCAAGCGTGCAAAGCCTCTGCCGGGTCAGCTATATTAATAGTTATAACTAAATATATTACTGATCTCCAAAGGCGAACAAAAATTGACTGATATTAAAATTTAGAGAAGTGGGTTACTGATTTAGCCACTAAAAACTTACCACTGTACTCTAATACTGGTTTTGACCAAGAAAACAACTAAAGATTCTGAGCTCGTCTCATCCTTGGATAGCACACCGCAATGCTTGCTCGAATTTCACCGCAGAACTATACTCCTAACGAAACCTGAACTACAAGTGTGTATGTGAATTATTACGTGTTACCGCAGCCGATGCGACTGACTTTGAAAAAACTACACATTCTACATACTAGGAACGTAGGATCAGATTTTTATTTGGTTTTCAATGAGGTCGTAATGTGTTATTAAATATTGCTGGACATTTCACACATCGCTATTTAGCCCCAAACTAAGTAGAGCTATAATATATTGCATGAGCGCCCATACAGCTCAGAGGACTATCTTAATTGGCGTCTACTATGTATGTATGGGGACACCCTTTAATTTTCAACTTTTATTATCTTTTGGAATTTTTTCCTTATTTATGCTGCTTTTACTTACTTTGCTTGTTGTCAAATTTCGTGATTCTAGGTCAACGGGAACTACCATATAGGTGTTCAACCCAAAACCTATAGGGTACTTCTGGTTGACCTAAAATGGTCAATTTTGGTTTAAAGCAAGGTCTTAAAGCACAAATAAAGGGGAAATTCTGAAAAATAAAATAAGTTGAAAATTAAGGTAAATTTTGGTACTTGCAAGTTTTCGCGAAAATCTAAATTTGCCATATCTTTTTATCGTGTAGACTCAGTACCTTTATTTTTATACACCTATTAGGGACTATAAACTTTAGTATCTGATATAAATTTTAACTTGCTAGGCCCCGGGTGGGCCTGAGAAAATCGGTGGTCACACGGACAGACGGACAAGAGAGTGATCTTATAAGGGTTCCTTTTTTTACCTTTTAAGGTACCCTAATTAAATATTTTGTATTTTCTTAAAAGTGAGTACTAAGCAAAATAAGTACTCGATACTTTTTCCATTAAGTATAATTAGTAATATAAAAACTTACTAGGTAGGTTCTACTTCTCAATAGGCCACCCAATAAAAACAATGTAACACGCCAACGTTCAATAAAATAGCGGTTAAAATCTTATAATTTTCTATCTGGAGTCGTGACGGGCCCGGCTGTAAACCTCGGCCGGTAATCGAACCCGCGCTACTAACTTGCAGTTAAAAGTAATCACTGGTGTTGATAAGAACTTAGTAATACAATATTTTGAAATGTTTAGCTACTACCTATTCTATTTGAATTAACTGATCCATTTAATCACGTGATTATGAACTAACATTATTTTTATAAAATCATTATCACCATCCTGATGTCACCCTCTGCTAGGTATTGGTAGTGATACTCACCACATAGGTTTATATTATTTATTTTAACAATAACATAGTATATTTTATGCTTACAAGAAAGTAAAAGTTTACTTTGCAAACACTTTATTGAATATAAGTGTCGCCGCACACAAGCTACAGGCCACAATCACAAAACACCTCCATTTTTTGTATATGTTAAAATATAAATTCGCCGCACACGATTGACGCCAGTAGTCGCTACATATCACGAGATGCCGTTTTTGTAGTCGTGTGGCCTCCAACGACCGAAACTGAAGCAAAAATTTTAAAAAAGCGACAGTCACGCGCTTTCGCTGCTAATTTTTTTTTTTTTTATTAACTCATTTATTTCAGATTATAAAATCCATCATTTCTTAACACTAACACAAAATAACTTACAGGAACACAAATTTTTTTTAAATACACAATCAAATTAAAATAAAAATTAAAAATAAAATAAATAATAATAATAATAAACAAATAATAGTAATCTAACTATATCTAAAAACTACAACTAATCTAGGTATTTTTGTTTGGCAGTATATGTACCATGCAGCAATGATTCATATACTGACAATCAAACCTACTTGCAAACACGCATAGGATGCCGCTGGAGCTAGCCCGAACCCTGCGCAACAGAGATGTACACCGCTTTCGCATGACTGTGTAGAAACAGTCAACTCGCGCAGCGGCAAACATTCCCGAAGCGCTGCAGAATCTAGGCAGCCCCATCAGCACCCTAAACGCATTATTGTATTGAATACGTAGCGCGTTGTACTGTTTGAGCGTGTGATTCACCCACAGGCTGCTCGTGTAGAAGTTCGTACAGTACGCTTGGAAAAGAGTGAGTTTTACTTCACTTGAGCAACGAGTGAACCTGCGTGCTATCATGTTTGCTCTAACAGACAACGCCCTACGCTCTCTCTCCATATCTGTATCATCTTTCAGGTCCGAGGTTACCACGTGTCCGAGATATTTAAATTGTTCCACCCTCTTTAGTGGAGTTCCATACAGCTTTATTGGTGGGATGGAGGAAAGACGTTTACCTCTGGCCTGAAAGACCATACATTCGCTTTTCTTTATATTATATTTTAAGCCATGTTTATGTACATACGCTTCACAAATACCCAACAGTTTAGTTAGGCCGCAGGCCGATGCACTCAGCAGCACCATATCATCCGCATAGCTGATGTTGTTGAGGCAAACCCCCTCGATGTGGCATCCGATACGGGTACTGCTGAGCTCACCTATCAGCGCATTGATGTACAGGTTGAAGAGCTTCGGTGAGGTCAACCCCCCTTGCCTCACCCCGCACTCCAGCCTGTACGGCTCGGAAAAAGTACTCGACCATCTCACTACATTCACCTGGTTTTGATACCAATATTTAAAGACATTATTAACCTCTGGTGGCAGATTGATATCTCTTAACTTCTGCCAGAGAATATCGTAAGAAACCAGGTCAAATGCCTTTGAGAGGTCGAGGTAACAGGCATAAATGGATGTCCGACGTGTCGTATAGTATTTGACAGTTTGCTTAAGAGTCAAAATAGCCATTTCTGTGGAGAGACCAGTTCTAAAACCAAATTGATTATCATGCAACTTTATGTAATCGTCCAATTGACTATTAAGCAAACCGTCAAAAACCTTGGCTATAATGGTGGCCAGCGAAATAGGTCTGTAGTTCGACTTATCACACACATCGCCTGTTTTATTTTTCACAATTGGCACCACCACAGTCTTCATCATATCAGCAGGCAGGTATGAGTGCCCCATACATAGCGTGTAAAACATCGCGAGCACTCCTGGTAAGTGCACACCCGCGTACTTTAGATGCTCAATGCTGAGTCCGTCATGGCCTGGAGATTTACCGCGCGACATACCTTTAATAGTTTTTCTGACATCTTTTGCAATAAATCTAGTACATAACTTCTGACCAACAGACCCCGCATCGCTTGTCGACTGTGATGGTCCCAGTGGTGACTTTACAGTGAAGTGGTCTCTAAACAGGTCCGCTATGCCTTTATGGTCATTAACACCCGCGATACTCACCGGAAAGCTCAGTTTACCCTTCAAACCAGTTGTGGACTTCCAAAAATTACGAAAATCATGTTTTGCATGCTGTGATGTTATTATATCCATTTTAAGCTGTTCACTATGATTCTGACACCATTTTAAACGAGACTTAAAAGTTCTACGTGTCTTGTGCATTTCGTCATAAACACGGCCTGATTTTGGTTTTCCACAACACACCCATTGCTTAAATTTGCACCTCGCCTCCCCGTGAGCCTCGCTAACGTACCTATTCCATCCTACTACAGGTTTTTTCTTATTAAATCGTTTTAACTTTAAGGTCCGACTGACAGAAGCGGCATGGCTTAAAATATTTACAATTTCAATATACATCCTGTCAATAACAAATTTATGGTCCAAATTATTACACACTGAGTCACAACAATACAAAAATTCATCAGGGAAATTTATTAATTTTAATTTTTCATTACATAATCTATTATACAAGTCAATTTGTTCAGTGTTCCGCTCACCCCACAGTACTTTATTAATTTCATTAGTTGCATTAATTACAATTTTTGGTTTAATTATGTCAAAATTACATTCTAAAATTAAGGGAAAATGGTCTGACCACAGGGCATCATAGCCAATAAATACATTTGAGACGGACCGCAGTGCAGATTTAGTGACTATACTATGATCCAACCAACGTCTAGACCCGTGAGCGTCACTTATGAAAGTGTATGTGTCTGAGTTTAGTCCCAACATGTGGCTAAGTGGCCGCTTCTAGCTTCATGTGGCGGTGTTTTGTGTTTGTGGCGCGTGGCTCGTGTGCGGAGAGGCTAAAGCCACTTAGCATGACCAAAGACTTTGTCGATGGTAGATAAGACAAAAATACCATTAAGACTAATCTTATTTTTGAACTGAGTGATATAAACAAAGTTTTCTTATATCGCGATAGTTATAAAATAAATAAGTTATAACTTTGATTTATATAGGTACCTAAACAGTTTCTGCAATATAATATTTGATGTTTAATAATGAATGCATGCTTTGCATCCCAAACCTGTACTAAGTGAACAGTAATTGTTCGTATCTAAAAAACTAAAAGGGTTTGTGGTCGCACTCCTCTGAAACTGGTTGACCGATTTTAATGATGTTTCTGTATATTTGATAGATATGAGAAAAGGTTGTAAAGTATTTTACACCCTCCTACCCCCATCCACCATTTTTTATCCATATAATTTAACTATCGTTCATTGACGTGAAGTCATTTACATAAAGTGTTGCGTCACTTTGGCAAGATTGTTTTATATAGTTTGTATCCTGAAGTTCCTACAGGAACGGGAAATTTCTACGGGAAAAAGCGTGCGAAGCCGCGGGTGGGTCAGCTAGTTACCTATATAAAATACAAAACAACCCTTTTAATGGTCTGTTTTCAAGGTCTATTAATTGGCAAAATTAGATATCTACTTACTTTGCCATAGCCGTGTGAAATCTCGACGCACTGATTCAATAGAGGCGGTATTCTACAAGTTCAAAGCATGCGGGTTGACAAATAACATAATTTATTTCCTTCGATTACAGTGGAACAGAGAGCAGCTGGTTATCTTATTCAGTGAACTAGCACCGTAACGAAAAAAAGTATTGAAAACCTGTTCGATTTACAGAAGAGCGCTACTCTTTTTTTAAAATAAGGCAATTTGACACAATTTGCGAATTTAAATTTAATATACCGATATCCGAGGCAAAGCTATCATGATATTATGTGTTGTAGACTTTTTAACCCACATCAAAAAAAAGAAAGAGTTTCTCAGTTCGATTGTATTGTTTTTAATGTTTGTTACCCCAGAACTCCGTCATTTATCAAACAGATTAAAAAAATTTTTGAAAGAATGTATGTACTTTCTTATTGGTCCCATAAAAATTTCATCAAAATCGGTTCAGAAATTAGGTAAGACAGTTATATTTTTGTTAAAAAATTACTTGTTAGCTTAGATGTAACTAAGGATAAAAATAATAGTATATGTATTTATATCAATCCGTTAATGAAGTTTAAATCCACCTTTTTATATATTGCGGCGTCTTTGAACATTGCGGTTTATATGAAACGGTGGAGTTTCAGCGTCCATATTTTTTTTTATATTAACACAGATTATTGTTAGGGTTCCGTACCCAAAGAGTAAAACAGGACCCTATTACTAAGACTCTGCTGTCTGTCTGTCAGTCAGTCACCAGGATGTATCTCATGAACCGTGATAGTTAGATAGTTGAAATTTTCACAGATGATGCATTTTTGCCGCTATAACAACAAATACTAAAAACAGCGTAAAATTAATATTTAAGTGGGGCTCCCATACAACAGACATTATTTTTTTGCTATTTTTATAGATGTACGGAACCCTTCGTGCGCGAATCTGACTCGCACTTGGCCGGTTTTATTTTTATATCTTGAAGAACTGAGAGTCGTTGGGACTGAAAGGTTCTCAAATAGAGACTGGAAAGTGCAGTGTAGGACCCCTCCCCCCACTAGATGTAAAAAAACACCGTTATAAAGGTTTCTGGGAGCCAGTCGATCTCTCTGAAAATCAATATCGGGGCCTATTTTTAGCAGTGGACATATTATGATTGACATGCCGATTGTTCTTAATCACAGACAAATTCGTTCCTCAATCTTTTACTACTGTTTAGTTTACAACACCTTACTAAGGTAATGGACTGAGCCAGTTATTTCTATTAAGCTATGTTTCTTGATTCCATCTGGATAGAGAGTTCAGTGTAAGTCAGTGGACTTTTATCGACGTATTATTAATTATTTACCAGTTAAAATGAGCCATCGGAATTAACTGTTTGCATAATTTGTATAAATTAATTTTAGGTGACAGATAAAGTTTGTTTAGAAGATACTTGGCTTGTGCTGTACGATTTAAGAGATATTATGAACGCTTGTTAAGCTGTTTTAAATGATCATTAAAAGTAATTCATATTGTTTTAAACATAATTTAAAGTAGTGTATTAGTAAGCTGCACATAGCTTGAAGAATTGAGAGCCGTTGGGGTAGGAAGGTGTAGACCACGCACTGGAAATCGCAGCGTAGGATGGCCCCCCACTAGATGGAAGGACGACCTGATACAGCCGTTGAGTGGAGGCCTCACAAGATTGGTAGCTTTAGAAATCTATGGGGAGGTATATGTTCTGCAGTCGGTATATTATGGTTAAAGATGATGATGATGTAAAGTGTCTTTTGTTTTATTTGGATTAGGAATCACTAAATAATATACTCAATTTGGAAACTAAAGATGAACTTATAAGAACAAACTAATAAGGATTTGAATAAATATACAACTATTACGCCTAAATAAATAAATAAATACTGCAAGACATTTCACACAGCCCTATCTAGCCCCAAACTAGGCAAAGCTTGTACTATGGGAACCAGATAACTGAACTTACAATACTTTTATACATATTTTTTGTAAATACATACTTACAATAAATATAAAAACATCCAGAACTGGAACAAATATCTGTAAATCATGCAAACATTTGTTCCGCAGTGGGAATTGAACCCGCTACCTCCTGAACTCAGCCGGCTATTCGCCCACTGCGCCACGGAGGTCGTCAATATATATTTTAAAATAACAGTCAATTTGTTTAAGCTTATGTTTAAAAATATTTATCAAAATCATAAACCAATTTCTTCAAAGACAAAGTTGTAAATAACGTTGGCGTAAAAAGCTGTCAAATTAGGAGTGATTCGTTAAAAATAAATAATATTGCCATGCAAATGAAGAGTCCGTAAGATATCGCTCAAAACGAGCCTTTACCACTTCAAGTTGACTTCCATTATAAAATAAACTTTATTGCAACATGCTAAGACTGAATATGGTTCGTTTGAGAGCAATTCTGATTCTTATAAATTCTGATGTTGATTTAGGAGTGTAATTTTTTCTGTCATTTGTGTGAAACTTCTGTGTGCCAGTATTATTAATTCGATACTAAAAGCAATCGTAGTTTTTTCTACTTTCTCACGATATTCTAGTTTTGCAGTAATTAGGTACAAATTCATGATATCTGTTTAACTTCCTGTGCTTGGGTAATTTTTGGTTTATGTCACGCTTTTATGTTTCCTTTGATCTCGTAGTTTAGATTTTTAGCTGACATTATTACTATTTTAGAGTAATTAGTATCGGTAAAACTACTCCACTATTAGAGAATAATTTTGAGAAACTTTTAAGATATCTTGTGATTTTTATCAAAGCCGTACTGTTTGGATATGAAGTATAAGTTTTTTATACTATTTGGAGATGGAACAAATATATGGCCCACCTGATGATAAGTGGTAACTATTACCTATAGCAAAGCATTGAATCGTAGGTCACGCACTTTAGAAACGTGCGATGAACTGCCTTGAGGCATACAGGTGTAAATTCTCATGTGCCTGTAAATTCACCGGAAACCATACCCTTCATACCGAAACACAGCAATGCTGGTTAGCAGCAGGAATAGGTATCGTGGTAATACTTTCTCGGGCGAGCCTTTTCACAAGAAACTCTACTATTCTTAAAAACATTTGGAAATATAATAATGTGTGTTATTATTATACTTTTACTATCGCATTCAAAGTTCTATTATAACTTTCAATAAAAGGCAATGTATTTGATTATTCCCTTGAATTTGATCAGTTATTTGTTTCTTTGCACTTATGGTCACCGTCGGTTTAAGAAGAAAGAATCGGTAGCTTAATCGTCAGTTAATTTGTTAGATCTGAGACCAAAAGTGCCGCCTCCAGATATTTATTGCTTCATCTCGATCGCCTTTTATTTTAAAAGTTTTTTTGTTGAAATACGTTTGTGTTTCACCGACTCGAATATTCCGTTTATTGGCACTTTGCGATAAGGCACCGGTTGATATTTTGTTACATTAATTACATAAGATAGTGTTTTGAAAATCATAGTGGCATAAATTCATTTGGCTGACGCTTCAAACAAATACCAGTTTGAAAAAGTATAACCGAATACTTTTAGTCTGACTCTAAAATAAACGATAATCCAGAAAGTATTTTATTCTTATTATATTTTAGAATAGAATATAATAGAATAGAATAATCTTTATTGCACATCAACATAATTAAAAATACAATAAAAATACACAAAAATTAAGGTAAGTACAATGGGCGGTCTTATCGCTAAAAGCGATCTCTTCCAGACAACCTTTGGATGGACAGGACAAAACAAAATCAAAAAGACGGCGGTGTATCTACGAGTATGTTCATAAACCTACATAAACTACATTACTTAGTTATAAACTAAATATATATACATACAAATATAATAATACATATTCTTATATATAAACTACGATAAAGGAGATAAACATAACGATAAACTAGCAGTGCGTAGACAAAGAAAGGAAATGGTTGTATACCTTAGCTTTAAAGATAGGAAGAGATTTAGATGATCTAATAGAGAAAGGTAAAGCGTTCCACAGCCGCACAGCTTGAACTGTAAAGAGTCACCAGAAAATTGAGAACTGTGGACAGGAGTTTGGAGACTTAGAGCTTCAGATGAGCGTAGGTTTCGATCATGCGCCTGGTGCAAGAACACAAAACGCTCCTTTAGATAGGATGGTGAAGAAGGATTGAAAAGAATGTTAAAAAGAAGGGACAGAATATGTGCATTCCGGCGAAGACGGATAGGGTATAAGATAACTTGAGTTTTGCGCGAAATTCTGAAACATGGTCATATTCGCGCAAGCCAAATACGAACCAAATACAAAGATTTTGAATGCGTTCAAGTTTGCTCAATCGGACTTCGGAAAGGTCGAGATAGCTGACGTCGGCGTAATCTAAAATAGGAAGTAGAAGGGATTTTGCAAGCGTAATTTTGGTGGCGGTTGGTAAAAAGTTGCGAAGTCTTCGCAACGAGGCTGTGGACGCAAACATTTTTCGGCAGATCTCGGCAATACACGGCACCCACGATAGCTTGGTGTCCATAATAATGCCTAAGTTTTTCACCGTCTGACTGATACCTATCTGAGCCCATATAATATTTATTCATTTATCATAAAAAAACTTATCTAGAGAGTTGAAAATGAAAATGCATCTTGGAAGTTATAATAAATGCATTAAAATAATCGAGAAAATAATACAGCTTATCATTTTAAGCCTTAAATAAGATCGGAATGCAAATCAGATAGTTGCCCTACACTTGCTATAGGGATGGGAAAATGAAACTAAGGCAGGTTGAAGTCTTGAAATACTTTAATATTATTCTTCTAAATAAAACTACTACTACTTCTTCGCTTAAACTACTAGTCTAGTTTAAAATGAGGATTAAAAATGAACATGATATTTGCTTGAATACAGAAATTTTGTCTTTTGGCACTTTTGACATTGACTTTCTTTAGAACTTTACTTTCTTCACTACTTTTTTGGGAGGTATATGAAGCGTCTTAATTACGTCAGGTGTGTCATTATTAAATAATTTATAAATAACTAGCTGACCCGGCAAACGTTGTTTTGCCTTATAAATCGGGTTGTTAAATTACTAAAATGGCTATTAAAAAATAAGGGTTGATCGTAGAAGGGTGAAAATTGAGGATTGTATGTATTTTTGTATGTAGTATCATAAAAAAATAGAAATTAAAAATTTTGTCTAAAAAATAAAAAAAAAATTTAGGGGTGGACTACCCCTAACATTTAGGGGGATGATAAATAGATGTTGGCCGATTCTCATAGATACCGGATAAGCACAAAAAATTTCATCAAAATCGGTCAAACGGTTCGGAGGAGTATGGCAACGAAAACTGTGACACGAGAATTTTATATATTAGATATTAACACAAACTAAAAGATGGTATTCAGATGTAAAATATGTCATGAAACCGATAAGAAGTTAGTGACAAAGTTTTCTAAATAATTTCAATCCTTTAAAATAATACCCAACTACAAATAGGATGTGCATTAACTACACTAAAATCTCTGTATAGTGGGCAAATTGTATTTATTAGTGGCATAATTGAGCTCAGAGAAGAGAAGGTACACCTTTTTAATCTCATTGCGCGCACAGAGGAGTGTGAGATGGGAGGCATAGTTATAGTTTATATGGAGAATGAGGAACGAAAGTCAAAATAATACTAAAAACAATAAAGTATCATTCGACCGCTTTGCACTGGTCATTAGTAATGATTATTATTCACACATATTTATTCTAAAACTCGTTTATAAAAAATACAGTTTTCACTACAAAAAACAAACATTATAGTAAAAAATATATTTTTAAAAACGGTAAACCACCGACAGCGAAGCAAGGCCCAGGTGATCGGTGACCAGGGCTGCAGAGAGAGGAACCTCCTGACTATGCGTGCCGAGTCCAGGAGCACCGCCTTCTGTATCTGACCCTTGATCCAACTTCATAGCCTCTTAAGGTATTGGTCGAGGCTCTTCGCTATCAGTCCGTTGATCGACACAACTATCGGAACGATAATCGTTAATTCCACATCCCCCATAATTATTATTAAATCATTTGTTTAATTACATAAGAAACAATAGTTATTTTACTAAAATATTATACAACCTGTTTTGTTATGTATTAAAATAATTTAAAACACACATCTGGAATCATATTATATGATTGTTTTTATACCCCTTCTGTGTGTAATCTCATGAGCCAAGTCAAGGTACTTGCTGTGCTTGTCCTTCTCGGCCTTCACAAGAGATTTAACATCATGTGGGATAGTAATATCAAAAAGTATCGCTCGGCGCTCCGACCGGTCTGCCAGTACGATATCCGGCTTATTGGCAACAATATTCCTGTCCGTGATGATAGACCGGTCCCAATAGAGCGTGGCACGGCCATTTTCAAGAACTGGCTCAGGCACATATTTATAATATGGCACCTTAGGTCCAACAAGGCCATATTGAAGAGCACTTGATTGTGTCTATGCAAGTACTTAGAGTTAGCAAGATGCGAACAACCCGAAAGCACATGTATGAGGGACTCTCCGGGCTGGTGACAAGCTCTACAGATGTCGACCGTCCCATCCTTCATAATATACGTTCGGTAATTGTTCGTCTTTGATTATTATTATTATCAGCCATTCGTGTCGCACTGCTGGGCAAAGGTCTCCCACCATTACTTCCAGACTTCGCGGTCCTGTGCTGAGTAATGATTAATGTATGAAATTAAAATAGCTTTATTCCGTATCAAAGCATAAAATAGACGGGATTGATAAGAAGAACGATACTATCTAGTGAATTCAATAGATTTATGTAGTCTTGGTCTCCGGTTTTGGTCTTCATCTGTTTATCCCATCACTAAATGAAGTACTCGCACGCAAGTGCAGACGAGACAAGTTCCATAGATTTGCTTATTAATAAGACCGACAAAGAATCTGTATCAGATAACGGTAAAACCAAGAATGCTAATACGAACCACAGATTACTAATAAGCACAGAGCAATATTAATTTATCTCAAGTGAACGAGTTAACATCTGGTACGTTTTTTGATTATTTTGTTTCGTAATTGCAGTTTGAGGTGACTGGGCGGAAAAAGCCTACCTATTAAATTGATTTTAACACTTTCTAACGCGTCTATAAGTCAGAGCAGACAGGTTCTTTCTAAGCGTCCGCCATCATCGGCCACACCATCACTTAACCATCAAAGGTAGTGGTACTAAACTCAACAAAAAAAACCTTAGTTTTAAAAAAACAGATTATTCAGTTCAAACATTTCTTTAATAATCTGCAGGTTAGGTCAATTAGATTCAGTAAACTATGCACAGATGAACACTTAGATTTTTTTTTTATTTGTATTTTTTTTATTGTAGTGAACTTTCTACATGTAAATAAAACAAAGTGAACACTGGAAACTGCATTAGTAAAATACTGTGTCGCAGTTTCCAGTGCCCGTACATGAGTAATCAGGAAGGAACGTCAAACTCATTTATTTGTAGTACTGGAAACTGCGACACAGTATTTTACTAATGCAGTTTACAGTGAAACAAAACAAAGTGAACACTGGAAACTGCATTGGTAAAATACTGTGTCGCAGTTTCCAGTGCCCGTACATAAAACTAAATGAGTTTGAAGTTCCTTCCTGATTACGTACGTTAAACTCATTTAGTTGTATGTACGGGCACTGGAAACTGCGACACAGTATTTTACTAATGCAGTTTCCAGTGTTCACTTTGTTTTACATGTAGAAAGTTCACTACAATAAATAAATTACAAACAAAACAAAAATTAACAAAAAATATATAAGTGTGTACTGTGCTTACAGATGAATGATTACAGATTTATTTATTTATTTAGAAAACCAATAGCTAATTATCCATATTATAAAACAAAAGAAAGCCAATAATAGGTTTTCACGATTAAACAACATGCTCAAAATGTGAAGTGAACCATTAGAAGTCTAAACAAAGTGTTTTTATGCATGGAAATCTACAAAAAACAAATTATTGATTAAAACGGGTATTTATCGCGTTACGGGTTAACCCGTGACCACGACTGTTGCAACACAGCCGAAACGTCGGGATAACAAATAAAAAAGGTACACGCGGTAAATACCCAATTATATTCAAAATTAAAAAATGGAGATCTCCCAAGCTCAATAATATTTATTTATTTCTTCACAAAGATCAATTTGAAATGAAGTACCGAGATTTAATACGAAATAGATGCAGCGAAGATAAATATTTCCATTTAAGCGTTTCCGTGCTTCAGAGCGTCAAGCTATCCTGATTATAATTGCCTCCAAAGTACATCTCGTGCAAAGATAAACTCGTGCCAGCATTTAAAGAAACACCTAATTTAAAAGGACAACAGAGGACTAAACCAATAAATTCTTATTTTAACACATCTTGTTCCTGGCTTGTAGGACATCTTTTACGCGATCTTATGAGACCCTTCCGCTGCCAATAATGGTCTTTATTGAAAGCAGTTTGCTTCACAACGGCTACAAAATATTGTCTTTGGGTTATAACACATAAATGTTAAATGCGTTGTGATTTATTCTATTTATTTTCTCAAAATTCAAATACCTTGCCATAAAATAATCTCTATTTAAGATCTAGAGTGTTCAAGGTATGGGAGGTACTCTTGGTTTCTGATACCAATGATTAAGATAATCCGGGGGGTCAGGATTTGTCTCGAAGATATTAATTTTAGCGACAAGACCGCCCATAACATTGTACCGTTAATTATTGTATAGGTATTTTTATTTGGTGTGGAATAAAGAGTATATTAATCAGTCAATCAATCAACTCGTATAATATGTTACATTTTCATGTCTGATAAAAGTACTATTGATTTATTATTGATAAAATGATTATGTAGACGTCTTATCTGTGGTTTTAATCATAGTATCCTGCGCATTTCTAGTTAATTTTGCGAAAGATACGTCTTCAATAAGATAATATGACTTCTATGATATAATAATGAGACAAAGGTTTTGTCGTATGGAAGAGATGACAAAAGCAAAATTATGTTACGAAAAAAAGCATGAGAAGTCAGAGTCAGTATACTGAATCTGCTCGGTGAATATCTTTTTCTTGATGAGGGTACTGCCGAGCTGCTTCCAAGTGATTTTGTCTTCAGCTTGTCTCTGACTAGTTACAGGGATTCTTGCAAACACGTGATTAGATCAGTAGCTAGATGACCTTCTCTTCCATCTTTGTGATCATGATGTAAAGTAGTCACGGTACTTGCATGCAATACCGACCGTGACGAAGGGTAGCTATACTTCACGCTTCGGTATACCACGTGCGGTATAGCACCTGTTATTGTGCCTTTTCGGTAGGGTGGGCGTTGGACCGTGGTGTCAACACGATTATTGACGTGTAATCAATTAACTTGTATACTCAAAAAATTGCATTTATTTTTTGTAAAACTGGAAATGAAATGTCACCGAAGTCTTCAAATATCATCATCATTGGCTGCTTATATGTTTGTCCACTGCTGGGTATAAGCTTCTTCCAAATTCCACTCCAACTGATCCTGTGCTAATCACACCCAGGTCTTACCCTAAACAACCTCTGTATCGACCACTGGATTGATGGTCTAACATGGCGTCTTTTGCTCACTGGGCTACCACTGAGTCAGTCTTTAAAATTCGATCGGATATAATTATTGCCAAACTAATTAAATTCTATATACGTAACATCCATTAAACGCCAGCGTTTGCCAAAGTTAGTTCGATCAATGGCCCAATCGGTCAAATCCTTTACAATAAATTACGAATAGATTTGCTCATTATAAAGATTTGGGTTGGGGAAATTTTAGAAATAAAAATACCAGAGCATTTAAACAGTAGCAATTAACAATTTTCACTAAAAACTATGATATTTAATATTTGGGGATACTCAAAAACTCACAAATCATGGTAAATATCCCGTTTTTAGTGAAAATAGTGTTCATAACCATGATAGTTTCTAAAGTTATATAGTAGCAATTAGATTACCTACTTATACAATTACTTGTCTTGCGTGCATTACGAAGCGTGGCGACATAGGACCATACGACACGGCTCGGTGTACCACGTGCTTTATTGTATGGGGTGGCCAGATACCATGTAATCTACAATGGTAATTGAATGATTGTTCATCAATTACCAACATGACACGCTATGATAATTTTAAAGTTGTTGAAAACTGCTGTACCATACGAATGCTTATTGCATACTTGATTAAAAGGTATGGAACAAACTTATTTGGTAATATTGTGGGTAAATCATAGTGAAAGTTGTTGATTTTACTCATAGAAGTTTATATACCCTTTTGTTTCTAACAATCACCGCGTGGCAATCGTATTCTATCGTAGACAATCGTAGAGCGCATCTTTGCTTACATATTATTGCTAGTTCCAACACGAACTTATAACAAAACATAAATAAATCATTAACTTAAACTAGTGGTTCGCCCCGAACTGAGATCTAGCGAGTCTCCGATTAAATAAAAAAAAAATTTGTAATCTTTTACTGTCAAAATAGTGCCACGAAATAAATAACCAACGTACTTGACCTACAGTTTCATTCAAACTCCAGGTAACGAGAGTTCATGTATTGTGGTTTCGCTTTTTTGGGATACAAATTGCAGTTATTTTGGATTTCAGACTTTGTCTCACTTAAGCTACACGCATCCCAAATTTCAGTACTCTGGGATCACTGGTGTACCTTGTGAATTGTGTCAAAGTTAAATTTTTATAATGGGTAATAACTTAAAAACTATAAAGACTTTACTAAAAATAAAAAACGGAGTCTAAACGTACTAACAAATACCTTTCATTTGACGTTCCACTTGACCTAATAGTATCATTTTCATTTTTTCCCCCCTCTTGAACCCCAATATCTCAACAACCCCACAGCAGTTTCAGCTAATTTAGGCACACCAAAATTGTGCTATCACTACCTACCTATGTATCAAATTTCTCGATGATCGGATCAACGCTTCGAAAGTTATCCTCGGACAAACAAACATACATACATACAACGCCGATTTGCCCAAGTTGATTTAGAGATCTCGCTCCTAGAGTCACAAGCGCTTGGTTATGCTCTATACTAGCACATTCTGAGCACTATAGATAGATAGATACATAGATAATTCCTTTATTGCACACCATTTAAATACAATCATTTATAAGAAAATACACTCTTAAACAATAGGTACAATGGGCGGCCTTATCGCTAAAAGCGATCTCTTCCAGGCAACCTTTGGATGGACAGGATCTATGTGAACAAAATAAGGACGGCGGCGTAAATCCGATATTAATAGTACACGTATATTTATAAAAAATATAGATAATATAAAATAAAACTCATAACTATAATGTATAATATAATCATAAAATTACATAAATATTAATATTATAATACATAAAAATATATGTTGTCATACCTACATATATAAATTATAAAAATTTAAAATTAATAAGTGGTCTAGTGAGTGATGAATGACATATAGTGTTGTCTGACCAAGTTTTTAAAGATAGGGAGAGATTTAGCGTGACGAATTGAGACAGGTAGGGCATTCCAGAGCCTGGTAGCCTGCAAAGTAAAAGAGGAACTATAAAATACTGAGGTATGATGAGGAGTTTTTAATTGAAGGGTTTCAGAGGAACGTAAGGGTCGAGAGTTGGAAAGGTGAAGAAAGTCAAAGCGTTCTTTGAGGTAGGACGGAGTAGAAGGGATGAAAAGGATGCTGTAAAGGAGGGAGAGGATGTGCACATTCCGGCGAAGACGGATAGGTAACCACTTAAGTACACTATACTCCTTTATATTATCCTTACATTAGTACCCCATAAAAACCGCTCCCGGACTCCCGAACCGAGGCTTACAATCATCCCGTCACAATTTTAATCAAGGGTTCCGCACATTCTATCGCCTTTTTCACTTTTGCATTCTTTTGAGACGTAATAATTGAGCCAAATAACAGTCTGGCTGGAACCCAGAAAATTAACCGGTTGCATTTTGGAAGGATTTGATATAAGATTGCTAGAAGTGACACTAGGCTGGCAGAAACCAGCAATGGTTCGATCCGGGCTGAGATGTTCATGATGATGATGACGACACTAGGTATTCCTTTCTAGGCATTACTACAAATAGAAAAGGTACATACGCCATAAATACCCGTTTAAATTAGTAATACTGTACAGTTATCGCGAAAGTTTGAAAATATTAGGTTTTACTGCTTCATTCATTATGTAGGTATTCTTACAAAGGATTGAGCTGGCTAAAGCCATACATATAGTCTCAAAAGGCTTCCATAACTTTCCTAGATAATCAGGTGTGAATCTTTTTGAAAATTATCACACAATTTAATTAAAGATAAAATTCTGGCAAAGATGGAATACCTACTTTTTTGCCCTAATCCAATCTTCTTTAGTTCTCTTAGAGCCACTTAAGATATTTTGTTTTATAGGTATTTACCAAGAAATATGAAATTATGTTATTTCCAAAAACGCACTAGTTTCAAAGACCATAATCGCTTATAATACTTTTCGTCAGAAATTATTACAATGATGCTCAAATTATACATTACATATTATAAAGAAACTACCAAGCATTATTCTTTAGCTCCACAGCTTCATAAGACTTGTAATTATTTTGTAATTGGTAGGCAGTGCAAGCCTCCAAGCAGATATATCACGAGAGATACTATATATTTTATACATTGAAATTAAAGGGTATGTCTGTCTGTCATTATTTCTCTTCAGAATACTTGTAAATCATCAGTAGACTTGCGTGACTGATCGGAGTAAATATTTTCTATTAGTGGCCTATGTTATTATTACGGGATTTATCACGTCCTGTTTTATCGGTGCTACAAACGATAAGCCTTCATCAGGGTGCGTGCGATCTGCTCCGCACCGCGTCTCTCCTCGCACTGCACGGCTCGGAGCGGATCATAATTGTCGGTCGAAACCTCAATAAAACAGTACAGATAAATCCCGTAAGTATTCATATTAATGATTGAAATATACCACAAAAGTTTTTTTAGCAAGAAAAGTGATTAACTTTAATATTGTTCCTTTTGCACCCAGGTGGTGTTTAAAACATAATCTCAATGTACTAATTCATGAAACAGATTATTCATGCTTTTATCTACACACTCATCCTTTCCAAGATATGAGTTGATATGCTTAAAGACATTGTATAACATCAATGAACATATATTTTAATCTAAGATCTCTTTTTGCTTAATAATTATTGAAGTGAAACTTCTAATGCGACTTCCAACAAGGTTGTGTTAAACGTTTAACGCTACCATGAAAGCACTGTTGCGTTAAACGCTCAACGCTCCTGGGGAGGGGGAATAGAAGGAGCCAGAGCGAGAGTGAATGCGTGGCACTCGAACGCATGCGCGTAGGATACCTGTTACCAGCGCGAGCGTTAGCAACGAGTAGCGTCCAATATTCCAACGCAAGAGGGAGAGAGAAAGAAAGATACACAAAGGTAGAAAGTACGAGAGAGAAAGAGAGTGAGTCGGTAGATCCCAAGCACATGCACGTGGTATCTGAAGGTTTTCCTTCTACGAGTACCACGTGTGAATTGCACACATGCTTTTATTTTAATGAAGAATCGTGTCCGATTAAAAATATATATGTATATTGATTTAAGGTACACAAATTTATAACGGTTACGAGCACAAAGGCGAGCTTACTCCAAGAAGAGATTTTATTCAGCTACTTGAAGTTAGAGATAGCTGATTTTAGTCTTGTGATACCAATTATTATGTTATTAAGTTATGCGAATAACTATGTTATACTAGCTTCCGTCAGCGTCTTCGCACGCGTTGATTATACACAAACAGTAGCCTATGTGTAAATCCAGGTTATAATCTACGTACATATCAAACTTCATCGAAATCGGCTAAGCTGTTACGACGTGATTGAGTAACAAACAAGCATGCAAACTTTCGCATTTATATTAGTGTCATTATCACCAACAGTAGCTGCCAGTGTAACTCTACTTGTTAAATGTCACATCGACCAATAAAAACAAAAACAATTCCAACCCAAGCCGCAGGCATCAGCTAACAAGAAATAAACTCATAACTCGAACCATGAAGGCATAATAGCGCTTTTATAATATTTCTATTCTTTCGTGCGACTTAATTCCTTCATATATGGCTACTGGTTAGAAACTGGTTATATTAGGCCACATTCTCATAAAAACCAGATTTGTAAATTTTACCTAGATAATTTTTAGAGACACTAAAATACTTTATTGCACTCCTATAAATTAAAGTGATTTACCTACCATAAAACATCAAAAATCCTAGTGTCTGGTTACATCTTACAAAGGTTTTAAAATATTATTATCTTTATCATGTAGCTAGTTCTTGTTGGCCCCGAACTGAGATCTCGCGAGTCTCCCATAATAACTAAAATACCCTACTTATTCGTAATCTTTGACTATCAAAATAGTGCCACGAAATAACAACCAACTTACTTGACCTACAGTTTCATTCAAATTACAGGTAACGAGAGTTCATGTTAATTGTTTACCTTTTTTTGTGGTACAAAACAGTTATACTGGATTTCAGAATTTTGTCTATATTTGTGTCACTAAAGCTACACGAATACCAAACTTCAGCATTGTGGGGTCTCTGGTGTACCCTGTGAATTTTGTGAAATTCAGTTTTTGTTATGGGTAAGAACTTAAAAACTACAAAGTTTAAACTTAAAATAAAAACGGGGTCGAAATATACACATAAAGACCTTATATTTGACGTCCCATTTGACCTAATAGTCTCATTTAAACTTGTTTTAGCCCTCCTGGACCCCAATATCTCAACAACAACCCCCCCCCCCGCACATTTTTAGCTCATTTAGTCACACCAAAATTGTTGTGCCATCACTATCTACCTAATTATATCCTCGGACAAACAAACATACATATATACATACTTACATACATACATAGATACATACATACAATGCCGATTTGCCCAAGTTGATTTGGAGATCTCGCTTCGCTCGATCAATTAAATGAGATTAACTTAAATATAAGTGAGGTGGTTTTATCACTACAAAAATTTAAAATTACAAAAATTGCGTATCAGATGAGGTTGACTGAAGAAGCATGGCCTGCCCACATAGTCTTGATAATGGGTGCTATGACCAACTACACCCCCGCGTTGATTTAATTATTGAAAATCCAGTTCATCGTATGAAGGGGCAGGTCGTATGCCAAATTCCGTCTGATCCGTGATTTTGAAAAGATTTTTTTCCGGCAAGTGATATAAACAAAATAATATTTGCGAATCACTGAACGATAACAAGTAACTTTTTAACAAAAATATAACCAACTTAACCAAACTACTGAACTGATTTTGATGAAATTTATGTGAGACAAATATGAAAGTATATCCTTTCAAACAAAAAACAATTTTCCAAATCGGTTGATAAGTGACGGAGTTTTGAGCTATAGGATAACAATTATAAAGCCGAATTGCGTCCCTTTAAAATTTGAGGGTTGCCCTCGATGTTTTCGGGGTCCCATCATCAGATCCTGACTTGTTGCTAATTGGACCACCTAGGAAGTATACTCTTTTGAACAAAAAAGGAACTTCTCGAATCGGTCCAGGTGTTTTTGAGTAATTGATAAACATACATAAAAAGAAAAAGAATCCAACGAATTGAGAACGTCCACCTTTTTATGAAGCCGGTTAAAAATAACATGCATTTTTACGCTATCAAATAAAGATTGGTACTCTACACATACCGGTACGAATTCGAACACAATGCACAGAAGCGCGATTTTTTACCGGTCAGCGCTGGTTGAGAATCTGTCAACCTGGTTTATGTGTTAATGCGTGTTCTTTTGTAGGTTGTTATTTTTTATAGTTTTAATGGGTTTCGTGAATGGAAATACGAAATGGTTCGAAGACCAATAAAGTACTATTACTTCCTTCTTTTCTGATTAAATATTTTCTTGTAAAAGAAGTAAAGATAAAATTAACAAAATATTTTGATCTTTTATATTAATTAATGTATGATAATTATTATCATGATGGTCAAATAAATGTGTAATGTTACTCAATCACGTCGTAACGGCTGAACCGATTTCGATGAAATTTGGTATGTTACGTTGGTTATAGCCTGGATTAACACATATACTACTTTGTATCCCCTAAATCAGGTTCCATGGGATAATAATGGGGTGTTAAGTTTCTATTAAAAAAATATTTTGGCCTTCGTTACCACTATACACATAATTTACACTTTACACGAGTTTATCTTTATTTCTAAGTTACCTGCACACTTACATGATTTAGTAGTGTAACGCGTACGAAGTCGTGGGCAACAGCTAGTCACACTAATATTATAAATGTGAAAGTTTGGATGTTTGTTTGTTTTTGGCACCGATTTCGATGAAATTTGGTATAAACGTAGATTATAAATTGGATTACCACATAGGCTACCATTTATTCTATAAAACAGTTCCCATGGGATAAAAATGGGGTGTCAAATTGCAACAGCGAGTTTAGGTTTATTTCTAGGTTATCTACACATTTAGTAGTGTAACTCGTACGAAGTCGCGGGCAAAAGGTAGTATTACATTAAAGTAAATGATCACTAGAAGCTTTCGCTACACTCTGCTTTGTTTAATATTAAGATGGTTACACAAAAATTGCAAAAATATTAAATCAATATAATGGAGTAATGAGTAACCGATCATAGGTGTTAAGTTACGCAGTTCGATTTTTTGTGTTATTTTACGGAATCTTTAGCACGTTCTCTTATACATAGATATTGTTACGCCGAGGCTGTTAAACAATGAGTAATAATCGTAACTTCTCGAACGCTTTTGTCTTGCTGTTTTATTGTTGTTATTGTCTACGGTTGCGCACAATGGGGATCTGTCGTTCTGTCGAAACACCGACCCTTTCCTGGAAGGATCGACATCGTTCTCGAACAATCGAAATGTGTGCGATATAAATAGGCCGGAGAGATGGCCGGACAGTCAGTCGGAGTTAGTCTGAGTGAGTGAGTCTCAGCGAGGCCCTGGAGGACTGACGTGGAGCAGGGTCTCGCGTGAACAGTAGTTGCTCGCGAGTCAGTCTGGATTAAGCTATACGTGCGATAATTTCGGTGACTTTAAGTGGTGCAAATGTGGTGTGAACTAGTGTGTTGTGATTACGTGTGACCAAGTTCGTGTATTCATCGTTTTAGTGTTGAATAAAAGTGTTATTTTGGTCAGACCGATTCCCATTATTTTATCCCGAACCCTCAGCTCGTAACAATTTGGTGTCAGAAGTGGGATAAAATAATGCCGGTTCTACCAAAGGATAACGTGGACGGTGTAAGGACGAGAGGTTAACGACAACAGGAAGTCCATGAAAGGCGGTTTGGAGATTCTCCGGTTCAAGAAGATCAACAGAGTCGTCAGCCGATGGAGATGGAATCAGCCGCCGCCGAATCATTTGGAGCATCATCATCATCATCCGTGGGGCAAGCTCCTGTGACAGGCGATATTGCTGCTATTATGGCCATGCTTTGTCGTCAACAAGAAGAGCAGCGACGTTGCCAGGAAGAACAGCGACGTCAGGAAGAAGAGCAGGCTCGGTTGCAGGAAGAACAGCGATGTCAGGCTAAGGAAGAGCAGCGTCGTCAGCAAGAAGAGCAGGCTCGGTTGCAGGCAGAACAGTGACGTCAGGATAAGGAAGAGCAGCGTCGTCAGCAAGAAGAGCGGGCTTGGTTGCAGGAGGAAGAACGCCGTCAGCATAAAGAAAAGACGCGTCGTCAGCAGGAAGAGCAGGCTCGGTTGCAGAAGGAACAGCGACGTGAACAGGTGGAGCAGACTCGGTTGCAAGAGAAACAGCGACGTCAGGATAAAGAAGAGCAGCGTCGTCAACAGGAAGATCAGCGACGTTGGCCATAAGAGCGTGCTCGACTGATGAGGGAATCGTTCGGTTCATCTGGAAAGGAATTCTAGGAAGTGAAAGAACAGATAGAAATCATGAGAGCCATGTTTTGGAGGCTGGAATTGGGCTCGACTGATGAGGGAATTGTTCGGTTCATCTGGAAAGTCATTCCAGGAAGTGAAAGAACAGATAGAAATCATGAGAGCCGTGTTTTGGAGGCTGGAATTGGGATCGCTGATGAGAAAGGGACTTTGGGTGTCCTGAAGTACTGGAGACGGCAATGTGGCTCCTCTAGTTGCTACATCTTCAGCGCGAGGTGCGCCTAAAATTGTTCATGTTGATCGGCTGCCGCGATATGGGGCTAAGAATGCTCGGGACGAGCATGGTTTAGGAGGGAGCAGTGTTACGCCGAGGCTGTTAAACAATGAGTAATAATCGTAACTTCTCGAACGCTTTTGTCTTGCTGTTTTATTGTTGTTATTGTCTACGGTTGCGCACAATGGGGATGGGTCGTTCTGTCGAAACACCGACCCTTTCCTGGAAGGATCGACATCGTTCTCGAATAATCGAAATGTGTGCGATATAAATAGGCCGGAGAGATGGCCGGACAGTCAGTCTGAGTCAGTCAGTGAGTGAGTCTCAGCGAGGCCCTGGAGGACTGACGTGGAGCAGGGTCTCGCGTGAACAGTAGTTGCTCGCGAGTCAGTCTGGATTAAGGTATACGTGCGATCATTTCGGTGACTTTAAGTGGTGCAACAGTGGTGTGAACTAGTGTGTTGTGATTACGTGTGACCAAGTTCGTGTATTCATCGTTTTAGTGTTGTTTATTCAACACTAAAACGTAAAACGTAAAAGTGTTATTTTGGTCAGACCGATTCCCATTATTTTATCCCGAACCCTCAGCTCGTAACAATATGTTTAAGTTATTGTGATAATTGTACGTATGTCTGCCGACGAATATAAACAGCAACCGTAAAAACTTTGTACTGGTTTCAGGGTATAATATTAAGATTATAATGTACTTGTATGGAATAAATAAATAAAAATTAAATAAATATGTATTAATATATTTAAAAAAGAAGAAGGAAAAGAGGAACCTTAAATCAAACTAAAACGGCGCTACTACTATTAACTAACCTACTAGTAAAATATTAATTATTGATGTTAAAAGTCCTCCAATAATTGACTATAAATATAATAAAAATAAACAAAGGGTCTTACCATAAAAAAATTAAACGCAGTTAAGCGACTTTAGAAAATCCTATAAAAAAATTGTTAAGGATTTTTTTAAACACGTGTTCAACAGTTGTTTAACTTTTGTGGTAACAAGGAAAGGGCTTAATGCGGGTTTAAGACATCCTATACAAAAATTGGTAAGTAATTTTTAAACACGCGATGAACAGATGTTTAACTTTTTATGGTAAGGTAAACATCATTAACTACGTGCAGTAAGGTGGCTTACGTGATAATACGTCATGCATCAGAATACCACGTGTGTAACACCTGTGCCGTGCAATATTATACCAAGTGCCCCTTCCGTCACGGTCGGTATTGCACCTTTGTCGTGCTTTACCGATTCTTCCCCTCCGTCACGCTCGGTATTGCACGCAATTGCCGTGTAAACTATCTCACTATCTTGTTGTCATTGTGAACTGTTGGATAAATTATTATCTGCTAATTATGGTCATTGTTTACCTTTTGTCACGACTGAATAATTTTGTTAAGTTTTTTTACTGAACTATTTACTTCTAGTAAACGTAAGTCTGAATATTGAGCGTCCAAAAAAATTTAAATGTTCGGCATTCATAAAATTAGTTTGAATATTCGGTTTCCTAATAACTAGTTTCCATGTTATATGGGTGTTCAGAAAATTAGTTTAAATATTCAATTAGCAAACGATCAGTTTCAACCCAGCATGCTCAACGACCCCTAAACGTATTTAGCGACTAAATATGTTTACCATTTTTATTTACCTGGATATGCAACAAGCTTATAGCCCACCTAATGTTAAGTGATAACCATCGGTTAGATTATCACAGAGAATTACCTCGTAAGTCACGCACGTTAGAAATGTGCCCTGCGTCAATCAACTTGAGGCATTCAGGTGTAAAGCCTCATGTGTCTGTAATTTCACCGAAAACTCTTCAAACCGAAACACAGCAATGCTGCTTGGCGGCAAGCGGCAAAATAAGTACTAAATACGTTTAGGCTGCGCAGGTCACCCAATATTCGAAGTCCAAAAATTCGGATTCATTGTTTCAATGTTCGACGCTCAAAAAGTTAGTTTGAATGTTCAATTGTATCTAATAGTTATAAATAAATAAATATCGCTGGACATTTCACACAGCGCTATCTAGCCCCAAACTAAGCAGAACTTGTACTATGGGAACCAGATAACTGATAGAATACTTACATACTTTTTTTTGTAAATACATACTTATAATATATAGAAAAATACCCAGACACGGAACAAATATCTGTAGATCATGCAAACATTTGTTCCGAGGCGGGAATCGAACCCGCTACCTCCTGCGTCTCAGCCGGCTACACGCCCACTGCGCCACGGAGGCAGTCAAAAGTTATGTTTATCGAAAAGTATGAATGGATAACTTTTATGATTATGATGAATAAACAAACTTAATAACAAAACGAAAAAAAAATAACGAACACACTTTTAAATTAAGTAGCTTTACTCTACCATTGCCCCAAATACCTCAATCAAATACAACTCGTACTTACATAGTAGTGAACCAGTTCAAAATTATCATTCGTACATGGACCGTCGAAAGTCCGTACGTGTCAAATTGTACACAATCATTGCAACCGGTAGGATCGTGTAACGAAATGAGATGCAATTTTGGTTCATGACTGTATCATTTGGGCGCACGCGCCCTGCGGTCTTGCGTGAATTGTGATCCAAGTTATAAGCTCTGAGCTTTTATTTATTATAAATACTTAGGAGTTATAAGGCCGCTGTTATACTGATCTTGAATCTAACGCATACTGTTAATTAATCGAAACCTTTTTAATTATGACTGCAGAAGAGATAAATAAATATAAATATAGCTGGATATTTCACAACGCTATCTAGCCCTAAACTAAGCAGAGCTTGTACTATAACCAGATAACTGATAAATTACTTACATACTTTTTTTTAGTAAATGTATACTTATATAGAAAAACATCCAGACCCGGAACAAATGTCTGCAGATCATGCAAACATTTGTTCGGCGGCGGGAATCAAATCCGCTAACTTATTTACTGCGTCTCAGCCGGCTATACGCCCACTGCGCCATGGAGGTCGTCCACAAACAGAAAGTATAAAAAAGTATCTCTTTGATACACGTTTCTAAGTTGCGTGACTTACGATGCAATCCTTTGTTATAGGCGATGGTTACCACTTAAAATCAGGTGGGCCATATGCTTGTTACATCTCCAAGTCATATAATATATATTATAATAATATATATAAGTGACTGCTGGGCGATATTTTTATCTGTTAGGCTTATGCCTTGTCCCCCAGCACAGCGAGCGTCCGGTTGCAGTAATATTGTGTTATTGCCACCCGCGGCCTTCACGATCTGCGCTATTTCCACAAATTGTACGGAACACTTGTCTTTGCGCACGTGCTTTATTGGCATTCACTTATTATTAGTAATAAAATTAAACGTTATTGCTTCAGCATTTGCCTCAAGCATAGTTAGATTAAAGCATTGATTTTCGTTTTGAGAAGAAAACATTTTTGCTGCTTCACTTTTAGGTCTGTCTTTCAAGAAACCCCAACGTTTTTAAGTTATCGGACAAATAAATTTATAAATTAGATTAATCCGAACTCAAAAAAACATAGCATAAAAAAATTATTTTAGATGAAACTCAATCATGAACAGCTGTATTATTTTTATTATGCTGACCCGCCCGCAGCTTCGTACGTGTGGTTTGTGAATAAAACAATACCCTCCTTCTGTGCAGTCGCGTAAAGTGTATCCTATATCTCAAGTCTATTCATAATCTATCTAGGTATATAGGTACTAAATTCCATCGAAATCGGTTGCGCCTTAAAGTCGTAAAAAAGGTAAGTAACAAAGAGACAGAGAGACAGAGTTACTTTTCAATCGTATGTACGTAGGTTTTAACCTGGATTAACACATAGGCTACTTTTTGTTGACAAACAAAGCGTGCGAAGTCGCTGGCGGAAGCTAGTTATACATATTAACCTTTTTTTGAATTACTTTATCTATTGCTGAAAACTGTATTAAAATCCGTTTAGTAGTTTAAAAGATCTAAGTTAACAGACAGCGGAAGCGACTTCATTTTATACTACATATGTAAAGAAAGATAGTCAAGCGTTAGCGTTTGGCGACTGTTTTTCGTGGTGGTATTGGTTAAGTTTTAAGTTAACTTATTTACGTTACAACTTTAAGTTTTTTGTAACGATCATCAACATTTATACAACTTGTTTGGAAAAATATTTACCATTCATCAGTCGTTAAAACGTAACATGGGCAAAACCCAAAAATGTAGTAACCCTATATTTCGTTACATAAATTACTATTTAAAAATTCAACAGTCTAGACTTTTTGTTCGACTTTCTTATAGTCTGGACACGGTAAGTATGCTTAATGGTAGAATGGTGGATTATAAGGTTTTTTGTAGTTTCATTCCTGCCATTCAAATTTCGTGTCAAATAACTAGAATATTTTTTTGCTATAAAGGATCTTATATTCGAATAAAAAAATATTATTGATGTAAATCTGGACAAAAAGGTCAACCACGGTGTACATCAGAAAAGAGGAAAAAGGAGTTAAGCCTCAGAAGTTGTAAACACCAAAGTTTTTTTACAAACTACTATGGATTCTTTAAGTTAAAGAAAAACTGTAATTTTTGACTATTTTTCTTTCTTTCTTTATATATTTTATTTAATAAAATCACGAACTATTTTGTACGTTTTTTCTTTTTATAAGAGTTATGCAGACTCAGTGTGGATAGACTACAGCTATAATGACTCGCGCACACGAGAGCACGGGCGCGCAATTTGGTGGCTGGCAAATAGTCGCTTGCGGCAGTGCGGTTCAGTGTAATCAGTCCTTTAGTTCGCTACTTTATAAGGTGGGATTTTACTACAACGAGCATTCGAACAGAAGAGTAGACTTTATCCTTACGGATTATAATATCAATAATTATTAAATTATACATGGATTCCATTCATCCAAGGTCGCTACCTAGCGATAAGACCGACAATTGTATACAATTCATTTGAATATTGTTACTTTTAATTGTTTGTTGTTTATGGTGTATAATCTAATCTATTATACCAAAAAATTGTAATTATGTAATTAATGTTAATTAGAAGGAACTATTTTATTAGTTAAAAGTTTTATTCAAACGGAAAATTAGCATCTTAGTTTGATCAGTTAGTTATTTGTCCTACGTTTTTATTTCTAGAGCTGATGCCATTATTTCCGGCTAGCTGTACGTAATAACTTAGGCTATCGATGTCAATCAGATGGACCGATCTGAATGTGGATTTTTAAATAGATAGCTAGGGATAGCATTGGGTTGATTCGTAACTAAATATATATGTTGAATGACAGGTCAGTCGGTCTGAAGACCATCATCACTTTTCGTGTTGGGTGAAAGGATTTCAGCTGTAAAATTGTTTTTTTCCTTGTTCGGGTTTTTAAGAGATGGTGTTTGTTTTAAATTTTGTAAAAATTATCTTGTTTAAAACAATTTGTTACAAATTTTATCTTGACGAGAACTCCCCTTAACCTTTATGCATTGGAACATGCAACATGTGGTACATACTGCCCGCGGCCCGAACGTTTTCGGCTTCTGTATGAAACGCAATCCCGAAATTAGTATTCAAAATACTAAAGGAAATTAGTACTAAGGGGTCGAACGAACAAAAATGCTTATACAGTGTCAGCTCCGGGCAATGCCGGAGGTATTTAAGGCTTTTGTGTTTAACTTGTTCTATATAAACGGATAATAATAAATAAGGATGGATAAAAATAATCGTGTAAATACCGTAATTGCTTTTGCATGAATACGTCTCTCTTGGAATGTCACTCGGCAAAATTGTTCACTCACCAAGATTTTTTTTTTCAAATTGGATGCTTTCCGGGAGTTTTTTTTAGATTAGACACACATTTAGACGCAGAAGCAGACGGGCTTCCTGATGTTAATTGGTCACCGTCGCCTATAAACTCCAGCAGGACTTGAGGTACTCCAGTTACCACATATTACCCACAGCATGCACTAACAGCATGCAACTCCAAAATAAGTCACGATCATTGCAATCCCTTTAAATTCAACTTCTAATAATTTCCTATAACGAAGCAGCCATACATTTTTGCAAAGAAAAGGAATAAAAACGCAGGACGGGAGCACGACCGAGTCGGCTCGAGGCGTCAAACCGTTCAGCATACACTCACGTTCATTATAAGATACTGCATATTAGCTGTACGTATGTTTATTTACAGGTGAGTGATTTATTTAGTACTAGGTGTTGCCCACGACTTCATACGCGTAACACTACTAAATATGTAGGTAACCTAGAAATAAAGGTAAACTCGTTGTTGCAACTTGACTTGACACCCCATTTTTATCCCATGGGACCTGATTTATGAGATAAAAAGTAGCTTATGTGTTAATCCTGGTTATAATCTATGTACATACTAAATTTACTAAATTTAATCGTAATCGGTTCAGGTGTTAGTTAAAATCACTCAGTGCACTTGGTGTACAATATAATAATGGATTCAGGGTGTTGGTGGGGCTGCCTCGCTTCTGTAGCGCTTTGAACATGTTTGCAGAGGCGCGGGTCGATGGGTTCCATGCCATCATCCGCAAAAAGACTGCCTCACTGCTCAGACTGCCATTCTACAGGTCATAGCAGAAAAAAAATCCAAATATTCAAACTTTCGCATTTATAATATTAGTGTGACTTCTGCCCACTACTTTTATACGTTGTAAATGGATAAAAAGTAGTCGATGTTTTTCAACACTTAACTTTCGGTTACATTAAAATCTATTAATGAAGTATCAGTAATAAGTTACCCATTGCAAATGTCGCATTGCCAGTTCTATGTGCCTTTTAATTAATAAGTAAATAATATTAATAAATAATGCTGGGCATTTCAAAATAAAAAAAGCTTGTATTATGTGCACCAGATAATTGATAGAATACTTGCATATATTGTTTTTTGTAAATATATACTTCTAATGGATAGAGAAATACTCGTAAGGAATATTTGTAGATCATGCAAACTTTAATGCAGTGAGACTCAAACTCGCAAACCCTTGCATCTCAGCCTGCTATTAACCCACACCACGGAGGTTATCGTTTAAATCTCGAAATATTCCACTATTATATTTTTTTATGTTTGAAGAGGTGGCGGAACAAGCCATTTTTAAGTTTATATAAATAGGCTAAGTCTAATTTTATAAATATTTGCCTGGATTGCATTGTATTGCGTCAGTCATCTTGAAGCATATATTTAGCTATATCATCATCATCATCATCATCAGCCCACATTAGTCCACTGCTGGACATAGGCCTCTCCCAATACGTGCCACTGAGCCCGGTCTTCGGCTCTTCTCATCCAGTGTATATATATATATATTTAGCTATATATTACCCAAAAACTATGTTTAAACTCTCAATCGATTTAAATCAAAATTCAATATTCGTTGCTTGTAGAATCATTTGGAATATCGACCATCTGCCATTGGAACACCATATGACACGTAAAAAGGTCTATAGCATAAAATACAAATAAATAAAGTCCACAGTAACCATACAAAAAGCATATGTGAAATGTATGTTATATTTACCGGCTGTTGCTACTTTTGCCAGTTTAAAATAACCTGTTCGGCTATTTATTGACTTAAAGTGAGATACTAGCATAAATCATTATTATAAATACAGAATTTATCACGTACATACTGTTTTATCTGTGTTTCAACCGACAATGCTTTGGTTCAATTCGTAAACTGTCACCCCGATGAGGCGCGTAGATCGGCGGATCGCACTCAGCCTTGTTCAAAAAGATTCTAATTTCGTTACTAGCAAAATAAAAATCTTGCTCTACAAAGTTTTATTTTTATAATTGTGAAATAACAGAAAACAAAAATCTAAATTTGGTCTATTTTAATGCGTAGTTATGAAATAAAGGAGAATGATATTTTTGTACAGAAAGCGTCCTATTACGTATCGTTTTAAAATATTACTCCTAACTCCAGAGCTAAGTACGACGCGAGTATGACGACCTACGTGGCGCAGTGGACGTATAGCCGGCTGAGACGCGGGAGGTAGCGGGTTCGGTTCCCGCCACGGAACAAATCAAATGTTTGCATGATCTACAGATATTTGTTCCTTGTCTGGGTGTTTTTCTATTATATTATAAGTATGTATTTACAAAAAAAAAGTATATAAGACTTCTATCACTTATCTGGTTCCCGTAGTACAAGCTCTGCTTAGTTTGGGGCTAGATAGTGCTGTGTGAAATGTCCAGAAATATTTATTTATTTAAGTGTAGATGATTTTCGGGAAATGTTATAAATATTTATTAAGAATACTAACACATAATGACCCCAGATCGTGATCGCTCGAGGTAATCTCGTGCCACTCTTAGAAAGGAGCAGTTTGTTCGTAATGTGATAGGTGTTATTATATTGTTATTTATTACATTGGAATTGAGCCGTTTGTTACTTAGTAATAGACACTAATTTTGATTAAAATATCTTTGACTAAGTGACAAACATCAAGTTGCTTTGTGATTACAATTAACTAAGAATTTAGTAGTATTTATTTTATTAACGCAGCTACGTTATCCCAAATTATTGACGTAGCCACCAACACCACTCAGCTGAAGTGAACTGGGCTGAGCTGACCTGTCGCATGACAAGTGAGCTGTGGGCAAGTATAGCCACCGTGTGGCGTCCTGACGAAGGATTCCAGCTCGTTGCTGATATAATTTGCATTTTTTATTTACAAAAATAAACAAGAAAGCATTGTTATTAAAAACATTTCAATACCAAAGACGTTTCAATCCAATAAGCAAACAATTGGCTATTCAAAAACGAGTAAAATATCGATTCTCATTACGCACGTTTCAATAATTATTTCAGATCGTTCTTGATACACAAAAGCTTTTTAAGGTACTACAAGATTGACGTCAATTAAATTTGATAGAGACCATTTCGGAGATTGATTAAAAATCGATATGGAAATAATCTTATTTACAGTAGCCGATACGATACATACTATTGCTACTTTATTTATTGATTGATTGATAATAAGTTAAATCGACTAAATATATAGTGTATAGACATATATGTACATAGATGATATTTTTATTGTATAGTTTGCACACTATTAAAAATATATAAACAAAAATATATATATTTTATATCATAGGTACAATGGGCGGCCATATCGCTAAAAGCGATCTCTTCCAGGACAAATTACCTATAATATTATAAATCAATTAGAAAACTTTTAAGCCGGAGGCAACTTGAATCCGCAACCTTCCTCTTGAAACGAGGAAACACTGCCAATTGTGCAACGGCTCTAGTCACATCAGGGTAGAAATTAGTGAAATTATTCAGATTACGACTCAAAGCGCTGGTGTAAGAATCGGATATTTGATTACCTATAGTTAAACAGTTGTCCAAAATTCAATAAAAGCATATTATTGCTAAGGGAAATTACCGTTCAAGTTTACCCAACCTCCTTTAAAACTGGGACAATAAAGTATCGTGTCGGATAGAGTAAAATATCGAATATCAGTCGGCAATGTATTCTTATGGCAGTGCCGATGCCGGTCGGAATTTTAAGTTGCCCCAATAAAAATGACGGAGGCTCCATCTATACATTTTTTAATCGATTTATAGAACATACAATGAATCATAATTCACCTGTGTTTTTCTTAATTAAATTGGCCTAACCCAATTGAATAATTGGTGTTAATTGAGTTAATTGAATTTTACAAGCATTTAGTTAGCTTTGAAACTTGTTTTTATTACTTTCGTTAATTTAATAAATCAAATTAAATGCGTTTTTTACATGCAAAAATTATGAACTGGCTCTCTCCAGAGAAAGCAAAATATCTACATACAGGATACCTAATAAGTCTAGAATCTAACTTAATTTTCACACACAATTCAAAACCAAAAATTATTTTAGTAATATTTCGTTTTGGTTTTGGCCGTTTATATAATACACTAGCTTCCGCTCAGGGCTTCACATGCGTAATTTGTCAATACTAAGATTTTTGTTGAAAAATTACATTTTCAAAACAAGCTTCTATAAAATTCATAATCAGAACCGCAATCAAATTAAAATGAGCCCAAACACTAGTAGCCTACTATAATCCATTCAGAAGTTCCGGTGTCTAGCATCCGTTTCCATCATCAGACCACCTCCATGGTACCATATTATTGCATTGCCACCGTAGTTACATACGTATCCAAATTTCAGCTCAATCAGTTGAATGGGTTTAAAATTCAGTTACAATATTCTACCCGGACAAACATACGTACATTGCAAGTTAATAAAAAAACTTATAAAAAGTAGCCTATCTCATGTCTTTCCAAGTCATAATCTATTATTATATTATTAGTATATAATTAATCTATTATTAGTATATAAGTATTCTATCAGTTATCTGGTTCCCATAGTACAAGCTCTGCTTAGTTTGGGGCTAGATAGCGCTGTGTGACATGTCCAACAATATTTATTTATTATTTATTATTATTATTATATACCAAATTTCATTGAAATCGGTTTTAAGCCGGATAAATACACAGAGTTGTTTTTGAACTTGGAATATTTTTCGGATATCCTTGGATTGGTGGATTATTTGAAGTCGTTTACCGAAATTAAAGTCTACCCATACATGGAAACTAAAAAAGGAACAAAGCTATACTTCTAAACAAAAGTTTTAAAGCCTAATGTCCCGTTACGAACAGATGACTTTAATTTAGGAATCCCGTGTAGGGTGAAAGTTTCCATATAAGGCCCATATAAATATTCCTAAGGTTCCCGAAAGGCTTAGACATAAGTAACTGGAGCAAAAACTTGAAATCACAAAGAGCCTGGTATTCGGCTTTCGTATAACGGTGCATCCAAATTTATGGTTCACTAAAATAAAAAAGTTGGGATGAATCAGTTTTGGTCCGAGATAATTTGAAATTTGCAGAAATGTAGACCTTATGGGCTGGTTTATGGCTCAAAATTTGCGCGAATTTGAGCCTTAAGCGTTTAAAGCAAGTAGATTATTACTAAGTTTATTAATCAGGTAATTATAGCATTGGTATGTTTATGATCACTTTGAAACGTGAGAATATTTTGGTTATAAAGACTTATAGTAAAGAAGAAATAGAATTTATACGCATTTAGCGTGTGAAATTTTAGCAAGTTAAATCATTGAAATTCGTGTTATAAATCAGTTCTTGTTTTTTTTATATATCATATTTTTATGTAGCCTTGACGAAGTTTGATTTGACAACATAATTATAACTAGTATTTTTCAAACTTTCGCGATCACTGTACATAATAACAGATTTAAACGGGTATTTATCACGTATGTACCTTTTTTCTGAGTCTGCCCATGACCACGGCTGTTTCAACATAATCGAAACGTCGGGATAAGAAATAAAAGGGTTCATTCGCGATAAATACCCGTTTAAATCAGTAATTAATTAAAGCTAGTAGCCAATACAAAGTAGTAGATTTTTTTTGCTTTAATATTATTATTTGCTCCTCTTTCTCTCCTCCTCCATATAAACTTAAACAATACCAAATCTCAAGCTCCTCCATGTGCACAACGATCTTAAAAAAGGATACAAAGTTTTCTCTTCACATATTTATATTTAGAACAAACCATACTACCATATCGTACCATACGAACTCCACCGTAGTTACTGAAATGTAGAAACCTATAAAGCACAGCTTAAATTAAAACACAATAAATATTTTTAAATCTGGTGTTCTTAAGTAAACATTAAGATATTTTGTTCTAATTGGAACATATAGGTAGAATAATCAACTTATACTTAATTCGTCTTCATTCGATCTCATATATTACTAACTAATAGATTCAAAGCACAATATTAGTATAAATTTACATATTTATTATGTTTTAAGTATATATTTTGTGGCTATCAACAATTATGTTAAAGCACCTCAGAGTAGTAAAGCAAGCTATGGATCAAACAGACTAGATTTCACTAACCGTATATTATTATTTGTGAACTAAATGTCACTCTTGCAATGGAATAATAATACGCATTTTTTTAATTTTTTTTGAGGAAATTATTTTAATAATTGTTAGTCTGATTGTAAATCAATAAAATATCGCCCTAACCACTTTACTTATTTAAGTAGGTACTTAAATTCATTGTATCGCTAAAACGAAATTTCTTGCAACAAATAGTACAAATGAAAGAAGTGTCCAACATTACGCATACTCAATGATTTAAAAATACGTTTTCAGGATTTATCAAGGTCAAACTATCCTGTATCCGGCTACAGTGGCTTTTAGCGATAAGACCGCCCATTGCACTTACCTTTATTTACGTCTATTTATCTCTAATGTAATTTTATTTGGTGTGTCATAAAGAGTATATCTACTTGACGACCTCCGTGTCGCAGTGGGCGAATAGCCGGCTGAGACGCAGGAGGTAGTGGGTTCGATTCCCACCGCGGAACAAATGTTTGCATGATCTACCGATATCTGTTCCGGGTCTGGTTGTTTTTCTATATATTATAAATATGTAGTTAACAAACAAAAAAAAGTATGTAAGCTTGTACTATGGGAACCAGATAACTGATAGCAGTTATCTGGATCCCATAGCACAAGTTTTGCTTAGTTTAGGGCTAGATAGCGCTGTGTGAAGTGTCCAGCAATAATTATTTATCTATCTATCATTCGTAACCTAGCTACAACTTGCCACTAGGCACTGTATTAATCATAATCAACTGATATGATATAAATTCTCTTTACTTTGTAGAGATTTTTTTTTAAATTGGTTAGAACTTCGTTTGACCACAATCTCACCTGATGGTAAGTAATGATGTGGTCTAAGATGAAGCACGAAGATCTAGAAGAAACCTATTTACTCTTACCTTAAAGAGGCCTGGATATAGGTGTATTCCCTATCTCTCATTACTCTAACATAAAAACCATAATCCGAATTGAATATTCATAATGAGAGTGTCATCGTTAACACACAACGACTAAATAATGCGACAAATAATCTGCTCTAACATGAACTTTATTAATTACAATTAAGATCTTCTTTTAATAGATTTATCAAATGTTGAACACAAATTGGTCTGTGGCGTCCATAAGAAATAATAAATAATGCTGGACATTTCACACAGCGCCATCTGCCCCAAACTAAAAAAAGCTTGTATAGTACAAGCTTTTTTTAGGGAACCAGATAACTGATTGTGTAAATACATATTTTTAATATAATTAGTATATAGTAAAAAATATAGTATACAGTAATAATATAATTAATAATAATAGCCGACCTCCGTGTTGTAGTGGGCGCATAGCCGGCTGAGACGCAGGAGGCAGCGGGTTCGATTCCCACCGCGGAACAAATGTTTGCATGATCTACAGATATTTGTTCCGGGTCTGATTGTTTCTCTATATATTATAAGTATGTATTTACAAAAAAAATGTATATAAGTATTCTATCAGTTATCTGGTTCCCATGGTACAAGCTCTGCTTAGTTTGGGGCTAGATAGCGCTGTGTGAAATGTCCAGCAATATTTATTTATTTATTTTATAACATTAATACTTAATATGTGCATAAAGAGCATATTATTAAATTCAATTTACAAAAAAAACTATCTCAAATTAAGGCTTTTATGTTCTTATGGCATGATTCTTTTGCAAGTTATAAGAATAGAATTGCATTATTCTCATAACTCTGAGATGAATTTAATTTCGTCTATACGAGTACAAACGACTTCAACGCGCTCCCAACCATTTTCATTATCCAAAAAAAAGTTGGTCTCTCTTTTCGTACTGGAATTCTCTTCAAAACGACAGTCAATTTAATTAATTTATTATCTAAGTAGCCTCCGTATTTGCAACTGTAAATAGCTCTTCAACAATTCCTGCTTCATTACCAATTTCAATTAAGGAAATCTCAGCATAAGCTTGATTTAATTCAGTACACGCTAATTCAGTACATGCTAATTCAGTACTTGCTAATTGTAGAACGGATTGGATCTTGCGGCTCGCATGCGCCGGAGTCATATTTGTTGTAATTTTCACGTCATTACGCATTGCCTTACGCTAGGCGGCTACTTGAAAGCTCCTTGGCAAAGATTAGGCTAATGTGCAGATAAGGATTAACTTAACGACAGAACTAAATGGGAGCGTATCTGTTTTGATTGTTCAAGCTAGATTTATTTACGAAGCTGGTTTAAGATTTTTATGGAGTGTTTTCACTTGGAACTTACATAAACAGTATTCACAGCTTTAAATAATTTTCAGTAACGGCCCTGTATAGAACAATAATCTATTTATTTCAATCTAATATTGAAGTTACTAATTCAACTTGTACCGACAAATGGAAGTACCATTTGTCGTATCTGTCTCATTCACTATTTATTCTATGACATGTCCGATTAGAGAAATGCACGCAATTTCATCGTGTTTATGATAATGCGGTTACGCGTAGTGCATCCAGTACATTACTTGTAATGCCTTGTGATAGCTAATGTTTTGCTTAATTGAAGCGGCAATGGATGCACTCACGAATAAAGCAGTTACTGACTGGTTACCTGCGCTTGTTTTGTATGAGATGACCTATGAATTTAATCGTATGTTATGCTTTTGTTACTGATGATAACACTATTTGTTATGAGTACTACTGTTTGTAATCATAGTTAAGTTAACACTTATAATTGGTAAAAACTATGTTATCAAAAAGTAAAAACACTCACAATTATCAGTTTAACAATTGGTAACCCTTTAAAGCCAATTTTATTTCTTACTAGCTGACCCGCCGAACTTCATACCGCCGCCGACAATGTATGTAAGTCCCCGGTAGAATTGTCAATCGGCCATCATTAGCTGCATCTATGTTTAAGAAAATTAATTTTTTTTATAACTTCTTTTTCCGATATTTTAATAGTTATTATGCTATTCAGGGTGGAAACAAATACAAGAAATGTCCAGCAATATTTATATTTATTTATATGACGCGGGCTGCCAATGTACATCAATCAGCCATCATTAGCTGCATATATGTATGAGAAAATGATTTTTCTTCATAATTTTCTTTTGCGTGAATTTTTCCGATATTTTAATAGTTATTCTGCTATTCGGGACAAAGATAAATCCATCAAATCTAAGATTATCAAAATCGGTCCCGCCTTTCTCGAGTTGAGAAGTGTTCAAACAAACCCGAATTTGTATTATATATTAAAATTTATAAAACGGAATTTTAAAAACCGGGTCACAGTCGGTAGATAACCGGGTTTATACGTAAATGTAAGCTTACTGCGTCCAATGAAATAAGAAAAGAAATAAAATTGGTTATAGCGGAGGTCTCAAAGGAGTTTAATAGATATCGTCATATTATTGCGACATAAAATAATTAATGATGATAACCTAATTATCATTATTAATTAGATTCCTGCTAAAGTAATAGGCTCAAGTCTATAATCATTGTTGACTGGCTGACCCGCCCGTGGCTTTGCACGCATAGCTTATTAATAAAAACATTATCCATAATTTATTTTCAAATTTTCTGAATCCTGTAAGATATAGAATAAGAAATACATGAAAATTTAAGTTAAAACTCCTAATAATTTTCATTGAAAGTCGTTGTGACGTTTTGGAGCCTATTCGAGACAAAATTACAGACATAATGTGAATAAAATTCTTAAAACCGTCACTTCTCTTACCACTACTCTTCTTAGGTTATCTACTATCTACTTAGGCATCGTATAAATAATAGTTTTTACTTTAAAAAATTCGTTTATTATGAAATCACGGATAGACACTACAATTCTATTATTGGTATGTATAGATAGTGGAGACCACGCACTAGAAAGCATAGCGTAGAACGGCCCCCCACTAGATGGAAAGAAGTCCTGCTAAAGGTTGCTGGGAACCGTTAGGACAATGGTCAACATCGGTTGCTCTGGAAATCTTGGGAGGCTTATGTTCAGCAGTAGACGTCCTTTGGTTGATATGATGAAGTATATTATCCTCAGATCTCTTACTCACTTACTTACTTACTAAGTAGGTACGTAGACTTTTAAAGATACCCCGGTAGGGCGTAGTCAACGGCAAGTCAATCCATTTCTTTTGATAGATGCCTACTTTTTTCATAATAAATTATTGCAGTTGGTTTCTGTAATTGCAAATAATGCAGATATTAATTAATTTTTCTCGGTCTTTTGTAATGTGTAATCGATTTTGTGATATGGATTTTTATTTTTTTTACATTTGTTGCAGATCCGACACCGATTTGGATTATTCGATGAGGTCTGCACATCTGGCGGGATCCAAGCAAGACATTGTAACTGGGTTCGATTCCTGCGAGTATCTGACAATTATGGCCCTCAGGTGAATACCCAGTTGATGTTAAAGTATGAGTTATTAGGTAATACAATATACTTGAGGAAGAATCAAATCATGTTCAGTAGGTAAGTAGGTACCTGTACTTTTTTTAAGTTTAGACATAGATATAGACACACATTTAAATTTAAATTTTAGTCTCTATGACCTATGATTTGAGATAAAAAAAATTGTACATCTCGCCTAGAGGGCCCGATGGGTTCAACGGTTGCCTGGAAGATATCGCTTTTAGCGATAAGGCTGCGCACTGTACCTATGATTTCAAAATGTATTTTCTCTTGTCGGTTTATTTATATGGGATTCTGTACATCAGTCTTGTCTATAATAAATTCAACACTGCAGGTAAATCTGAGAAATTATTAGCTTTATCACTCCATCAAACTAAGCTAAGAGCTTTAGCTTGAAAACATATTTTCCTTATAGTTTTATTTTTTTATACCACCTGGAGATGGAACACGCATATGACCCACGGCACACCTGATGTTAAGTGGTAACCATCGCCTATAACAATGTATAATCTTTTAAAAGAAGGAAAGCGCTTCTATGCAGTAAGACCACCCGTTATACGTGTAATACCAAAAGCATTACTCAAACCCCAAATTCGTCCAGGTAAACCTAGTCTGCACGAAGATCAAAGGCGAGCCGGTATACGAGGCTGTGAAGCCAGTATCAGCGCACACCGAGCTTGTGGTCTACTACCTTCCGGAGCGGCCGGAGGAGATGTTCTTCGTCAGGATGAGGAACAACCTGTATCGGCAGACCATGGACTCTATTTTAGAAGGTATAGTTTTAGAAGCACAAATGGTTTAATCTACATTACAACAGATGGTATGTTTGTATAAAACAGAACCTTTACGAGTTGTCAAATTAACGTCAATAGTTTCGTGAGCTGTCTTATCTCACATACCCGTTAACGATTTCTTTACGCAAGCTTTGCAAGTGGATGATTTAGGCTTGCGCAAATAAATCGTTGGCGTGTGTAGGTGCTTCAAGCAAATGTATGAAAGAAAACGAAAATGCTCAAAATCACTATAGCCGTTTACGTTATTTGACAACTGGTACTGGCCAGGCTTGGAAGGAACGAAAATTTAAAGACGTCTAAGTATAACCCCTATTGCTAAGTCATAATGTTTTATCTTAATATTGTTACGAGCTGAGAATTCAGGGTAAAATAATGAAAATCAATCTAACCAAAATAACACTTTTACTAAACACTGAAATTATAAATACACGATCTTAATCACAACACACTAATTCACACCACTGTTGCACTAAAAGCCAAAACCAAACTGGCTCTCCGGCCATCTCTATGGCCTATTTATACCGCGCACAGTTCATAACACTCGAACGTTCTCGATTGTTCCAGGAAAGGGTAGGTATTTCGACAGAATAACTATTCCTTATTCTGTGCAACTGCAGGTAAAAACGTAGTATGTAGGTATATTCCATACCAAGTATTATCTATTCTGTGACACAATAGGTAAGCCGAGAGTCATCGAGAAATGGCGACTACCTATTACTTATTCTGTGACAGCCTCGGTGTAACAATATAATTAGCGGGCAAAGGAAACGTACGGAAAAATTTTAAACTTCAAAGGTCTAAAACCGTCGACGGGTTCTTAGTTAAAAAAACTTAATAACTTTTGATTTTGAATTAACAAAATAAATGAATAAATAATAAATATTGCTGGACATTTCACACAGCGCTATCTAGCCCCAAACTAAGCAGAGCTTGTACTATGGGAACCAAAAAACTGATAGAATAATTATATACATTTTTTTGTAAATATGTAGATACTTATAATATATAGAGAAACAACCAGACCCAGAACAAATATCTGTAAATCATGCAAACATTTTGTTCTGCGGCGGGAATCGAACCCACTACCCCTTGCGTCTCAGCAATGTCTTATTATGTAAATTCATAGTTACCAAAAATAGTGGAGCGAGAGATGTATTTACAATTTTTAATAGGACTTATTTTGAAAGTTAAATAAATAAATATTGCTGGGCATTTCACACAGCACTATCTAGCCCCAAACTAAGGAGAGCTCGTACTATGGGGACCAAATAACTGACAGAATACTTACTATATACATTTTTTTTTGTAAATACATACTTATAATATATAAAGAAACAACCAGACCCAGAACCAATATCTGTAAATGATGCAAACATTTTGTTCCGCGGCGGGAATCGAATCCGCTACCTCCTACGTCTCAGCCGGCTATTCGCCCACTGCACCACGGAGGTCGTCAAATTTGCTTTTTGAAATATGACTATGTTCTGTGGCATTAATTTATCAGTGGCACTTTTAGTGCACTGACCTGATATCTAGTTGTAATATTGATCGAAGCAAATTTACAACTCTGCCGATGTTTAATTCTAGCAATTATTATTCGTTACGCATAAACTACACGTTATGATTGGATTGGTGGAGTGATCGATCGTAAGTAAAACAAAAACGGATAAGTGCGGAGTAAGGCTTGTGCACTGGTTTACAGTTAATTTGGTTTTAATCGTCATTATATCGTATTTCAACATTGCAACTTTCCCTAATAACTATGCCCTCTCAGTTTGAAGAGAGACGAAAAAATGTTCCCTGTGATGCATCCGTTTTTGAATTTGAAGCACGGAACCATAAAAATAATCAAAGTCGAACCGTTAAACAATTAACTGCATCGATTTGCGATATATTGCTTTGCAATTTAATAATCTAATCAATTGGTATCATCTAAAAACTTGTTTCAATTCCCACAAAAGTGCAAAAACGTGTACCGTATCATAAGCTCTGTCTAAAATTGAAAAAGTGAATCAGAAATAGAGAAATCGAATTGATATTTCTTATTTCAATACAGACAAGACAACTTTCTGTATTGAAATTTAATTAGTTGAAAAGGATTTATTGCAGTGTGAAACAATTGAATTATATTTTTTCGATTTATTCCGATACGAGTATGAATGTATTTTTAAGATCACCATGGTCATTTTCGCTCAGACTAGACCACATTATAGAACTATCTACTGCTTTTAGAATACTAACTATTACGTACATAGAAACAAAAAATTTTTAGCTTTCTTTTGGTCTATTCGTATTTTATCTATACTAATATTATAAACAGGAAAAATTTGATTGTGTTTGTTGTTTGCATTGAATAGGCTCCGAAAGTACCGAACCGATTTAAAAAATTCTTTCACCATTGGAAAGCTACACTATCCTCGGGTGGCATAGGTTACTATTTACCCAACTGCGCAGAAGAAGGGTAATATTTTTATTAAAAAACTATGTGTGCGAAGCTGCGGATTGGTCAGCTGTTTTATCTCTTTAAAGTTCTACTTCAACTTTTCTAAAACAAATTATTATTTGAACTCGCAAACATTTGGAACCAATACTGACGTCAAAGCGCAGACAACAGTCGAACTATATCTTTGAATAAATACCAGTAAACATGCATCGCTATATTCCCATAAGCGGCGTCTCGCTTGCGCGGGCGCATCAAAGGATCCGCTAAACGCGTTTCGGTTCGGTAGTCGATTGTGATTGCTTTTTTATCTGTGGGCATGTGGCACCGCAACGAAGTAATGTTTTGCACTTGTTAACTGCAAGTTTGGTTACGTGTGAAAAATTCCAATGATCTAATTTGATGAAGCTCGGTTAACGGGGACAGTTTGATTAGCATTTAGTCGTTAATTGAAGTAATATTAAGACTTACTCTCTTAAGAGTAGAGATAGAGACATTTCTTTAGGTAAACAATCTTTTTTTTTTAGTCTTTTGATGTTTGAAACACCAAATATTGTTTACAATTTTATAGATTCGGGCATGACCGACCCTTTAATATTAGATTATTAAACGAAGGGATAAAGCAGTGTCTTGCGTCACGGTTGCTAAATTGAATCCTGAGTGCAGAGAGGGATGTAAACACGCCCAAGATGCAGACAGCTTTATCCACGAGGTTTACTCTACTTTTCACACTTTCTGCTAGACAATACCAAATAAAACCAAATATTGGTTGGTGCATTCGTGCAGAGGTTATTTCGATTTATAAATATTTCTTATTGTGTTCCAAATTCAAATCACAACTGTACTCCCGGCTCAGCCGTAGGGATTTAATCACCTGCTTTGTGTGAGGTTTACATGACATATATTATAATATATATATAGTATATATATATATTGCTGGACATTTCACACAACGCTATCTAGCCCCAGACTAAGCCGAGCTTGTACTATGGGAACCAGATAACTGATAGAATACTTATATACACATTTTTTTTGTAAATACATACTTATAATACATAGAGAAACAACCAGACCCGGAACAAATATCTGTAGATCATGCAAACATTTATTCCGCGGCGGGAATTGAACCCACTACCTCCTGCGTCTCAGCCGGCTATTCGCCCACTGCACCACGGAGGTCGTCATATAATTTGACACTGTCAAGCAGGTGTCAAAACATAATATCATAACAGAGATAATTTAGAAACACAATAGTGAAGTGCGTGACCAGCTCTTCTTAGCCTTGAATATAACCAGTTTCACAACCAAAACGTTTATTGACTACCAATCAACTACCCTCAATTACTATCAAAATTGACAAATGAGTTGCTCATTAGTTGCTCAAAGATAACGACCACACTAGACTTTTGAAACAAATAACAAACAAACGAAAGTAGATCAAAGCTACTTAAGTAACTATAATTTTCCAATTAATACCAATCACTTTGGAAAAGGCATAGAAAGTTGTACAGTCGAGTGTACTTAATTGTGTTTGTATAAATGGTTTACCACTGCAGTAACTTGTTGATTATACGGCGTTGATTGATTGATTCAAATTGAACTTTTGCTTTATCAATTCAATTTTCTTTTCACCTAAACGATCCAATTTTTCAATGATCAAATCGATAACCTTATCGAAAGAGATAATTGTAATGACTTTCAATTAAATTTCAATAAAAAACGATGAGAATAGTTCTATAAAATACTTTAAAGTATGAGACTTGGTATATTAAAAATGTGTTTTAGCGAGACAGTGGCGTTCATGAATTTATTTATTATTAGGAACTAGCTTTGTAACACGGTTCTCTTCATACGAGCTGGATGACTAAGGATTAAGTTTTATTTATTTATTTAATACTTTCACATAAGACAGAATAGTGCTAGGAGGACTTAATGCTAAATTATGCTAAGTTAGTTCGTATTCATAAATACCTTATGTCATTTTTTCAAACACTGTCTAATATTATTATTTTTCATTCTGTATGTAATTTTAATAAGTCTAAAATCGATCTAACCTGTCAACGCAACGTTTGGTTGACGTAACTGAAAGGTACAGCATATTTTCTACTCTAGATTGCGACTGAAAGTTAATTTAAGATAAGAACAGTGATCTGCTTGCTTTTCCATCCTGGTAAAAATAAAGTTTGTGGCCATTCAATACGGAAATTCAGCCTGTGTGTTCATTTTGTCACAGAAATCAAACTTTGGATAATCTCTAGGCTTCGCTCTTGTTGGTGCAACCGATAAAACTCCCTCCATTCTAGTTCTAAAGTACTTTTTTTACCTCCTTAAATGACATGACAGCGATCTTCTCCTATAACTGGTATGTAGCTTATTCATGGCAGTCTTCCTCTTTTGCCTTCAATGATTGTTCGTATAAACCATGTTTATAAATAAATAAATAATGTTGGACATTTTACACAGCACCATCAAGCTCCAAACTAAGCAAAGCAATGGATAACTGATAGAATCCAATGCAACCGGCAACGAGCTCAGCCACATATTGTAGATGCGTGGAAGTCTCACACGATGCGTTTCACCCGCTCGTTTCTTCCACGCACCTGCAAGATGTGGAATGACCTTCCTCTGGAGGTTTTTTCAGTGGGCTTCAAAATGAATGCCTTCAAGAGAGGTGTAAATAGGGTTTTAAGTGCTAGACAACGCGACTGCAGTGCCTCGAGTGCTGCAGGAGTTTGTAGGCAGCAGTGACCTTTTAACATCAGGGGGCCCGTCAGCTTGTGTATCTACAAGTTTAATATAAAAATAAAATTCTCATATACGTTTTTTTTTGTAAATACATACTTATAATATATAGAGAAACAATCAGACCCGGAACAAATATCTGTAGATCATGTAAACATGCATTTGTTCCGCGGAAAGAATCGAACCAGCAACCTCCTGCTTCTCAGCCAGCATTCGCCCATTAAAGCTATGGATAACTGATATAATCCTCATATACTTTTTTGTAAATACATACTTATAATACATAGAGAGACAACCAGACCCGGAACAAATTTCTGTAGATTATATAATGTAATGCATTTGTTCCGCGGAAAGAATCGAACCCGTAACCTCCTGCGTCTAAGCCACTGCAGCACGAAGCTCGTCCCCTACTATTTTGAGTGGTTCTCACTAGAGTTCTTTTGTCGATCAGTCTTTTAAATTATACTTCATTTATCATCTTTTCTATTGAGCTTATTATCTTCATCCCCTAGCACCAGATTTTAAATGCTTCCAACCTTATGCTCTCGCTTTATTATTAGGAATTAGAGTACTAATGTTTGAATTTATTTTTTAACATAATTTTATAATGAACAAAATAAGGTATACAGACAGACTGGTCAACATTATATATAGGGATACAGCGGCTGAGTTACAAGCGGCTGATAAAGAAAGCGGTTTCCTTTGCGCCGATCGGATCTCTTTAGACTCCATATCGATATTGCAATGCCCTGTCAACGTATTTACTACTTAAATAATCATCCAGTAATTGCATATTTTGCTGTTTAAAAATATAATTGAAGGTCAATTTGTTGCTCTACGTAGTAAAATAATTTGCTTGAGTTTATCATGAATTTAAAATTCACAGTTTTCATTATCATTTTTTGCATTCGCAAATCTTTGCGTTTATACATAACTAATCAGAGGGCTTAGCCAAGTTACAGTCGATTAGCGATGACGCTAGTCGACAAGCCCGAAAATGTATGGGATTTGACACATGCTATAGAAATACCACGTGATATAGCGACAACAAATGTATGTAGGAATCGAATAGATTCGTAGCGAATGTAATTTGGCGTAAGAATACATGTTATATTGGCGCACAGTACCTACCTTTATTCTGGGTAGCCAATATAAAACGAATGACAGTCTCATAAACTGAGAATCTGTTTTTTAACCGACTTCAAAGAAGGAGGATGTTCTCAATTCGTCGGATTTTTTTATGTATATTCCCCGATTACTCGAAGACCCCAGGACCAATTCGAGAAATATTTTTTTGTTTACTTCCCAGGTATTCCCAAGTCAGGATCTGATGGGATCCCAAAAAATCCTCAATTTTATGGTGACGAAATTCGGTTATATGTTTTTACTTCAGAACTCTGTTATTTATCAACCGATTTTGAAAATTATTGTTTTATTAGATAGGATATACTTTCTTTAGTCTCACAGGTATTTTATCAAAATCAGTTGAGTAGTTTGGTTAAGTTATATTTTTGTTAAAAAGTTAATTGTTGTTATTTAGAGAACGAATTTAGTTAAAGTATTTCATCATAACCGTAAGATCTGCTAAACATAATGATTAAAACGAAATTTAAAGTTTCTTTGTCTCTTACTTCGTAGCCAACTTGAACACTAACTCTAGAAACAGATGGGCGCCATTCAAAGATCGAAATAGATACGCTTGAATAAATAATTTGTATAAATATCTTAATAGGCTTGTCCCGCAAATAAAGTGAGAAACATAGACAGCTACCGCAGATTATATCGTCCTGCCATATGCCCGCCGCGCCATATCCAGTACCCCTATCCCACGATCTTGAAATATACCTATCCGAAGAACAGATAGTGAAATACAATTATCCAGCGATCTAGGACAGCAACATGCGGGGACTAATTAAACTTTTGAGTCTTAGCTCTGAACATAGACGAGAGTCAACGGCTACCGCAACGAACAATGATTTGTAGAGCAAAATTTTTACCAATTTAAACAAGTTATCGTTTTAATCAAATGTACAGCTTTGATACGTGCAAAACAACATCAGTTGACACATATTGGGTTTAGTTTGCGAATCTTTACCCTCATCTGTTAATTGAATTACATGGGTTGTTGCTGCAAATGAATATCTTATCTTAAGCATAACCAAAAAAAAAAATATTTCTTGACATTTCACACAGTGCTATTTAGCTCCAAACTAAGCAGAGCTTGTACTATGGGAACCAGTTAACTGATAGAATACTTATATATTTTTTTTGTAAATACATACTTATAATACGTGTATATAGAAATACATCCAAACCAGGAACAAATATCTGTAGATCATGCAAACACTTGTTCTGTGTCGGAAATCGAACCCACTACCTCCTGTGTCTCAACCGGCTCCGCCACGGAGGTGGTAAAAAAAATGGGCAAGGCCAGGATGGAGAGGCGATAAAATTCACAAGTTTCGAATAGATTGTACCATTTTGGTACAGGAAACACAAGCATTTGCCCCGCCCTAGTATAAAAATTAAACTAAATGTATTTTCTTTCTTTTTTCTTCTATGTAAGAATAGAGTAAAATTACATTTTAGCGTAAAGACACATGACCGCGCTAACACTAAGCATCAAGTGAGGTAGTGGTCAAGAGGTTGTACTCTTTCGTAAAGACAGAGAGATACTTAATATACGGGCAGTTTGGTAATATACTGACGATATTCAAGTGACGGTTTCTCAAAACATAAAAAAAGACTTCTCGAAAAAAACTACCAGTTATTTTATCAAGTTTTAAAGGTCGACTAAGTTTAGGTGATTAATTCGATATAAAACTTACTGCCTACTCATGCAATCGACTTCCAAAATAAAGGCCGATTTGATATCGCTTTCGAAAATGGCTGCGGGTTTTGGGTTAGAAAGGGATAACAAGAGATATTTTGAGACGTCACCAATACAGTGTCTGTGGTTAGATGGCAAGCATTATGCAATAGCACAACATAAGTTTAATAAACTGTTTGTTTTTACACGCCAAAATAAATTTCACATTTCTATGGCAAACATTTCACAAATTAATTTATTATGTTCATTAAAATAACCCCTTTCATTTTTGTGCGTATATTATCAAACACCTTATATATTATTGCTAGCTATTGCCCGCAACTTCGTGCGCGTTACACTACTACTACTCCATATTTCAAGTCTCTAGGATCCGCCGTTTACGCTGTGCGTTGGTTTTCAGTCAGTCTGTCAGAACCCGTAACGATTATTTAATATATTGATTGAAGATTTCCCCATCTTCAGACGCTGATAGTCAATTGTATCGTGAAACGTCTCGCAAAAACAATTTAATAGAATCCAAACACGATACATCTACTATTATCTATTAATGAGTTCTGTAGATTCCCTCCTGGCTCCATCATCAGACCCTGGTGGTCTTACCATGATAAAATGTTTCATTATTTATCGTTAAAAAGTATTTATCCAAAGTTATACGTTCGCAAATGCAATTAACATTGTTTTAGAACAAACTACAACATCCCTTTTCAACACGAGGTGATGATTTTCAAAAAAAGTAACTATGCCATGTTTCATTATGTACCTTGATAAGTATTTCAGCAAAGTTTTACGATTAATAACTCCAGGAACAATATTTTACCATACAAAGTTCAACACCCGTTTTCACCCGCCCAGGGGATGATTTTTGAAAACCAAAAAAATACAATTTCTCTTATTTTTGTTAAAAAATATATTTGCTAAGTTTCAAGTTCATCCAGGAACCACTGTTTTTCATATAAACATAAAACCCTTGTTTAACCCCTTTATGGGTTGAATTTCAAAAAATCCTTTCTTAATACAACCGTACGCATCAAGACAAATACACCCTCTAAATTTCAAGTTTCTACGACCAGCGGTTTAGGCTGTGCGTTGTCTGTCAGTCAGTCAGGACTTTGATTCTTATATAATAGATAGATTGATAACTTTTCTAGGGCGGTCATTTTGCATTGATACGAGTATCAGTCATCAGTCTGTTACATTCTGTTAGTAGATCAACTGCTCAAGTAGTCTTTTCCCAGCCTCACATCTCATAAAATATAACTATTTATAACAAACTTGATAAAATTGATTATAATGTGAACACATTAGCAACAAATGAAGTTCATTCAATAGTATTTGGAACAGCAATTAAATGCGGTTGGCACGCTGCTATAAAACTTAATTCGAAACACCCATAGCAAAATTTACGGTTGTCAATAAAGTGGGGTTCATTAAATCTTTTCGCGTTGATTGGTACCGTCAGCGATAGAAAAATATCACTTTATTGTAACACCTCATTAAAAAAAATGAATAAACTTATTGTATTTAAGTGAGAATCGGAGGATAGTGCTTCAGGCAATGTTTACGGTTACTAATAAGACAATTTTTAATTTAGATCAAATACCTATTTGACTTTGTACAGTCAGCGTCATCAGTATTGATTAAATAAAAGAAATATAAAAGAACTACAGTAAACCGTAATTTTTATGCTGTTTTAAAGTGAAACTTTTATTACATCGTCTCAAACTTTTTCGTCTGTGTGTTGCATGTCGCGTGACGGTTGGCCGCGGAGTAGGGATAAAGTGAAAGGCGCACGTCAGAGCAGCCGAGGCCAGTATGGCGGCGCCTATAGTTCGCATCAGCTGACCGTGTAGTGTATAGACTATTATAACTCATTTGTGCCCACGAAAACTTTTAGTTAGATGTTTATAATGTGAAACAAAGTTTCACTTTTACCGTGGTTTCATTTAACAACACAATCCTTTTTTTCTGTTTTTTTTTTATTTTCAAATCAAAATTAAAAATTAACATGATTCGTGGAACTATCGGCTGCAACGGCCTTAGCGGTATAGTAAAATTGTATAATCATTAAACATAAACCAAATATTTGATTTCTCGATATTCAGGCACCTAGAACCAAAAACAGCATAAAAATCATGGTTTACTGTAGTAGTTATTTTGAATGTCTTTTATTTATCAATACTGATGATGCTGACTGTACAAAGTAAAATATTTGATCGAAATTAAAAATTGTCTTATTAATCACCGTCAACATTGCCTGAAGCACTATCCTCCGATTCTCACATAAATAAAATAAGTTTATTCATTTTTTTTTACAAAAATACTAAATCATTGGTAATAATTTAGAAGTCATTTATTTATAATAAAGTTTGAATAAGCTTTACCAACAAAACAACTGATAATTGACGAGACGAGTCACGACATATGAATATATTTTGAGATTTACGTAAATCATATAAATGGAGATAGGTAGTCAGACTCCAAGTGGAAGGACGAACCAATAAAAGTTTTTGGGAGTCGTTGGGTGCTAGCCGCACAAAATCGGTTGCTCTCAAAATCATACAGGAGATCTACATTTTTTAATTTATTTACTATTTTAAAAAAGATTACAGCTATATGTTTAGAAATATAGCATCTAAAAGCCACTAAGGTCTGTGCTGGTGCTATCGTGGGTTTACATCACTGGTGATGATGAGACTCCAATATTTTCATACAAACTGACCTTATTTTAATCAATATGAATTATTATTATTTATTTGTTAATTAGAACGGCGATTCCCTATTACACCAATTAATCAATTATAATTTACATCAATTACATACAATTTACATACAAACCTCCTCCGACGACCTCCGTGGTTCAGTGGGCGAATAGCCAGCTGCAACGCAGGAGGTAGCGGGTTCGATTCCCGCCCCGGAACAAATGTTTGCATGATCTACAGATATTTGTTCCGGGTCTGGTGGTTTTTCTATATATTATAAGTATGTATTTACAAAAAAAAGCATATAAGTATTCTATCAGTTATCTGGTTCCCATAGTACAAGCTCTGCTTAGTTTGGGGTTAGATAGCGCTAAAAAAATAACATACAATTACAACGTATAAAATAAAAAAATAAAATAATATGTCAAAATAAAATAAAATGTCAAAATAAAATAAAATGTCAACATAAAATAAAATGTCAATATAAAATAAAATGTCGAAATAAAATAATATATCAAAGTAAAATAATAAAATGTCATAATGAAGTAGATATTGTAAAAATGACAACGTTATATTGGTGCGTAAAGGATAGAGGATGTTATTTTTACATTTTAACTCTTTTTTTTCTAGTGAGTAAATAATAGTGAGTAAACACGTTCTTATGATAACGATTAGCAAATCAACACTATTTCCGGGCAATGGACTATAGAAACATAAAGCTGAATCAAATCGATCAATGGATTGGTTTACTGGATTAGAGTACAGCAGGGCTTATTTTCTCACTAGAAAAAGCATGCAAACTTAAAATCGAAATCCTAATCGTTATTCTTTCAAGGTCATAAAAAATACTTGATTGTTTCAGACTCTCCCCTAGATCTCTCTACCTCCCTCCTATCAAGAGTCCTCTTACCAATTTCTCCACCATCTGGCAACGAAGACGAGCACAAGTCAGTATCCGGTGATTCACTCACCTCATCATCAGCTGGGTCTTCGAGAGACGAGCACCATGAACTGCTGGAGATGACGCCGAAGGTGCAGAGAAGGCCGGCTAAGTCTGAGAGGGCGTTGCTGCCCTGTGAAGTGTGTGGGAAGGCGTTTGATCGGCCGTCACTGCTGAAGAGGCATATGAGGACTCATACTGGTTAGTGGTTTTGTTTATCTTTCATCTTATCTTAGTGGACAGCTCAATAAAAAATATCGTCTGTTGTATTACGTAATCATCTATACAAAACTCTATCATTATGCATTTCAAGTAATACTAAATTGTAAAATTTTACTTTTAAGTGGATGACTATTGTATCTATGGAGCAACTATGACGATTCCAAGAATTACGCCATATTTGTAATTTCCTTTCATTCTGCCCGTCACTTCTGGTGTTTAAATTTTGTGTGCAACTCTGTATCAGACAAAAAACTCTCTATAAACAAAACTTTTTCTTTATCAGGTGAAAAACCCCATGTGTGCATGGTCTGCAATAAAGGGTTCAGTACATCAAGCAGTCTTAACACGCACAGAAGAATACACTCTGGAGAGAAGCCTCATCAATGCCAGCATTGTGGGAAGAGGTTCACTGCCAGCTCCAACCTGTATTACCATCGGATGACGCATATAAAGGTAAACACAATACATAGTCACAAATAGTCGATCGCAATGGTTGATAGCTTTGAAAATTGATGACCGTTGGGTCAGAAAGGTTTTTGATTCGAGATCGTATTTATGCATAGTTAATATACGTACCAAATATTACTAAAGTGTATACACCTAAGTTGCTTACGTAGAGTGTTGTCCGTTGCTCTATTGGCTTAGCTCAGCCCTACAGTAAAAGCCCACAGATACAAACTGCGTGCAGACAAGCCGTTGCGCCTGTAGAAGTAAAAGGTAATTCAATCAATTCGTTTGTATGAAGTATCAGCCTGACAAAGGTAAGTGTAATGTATAGTACATTACACTAACCACCAATCAAAAAACAAATTCATATTCCGAATTAAAATATCGCATTACCTTTGTTTTGATTCGTCGTTCACATAAAGGTAGCGAACGTTGGACGCACGCGCAGCGGGGCGGAACAGGCATGTGTCTTGGACCGTAGTCGTGAGAAGTTGGGTCGGAGGTGAGTGTGTAGCCTAACTCACTCACAGCCAGCTTTCAAGTAAATTGAGCTGTATTTTTCTGGTATTAGTACTGAAAACTGTATGGCATTATCATTATTTTATCTTCTTCAATTGATAGGTAAAAACCTTAGGTTTTGTACTGATAAAAAGATCTACTTATACCCAAGTTCTTGGAAAAAGTCAATACGTGATTTTGGTGAAATATTAACGTAGATCATGTTTTAACTTTCGGTTGTAAATCAATGAATTGAGTATCCTAATATAGCTAATGTTTCATTAGAATTTGAAGTTCCTAAATTTTATCGTATATCTAAATTATGCAGAATTTTGAAAAATGTAAGCCTGTTTTATATAAATAATAGAAAAATATTATAGAAAAACTAACAGAAATTAATAGAAAAACTTTTATTTTATATATTATACCTATAACTTAATACCACTCTATTTATATATGAAATAGACAAATAAGCTTATATAAAAACAAAAACTAAGATAAAAAACAAGTTAAAACATAAAAAATATAGTTTATTGATATGTTTCAATAAAAACATCTAATAACCCATGAGTTTACTTACACAATTACGGAAACTTACGCGTTTACGATTTGCTTGCAACCGATATAAAAACAAGTTATCCTTGATGGCACAACAATGGGTAGAGATATTACAGTTTTTTTATTAGGGTTACGTGAAAGAGAACCCATCATTATTATCCTTTACTTACTAAGTACAGTCAGGATTCAATGTTGCAGTCTTACCTATGTGTATAAATTGAGGGGAATAGCATTCCGGGGCGTGCATCGTGGCTGGCGTATGTAAGTACATCATGAAAATGCTTCAGTCACTCAGAACACTTATGTGCATGTGACACTGAGCGCCGCACGCCCCGCCCCGCTCGAACGCTTGACTCAGGCTTTAGCCTAACAGGTGAAACTAGTTTGCAGCGATTTGACTATTTATTACGCGCGTGCATCAATTACCTACACCGCTGCCAAACAGCGGCATTTTGACTGCAAACTATGATTTCAGCAGCTCACTGTTCACAGCAAAAAAAAAACACTGGAAATGTTACTTAAAAATTGTGATTGACTAGAGTATTTTGTAGAACTATGGATTTCAAACAATAAGATTTAATAAAAATAAGATGAAACGTAAAACATGTTATTTCTACTAAAAACGGGATATTTACCATGATTTGTGAGTTCTTGAGTGTCCCGATATTTCGACGTAGTTGCATGCGCCATGATCACGGGTAAACTGAAGTCTTTGCGAGTGGATAGTTATTGGCAGATATAACGATCTACGCTCTTTCTTAGACTCTTGCTAGGAATGAATTCACTAATGCTATCACTACAAATAGTACAAATAGTGTTAACTATGATAGTTTCAAAATTATAAAAAATCTAGTGTTGAAAATATTAGAGAAAACTTTAGCATAAAAATAGAAGTAGTCAAGTTTTTTATATGAATAAAATAAAAGGTCCACATGCGACAAAAACAAGTTGAAAATGAGTAACAACAATAATTTGTACTCATTAGGATTTTATAATGACAGAACATTTGTTAACAATTTGCGCTCGAGCTTGACGGATTAACCGTAATGATAATTCACAATAACTGTACGACAACGCATCCTGAACATAGATAATTGTTTTTTTCTTCCATAAACCATTTAAATGGCTATCGGCATGCAATATAAGATCCGTGATTGTCACTTTAAGTAGTAGGTACGTGTTAAGTTAGAATCTACCTACGAGGCATGCCTTTTAAGTTTTGTCGTTTGAAGAAAAAAACACATCTAGAACCTTATAGTACTTTTTATTGTTTTTCAAAGTGTTCACAACGTAGCTTAAAATACTTTTCCATTCGCTCAAACCAGTTATTATAACATTTATTCCACTCTAAAGTGGGGTGTTCAAAATGGCTGTCTTGAAAGCGTCGACTGCTTCTTCACCGGACTGGAACCTTTGACCACGAAGACTTTTCTTAATTTTAGGAAATGTAAAGAAATCGTTAGGGCTTAGGTCAGGACTGTATGGAGGATGGTCAAGAATTTCTACTTTTTCCTGCTTCAAATACTCAATCGTTTGACGAGCGCTGTGTGAGCTTGCGTTGTCGTGGTGCAGGATGATGCGTCGCTTTGAGTTAGATTTTCGAAGTTCGGCGATGACTTGTGGTAAACAAACTGTAATAAACCACTCTGCGTTAACCGTTCTACGATCTTCAAGTGCAATAGTCGCAACATGGCCGGTTTTTCCAACGAACGTGGCCACCATCTTCTTTGAAGTGCTTCGAGAACGAACAACTTTAGTCGGCTTTGGCTCGTCTTGAAAGACCCAGATTGTAGATTGTTGTTTGGTATCAGGATCGTAGGCATAGATCCAAGATTCGTCACCACTTATGATGTCGTAGACGTGATTTGACTCCCCTCGGTTGAACCTTTGCAGAGTTTTCTTACACCATCTGACGCGGGCCGCCTTGTGATCGTCGGAAAGCAGATGCGGTATCCAACGGCAAACTAGCTTTCTCACACCAAGCGCTTCATGCAAGATCTTCTGAATGGTTGTCCCTGAGATGCCTAATAGAGCCTCTATCTCTCGATACGTCACATGACGATCTTCGAGAATTAGTTGTCTCACAGCAATGATGTTATCTTCAGTGAAGGCGGATTTTGGGCGTCCTTCGCGAAATCTGTCACTAACACTAGTATGTCCACGCTGGAATTCTAAATACCAGCGTTCGACAGTCCGCAGACATGGGGCTACATCACTGAACACAGATGTTAGCTCTTCTAAACACTGAAGCCGTGTCAGGCCCCTTCTAAAGTTGTAGAAAATTATTGCACGAACATTTTCCTTAGAAAGATTCATTTTCGTACGTGACCTGACAGATTCAAATCGAAACTGTGACTAAACAATAGCATTAATCCTAATACTTTCAACTGTTTTGAGATTCAAAATGTAAACACATTCGAATATAGAACAGTTCCAAATTCAAAATTGCCGGAAAATATGGAAACGACAGAACTTAAAAGGCATGCCTCGTACTAAGGTAAAGCGTTCATTGGGTGTAAGTACTGTTGTAAAAGTGTTGTAATAACTATCGTATTATTTAAAAAATCTTATTATTAAATTATAATATGATGCATTCAGTTAGAATGAACAATCGAAGTACCTCATCTCACCATAAAAACTTAGACCAATACATTATTTTATTGTATAAGTCAAGCTTCTACTAAGTGTGCAATTGTGCATATCAATAAAGTGTACCTATAGATTTTTCCAAAAATGAATTTATTTTATTTTATGAATTTTCAGAAAACTCTCTGTGCTCGCCAAAAGTTCGGTTATGCTGCTTAGGCCTCAGAGGCCAACAGCGAGTTAGTCCTTAAGCAAGAAAAAAAAAGATATGCATGCCAAGGATCACGCTAATACATTTTTGTATGGTTGTGGTGTTTAAAACCGATTGAGGCCTGTTAAGTTAATTAAGTATTATGAAACAGACATGTAGGTGGACCAAAAACCGTTTCTAAAAAAATATATAAATAAAACTGAGATATGGGTAGGTTAATTGTGGAAAAAGAATATTAATTAGATTAAATAAATAAATAATAAATATGGCTGGACATTTCACACAGCGCTATCTAGCCCCAAACTTAGCAGAGATTGTACTATGGGAACCAGATAACTGATAGAATACTTATATACTTTTTTTTGTAAATACATACTTATAATATACATATAGAAAAACACCCAGACACTGAACAAATATCTGTAGATCATGCAAACATTTGTTCCGCGGCGGGAATCGAACCCACTACCTCCTGCGTCTCAGCTGGCTATACGCCCACTGCGCCATGGAGGCAGATTAATGAAAAACATTTTATATTTTAGCTATAAACACAATAAAAGAAGGGAAAAATTGTATTGTTCGTTGGTATCTATTGTTCAGAATTAGTATTTTGTTTTGAAACTCAAAAAAGCAAATTAATTTTACTCAGATGGTTTGAGATAACAGAACAATAATATAATTTTAACGACGCTGTTTACATTTCGATAAGTAATGTAAATAATGCTGGACATTTTACACAGCGCTATCTAACCCCAACCCCATAGGTTGGGGTTGGGGTTAGATAGCGCGATAGGTTACCAGATAACTGATAGAATACTTAAATACCTTTTTTAAAACATATTAAAATTATTAAAAAAAACCCCAGATGTGTAAGAAATATATCTAGGTCATGCAAACATATACTCGTAATACAATTTAAAAATCAACGTTTTGAAGAAATAATTACCGTATGGTATTTCTTTAGTGAGAGGTGATTAAATACATTCCTTAGCTTCGGTAATGCTTGGTATAGAGTAATGTTACCGTGCTCGTCTCCCATAACGCCCCTAAGGGTTCTACTTAACTATGACCTCATGTGTCCAAGACTTAAGAAAATCACACAACAGTGAGCACGCTGAGTGGGCACAGGGTTGCCGCAAATTTTGTACATAGGTCCATTTTTGGAAATGTTAGTGCTAAATATTCGTTGATATTACAAGAGTCCATCTAGTGGGGGCCCGAGAACCTTTCTACCCCAACGGCCGTCAGCTCTTCGAGCTATGTGCCCTGCATATTGCCACTTCAATTTGCTAATCCTTTGTGTTATGTCAGCGACTTTGGTTCGTCAACGAATCTCTTTCCGAGTCTCTTTTCGAATCCATTTCCTAGTTTTTTTTTTTAATTGTATAGAACTTCGTTTGACCACAATCTCACCTGATGGTAAGTGATGATGTGGTCTAAGATGTAGCACGAAGATCTAGAAGAAACCTATTTACTCTCACCTTAAAGAGACCCGGATTGTATTCTCTAGTTGGAAAAATGACCTGTTGAAGGTTGCTGGGAGCCGTTAGGTGCAAGCCACACAAAATCAACATGATGCGTGGCTACTCGTCTTCAAACTAGGATAATTTACGTATTTTCATTATCTCAAATTATAAAGTTTCTGATATTAAATCTAGTCAAATTTAATTTTTGTTCATATCTGCAGACAATTCTACCAAGTCTACCGCCCCATCAATTGTACCGTTTGTCGCAAAAGAAAGATTAAATGAGACCAAATTATCTCTTATAATTGATGGATGAAGAATATTTTGACTAAAAACAATTTCATTTTTATGAAAATATGAGACCTAAGTTAACCGTGACTCAATATATGCTATACTAGATGCCGCCCACGGCTACGCACGGGCTGTTTGTCAATAAAAACATTACTCTCCAGTCGAGTAAAAGTAGCTTATGTCCCAATCCCGGTCATAATCTATCTGTGTACCAAATTTCACTGAATGTGGTCAAGCCGTTTAGTCGTGAAAACGTAACAAACACACAGATAGACAGAGTTACTTTCGAATTTATAATATTTGTATTGTTTTTAAAATTTTACTATCTTTCCCTTTAATGAACTGGGCGGGCGTAAAATTGTGTAGACAAACATGTTTTATTTAACGTCGATTGCCATTTATCTCTACGAAATAAACTGAAGACCCCAATCGTAATAAACTCAGAACCACATTTGCTTAAAGCTCTTTGTCCACATGATACTTTTATCGAAAATCTAATCAGAAAGGTAACAGAGCGTATTAGTATCATAGAAAAAACTATCAAATTTACTAACATAATTACCTATGACAAAAAGCCTCGATCAAAGGTACAAGTGACAAAAAAATTATCCCAATCGAACTATACGTCACAAAAAATCTGGATCATCCAAGACGTTTGTGACAGCCCTGATTTCTTGCACCTGCGGTCACAGGTAGTTTCAGTAAAGGGGCCGATAAATTACGGGTCAGGTCAACGTGGGAACGCATCCTGGGCAAGGACTGTGACGAAGGAATCGTTGGCAATGTCTCACGTTTCGGAAATGGAGCGTTAAAGAAAACTGTATTGTGTTTTCCAAATCGTGATGAAATATGTATTGATAGGCTAAAACTCTCTGGAAAAAACGAGAATACATTACAAATCGAATATTATCTTGTGGTTTAATTATTATTATGAGTTTCGCCAAGATGTATCTGTTGACGGTGGAATTAACTTCGCTTCGCACACGTGGTTTGTCAATAACAACACTACCCCCCTTCTGCGTAGTCGGGTGAAAATAAGCCTATGTCCCGATCCCGGTCATAATCTATTTGAAATCAGTCCAGCCGTTTAGTCGTGGAAACGTAACAAATATAGGCTGTTTGATAATATACGAACAAAAATAAAAGGGGTTATTTTGATGAGCATAATAAATACATTTGTGAAATGTTTACCATAGAAATGTGAAATTTACTTTGACATGTAAAAATAAACACTTTATTAAACTTATGTTGTGCTATTGCATAATGCTTGCCATCTAACCACGGATACTGTATTGGTGACGTCTCGAGATATCTCTTGTTGACCCTTTCTAACCCAAAATCCGCAGCTATTTCCGAAAGAGACTTTCTTTTTGGATGTCGATTGCAAAAGTAGGCTGTAAGTTTTATATCGAATTAATCACCCAAACTAAGTGGATTTTCTTTATAATTTGATAACATATATAGTCGTTTTTTTTCGAGAAGTCTTTTTTATGTTTTGAGAAACTTTCACTTGAATATTGTCAGTATATTACCAACCACCCTGTATACAGAGATACAGAGTTACTTTCGAATTTTTAATATTAATAATGTTAAGGGTAACATCCTATTGAAGAACTTAGTTGATTAGCGTCTATAGAGAAAGCCTAAAAGACCTTCTTTGGCCTACGTGAAAATCACCGTCTCAAGACACAAATGGGTTGCAGCAGGCAAAATATGAGTAAATGGAGCTACACTGGAGAGCCGGCGACTAGTTACCCATCCGGTACAGACCCTCAAACTATGGCACACTTACTAAGCTGCCTATTGTGCCCTTATTCTTGTACCCTGAGAGATACTTGTGCCGCCAGAGATAACGCTGTTGCAGTGGCCGAGTTTTGGCAAAACAACATTGATGTTAAAAATAATATGAACCATATCGACACGAAGAAGAAGAAGAAGCGTCCATAAAAAAGTTTAACTCTAAATATAACTAACATGAAGAGAGTCAGATGAACTACAAAGTTGTAGGTATATTAACTTATTTCACTCTGTAACTCACCATTTTTATGGGTGTTTATTTGACTGGTATTGGTTGGATTATGGCTTTATAAATAACCTTTAATTATAATAAAATAAATTTTTTCATCGAAAATAAATTTTATTTTATTAAAATAATTTATGATGATTTTATGAGTAATCTTAAAAAATATTGTTCATTTTTAGACTGTTGTGATGGATGTGAATAATTCAAGAAAAATATAAAACCTTTTAAAGATCCAAAGGTGCAATTGCCTTAATAACTTTATACCCATAGATCTTATCACTCAATAAAAAAATGTACTTAGATTATAATTAAAAAGTTTGTCTGAATTTTAATTGTAGTTCAGATGTTTGACACTGAATCTCTGAAATGGATAAACCAAAGAATAAAATTTGTGTTATAAATAGTTAACTGAAGCCAATTTCCGTAATTTACCAAATTCAATAGTAATTTTGATTTCTTATGATGCACAGCTTAACATAACTAAAAGACACTACCTGGATTGTAATGCGAATAATTACGAGAATTGGGTAATATGCGAGTAAAGCCGTTGACAAAAGCTAGTAAATAATATGGTCATCTCATATTCGTTCACACAAGCCGTGTGAAACCACGGTCTGGTGGTCTTCTTCGGTAACGTCTTACGATACGGTTCATGCCCACCCGTGGGAAAACGTTATGAATTTGGTTAAACGATTCATTATTGTATCAGTGATTTGAGTCGAGAATATTCTGAGCTAAAGTGATGGAAGATTACGATTACACTATAGGCTATTTACTTACTTCATAGTTATTGGCAACGTAGTAATCGGTAATATTCTTTATAACACATTTGCTCGTAAAGGGTCTTTTATTTCACCAATTTCAATATCGTAATGTATGTCATTACGTACTTGTGCGTTATTGTAATGTAAAACGTACGAGTTTCTTTTTAATAAGGTAAATCAAGATCAAGATGCTCCGTCTAAAACAAACGGTACTTTTTTAAATCTTTGCAGAGTTTTTATGTCAGAAAAGTGGTCAACATTTTATTAATAAAATGAACTTTGGGGGATAAAATATAAAAATAAACATTTAACTCTTTGATTTAATTAATTTTGACGATAAATTACAACCATTTATCTGTAACAAACACAAAAAAATATTAATTTACTTTATTAGTAATAGTGGCTGTTTTTGTGCCTTTGCCTTAATAAAAAAAGCGCTGATGCGCGCGCATCGCTAATTTGTGTAAAAATTTGTGTTATTTGTGTAATAGTAAAAATAATTCCACGCGCTTTTTCTTTCCGAGAAAGTCCGAGTTTTATTTATTTCCCCGCAAATATGTTATAAAACGTCGTATGACATACGTGCGCTTTGATAATTACAGCCTCTGCTTTCTTGTAGCCCTTGCCTACGGCTCGGGCTAACAATATCGCCTCAGCTGTAATTTTCAACTTACCGCACTTATATCATAATGTACTATTACATCACTCATGCTCTGAAAGTTGGTCATTGTTAGCTCGATACGAGTACCTGATGCGCACATGCGATTTTCGCCCTTAGGGACGTAAGTAAATTTGAAAATAGAATGAGGCTCATAGTATTTATAATATCATCCAACTTCACCCACTGCTGAGTATAGGCCTACCCGTGTTTGTGCCATCCGCCACGATCCTGCGCTAGTCTCGTTCATTGACGGCCCGCGACTTTAACGATGTCTTCCACCCGCTGCCGAATGTCCTACCCTTCTACAGCCATTCTTAATATACTTAAATAAAATACAACCTTAATGACAAATCCTTATTTCTATTTAAAATAAACGGGTTATATTCATAAATACTGAAATTAAATAGAACCTTCATGATGAACCCTTGTTATTATTAAATGTTATTATTTATTATAAAAAAGGGTATAGTTATGTACTGAAACAAATTAATAAATACCGTTAGGTAAACAGTATCGCAAATTTTATTTTTAGCAACAAACTGTTCAAAAGACTTTTCTTTTCCTCGCATTGGTGATGTAAAGTTATATGTTAAGCTAGAGTGTAAGAGATAGCACCTTCGACTCATTTTTGAAAAGCGTTGAAAAATAGCCACAAACATCAAACAGACACACAAAATCTTGGAGGATAAGATCAATAAGATCCGTATTTATACAAACATCACAAAACAAAGCTTTGCAAAATATATAAGTACTAGTTGTTGCCCGCGACTTCGTACGCGGTACCCTACTAAATGTGTACTAATTTATCACAACATATCAATTTAATTTATGTGATGATGTTCGGTTGTTGTTTTTTTGTGTGCTTGTTACTCAATCACGTTTTAACGGCTTAACAGATTTCGATGAAATTTAGTATGTACGTAGCATTTTAACCTGGATTAACACATATGCTTTTTTTATCACATAAATCGGGGACAAAATAGCAGCTACATTAATCGTCCTGCAATTCACTCCCATTAAGTTTAATATTCTCTCAATGGTGGGCCATACAAAATGCTAGCCGTAGTGACCCCAGCCCACTCTCTGCATGTTAGATATGGAACCAAGATGTTAGATATGACGCCAAGGAGTAGAACGCCTTGCCTGAGTGTGTGTTTCCTGATAACTACAACCTAGGGATCTTCAAGTCACGAGTGAATAGGTTTCTTCTAGGCAAGCGTGTACCATCGTAGACTGCATCATCGCTTACCGTCAGGCGAGATAGTGGTCAAACGCTAGCCTATATTTTATAAAAAAAAATATATAGGCGCAATGATGAGTCATAAAAAAAATCTTAGCTGTTACCAGCGGCTTCGCGCACGTTGTTCTAGGGTATAAAAATACATACAGCTAATCTCTCAGAGACTAGTGAGGTTCTACCTAGAAAGAGCAGGCTGAAAATCTCGGTGGTAGCTAAAAATTTGTTATCACTCATCATTGACTATTTGCAATCCTATTTATCTTTAAGAGGGTTGGCTGGAAGATGCTGCGCTTGTAAGTATGACCGTTTAAGGACAAGTTATTTACACTAATAAAACTAATAATTCCCAGAACTTTTTCTTTTCAATCCTTTCATTAAAAAGTCGCGATCAATTCTCGATGACTGACCGCGACCAATCAGGCATGTAGACAAAGGATCTTTCAGCTGTCAACGCTGATATATCGTACGATATCAAACCTTAAGTGGACGGAATAGGGTACTTTTAAAATAGCTGAAAATGCATACAATAGTATAATTTATTTGCAAAGCCGATCAAATTGTTCTGTATAAGTAGATTGATAAAGAATAGATTGCTTTTAAGTGTTCTGGATCTAAGAGAAAATGCCGCGGAATGAATAGCTTATTTTTCAATTAATAAATTAAAACGAATACCGGGTTTGGTTTAACTAGCCGTGTTAACGGTATTAACCCGTGACTTCGTACGCGTTAAGTACTTCTAACGCTTTGGCAGAATAATGAAAAACATAGAAAACTAAAACAAGTACCTATCTTAACAAAAAAACAGTACCAACATATGGTTATAATCAATGGAGCAGCTGAAGTAGGTGTCCTATAAATAGCCTATCCTAGCTCAAAGTATGTTTTGGCCTAGGTTGTATATTTATGAGCATCTGAATGTAAATAAAGAATATGTATTATTTAAAATAGCTGATTAAAACTAGAGGGTTGTATATTAACGAACTAAAAAAATAATAAGTTTGTGTGTACCAACTCACTAAGTACATACATATTATATTTTAACCATAATATACAGTATAGAAGATGTATTCTGTGATTTTGTATATTCGCCAATCTATCCTACTTGGGGAAATTGCGAGCATTCCCTGACACTTTTCCACTCGTTAGTGGTTCGTTATTTGTTTGTTGTCAGTATGTCTGTTTGTATCGGGACACCAGCCTCGTCCTCACAATTGGTGGTCACACAAAACATGGGGGATGGTGTAAGTGATTGAAGAACGACTTTTTGTGCACTTGTCATAAAAAAAATGAGAAAGCACGTTTTATTTTTCCTGTAATTTCTACAAAAATTGTAGGTAAAGCAGTAAAGCCATGGTTTCTTTAAAACCATTTATTTATATATGTAGCACTTACACCATAAAGCAGTCTACATGCTAAAGCCGCCGACCCGCCGACATAGCCAGGCAGCTTCTTGTCGGCGGGTTTATTTAGTTTAGTTTAGTTTTGTTGGTGACTTGCACCCGCGTGTGCTACAGGCGACGTGCGGCGACAGGTGAGTGGCTTTGGTGTGTAGACTGCTTAATGATAACGTGATCTCAATCTTAATTGTATGTCAGATCAGTACGATGTGCAATACACCCAAAGCAGAAACGCAAAGGTTCTTATTTCATTTTATTATTATTTACTGTTTTTACCTGACTACAGCAAAGCAAGGAAAATTTATGTTTTTAACGTAGATTTTTTAGTAGAAACTGCATATTTAGATGACTTTTGGGTTTTTGAGTGTCCCAATATTTCGGCATAGTTGCATGTGCTATGATAACCATGATGGCATCAAAAGTATATCTTGTTACCACAAAAAAGTTAAACAACTGTTTTAGGAGTGTGTAAAAAATTCTTTACCCAATTTTGTATTGGAGTTTTTAAACACGCGCTAACCCATATTTTTTTTGACTGTCGCTTATCCCTTGTTCCAAACAATTTGAATAACAAGGAGCTAAGAAGATTGGTTGCTGTCGCGCACGCTGCGTGTGATTTGCGTTCGTCAGCATGCACATGCGCTGACATATTGTCAGTGCCCTTTACGAGCGGATACGGAAGACGAGATTGGAGTAAATGCGAATACGACTTATTGTAGTGCATTTAAATTGAATATTGTATAAATGCATGGCTCATTATTAATTAATAATTTTATTTATTTAATAATACAACGATATTTAATAAGTAGTTATTACTTAATTACCAATAACGATTTGGTCCTCTGCGTGAGCTTCCACATTATATGACAATCAACTTTGTTGGCGATGACATTCAGGATGGTGTTAGTACTCTCGCGTACCATGCTATGTAATGAGGCTGTTTATTTATGCCAGATGGCATCAAAGGTGTCTGCACGTACTTCGGCGAACATGTCTGAAGCACTACAGAAGCGCGGGAGCCGCAACAACGCCCTGAACGCATTATTATATTAAACTCGCAGCGCATTGTAAAACCTTTGCGTATATTGAAACCACAGACACGGAGTACAGCGATGGCGATCAGCGGGCCAGCATATCCGGACTGACAATGCTCTGCATTCCCTCTCTATATCGATGTAATCTAGCAAGTCGTCAGTTACCAGATGCCCTTGTTAATTAAGATGGAACACCCTTTTTTAGTGGCTAAGCTTTAGTAGGTAATTAATTTTTTGACTTTACGTTTAATTGTGCTTTGCTTCGCTTGAACAGCGTGAATAAAATCCAGAAATATTACATTCTATTGAGGATAACCATAAGATTCGGGTTTAATTTACTTATTCCTTTGCCAAGTAATTTGTTTCTTCTTGGTTATTCTACATAAGCTCAGAGACTCTGTATTCATAAATTTTAGCTTCTATTAAATTTCAGTCACCTTAACGATCTTTAGAAGCACGTCACGATAAAAACTAAAAACACTTTAAATTACGATAAAACTGAAAGGTGATTCGAGAAATGACAACCACTCTGGTGCAGTGGGCGGATAGCCGGCTGAGACGCAGGAGGTTACGGGCTCGATTCCGTAGAACAAATATTTCTATGATCTTTACAGATTAGATTATAAGTGAAACGCTATACTAATGCGCGATCTTTGATATGGTTTTTGAGATTGGAATGTGAAAGAAGAGCGGTGGGTTATACTTACCGTGCGTTTCATTTACGTTAATGCCGTTTTAACGGCGAATATATTTCAAATAACAATTCACCACATTTAAATAGCCAATACCAAAGGTGTCTGTAAAACATGCAATTAAAAAACACCGATGTAACCGATTTAAGGGGTACTGACAGGTGCAAGCACACCGGCCGGACCTTTAATGGGATTATAAAGGCAATATGGCATTGGTCGTAAAGGGAACTCGTGAAACTGTAGCTACTCTGAGGCGAAACTTGTATTTACGTATATACATATTTCTCGATACATACAGCGTTATCTCGCCCCGAACTAGGCAAATCTTGTACTATGTGAACCATATAACTGATAGAATATTTATATACTTTTTTTTGTGAATACATACTTATAAAATACAATATGTAACAAAAACCCCGTCGGATCCATGAAGAGCGTATTCCGTCATAAAAATTAAAGTCGGGCAGATGTATAAAAAACATATGTATCAAATAACTTGAAAGTTATTTCATTTTTAATTTCAAGAATTATCTGAATTTTACCCCCCAAATAGGCAAATTTTACCGAGTTATCAACTCTCGATATTCAGCTGTGGACCGAGCGAGAATGAAGTAAACAGTTATAGTAACTGTAGTAAACAGTTAGAGAATGAACAAAAGTAAGTAGTTGATAACTAGCTTTATGACACGTGCAATGTGCATTGTCTTTGCGTTCGGTAAGCATTGAGGATTATTGTACCGTTTCTTTCTTTTTGAACTAAACTACGAAATTAAAACTACCTATCTATAAAAATTTATAACTCTTGTAATTATGATTGCCGCCGCCGACTTACTATGTTTGCAAGAGAAGAGAAACGGTGTTTTTAACTCGCACAATGAACACGTTTGGGCAATGGAAAATCCGTTTGCTATTAAACCAAGCCATTTCCAACATCGTTGGCGTAATAACGTGTGGGCCGGTATACTCGGAGATCAAATCATTGGTCCGTATTTTATAAATCGTTTTATGAGCGGTACGAACTACTTGGCGTTTTTGCGCGAAGAGCTTAGTGAAGAGTTGGACGATTTAAACGTGGCTTTCCATCGCTCAATTTGGTTCCAGCACGATGGCGCCCCGCCTCATTTTTTGCGTGCAGTTCGCGATTACTTAAATGAACAGTTTCCACAGCAATGGATAGGCAGGGGGGATCTATTCCATGGCCTCCACGATCTCCCGACCTCACGCCATTAGACTTTTATTTGTGGGGGCACGTCACACAAGTTGTGTTTAATAAGCTGTGTGACTCGGAAGCGGAAATGCGAACTCGAATCGTCGCGGCTTTTGAGTCAATAAAATCTGATATAAGTGTGCTGCGAAAAGTGCGTGCCAACGTTATAAAACGGTGTCGAAGGTGCATTGAAGTTGGAGGTCGACACGTGGAACACGACCGCCGAAGTCTTGATCAAGTTGACGTGCTTCTACATAACTAGCAATACCTACCTAAGCTCTTGTTAGAGCTAACTCCAAGTTCTTTTCAGAGCTAAGCCCAAGTTCTTTTCAGAGCTGCAATAAACTTATTGTTTCTTGATTACAATCGTCAACAAAAAAAACAAAAGACACGTGCACAGGCACGTGTCTTCGTCGTCTTAAGGGCGGTCACCGTCTCCGGCGCGCCGCGTAGGCCGCCGGTGTTGCCAGATGTAAGTTTTAATTTTTGAGCAAAATAATGAAATTTAGTCGGGTATTTTTTTTTCTGTAATAGAATTACATGATTGTGACCAAATATCGATACTATATCACACCCTTAAAAATCCGACAGGGTTTTTGTTACATATTGTATAGAGAAAACATCCAGGCCCGGAACAAATATCTGTAGATCATGTAAACATTTTCTTTCGCGGCGGGAATCGAACCCGCTACCTCCTGCGTCTCAGCTGGCTATTCACCCACTGCGCCACGGAGGTCGTCAATTTATTAAAGTTTTATGCGATACGCAATCCAATAATAATTAATGAGTCCGTAAAATATAAAGCTTTGCATAGCGGAAGGTTTAATTAACATATTGCTCGCAGTCATTCACCTAAACGACACAATTTGGAGTACATATACCTGTATATTTTGTGGTACATAGCAGGAAGTCAATCAATGAACTTTTTATTGATAGACCAGCAACTTTCGAATAAGTAACGACGCATGTTTAATTCAACTAGTTTATTAAGACTGTCGGACCAACTTCTTTCACGATTACCGACGTTGTAAATTTAGATAGTACCTCATTATAATTGGTGGTTAACAATGTGGTTGACAATTTTACAGTGAAAGGTGCGTTTTGATGGCACACACCTTTCTGCAAGCTGCGGTTACGGTGCAACAATCTATGGTATAACTTATACTGTGATATTATCAGACCGATATTTTTATTAAAGATTAGCTTCCACCCGCGGCTTCGCAAGATAGATAGATAGATAGAAAACGTTTTATTGTAAATCACACTTCAAATAAAAAATAACATAAAAAACAAACAACAATATACGCAGAAATATAACTGGCAGTCTTATCGCTAAAAGCGATCTCTTTCAGATAACCTTTGGATAGACTGGATTTCACGAGAATGTTATAGGAAGGTAGCTTTTAATAAAAAATAATTTACTATTGAATAAACAGCAAGCATGGTTTTCTTAAAAAAAGTAGCCTATGTGTTAATCCAGGTTATAATCTACGTACATACCAAATTTCATCGAAATCGGTTCAGCCGTTACGACGTGATTGAGTAACAAACAAAGAAATAAACAATCCTCCAAACTTCAGCATTTATAGTACCTATTAGTGTGATTATGTGTGATGTGATTTGTAAAGAAATATTTGGATGTTGTCAGATAGAACCATCAAGGAAAGTGTTATTTTCTTAGTACTTATATCATTATTTATTTATCTCAGAAATAAACTCACATTTTATGAAAATCAGTTTATAATTCCTTAGGGGTAGGTAGGTATGTTATATGAAAGAAATACCTAAATACTCGTAGTATAAAACATAGTCATTTTCTGTTTTTTTTTTTGTCTTTTGCTTAGGGATTGATGAGTTTTGCGATGCATATTTTTTTAATTATTACTTTAAAGTATTAAAGTTGCAAAATAGCATTGCGACGCGGCAGGTCGCTTTTTTAAATAAGATTGCTTTATTTTTTCACAAAGTTTAAATGACATTGATAATAATTACTGCTTAAAATCCTTATAAAATTAAGGTACAACAGAACCGTTTCATTAGAATGCAGGTCGAAAAGCGGCTCTTCAGATAAGTAGATAATTATGCGGACGATCCCTGATGATCTGATTCAAATACATTAAAATCGTGATCCGATCGTAAAGTGAACTCATGCTTTGTATAATGTTGACTCTTTCAATAGCTATTAGAGGTAATATACTTACTTCAACATTTCAATAAGACATCAATAAAGATGTAGCCTCTGATTTATTTATACACAGTTTCTGTGGACGGTGACCACTTGGCCAGCTCAGTAAAAAAAATATATGCGGTATAGGTAATATTTTATACTAGCTTCTCGCTGCAACTTCGCACGCGAGGTTTATCAATAAAAAGTATTATAATAAATAATATTTCTGGACATTTCACACAGTGCTATCAGCCCCAAACTAAATAGAGTGTGTACTATTGGAACTAGATAACTGACAGAATACTTATACAATTTTTTGTAAATACATAGTAAAACTTCCAGATCCGGAAGATCGGATCTGTAGATCTTGCAAAAATTTGTTCCGCAGCGGGAATCAAACCCGCTACCTCCTGCGTCTCAGCCAGCTATTCACTCACTGCGACATGGAGTTCGTCAATCTAGAACATAATATATCTAAAAACCAAACTTCATTGAAATCAGTCTAGCCGTCGCATCGTCGTGAAAACGCAATAAACAGACAGAGAGACAGAGTTATCTAATTTTGAGTATATAATAATATACCTAGTATGGTTGCTACGCTTGTATCATTCGGATTCGATTTTCACTGGTAAGTCTTCAGTTTACTTCGCGATCATGGCGCATGTAACTGTGCTAAAATGTCTCAAAAATCATAATAAATATCCCGTTTTTAGTGAAAATAATAAACCTCCTTCAACAGCTGAGTAAATACTGCACATTCTCCATCATAAATACTGCATGATCCAGTTCCTGATACCCATTCTTCCTCGCGTAGTATTTCAGTCAACACGTCTTTATTGATCTAACGATTCAATTTTAAGCTATGGCTATACGTTTTCTATCAGGCCGTGAACAATTCATAATACCTTTCATTTCTACCGTTTGTTTGAATGAGATATTTGTTATAATGCTGTTGATTGAGAGTCTATTGTATTATTATTATCGTATATCTGTTTATTTATGTGTATCTGTTGTATTAAAATGCACTAAAGTGCACATGTATAGATGTAATTGCTTGAATTTTTTTTGTTGTATACAAGCAAAAAGGATAGGTAATCGATTGATACATACATGACTCAAAATTAAACATATGTTCATTAGAAAACGTACAATTATGAAGCTTTATATTGCACTAGCTTTCGTCAGCGGCTTCGCAAGCATTGTTTGACAAAAAGTAGCCTATGTGTTAATCCAGGTTATAATCTACGTACATACCAAATTTAATTGAAATCGGTTCAGCCGTTACGAAGTCATTCAGCAACAAACAAACAAACAAATAAATAAACAAACATGCAGACTTTCGCATTTATAATATAAGTGTGATAACTGTTAATTTATGGAAAATAGAACAGCCCAACAACACGTAACCATCCAGCAAACCTCTTGGTGGTTTAATCACAGAGCCAAATCTGAAAAGTTAAGACGATATACAAATTTAATTTCAGTGACGATTGGGCGGAGCATCCGGAAATGCAAAAAAGTGACAGTGCTATTTACTTGCCTAAGTGAAGAACGAGACAAACATATATCATCGCCGCGTCGCATTGTCGCAGGAGACTTAAGCGACGAAAGATAAAATCTCGAATTGCATGAGAACCGACAAATTAAAAAAAAATGCTTTTTTTGTAAATTTTGGTACTATAATTACCTACACAACTATGTAAAAAATACTTTAAATCTTTGCTAGAATCAGAGAATGAACGATATTAGTGCTTTAGAAGAGCCGATTTCGACAAATAATTTTATCGAGAAAAGTTTCGCCAATTGCGTTTCAGATTCAGACTTTCATTTATGTAGTTTAAATCCTCAAGTAAATATTGCTTAAATATGAAATCACTACCATTTTACGCTATTGAATATGTCAGTTACATAGCGGACAATTTTTTTTACATCATCATCATCATCATTCTCAGCCCGTGTCGACCCACTGCTGGGCATCGGTCTCTCCTTGTTTCTGCCACTCTTCCCGATCCTGTGTCAATCTGAACCACGTACGACCCACGGTCTTATGGATGTCGTCGACCCATCTCGCTGGTGGACGTCTCCTATTTCGATGGCCAGTTCTCGGCCTCCATTCTATTAGTGCCTTAGTCCACCTGTCGTCACTACGTCTGGCTAAGTGCCCAACTCCACTTGAGCCCCAATATTTGCTTACTGACATCTTGTACTTTAGTCTGCTTGCGAATTTCGGTATTGGGAACTCGATCTAAGAGTGTGATGCCGAGCATGGCGCGCTCCATGACTCTCAGTGCTACACTTATTTTGTCCACAGCCTCTTTCGTAAGCCTCCATGTCTCGGCACCATAAGTCATAGTTGGCAGGACACATTGGTTATAGAGACGTGTTTTAAGACATTGTGGAATATGCGTGGATATATCATCTAGTTTGCGAGAAAGTTGTTTTACATATCGTCTTAATACCTCGTTTTGCGTCGGAGGTAAAGTAGCAATACATCCACTAGGTACCACCTGGACTTTCTTAGTACTCATTGACAGAAAACATCATCAGATGATCGCGTGTCGGCCGTTACCTACCACTTGTAATGCAATTGATTAACAAATAATTGCATGTTACTTGAGAGTCGTAATTGAATGTAGTGTTGGACAGTGATAGATACAAGGTAATATAATGTTGGATGTAAATCAGAAAGATTATTTAAACCATGGTTTTATACTATATAATAAATAAATACATTTGGCCTTCCACATAGCGCTATCAAGCCCCAAACTAAGTCCATATAGCAAAGCTTGTACTTTTGAAACCAGATAACTGATAAAATACTTATAAAACTCACTTTTTTAGAAAAACCCTAGTTATCCTGCCTCGGAATACATAACTGTAAAATGTGGAAACATTTGTATGCACCTGCGGTGGAAAATCGAACCAGCAACCTCCTGCGTCTCAGCTGGCAATTCAACTACTGCGCCACAGAGCTCGTCTCAGTCTGAGAGAAATAACACACCGCAGTCTAGTCGAAACTAAAAGTATCATTTATATCACCATAAAGATCAAACTAAAGATACATAGTTTCTAAGTTTCAATTGTCATTTTTCAAAGCATTCAATATGTACCTGAAAATTAGACTGAAAGTGAAAGACGTGAACGAGACTTCGATAAATTAATAATTAAGACCTGCTTTTTATGCCTCATCATCATCAACTTATAGCAGCCCACTGCTGGACGTAGGTCTTTCCCAAGATGCGCTATTGAGTCCCATCTTCAGCTATTCTCATCCAATCTTTGCCAGCTACAGCATGCAAATAGTCACTCCATCTAACCGGAGGGTATCTTTCACTATGCCTTAAAAGATCTAAGATACTGTTTATGCTTAAGAAGATTAAAATCTAGAAAAGATAACAAAAACATATTTTAAAACCATGCAGCAACACTAGTTTCGAAGGCAGTTTTTCAATCGCGTCACTCCATGCTTAGTGATGATTTTTTACTTCATAAAGAAATGCGTGCAGTTAATATTTTCCGCTACCATAATGACTAGATATGCCATAAAAACTATAGCAGGTGTGTCAATTATGGCGATTGTGCTTCCTTGATGGAGCTATTGTTATGAGCTACTGTCACGGTACGCCCGCATTATCAATTGCAATCCTTATGTACTTTAAGTTGTAATTATGTATTTATTTGTTATCTTGTGAAATTACGGCTTGGTTTGCTTGTTTTATCTATTTATTTGTATAGGTAAATTAAAATGTTACTACCTATTAATCACTATATTATTGATCGAGTGAAGCGAGATATCTAAATTAACTTGGGCAAATCAGCGTTGTATGTATGTATGTATGTTTGTTTGTCCGAGGATAACTTTCGAAGCGTTGATTCGAGTGATGGCACAATTTTGGTGTGACTAAATGAACTAAAAATTTATAACCAACTAACCTGGCTTACAGTTTCATTCAAATTACAGGTAACGGCAGTTCATGTTAATTGGTTATCCTGTTTTCGGGTACAAATAGCAGTTATTCTGATTACAGACTTACCTATATTTGTGTTATTTACGCTACAGGCAAACCAAATTTCAGCACTGTGTGGTCACTGGTCTACCCTGTGAATTTTGTGAAAGCTCAGTTTTTATTATGGCTAATAACTCAAAAGCTACAAGGACTTTACTAAAAATAAAAACAGTCTAAATTTACTAATAAAAACCTTTCATTTGACGTCCCGTTTGACCGTTCATTTTTTTTTGACTCCTCTTGAACTCCAATATCTCAACAACCCCCCCACATTTGTAACTCATTTAGTCACACCAAAATTGTGCCAACACTACCTACCTATGTATTAAATTACACGATGATTGGATCAACGCCTCGAAAGTTATCCTCGGACAAACCAACATACATACATACAACGCAGATTTGCCCAAGATGATTTAGATATCTCGCTTCACTAGATCAATTAAATGTTTCTTATTTAAATCCAAATGCTTAACATATACAACGGTTTATTTAAAAAGGTACTCAAAGTTATTGTTACATGTTTAGAAAGATATAAAAAAAATACTTCGTGGTATATAGGAGAATATATCCTCTATAAACTATTTATAACTTTAGCTTTCACGAAATTTATTAAAACCCGCACCGCTCTCAATAACGATCAATAATATTCCACACGAATCTAATTAATACGTACGTCCCAATTATCTATACGCTCACTTAATCAAAATGTTCGTCCGTTCGTAATGTCAAAAACAAGAAGCTCGATGATTGCAGTCTATATATCATCGGATAGCTGTTATGATTACCGTCTTATAGGCAGGAACGCGGACGGGTTGATTTTATAGCCTATCTTTCGGGGTTCTGTTTAAAATACGTGGATAAAAGTTTAAGGATTCCGTAGAGTTTTAGGGTTTCGTTGGCCAAAATAAACATGTAATACATGTGTCAGATTCCAATAAACACAGATTCTAGTTATTTTTTTGAAATATTTATATAAGACGGTAGTATTTTTTATGCCAGTGAGTTCAGTGATTTAACCAATGCTCTCATATTACCGCTACTGTCATTAGCTAAATGTTAATATTGTTTTTCTAGCATCTAACGTAAGTATTCGTGCTATATTCTTAGAGGGCCAGGGCCCGTAGCCAAATTACATTCGCTACGAATTTATTCGATTTCTACATACATTTGGTGTCGCTGTATCGCGTGGTATTTCTATAGCATGTATCAAATCCCATACATTTCCGGACTTATCGACTAGCGTCATCGCTAATCGACTGTAACTTGGCTAAGCCCTCAGGGCCCGTAGCCAAATTACATTCGCTACGAATCTATTCGATTTCTACATACATTTGGTGTCGCTGTATCACGTGGTATTTATATAGCATGTATCAAATCCCATACATTTTCGGACTTATCGACTAGCGTCATCGCTAATCGACTGTAACGTTGCTAAGCTCTCAGGGCCCGTAGCCAAATTACATTCGCTACGAATCTATTCGATTTCTACATACATTTGGTGTCGCTGTATCACGTGGTATTTCTATAGCATGTGTCAAATCCCATACATTTTCGGACTTATCGACTAGCGTCATCGCTAATCGACTGTAACTTGGCTAAGCCCTCTAGAGTGAATAATTTACGTCAACTCTGAGCGATTACTTCACGCTAGAGTCATTCGCAAATGTCAATGACATTGGCGTAAGCACTGATTGCAATGATATCATTGGCTAAATACCAATTTTAGAATAAGTTGCGATTAACCTTCTTGCTATCAAATGGGTACTCACAAAATACGGGTTTGCTCATTCGTGTATTTTCCTAAAATTCACATACTTTAGTCAAAAATAAAACCAATATCGCGCATCTTTATAAAACACCATCATGAATAAATCGAACCAGCTGGCCATTTCATTAAGTCACCACGGAGGAATAATTTAATCAGTACCGTCGGCAAAACAACGATAACGCATGATTGATGGTGCTGTGCTGACGGTACGATGCGATCTGCCGCATTGACTTACCTACTTATCTTATTTAAATGTTAGGAATATTGATCTGCGTGTATTTATTTATAGAACGAGCTTTTACTCGGCTATGTACATTGATTATTTTTATTTATTAAAGATGTATATGGGATGGAATCTAGCAACTTCTGAAAACAGTAGGTTTATACATTGGCCTGAACGAGTAAATTTTAATAGATTTTTTAATGAAATGGCTGTTTTTATTTCTAAAATTGTTCACATAATCAAATACGGATTTTCAGTTTGAAATGTGTAATTTTAGGCTTGCAACACTGATAACTCCAACAATCAACGTCCTTATCGCCACAATCCCTGATCTCCCACGCACATGCCGTCGATACTAACGAGCAATACCGATAGGTAGTCTGCACGCAGGTTCAATTTATTTAGTTAAATTAACCGAGGCACATCACATTTGCATAACGCGGTCCAGGCGTATCGGAGCGCCATACGTCACTGTTTCCGAACCGAGAGATATGGCTGAGATCGACGCTTGAGAGAGGAACGAGAATAAAACGAAATGGAAACGTTTTAGAAACGGTTTGGTGAAATTACTTACATCTAGCTGAATGGGAATCCTACTGCTTCGTCAGCCTGTTTTTAGAATAAAAAGTATATTATACCCTATTTCAAGCCCAGACCCATCTTTGTTTTTTTCTTAAGCTATACTTTCCCACTGCTGGGAAAAGGTCTCCCCTATGTTCGTCCATATCTCACGATCACTCGCCACGTCCCGTCCCACCAGTCATCTTGGAATGCATCGAGGTCATCACGCCAAAATCAGTCCGGACTGATATTACCAAACTTTATTAAAATCGGTTCAGCTGTTTTGGCGTGACTTGGAAATTAGGAGCAAAATAGTTAATTATATAGTTCAGTTTATTGTAAAAACATCTGCATTGGTAAATCTTTTTTTTATAAAATATAACTAACGAAACTTAGACAAGTAGGATAGGTCGACAGGTAAAATCAAATTCACATGTTGTTAAGTGAAACTTTGATATATAAATCAGGCCTACTAGCCATATAGAGATAAATCTACCTCTGGTAATATCGTTTTTATATCGTCTCGTTCCCCGAATTAGCACCTTCGTTACCCGTACGATGGAAGCAACTTTTTTGTCTTGAACGTGATTTATCCAGAGGAAATTGTCAGACAACTAATGGCTCTTTGTATATTGATTTATTTGTTGCAATATTCGGTAGCTGCGAGGTCGATATAATATTGGGATACCTTTTTTTGTCCGTTGATTGAGCTACTGAGAGAATCCGACTGCAAAAAGTTGAGCGTCCTGATTGAGCCCAAAGGCGTTTTGGAACAACTTTTTAAAATGGTCGTAGTGTAAAAATTATAGTTGATTGTGGGTGGAGGCGACGGAATTGAATGGGAGGGTCGTCTAGTGTTTTAATTGGCTTTTTTGAATCAAAATCGGAGCTTTACAGGAAATTACTAAAAGCTAATTAATGTGGGAGACAATTAACAGTTAATTTGCTGAGAATGGTATATTTTGATCAATGCTTTAGTGAAGTTTAATAAAACTTGTTTTTTTAAATATTATCAACACTAGGATCATTTTGAAATGTTTTACCAAACTACTATTACTATGTGACCAAACCAGGAAAAAATCAGGCAAGTAATAGTCCCAACTTGTCCTTATGGGATAATTTTATCTAAGTTCAAATACTAATTACTTACTTACTTGTGGATGAACCTACCTACCTATGTGAGTGGGTCTACCTAATAATTATATGCCTTATTGGGTATACCTAATTACCCAGCATCTATCGAGGGCAAGCCATATCTGGCATCAAAATTAGCTTTACGTTTTGTTAATTTATTTTTAAATGATTGGTGTTGTTTATTGTTTATATTATCTGATACAGAAAGATTGTTAAACAATAGTTCAATGATGCTTTAAAATCTATACAAGGTTTGTCCAGGCACCAGGTTCTCGATAACGTGGGTGAGGCATTAATTATAATATTTGATGGTATTATTATAATGGCGTGCGAGCGCAGACATGCACGCGGTTAACAACAAACAGGTGAGGTGAACGAAATCTTTCTGTTTTACGTTACACATATGATAATAAATCAGATTAGGTACACTCCTGTAGTCACACAATTCACAAAATAGTCAAGTCATCAAGAAAAACCAGTAATGACTCGAAGACACGGGAAGCCACAATGACTGTATAGTTAAGAGTAAAATATTCAATTTGTTCTAGTCCGTTTCGTGGGTCATTAGTGGCAATTTGTTTTGTTTTCAAAATTACATAGAACACACCATTTCTTCTTGTTTTTTATTGTATTATGGTTCACGCGTCTACAGTAGCTCAACTACATTCTTTGGACAGAATTCTTTTATTTCGAGTTTGAGGACCTCTGGTGGGCGGGTTCACCGAAACGCATATGGTTGCGGGTTCGATTTAGGGACAAATGGTTCGGAAATTCTTATACCTGAATTTTCATAGAAGCTAACATTAGTCCCCGATTTGCTACTTTTTTTCATATTCGCAGATTTTTAAATCACTTTGTAATCTTTAAATTATCTCCATGACGTGAAAATTTAGGACATTGTTCGACTATTAGGTCCTCAATTCAAATAGGTTTATTGGAAAAAGCAAAAATTAGTGGATCGGAGACAAATGGTTTAATTTTTATCTTGTGTGTTTCCTGTTTCTTTGTATAATTTTTCTTTGTTAATAAAATCTGTTTGTAAGTAGGTATGTTCGTTCTGTATATGTTCCGTTTTCAATAGTCTGTCCTGTGTGTGTGTCAAATAAATGTATTTTCTTTCTTTTCTTTCTTTCTTTCTTAACCCTTAATTTGACGGTTTTTTTTTATTAAAAAATATGTAAAATAGTTACAGATTTCGGTTCTTAGCTTAAATGGGACCCTAGGAAAAATACCTAAAAAAATCTACTTCTTTCAGTTTCCTGAAAAACCTACGTCCATTATACTGGACATTGTCAAGTTCATAAGAAATTAATGGAACTCAACCATGTGCAGTATATTTCCCTCTGTCAAAGAGAAAGAATAAGAAACTAGTGATTTTGTAGGAAAATATTCATTATATTTTGGTAAATTAGTCTCATAGTTACATTGGTTTACGCTTACAGTACTAATAGTAACTCTGAAATCTTATAAGTACAAAAATCTCAGTTATGTTTTGAACATAATAATTAGTTAAGTATCTATAAAATCTTCATAATAATCAACATTTAGCTTATTCAAAAATAGTGTTATACTTTTTAAAAACGTCAAAGATATGAATGTGGATTGATGTATAAAATCTTTTATTGTTTTGGTCACTAGCCCTACTTACTTATTGTGGAAATTATAAAAGCAATTTCTTTTAGCCACTAAGCACAACCTCTGCTTGCATTTGGAACAATGTATGTTCGTTTTATTGTTCTTACAGAACTTGCAACGTCCATATGCCGTATATTCAGGCCAGTGGTTGTATCCATCATAGCGCACAGAAACTGGGGGCCTCGGTGCACTTGGGTTTTGGATCAGCGCTTTCGGTACAGGATTTGGTGGTTCCGTTTCAATCGATCTTCCTTTTTGCCTAAATTCGACTGCCAACCTATGCCTAAACTTTTTCAGGCTTAGATTTTTCAGGCTCCTCATGTTGCATTTTCTCCTGTAGAGCAGCCAAGCATTGTTAACCGATATATCTAACATTTGGCCAAAGATGTTCATGTACCAACGACGGCTCTTGAAAGATGTTCTGTAGAGAGCTATCAACATGTCGCACAGGTCAACGCCTCCCATATGTTGATTATAGTGTCTAACTAACTGCGGACACGTGACACTAACTTTTCTTTTTTGTTCTTTGCTCCATCTCTTTATTTCTTCAACTGGATAAGCATCTGCATATGAACAGGCCAAAGTCACAACTTTATTGTCAAACCATTTGACAATGGAGATCTTTTTATCGTTATCTACGACTTGGCTAAAAGAACCCCTGCCTCTTTTCTTTAGTTCTTTGTCACTTAACAGTCCCTTGATACAACCTTTCAATCTATTTTGCCGTATGGTTCCGAGACTAAAAATCCCTCGGTGTTCACGTAGATACCAGATCAAGTCGAGCGTTGTAAAATAATTATCGAAATAAACAGCACATCCTGCAGTCTGAATCGTCTTGCAAAGAGCTAATACCAATTTAGCACCTAGGGTCATCTGCTCTTCCTCCTCACTAAAATCGATATACCGGAAAGTGTCATCGCCGCCGTACAATAGAAAATCATAGACGATTCCAGATGCACCAGCGCGTACTACGTTCTTGAATCCCCATTTGTTAGGTTTCATTGGGTTATACTGTCTCCGGTTACCTGCTTTAGTCCCTTTATACGGTATTGTCATCTCATCGATGCTAAATTTCGTCTCTTCTTCCGTTGCGAGGCAGTTTCTCCTTATTTTTTCAATGAATGGTCGTATCTTGCAATATCTGTCCTCATCCGAATAGGCGTTGTCCACAAAGTGAATGTTGCGTCGAATCAGCTCGAATCGTTTCAATGGCATGACGTCAGCCACTTGAACATATCTGAACTCTCTAGACCAATAGTCTAGATAGGAAGGCATGTTTACTATACCCATGATAAGAAGAATCATGAGAAAGTCTTTCAACTCCTCGATTGTCATTTGGATGCATTTGCCCGTTCTTTGGGTTGAGTACAAGTTCGTGTTGTCGACGATATCAACGAGTATATCTGGGGAGAAGAACCGGTAAAAAAAGTCAATCGGAGAGTCAGTATCCGGTAAATCAAATACAAAGTCGTCTGACGGAATGTCAGCCTTATGTCTGAATTGTCCCTTTTTCCATTTATAGCTCACAATGAGTGTTTTCTTGCTCTTTTTTGCTCGGACATTTGGCACAGCTCGTATTGTTATTTTTCTTTTACGCCTGGTTGTTCTCGATGTTAATGGACTAGCAATAGACGAAGCATCTGATGACGGAACCGACAATAATGAAGCAAAACTTGGTATTGCATTGTAATTTACTTCGCCAGTAGGTGGTAGTACGTTGTTAATAATAGGGGTCAATGGAGTTCGCTCATCGTTCAAGTTGTCTTCGACTTCTAACACAGGGTTGTTCTCACTGCTACTGACGCTAGGATGGTCCTCTGTTTGAAGATTTTCGTTTCCTGTGACCATGAAAGTATCATCTTCAACGTTAGTCATATCACTATCAGTTGAAATATTGTCTTGTGTATCATTTTCAGAGCTGTCTAATATATTCATGCGCTCTAGGCATGAATCGATGGAAGGGCAAGGTGAGGAGAACTCTTCAGTTCTATTGACTGCAAATTCCTCTTCATTCTCAGGTTCAGAACATGTATCAATATCAGAAGGAGCATTTTCAGGCGGCACCAATGCTACTAAGCGTTGTCCTCTAGACTTGTAGTTCTGAAAAACGAAAAATAGTAAGGCACAAAACATTTTATTTGCGAATCCCTAAAATTATAAAAAAACAACAAAAGTTTTTTTTTAATTTGAATACGGCAACGGGAAAAATACTAACCATGCTATTTTAAATTTATTTTTTGACTACTTTGGTAAGAGGAAGAATACTGGACATAGTATTTAACAGTTATATTAATAGTAAATCGACAAGGGGAAGAATGCTGGACATACTATTTAGCACTTATTTTACTAGTAATTTGACAACGGGAAGTATACTGGACATGCAAGTTGTAGGTATCGTAAAAACTTAACAAAACTCAGTAAGACAATCAAAACATCATAAGTAGCTTTCCGGGTATATTATCTGTAGTTTTCAATGATATTACAATAAAATAAGCCAAAAAACAATGAATAAAATGAAACTTACCGAGAGCCCGCGCAGCGCGTCCCTTCTCCCAGCCATCTCGCCAGCAACTGCTCGCGTTCCGTGAATGTGTGTGGGTTACCGATTGTTTGTAGTGTAGTTTAATAGTTCACGGTGCAATTATACACCTTGAACTAGAGATATACGGTCTAATTTTTAATGTAGATTTTTTTTAATTCAACGGGAAGTATACTGCACGGCCTCGAATTAAGGGTTAAAAGTGGAGGCTAGCATAATATCATCCGCAATTTTTTCCAGAAAAAATATTGGTTCCGTATTTGTTTTGTGCTATCATGGGTTCCTAATGTGAGTGACAGGAATCTTAGTGTGGAGTCAGGCAGGATTATGTTGTTGCAAAATGTGTACATATCTATGTGTTAGACGTAGTAAAGTTTTTAGGCCTTATTGTTTTAAAAATGGTCATAAAAATGAAGCGGAGAACTTGGTTACTCGATTTCTCTGAAACAATGTCCCTAATAGCTATGAATATTAAACTATCCGCACACTTCATGAGCAACTTACTAAGTGATAACGTAACACGTTTAACTTTCCATGAAGAAAGCCACAACTTAGACCCCAAACGTTTATTTAATTACAAAAGGGCAATTATAATAAAGTCTAATGTAAGTTTTGATCTAACTTGGGTACAAGTTGTGAATTACTATTAATATTACATTATTTATTACCCCAAAATAAATAGTTACAGAAGGCCAGCTCGGGCCGATCTTGATTTTAATTACCTACGCTCTAGCATAGCGCTAGGGCTGGCACCTACAATAATCTATAGCCAAATACGCAACAGTGTTGATTTGTCGCATTAACATTTCGTAAATTATCAAAGTCAATACCAGCTTCTAAATTGTCATACAAAATATTATTTACTACTTGCCAAAGAGCGGCATTCACGACACGACTGGCGTTCAACCTAATTGATCCAAAATTGCGTACACGTACGTCAATTTATGCGTGCGTCTGTTATCGCACATTGTACTAAGCTGACCTTCTGTACTATACTGAGGTATAACGTCAATGAAAGTATGATGCTGCTTTTAATCGAAGTGCTTGTTTTTATAGATCAATGTTAAGCGAAGTTGAAATTATGAGAATCGGTGAACTGAAATCGATTAAAACTGGTGCTATCTCACTTTTTTAGGCTCAGAATCTAGGTAAAGCATGGTGCCAACCCTAGTTTTTTAATGTATGTTTAATGCCAATTCATTGCAAGATTGATATTATCTCATTATTCGCACATGGAATGCAATGTCATGCATTTAATTTCGTACGTTATCGTCAATTGTGTCTCATTGTTTCAAACGATTGATTTTTATCCGCCATCTCAAATCAAATCCAATATATTTATTTCAGTAAACTTAGCTTATATAGGTACATTTCATGGGTTTGGGACCCTCTTTTAAGTATAAAATACCTGTGTTAAAGGGTATCGCTCTGCCGTTGATTCGGTTCTTCCGATTAAGTAATTATAATATCATTAAAAAGAGATACTTGCGAATTTATTACTATATTTTCTATTACCAAATTACATTTTGTTTCCCTTTAAAAATACCAAAATAAAAATTAGTTATTATTACATACTTTAAACGTACTTATTAGCGACTTCAGATAACAGAAAAATAAAACTACTGAGCTGATTTTGATCATATTTCTATGGAATCAATTTGAAAGTGTAGCCTTTCAAAACAAAATCCGTTGATAAATGACGGAATTCTGAGGTTGAACAACATAAAAACGCAATAAATAAAACAGAACCAAATTGAGAAACTCGCCCTTTTTTGAAGTCGGTTAAAAAAGAGAATTAAGAGTAGTAGAGTTGTTGTGAAGGGCTTGCCCGGGTAGTACTACCATACCCGGGCAAGTAGCATTGTTGTGATAAAAGCGGTTACCACTTAAAATCAGGTGGGCCATATGCCTGTTCCATTACCAGGTAGTAAAAAAGAAGTTACTACGAGTATTTTGCATAATCACACTACTATTATTAATGCAAAAGTTTGGATATTTGTTTGTTTGTTTGATTGATTGAATGAATGAATGAATGAAAATTCTTTATTATACCTTACAAGCTAAACACAACAGATATAAAAATAAAAATAAAACAAATAAATGTAAGCATAATGGGCGGTCTTATCGCTTAACAAAGCGATCTCTTCCAGACAACCTTTGGATGGAGAGGATCATTGCATAATGGAAGATTGGCTGAGGTGTAAAAAGAATACACTTAATAATAGAAAAAGAAAAATTACTTAACCTTAAATACATAAATAATAGGTAAATAAATAATTTTAAATAAGTAAATATCATATATAAAATAACTAAATATGTACTTACATACATATATATTTTAATATATACATATATTAATAATATTATAGATCAGATGAATAATCACGACTCTTCATGGAGATAAAAGTTTTTGAGTCTAGCTTTAAATACGGAAGGTGAGGGGGATTTTCTAATGGAGACCGGCAAGGCATTCCATAATCGGACAGCTTGATTGTTTGTTTGTTACTCAATCACGTCGTAACGCCTGAACCGATTTCGATGAAATTTGGTATATACGTAGATTATACCTTATTAAACCTGGTACATAGGTTATCTTTTATCCCATAAATCAGTTCGCATGGGATACAAATGGTGTGTCAAGTCAAGTTGCAATAGCGAGTTTAGCTTTATTCTAGGTTACCTACACATTTAGTAGTGTAACGCGTACGAAGTCGCGGGCAACACCTAGTACTAACCTTGAAGCATTTAACATCCGTTGCATGCGATCTATAGCTCAATTTTGTTTCAAACTTCAAGTTAATAAACTAACTTTAAATTCGAAAACTCATTTCTATGACTATATTTCTGTTAAAACGTTTGGCCGACACCTACTTATTGAATACAGAAGATAGATAATAGAGTAATAAAACGTTTATAGGCGGTCAGTTTTTTATTGAGTAGAAATTTATAACTCGCTACTTGATTCGATAACTATAAAATCTGCTGATAAAGTGTCATAATAGGTGATTTACAGATCCACACTTCGAATATATTGGTGCTAGTTATAAAAAGAACTGTTATAGTACATATAATACAATCATCAAAGAGCCCGAAAAATAGCAGCTTAGAATAAAAATTTAACAAGACCAAAATAAATTTTTGACAAATCTCTCTGCCGCCTTTAGCGATAGAATGGCCAAAGTCTAGATTAGATCAGAAAATTCTTTGTTGCACTAAAAAAATCATACATAGGCGAGTTTAATGCTAATTAACATTTTCTTCCAGCTAACCTTTGTTTAATGTGGAGAAAGTGCGAGTGCCAGAAAATAGAGGGGTAAATAAACTTTAGCTTAGGTTTCATAAAAAAAACTTACAAAAATTAATAATAATAATAATACACTTACATAAACGAAATACATAAAATATACTTACATAGTGCTCAACTTTGTTGGGTATCTTGAAGAGAGATGAAGTGTTTAAAGAGTTTGGATTTGAAGATTCCCACAGAGGCTCCCCTGCGGATTTCCACTGGAAGAGAGTTCCAAAAGCGGATAGCCGTCACAGTGAAAGAGTTAGTGAAGAAAGAAGTTTTATGCTCAGGCGTCTTGAGTAGAGAAAGTCTACATAAATGTTAAACAGCAGCAATAATAATACTTTTTTATAAAGATTTTGTTTAATTACGTTTTTAAATTTGTTAATTTATTGTTAATTTTTGTACATCCCTTGGGAGTTTGTTATAAAAGCGTACACCTTGCCTTTTAAACGATTTACTAACTTTATGGAGTATACAAGTGGCAACAGCGAGTTTATCTCTGTTTCTAGTATTAAAATTATGATTATTGCTATTTTTCTTAAACAAATTAATATTTTTGTGATCATTCATCAGATTTTGTAGATGTATTCTATCCTATTATATCCCATCTGTAATACTTTAATTTCTCTTTTTTCTACAGGAGAAACCACACAAATGCAGCCTATGCTCCAAGTCATTCCCGACGCCTGGCGACCTCAAGTCTCACATGTACGTGCACAGCGGCTCGTGGCCATATAAATGCCATATCTGCTCGAGAGGGTTCAGCAAGCACACCAATCTCAAAAACCATCTGTTTCTGCATACCGGTAAATATAATTTTCTATCTATTTTGTATACAGATACAATTAAAGGGAAATACCTCATAAAGGATGTTGAACCGAAGGGTGCAAGCCGCACAAGATCGTTCTGAAAATATATGGGATCAGCAGTGAATAGTCTTGGTCTGATGTGATAATGATACACAGGTTAATCTAAACGTTAATCACAAAGCTTTATAGGGTAGGGTATATTTCAATTAAAATTTTAGGACATTATAAGACCACGAAAACGTTGGCATGACGATCTAGATGGGTCCACTTTGACTGGCAGGAGATTTCTAACGTTGGCATGACCATCTAGATGGGTCCACTTTGACTGGCAGGAGATTTATAACGTTGGCATGACGATCTAGATGGGTCCAATTTGACTCGCAGGAGATTTCTAACGTTGGCATGACGATCTAGATGGGTCCACTTTGACTGGCAGGAGATTTCTAACGTTGGCATGACGATCTAGATGGGTCCAATTTGACTGGTAGGAGATTTATAACGTTGGCATGACGATCTAGATGGGTCCACTTTGACTGGCAAGAGATTTCTAACGTTAGCATGACCATCTAGATGGGTCCACCTTGACTGGCAGGAGATTTCTAACGTTGGCATGACGATCTAGATTGGTCCTATTTGACTGGCGGGAGATTTCTAAAGAACGAAAGGAATGGAAGGAAATGGGGGAGACCTTTACTTTAGTAGTGGAACAGTATAGGATATTAAAAAAAATCTAAATCAGTTAACTAAATCCTTGATTTTGTTTATGTATGTGAATGTATGTATGTAGTAATGTGAATATCTGGTAATGATCTGGAGCAGCTATCTATTGATTGCTTGCAACAGTATTGGGGTAGCTTAATTGTTTTTGCAATTTTTTTGTTATCTTGCAATGTACCTATGTTGGTCCGGGTGGAATCTTGCAACTGAATTTTAAACCCGTTCCCCTCAACCGATTCAGCTGAAATTTGGAATACATATATAACTTTGGTGACAATGCAATAATATGGTACCATGGAAGTGGTCTCACGATGGAGACCGATGCTAGACAACGGAACTTCTGAATGGATTATATTAGGCTACTAGTGTTTGGGCTCATTTGCATCTGCTTGCGGTTCCGATTATGAATTTTATAAAAGCTTGTTTTGAGAAAGTAATTTTTCAACATAAAACTTATTTGCTTATTTAAATTTGACGAGCTCTGTGGTGCCGTGGGCGAATAGCCGGCTGAGACGCAGGAGGTAGCGGGTTCGATTCCCACCGCGGAACACAATGTTTGCATAACTTACAGATATTTGTTCCGGGTTTGGTTGTTTCTCTGTATATTATAAGTATGTATTTACAAAAAAAATGTATATCAGTATTCTATCAGTTATTTGGTTCCCATAGTACAAGCTCTGCTTAGTTTGGGGCTAGATAGCGCTGTGTGAAAAGTCCAGCAATATTTATTTATTTTATTTTTATAAATTTGTGGGTATATGCTATTTAAATAATGTTTCTTTTGTTGCAGCTAAACATCAAAGAAACAGCGCTCGCGACGCTACTTGAAATCTCAAAATAAACCACGAGAATATTTTGACCACAACAATATTTTAATTCAACCAGAAAACTTATATTTAAAAAAGCAAGACTCGTGGGTTTCAAATATTTTAATCAAGAACTTATTGAATTTACAAATTTGTAAATATTGTAGAAAATGTAATACTAACTTATTTAAAAGTGTGATATTAGATAGTAATTTAGTATAAGCGTTAATTTATTTATATAATTTTTAGTTAAGTTATGGGTAAAAGAATTCAAGGCTATTTTTAATAACTAAAGGGATATTTGATTGATATTCGTACATATATGTATGAATTTGCATTAGGTATTTTGTAAATATAACTTGCAACTGGGAAGAAATATTTACAGTAAGAAAAATCGTTCTAAGGAACTTTCTATCTTGACGTTTCTGTTATATAATTTAGTTATGTCTACATAGGGTTATGTAGTATAACTGACTGTAAATAACCAAGGTTATAATGTACTTACATTACGTATGTCTATTGTGATTTCCGTGTCCGTCCAAATCTGTGTATATTCTTTTATATAAGTACCTAAGTATTTTATAAATAAATTATGAACCTATTTATATTGGTTTTCTTAAGTTAATAAAGATTCTTAAAGGAAATATAAGTTTTTTATTAACATAATGAGTTTCAAATTGAAGTGGTCATGATAATAAATTGATGTCTGACTTTTCGGAATTTTTTGAAAAAGTCCAAGTATCAAAATTACTAACATTCGTAGATTAAGACGCCTGTCGATGGACCTTTGATGGATATCGAAAGACCATACTTTGAGAGAGCTAGTCCAGAAGTGGGCCCCGTTGACTTGATGGTGATTTTAAGGTCCCCAGTTAAATCTTTACTCACAATCTGAATAGATCAGCAACTTTTATAAACACCCTTAGACCAAAGGTTAGCCTATTCTTGACAACTTTGACAACCTCCGTGGTGTAGTAGGCGAATAGCCGGCTGAGACGCAGGAGGTAGTGGGTTCGATCTCCGCCGCGGAACAAATGTTTGCATGATCTACAGATATTTGTTTCGGGTCTGGTTGTTTCTCTATATATTATAAGTATGTATTTACAAAAAAATGTATATAAGTATTCTATCAGTTATCTGGTTCCCATAGTACAAGCTCTGCTTAATTTGGGGCTAGATAGCGCTGTGTGAAATGTCTAGCAATATTTATATTTATTTATTATTTATTCTCCCCTACCTGCCATTCAAAAAAATTAAAGCGAGATAAACAGTAAACTATAAAAATGCTTATGAATAACTAATGAATAGAATATAACCGGAATAGTATAGTTTTCTATCCGTAAAATAATTTTCATAATCGGTTGTGTAGTTCCAGAGATTACTCACTACATACATTAAATAAAAATTTTACTTATTGTAATATTTCTAACATATCATTGGGAGGTTTTGCCCATAATCGCCACACGCTGGGCATGCGGTTTGGCGATCGCAGGGGCACATCTTGTCAATCAGCAGATGCTGCGGCCCATCAACGGCCAGAGTTTAGATGTGCCAATCTAGGAAGGGCTATACCGCCATCGACCGGACGCCAGAGCCTCGTTGGTTACTGCAGGGTGCACCGCGAGCAGGTGAGGTTGACATTAAGAGCATTGGTGGTGGTTGCCCCCTTACATTTGCGCGCTGTGGCTGGCAAGGATTGGATGAGAAGAGCTGAGGATCGGGCTCAATGGCGCACCCTGGGAGAGACCTACGTCCAGCCGTGGACTGCTATAGGTTGATGATGATGATGAATATTTCTAACAGTCAGAATCATAATAATACAAGTTTTTTTTCATAGCCCAAATATTTCTATATCCAGCTGATATTTATTCAACCTTATAAATATATTAAAACACCTGATACAGATACTGCAGGTAAATAATGTTTTGAGCACCATTTGTACGTGACGCCCAATGTAAGTACCAAACAAGTAAAGTAAGTAAATAAAGCAAGTGCACAAACTTCATGACATTCTTATGAGATTATAAACTTAATATACCTATGTTCATTATTATGAATACGGGATTTATCACGTACCGTCTTATCGGTGTTTCGACCGACAATGTTTCGATTCAATTCGTGAACCTCCAAATAAGGTGCGAGACGAGACGTTATTCGGAGCGGATCGCACTCACCCTGATGAAGGTTCACGAATTGAACCGAAACATTGTCGGTCGAAACACCGATAAGACAGTACGTGATAAATCCCGTATTTATAATAATTATTGAAATCAATCACGAAAGTTTTCTAACTCAAATTAATGTTGTTTTTGATGTTATGCTGCTAACTGTAAGACAGTTACGCCACAAGGGCCCACATTAGACTATTCAATTATGTAGGCGTACATCTTTCTACTTTAATTTCGGCTAATAGTTTCAAAGTAGAACCATTTAACATTATGATTCGTGATCTGAGTATCTTTAGTTGGTGGGACCACCCAACTCAATAATAATAACAGGTAAGCAATTGTTTCTAAAGAATATTGGGAGATTGGATATTGGAAGGTTTGGAGGCAGTATAAAATAAAATACTTCACCGTGTATTATCCACGGTTTGAATAGACGAGGTAAGTTAAATCGTAAACAAATACTAAGCAGTAAATCAGACCTACCTCACTGATTATACGAATATTCTCGCGTCATTATAATCCGGATCGAATACACCAAATACGTTATCGGCCGTAATATGCGCGAACTTTGATGGCAGAACTCTTATCCACAGAATATACAACTAGAAACCATGCATGTTTAGTGATGACTTGTTTAATCCGTCATCGGCCGTAATTATGCTCGGACGTTGACGGCCGAACTCGGCCGACGAAATCAAACGCATGCAAAATAGAGGGTGTACAATTACTAGAACCGACATCGTCCCAGCTCTAGATTAAGCATGTCATGACTAAACATTTTCCGGCTGGCATCCGGTTAATTTGAGGATATGTTGGACTCTTCTAGTATATTCTGTAGTTATGAGGATGGTTTAAAGTGTTCTTAGTCTTTGGAGCGGCTAACCTGGGCCCGTAGCCAAGTTACATTTGCTACGAATCGATTTGATTTCTACATAGATTTGTTGTCGATATATCACCTGATATTTTTATAGCATGTGTCAAATCCCATATATTTTCAGACTTATTGACTAGCGTCATCGCTAATCGAATATAACTTGGCTAAGTCCCCTGATCTTCATCACATATAGCTAAGAACTACCCACAAAAGACACACAGACAGACAGGCGTAACTTATAATACCCCTCTATTTGCGTAGGGATTAAAATAGTCTCTTGAGCCTTAGTTTAACTTAAGTACAAAATAATGCTACAAATTTCACCAAGAAATAAAAATAAAGAACCTACCTATTTATAGGGAATATTATATTAATAAACAAGATATGGTTAACTGGAAGAGAATGCTTGCTAATATTAAGTTTGCCCGTGTACAGATATATACATATTTTCAATCAATTCATCAATCAAGATAATATAATTTAAAAGGTGAAATAATTTGAATCCATCAACTAACATCGCATCGATACGCTAAGGTAATCCCAAACACTTATAACTCCTTATAGAATTCAGTAGGCGTCTAACACGCAACGGCTGAGCCGATTTGCATAAAACAAGTCCAGCTGGAAGTATTAAGTCTTAATTGTGGCTGCCGTGGAGCATACCCTGTCCTGTAGGATGGTACATGCTCCCGAGTGTGCGATAAAAGCAATTCTAACATTTTATTCAGGTTTATTCGTAAGGCTTTCTTTTTGATTGTAATTTATTTGATTGCCTTTTATTTGTTGGCGCCTAGAAATAAATTGGTTTGAATTCTAATGTTAGTTTCATTGTAAAAATTGGTATTCACGAAATACTTATTTAAATTGAACAACAGATGCATAATTACTTAGGTACGCGGTGGTAAAATGAGTGGACTTATCGCTTAAAACAATCTCTTCCAGGCAACATTTGCATGGATTGGATTGCAAAGAACGTGAGATGATGTTCTTTTGTTTTTGCCATTTAGCTTGTGCCTGTTTTAACCGATTTGTTTCATGGCTTCATGTCATTGTATGGTCGAAACGAAAGAAGTGACACTACACCCTGAAATAACATCACTTTCTCTCAAATGGCATGGTTTTGCACTACGCAATGCTTTAATGTAATACTGTAATCGCATAGCTTTTTCAATTAGCTGAAGACAAAGCAGTAAGATTAGATAGACACAATATAATCATAGGTACTTATTTCGTTACTACCAGCGCACTAACTACTGTGTATTCTATGAATGATTGTACAAACGCATCAGTTTTTTGTCGGCGAAATGGGAGCAGTACCTACCCATCAGATATCGTAACAAAAACCCGTTGACGGTATCACAAAGACGCCACTAGCTCTCGATTACGTCTATGACAAAGCATTTTAGCTCCATATTGATCCAAACCACCAATGTTTGGGTTTTTTTCCCCGACCGATTTTGATAGCTATTTGTAAACGACTACTTTATTTTGACCCATTACTTTGTTTATATCCTTCAAATATACAGGTCTAGTGATAATGGCGGCTGGTGATGAACTTAGTAAACGACTAGCATAACTTGAACCTGTGTTTATGCGGAAATGTACGCAGTGACAGGCCAAGATATGTTGGAGGAGAGTGGTAGCCAGCACACTCTCACGTGGCGCGATCTATGGCATTGTGTGCCCGCGCCGCTCCCAATTGTTGGTTTAATCGAGCTTTTTTAAAGCACCGTTTGAATTAAGTTCAGATGATCTGATACAAGTGAAATACTGGGTGTGAACCAAAAATGAAGAGATCGGTAGAAAATATATGTAATACTATTATGATGGGTAACTAAGACTCAAAGTCTCAAACACCGCCGTAAAGTTGCAAGCCTATTGATCATTTACAGAATACATTTCAGGGAATGTGCCCAGGAACTATACAATCTAATCTACCTTCCATCAAAGGACAAGCAGGTGCACGGCTCAGTACCATCAGTACCTAGTTGACCACCCATTCTCACACACCGTTTTGGTTCTACGTTCTTGATGAGCACAGCTAAGGTATGGAACACTTTGTCATCGTCTGTTTTCCCATAAGAATACAATCCGAGCCTCTTTAAGGTAAGAGTGAATAGGTTTCTTCTAGATCTTCGTGCTTCATCTTAGACCATATACCATCAGGTGAGATTGTGGTCAAACGAAGATCTATCCATTTAAAAAAATAAAATAAATTAACTGTTTAATTAATAGTATGTTTAATCAACCTATAGAAAAATATCTAACTTAAATGATTATAGCCAACAACCCAGTTAATATTCCGGAGCGTGAATGACCACTCATTAAGGGGAAATACGATATAACGAAGGTTGTTGGGAGCAGTTGGGTGCAGGTATAAAATATAAATCACTCAGAAAATTTAGGGGGAGCCTATGTTCAGCAGTAACTAGTCATCATTATCCTATTGCTGATTTGACACTGATGACTAGGTATGAAATAAAAAAACACTGGATTTATGTGCCATAATACTTTATTGGTAAATAATATGTGTAAGCATTAAATCACCTCTCATACATATGCCAATAATTATCCTTAAAATACCTCAATTAGGATGAGTGAGTTATGTAGCAAAATCTTAACTTCACAATACGTCTTTTATACCACCATTACAACACTTAGTTACTTCTGTATTCTAATCAGGGATGTTACGGAGCTTCGACTCCGACTCCGATAAGTCGGAACTTCCGATTTATATTCCACCTCCGGTTCCAACTTCGGCTCCGACACTTTTAAATCGGAGGTAAAAGCACAGCCGATAGCGGCGGCACCGGCGGCATGTACGGTCTAAAGATGTTGCGCGGGGAACCCCCTTCTCCACTTTCTGTCATTGATTACTCTTTGACTTGTTGTTTGTTACGCTATATAAATTATTTGTTTTGTTTTGTGCGGTGATTCAATTAAAATGATCTGTTTTGGGTTTGGACAATGAAGCCAAATCAAGTGTTATTTGGAACTATTTCATTGGCCACCTCCAACTCTGACTCCGATTCCGGTTCCGTTTAAACAACCTCCGTAACATCCCTAATTCTAGTCCTTTAAACATTTCCGATTAACTGCCAGTTTCACACTGCCGCCAGTCGCAACGGCTACTTCCTGTTTCGTAAACTTCATATCATACTGTTACGCCGAGGCTGTTACACAATAAGTAATAGTCGAAATTTCTCGATGGCTCTCGGCTTATCTACTGTGTCACATAATCCGTAATACTTGGAATGGAATATACCTACATGCTACGTTTTTACGTGCAGTTGCACAGAATAAGGAATGGTTGTTCTGTCGAAATACCTGCCCTTTCCTGGAACGATCGAGATCGTTCGAGTGTTGTGAACTGTGCGCGGTATAAATAGGCCGGAGAGACGGCCGGAGGAGTCAGTCTGGATTTGGCTATACGTGCGAACATTTCGGTGACTTTTAGTGATTTATTGTGTAACAGTGGTGTTAATTAGTGTGTTGTGATTACTTGTGACTAAGTTCGTGTATATATCGTTTTAGTGTTGAATAAAAGTGTTATTTTGGTTAGACTGATTCTCATTATTTTATCCCGACCCTCAGCTCGTAACAATACAAGAGTAACGTTTCGTTCATTTTTATCCTCTAAACATTGAAGCCCGATTGGTTAACTTATTCTTATTCTAGATTTTGTAACATTTAAGTATTATTGTTTCTATACGGTACAATCATTGATTTAATATTGTATTACTCGTTAATTAAGGATAAGGAAAAATATACAATCGCAGTTTTAACCGTGTCACGTTAAAACAACTTGCATATACGCACACATATATAATCGTTACTACAAACTAGTCGTACAAACAAAAAATAGCAACAACTTCAGCTTGTATTAAACATATTGTTTCAATCACCGTCGGGAATTATCGGCAATAATCGCCGCTGTGTTGGGTAGATTCAAAGACATAGTCTCATCATTAAACAGCTTTTACATTAAATACATATTGAAGCAGTATTTGAACAACTGCATAACTAGTGGTTCGCCCCGAACTGAGATCTCGCGAGTCTACCATAAAAACAAAAAAACTATCATTGGTAATCTTTGAATATTAAAATAGTGCCACGAAATAAGTAACTATTTAACTTGACATACAGTTTCATCCAAATTACAGGTAACGGGAGTTCATGTTAATTGGTTACTCTTTTTTGGGGTACAAATTGCAGTTATTATAGATTTCAGACTTTTGCCTATATTTGTGATACTTAAGCTACACGCATACCAAATTACAGCACTGTGGGATCACTGGTGTACCCTGTGAATTTTGTCAATATTTAGTTTTTATTATGGCTAATAACTCAAAAACTACAAAAACTTTACAAAAAATAAAAACGGGGTCGAAATGTACTATTGAAGACCTTTAATTTTACGTCTCAATTGACCTAATAGTCTCATTTTCGTTTTTTTTACCCCTCTTGAACCCCAATATCTCAACAACCCCCAAAAATTTTTAGCTTATTGAGTCACATCAAAATTGTGCCATCATTACCTATCTATATACCAAATTTCACGATGATAGGATAAACGCTTCGAAAGTTATCCTCGGACAAACAAAAACATACATACATATACCTAGTCAGGTCATAAATTCTGTCACATGTTTAATATAAAATAATTGAAACAAGTATATTCATTATGTAACCATTTATATACCAAAACTAGAGGTGGCGTTGTGCGCGAGCTGCTCGCAGCTCGCGTGTTTTTCTTTTAGTCGAAGAAGTAATTAAAGAGGATATCGAGCTGTTAAAAGCCATCAAAGAGGATATCCATGTGTAAGAAGCAGTCAAAGACGATATCGAACTGGAAGAAGCAATCAAATCAAAAAGGATTTCCAAGTGGGAGCAGCAATTAAAGAGGATATTGAAGTGAAAGGAGCAATCAAATAGGATATCGAAGTAGCAGAAACAATCAAAGAGGAAATTAAAGTTGAGTAAGCAATCAAAGAGGATACCGAGGTGGTAGAAGCGTTCTAAGAGGATGACGAAGTAAAAAAAGCAATCAAAGACGATATCGAAGTGGAAGAAACAGTCAAAGACGATATCGAAGTGGAAGAAGCAATCAAACAGGATATCGAAGTGGAAGAAGCAATCAAGAGGATATCGAAGTGGAAGAAGCAATCAAAGAGGGTATCGAAGTGGAAGAAGCCATCACAGAGGATATAGAAGTGAAAATGCTGTCAAAGCCGATATCGAAGACCAAGACGCAATCAAAGAGAATATTGCAGTGCACGAAGCAATCAAAAGGAAATTGAAGATGACATCGAAGTGGAAGGAGTAATCGAAGAGGATATTGAAGTGGAAGAAGCAATCAAATAGGATATCGAAGTAGGAAAAACAATCTAAGAGGAAATTGAAGTTGACTAAGGAATCAAAGAGGATACCGAGATGGTAGAAGTATTCAAAGAGGATGACGAAGTGAAAAAGCAATCAAAGACGATATCGAAGTGAAACAAATAGTCGAAGACGATATCGAAAAGGAAGAAGCAATCTTAGAGGATATCGAAGTGGAAGAAGCAATCAAAGAAGATATCGAAGTGTAAGAAGCCATCACAGAGGATATCGTAGTGAAAATGCTATCAAAAACGATATCGAAGATGAAGACGCAATCAAAGAGAATATTGCAGTGCAAGAAGCAATCAAAAGGAAATCGAAGATGATATCGAATTGGTAGAAGCAATAAAAGAGGATATCAAAGTGGAAGAAGCAATCAAAAAGGATATCGAGCTGTTTAAAGTTATCGAAGAGGATATCCATGTGTAAAAAGCAGTCAAAGACGATCGAAATGGAAGAAGCAATCAAATCAAAGAGGATATCCAAGTGGAAGCAGCAATCAAAGATGATATCGAAGTGGAAGAAGCAATCAAAGAGGATATTGAAGTGAAAGAAGCAATCAAATAGGATATCGAAGTAGCAGAAACAATTAAAGAGGAAATTGAAATTGAGTAAAAGACGTCGAGGACAATGATAAAAATAAAAAACGGTTTCACCAAAAACTTATGCTAATATTTTGTAAAAGTTTCCTAGAGCTATCTCTTCCCGTTTAAAAGATACGAGCGATTTAAGTTTTGTATGAAAACCCATAATTTTGTGGAGTGAAAATTGAAGTAAAAGAAGCAATTGAAGAAGACATATAAGTAGAAAAAGACATTAAAAAGGATATCAAAGTGGAAGAAGCAAAAATAGAGGATATCGAGGTGAAAGAAGCATTCAAGGAGGAAGACCAAGTGAGAGAAGCATTCAAAAAAGATGTCAAGAGCAATGATGGTAATAAAAAAACTATTCGACCAAAAATTTGTACCAATATTTTGTAAAAGTTTGCTAGGCGTAACTGTTCCCGTTTAGAAGATACGAGCGATTTAAGATTTGTATTAAAACCCATAATTTTGTAGAGTGGGAATTGAAGTAAAAGAAGCAATTGAAGAAAACATATAAGTAGAAAAAGCAATTAAAAAGGATATCAAAGTGGAAGAAGCAAAAATAGAGGATATCGAGGTGAAAGAAGCATTTAAAGTGGAAGACGAAGTAAGAGAAGCATTCAAAACGGATGTCAAGGGCAATGATGGTATTAAAAAAACTATTCCACTAAAAATTTGTACCAATATTTTGTAAAAGTTTGCTAGGCGTAACTCTTCCCGTTTAGAAGATACGAGCGATTTAAGATTTGTATTAAAACCCATAATTTTGTAGAGTGGAAATTGTAGTAAAAGAAGCAATTGAAGAAAATGTATAAGTAAAAAAGCAATTAAAAAGGATATCAAAGTGGAAGAAGCAAAAATAGAGGATATCGAGGTGAAAGAAGCATTCAAAGCGGAAGACGAAGTAAGAGAAGCATTCAAAAAGGATCTCAAGGGCAATAATGGTATTAAAAAAACTATTCCACCAAAAATTAGTACCAATATTTTGTAAAAGTTTGCTGGGGGTAACTCTTCCCGTTTAGAAGATACGAGCGATTTAAGATTTGTATTAAAACCCATAATTTTGTAGAGTCGATATTGAAGTAAGAGAAGTAATTGAAGAAAATAGAAAAATAGAAAAAACAATTCAAAAGTATATTGAAGTAAAAATGCCATGAAAGAGGATTTCGAAGTTATAGAAACAATTAAAGAGGATATCAATGTGGAAGAAACATTCGAAAACGAAAAGGAAGTGAGAGAAGAATTCAAAATGATGGCAAGGGCGATGATGACCGTAAAATAACGATTCCACCAAAAATTTGTGCTACAAAAAAAAATTGATTTTCCAAAATGATCACAGTGGATGTTGCATAATAAAAAAAAATTGACGTTCCAAAATGATCATGTGGATGAGGCATAATTTAAAAAAATGATGTACCAAAATGATCACAGTGGATGTTGCATAATACAAAAAAAATAATAATAATTGACGTTCCAAAGTGATCATTGTGGATGAGGCGTAGTTAAAAAAATGATGTACCAAAATGATCACAGTGGATGTTGCATAATACAAAAAAAATAATAATAATTGACGTTCTAAAGTGATCATTGTGGATGAGGCATAATTTAAAAAAATGATGTTCCAAAATGATCACAGTGGATGTTGCATAATAAAAAAAAAAAATTGACGTTCCAAAGTGATCATTGTGGATGAGGCGTAGTTAAAAAAATGATGTACCAAAATGATCACAGTGGATGTTGCATAATACAAAAAAAATAATAATAATTGACGTTCCAAAGTGATCATTGTGGATGAGGCATAATTAAAAAAAATGATGTTTCAAAATGATCACAGTGGATGTTGCATAATAAAAAAAAATAATTGACGTTCCAAAGTGATCATTGTGGATGAGGCATAATTAAAAAAAGTTATGTACCAAAATGATTACAGTGGATGTTGCATAATAAAAAAAATAATTGACGTTCCAAAGTGATCATTGTGGATGAGGCATAATTTAAAAAAATGATGTTCCAAAATGATCACAGTGGATGTTGCATAATAAAAAAAAAAATTGACGTTCCAAAGTGATCATTGTGGATGAGTCGTAGTTAAAAAAATGATGTACCAAAATGATCACAGTGGATGTTGCATAATACAAAAAAATAATAATAATTGACGTTCCAAAGTGATCATTGTGGATGAGGCATAATTAAAAAAAATGATGTTCCAAAATGATCACAGTGGATGTTGCATAATAAAAAAAAATAATTGACGTTCCAAAGTGATCATTGTGGATGAGGCATAATTAAAAAAAGTTATGTACCAAAATGATTACAGTGGATGTTGCATAATAAAAAAAATAATTGACGTTCCAAAGTGATCATTGTGGATGAGGCATAATTTAAAAAAATGATGTACCAAAATGATCACAGTGGATGTTGCATAATACAAAAAAAAATAAATAATTGACGTTCCAAAGTGATCATTGTGGATGAGGAATATTTAAAAAAGATGATGTTCCAAAGTGATCATTGTGGATGAGGCATAATTAAAAAAAATGATGTACCAAAATGATCACAGTGGATGTTGCATAATAAAAAAAAAATAATTGACGTTCCAAAGTGATCATTGTGGATGAGGCTTGATTAAAAAAATGATGTACCAAAATGATCACAGTGGATGTTGCATAATAAAAAAAAATAATTGACGTTCCAAAGTGATCATTGTGGATGAGGCGTAATTAAAAAAATTATGTACCAAAATGATCTCAGTGGATGTTGCATAATAAAAAAAAAAATAATTGACGTTCCAAAGTGATCATTGTGGATGAGGCATAATTAAAAAAAATGATGTACCAAAATGATCACAGTGGATGTTGCATAATAAAAAAAAATGACGTTTCAAAGTGATCATTGTGGATGAGGCATAATTAAAAAAATGTGGATGTTCCAAAATAAACATGATGAACGTTGCATACTAAAAAAAAAAAAAAAATTGGATGTTCCAAAATGATGATGATGACCTTTGCAAAAACTATGAAAGTTATCTCATGTCCCTCCACCACCATTATATAGAATCAAGCAAATTTACAGTAATTTTATAGTACACACAAGCCGTGGGCTCCCTACAAAAACAGTATGAAAATTACGGCAAACGAAATTTACGGTTTACGGTATTCATACAGAAATATTTTGTATGGGACAATTTTTTTTTGTATGAAAGACAATTTTTTTTTTCATGGAACTGGATATAAAAAAATGTCCTCTGCAACATTAGTTTTTGCACCAATGCTGTAAGACCTATACTTTCCGAGATACGAGGTGGATGGGAGCGAATGGGGGACAAAAGGGGTACTTTAGGATTTATTCCCAACTCATCGGAACTCCCTCTATACGATCCCACCAAACATTTTCACCCTACGAGGTGGCATCTGGGAGAACAAACATGTCAATGAGTCAGTCAGTCAGTCAGTCAGTGAGTGGTAATCGAGCTTTATATAATATAATGAACTTAACAAAACATAGATTCTTATGACACTAAAGTTTATTCAAAATAACCTCCGTGATTTTGAATACAGGCCTTCAATCTGCGCGGCCAGTCGTCTATCGCAGCACGAACGAGGTCCATGTCAATATCGGCGGCTGCCTTAATCAAGGATGTCTTGAGTGACTCCAAATTGGGATGAGGCTTTGAGCACGCCTTTTCCTCCAAGTGTTGCCATATCTTGTAATCTAACGGATTCAAATATGGACTGGAGGAGGGCCAGTCTTCGTGCCGGATGAAGTCGATTTCACGCGCCGCCAGCCAGTCTTGTGTGCTCTTCGCTCTATGAGCTGGCGCCGAATCTTGTTGGAATACCCAGTGCCTGTTATTGAACATGGTATGAGAAATAGGTTCCACAAGGTTCGTCAGGACTGTATTTTGATACACAACTGCATTCGTTTTTACATCTTTCTCACAAAAATGTACCTCTGTTAAGCCCCAATAAGAAACTCCCAACCATACCATGAGCGAGGATGGAAAATGACCTCGTTGGACACGCGGAATACGGTTGCTCGCTTCTTCACTACCGTGTGCGTACACCTTATCATTTTGTTTGTTGTAGCTCTCTTCTACGCTAAAATTTTTTTCATCCGAAAAAAGAGTTTCCCGATATTTTTTTCCCGCGTACCGCTTCAACAAAGCGCGGCATCTCTTCAGTCTCAGGTCCATTAGACGAGCATTAAAACGATGTCCTGTTTTTCTTCGATATGCCCGAAGCCCTAAGTCTTCATTTAACACCCTTTTCACCGTGGTTCTGCTTAACCCCATCTGAAGGGCCAACAGTTTCTGCTTACGTTTGGGATTTCTTTGAATTCGCGCCTTCACAGCTTTTATCACTGCTGGAGTCCTAACAGACCGAGGGCGACCACTTCTTGACCTGTCATCTACACTAGAGTCTTCATTGTATCGTTTGATGGTGCGATAAACGAATCTTTTGGTTATATTTAAATTTTTCAGTATGTCAAAAATTTGAATTGGCGCGTAACCGCAACGATGCAACGCAATAACTGCAACACGGTCTTTTTTAAGCGTCCACTCCATATTTAAAAATGAGTAAAATTCTAAAATGTATACATTTTTATTTACATGAACAATTCGAAATTCGAATTCTATAAACTTTTTTGTGGCCAGCATTCTAAAAGAAAAGTTTTTACTGTGTGACAATACTTATGACCTGACTAGGTATATACATATATATATACAACGCCGATTTGCTCAAGTTGATTAGGAGATCTCGCTTCGCTCGATGAGACATTACTACAATTATTTTTTATAACATTTGCATAAACTACAATACACTTTAAAAAATATGCGTAAATTGAATAGTAGCAACTAAATATGCGGTAGTAATGCTCAACAGGGTCATTATCAATGTAGCTTCCATACCGAAGATCCGGAAGATAGTTAATTTTAGAGGATTGTGTTTTAGGTAAATCAGGATGTTGGTTAATTTGTATTGTACTTCAGTATCTAAAAATCAAATAAGTTATTTTATTTTATTATATTTTCAAAGTAAAATATTTCAAAGTACAGCCAAAATATCTATTATAGGTACCAAAATATATGTAAGTTTATTGTTTGACAAGTACCTTTTTAACAAAATTATAACCTACTTCAGATAACAGAAAAAAACAAACTACTGAACCAATTTTGATAAAACTTCTATGGAACCAATCTGAAAGTATGTCCTTTTAAACATTTTTTTAAATTGCTTGACAAATGATAGAGTACTGAGGTAGCAAACATAAACAAATACAACCGAATTAAGACCGACTTGATGTCGGTTAAAACTAGGAGGGATCTCAGTTAAGGCACAAAATAATTCAATAACTCTTTAATCGTACTAAACCAAAACAATAATCCACTCAACCTCCAGAAATTAAAGAAAAGTTGCAACCAAAAAGTTCTGTAAAGAGATCTGAAAGAGATGTTATGAGTACTCGTAGATTCTAAAAAAATCGCACCGAACCGAACCAAAAAACAAATTAAATAGGTATTTAAAAAATTGTAAATAATAAATCTAACCTTCAGTAAAAATCCGATATTTCGTTAAAATTAACTTGATACCATCCGTCTCACTTGCCACTAGCTCCCCAAGAACCGCCGGCGTGCAGCAAAGTAGGAAAATTACTAAAGCATTAGCTGCTGGATCTAACATTGCCTGTGAAAATAAAACATACGAAGTGTATGAAGGTATCATAAATAAGTAATTTGTAATTATTTGTAATTTTTTATTTCAGTGAACTTTTTACATGTAATTTAAACAATATGAACATTGGATATTGCAATATTAAAATATTGTGTCGTACATAGAACTAAATGAGTTTGACGTTTCTGATTATAGGTATACAAATACCCCTTTTACAAAATTGTTTTAGAAAGAAACACAATAACAAAGAAAATTTAAATAAATTAACATGCTATGCCATGGTAACTCTGTTTTTTTGTGTAAGTTTGTCTGTGTGAGTGGGTTAGGGGAGTGGGTGCGTTGAGTCAGGGTGTGGATGTGTGTAGTTGTGTGTACGTGGGAGCCTGCGTGTGTGAGGGTTCAAAGGTGTGAAAGTTTGTGGTAGTGAGTGTATGAGTGTGTGTATGTGTAAGAATGGGTGTTTGTGTTCGTTTTGTGTCTTTTTTATTTTATTTGGTACTCCCGTAATTTTCTCAAACTTACCAAAGTAAATCCACTCAGCGTAATAAGTCCATATAAAATCGGTACGGTGGCAGAAATAATCATACACGGTATACTTAACAACGTCTGAAATATTAAAACATATTATTTGAAAGACAAAATATATAAAAAACGGCTTTACATTTTTTGTACTAAAAACAGGATCTATCCATAATTTGTGAGTTTTCGAGTATTCCGATATTGCGACGCAGTTGTATGCGCCATGATCAAGGGTACACTGAAGTTTTTGTGAGTGGGTAGTTATTTGCAGATATAACGATCTACCTTCTTTCTTAGTCTCTTGCTAGGTATCCACTAATACTATTACGTAGTAAAATTGACATTTCAAAGTGATCCTTGTGATTTTAATGAATAAAAATATTTGACTTTGACTTTGACTACTACCGGTTTCATTCTAAATCATAACTCGATTCTGACACACAACACTCACGGAATCAGGACGCTTAAGTGACACTTCACTTCTTCGGTTCTTACACTTTCTCACCACAGGATTCCAGGCTCCAGATAGTTGAAAACCAAAGACTCAGTTACCTACCTGTGTACCTGTGATCATGGCGCAGGCAACTGCGTCGAAATATCGGGATACTCAAAAACTCACAAATAATGGTAAATATCCCGTGTTTAGTACAAATAGGGAATATAACCATGATATTTTTAAAAGTTAAGTAGCTATATAAAATCCGTAAGCTATATCGAGACTTACATATTTCCACCGATAAAAAATATAATATATAAAAACTGAATCTTAATTGTGTCTATCAATTTGAATATGGTACAGCGTCTGGTGGGAAGTTGCATCACCTATGTAGGTGAAGAACGTAGCAGCTGAGTGTAAGATTAAAAGCAGTTTTTTCCAAATTCTTTGATAGATTTTTTTTTACTAGCCTACATTTTCCCACTGCTGGGCAAAGGCCTCCCTCAACTCCTTCCACATCCAACCCCTCATAGTCCAAACCCCTCAACCATGCCTTTGACAGATACTTGATAATAATTTAAAAGGTAGAATAAAATTACAATTCAACTTACCATAACCTTAGAATGAAAAGAAAACGAACGCATGCAAGATTTAAGATGAGAATATAATTTTATATTTTTTTGTAAGTCTGTTAAAACTTTTAATTTCTTGTTCCTATTATTTTGAAGTGAATGAGATTTTAACCCATTTGCCAGTGATACTTTGAGAACACTTACTTGACGCCACAATATTTCAAATATTGTAATTTTTGAGATAAAGCTCATCATATTACCAAACAAAAGTAAGTGAATAAAAATCTCCGATAATATTTCTTCATACGGTCTCTCTACTCTTATCATAACATGAATGATAGTGCTAAGAAAATGCCAAACAAATAAAACAATACTAATCGAAAAAGATAGAGTAACGTTTGGAGACGATTCAAAACATTCGCACGTTTGAGATTGGAACAGTTTCAAGAAAGACGTTAAGTCATCCTCTTTCAAAATAGACAGTAAAGTATTAATGAAATAATAAAATGCCAAGATCACCGTACTTAGTGCAAATACGAAATGGGTGTTAAAAATATATGATAAAGTTTGCTTACAAACTAATATCGAGAAAAATAAACAATATAATTTTAAGATGTTATTTAGAAGTGGAACTGAAGTGAAATTGAAATAATAGCCTGCCAAGAAACGAATAAGCATAATGTTTCGAACATTTATGATTTTTTCTTTGAGTTTTAATATTTTTTCTTCGGTATTGTTCAACATTTTTGTGTTATTAACAAAATGGAGGAAGCTTCGTTTCTGAAGTAAAATTCCAAATAGTCGTATAAACCTACTATCTAAATTATCATTTAATTAAAAAGTTCAATTAAGTTCATAATTAGTCTAAGGTTAAAGTTAAAACATTGTATTCTAGTTTTCATGAAATGACGTTATCATCAATCAAGATAACAACACTAGTGTTCTACTGTTTTGAATAGGTATTACACACGCGAGCAAATTGAAAAAATATTTTTGGCGTTGGTACGGCCATCCAAAGCAACATTTTAGGTTTTGAAAAGGTCATAACGTAAGGTTGAAAAGGGGACGACCTCCATGGTGCAGTGGGCGAATAGCCGGCTGAGACGCAGGAGGTAGTGGGTTCGATTCCCGCCGCGGAACAAATGTTTGCATGATCTACAGATATTTGTTTCGGGTTTGGTTGTTTCTCTATATATTATAAGTATGTATTTACAAAAAAAATGTATATAAGTATTCTATAGAATATATTCTAAGTTATCTGGTTCCCATAGTACAAGCTCTGCTTAGTTTAGGGCTAGATAGCGTTGTGTGAAATGTCCAGCAATGTGTATCATATTTATTATTTTATTATTATTTATAAACCTTAATTGAAAAATACGTTATCTAGTGTTATTTAGCACAAACAACCTTATAGTTTAGCCATCAGAACCTCATGTAGCCCAAAACGGTCTCAAAGTCAGAGTCAGGTCATGACTCAAAGGCTCTGATCAAATGGCAAATCTGTAACCATAAGGCAAGCTGAAGAGCCCTGAAATAACCTTTCTAGAACTATATAGTTTTCAATTCGACAAACCTTTAACCTACTCTGGGTATTATTGCATTATTGCCTTTTATATTTTCGTCATAAATTGAACGTCAAAGTGGCTTGTCAGCTTACTTTAAGCGTTTTAAATAGCTACATTTAGGTAATAAAGCCATAAAAAAATTAAATCTAAACTAATTGAACAGGCCATTATTTAAGTTTATAAACCAATATTTTACTAAGTTTTAAGAAGAAGATTTTTATCAAAACGAAATTAAAAACATTGCATCGTTTTAAAAATTAAATAAAAATTTGATAAAGCAGATTAGATTAGGATCTACATTAGCAAACCTTTAGGGGTTTACAGTGCTTTGTGTTTAGTTACGTTGTAGTCAAGTATAGTTAGGTACTGTTAGTATGTAAGTTTTAGCCGAAAAATAAAAAAAACAACCTCAAAACCATTTACCTTTTCAGGATATGAAGCAAATATGAATAAATAAATAAATATCGCTGGACATTTCACACAGCGCTAACTAGCCCCAAACTAAGCAGAGCTTGTACTATGGGAACCAGATAACTGATAGAATACTTATATACTTTTTTTTTGTAAATACATACTTATAATATATAGAAAAACACCCAGACACGGAACAAATATCTGTAAATCATACAAACGGTTGTTCCGCGGCGGGAATCGAACCCGCTTCCTCCTGCGTCTCAGCCGGCTATACGCCCACTGCGCCACAGAGGCAGTCAAGCAAGCACAACGTTGTCGCACTTCTTACAAACAATACCTAGGCTTTTTTACCAACTTAGGTTATTCAAATGCAAACAGATTTTTACCTGTACTAACGTAGAACCTTTATCTAACTAAAAGGCTATTTACAGAATAGAGCAAGAGCCCACGACGGCCAGACCTTCATTATTTTATAAAAGTTGAAATTTTCTCTGTACATGTCTCCTATACAGGTAAGAACGACCAGCGACTATAGAGTTTGGGTTGTGGTTACCTGGGCAGGTAACAGGTAGTAAAGGTGTATAAAATAGTACTTAAAATTTGTTAGAACATAAAGCTCAATTTTTTTTATATTTTCTTCGGGATAACTATAGAAATCTCGTCATCCATTGCCGGACACTTATGACAGTTGCTACCCCTTGCCAGACACCCCTAAACTTTGATAAATTACAATTATACTTTCGTTATAGTATAAAAGCTCAATTTTATATATGTTACTTGGGGACCTATAAAAAGATGTTACCTCAATCCGGCTATTGAGGTAACATCTTTTTCGGCTGGGTATTAAAAGATGACAAATACCAGTTCAAATGGTTTGAAGGGGATCAACTACCGAGTTATGTTAGTGATTCGCTCAAAACTCAATCAGGTATATAATTATTATGACAAATTATGATACATAATTTTTTAATTATTCATAATTGTATAAACTTGCTTATTTTTCTTTCAGAAACTGACGAAGAAGGTGATGTTGAGGACGATCATGCCATCGACTGGAGTAGTAGTGATGAAGAAAATGAAAACATCGACGACAATGCTTAAATTAATAAACAAGTTTAAATATTTTTTTTACCTGTAATCATACTTTTTATTATATTTTTATGATATTAAACTAATACTTTTTACTTTATACAACATGGCTATGAACGTAATAAAATTATTTTTTATTAGATATCTTAAAAAATAGTAATCGACTAAGTATTCGCGCTCGCATCTACAGTGGACTTTCAATGTGTCTGGCAAGATGTAAAAACCACAAAAACTGTCCGGCTATTGAGGTAACATCTTTTTATAGGTCCCCAAGTAACATATATAAAATTGAGCTTTTATACTATAACGAAAGTATAATTGTAATTTATCAAAGTTTAGGGGTGTCTGGCAAGGGGTAGCAACTGTCATAAGTGTCCGGCAATGGATGACGAGATTTCTATAGTTATCCCGAAGAAAATATAAAAAAATTGAGCTTTATGTTCTAACAAATTTTAAGTACTATTTTATACACCTTTACTACCTGTTACCTGCCCAGGTAACCACAACCCAAACTCTATAGTCGCTGGTCGTTCTTACCTGTATAGGAGACATGTACAGAGAAAATTTCAACTTTTATAAAATAATGAAGGTCTGGCCGTCGTGGGCTCTTGGGCTAGAACCTATTCCATCAAAAAATATATCTTGGGATGGACGTAGAGATTTCGACAAACTTACAATAATTTGACAACTGTCCAAAGAAACTCCGTACAAAATAACAAAAGCAGATATTATTTCGAATTTAATAGTTCCGCTACGCAGACTAAGCTCTTCACTTCTATCGATTGAAGATGTACGGTATTTGTACAGCACTTGGTATCAAGTTTCAGCATGAGGTGGATAATGGATGCAACTAATGTATACATAAATATAAATATATATAACATATAATATAAAGTGACATTTTAGTTATCTGTGTTCACCAAAGTGTGATTTATGTTTCTAAAGCAATTTTGTTTCATTTATTACAAAGTTTAATAAATAAATATAAGTATTTCAAATTACCAGTGCATTGTTATTATAAACCCGCTAGTTAGATAATAAAAAAATTAAGGTAGGCCTTATTTGGGTCACCTACCTTAGTGCCTGGATCATTTCAGGAGTAAGTTTGTTGTACTTAGAAAGCTTCAACTTTTACCTAAGGAATAAAGTCTTCAAGGGGAAATAAATGTTTAAAAATTGCTACAAAAGTTATTCATTTTCATTGGTACATTATGACTTGTTCTGATTAACATCACAAAAGATCTCGATCTCAGTCGAACGTTGTACCGACTTGATCCGAGATCCTCGTATGTCTCGTATGTGATCCACGTCTATGTGCGTGCGCCTGTTATCGCTCGTTGTACTAAACTTAACTTCTGTACCTATATAGTTTGTGTTAACATACTCGTGCATGTTCCGCGGCAGCCTGTTTTTCCTATTATTAAAATTCTCGGGTGCTGTATTACCTACTTGTTCTTCAAAAATTAGCAACACTCACGATTTTACACACTTGTTTTGCTCACTCGTTCCAAACGCTTAATAATCTCGATTAAAGTTACGATCGCTGCTTGAATTAATCGATAATTGTTCATAAATCATCGATGTTCGATTTGCACAAAGTATCTGGGTGCGAAGTGCAAAATTTATAGTTGGATAATACTATAAGATGGCGTGCTAAGGGAACATAACTCGATGCTTGCAATCTCAGTTTATGATGGCCGCGCGAGATCGGTAGGTGTTCATAATTGTATTAGTTATTACATCGGCGAGAAAGTATTTGCATTGCTTGATTGTATATTATTTGAAGATTTAGATGTATTCCGTTTATATCCCTGTAGGAACACACATATTAAACAATTGACTTGTGCAATTTGTGCAAAAACATTGTTGGATCTTAAAAAATGCTCTTCATTCCGCAATTCGCAATTTGACGACTTCCGTGGTGCAGTGGGCGAATAGCCGGCTGAGACGCAGGAGGTAGCGGGTTAGATTCCCGCCGCGGAACAAATGTTTGCATGACTACAGATATTTGTTCTGGGTCTGGTTGTTTTTCTATATATTATAAACATGTATTTACAAAAAAATATGTATAGAAGTATTCTATCAGTTATCTGGTTCCCATAGTACAAGCTCTGCTTAGTTTGGGGCTAGATAGCGCTGAAATGTCCAGCAGTATTTATTTATTTTTCCTTTTCAAAACTACATACCACAAACGATAGGAGCCGTTTGTTGCAGACCATGCGGTCATCGGGGGCTCTAGAAATCTATGTGGGAGGCTTATGTTCAGCAGTGTACCTCCTGTGGCTGATATGATGAAGAAAATTATCAGGCTTATATAATAAATTATTAAAAAACCACAAATAAACACAGAAATAGGTGTAATTTTCTCTATTGCTTCGAAACTATCACCGATAAGTGCCAAAAGCATTCAAGTACTTTTACATAGGGTTGTCAAAGTACTATATTTTTCTATATCTAGCCTACTCTATCCTTGTGCTGGGTAAAGGCCTCCCCCTCATCTCTCCACTTATCTTGATTCTGTGCCAAATCCTGCCAGTCCCTGTAAAAAGCATCCAAAACATCGCGCCAACGCTTCTTAGGCCTTCCACGGCGTCGCTTTCCATTCACAGTGGTCCATCCAGGTACGACCTTGGTCCACCTATCTCATAGATATCTGATACCTATCTGATAGATATGATATGATAGGTATTTGTTATACTTTAATTAGTTTATATACCTACCTAATATTTAGAGTATTTATCCTACTTAACGTACAATTTTCTTATAACCAAAATTTATTTACCAAAATGACTTCAGCCGTTGTCCTTTATAAAAAATCATCTTAAAAAAGATCTAACAACTTTAGTATTTTTTGTGCATTGCATTGCTATTCGATCTCCTATTTTTATACATTTTAATTACTGATTAAAATGGGTATTTATCGCGTATGTATACCTACCTTTTTTATTTGTTATCCTGACGTTTTGACTGTGTTCCAAATACCCGTTTTAATCAGTAATTAAAATGTATAAAAATAGGAGATCGAATAGCAATGCAATGCACAAAAAATTCTAAAGTTTTTAGATCTTTTTTAAGATGATTTTTATAAAGGACAACTGCTGAAGTTAGAATGGCTTCGGCTTTTGCAGTACGATTCTTAGTAAAATCCACTTGAAACACATGGTCAGTACTTAAAACAGTAAATGTAATATTATTTTTTCTTATTTGCTTTTTTTCAGTACGGTGATGAAAGTCACTGTTTTCCATATACATTTTTATCACGTGTACATACACTTTTAAGTAAAAAGACTCACGACAATGAGATCCACAAAAATAAATAAGTTCGTTTTACAAACGTAGCATCCCTAACGAATCATTTGAAGCTCAAACTGGGCTAAGGGCGGCGCGTGCTACGTTCACAGCAAAACCAATTTCAATGCAATCGCATACAATCTTACGCACACTAAAATATACCCTATTGCACAGGTATAACAATGAGTATTCTTAAGCAGAGTTTTATCTTGCTGGTCAGAAAGTAACCTCACGTTTTAGATATTATTGTTTTGAAGTGATGATTTGCCAAAGTATTGTTTGCGTTGGAGATTGATCTGTTTTGGAATTATTTCTTTTACAAGTATCTTGTACCTATTTGGAATGAGATTGGAAAGGAAATCAGGCGGGTTATTCCTGCTCGTCCCCAGACTTTGTCCCCACTGGGGACCACTGTTTTTTTGTGTTTTGCAATTGTTCTTAAGTACTGTAAAGAGTTAATCTATCTATCTAGATTGTAACTTGATTTGTACATTTAAATACGGAGTTATTTAATTTACAAATAGGTGGTTCGCCCCGAACTGATATCTCGCGAGTCTCCCATAAAAAAAAAATATGATTTGTATTCTTTGACTATCAAAATAGTGCCCCAAAATGCATATCCAAACAACTTGACCTACAGTTTCATTCAAATTACAGGTTACGGGAGTTCCTGTTAATTGGTTTTTGGGGTGGAAACTGCAATTATTCTGGATTTCAGACTTTTCCATATATTTGCGTAACAAAAACTAAACGCATACCAAATTTCAGCACTGTGGGGTCACTGGTGTACCCTGTAAATTTTGCCAAAGTTCCGTTTTTATCAGCCCAATAACTTTAAAACTACAAGGTTTACACTAAAAATAAAAGCTGGATCGAAATGTACTCATAAATAACTTTTACTAGACTTGCTACTTGATCAGATTTTCCCATTTTGTTTTTTACCCGTCATGAACCTCAGTATCTCAACAATTACCCCACATTTTCAGCTCATTTAGTCACACCAAAATTGTGCCATCACAACCTATGTATTAAACTTCACGATGATCGGATAAACACTTCGAAAGTTATCCTCGGACAAACAAACATACATACATACTGTACGCAGATTTCCGAACGCAGAAGTTGATTTTGAGATCTCGCTTCGCTTGATCAACTTAGTGGTTCTGTAAGAACAGTAGACCCAAAAAATTAAAAAATATTTCAAAATTAGTTCGGATAATTATGCTTTATTATAATGCATATACAAATCCAATAAGTAATTTGCGCAACAAAATTAATGAAAGAAGTCTAATTTTAAATCGAATTTCAAGTGCTTGTATCTTCCAATAGGCTTACTTATGTAGCCTTTTGAACAAAATATTGGTATGAGTTTTTGCAATTCCTCGCGTTCTCTTGGTCCTAGGAAGTCGAATCTGATGTCTACGGGTTCGTCTCATAAAGGCGGAGATGAATGCGTAGTCTCATTGGTATAGGCAGGTTTAAATTTTACGAAAACATATTAATAATTTAAATCAGTCCATATATAACGATACAGCAAACTTCCCCTTTTCACTCCCTATTTTCCCCCAAACCAAAATCGCGATCGACTAAAAAAATTAAATAAATCAAGGCCCTTATATGCCAATTTTAACAATCGGTTGAAAAATGCGACCTGTAGGCGAGAACAGTCAGACAAACAGACGGACAAAAGCATTTTTTTGCGAATCTCGAACCTCAGACGCTTCGCTCGCTCGGATAATTTGCTTAATTATTGTCCTGTTGATACTTTAAATTATACGAACTGAAGAAGCAACTTTTAATCGCAATAAATCTATTGACTAGTCAAAAAAACTAAATAAATAATAAATATCGCTGGACATTTCACACAGCGCTATCTAGCCCCAAACTAAGCAGAGCTTGTACAATGGGAACCAGATAACTGATAGAATACTTATATACTTTTTTTTGTAAATATGTACATACTTATAATGTATAGAAAAACACCCAGACACAGAACACATATCTGTAGATCATGCAAACATTTGTTCCGCGGCGGGAATCGAACCCGCTACCTCCTGCGTCTCAGGCTATACGCCCACTGCACCACGGAGGCAGTCAAAATAAAACACTTTTAAGATTAACCATAATAACAAAAATTTAAGAGTCAATAAAATATTAGAAAGCTGTATTTCGATTCATTTTAGCGATTAATAAACTTTATTACTCGCGCGAATTGCTGCGTATGTTTTGAAGCTGAACTTGTTATGTTGAGAGAAAATTAACCCAGATTATCACCACATTCAAAAAGCAAACATGACATAGTAGGTACTGCCCACTGCAGGTACATTCATGTATGTATATATATTTTTTACTATTTTTTTATGTCATTAGTATAAGTATTGTATTTGTAGTATGTATGTAGTAGGTAGTTAGGTACACCATTACACTTCAGGTACTATCCACACTGTCCATTCTGTTGTATGCCAGACTGGTTGTAAAAGAACAGTCATATATTGCCTGACCACAGTCAAGGGAGGACTCTTCTAACACAGGATAATGCAACTTAAAATAAGAGTTCTCAACCCTAGTTATCAATGTCATGAGTACATTAAAAGAACAATAAAAGATGTAAGATTATGATTTTTGCAAACATTTGTTCCGTAAGTAGATATACTGTAGATTAAAACAATAGTAATAAGGCAATAATGCAAAAAAAAATAAAAAAAAAAAACAAAACAAAAAAATAAGAAAAAGCAAATAACAGAAAAGAAAAGGAAAACAACATAAACAAAAAAAGAAAAATTGTATTATGTATAAATTAAAACCAAATTGTAAATAATATACATAGTAAATAAATATAATATAGTAAGGAAATTATTATTATAAGTTACGAGTACATATAAGTTAAAAATAAACTATTTAGGTATCTTATCTCTATCTCTTATCTTATCTTATCTACGACCAGACGCAGATTGCACTGATCGCTAAAAAAACAGAGTAAACAGTTACGTACAAAATGTTAGCCTAAAAATGTCTCCGATCTCCATGTCGGACGAAAATCAGGCGGGACAAACCATAAAAAAAAAATCATTTGATCCGTGGCAGGAATTGAACCCTTAACCTATCAGCTATTCGCCCCACTGCACCACGGAGGTCGTATTTTAGCGTGTCCAGATTTAGCACGCCTAACTGTACACCTTTTAGTAAAAAAAAGTAGGCGCCTAAATACATACGCCATTGACAATGCAGTTCAATTTAATACTTATGCCCTATACAGCAAAACGCACTATTTCAAGACAAAGAAAGTTCACCACACACTTGCTCCTTCAAATCGGTTAGTGACGTAATCCCCCGAATCGCTAACGGTCGCAACAGGTGGAACCGCACCTGCCAACGGTCGCTTCCGACATTACGTTAGATAGGAAGGATCTCTACGTTTTTAGAGAGGACATTACTATTATAAAAGAATGGGTCTTTTGATGGCGTTTATTGCATGGAATATGTACCGTTTTTATGACTTCAAAAAGGGAGAGGTAATCAAGTTAGAGCTATCTACAGATCGTTTGCGGTCTTATAAAACGGTCTTTAGATGATTCAACTGTTTCTTCTGTATTTTGGTCATGTAAGTAGTTGTACGGTGCTGAGACATGGACGCTCACGAAGGAGACTGTGCACAGTGTGCACAGGATTAGAGTCGCACAGAGAGCCATGGAGCGCGCCATGATCGTCATCACACTATTAGACCGAGTCCCCAATACCGAAATTCGCAAGCGGACTAAAGTTCAAGACGTTAGCAAGCGTATATTGCGACTCAAATGGAGTTGGGCAGGACATGTAGTCAGGCGTGGTGATGACAGGTGGAGCAGGGGGCTGACTGAGTGATGGCCCTGAGATGAAACCAGGAACGCAGGTCATCCGCTGGCAAGATGGGTCGCGACATTATAAAAATCGCAGGTCATATGTGTGTTAGAACAGCGCAGGATAGAGGTGAATGGCGACAACGAAGAGAGGCCCAGCAGTGGGATGAGAAGGGCTGACGATGATGATGATGATGCATTGATTAAACAATTTAGTTGCAAAATATTTTTATCAATACTGGACAACAAAACGCCTATTTTTAAAATATTTTTATTTTAATAAAAATAACTTTTTACAGCGAGAGACTGAAATATTGGGAAAAACTCCCAAAACACATTTGCAGAGCCTGTCAGGAATAAGCTTCCAGAAAACGTTTTATTTCTCTCGCTCTCTTGTTTTCTAATTATATATTTTAAAACAGGTGTTTTATATTCCACCTTACTTTAACCATCAAAATTAAAAGTCGTTAAACCATGTCAGTGGCCTCCGCTGTCCTAAAAAGTCTGACATCTGTGTAGAGCACTATCTTCTAAGAATTTTTTTACTCTAATTAAAACCTTAGTAGAAGTACTTGCACCAATGATCTGAATGCAGTAACCACAAGGGTCGCGACTCGCGACTCGAGACAGGTGGTGTGCGCACGCGCCGACCGTTAGCAGTAGAAAGTGCGCGACCGCGCCGGCACGCGAGTATTGTAACCATCATTTTAGATCTGAGAAAAGAAGAAAAACATTGTATATTATTCAATTGCATGTTACTGTTTTTGGTACAAAAACTTCTTACCAGTTTCTATGCATGCTCTGTTTCCGTCCGAGCTATCCGACTATGACACGCCTTGCCGGTCTCCATTAGACAATCCCCCTCACCTTCCGTATTTCAAACTAGAGTCAAAAACTTTTATCTCCATGAAGAGTCGTGATTAATCATTCATTTGATCTTTTTATATGTATGTAAGTACTTATTCATTTATTTTATATATGGTATTTATTTGTTTACAATTATTTATGTACCTAATATGTATTATATTTAAGGTTAAGTAATTTTCCTTTTTCTATTATTAAGTACATAATATTCTTTTTACACATCGGACAATCTTCCATTATGCAATGACCCTCTCCATCCAAAGGTTGGCTTTGTTAAGCAATAAGACCGCCTATTATGCTTAATTTTTCTTAACGTTTATGTCTAGATTGTAAAATTTAATAAAGAATTTTTATTCATTAATTCTTATTTATTTGAATCTAGTAGAATGTAACTCGTATTTAGTATGATATTACACATTGAGTGGTTCAAATAAAAGTTTTGAAAGAAGATTACATCGGGATGGTCAAGTTGAATTTATTATCATCATCATATCAGCCATAGAACGTCCACTGCTGTAAAAAGGCATTCCCCATCGATTGCCCGAGCGACCGATATTGTGCGACCTTCACCTAATCACTTCCAGCAATGTTTATCAGGTTGTATTTTCATCTAGTGGAGGGGGTGTTACGTTTCACTTTCCAGTGCATACCTCATGTTATAGCTTTTTATATTTATAAAAAATAATTTGTTTAGTTTGAAACGTGGTCACACTACAACCTTACCAAACATATTCATGGTGATTAATGTATAAGGAAATTTGACGGCTGCTGTTGTTTTATCTACTTAACTGCACGCCTCCAGTTTTTGTGTTTCGAATGTGGAGCAGTTGCTAATGTTAGAACCATTACAATGAGGTACCTACATGCTTCTAGCAAATGAATTCTTAATTACTTACGCCCTTTCTGATTGGTTGAAGTGGCATGTTTTGCCTATTCCTCGTTTATCAATGTAGCACCTGGCCAAAAAATGCTTTTGTCCGTCCGTCAGTCTGTCTGTCTGACTGTTCTCGCCTACAGGTCGCATTTTTTAACTGATTTAGACGAAAATTGGCACACATATTGCATGATTTATTTTAATTTTTTTGTCGATCGCGATTTTTCATTATGGGGGAAAATAGGGGGGGGGGGAAGGAAGTTTACTGTAGCGTTATTTATATATGGATTTCAATCAAATTTGAGAGGCACACTAAGGACTTCACTGTACACAAGATGTTGGGAAAAAAAATCCTAAAGGGGGAGTGGAGGGGGTAATAGGGGGAAGTTTTGCAACATGTACATCATTTTGTTCACTTAAGTTAGAGTTAGATACATGTACCCTATTAGAGCATAGCAACATTATGAGGTAGGTATCTAAGTAAGGCACCTACCTATCTAGTTTAAAACAAATTTATCAAAATCACAGATACTAAAAGTCTATAGCAGTTTTTTAGTCGTTTGGGAGTTGACATAGTTTTAGAATTTTTATTCTATACTAACAAAATATGGATGTAATATCTGAGTAATCATTATTATTATTATAAGCCTGTTGTGCCCCACTGCAGGGCAAAGCCCTCCCTCTTTCCACTCGTATCTTTTGTTCGCAAGTAAGGGGCAATCCTTGAGGTAGAAGTTTAGCTTATCCTGCCACCTTCGAATTGAATACTATGATACTATTCAACCATCCTTCCAAATTTAAAAAAGAGTCATGCGATTATCTGAATAAATTAATTATATCTTAATGTGTTAATTGTTTTAATATAATTCATCTAATATATTTTTGTACGGGTCTGTAAAATGCTTTGGGTTGCTTCATGTAAAGAATTGGTTTATCTGCCTAACTTGGCAACTGCGCTGCCGGGCCCGCAGATATTTTGACTCCATCTTTTGTAATTTGCGGAGTTGCTTGTGAATCGATGAGGTCGCATCAGTATCGTATTTTATTTGATTTCTTGTTAAAACTAAAAAAAACTGATATAAACTCAATTCTTTCATATATTTTCCAAACAGATGCTATTAGCTATAATTGTCTAATCCTAATCTATACTTGTATAACCCCTAGTTTTGTATGCGGGTATGGGATATCCGCAATTACATATCGGAAAGGAAGTGAAGGCGGTTGGACCAACGGACGAAACTCCTTTGTTTTCCGAAGTCACCTGTTTACGCATTCGCATGACTTTTTATATTTAATTACCTCGCTGTTATTTTATATAGATTATAAATAGAAAATTATTTGTATTGTTAAAGTTCAGCTGTCTAACATCATACGACCAAGACTAGTAACTAAATATAGTGGAATCAAAGTGTCTATCTGAATAAGAAATGATGACCTGTACCGGGACCTCAACATAGAGGTCGTCAACAAAATTACAAAAAAATATGCAGAAGCTCATGAGTATAGACTTCATCACCATGTGACCATGTGGACACCATGTAGATTTATCAAATGAAAACCTGTTGTCATTTTTATGATTGGAAATAACCCTTTACAACCGGCTTGAAACGAGCGTGAGTTTCATTTTAAAAAAAAATTGGCGCCAAACCGTTAACTTTTCGCGAACGCAAGCGGCGTCGATCGAACGTGAGTGAAGTTTACGCGCGCTAAAAAAATCAAGAGCGCGGTGCGTGACGTCAGTCACCCGCTAACCGCGTTTTGAGATGGCTGCGTTTTTAGACCCTCGCCGCTCCGCGGGTAAGTTATTATTTTGAATAGTAATTGTAAACTTTTTAATGGTGTTTTATACTTATTTTCAAATAAAAACATGGTTGTGTACATAGGCATTCTTAATTTTGTGATATCTGTTTGGGTTTACGTACAATCTAGTCGTGAAAATTGACTGTTACGATCGTATGCTGCCGGTCGTAGGCCCGAAATGCTATGCAGTACTAGGCACTGTTTTGGGACCACGGTTTTTATGTTGTTTTATTAACTAATAGTGTTTTTTTATGTCATTTTAGGAAGAAATTTAAACGAAGACCAAGTTCTACATGTCCTGAGAGATGGTAACTTTTCCGACCTCGACGATTTCGAAGATGACGACGACGAAATCCAACCCAGTATCCTTGAAGACCTTGGCTTGGTGGATGTACTAGATGAACCGGAGCCTTCACCACCTTCTGCACCAGAATCATTACCAGCTTCTACGGCACGTACGGGACCAGCTCCGGAACGTCGGTCTTCGCGTCCACCTTCGCGAAAAAGGGTATGGCGTCAGGTATTATTTGAGGATTGCAGCCACAACTATCCGTCTCTTCCGGTGAAGCCAGTGAGAGCCCCAATGGATTATTTCACCGACTATTTCGACAGACAATTTTTTGAAGAAGTGGCCCGATGCACAAACATCTATCATCTCAGACATACGGGCGTAGAATTAAAAATTACGTCTGTCGAAGTCGCTAGGTTATTCTCGATACACATAATCATTGGGTGCATTCCATATCCCCGGATTCCGATGTACTGGAGAGGTGGACTCAAGCTTCAGTTAATAACGGACCAAATGTCTCGTGTTAGGTTCTTAACAGCCCGCAATGCACTGCACGTCGTGGATTCTGAAGAAGCCCCGCCGACGGACAAAGACAACCCTCTGTGGAAAGTTCAACCTATGATAGACACAGTAAAAGCTGCGTGCAATAAACTTGAGAGAGTGCCCGGCTTTTACTCAATAGATGAACAGATGGTGCCGTTTACTGGCAGGTGCGTTCTTCGACAGGTGGTCAGGAACAAACCTAGGCCAGTAGGGCTAAAAAATTTCGTTTTGACAACCAGTGAAGGATTGATGCTGGACTTCGATATTTACAGAGGAGCTAAGACTATGTTCGGTGATACTACGCTTGGGCTTGGACAAAAAACAATATAGGCTTGTTAGCGACAAGCCATCAGAAACGAAGCGCTTCGATGGATACGACCACATGCCGGTATTTGATGAAATTAAAGCCCCTAGAACGTGTCGGTATGAAAACTGCGTAAGCCGCAGCAAAATACGATGTGAAAAGTGCGACGTTTATTTGTGTGTCGCTCGTGGTAAAGACTGCTTCAAGTCATATCCTACCAAAGGGTAATTGTTCCTGATTAGCTTTAAAAGCTGACTTTTTAATATTTAATTTTAGAAGATTGTTAGTTTTTTTAAGATTTAAATAAATATGCCAAAGGTGTTGATTTTATGTTAAACTTAAGGGTAATTCTTATAAAGACTGATTAAAAAGATACTCGTAAATAAATAAAGAGGCTGATTTTGTAAAAAGTTGTGTTATTTTACTTGAAACTTCCGAAATAACTGGCGAAATCTAGTAACCCTCACGTACGTGAGTATGTAGCGTACGACCTGAGACTCACGATCGTGCGGGTAGGTTTCTAGGTTACCTATAAACCTAGGATTTTTTTAACTGGTTTTTTTTTGCTCTTTAGACCTATAAGATTACAACTAAAAAGCTTTTATTATAAAAATCGGGAAAAAAGGTATCCGGTTGTAAAGGGATAATAGGTTGGGGAAAAAGTCTTTTCGCATTATAGTATGTATGAACTTATAATAAAATCTCTTTGGCTATACTATTTGTATCTGACTGGTTTTGGTATCATTCAAAGTTTAAATTTTAAAGAAGATAATTCCAAATTCAAATTAGGAAAATGTGTGATTTTTATTTGTTTTTCGCACTGTAAACATGAGTGAATCTAATGAAGAAATTCGATACATTTTAAAATTTTACTAAAAAAAAGGTAAAAATGCAACGCAAGCCGGAAAAAAAATTTGCGATGTTTATGGACCTAGTGCAGTGTCTGTGAGAGTAGCACAAATTTGGTTTAAGCGTTTTCAATCCGGAAATTTTGATGTCAAAGATGCACGTCGCTCTGGTCGCCTTATTACGGATAAAATTGATGCCATTTTTGAAAAGTGGAGTTAGATCGGCATATCAGTAGTTACGACGTAGCTAAAAAACTGGGAATTGACCACAAAACAGTTTTGGCGCATTTGGAAAAACTGGCTACACAAAAAAGCTCGATATTTGGATACCCCACGAGCTCACTGAAAGAAACCTAATGAACCGTGTACTCATTTGTGATTCTTTATTACGACGTAATGAAACCGAACCATTTTTGAAGAAGCTGATAACTGGTGATGAAAAGTGGATCACGTACGACAAGAACGTGCGAAAAAGGTCATGGTCAAAGGCCGGTCAGGCTTCACAGACTGTGGCGAAACCCAGGTTAACTCGCAACAAGGTGATGCTGTGTGTGTGGTGGGATTGGAAGGGCATTATTCATTATGAGCTGCTACCACCAGGCAGGACCATCGATTCTGAACTCTACTACGAACAACTGATAAGATTAAAGCAAGAAGTTGAGAGAAAGCGGCCGGAATTAATCAACAGAAGGGGTGTGGTTTTTCATCATGATAACGCTAGACCTCACATATCTTTAGCCACTCAGCAAAAATTAAGAGAGTTTGGCTGGGAGGTGTTAATGCATCCGCCGTATAGTCCTGGCCCTGCACCTTCAGATTTCCACCTGTTTCGGTCTCTTCAGAATTCTTTAGGCAGTGTCAGGTTAACATCACGAGAGGACTGCCAAAACCACTTGTCGCGGTATTTTTATCAGAAGCCCCAAAATTTCTATAGCAATGGGATTATGTCGCTACTTACAAGATGGCAAAAAGTTATCGAACAAAATGGTACCTACATACTTTAGTTAAATGTAAATAAACAATATTAAAAAATGTTTTGAATTTTCTTAAAAAATGTGAAGAAACTTTTTCCCCAACCTAATATTTTCTGAAGTTATTTTAGCGTAGCTGGGTGTCAATGGATGAGACTCGCAAGGGACCGGAAAGAATGACGTAATAAAGAGGAGGCCTATACCCAACAGTGGGTGCAGATGGGCTGAGATGATGATGATGATTTTAGATTTAGAAAGGCACATTAGCAAGTGACCAGTAAGGTGCTTCACAATAAAAACTAATTAAAACTGAAGCACGATCTCTTTATGACTTAAACACGGCGTAACTATTTTTTCCGTCGCCGCTCGTGCCAGGACCACGAAATTTCCGTTCGTCACTCTCCGTTGGGTGATCTTTGCTTTGGGTTCCTTCATTGTGATTCCAACGGCCAAAGTTTTACTGAAAAGTACGCGTATATAGGGTGTTTGATATACGCATAAAAATGAAAGGGGTTATTTTGATGAGCATAATAAACAAAATTGTGAAATGTTTACCATAGAAATGTGAAATTTATTTTGGCTTGTAAAAACAAACGCTTTATTAAACTTATGTTGGGCTTAGTATTTTATTTTTATAGTATTATCCGAACACATACGGAGAATTCCAAGATTCTCGTATCAAGAGGAAGGTTGCGGGTTCAAGTCTCGTTTAGGCTTGAAATTTTTGAGATGGTTTCAAAAATCTTATGTTGTGCTATTGCATAATGTTTGTCATCGAACCACAGATACTGTATTGGTGACATTCGAGATATCTCTTGTTGACCATTTCTAACCCAAAACCCGCAGCCATTTCTAAAAGAGATATCAATTCGGCCTTTATTTTTGGATGTCGATTGCAAGAGTAGCCAGTAAGTTTTGTATCGAGTTAATCACCTAAAATTAGTCAATTTTCTTTAAAATTTGATAATATAACTAGTAATTTTTTTTTTTGAGAAGTCTTTTTTTATTTTTTGACAAACCGTCACTTGAATATCGTCAGTATATTACCAAACACCCTGTATAAAAGTACAACCAACTTGCTGGCTGTCTCATAATATTATGTATGCTATTTTATTAAACAGCTACAATCTTTGGAAATTCGACTTTTAAAGGTAGTATAAGTAATAAGGAGCCTAAAGCGGAAGTTGATAACAAAACACTAAACTGGAAACTAGGGTTTTACCCTAAACACTAATTTTAACTAATTATCTGTTAAGTCTAATTTACCCTTTACCAAGAGTGTCTATTAAGCGCCCCACTTGAAATGAAATCATTTATGCTCTAAGAACTTAAAACAGCTAAGCTTCAAAGTCAAAAATGTATTAAGGTATGTTTATGTCAATTTTAATGTGCATTTTGTGTTCGTTTATAAATGAAATTGCTTGTAATAATAGCCGATAACTACTAAAGAAGCACGTACTAATGTAAATTGTGTTGACGAGCCTAATAAATAAATATAAATTATTTTAATAAAACCGAACCTAACCTGGTACTTACATAACTTATTTTTCCCCTGAGAGCTCTGAGATGACGATGGCTATCTAGCCCCAAATTAAGTTAACCTTGTACTAATGTGTCAACCAGAAAACTGATACAATACTTATATACCTTTTTTATATGATACATAGGTACTTATAATAAAGAACAATATCCAGATCTTATATTACTTCTATAGACGAAGTGGCCTGTCCGCACGTAGTTTGTGTGGGTGGGGATTCACTGTAGGGTTGAAGCAAAGCCAACCGAGCGAGACAAGGACAACACTATCCTCTTTTGACATCTGTATACAGGGTGTTTTGTAATCAAAACAAAAAAAAAGTATCTCAAAACATAAAAAAAGACTTCTCGAACAAAAAAACTAATAGTTATAATACAAAATTATAAAGAAAATCGACTAAGTTTAGGTGATTAATTCAATATAAAACTTAACTCTTGCAATTTGAGTTAGTGACACCGATCGCTTGTACTAGTGGACCAAGAAAGAACTAGCGAATGTAAAGGCACCGGTAGGGATATATTTACCTTGTACCTACCTACTAGAATTAGATACTAGATTAGAATTGTAGATCTAGGCAGGCACGTATTTTTGATACCTCTTTCGGAAATGGATGCGGGTTTTGGGTTCGAAAGGGACAACAAGAAATATCTCGAGACTTCACCAACACAGTAGTATCACAGTAGTATTGTGGTTAGATGGCAAGCATTATGCAATAGCACAATAAAAGTTTAATAAAGTGTTTGTTTTAACATGCCAAAATAAATTTCACATTTCACAAATTTATTATGCTCAACAAAATAACCCCTTTCATTTTTGTGCGTATATTACCAAACACCCTATATTGTTCACTATTAGTTTAGCAATAATAATAATTGTAATAATTCGAATGTTCAAAATCGTACAACTACGAGTAAGCTTGCTCCATCCTAAGGTAACAAAAAAAATTGTATTACTTTTCTTAATGGACTTCACTTCTACGTACTAAATAGTTAGTATTCTTTGAAGCTGTCCGATGCACGTAAGCACCTAGACAAATTTAAAACTTATTTTGTTCTTTACCAACCTAATAATCAGAACCCACTGCTCTTCGAAGGGTTTATTCAAAACCTAAAAAAACACAAAAAGCAAGGTGCATTAGACCGAGGTAAATCCGAACACGCGACACCGTGACGGGCGAGTGACGGGTGCGACACGACTCCGGTAAACCATCACCACAAAAACTAGTAAAAAATAGAGATTCCAAGGTAAGTAGATCAGTACGCCGTTGTTATGAAGTTCCATAATGATCTATGAAATTGAAGGGTTTTTTGTTAATCTGGCAGTTTTGTTGACTCCCATTAGTATTGATGCTCGCTACTGAGTTGGTAAAATAGCTGTTGGACTAAGAAATATGAGAACAGTGAAAGCTTTAAATGACAGGGAGGAAAATTTTGATAGGGCAGCGCCGGAAATTCGAATACCTATGTTCTTGCCGTAAAAATGGCCAGGTTAACACTTTTTTTCGTTTTTTCGACTCTCTTACTGACAAGGTGCCACTGAAGTTAGTGTCCAAAAAGACTTACAAATCGTCGAATCTCCCATAATACAAGATTATCCATCTCAACCAATGTTTAGATAGATAATATCTTTATTGCACACCATTAAAAAATAAATAGATAAAATAGAATACACAATTATCGGCCTTCCTTCCAGGCACCCATAAGATGGACAATACCTATGAGAACAAATGAGGACGGCGTATGTAATAACTACAGAATATTTAAAATTATCGTCATAAGCTTACATTCAATATGTTATATGTTTTTCTATATATTATAAGTATGTATTTGCAAAAAAAAAGTACATAAGTATTTTATCAGTTATTTGGTTCCTATAGTACAAGCTCTGCTTAGTTTGGGGTTAGATAGCGCTGTGTGAAATGTCCAGCAATATTTATTTATTGTATTTATAATAGTAAGACATGAAAATATAAAAATATATTTTACTATAGAAACACCTGTATCTTAAACATATCTTTTACAAAATTAGAATTCATTAATTGCAGCAAAAAACTACAATTCTTATCGAACCAACCAATAGGAATATCAATACACCTTATGTTACATCGACCATGTGTTGCCCATATGCTTATAATGATACATAAGTACAAATCCTGTAATTTTACTTATAACACCTTTTGTGCGTTTTTTGCTTCTACCCTTTCGAAGAATGGTAGCGAACGCATCAATTAGATTCCTTTGTACGGATATGGAGTAGATTAGTAAGGTTTTATTGTAGGGATTACTGGCAATGGGTGTAAAAAAATACAATAATTTGGATCATTATTTATACGTAGGTACTTTATATGTATGTATTTTACTACTGCCTCTTTTTTCGTGTTTTGTCTGTGCTTTACTTTACTTACCATAAGTTACCCATAGTGTTTTATTTTTATAGTGTTATCCGAACACTTACGGGTTCAATTCATCATTCAAAGGTCAAAAACTGTATAAGTTTTCCTGTAGATGGAGCTAACGGCACTTTGAGTAGTAATCTGAATCATCTCACTAATTTTGACCCTGACATGACAAGAGCCTGTAGCATAATTGGCAGTGCAGCCTCATATTGACGATTCATTAATGAACCCACGCAAATAACCCTGACATCTGCTAAATGTTTAGACAATATATTCTTGAATTGCGATTACTCAGATGATAAATTAATTGACAATCTACGTTCAGACCACAGGGGACAGTCAGTAGTCATTTATGGTCCTAAGAGTGTGATTGAAAATATAATAATCACTAGGCCAATTACACAAAAACGCATTGAGTCATTCCAAAATTATGTTAAGGATAAATTAGATAATATGACATTTGACGATAATAATCCAAATAAATTATTTGATGCATTGTTTAATACTGTTTGTACCGAATTTAATTTAATATTTGAGAACACTGAGGTAAAAATAAATATGAAACCTAAATTTGCTGACTGGGCTACCAAGGGTATAATTATAAGCAGGAAGACCCTCTACGGGCTATATGCAAGAAAGAAATACACTCTTGATACTACTTTTTTAGATCACGTTAAGAGTTATTCAAATATGTTTAAAAGAGTTTGCAGACATGCTAAGTCATTGTTTATTAAAGAAAGAATATCTAAATCAGATAATAAAATAAAAACCACATGGGATATTATTAAAAAAGAAACTGGTAAGATTGAAACTAAAAAATATTTAGAAAGTCTTAGAGTTAACAATAAGGTAATGCATGACAAACTGGACATAGCTAACAGTTTCGAAAAGTTTTTTATAGATATACCAATCCAGCTTACGAAAAATTTAAACAGATCTTTATTAGAAAGCAAATCTTTTTTAAGAGATAATGTGCCAGCATCGCCTTCACTCTTCACTTTTCATTACGAAACATCACAAACTGTTATTAAAGCATTCAAGACCATAAAAGTAAAAAAAACAGAAGATCTGTGGGGGCTATCAGTTAAGGTGCTAAGCGGTGTTATATATCAAATAGCTCCTTTTCTAGCCATTGTTTTTAACTCGTGCATTGACAAAGGCATATTCCCTAGTCTTATGAAACAAAGTAAAGTCATACCTCTTTTTAAATCGGGCTGCAAAGAAGATCCATCAAATTATAGGCCTATATCTATTTTGCCGGCTTTGAGCAAAATATTTGAGAAAATGATCCTTAGTCAACTGCTGGTTCACTTTAACTTAAACAAATTGCTTCACGAACGCCAGTTTGGCTTTACAAAAGGACTATCTACTCTCGATGCTGGGACTACCTTACTTTCTTACGTACTTAGGGCATTGGACGAGTCACATGACGCTTTAGGGATATTTTGCGACCTATCTAAAGCGTTTGATTGCGTTCATCATGCCACCCTTGTTATGAAACTCAAACACTTTGGTGTAACGGATAAAGCCTTAAGCCCAATCACATCCTATCTTTCAAATAGAAGCCAAAGGGTTGCAGTCTCAAATGTGAAATCTTCGGGTGCAATAGTAGAGCTGGGGGTTCCACAGGGATCTATACTGGGTCCTTTCTTGTTCCTAGTATATATTAATGACTTGCCCTGTATGATACAAAAGCAAACGAAAGGCGAAGTTGTATTGTTTGCTGATGATACATCCTTACTTTTTAAAACTAAAAGAGGGATCTCGGACATAGGCAAAGTCAATAATGTTCTAGCCATGATTTCAAAATGGTTTTCTGTAAATAATCTGGTGCTGAATCCTACAAAAACAAATTTTATTAAGTTTACTCTGCCTAATGTATATCATGTACCAATAAAGATAAAATTAATGGATGATACAATTGAACCTGTGGATTCCACAAAATTTTTGGGAATCATATTAGATAGTAAGCTACAGTGGGGACCTCATATTGCTAAACTAGGAGATAAGCTGAGTTCAGCAGTTTATTCAATTCGAGAGGTTAGAAAACTGACGGATGTATCTACTGCTAGACTTGTATATTTTGCGTATTTTCATAGCCTTATGAGCAACGGAATTTTATTATGGGGTGCTGGTGCTAACAGTAATGCAATCTTCATCCTCCAGAAACGGGCCATTCGGGCTATATATAATCTAAAATATAGAGATTCCCTCAAAGAGGTTTTTAAAAATATTAATATAATAACCCTACCTTCGTTGTATATTTATGAGAGCATAATGTACACTCGCAAAAATATCACACTTTATAAAAAGCGTTGTGATGAGCACAGTTACAACACACGTAATAAGGACAAATTAATAAACACTACCTTTAGATTACAAAAATCTAACAAAAGCTTTGTTGGCCATGCGGTGCGGTTTTATAATAAATTACCCAAACATGTCATAGAATTGAATGAAAATGCATTCAAGAAATACATAAAAAATCACTTTATGAAAAAAGCATATTATAACATCAATGACTTTCTCTTAGACTCAGAAATTTGGAATTAATAGTTTTAGTTTTGACAAAGCCCTGTACAGCTGCAAAATTTGTATTTTATTGGACAAGGCCTTTTTACAGCCGCTCTAATTTTAATTATTTTTTAAGGTTTTTTTTATATTTATAATAGTTGACAAAGCCCCTATACAGCAGCATCTTTCACTTTTTGTTTTTATGTTTGCATTTATTTGTAACATGACGTAATTAAGCGTTCCTAGGGATCCTAAAGTTTGAATAAATAAATGAATGAATGAATGAATGAGTTGTGGCGGAGTCGGCGAATGGGTTCGATTCCCACTGCGGAACAAATGTTTGCATAATCTATAGATATTTATTCCGGGTCTGGATGTTTTTCTATATGTTATAAATATGTATTTACCAAAAAAATATATCAGTTATCTGGTTCCCATAGTACAAGCTCTGCTTAGTTGGGGCTAGATAGTGATGTGTGAAATGTCCAGCAATATTAGGTTGATAATATTATTAGGAGAAAATCGCGTTTTGAAGTTCCGTCTAGGCTTAAAGGTTTTTGAGATGGTAAAACTCTTATTAGGGCTCGCTTTTGTACATGTCCATTTTGTACCCTGTTTTATTTGTAATCAATTTGTGTACGAGAAATTCTAAACAAGAATAAACAAGGTTTTAAAATCTTATGTTACCAAATTGAATTATATAAATAATGTCTGATTTTTACAACTAAAAATTTAAAATGATGATTCTGTTAATATTGCCTGTATAGATATTTAACGCAAATTTTAATTTGTTTGAACTATCTTAAAATCGTTTGTGTCTTTAGTTCAACTTTTACATTTCTTGTAAAGTTTTTTTTTAGTCTTGTTTATTCGTTCTTTTATAACAATTGTATTTTTTATTATTTGTGAGTTCGATAACATAAGTATAAAAACTAAAACCGATATCGTACCTGCTGCAATGCTAACCAGAAGTTAATTTAACAGGAAATTGTTTTTTCGCAAAAAATAATACCAAAACCACATTCAGTTGCTACCATTTCCTCTCACCATGAACCCCATTCACATTTCAATCGAATCTTTAAGCTTTTGATTTAAAGTCCATTAACGTTTATGTACAAAAAGCTTAGATTTTCTTAGAATGGATCGTGCAATGTATAATTATTAATCGTTATTCTCTTTACCGAAATGCAATCAAAGTTCTGCTTTCTTGCCATAAATCGTCAATTCGTGTGAATTCACCACGCCTTCTTAAACCGGCTAATAATTATTGTATTAATATACAACACCCTTTTGCCTATTTTCCCAAATGATTTACTGATTGACTAAATAAATTGTAAATGGTTACTCTTTTAATTGCTTCTGAATTTGCAGTAATCATAATTACTTTTTTAATTACTAGCCATCGTGAAACTTTTAAGTATACGAGTATAAGGTGTTTGATAAATTTTATAATATGCGCACAAAAATGAAAGGGGTTATTTTGATGAGCATAATAAATACATTTGTGAAATGTTTACCATGGAAATGTGTAATTTATTTTGGCATGTAAAAACAAACACAGATACTGTTTTGGTGACGTCTCGAGATATCTCTTTTTGTCCCTTTCTAACCCAATACCCGCAGCCATTTCCTAAACAAGTATCAAACGGCCTTTATTTTTGGATGTCGATTGCAAGAGTAGGCAGTAAGTTTTGTATCGAATTAATCACCTAAACTTATCGATTTTCTTTAAAATTTGGTAATATAACTAGTAGTTTTTTTCCCGAAAAGTCGCTTTTTATGTTTTGAGAAACCGTTACTTGAATATCATCAGTACCAAACACCCTGTATATGGGTTAGGTAGTAATGGCACAATTATGACTAAATAAGGACAAAAGGGGTGTGAGGGGGAGTTTTGACATAATAGTTACTCGTAATACCTATTACTATGTATCAAACATGTCATTCGTTTCAAGCGACCACTTTAATTTATCGAGCGAAGCGAGATCTCCAAATCAACTTGGGCAAATCGGCGTTGTATGTATGTATGTATTTATGTATGTATGTTTGTTTGTCCAAGGATAACTTTCGAGGCCTTTGATCCGATCATCGTGAAATTTGGTATATAGGTAGGTAGTGATAGCACAATTTTATTGCGACTCAATGAGCTAAAAATGTTGGGGGGCTGTTGAGATATTGGGGTTCAAGAGGGGTAAAAAAAAAACAAAATGGGACTATCCGGTCAAATGGCACGTCTAATAAAAGGTCTTTGATGGTTCATGTTGACCCCGTTTTTATTTTTAGTTTAAACCTTGTAGTTTTTAAGTTATTAGCCATAACATAAACTGAACTTTGACAAAATTCACAGGTTACATCAGAGATCCCACAGTGCTGAAATTTGGTATTCGTGTAGCTTTAGGCTTAAAACAAATACAAATAGTGTACAAATATAGGCAAAAGTCTGAAATCTAGAACAACTGCAATTTCTACCCCAAACAAACCAATTAACATGAACTCCCGTTACCTGTAATTTGAATGAAACTGTAGGTCAAGTTCGTTGGTTATACATTTCGTGGCACTATTTTGATAGTCAAAGATTACGAGTAATTTTTTTTTTGTTTTTATGGGAGACACGCGAGATCTCAGTTCGGGGCGAACCACTAGTACATTATTAATTATGACAAAGTATACCAAAGTTGATGTGTCTACCAGGGTACGATGTGTAATCAATGACTTCTACTAGAACCTAGGTAGTATCAAAATTATGGTAAAAATGCTTTAGAATTCACTGTTTATTTTAGTTTTGTAGTTACATAAATTCCATTTGACAACATTTGACCACCTCAAATATTCATTACAATAACACATTAATGGAACCACTAGGTGGAAAGATGAACTGATAAAGGTTGCTGGGAGCCGTTGGGTGCAGGCTGCACAAGATCGGTTGCTCGAGAAATCTATGGGGGAAGGTTGTTTAGCAGTGGACTATATGTCTAATATGATGGGATGGCTCAGCCAAGCATCAGCTTGAGTAGTGTAGAGCCGAGTAGTCTTTGCACACTGCATTTATAAAAAGGTAAGCTTGCTTATAATCGGTCGAAACTTGCTATGAAATAATATTATTGTGTATATACTCAAAACAAAATTGATTGATCTATCGTTTAAAATCGACCAATTATTTTGCATTAATGATTGATACGGAATCGAGCACTCAATCAAAGAAAGTCACCTGGGTCAGTGTAGCGTCAGTGTGTTAGACAGTTAACTAAGTTAGCTAAGTATAGTGATCGATTTCGTATGAAATAACTTTAATTATTGAAAGTCGCCTACGCTTACAAAACCGGACTAAATGTTCTTGTTATCGAACCATGCGATAATGATTTATTGGTTTACTTTGAAGACTCGAGCAAAGAGAGAGGTGACTGATAAAGTTGATGAGAGTAGCTATCAAGAACTCTTGACTGATAGGTACCTTCTGGACTTTAGTTATAATTGCTTTTAAGATACCTTAAATCCTAGTTAAATAGTTAAGATTGGTCACGCTTTTTGGACAAAGGCGTAAGTTAAAAAACAAGTGATCCCTATTATTCGAGTCGGCTCTATACCGCCGCCATAATATAAATCAATTAGGTACATCACAAATCAATCTTGTAAACTGTCTCAATTATTGTAACGGTCAGACCACCCAATTTAATAAATTAAGTACAACAACTAACTACATACTAGTACTTTCGACCGACTTCAAGCTTAGTTCGGTAATTAATAAACCGTTTTGAATTGTTAAAGTCTTCAATATCCTTAAAAATGGAAGATATAGGTTTTGGCAGTTTGGCAGCAGAACTGATTCCGTTACATCAATTGAATATTTTATAACAAAAAAATATAGGTATAGCTTTGTAAAAAATACAAAAGAAATAGGTGAATCATTTAAAGACCGAACGAAAACGATCAATAGATAGCTCAATTGCTCCAGATCACTACTAGGTGTAAGTGTTCCCGGGGCACTGGCTGCAGCTGCAATGGTCCCGCTGAATTGCAATGCTTATGCGTTGACCCAGACAAACGTCAGCTCTCGGATCTCACGTCGTTCCTTTGACCAGATTCACGGTTTGGGGCTATAAGATGTGTTTAAAAAAATATGAAACCTCGGATTGCCAAGGCCATTACCAAAATGGACAACTCGTCTAATTCTCTCAGTGCCAAAGTGTGGATTGCGGTATTATTTATTAAGCTATTGCATAGCTTCTATCGCGCCTTGAGCGTGGAGACCGAATCCAGAAATTCCGTAACGAAAATAACCTAACACCCCCCACTCCGACCGGCACAGTGGTGATACTTTTTAGTTTGGCCATCTATCGATGAATAGCAGAACATTTAATGACTTTTTGAAATATCACGCTTGTCTCTTTAGTTCAGCAACTCGCCTCTAGGTGGCATTGGTTGTATCGGCGTTACTGCGCATGCGTAATCCCCCTCGTATAGTATTTATAATTGCATAAGTTGATAAAAACAGCTATGCAATAGCTTTACCGCGGCAGTCTCCGAGTGCCACACGTCTTTTTTCATTTTCATGTTACTTATTCAACCTTTTTTGAACATTATTTATTGAAAGATAAAATAAATGCAGTATGCACTTAGAAAAATAAAATCAAAAATATTTGGTTGCCCGAAACTTGAATTTTAAATATCTATAACATCAATCATAAACTTGGTTATAACCCATAAGAATTAAAATTTTAATTCGATTAATAGTTTTCGTTCAAATAATGATGATTCATCAAAGCTTGCCGATATTCAATCAAAAAGAGCAACTTTTTGGATTGCTCCAATTATCAGTAATTACTATTTTTATCAAAATAAACGAATTTTGGCTCGTGTTCGTCGTAAAAGTATGATAAATGGTCATTTAAATACTTTGGTAAAATTGATCAAAATGCTTAAATTCTTGTTGAAATGACGGATAGAAATAATTATAACAACAATTATCATACCGGCTGAGTTGTTTTAAACGATTCACTATATCGGGCAAATAGAGAATTAAATGATGTTCGGGAAAAATCTGTTTCATAGGCCACTGCTCACTATTTCTGGATGGACCACATTCTATATGTATTGTTACGCCGAGGCTGTTAAACAATGAGTAATAATCGAACCTTCTCGAACGCTTTTGTCTTGCTGTGTTATTGTTGCTATTGTTTGTGGTTTCGCAGAATGGGGAGTGGCCATTGTGTCGAGGGACCGACCCTTTCCTGGAAGGATCGACATCGTTCTCAAACAATCGAAATGTGTGCGATATAAATAGGCCGGAGAGATGGCCGGTCAGTCAGTCTGAGTCAGTCTCGAGTCTGAGTCAGTTAGTGAGTGAGTCTCAGCGCGGCCCTGGAGGACTGACGTGGAGAAGGGTCTCGCGTGAACAGTAGTTGCTCGCGAGTCAGTCTGGATTTTGCTATACGTGCGAACGTTTTGGTGACTTTAAGTGATGCAACAGTGGTGTAATTAGTGTGTTGTGATGACGTGTGACCAAGTTCGTGTATTCATCGTTTAGTGTTGAATAAAAGTGTTATTTTGGTTAGATCGATTCCCATTATTTTATCCCGAACCCTCAGCTCGTAACAGTATCTTTAATAGTCTCATTAAATCATCATATCTCACCTCTTTCCTGAACTCACTAGGATTCTGCAATAAGGGTATTTGGAAAAATGATCACTATAGTACCACATCACATAGCGGGAATCGAATCCAAAACTCATTGCAATCGGCTATTTGACCTACTAAATATAGTCATAAGTCTAGATACTTTCTAGATAGTATTTTTATTTTATAGTGTTATCCGAACACATACGGAAACTTCCAAGATTTTCAAAATCATCACAAAAATTTCAAGCATAGACGGGACTTGAACCCGCCGACTTCCTCTTGACACGATGACAACTGTGCTACCAGGCAATTCACGTAAAGGTCGAAATTAGTGAGATGATTCAAATTACGACTAAAGTCCCGTTAGCTTCATCTACAGGAAAACTTATGCAGTTTTTATTAACCTGCTCAATGCCAAACTTTCTTTTCTAAATCTCAGTTTTTCCCACAACATTTTACTAGGTTTAACATTTCGCAATATACAGATTTCTAGACATTTCACAAGTAATAATTTTCTCTTATTATATACTAGAACAGGCTCGTTGACAGCGGGTGTATCGTAAACCACAGGCAACGATATTTTACAAACAGTATCAAAATTATTTCTCCATGTGGACGGGCGTGGCGGCCACAATATTGTTGGATCTCACCTGCCATTTGGCCAATGCGGCGTACTCCAAGTCACAGAAGATGCTCTAGTTTAGCTAATTACGCTGAGATAAGATATGCTCCACGTCCAATACAATGATCTCCAAATCAACTTGGGCAAATCGGCGTTGTATGTATGTAAGTATGTATGTATGTTTGTTTGTCCGAGGATAACTTTCGAAGCGTAAATCCGATCATCGTGAAATTTAATACGTAGTGATGGCATAATGTTGGTGTGACCAAATGAGCTGAAAATGTGTGGGGGTTCTTGAGATATTGGGGTTCAAGAGGGGTAAAAAAAATGAGACTATAAAGTCAAATGGGACGTCAAGTAAAAGGTCTTTATTAGTGCATTTCAATTCTGTTTTTATTTTTACTTTAATCCTTGCAGCTTTTGAGTTATTAGCCATAATATAAACAAAACTTTGACAAAATTCACAGGGTACACCAGTGACCCCACAATCCTTACATTTAGTGTTCTTGTAGCTTTAGTGACACAAATATAGGCAAAAGTCAGAAATCCAGAATAACTGCATTTTTGTACCCCAAAAAACTATAACCACTTTATATGAACTCATGTTACCTGTAATTTGAATGAAACTGTAGGTCAAGTTATTTGGTTATTTATTTCGTTGCAGTATCTTGATCGTCAAAAGATTACAAATTTTTTTTTTTTTGTTTTTATGGGAGACTCGCGAGATCTCAGTTCGGGGCGAACCACTAGTTAAAACACAAAAGATTAGATATTTTTGACTCTGATATTCACTTGTGCCCTTTAACCATATTCACGATTGAACTTTATTCACGAACCTCTTGTAATAGTGGCACTTACTAGATTTTACTTTATGATCTTGAAGTTAAGTTAACAAGATAAGTTGCGTTGCAAGCAATACAGCCGAAACGTCGGAATTATATACAAAAAGATTAAATATGCGATAAGTGCTCATTTAATAATAATTATTACATATAATAGTGATCACAGAAGAAAAATGCTCTTATCGTGACTTTCAATGCATGGAAGCCCTCAACTGAAAGTGACACTCAGCTTACCGAGTGGTGTCTGAGTGGAATATTGCTTAATATAATGTATCATGTGAAAATGACTAATAGTGTCCAAAGTATAAACAATTTGACACTTTTAAAGAGAAATGAGTCGTTATCAGTTACCGTTGGATATAGACACCAGCCATAAACAGCACTTCCAACGATATAAAAAGAAAGAAACACACATTTTTTTCTTCCACCACCCAAGGTAGTAAACTAAAAAAGTCTACAATAACGTAATATACTTTTACAGGAAGCAAAGAAGGTACAATAATGAATGCGTTACTCTCCGTCTGCTTGTAAACGTTTAGCTTATGACTTGTGGCACGCAACAGGCCCGCAGGCAGACAACACCTGAGCTGATCTATAGCCACAACGGTATTGCGGGCCAAATTGTTACTTGCAATAATGTTTTAGTTTAAATAGCTGCCTAGTTGTAATACCTTCTATTCACCTGCAGACTGTTCCATTTTTAACCTCTTACGCAAAAAGAGGAGTGGTATAAGATGACTAATACACAAAGGTTATCTGGAAGAGAATGCTCTTTAGCATTAAGTTCACCTTTTACTAGTTTTATAAGTGCAATAAAATATTTTCAATACCCGACCAAGACGCAGGAGGTTGCGGGTTTGATTCCCGCTGCGGAACAAATGTTTGCATGATCTACAGACATTTGATCCGGGTTTGGATGTTTTTCTATAAATTATATTAAAAGTAAAACAAAGTATTTAAGTATTCTATCACTTATCTGGTTCCCATAGTACAAGTTCTACTTAGTTAGGGGCTACATAGCGGTGTGTGAAATGTTCAGTAATATTTATTCATTTATTTATTATTATAAGTTTCACGCCTATGTCTGTCTGTATGTCTGTCTGTGGTATCGTAGTCCCCAAACGGATGTACCGATTCACACGCGGTTTTTTTAATGGAAGGCTGGTTTATTTAGGATTGTTCTTAGCTATGTTTTAACCCCCCATGGAAAAAAGGAGGTTGGTGTTGTGGTACTAGTAGTTCCTGAAACCTATATAACTACAAGCGATGTCAGACTGAAGACGGGTCTGCAGGAGCTCATCGAATCCTCATCCGCTAACACCACAACATCCACGGGCATCTTGGAAAGCTGCATCCATCAACCCAGTCCTGCTCCGTTACTTCAAGGCGCTAGGATGGCTGGGGTCACGTTAGAAGGGGGGCAATGCACAATACACTCCAATGCAGGACGTCAGTGCAGATCGTATCCCCCCCCCCCCCCACCCCTAGAATTAGAATACGAATCATAGTGTGTGGTGACTGTATATTATTATGATAGTTAGTAGCTGATATGCGATAAGTTTTCAACTACGCATACTTACTTTTTATAATATTCATGCTTCAATTCAAACCGTCTGTTCAAGTACCTGGTAGTAAAAAACAGTAATAAATAGTCGCTGAATTAAGCTCCCAGCTATTACGGTAAACCGCCATTTCGTCTGACGATACGATTTTTTTATTATTCACAATGAATAGTTATTACACAGATGAAAGATATTTGCCGGTTGCGCACGCGCCGCGAGTTAGAATTATTTTGGAATGCATGTGCCTGATGCTATCTTGAAGAAAGTTTGGTGTTATTCAATTTATTGGAAGATGTTATTAGATTGTTTCTATGATATCACCTAAATTATTTTGATTAAAGTGTTGATAAATTAAATTAATTCATGGTTTTGGTTAGGATTTATAAATCTTCACAGAAACGTGGGCGTTTTGCTAAAATATATCGATAATTAGCCCGGCTTGCACAGCGATCCTTGAAAGTATTTAGCGACTAAATAAATATATTCAAAGTTAGCGTATCGTCATTTGACAACTCTCAATATTATTTAGCCACTAAATATGTTTAGGCATCGTTGCGTAAATCACGCTTAGATTTTGTTTTTGAATGTATTGATAAGTTAAGACGACATGTAAAAAAAATTGTGCCGCTATGTAACTGTCGTATTCAATAACGAAAAATGGTACTGATTTCATATTTAAGCAATATTTACTTGAAGATTTAAACTACATAAATGAAAGGTAGAAACGCAATTGGTGAAACTTTTCTCGATACAATTATTTGTCAAATTCGGCTCTTCTAAAACACTAATATCATTCATTCTCCGACTCCAGAAAAGTTTTAAAGTATTTTTTACACAGTTAAGTAGGTAATTATAATACCTAAATTAATGGAAAAGCATTTTTTTTTCATTTATTGGTTCTCATGCAATTCGAGATTTTATCTTTTGTCGCTTACGTCATTTACTTCTGTGAAAATGCGGGGCAGCTATGATATTAGGTTTTTACCTATGAAATTGCCGTTTTGTATGGAATAAGTGAAAGTACGTATTTTTTTAAACTTTTTTATTTCTGTTATTCAAAGTAATCACCCATGCAATTGACGCATCTTTGCCAACGCATTGGCAGTTTATTGATGCCCTTCTTGTAAAAATGAGCTGGACGGGAGGCAACAAACTCTTCAAAGGCATGGTACTGCCTCTCGGGAATTGAATTTTTTTACAAAGTTTTTTTTAAAAAGTTGTCTAAATTTTGGAAAAGTAGTAGTCGGTAGGTGCAAGGTCTGGTGAGTATGGCGGATGAGGGAGAGCTTCCAACCCCAGCTCTTGCAGCTTGGAGACTGTCTGTTGTGCAGTATTTAAAAAGCTGTGGTGAATCACACCCGCATTAGACCACCAAACAGTGACCATCACCTTTTTAGGGGTCATTCTCGGTTTAGGGCATTGCTTTGGTGCTGAACCAGGATCTAACCAACTTGCTGAGTACTTTCGATTGTCGAACAGAATCCATTTTTCATCGCACGTAACAATTCGGTTCAAAATTCCTTCATTTCTTTGCCTATTGAGCAGCGCGAGGCAGGTCTCGACACGTACGTTGCGCTGGCGATCTTTAAGTTCGTGGGGCACCCATCTATCAAGTTTTTTTACCTTGCCTATTTGTCGCAGTTGTGCTAACATCAAAAGCTGCTGCTAGCTCAGCTGTAGATTGAATTTGGTCAGCTTCCACAATCGCCTTTAATTCATCATTGTTGACCAAAGTCTCCGGACGACTACGAGCTTCATTTTTCAAGTCAAAATTTCCAGAACGGAACCGGGAAAACCAATAACGGGTTGTGCGTTCGTTTGTACTGGAGTTCTCTCCGTAAACGTTTTTGATGTTACGTGCCGTTTGTGTCGCGTTGGTACCACGCCGGAACTCATATTCCATAATTACACGAATTTTTAAAGTATTCATTATGACGAAAAATGTTTAAATGTAATGAAAATACAACGCTAATCAATAAACAACAGACTGAGTTTGTAAAAATAATGTCATGTTTTTAAAACAAAATTAATTTAAATTTAAGATACAAAGCCATTCCAAACTGTTTTCTATTAGAAATGACCAGTACTGAAGAACGGCAATTTCATAGGTTTCAAAGACCTATTATATATGTTTGTCTCGTTCTTCACCTAAGCAAGTAAATAGCACTTTAACTTTTTAGCGCACAGATCTATATGCTCCGCCCAATCGTCACCGAAATTAAATTTGTATATCGTCTTAAATGTAAACAGTTATGTTGAGGTCCTTACATCTATCCAATTCCATATGATTTACAGCGCCTAATGGCAAAAGCTTATTACGCAATTTTTAAGAACACATGTGAATATTATAATCACAAATTATAATTTTATAATGTACGATTCTTAGATTATTTAGAAAGTCAATTTGTATCATGGTTTTATCACGTATTAGAGTATTTTTGTTTTTCTCTTGCATAAGATAAGTGGTAATCGAAACCATGTCAAATCTGAACATGTTCGTAACGAAATTCTAACAATTTTAATCGAAGCAATACCGTTTCTACATTTCATTTTAATTGGTAACTGCTTTATATTATTACCCACGTCTTTATTGCTTTGCCAACCTCATAAATAAGGAAAAATAAAGTCTTCACTCTTTAAAACTTTACCTTTGCCTAATTCGGGCTATCAAAGCGTTGTTTCGTGAGCTTTATAAATTGCTGCCTCTAGCAATACTGAGTGACCGGATATTGTACGATTCTCTACCGTCACACCCTAAAATAATCTCCAAATCTATTGTATCAAGATTGAATTTCCCGTGGGAGGTGCTTTGATTTGCATCCACAAATTCATTGACCAAAATTAAGGTAGTTTCCGATCACTGAGAGCAATAACAATAATGCCCGAAGGTAAGTTGTCTTGTTTATTATTAGGCGCTTCCTTTAAATTTTATTACTGTTTTCGGGAGTTCTAGGAATTTATGGTTTGCTTGTGGCGGTTATCTTCATCTATGACGATAAAAATGTCTGAAATCATTGACTAATCCGATTTGCATAATAGGTATGCAATTGATTGAAATATAACCCTTTCTAATCACACTAATATTATAAATGCGAAAATTTGTATGTTTGTTTGTTACTCAATCACGCCGTAACGGCTGAACCGATTTCGATGTAATTTGGTATATACGTAGACTATAACCTGGATCACCACATAGGTTATCATTTATCCCATAAATCAGTTCCCATGGCATAAAAATGAGGTATTAAAGTTTCTATATGAAAATGACTTTGTTCTTTGTTACCCTTCACGCCAAAACTACTTAACGGATTGGGCACATAGGGTACTTTTGATCCCATAAATCAGGTCCAGTTAAAAATGGGTTTTAAGTCAAGTTGCAACAGCAAGTTTAGCTTTATTTCTAGGTTACCTATAGTAGTGTAACGTGTACTTACGAAGTCGTGGGCAACAGCTAGTGTATTATAATTTTTTAACCATTTATAAATACATATTTTTAACATAACAATGTTTTAAAAAGGCTTCCATAGTCATTCAGAGTTAACGATAAACGCTTGGTGGTATCGCCAAGTAGTGTACATAATTAGTATACATCCTGAAAATAGACAAACGTTGCCTGTCAGTGCAATTACGTCATCGTGTGCCTTCGTCATTGAGTGGGTTCGTCAAGAGCTTCGAAATTCAATCTGCGCGACCAACGAATTAGTCATAATTCCGCAACGGAAAGAGTTTTAAGAGTCATTTATGTGTAGTCGTGTGGATATTGAGGTGCTCTAAAAGATTAGGTAGTTGTACAAAATAAGCTGTCGGGTGAAAAGAAACACGTAAAAACATAATTGTGTACAAAATTAGATATATAATTCTTTATTGAATTACCACACACACATAAGTACTAGGCTAGAATAAATAAGGCAATACAATTGGCGGCGTTATCGCTGAAATCGATCTCTTCCAGGCAAACTTTGGATGGAGCGAAATTTACGATACGGAGTGCAGTGTACTTTGGCGGATACATTTACACTTATATTCTTAGGTATATCGCCCACTGCGCCACGGAGGTTGACTGTAGATATACACTGCCGGCCAAAAGTTTGAGACCACCTACATCAAAGTAGGAAAATGAAATAAAACTCAAAATACAAAGCAAGAGGTTTAATTATGAATTAAAATACTTATTTCCTAATACACATACATTATGAAGAAAACAAAAAAATCAAGAAAAATCAACCATTTACTTTAAAAATGTCGCTCATATTTTATACAGATTTTTCGTCGAAAAACCCTCCCTTGCATTTTATTACTACTTTCACTATTCTTGGCATACGAGCAATCAATTTGTCGATTGTATCTTGTGATATATTGTTCCAGCTTTCTTGTAAAGCCTTCCACATGTCTTCTTGCGAAGTGGGACAACAACTGCGCACATTTCTATCAAGCTCTTCCCACAAAAGCTCAATCGGGTTGAGATCCGGACTCTGAGGGGGCCACACCATGTTTTTTAAAACCCCTTCTGTTTCTTTGTGTTCTAAATAACCCCTGCATAATTTTGAACTATGTTTTGGGTCATTATCTTGTTGGAAAAAAAATCCATCTCCAATTATTCTTGAACCAGACGGAATGGCATTTTGCTGTAGTATTCGTTTATATTGCTCCTTTTTCATGATTCCTTCGACTCGTACCAAATCTCCGGTTCCATGGCCCGAGAAGCATCCCCAGACCATAATGGAACCACCACCATGCTTGACTGTTGGCACCACACAGTCTGGCATCATCTTTTCCTCGACGTTACGTCGAACAAAAATTCGTCGTTTTGAACCAAATATTTAAAATTTGGATTCATCTGACCAAAGAACTTGTTTAAAGTCTTCTTCAGTCCAGTCTCGATGGGTAAGGGCCCACTGCATCCGTTTCTTTTTGTTTTGTGGCCTTAGTAGTGGTTTTCGAACGGCGACGCGACCAAATAACTTAGCATCTCTCAAACGTCTTTTTACTGTAGTCAATGATACAGGTTCTGATCGGGATTTGTTCACTTCTACGCGGATTTCTGGTGCTGTTAGGCGTCTATTCCGCTTGCTGGTAGTGACGATGAAGTGATCCTCGCGAGAAGTGGTAGTTCTCGGCCTTCCCGAACGCGAACGATCTTGATTACTGCCAGTCTCCTTGTATCGGGTTATTGTGTTATGAACACAAGTCTTCGACAACTTAAGTTGAGAGGCAATCGCACGTTCAGATTTGCCTTCGCCGTATAAAACAACTATGGCAGAGCGAGTTTCACTGCTAATTTCGCGAACTTTTCCCATTTTAAGATGTCTTCACTGTAACAACGACGAGCTCAGACTAATAAGGTAGAAAATAATTTACTCCATAAAAACTTAGGTACTAAATATGTTTTAGGAAGCTAACATAATCCCTGATATCGGAAATAAAATAAAATAAAAATAAAATAAAATATAAAAATAAAATATTACAATGACTCTACCACCTGGTCCTTGCGCGGCGCTCATTGATGTTTTGAAACAATAGACCTTTTTAGGATGATAACTTAAACAACAACATAAATAATGACTCTTAGAAATTCTTTAATAATAATAGAATACGCAGGTGTTCAAATTAGCTCATTATCATATGTGTACTTTGAAATATTTTGTTGGTGACAAAGATTTTTACAGTGGTCTCAAACTTTTGGCCGGCAGTGTATATTGATATATAGAGACATTGGTTATAAGCATAGGTACACAAACAAAAAAAACAATTGATTTAGTATATGGATACGTAAAAAAGTAACATAACGTCAAGTTTAATCAATCAGGGATTACATAAGTGGGTACAAAATGACAAGGTAATTACAATTAACGTGGATAAAGTCAAACTAAAGGTCAAATACACCAATCGGACCACGATCATTCAAAAAAACAAACACTTTATACCTTCCATACCACAATCTACAGTAGCTATATCAACGACTAATAACTACCCTCATAGTTTCTCCCTATGATTGTAAGCTCTACATAGTTACAATAGGAATGATTATCGATTGTGGGTATTCGACGGAAGGTGTTCGAAGGCAGGCTTTTCTTATAATTTAATGTGGACAGTAAATTGCATACGATGATGAAACGAACCTCGGTGGCTGTCACGTAACGTCATAATGAAGCCCTCCCAATAATTACAGCCGGGTAATATCCTCAACGGGGACGGATTTAGTAACAAACATTAGTAAAGGCCTGTGCAAAGCGAATGGGTGTGCGTGCTGGGTACGTAACGTAAGCGGGCACGCAGCGGTTGGAATGTATGACATTCTAAGGAAGATTAGATTAGATTAGATAATTCCTTTGTTGCACACCATTAAATACAAACATATAAAAGAAAATACATTTTTAAATCAAAGGTACAATGGGCGGCCTTATCGCTAAAAGCAATATCTTCCAGGCAACCTTTGGATGGACAGGATCTATGTGAACAAATAAGGACGGCGGCGTAAATTTGATATTATTAGACCAAGTATATTTATAAAAAACATAGATAATATAAAATAAAATGCATAATTATAATGTATAACATAATCATAAAATTACATAAATATTATTATTATAATACATAAAATATATATTGACATACCTGCATACATATATTATAAAAATGTATAAATTATTAAGTGGCCTAGTGAGCGATGGATGACAGGTAGTGTTGTCTGACCAAGTTTATAAAGATAGGGAGAGATTTAGCGTGACGAATTGAGACAGGTAGGGCATTCCAGAGCCTGGTAGCCTGCAGAGTAAAAGAGGTACCTACTATAAAATACTGAGGAACGTAAGGGTCGAGAGTTGGAAAAGTGAAGAAAGTCAAAGCGTTCTTTGATGTAGGACGGAGTAGAAGGGATGAAAAGGATGCTGTAAAGGAGGGAAGATGTCAGAATGCCAGTTCACGTAACTTATAATAGTAAAATTTTAACTACAATCAGCGGGGCATTGCAGCCAGTATCTTGGGGACACTTCCGCTTGGTGGTTCTGGATGTTGACCTATCTATCTATATCATTTGCAATGGTCTTTAGATGATTCAACTGTTTCTTCTATATTTTATAGTCTTGTAAATAATTGTAGGTAGATTTTTTATTAATAAATGTATTATTTTGTATTTAGTGTTTTTAGCTGCGATCTAGTCTCGTCTCGATATGTTAAATGTCATAAACAGTATTCACGTAAAGACAGTACAATGGTATGAGTTGTCTGATATGCGATGAAGGACTTAACTATATCTAGATGATATTGTAATATTAGTGGACCAGAATCCTAAAATATGCAGAATTCATGATCCAATACCGTTTGGGGCAACTATCTTTATATTTTTTTAATTTTATGACCTGAATTGGCCCCCAGACCGCCGCTACCGCCTGCATGGCGTTATGACGCGTACATATATGTATTAATAACTGCTGCGTGCAAGCACACATGCATTAGATTGATAGATAGATAACTCTTTATTGAATTACCACACAAACAGAAATAATACAAAATACGTACTAGGCTAGAATAAATAAGGCAATACAATCGGCGACCTTATCGCTGAAAGTGATCTCTTCCAGGCAAAATTTAAAAGCAATGACTTTAAAGATAAGAAAGAACATTCATTTTTTAAATTGAACTAAAAGTGGCCTATTACATCACACTAACACACTAATACTATAAATACGAATATTTGGATATTTGTTTATTTATTTATTTGTTTGTTTGTTACTCAATCACGTCGTAACAACTGAACAGATTTCCCTGGATTAACACATAGGCTACTTTATATCCCATAAATACGGTCCTATGGGATAAAAATGGGTTTCAAGTCAAGTGGCAACGGCGAGTTTAGCTTTATTTCTAGGTTACCTACACATTTAGTAGTGTAACGCGTATGAAGTCGCGACGAACAGCTAGTGTACACTAAAGGGAATTATAGATAATAATTTTTGTTAGTTTGAGTTTTATAGAGTGGAAAATGTTATTTTTGTGTGAAAATACGTTTCGTTTGGTGAAATTACATAAATGAATAGATTAGTAAAGCACCTCCATACTAAATACCTCCCTGCCACAAGAACTCGTCCTGTCATCTCAGCTCCATTCATATAAGGTTTGATAACGCGCGGGTATTGAATAGATGGTATCGATAGATTTGTGATTAGTCTGGAGCAAGCGGATGCTGAGTGAAGCGTAGAATTAGTAAAGGTATTTTTGAATTATACTTCATACATTTATTTATTATTTTGCTCTATTAGGTTTGTCGGTTTTTAAATTTCAAATTTCAATTCAAAATCTTCAAGTCCTAAATTGCGCGCCACACTAATTTATTTTCTACTAATCTTATGGCTCATTAGATACATACGTAAAGATATGTAGATTGAAAACGCTTTATTGTACACTATATCTCACAAACAATATTAAAAATAAATAACTAGACACGCGGAAATACAATTGGCGGTTTTATCGCGAAAAGCGATCTCTTCCAGACAAACTGTATACTGATACGAGAAGCTACCGTCCTATAACGTTCTAGTGAAATCCAGCTTATAAGCTCAATTTTAAACATTACACTCTATTGTATTCAATGCAATCATAATGATAACTTTGAAACGTCTTACAGTTAATAAACTGGGTGTAAGCCACACAAATAAATAAAAAATAATACTAGACATTTCACACAGCGCTATCTAACCCGAAAATAAGACAAGCTTGTACTGAACCAGATAACTGATAGAATCAACTTGGGCAAATCGGCATTGTATGTATGTATGTTTGTTTGTCCGAGGATAACTTTCAAAGCGTTGATCCGATTATCAAGAAATTTGATACGTAGGTAGGTAATAATGGCAAAGTTTTGGTGTCATTAAATGAGCTAAAATGTGGGGGGGTTGTTGAGATACTCGGGTTCAAGAGGGGTAAAAAAAACTCAAAATTAAACTATTAGATCAAATAGGACATCAATGAAAGGTCTTCATCAGTACATTTCGACTCCGTTTTTATTTTTAGTATAGTCCTTGTAGTTTTTGAGTTATTAGCCATAATAAACACTGAACTTTGACGAAATTCACAAGGTACACCAATTACCCCACAGTGCTGTAATTTGGTTTGCGTGTAGCTTAAGTGACACAAATATAGGCAAAAGTCTGAAATCTATACTGCCGTCTAAATAAAATAACTGCCGTTTGTACCCCAAAAAAGAGTAACCAATTAACATGAACTGCTGTTACCTGTAATTTGAATGAAACTGTAGGCCAAGTAAGTTGGTTATTTATTTCATGGCACTATTTTGATTGTCAAAGATTACAAATAATATGTATATTTTTGTTTTTATGGGAGACTCGCGAGATCTCAGTTTAGTGCGAACCACTAGTATAATATATTTTTTTTGTAGACAATAGACAATAATTTATTTGCTAAATAGCACTAATAATACATTTACAAAACATGATTTAAAATGTAAAAGATGTAAACATGTAAGACATAAACAAACAATAGGTGTAATAAATAATTAATTTTAAATATGAGGTAGGTATGTTGTGTGCTATAGCAGCAAAAGGGCCTCGACTCAGCATTATGTCAACATTATGTTATTGTAAATGCATACTTATAATAATATATAGAAAAAATATCTGTAGACCATGGAAACATTCGCCCACTGTGCCACAGAGGGCATCACTCTATGGACAAATCTATGGGAGAGGCCTCCCAGCAGAAGAAACCCTTTGGCTGATATGATGTGTTTTAGGGAAAGAAAATGGGCTATTCTTTCCTCCATCATATTTGAATATTTTCTCTATATTTATCAGTTCCATATTGATCAGATTTTCTCTCATCTCACGATAATAACCGTAATCAAGTTAATATTTTCGACAATAAACACCACGAAGCAGCTGATAAAAAGTCCCAATAAAGTTTGCATGAGATCCACTCATACATACAAATTGGTGCATTATTTGCGCAAGGTTTAGCTCCTGACTTTACCCGTTATATTAAATTCTAGAGCAAAGAGTAATACCATGACTATTTTACACTATATAAGATGAGATAAGATAACTCTTTATTGTACGCGAAAGTAAAATACAGAACATAATTTTTACAAATAGATTTAGTACAATGGGCGGTCTTATCGCTAAAAGCGATCTCTTTCAGACAACCTTTGTATGGGCAAGATTATAATTAGATTATATAACATGACATCGGTTCATCTATATAATATTAAAAACATACCTACATACTATATAAGGGCGTGTTACAAAATAAATACATAATGCTTGTCATTTCACACTTATCTTGTATCTAGGTCTAAAGTAAGCAGAGCTGGGAAACAGGTTACCGATAATAATATATAAATACATGTTTTTTTTAAATATATTCTTAATATAGAAACACCCAAACCCAAGATAAATATCTGTAGAACATGCGGCGATAATCGAATCCGCAACCTGTCGTCATTCCTAAATTAAATTTGAAGATGTTAAGTCGCTAAATACGGTTAAGGATTTTACTTAGAAAACTTTTGTGATTTATTTCAATTATTATTATAAATACGGATTTATCACGTACCATTTTATCGGTGTTTCGACCTACAATGTTTCGGTTCAATTCGTGAACCTTTATCAGGGTGAGTGCGATCCGCTCTGCACTGCGTCTCGCCTCACACTACCGAAATTGAACCAAAACATTGTCGGTCAAAACACCGATAAACGGGTACGTGAAAAATCCCGTATGTATAATAATGACGTCTGAAGTGTCTCTAGGTTTCCTCCATGTTATTTTTTTTACAACTAAACTAAAGTTATAAGCAATTTCATTTTAGATTTCATTGTTTCCAGTTGAACTGTTTTGTTATCTATTCAAAATAACCCACGCTATAGGTTGTAAAAGTATTTCAACGATATAATAACACTTTCAACGAACACTCAACCAAATAATATTTTCAATATACCTGGAAGTTCCAAACTTGGGTGCATTATGGTAATGCTGTAATAATGAGATGATGGTGGTCGACGTGAAATTGCTTTTCGACATTTTGAAATTAATTTTGAATTTAGTTTTATGGGTTGATTTTGCAAGAACGTAATGAAAGTAGCACCTTCGTTTTTGCTCTCATGTAAGATTAGACATGTAAAACACATTTGCACTTTAGTGAAAAAAAAAACATCACACAGACACACACACAGATACACAAGTATATTTGAACTAGATTTAATGGTCGATGTTTATGATAATTTAAATCTTAATTATTTAAATAACTATGCCTTATTAAAGCAGATAAAAACCCTTATCAAAGAATTAACTTCTAAGTGCATCTAATTGCCGTCTAAATTAATAATGATTTGGACCAAAAAACAGGATCATTTAAAACTTCAATTAGACCATAAAGGCCTTATCATGAAGCCATTAACCGACAACGAACACGTAGGGAGGTTTATGAGTTTTACTACACAAAATCGTTTGCGGCCATTTTGAACAATCTGGACCCGATTTACAGCCAATTAGCTCATTAAATACGGGGGCTTGACTGTAACACAGGCTGAGCCTGTTCAGGCTATGAAATGTGAGGATTGACGATCGAAATTAACCTGCTACTAGTGGTTCACTCCGAACTTAGATCTCGCGAGTCTCCAATAAAAACAAAAAAATATTATTATCTTCAACTATCAAAATAGTGCAACGAAATACAATACCAACTAACATGACCTACAGTTTCATTCAAATTACAGGTACCGGGAGTTCATATACTCGTATTTGGTTTAACTTTTTTGGGGTAGAAATTGCAGTTATTCTGGATTTTAGACTTTTGCCTATATTTGTGTCACTAAAGCTACACGCATACTAAATTTCAGCACTGTGGGGGCTGGTGTACTCTGTGAATTTTGTCAAAGTTCAGTTTTTATTATAGCTATTAACTTAAAAACTACAAGGTTTAAAGTAAAAATAAAAACGGGGTCAAACTGTACACATAAAAACCTTTTATTAAACGTGCCACTCGACCGGATAGTCCCATTTTGTATTTATCCCTGTTAAACTCCAATATCTCAGCAACCCTCCAACATTTTTAGCCCATTTAGTCACACCAAAATTGTGCCATCACTACCCCTATCTATCAAATTTCACGATGATTGGATCAACACTTCGAAAGTTATCCTCGGATACACAAACATACATACATACTTACATATTTGCCCAAGTTTATTTGGAGATCTTGCTTCGCTCAATTGAAAATCCTTAGCTTTATCATAAGTGTGTTTACGGCAAAATACTGCTCACTAGCCTGGCTTTCTGAACGTGGTAATAGGGTAAGAATTTGGACGTTTCAAATGAACGTTTACAAACCGTCGAAACTTGCCCGGCTTAAACCTCCTCTACCTCTAAACGTAATTAGCGACTAAACATGTTTAAATTTGAGTTCATAGTTCATTTATTAATAACAAAAAAGTTACATGTCATTTACATGATTAAATATGGAATACCGAATTAAATAAAAATATTAATTGCAGTATAATAAATACATTAAATAGAATCGTATTAATGGATTAATGACTCAAAAAAGTCATCAATTCTATAATACGACTGTATAATAAGCCATTTTTTTAATTTACGCTTAAAGGATTGCATTGATTGAGCATTAATAATGTCCATTGGTAAGCGATTGTAGACGGCGGGCCCCAACACATGTACCAGCTTCGACGTTTTGGTAAGGCACCTTGGCACGGCACTCAGCTTTTGGGCATTCCGTGTCATATACCTATAACAATCACCGAGTCTCGGAGACTCGCTGAAGTGATTCGGGGACTCGCTGAAGTGATTTCGCGTATAAGTAGCGGCACGGAAGATGCAAGGGCTGGGCTTTTGACGTATAACTTGACAACTCTCTAAATCATATTAAGGCACTAAATACGATTAAGGGTCTTTGCGTGCCTAGGTTTAATACGTTTTAACAAATAAATAATAACTGTAATACAGACAGCTGCTACAACTCTATTGGTTCTATCAATATTGATCGCCAGTAACTGAGTACGGGCAGAAAGGCTGGTAAACTGACGGCCATTTCATGTCATTGAAGAGATAGATAGAAAATTCTGTATTGCGCTACTAAAGTAATACATATTTTCAATAATTTTCAGAATTTGTAATTCCAATCCAAAAATCAAATTTTACAGGAGCAACATAAACTGATTTTCCTTTGTGAGAAAATCAATTTCAATTTCAAGAAAGAATTTGGGAGATTTTGATTGAGTCACTCTTACTTTAGGTATAAAATGAGGGTTTTTTATCTGGTTTCCATAATAGCTCTACTTAGTTTGAGCTAGATAGTGCTTCGTGAAATGTCCAACAATATTTATTTAATTATTAAAAAATACATGGTCTGGTTTCCGGTTGTTCCTTGTCAGGGTTCATTATAAAAATTTAAATACAAATTTCACAGGAGCAACATAAAACTGATTTTTTCAGAGTTTTTTGAGTCACACATACTTTATGTATAAAAATACCTTCATTTTATACCTAAAGTAAGAGTAAATCAATAAAAATCTCTCAAACTTTGTGCGAAAATCAATTTTATGTTGCGCCTACAAAATTTGGCCATATGGACTTACGGATTCTGCAAAATTAATGCTCATAAGAGCTGAAGATCAGGTTCAACAGCGCACCTTGGAAGAGATAGGTTGACTTAGGCCTCCAGCAGTGGACTGCTATAAGTTGATGACGATGATGATGATTGATAAAAATCGCTGCTTTAGTGTCCACACTTTATGAATAGGCAGTTAAACTAATCAAATGTGAGCCGAACTGACGAATAGCCGTTTATGGGAAAGTTGACCGTACTCCAAACAACAGCATCTAATTGAACATAAAATATAATTATTGTGTCGTCAATGAAAACAGAAGCTAGCTGCGGTCTTTTAGAATATAACGTATACTTTATTACCAACGGGATGGCAACGGAATAGAACACCTTTACAATGCGATATTTTACCAAGGCCTTAGTTTTAATTCAAAAAGAAATAATATCGATAGAGGAATAAATTTGAAGGAATTGATATCGAATAAATTATATAATTTTAACACCCTGCGAATATATGGTAAGTCAACGTCAAGTCAAAGTTGTTTGGAGTTGACGAACTCCGTGGCGCAGTGAGCGAATAGCCGGCTGAGACGCCGGAGGTCGCGGCTTTGATTCCGGCCGCCGAACAAATGTTTGCATGATCTTCAGATATTTGTTCCACGTCTGGTTGTTTCTCTTTATAAGTGTATGTATTTACAAAAAAAATATATAACTATTCTATCAGTTATCCGGTTTCCATCGCTCTGCTTAGTTCGGGGCTAGATAGTGCTGCGTGAAATGTCCAACAATATTGATTTAATTATTAAAAAAAAGACATGGTCTGCTTTCCTGTTGTTACCTTGTCAGGGTTCATTATATGAAACTATCTACTTGCTACCTATAACAACTTTATTACCATGTGAAAGCAATAATTGTATTGAGCAATGAAACTATACATAGACACATTTTAATGTACAGCACAATTAGTATGCAAAGTTTTAAATCATTAGGCATTCGTGGTCGGGCTGACCCTATTCTCCGGCTTGAAAGTCACCCTGTAAGTAGGTCACTGAGCTGTTTAACAGTTCTTGAGGGCATTTAATAGTTTTTTAAAGTAACTTTGAGCAGTTGTGAAGCGTTTTACATGTCAATCGTTCGTCAGATTTTCATGATATAGGGGGGGTAGATTACATTCCACACAAATTTTTCAAAAATACATAGGCAAAGTTTTCTTACCAGATTGAAAAAAATACGGGCTGAGTCAAACGAGGCAGCTATCAAAGTATCAAAGCCTAACTTTTGCTATCCAGCTAAACACAAGCTAAAGCAGTTTACACAATAAACACCATTTTATGTGGATGAGGAAGCCAAGATAGTGTAGTTGATGGTGGGTGTATAAAATTAAGAGACAAGAAGATATCTCGGAGAATTCAGTTTGCATGGGCGGCGTTCAGCAAGCTGGATGATATTTTGAAATCTACCACCGTTCCACAATGTCTGAAGACCCACCTCTACAACCAATGTGTCCTGCCAACATTAACCTACGATGCTGAGACATGGACGCTCAAGAAGGAGACTGTGCACAGGATTAGAGTCGCACAGAGAGCCATGGAGCGCACCATGCTCGGCATCACACTGCTAGACCGAGTCTCCAATACCGAAATTCTCAAGCGGACTAAAGTTCAAGACGTTAGCAAGCGTATATTAGGACTCAAATGGAATTGGGCAGGACATGTGGCCAGGCGCGGTGATGACTGGTGGAGCAGGGTGCTGACTGAGTGGTGGCCCCGACATGGAATCAGGAACGCAGGTCGTCCACCGGCAAGATGGGTCGACGACATTATAAAAATCGCAGGTCGTATGTGGGTTAGAACAGCGCAGGACAGAGGCGAATGGCGACAACGAAGAGAGGCCTATGCCCAGCAGTGGGATGAGAAGGGCTGACGATGATAATGATGATGTAGAAAATTAAACCAAATCAAATCATCGTCAAATCATAACTTATAAATATTATTAATTTGTAACCAGGTAAAAATGCATTACAGACGGTAATTGCAGGCACTATACAACTCGTAGTAAGTTATAATGCTAGAGATAAAAATGAAAAGCAAGAGAGCCAAAATTTGGTGGACGCTGTTTGGTACAATATGGGTTTTCTAAAATGGATAAAAGGAGGTTTAGCAATCAGGTTTGGCACAAAGCTTGGTCTCTCACTATGTACATATACAATCTCTCTTACTCAATCTCACTATATACAATCAGGCTTAAGGTCACTCAGCGTGATAGGAAGAGATCTGTAGACAAAGGTCATAGATACAGCCAAGAGGCTTAGCGACAAAAGATAAAATCTCGAATTGCATGCGAACCAACAAATGAAAAAAAAATCTGATCCATTAATTTAGGTACTATAATTACCTTTATAACTATGTAAAGAAAAAAGTTTAAATCTTATCTAAAGTCGGAGAATGAACGATATTAGTATTAGAAGAGCCGATTTTGACAAATAATTGTATCGAGAAAAGTTTCAACCTTTTAACTTTCATTAATGTACTTAGTTTAAATCCTCAAGTAAATATTGTTTAAATATGAAATCAGTAAGTACCATTTTTCGTTATTGAATACGACAGTTACTTAGCGGCACTATTTTTTTTACATATCGTCATCACGTTGTTCATATGAGCGACAGAAATTTTAATGGTAAAAGCTTTCTATTTTACGGCGTTTTAACCGTGATTCTTTAATTACTCTGGCGTTACAACACCCAGTTTGAGATAAGTCGCGTTTTGATGTATGCGACATTCCTATGTAATTATAGTAAGAATCAATCTAATGAGATTGATTATTTTGTTTGTTTGTAGACCGCTCCCGTTTTAAAAGTGTATACGAGAATTTGATGAAGTCGTTGATACAGGGTGTTTGGTAATATACTGACGATATTCAAGTGACGGTTTCTCAAAACATTAAAAAAGAAACTATTAGTTATGTTATCAAATTTTAAAGAAAATCTACTAGGTTTAGGTGATTAATTCGATATAAAACTTATTGCCTACTCTTGCAATCGACATCCAAAAAAAGGCCGATTAGATATCTCTTTCGGAAATAGCTGCGAGTATTGGGTTAGAAAGGGACAACAAGAGATATTTCGAAACATCACCAATATAGTATCTGTGGTTAGATGGCAAGCATTATGCAATAGCACAACTTAAGTTTAATAAAGTGTTTGTTTTTACATGTCAAAATAAATTTTCACATTTCTATGGTAAACATTTCACAAATTTATTTATTATGCTCATAAAAATAACCGCTTTCATTTCTGTGAGTGTATTATCAAACACCCTATATACCTGTCTTTCGTATATTTGTTTTTATAATAATAATAATAATAATAATAATCATCTTTATTTGGAACAATTAACAACGGTGAATTACAGAAATGAAAAACGATGATATCCGCATTAGTAATAAATACTGTGTCGCAGATACCAACGCCCTCCTCCGCGACAAGGTAAGTAAGGGTTCCAATACAATCTTAAAGATACTCACTTAATACAAAAAAGAAACACTTACATAAGGAATAATACAAATTAGTGTATGGTGGTTGGGTGTATGTGTGTGTGTGTGTGTGTGTGTGTGTGTGTGTGTGTGTGGGTGTATGTGTGTGGGTGTATGTGTGTGAGTATGTGTGTGTGTGGGTGTATGTGTGTGTGTGTGTGTGTGTGTGAGTATGTGTGTGTGTGGAAATTGGATCATACTGAAACGCCTAATAGTTTCTCAGTGTCTTCATAAGACAAGGATTGCAACATTTCGAGACATTTTCTCTTGCACTTGAACATTGGCAATGGATATATGTTTAGTTTCTTGTTCATACTGTTGTATAGGAAAGAACCAATATAATAAAAGTGTCGGCTTGCTGCTGCTGTGCGTCGAGGTTCAGTTTTACAAATCAGATCAGATCTACGCTTGGATTGTATATGATCAGGGTCATAATGTAGTTGCGAGTGTTTGCGTAGTATACAGTTAAGAATAAAGATTTGACGAACAGTAGGGACTTGGCAGAGTGAGTACAGGGCAGAGGTGGGAAAATATATAGGTTTTTTTATTATTACTTTAAGAACAGCCCGCTGAGCTCTTTCCGTTCTGAGTAAAAGGGATTTGACTGCACCACCCCAGGAGGTAATGCAATAAGATAAAATTGACTGGGCCAGGGCATAGTAGACAGTCTTTAGGCTATGGAAATCTATTGACGCTCTAAGATTTTTGAAGACAAAAAGGAGTTTTCTTACTCGAGAGACTAGAGATTCAATTTGCGGTTTCCATGCCAAGGCGCCATCAAGCATTACTCCAAGGTACTTTATACAAGTCGTGCGTTCAATGGAAGTGCAGTAGCATGATACTGGAACAGTGACACTAGGACATATGTGTGCACTAACAGAAAAAGAGGAAGGGGGGAGCGAGGCGTCATTGAGGGCAAAGGTGATATATTTAGTTTTTGAAACATTTAAGGTGAGTAGATTAGTGTGTAGCCAGCTCATAATAGATTTTAGAGAGTTTTCTGTATTTTTGTGAGCCTCAATCCAGGTCCGCCCGTGTGCAAGGAGTACTGTGTCATCAGCGTAAGTTATTACTTTTGTATTTGGAAGAGTCATACTGCATAGCTCGTTAATATAGATAAGAAAGAGGGTAGGTCCGAGGACACTACCTTGTGGAACGCCAAAACAGATAGTTTCCTCTCTACTTCTGATACCATCAATAAGAACATGCTGACTGCGGTTGGTAAGATAACTCTGGAAGATGTCAAGAGCAACGCCTCTAATTCCGACCAGTTCCAGCTTGCGGAGTAAGATAGGCACCGAGACAGTGTCAAAGGCTTTAGAGAGATCTAAGAATACACCGATGGTTTTATATTTTTTGTCAGCGTTCTTAATTACATTCTCAGTCAGCTCTAAAACGGCATCTTCTGTTGATTTACCACTTCTGAAACCAAATTGATTCTCGGATAAAATATTGTTTTCGTTAATAAATCTGACAAGTCTGTAATTTAGGACTTTTTCAAAAATTTTTGATAATACTGTTAAAACCGAAATAGGCCGGTAATTAGTGACACTGTCTCTGTCACCGTTTTTAAAGATGGGATGAACAATAGCCTTTTTGAAAGCGAGAGGAAATATGCCTCTAGAGAGAGAGATGTTGAAGAGGATTTTTAGGATTGGGATGAGTACATGACGAGCTGCTTTGATGACAGCAGTTGGGATGCCGTCCCAACCCACTGCAGATTTTTCTTTTAAATTTAGTATTATGTTCTCAATTTCCTTATCATCAACATTAAAAAGAGCCATAGAGTTGACGGGAGGCTGGGCGGGGGGCACAGAAAGTAGTGGTTTTGTGCCGTTACAAGGTTGAGAAATAATGGCAGAGGCAAGGTTTTTTCCTACGTTGGCAAAATAGTTATTTACTGCATCAACAGATGCTATAGGACTATCTCGTAGTTTCAGCAGGTGAGAAGTGGTAGTATGTCTCTTATTGAGGTTAGCTATTTGTTTTATTAAATCCCAAGTTGCTTTTGGATTTTTCCTGGCCTTCTGGAATTCATTTTGTTCAAACTCACGCTTCACTTTTTTCAGGAGTTTATTGCAAAACTTTAGATAACGGTTGTAAATAACTTTGTGGATTTGATTGTCTGGGTTTCGTTTAAACTTTCGATATAGTTTGTCTCTATGGCGGATACATTTCAGGAGGCCAGGTGTAATCCAAGGTTTGATTATTCGCTTTCGGCTAGGGATGGAGACATTTTGAGTGTTATGCTTAATAGTTGTGGAGATGATATTAACAATAGAATCAGCTAATGTGTCGGGATCTCTAGATTCGAAAACGAAGGAGAAATCAGTGATTTGTAGCTTTTTTACGATAGCGGCGATGTCAATGCGTTGAGCGAAGCGTCTGATATGGTTTACATTAATTTTTGTATAACAACAGAGTAATAGGGGTGAATGATCTGTGATTAGCGAGTTTAAGACGAACGAAGTTGCAGGGTTGGGTGTTCGAAGAATAATGTGATCAAGACAATGACTTTCTCGAGTTGGGAGGAGGTGAGCGGGGAGCATAGCGTGTGAAGCTATTAGATTTAAGTATTCATCCGCGGAGGGGTCACTATTGTTGGGTAGTATGTTAATATTTAAATCTCCCACGATAATACTAGTCTTAAAGGTTCTAAGTCTGGTCAAGGTGTTATCGAGGCTGTTGAGGAATGAATTTAAGTTTTTGTAAGAAGGGGATCGGTAGAGTGCTGTTATGGCAATGTTATTAGAGAACTTGAGGACAATGCAGTTAGCTTCGTTGAATATAGGGAACTCAACATTATATTGAAGATCGTTGCGAACGTAGACGACCACGCCATCATTTTGGTTTTTATAATCTGTTTCATGGTGATCATATCCTGGGAGAATAGGAATAAAAGGACATTTTGAAAGCCAACATTCCGAGAGGACAAGAACATCAATGTCAAGGTTTATTCTACTTAGGAGGGGCAAAAGATTGTCAAAATTACATTGGATACTTCGAATGTTGGTATGGAAGATTGTCGCACTGATTGATTTATTCTTTATATTACTTGAAACCTCTTCAGGAGTGCATACCAGAGACTGCGATACCACGATATTTTCGATGTCGTTATATAGTGTATTAAAATCATTCATAATTCGAATTCAAAGTTAACAAGGGGTCTGAAAGGTCAGCTAAAAGTTGACTGGTTCGGATAGCCAGAGATAACAATTGCATATCTAGAGTTTTTAGGCAGGGGGAAGTATAGAGGTTTTGAGTAGTATGAGGATGTGTGAGTATGTGTGCGTGTAAGTGAGCGCGTGAATGAAAAGTGAAGACAGTGTAAAATGTTATTATTATACAATTCAAATGTAAACCATAATATATAATAGACGACATAATATTACAGAAGTAGAGCTCTAATAATACGGGGTACATTTTGTGGTACAGTGAGGGACCACTTAGTCACTTAGTATCAATGACGTTGACGAGGTCGGTTTCTTTCATAATTCGTACTAGTGGTCCATTTTCTCTCCGACGTAGGAATATTTTTCCGTGGGAAACCCAACAGAACTGAAAGTCATTCTCTTTAGCAAATTCTCGGGCTTGGTAGAAGAGTTTCTTCAATTTAGACGAGAGATTTTCCGAGACAAAAATCGGAACAGCGGGCCCACTTATGTGCAAGTGTTCTGTGGTTAATCGTGAGGTGCCTTTATTAAATTGGCGGAACATAGCGACCACTTTTTCTTTTGTTAGGACGCTGACAAGATCGACTATGATAGTCTTTCTGGCCGGATTCTTAGTATTGATCCTGAAGATGTCCTTGACATCGTGTGGCTGTAGTGGTACGTTAAGCACTTTGTTTTTATGACTTAGATAAATTAAAACCAGCTGCAGGGACTAGCAGGTTGCATACATACCAAGCTAATCCTGAAATTTGTCACCAGGTCTTGTATAGAAGCATCTTCAATAACAAACATAATAAAAAAAAATGTAATTCCCTACTCATAAAGAACACGTTGAACTGGAGAACTATCCCAGTTAAAGCTATCTAATAAAAAAACTACGTGCCAAAAGGGAACTTTGATGTCACAGATAGACATAGGCGTCAAATTTAATACCCATCTTTTTGCGTCAGAAGTTAAAAACGCTTGGAAGCAATTTAAGGTTATATTACTTGCGCACTCTAATTGGATCCATGCAGTGCACATGCCTGTCCCATTTGTTCACTTTTTGAGTAGAACTCATTCGGTATAATTATCATTTTGTACCAGACTTCTAATTTTTAGAATAACTGTAACAATACTCTTACAATTACCAAAAATGACCACTTGACTTTTCCAGCATTAGCCTAAAACAAAATATTTCTCATCTTTGTGCGGCGGAATAATTTCGGCGATCATTTTCTTTTCCATTTAACATAAATAGTGTGCATTCCATTTCTTTTTTAGTAATTATTTTTGTATAATAAGGTAGAGAGTCGCGAACGGGTGCTTAACTCTAACCTATGTTTAGTTGTGGTCTGGTGTCAGTGGAAGAGAAACAGCGTTAAATAAGAGAATGTATTTTAAAGTTACATGGTGAAAAGTAGAGGCCGTAGAAGTGTGCCTGTCATTGTGCCTGAAGTGGGTCCCATGTGTTGGATCATAATTTGTGTTACTGGTTATATGTTAAATAAATAAATAAAATAAACAAATTACTGGACATTTCACACATCGGTATCTACCCCCAGGTATCTACCCCCTAAGCAGAGCTTGTACTATTGGAACCAGATAAATGATAAAATGCTTATGTACTTTTTTTTGTAAATACATACTTATAATATATAGAAAAACATCCAGACCCGAAACAAATATCTGTAGATCATGCAAACATTTGTTCCACAGCGGGAATCGAACCCGCTACCTCCTGCGTCTCAGCCGGCTATTCGCCCACTGCGCCACGGAGGTCGTCAATTATTAAATAAAATAATATTAAATTAAATTAATATTTTCCTACTGCTGTTTTCTAAACTGTATTTTTTAAAATATTATTTTTATATTTTTTATAAATTATTGGCTAGAGTTTGACCACGATCTCGCCTGATGGTAAGGGATGATGTAGTCTACAATGGTACACGCTTGCCTAGAAGAAACCTATTTTTTCGTATAACGCCTCTTTTTGCTGACTTGAGGGAGGACTCTCATAATCGGATAATTGGAAAAATTTAACATATTTAGAATAATTACGACTACTAGATAATGTTGGTTAATAGTAGTAGATCTCTTTACGAAAGAACTCGCTCGGGGAAGTACTACCATCATATCTATTTCTGTAACCAAGCAGAATTTCTGTGTTTAGGTTTATAAGGTATGGTTGCCGGTCGAATTACAGGCACGTGAGACTTTACACCTGTATGTCTTAAGTAGATGGACGCAAGGCAATGCATCGTAGCCAATCGTAGGGCACGTTCCTAAGGTGCGTGATCTACAAGGCAATGCTTTGTTATAGGCGATGTTTACCACTTAACATCAGGTGAGCAATTTGCTATTCCTTTCATTCACACTATCACTTACCATCAGGTGAGGTGGTGGTCAAGCGATTGGCTATAATCTATAAAAAAAATCTCCAAGTATCATTAAAAAATTTACGTTAATAATGACAAATCGCCATCACCATTTCACCAAAACCTATCCTTTACCACAAAGCGAGTACGTGCCACAATGGTATTAAATGAATGTAGCATGATGACTCCAAATAGACCAGATGTTGATGGATGTAGACGACAATTATTATGCTTCCTACAAAAAGATAAGTGTTACAGTATTTGAAGGTGAAAATAAATTTTGGTTCCGCATAGAGTAAATATACTTTAGAAAAGATTAAGCGGTAAAGTAGCTAATATCATTATAAACAGCATTTAATTTAACTACCTACCTGAAGTCTTTGCATGCCCCTTTTTACGTTTATTTTATTTCTTAAATTTTTATGCTTGCTTAAGAATTCATAAATGAATTACAATTAGATATATATTAGTACAATGTAACATTAATCGGAATCAAAAGGAAGGCACTATCTACCAAGATACAAGTTGGCAACTGCTTAGTTTGGTAGATGGGGTTCCAACAAAGTGTACCTTAAAGATATAAGTAATTTCGCCCCGAACTGAGATCTCGCGAATCTCCCAAAATAAATATTATTCTTAGGGGCCTGGCTAAATATGATTTAAGGAGTTGTGAAATCATACAAATACTTCAAATTTAAACATGGTTAGTCGATAAATACGTTTGGTGATCTTTGTGCATGCATGCTTTAATCTTTGACTAATAAATAGGTGCCACGAAATGCATAACCAACCTACTTGACCTACAGTTTCATTCAAATTAGATGTAACGGGGTTCTTGTTGATTGGTTATTTTTTTGGGGTACAAAGGGCAGTTATTCTGGATTTCAGACTTTTGCCTATATTTGTGTCACTAAAGCTACACGAATACCAAATTTCAGCATTGTGGGGTCACTGGTGTACCCTGTGAATTTTGTCAGTTTTGTTTTTATTATAGCTAATAAATCAAAAACTGCAGAAATTAAACTAAAAATAAAAACTAGGTTCCAATTTACTAATAAAGACCTTTTATTTGACGTCCCATTTGGCCTAATAGCCTCATTTTCATTTTTTTTTACCTCTTTTGAACCCCAATATCTCAACAACCCCCCTATATTTTTAGCTCATTGAGTCACACCAAAATTGTGCCGTCACTACCTACCTAAGTACTAAATTTTATGATGATCGGATAAACGCTACGAAAGTTATCCTCGGACAAACAAACATACACACATATAACGCCGATTTATCTATATATTTTTTCTATCAGTTACCTGGTTCCCATAGTACAAGCTCTGCTTAGTTTGGGGCTAGATAGCGCTGTGTGAAATGTCCAGCGAAATTTATTTATTTTATTTTATTTATTTATCCCAAGTTGATCTGGAGATCTCGCTTCGCTCGATCAATTAGGTTTGAGTGTCTATAGTGTGAGTCATTTCGCAATAAGTTTAAGGTAATAAATATTATGACATTACCTTGTCAATACATCCATGAAAATCTGATGTATTTTCACAAAAATATTAATTTTATTATGGAAAATAGCGATAATCAAAATTTTAATACTAGAAAAAAGATAAACTCGCCGTTGCCACTTGTAGACTCCATAAAGTTAGTAAATCGTTTAAAAGGGCAAGGTGTACGCTTTTATAACAAACTCCCAAGAGATGTACCTACAAAACTTGACAATTAACAAATTTAAAAACGTATTAAAACGAAATCTTTATAAAATTACGGTTATTTAGATGATAGAGAAGCTTGGGTTGAAATTTCTCCAACTCGTTCAAAATGTTACAATTTAGACGTAATTTATTTTCTTTATTGTTATGTATTCTAAAAGGATCATTAAAAAAACAACCAGCCTTGTTTCTTACCTTCTTTCCTGGTTTGGTCGCGAAGGAACAGGCAGTAACACTGACGTTTCAAAGTGATCTTGTGATTTTAATAAATACAATATTTTGACTTTGACTTTGTCTGTAGCGTATTTTAAAATTTTTCTTTATAAGTGTTTTAGAAGACATTTGATTTATTTATCTAAACAGTTTCTGCAATGTAAGTATTTTAAGTTCAATAATCGTTTGTTAATTTTATTAAATTTGTTTTTTTTTATACATGCTGTGGACTCTAGCCCAAACCCTGTTCTTTTGAGAATAAACTCTTTAAACCGATATCAGTAGCATAGACATCTATTTTATGCCATTCGTCTTGATTCTATGCCCAAATCACCTACATACATAATTATTCACAATACAATATATTTGACGGTGGACGTTCATTAACACATATATTACCAACTGCGAAACCACATTGTCCACCGTTGTATGGTCACGTCAGCTATTTCAAAAATATATAGGCAGTCCTAAAGACGCTCTGTGAAAAAAATATCAATTAAAAATCACCACATTTTAAACAGTTATTTAACTCTCTAATGCAAAATGATATAATATTCCAAGAAAAATAAATCACAGGAAGAGCCTAGTTCAAACACGATATTACATCGTAACATTATCCACTCTAGATGAAGTACAGTCGAGTACAGATGGATGAAGCTTTTTATAGGGATCCCTAAGAACAACCTGCAATGAAACCAACGGTGATTACCATAATTTCATCGCTCCACGTGTCGGGAGTCTACCGCATAAAAACTGGTAATAATCACAGTACATTGCAGTACAGGTAAGCTCAGATCTTAAACTCCTTACTGATTATTTGCAAAAGAAAAGCCCAGAGGAATTAGTTTATTTTACCTATCTACCTTTCTACCCCGTTGACCCTCACTGTTGTAATAAGAGGAAATCCGGGAAGCAAGACATTTGGAAAATAGATATTTAACAAATCTATTGCTGTCGCGCTGTGCCCTATATGCCCTATGTGCGTGCAATAGAGACAACTGCAGGTCGGACTGATTATACCTATTTAAAATAGACGTAATCACTGCTTCATAGTCCCCTGTTTCCTTCTCCAAAACTGGACCGTTTTTAATTTTTTTTTCAAAAATGTAATTAAAAGGGCTTTGGCTATGTTTGTACGTTTCGTTTTTTTTATTTATATACGTCAAATTTGTTTGCCGAATGTCTGAAAAGGGACAGTAAAAATTAGCAATTTTGGTGACTTTAGAAGGTTCTTAGTTCTTATAATAATTAAATTATGGAGAAAAACTAAACGTAGGGATATGACCGTGGTACTTGTAGATTGTATGGTAAAAAAATATTTGCTCTAGTATCACTATCCAGAGAGGAAACAGGGGACTACGTTTGTATGGGCGAAACGCAGCCCAGATTTCCTCTTAAGGTCATCATATTACGCGATTTAGCAAAAAACTTACATAGAAACATGCTGAGTTAGAGTCCTTTTTGCAACTTATGATAGTAGATTGTTTAATTTTAAGTTATCTTGTGTACCTTTATCTTTCTTTTGTGTGTTCACTGTGATGTAGCAAATATTTTTTTATTTTATTCTATTCTAAATATTTTTACCATTTGCATGTTTTTACTTTTTGAAATCTGATTGTATATTTTTATTGCCTTAATGTAGCAATGTCTTAAAAGTGGTTTTGCAGGTACGCTTAAAAATCAGAGCCACTTTTCCACTGCACTGTATCAGTTTCAGTAGCCGGTAGCTTGCTCGAGGCGAGGCGTTGGCTACCGTACAGAATAATAGCTTTTTTACCCCTTACTTAGCCTTCAAATGTCTGCCAAGTCATATTTCGTGCAAACATGTCGCCAAGGGGTTAGTTTGATTAAATAATTGAATTCAGGTAGGTATATAATGGTAGGTATTAGAATAGTAAATAGAAATTGTATTATAAAGTTTGGGAATTTGTATAAAGTATCAAATTTTACGGATATACTAGTTGACCCGCCAAATTTCGTACTGCCTTGACATGCATATGACGCGGGATGTCACCCAGTAAAATTGTCAATCTGCCATTAAGTATGGAAAATGAATTTTCTTCATAATTTCTTTTTACGTGAATTTTTCCAATATTTTAATAGTTATTCTGCTATTCGGGGCGAAAACAAATCCAACAAATCAAAGAATATCAAAATCGGTCTCGCCGTTCTCGAGTTATAAATGGTGTAACTAACCCGACATTGTTGTATATGTTGATATAGATGTGAGTTAGGTTGTAGTTTAATATTTTTATTTTGTAGTGAAAAAGTTCACATAGATTTGTTCAGACAGATCCTGTCCATCGAAATATTGCCTGGAAGATATGGCTTTTAGCGATAAGGTAGCCTTTAAAAATACATTTTTGTTTGTTTAATTTTAATTGTGTGTTAAACAGACAATGGTGGCGATTCTGTTGTTTACACTGACTAACTAAAAATTTATTTTTATATATTTTATTATTATGTTTACGCTAAAGATCAAATTAGAATGACATTTAAAGTGACATTTCTAAAATTAAGTATTTTTTACTAAGATGGCGTGTTTGCGGGCTAGTTTTAATCAGCACCAATTTGACTGCTTACTAAAACTAGCCCAAAAACATGCCATCTTAGTGAAAAATACTTGATTTTAGAAATGTCAATTTAAATGCCATTCTAATTTTGATCTTTAGCGTAAACAAAATAAGACTGTTCGTATTTTACACAATTTTAGTTAGTCAGTGCAAACAATAGATTCGCCAGCATTATCTATCTGCTACACTAAGAGCGGTTTTATTCTTAGAATAGAACTTGATGGAGGTGTCAGTAAACATTCTCGCAACAAAAGATTCCATCAGATAATCCATCTAAAAATAGTCAACGTAATGTTTCATTACACGTCTGTTATTATAAAATGTCAATAAAAAATGCTAGGATCAAGCATATAATGGGATGTCGGTTGCTGGAAGGCGATCTCGCTACCGATACGGAGCGTGCCGGCGGCGGCCATTAGCGCGCCCATACTGACTCCCGATATTACTGGGACTGTGGCCATGAGGCAGTCTTTTGTCCGACAATTTGGAAATCATTGTCAAATTTCAGCTCAAGTACACTCAAATTGCTGCTTACGATTATTTACTGAAAGAATAAATAATAGAAGATAAAGTTTATATTTTAACGTAACGGACATCAACGGGTTCATTATATCAGCGTAATGACCAACGGTGCTGAGACGTGGATGCTCACGGTAGGACTAGTCCACCAAGTTAAGGTTGCGCAGCGAGCTATGGAACGGGCTATGCTTGGATTTTCTCTGAAGGATGAAATCCATAACGAGATTATCCGACAGAGAACCAAGTTCACCGACATAGCCCAGCGGATTAGCAAACTGAAGTGGCAGTGGACTGGCCATAAATGCCGGAGAACCGACAACCTTTGGAGTAAATGAGTTCTTGAGTGGAGACCACGTCTTGGAAAACGTAGTGTGTGCCCCCCAGCTAGGTGGACTAGCTAGCGATGACATAAGAAAGGTGGCGGATAGAAATTGGATGAGAAGAGCCGAAACCGGGCTCAGTTGCGCGTATTGGGAGAGGCCTATGTCCAGCAGTGGACTAATGTGCGCTGATGATGATGATGATGATATCAGTCACAGGACGTACAGTGCTGAACATAGGTCTGCTCTATAAATTTCCAGAGATACCGATTTTGTGCGGTCTGCACTCAATGGCTCCCAGCAACCTTTCCATCTAGTTGGGGCAGTCCTACGCTACGCTTTCCAGTGCGTGGTCTCCACACGAGAACCTTTCTGCCCCAACGGCCGTCAGCTCTTCGCGCTATGTGCCCTGCCCACTGCTAATTTAGCTAGCTATCAGTGCTATGTCAGTGACTTTGGTCCTACGAATCTCCTTAATTCTAATTCGATCTCGTGGAAAAACACCAACCATAACCCTCTCCATAGCATATTAGGATAACAAAAATAAAAAAAACCTAAAAGGTACATAGAGAAAGCCATAACGCGTAAAAAAAGTGCCAGCCAGTGCCATTCACATCAGATGACTTTAAAGGTAGATACCTACCTAAAAAAGGTAGATATCTACCTTTAAAATCATCATCTCTCTCTCTAGCCTCAAAGGTTTGCTGGAAGAACCTCTATTTCTGTATGTTTAAATGTATTTTCTTGTGTGCAATTAAGAATAAAGAAATATTTACACGGTATTTGCCGTAAGTCTATGTAGTTGTATGTAGCAAATCTGATATTTCTGATCCAAATTGATAAATCGCGTCACACGCGTTTATAGAAATGGTTGTTTTTGTTTATTTATTAAATACTTTCGCATAATAAAACAGAATAGTGTTAGGTTAGTGTTCGTTCACTTCGTTCGTGTTGTAAGGGAATTCAAAAACCCTGCGAATGGAATCTTATTAAAATGTGATAAATCGAGGAAAAATGTGCCGTTACTTTATGATTATCCGAAAATCCTGAATATTTATAGCGAATGGGCACCCCGCAGGTACATTATGATTGCACGAAGAATCGACACAAAAAGAACGCACTCTCTTGATTACCTCACAACTCATGCGCCGGATGATATTGTTAATTTCATTCGACATGTCCGTGATTTGTGCTTTTTGTTAAGCAGAGTCATTTCAGAATGATTTATTTTTTAGGATTTCCTTGGAGTCAACTGATGAGATTAGAAATGGGCAGCCGATATGGATTCAACTTACAGACTCCTTTTTTACCTTTTGAAGTACGGAACCCTAAAAACGTGGGTAAAGTTGCTTTGTGGTCGCGTTGTGGCCGCGATGTGGCCGCATTGACCACACGTTCCCGACACAGTTGAACGCGACTGCTAAAATAGAACGAACTGGATTTTGTGGCCGGCCACTTTTTTGTCACTGTGATGTGATTGTGGCCCGTCTGAACAGACGCTTAGCTGAGATAGGTGCAATCCAAATCCTGTTATCTTCTACATTGTGCGAGGCGGGCAGGACGCTCTAAACCAGGGGTCGCCAAATGGCGGACCGCGGTCCGCATCCAAACTGCCAACTCATTTTGTGCGGACCGCGAGAACATAGCCACTTGCACTACAGAGTGCGTAATTAATAAAAATTTATCCCCCGCATTATCTTTGTTGACGTCAATTCGAAAACGGCCGGGCGAAGTTACGAGACAATAGCTTGCATCAATTTTACTTCAAACTTCAGACAGATAGTCCGCAACAAAAAATGACATTTTTCTCATTGATATGTAAAAAAAATACCTTTGTTATTTCCGTAATTACATTTGTTTAATAAATATTTTTTTCTTTAAAATGTTGTGCGGACCGCGATGGTCATTTCATTTCTTAAAACGGACCCCGAGCGAAACTAATTGGTGGTCCCTGCTCTAAACGATGGTTCATATTATATTAGTGAAGTTAATAATTGGAAGCAATTACGAAGCTGAAATAGACGCAATATGACTAAAAAGTTCCTAAAAATGTATGATAACTTATTTTGAAATAGCTTTGTTCGAAAAAGACCAGTGTATCTCTTAATATGAGTGAAAAACCATCCTAAGGGATAATTGCTTGCTAAGCTTGCATGCCTACAAAGCGTTTTCTTAAAGTACTTAAAGTACTGACAATTAGACGTTTTAAAATGATCCTTTAGATTTAAATGAATAATGATTTCTTAGTATTGATTAATCTTTGCTTACTTTGGATTTCATTAATTAGGTTTCTAATCTGAAATCAATCTTAGTCTGACCCGAATTTTCTCGAATTTGCTAGATGTTTTATTTTGTTCTGATTGTTTACGATCGATTTCGATATTTTAAGTTTAATTTCGAAACTAGCAATGATCACACAGCCCTTACTAACTTACCGATTCAAGTACCGAATTACAGCATACTTTAAAGTGATCTGTAAATTAGATGGTTAGGCAGGAAATGGCTTCTTATCCCGTCAGTGCGCCGGTGATTAGCGATCGACTATCACTTCTCTACGTTTGATCGCTGACGATGTACTGAAGCTAGGTCAAAGATTAGGCACCATCAACATAGCTAGATAGATAGCGCTTTGTTGTAAATCACACTTAAATTATAAAACAATATAAAAAACAAATACATGCAGAAATATAAGTGGCGGCCTTCTCGCTAAAAGCGATCTCTTCCAGATAACCTTTGGATGGACTGAATTTAATAGAAAATAGTCAAATAGAATAACTAAAGAATTACTTTATGAGTCAAGTCTACATTTCTGGGCTCCGACATAATATACCTAATTTACACCATAAACACCGATGGTTCTGTGAGAACAGTATACCTCGCGCGCGTCCCAAGCCCAAAAACGCACAACAAAATGCTCAACAAAATTAACGCCGAAAGTCTATTTTTAAATCGAATCTTAGGTGCTTGAATTTTTCCAAAGGCTTACCTAGGTACTTTTACTGCGGCTCACATTTTCAGAACACGCTCTTACGCATCTCCAATTGCATTGGGATCCTGGGTATCAAGATCTCCAGTGTCTAGTTCCGTAATGACTTATGGTGGGGTTCTATATCCGTCGGTAACCGACTACGACTCGTATCTCCTTGAAAAAGTGTCAAACCGCCACCGCTACATGGTAGACATACCTCCCATACGCACAAAGCGGTAGTCTTCCACCTTTATTATGCGCACCGTCAAGGAGTGGAACGCCTTACCTGAGTCTGTGTTTCCTGATAACTACAACCTAGGGATCTTCAAGTCACGAGTGAATAGGTTTCTTCTAGGCAGGCGTGTACCATCGTAGACTGCATCATCACTTACCATCAGGCGAGATAGTGGTCAAACGCTAGCCTATAATTTATAAAAAAAAAACAAAACTTTTGATATGTTTTCAAGGAGAAACGAGTCGTAGCTGGTTACTGACGGATATAGGAACCCGCTATTAGAGTATAAGGAAAAGTCCATAGGCTACGGTAACCGCTTACTTTCAGTTGGGCCGCATTTTGTAACATTCTATAACATTTAAAATTTAACTATCTTACTAAGTTTAACCTACCTACAACCTAACGGTGACTTTAGACGACAAAAAATGTTAATGTGTTTAAAAATGAGAAATAAAGATTCTGTTAACTGAAGTGTTGCAAACTCACAAAAAATTACTTCGGTGTAGATGCACCATAAAACTGTAAAAACAAAAGTAAATAAACAGACAGCATGGCATCTAATTTGTAACTTACCGGTCTGTCAGTAGATACAAATCTTGTCATGGCTCAGAAACTCAAGCAATTAGGCAACATTGTTTGCCTCGTCTGTCACTCGCCGCTTGATCTATGACGGGCAGTAAGCGTGGCTGCCGTATGTTTAAGTAAGGCACGATAATTGAAGATATGCTCGCTTCATATACGCCTGACTGACGTGTGATTACCATGGGATAAGCGAAATGTATTTGTAAGTGGTAAGCTTATGTGTATGGTACACTGTTTGGTTATACCGTTTTTGTGTTCTTTCTGCACTTTCTACCGTTGATTTGCATATTGTGTGCGCTTGCAAACATTAATTTAGGCTAGTGAGTAGTATAAAATATCAAAAAGAAATAAAATGAAAGCTTTATTCCCTTGAATACAGGTACATTGGTTATTATACTAGTTTATTAATCGGATCGGATCACTGTACTCGTGAATTGGCTGTACAATATATTTATATCTACTACAATATAGCATAGTAATTATTTTATAATAAAATAAACAATGCGTTTGAATGTTATTATTAATACCACTGACAAAGCTCAAATGAATCATTATAATATTGTTTTGCAAGTATTTGCAAAGCGTCTGCAGCAGGGATGGTACGAAGCTTCGACTCCGACTCCGATAAATACTTCCGATTGATATTCCACCTCCGGTCCGACTTCGGCTCCAACACTTTTAAATCAGAGATTAAATCGGAAGTAAAGGAGCATAGGTAATAGCTGCGGCGGTGGCTGTCAGCATGTACGAATAAGTTTATACATGTCGCGCGTTGAACCCCCTTCACGCGCTTTCTGTCATCGATTACTCTCACTTGTTGTTACGAGGGGAGTTCAATGTATTCTCGGTATAGGCATGAAAGAATAAGCAGAAAATTCAGAATACAATTTATTTTTCAACGTAGTCCACTAAGATCTGAACACACTTATTTGTCCGGGAAAATAACTTTTCAATTCCCTCCAAAAAATATTTTTCTTCCTGGTCTGAAAAATGATCGTTAATTGCTGCATTTAACTTAAAAAAATGCTTGCCTCGAAGTTCTTTTTTGAGATTTGGCAACAGAAAGTAATCACTAGGGGCTAGGTCCGGGCTGTAGGGTGGTTGATTGATTTCTTCAAATCCGCAATCCCGCACAGCAGCATTGGCAATGCGCGCCTTGTGAACAGGCGCGTTGTCGTGCAGAAGCAATACACCTGCGGTCAATTTTCCCCGTCTTTTTTCTTTTATTGCCTCCTTTAAATTGCGCAGGGTGTTAGCGCAAGTGGCGCCAGTAATACTCTCACCTTTTTTTGTGTACTCAATTAATAAGATTCCCTTGGAATCCCAAAACACTGTGGCCATGAGCTTTCCGGCGGATGGGCTGACTTTGAACTTCTTCGGTGGGGCTGTTCCTTTTTTATGCCACTGCATAGACTCCTGCTTGCTCTCAAGATCATAGTGATGAACCCACATTTCATCACCAGTAACAATCCGATCACAAATACTTTGTGGATTTTCACCACAGAGCTCCAAAAACTTCTTGCACCAATCAACTCGCACTTGTTTCTGAAGCGCTGTGAGCATTCGCGGCACCCATCTTGCACTGACCTTTGACAAATTCAGATGGTCATGAAGGATAGTGTGAATGGTACCCGCGGATAGCTTGGTTCTTTTTGCTAATATTTTCACTCTCACGCGGGAATCTTCGAGTACAAGTTTCTCAACAATTTTTACGTTTTCTTCAGTAGCGGCACTAACCGGCCCACCGGCACAAGGGTCGTCTTCAATACTCTCTCTACCCCATTTAAATTCACTTGACCACTTCTGAATTGTAAATAATGAAGGGGCAGAATCTTGGTAAACAGCCATCATTTCTTCGTGAATTACTTTTTAAGTCTTTCCTTGTTTTGTGAGGAATTTTATAACAACGCGATGCTCGATTTTTTTCAACATTGTCGTATCAGTCATCGTAGTTGCCTTTCCGAAATGATATTTTGAATACTAATGGCGACAATCAAATAAAATTTTGTAGTTATATCCTCAATGAGTGTCATAAACTAATGAGACAATTTAATTACCCTCATCATTAGTATATTACCCCGATACTGAGAATACATTGAACGCCCCGCGTACATTGAACCACCACCACCTTCGACTCCGATTCCGGTTCCAACTCCGACAAGCCAAATTTAAAAAATGCGACGAAACCGAAGTCCGACTTCGGTTCCGTTAAAACAACCACCGTAATATCCCTAGCCTGCAGTACCACGATAGCTACAGCTGTCTAATATAATAGGTATACTTTACATCAGGAGGCCCGTCAATCAATAGAAAACAAATTGCAAGAATGAATCTCTGTTTCTAACATACAATTCAGTACACTGAAAATATTTGAATTTTTCCTCCATCGACTGTACACGATTATAATTATTAGTGAAAAACAGGTTCCGTCCAGATGGCCCCGGTCGGTTTGAATCCGGTTAACTACACCAAGCCAAGAGAACTTTTGGTTACCATTTGAATTTACCAGATTTCATTAAGTTTTCAAAGACCAATTCGTATAATTACGAATTAAACCTAAGCAATAAAATTAAAACCGCACCGACATAATGAAATAAATTATAGCACATCATAACATTATCTTGTCAATAACTTCTGACTCGCTCGCAAAACTAAATCCCATTATAAAGATAAGGAGGAATTTTGATGGCGCACGGTAGCCCATCTCGATCATAGTAATCGAAGCGGACCGAACTGGGTTATTTTCATCAGCGAGTGTCGGTGAGGTTCTATATACATGGACGTAATCAATACTTACCTAAAGTGAAGCTAGAAGGTTGTATTCCAAAACTCTGCTTAAGCGTATCTCGACAGCTTCTAATAAAAACTGTACAACGATCCCTAATCATGATTTTTAAGATGTTTTGAAGAGTTGTCAAATCATAAATACGTCAAATTTAAACTTGTTCAGACGTTAATTTGATTCATTTACGTATAAAAACACCGAGCCTCTACATAACACGCTCAGGGAACTTGAGCCATCTTAATATTAATAGTGAGGCCAATAGTGAGAGACCACGACACCAAAAAAAATTTTTTAACCTATTTAATCGTGACTTAAAGATACCCAGATTGTAGCGATCAGGAAACACATAACAAGAACCGCTTTGTGCGAATGGGAGGTATTTCTACAACCAGGCGCTCTGCGGTGTCCGATGATAAAATGGAGATGGTGGGATTAGGTTGAAAATTTCCGCCGCACACTCCCCGAAATGTACTCGATAAAAAACCGAGAGGCTAGCAACCTTTCGTCGATGCTCCAGGCAGAGGAGCCTTGCATCAACTAGCTCATCGTTGCCTATGAGCTTCCTAGCTCTTCTCTCAATTGATTCCAGAGCTTCAAGTTGGTACTTCGCTGATCCGTCCCAGAGGTGGGAACAGTACTCCAAGCACGATCGGACTTGTGCTTGGTACAAGTTGAGCAACTGTCCCGGTGTGAAGTAGTGCCTCACCTTTGCGAGTATACCAAGCTTTTTAGCTGCCAACTAGGTTTTCGACTCAATGTTGGAGCCAAATGTCGTTCTGTATTGCAGTAGGACATCGATTATAACCTTAATCATTACTTAATAAAATAAGATAGATAATTCCTTTATTGCACACTATTAAATATAAACATAAAACAGAAAACACACTTTTAAATCATATTTACAATGGGTGGCCTTATCGCTAAAAGCAAACCTTTGGATTGACAGGATATATGTAAACAAATACGGACAGCCGGCGGCGTAAATCAGTTATTATAGAACAAGTAGGTATATATTACAATTTATAAAAAACATAGATAAACAAAATTAATGTGAATTTGATAGAATGATACACTTAACCCAAACCGTTAGTTGATAAAATACCTCACTAGGAAACCAGCATGGCTGTTACTAAAATTTTAGACATTTTATGGATAGGTACCTATGGTAAATATGGTCATGCAAGAAAGATGAATCGTACTGTTACGCCCAAGGCTGTTACAGAATAGGTAATAGTCGGCCTCTCGAAGTGATGCCTACTGTGTCACAGAATAGGTAATACTTGGTATGGAATATAGCTACATACTACGTTTTTACCTACTGTTGCACAGAATAAGAAATAGTAGTTCGGTCGAAATCCCTACACATTTCTATCTACCAGTGGAACCAACGAGAACGTTCGAGAGATATGTCCTGGCTGCGATTTAAATAGTGCGTAGATACGCCCGAAGGAGTCGGTCTGGTTTTGGCGATACGAGCGAATAATTCGGTGACTTTTTAGTGGTTTATTGTGCAACAGTGGTGTGAATTAGTGTGGTGTGATTACTGGTGATTAAGTTCGTGTATTTATCGTTTTGATGTTGAATAAAAGTGTTATTTTGGTTGGATTGATTTTCATTGTTTTGTCCCGAACCCTCAGCTCGTAACAGTACTGATGACGTTGACGCAAAACCGATGACTGTTTCTGATTTATTTGTCATTTTGTTTTTACCATGAGTCAGAACTTCACTATTCCAGTTTCTTTCAAGAGTCGCCATTTCTGAATAAGTTACTGACCAACAGGTTTCCCGAAATAGAACCGAACACATAGAAATGGCAGATGTTATTTTAGTAAGGTAGGTGCGTGTCACCGCATTTACGACATTAATTTAAAACAAATATGCAGAATTGTATTATCTGATTTTAGAGATTGGTTTAATACCGGTAGCTTGAATATTCAGTAATCGTTACATTTCCAATAAACAATTTTTTACTTAAATCGGCGGCGCCTTTGCGCAGATGCCGATTGGCCAGTTTAACAGGTACCAACTTACATGATGAATTAATATGATATGTTTACCTATTTTATACAGGCTGTTTCATTGATATTTTAGGACTTGATATTAAGGTAGATTAAAAATAAAAAAAAAATCATGGTAATGGAATTGAAAAAAAACTATTTTACAACAAACAACAAACCCGTGATTTAAATTAATGTCGTAAATGCGGTGACACACAGTATACAGCTCTAAGAAGTCTACTTCCAATAACCTATAGGGATGTCGACATTCCTTCCATACTTATTTCTGGGCTACATTGAGCCAACGAATGTTTGCGTTTATGTGATGCGTTTATCTGTATTTATGTGACGATGACGAATACAGATAAACAGATTTACGTGCACAATATTTTGTAAGTTAGCATGCCGTAGCATCACGCTGGGCTGAGTACCTATTCAATCCGCACACAGAGCTTATTTTGTTAGTGTGTTAGTGTTTAAGTGAGAAGTTTTTTTTTATGCTTCATTGATATGGAACATGCTTATGGTCCACCTCATTTTAAGTGGTAACCATCGCCTATAATAGAGAACTGCCTCGTAGGTCATTCACCTTAGAAATGTGTCCTACGTCTCACTGCCCTGCGTCCATCAACTTAAGGCATACTGGTGTAAAGCCTCATGTGCCTGTAATTTCACCGGCAAACATACCCTTCAAACCGAAACACAGCAATGTTGCTTGGCGGCATAAATAGGTATGGTGGTAGTACTTCCCCGGGCGAGCCCTTTCTTACGGAACTCTTGTTGTTGTTATTGCATTTTATTTTTCATTTGCTGTGCTAAATTTTTTTTTCTTTCTATCTTTATATTTTCTGTATTCCACAAATATAGCCCAAACCACCATATAACTAAATAAATAAATATGGCTGGACATTTCACACAGAACTATCCAGCCCCAAACAAAGCAGAGCTTGTACTATGGGAACCAGATAACTGATAGAATACTCATATACTTTTTTTTGTAAATACATACTTACTAGTGGTTCGCCCCGAGCTGAGATCTCGTGAGTTTACAATAAAAACAAAAAAAATATTATTCGTAATCTTTGACTATCAAAACAGTGCTACAAAATAAATAGCCAACTAACTTGACCTACTGTTTCATTCAAATTACAGGTAACGGGAGTTCATGTTAATTGGTCACTTTTTATGGGGTACAAATTGCAGTTATTCTAGATTTCTGACTTTTGCCTATATTTTTGATACTTAAGCTACACGCATACCAAATTACAGCACTGTGGGGTCACTGGTGTACCCTGTGAATTTTGTCAAATTTTAGTTTTTATTATGGTTAATACCTAACTCAAAAACTACAAAAACTTTACTAAAAATAAAAGTGGGGTCAAAATGTACTAATGAAGACCTTTCATTTGACGTCTCACTTGACCTAATAGTCTCATATTCATTTTTTTTACCCCTCTTGAACCCCAATACCTCAACAACCCCCCAAAATGTTTAGTTCATTGAGTCACAGCGTAATTGTGCCATCATTACCTACCTATATATCAAATTTTACGATGATCGGATAAACGCTTCGAAAGTTATCCTCGGACAAACATACATACATACAACGGTGATTTGCCCAAGTTGATTTGGAGATCTCGCTTCGCTCGATCAATAATATATAGAAAAACATTAAAAAAATAACGAGTGCAGTAATATAATTCGGCGCACCTAGCACGAACGCTCTTACGTCTTCTGAAAGTCTAGAGTATCACTGTTTCTCGGTGTAATATGATGTCCAGTAACTAATATTCCATAGCATAACATCAGTATCGATTTCATTAAATCGCCTCGGATTTATTAATCTACCGGATGAGTTTTTGTTGTTCACCATTTTTATTATAGCTTACAAACTAGGAAGGTAATTACTGGTTGCAGCGTAGGTGGTACATGCGAGTATGTGCAGTACACGCCAGTCAAGTTCGCACGTCACCTGGCACAGAGAGTCATCATCATTATTTCGGCCAGACAACGTCCACTGCTGAACATAGACCATAGACCTATGGGGATATATAATATTTCCCCATAGGCATATATTTCCAGAGCAACCGATCATAAGCGACTTAAAGCCAACGGCTTGCAGCAGCCTTTATCAGGTCATCTTTCCATCTAGTGAAGGCCGACATACGCTGCGCTTTCCAGTGCGTGGTCTCCACTCGATAACGTTTCTAAGTTAAGTACTGTTACGAGCTGAGGGTTCGGGATAAAATAATGGGAATCGATCTAACCAAAATAACACTTTTATTCAGCACTAAACGATGAATACACGAACTTGGTCACACGTAATCACAACACACTAATTCACACCACTGTTGCACCACTTAAAGTCACCGAAATGATCGCACGTTTAGCTTAATCCAGACTGACTCGCGAGCAACTACTGTTCACGCGAGACCCTTCTCCATGTCAGTCCTCCAGGGCCTCGCTGAGACTCCCTCACTAACTAACTCGAGACTGACTCCCCGGCCATCTCTCCGGCCTATTTATATCGCACACATTTCGATTGTTCGAGAACGATGTCGATCCTTCCAGGAAAGGGTCGGTCCCTCGACACAATGGCCACTCCCCATTCTGCGAAACCACAAACAATAGCAACAATAACACAGCAAGACAAAAGCGTTCGAGAAGGTTCGATTATTACTCATTGTTTAACAGCCTCGGCGTAACACTGCCCCCTCCTAAAACATGCTCGTCCCGAGCATTCTTAGCCCCATATCGCGGCAGCCGAACAACATGAACAATTTTAGGCGCACCTCGCGCTGAAGTAGCAACTAGAGGAGCCACATTGCCGTCTCCAGTACTTCAGGACACCCAGAGTCCCTTTCTCATCAGCGATCCCAATTCCAGCCTCCAAAACACGGCTCTCATGATTTCTATCTGTTCTTTCACTTCCTGGAATTACTTTCCAGATGAACCGAACAATTCCCTCATCAGTCGAGCCCAATTCCAGCCTCCAAAACACGGCTCTCATGATTTCTATCTGTTCTTTCACTTCCTGGAATTCCTTTCCAGATGAACCGAACAATTCCCTCATCAGTCGAGCACGCTCTTATGGCCAACGTCGCTGATCTTCCTGTTGACGACGCTGCTCTTCTTTATCCTGACGTCGCTGTTCCTCTTGCAACCGAGTCTGCTCCACCTGTTCATGTCGCTGTTCCTTCTGCAACCGAGCCTGCTCTTCCTGCTGACGACGCTTCTCTTCTTAATGCTGACGGCGTTGTTCCTCCTGCAACCGAGCCTGCTCTTCCTGTTGACAACGCTGCTCTTCTTGTTGACGTCGCTGCTCTTCTTTATCCTGACGGTACTGTTCCTTCTGCAACCGAGCCTGTTCTTCCTGTTGACGTCGCTTCTCTTCTTTACGCTGACGGCGTTGTTCCTCCTGCAACTGAGCCTGCTCTTCCTGTTGACGACGCTTCTCTTCTTGCAACCGAGTCTGCTCTTCTTGACGACAAAGCATGGCCATAATAGCAGCAAGATCGCCTGTCACAGGAGCTTGGCCCACGGATGATGATGATGAAGCTCCAAATGGTTCAGTGGCGGCTGATTCCATCTCCATCGGCTGACGACTCTGCCGAGCTTCTTGAACCGGAGACTCCCCAAACCGCCTTTCATCCATTTCCTGTTGTCGTTGACCTCTCGTCCTGACACCGTCCACGTTATCCTTTTGTAGAACCGGCATTATTTTATCCCACTTCTGACACCAAATTGTTACGAGCTGAGGGTTCGGGATAAAATAATGGGAATCGATCTAACCAAAATAACACTTTTATTCAGCACTAAACGATGAATACACGAACTTGGTCACACGTAATCACAACACACTAATTCACACCACTGTTGCACCACTTAAAGTCACCGAAATGATCGCACGTTTAGCTTAATCCAGACTGACTCGCGAGCAACTACTGTTCACGCGAGACCCTTCTCCATGTCAGTCCTCCAGGGCCTCGCTGAGACTCCCTCACTAACTAACTCGAGACTGACTCCCCGGCCATCTCTCCGGCCTATTTATATCGCACACATTTCGATTGTTCGAGAACGATGTCGATCCTTCCAGGAAAGGGTCGGTCCCTCGACACAATGGCCACTCCCCATTCTGCGAAACCACAAACAATAGCAACAATAACACAGCAAGACAAAAGCGTTCGAGAAGGTTCGATTATTACTCATTGTTTAACAGCCTCGGCGTAACAGTACAATAGCCGATTGAAACGCGAGAAGTTGCGGTATTTATCGCGTATGTACCTTTTTTATTTGTTACCCCGACGTTTCGGCTGTGTTGTAACAGTCGTGGTCACGTCAACCCGTGACCACGACTGTTGCAACACAGCACAAAAGTTATGTACAGTGATCGCAAAAGTTTTTATAACCTGCAAATATTATTCCGGATCTTGGTGGTAGCGGTGGCATAGTACTCGTAGTTTCTGTACGTAGTATATCCACCATAAAACAACCCATCATTTTTATCTATCTGTCAATCTCTAATTTGAAATAATTGATCGAGCGAAGCGAGATCTCCAAATCAACTTGGGCAAATCACCGTTGTATGTATGTATGTATGTTTGTCCGAGGATAACTTTCGAAGCGTTTATCCGATCATCGTAAAATTTGATATATAGGTAGGTAATGATGGCACAATTACACTGTGACTCAATGAACTAAACATTTTGGGGGGTTGTTGAGATATTAGGGTTCAAGAGAGGTAAAAAAAATGAAAATGAGACTATTAGGTCAAATGAGACGTCAAATGAAAGGTCTTCATTATTACATTTTGACCCCGTTTTTATTTTTAATAAAGTTTTTGTAGTTTTTGTGTTGTTAGCTATAATAAAAACTAAACTTTGACAAAATTCACAGGGTACACCAGTGATTCCACAGTGCTGTTATTTGGTATGCGTGTAGCATAAGTATCACAAATATAGGCAAAAGTCTGAAATACAGAAAAACTGCAATTTGTACCCCTAAAAAGATTAACCAATTTACATGAACTCCCGTTACCTGTAATTTGAATGAAACTGTAGGTTAAGTTGGTTGGTTATTTATTTTGTGGCACTATTTTATTAGTCAAAGATTAAGGCCGGCTTGCACAACAATCCCTAAACATGTCTAAATTTTACGTATTTGTATGATTTGACAACTCCTTAAATCATAATTTAGCCACTAAATATGTTTAGGCATAGTTGCGCGTGTCGCCCTAAGAATATTTATTTTTGTGTTTTGGGAGACTCGCGAGATCTCAGTTCGGGGCGAACCACTAGTGTAATATACAATCGTTAACAGTGGATTTTTATCTTCTTACAAGCTTATATAAAGCGTATTTATATAAGTCGCGCACTGTACTGTGCTTTAGAGTATGGTCTACTTTATTAACGACATTCTATTGATTGATTGAGCATTTCACCGGCACTGTCTGTAGCGCTGTCTTTATTAAACTCTATGTTTTATTTTCGAAAGACTAATTAATATGTACGGCCATAGAGACTGACATAAATGGGTAACTGAGACTTGGAAATGATAAATAATATGAAATATTGTAAGATGATTTGATCATCAGTGAAAAGCTGATACCGTTCTACTTTTTGGAGCAATGTTCAGTCACACACCTTATTATATTTATTTTTATGTATATATTTAACAGTTCGTTATCAACACAAGCGACGAAAACTCGGTCAGCAGCACATATGTCACTGTCCAGTGTCATACATTTGTCACCCACCTCAGACAACTTAAATTAGCTACACCTTACATTAATTATGTATTTTATTCTATATGTTTGTTTTATTATTTACGTATATGGATCTATGTATATGTATGTATCTGTTTACTTACCTATTTATTTTTCTGCGTTCGTGATGCTACCCATGGGTCCCATCGGATAACCAGCAACGCTTACTATCCTCGGATTGTTAGCAGCAATACCCTGAGACGAGGCCTGTTTGGCCCACACTGCACGGAAGACCATATTATCTATCTTACCTACCTATAATGTACTAAATTTTTATCTTATGTTTTTCCTATATTTCTTTATATAATTTTTCTTTTAATTATTTTAATATTTACGTAAGTAGGTATGATTGTTCTGTAGGTATTTGTCTGTCCTGTGTGTGTCAAATAAATGTATTTTCTTTGTTTCTTTTTTTCTTCTATACCTCATTTCATGTATTTTCAGCTTTATTTGCCTTAAAATCGAATAGCAATATATGGAGATTGATTGTTAGACCTTTCGTTTGTCTTTTTTATACCACTTGGAGGTGGAATGGCCCACCTGATGTTAAGTGGTAACCATCGCTTATAACAAAGTATTACCTCATAGGTCAAGCACCTTAGAAACGTGCCCTACGATGCACTGCCCTGCGTCAATCAACTCGAAGCATACTCTTCAAACCGAAACACATCAATGCTGCTTGGCGGCAGAAATAGATATGATGATAGTACTTCCCCGGGCGAGCCCTTTCACAAAAAACTACTTCTCTACCGACTTCTAACTAGTACTATGATTAGTAATAATTTGTCAGTCTGGCTAAACCGTCAGTCTAGCTAAACCACTTGTTCAAAGATGTCGGGAAGAACTCTCGAAGCGGACACCATGTCTGTTCTGACACACAGTAGTTGCTGAATTAGTCATCAAAATCTGTAGAATTCCAGAAAAGTGTTGCATTGTCATGAATATTATTTTTTGAGGTCCTTCGAAGTACAATTTCATTTCATTATTTTCATGTAAGTTAGCGTTTCACGCCTTCCACGTGCGCCAATTTTTTCCTGCTTAGAGATTCGCTTCACGCAAGAACCAATCAATTACCACCTTTAATTGCACCAAAAGCTCATAGAAAGTGAATTCAGAGGTTGTCTTACAATGAAATTGAGAATTCTTTTGTGGCTGCCGACGGTCGCACAGTAGCGCATTGAATACAATACCACACTTATTTATAGTCAAAACTGTCTCCATAGCGTCCCGCCTGCTACTGTTGCTAAAGAAGACTTTATACTTGGGAGAGGACTGTTGATGTGTCATTTTGAAAATATTTTTTTGTTACTCCTGCTGCAAACAAGAGGGATGTTATAAGTTTTATGCATGTCTGTGTGTTGCAGGTCGCAATCGGGCTGTGTAAACAGATATACAAATTTAGACGTGTGTTTAGGGTTCCGAAGATCACTTTCTTGTCCGTCTGTCCGTGTGTCACCACCGATTTTCTCAGGAACGGGTGGACCTAGCAAGTTGAAATTTATACCAGATACTGAGGTCTATAGTCCCTGTTAGGTGTATAAAAATCAAGGTTCTTAGTCAACACGATAAAAAGGTATGGGCAAAATTAGATTTTCGCGAAAACTTGTAAGTGCCAAAATTTACCTTAATTTTCAACTTTTATTATTTTTGTAAATTTTCCCTTTATTTTTGCCGTAAGACCTTGCGTTTAACCAAAGTTGATCGATCATTCTAGGTGAACCGGAAGTACCCTATAGGTTTTTGGTCGAGAACCTAAATGGTAGTTCCCGTTGACCTAGAATCACAAAATTTGGCGAAAAGCAAGGTCTTACAGTATAAATAAAGGAAACATTCCAAAAGATAAAACACGTTGAAAACTAAAGGGTGTCCCCATACATACATAGTTGACCCCAATTAAGATAGTCCTCTGAGTTATATAGGCGCTCATACAATTTAGAGGACAATGAGTAGGTACGGAACCCTCAGTGCACGAGTTTGACTCGCACTTGACCGGTTTTTTATGCTACCTAGAGATGGGACAAGCTTATGCCCCACCTGATGTTAAGTGGTAACCATCGCCTATAACAGAAAATTGCCTCGTAGTTCACACACTTTAGAAATGTGCCCTACGATGCACAGCCCTGCGTGCATTAACAGGCATACAGGTGTTAAGGTTAATGTGCCTGTAATTTCACCGGCAACCATACACTTCAAATCAGAACACAGCAATGCTACTTGGCGGTAGAAATAGGTATGATGGTAGTAAACTCCACTAAACTTCATGGTCGAGTAGCTACTGCCCGGGAACATTTTTGTTATATTTTAACTACCTAACAATGTTCTGCATGCTCACTGAATATTTAACGTAAGTTTAAACCTATTGTTTCTCATAAAGTGAAATGTATACTTTCTTTTGATAAAAAATCCTACAACCAGAACCATAAGTCTAATTTTGTTGAATGCCTACTTCTAGGCGCTGAATAAATCTTCTTTTATTGATCAATGCAAAAGGCCACATAGAATTATGTGCAATAAAAGGCTCTATTAAATAAGGAATTTAAACATGAATATTTTAAAATTTATTTAGAATTTTTATTGTATAAGAAATTTGGGCACAGCCTGACCAATACATTATTATTATCAATAGCGATAATAATTTGTCAGCTTCATTATTGACCACGATTATCTTTCAAAAGTCGCCAACAAAAAACCGCCCAAAAAACTGGTGAGTAGGTTTTTTAATGGTCAGTATGAAAGCACCGCTAGAATCTAGTAACTATCGACTAATCTATGGCCGGGCCCTTTGCGGTTTCAGATCAGAGGCATAGCGGCGTCCTTATTTTTTATTTTTGAAAAAATATTGCCCTAACGGTTCTTGGACCACAAGGTCAGTGGGGACTAATGATTTTGTTATTGTCTTTTTCGCTGTTACTTTTGTTTGCGTCTGTGTGGTGACTTTTTGGCTTTCGCTGTGATTCAACTCATTCATTGTGTTGCGGTTTTTAGAAAGTAACCTTTATAATACAAAAACGTTAAACAAATGTTTAACGCGTGTTTAAAAAAATTATTACCAATTTTTGTATAGAAATTTTTAAACTCGCACTCAACAGTGATTATTTTTTTTTTCTAATATTATAAATGCAAAAGTTTGGATGTTTGTTTGTTACTCAATCATAACGTAACCTCTGAACCGATTTCGATGTAATTTGGTATATAGATAGTTTATGACCTGGATGTAACCATAAGCTTCTTTTTAGTAACAAATCAAGCGTGCAAAGCCGCGGGTGGGAGTTATATTATAAGTAGTCTTGACGTATTCGTATGATTTGACAATTCTCTACATCATATTTAGCCACTAAATGCATTTAGGTATCGTTGTGCAAGTCACCCTAAGATTGCCTGTTCCATGAGTAAAGAGTAGAATAAAATTACAACACCCTGACACAAACAAAATATTTGCAGATTATTCAAATATTTGTCCCGTGGTAGAAAACGAACCCTCATCCTTCTCAACCGGCTACTACCAGCGATTTGTTAGCTTAGAACAGCCGCAAAGTTATTTGGCGATATATGTACCTATCGCTATGGAGACATCTAAATAATAAAGATCCAATTAGACCATAACACTTTGATGCCATACGCCGACGACGTCAAAACGAGTTACAATTAAAATAAAATTAACATACGACAGATAGACACGTCTATATACGGCGACGTACCTCACTTGCACCAATAGTTAATCCAAAAGCTAATGGCTCATTTACATCATGCGGTTTGACCGTATTCGACTTCAGCCCGTTTTTGGTCCATCAACTAGTTTAAATTGTTATTCGGTTGTCCGTATTTGGTTATAACTGAAAAGTAAAAATGCATTCGGTTGCCACTGTTGATTGTTCGGCTGGAGAATGTGAGGTGCGGGACGCTTCACCGACCTTACAACGGATCAATTTAGTTAAAGAATTCTGTTTAACCAAATGCGGTTAACGCATTCGGTTACCAAAATAATGTAGACTGGCCAATTCAGTTTATGAAAAAAAAACAGTCATGTGACTCTGTTTGACCAAATAGAAGGTAATTTTGCTTCATTTTTGGTTTACGTGCCTGCTCTACTATTAAAAAAAAGCCACATACTTTAAAGTCTTGACTCCAAACTAGGATTCCGTGGCAAGTGGGTATAATGGATTACGCGTACCAAAAACAGCTAACCACGGAACAAATATTTGCAGATACTGCAAATAAGAATGAAACTGCAATATCTTGCGGCCTTATCACAGAGGAGTCCGTAATTCTTCTCTATAAACAAACTTTTACAATCCCCTAAAGACCATTTGTTGTTAACAACGGTTGTCCAGACTTATCATTCGATTAACTCGTTAGATTAGTGGTGCAAGTTCGCCAGTAAAAGATACATTTTAACCGATAGTTGATGATTGACGTACCTCGTAATTTAGAAATGTACCGAAGCGCAGTTAGGTTGGGTTGAACCATGAGCACCTGATTTTAGAAGATATTTTTTTGTTTGAAAATAAAACTATGGGTATAAATATGAACAAGCTTGTACACTAAATACTTTAAATTAAGCGCAGTTACTATATTAGATATTGTTACGCCGAGGCTGTTAAACAATGAGTAATAATCGAACCTTCTCGAACGCTTTTGTCTTGCTGTGTTATTGTTGCTATTGTTTGTGGTTTCGCAGAATGGTGAGTGGCCATTGTGTCGAGGGACCGACCCTTTCCTGGAAGGATCGACATCGTTCTCGAACAGTCGAAATGTGTGCGATATAAATAGGCCGGAGAGATGGCCGGACAGTCAGTCTTAGTGAGTTAATCTCAGCGAGGCCCTGGAGGACTGACGTGGGAAGGGTCTCGCGTGAACAGTAGTTGCTCCCGAGTCAGTCTGGATTAAGCTATACGTGCGATCATTTCGGTGACTTTAAGTGGTGTGAATTAGTGTGTTGTGATACGTGTGACCAAGTTCGTGTATTCATCGTTTAGTGTTGAATAAAAGTGTTATTTTGGTTAGATCGATTATCATTATTTTATCCCGAACCCTCAGCTCGTAACAATTTGGTGTCAGAAGTGGGATAAAATAATGCCGGTTCTACCAAAGGATAACGTGGACGGTGTCAGTACGAGAGGTCAACGACAACAGGAAATGAATGAAAGGCGGTTTGGAGATTCTCCGGTTCAAGAAGCTCGGCAGAGTCGTCAGCCGATGGAGATGGAATCAGCCGCCACCGAATCATTTGGAGCATCATCATCATTCGTGGGGCAAGCTCCTGTGACAGGCGATCTTGCTGCTATTATGGCCATGCTTTGTCGTCAACAAGAAGAGCAGCGACGTTGGCAGGAAGAGCAGCGTCGTCAACAGGAAGAGCAGGCTCGGCTGCAGGAGGAACAACGCCGTCAGCATTAAGAAGAGAAGCGTCGTCAGCAGGATGAGCAGGCTCGGGTGCAGGAGGAACAACGCCGTCAGCATTAAGAAGAGAAGCGTCGTCAGCAGGAAGAGCAGGCTCGGTTGCAGAAGGAACAGCGACGTGAACAGGTGGAGCAGACTCGGTTGCAAGAGGAACAGCGACGTCAGGATAAAGAAGAGCAGCGTCGTCAACAGGAAGATCAGCGACGTTGGCCATAAGAGCGTGCTCGACTGATGAGGGAATCGTTCGGTTCATCTGGAAAGGAATTCCAGGAAGTGAAAGAACAGATAGAAATCATGAGAGCCGTGTTTTGGAGGCTGGAATTGGGATCGCTGATGAGAAAGGGACTCTGGGTGTCCTGAAGTACTGGAGACGGCAATGTGGCTCCTCTAGTTGCTACATCTTCAGCGCGAGGTGCGCCTAAAATTGTTCGTGTTGATCGGCTGCCGCGATATGGGGCTAAGAATGCTCGGGACGAGCATGTTTTAGGAGGGGGCAGTGTTACGCCGAGGCTGTTAAACAATGAGTAATAATCAAACCTTCTCGAACGCTTTTGTCTTGCTGTGTTATTGTTGCTATTGTTTGTGGTTTCGCAGAATGGTGAGTGGCCATTGCGTCGAGGGACCGACCCTTTCCTGGAAGGATCGACATCGTTCTCGAACAGTTGAAATGTGTGCGATATAAATAGGCCGGAGAGATGGCCGGACAGTCAGTCTTAGTGAGTTAGTCTCAGCGAGGCCCTGGAGGACTGACGTGGGAAGGGTCTCGCGTGAACAGTAGTTGCTCCCGAGTCAGTCTGGATTAAGCTATACGTGCGATCATTTCGGTGACTTTAAGTGGTGTGAATTAGTGTGTTGTGATACGTGTGACCAAGTTCGTGTATTCATCGTTTAGTGCTGAATAAAAGTGTTATTTTGGTTAGATCGATTCCCATTATTTTATCCCGAACCCTCAGCTCGTAACAATATTTTACTCGATTAAGTGATATCTCATCGTGATACCAATTTAATATATTTAAGAGTTGTCACAAAATAATAGTTGTGTTTTATTATCAATACACACCTAAGTATCTTAATTTGGCCAAATTAATTCAATTGATTTTTTCGAAGAGCTCCAAAACTATAAACAAAGAGGTTGATATTGGCAGCACTGAAAAACGCCATTGCTGTGCCACTTGCTCAGAAAACGCTAAGGACTTTTTCCACCTCGTACTGAAATAAAAATAAGAAAACTCTGTGACAATAAGAAAAACCCATATGGCGGGAAGAATTGTAGGTAACACATGACTGAGTAAAAATATTATAAGCAAATGATGGCTTTAAGTCTTAAGCGATCGGCCGTTGTGCATTTTTATTGTTTTAAGTTATTATATATTTTTATTAGTATATTGGTTGTGTACAATACGTATTAATGACGGCAAAATAACTCTAGTAATCATCTTAATACAATCCATAGCGCTTCGATATCGTCTCAAGCCCCTCTAATATAAACAACAGGTGTATTTAGACTAATCACCAGGCATTATCGGCGACAACGACGGAATTGTGTAGCTTAGAGATACAGTATCGCAACTAAATCCTTCCGTAAACGATAACTACTCGTTACTCTTTTAAAAGTATTTTGGCCTTAAGTACCTACTTATTTATTGAGAATAGTCAAGTGCTTGACGATGGTAATTACATAATCCTTAATAACTAACCCATAATCTTAAAATGTTGTAATTAACTAATAAAATAAATAGACACAATATTATCACAAATAACAAATAAACTAAAATATGAAATAATAAGTTAAATTAAAATGTCACATTAAGCATATTACATTTTGATTAAATTGAATAATTTAATAATTTGATTGAATTGAATTGCAATACGTATTGAAATTTAAATTATAAAATAAAATTTAGGTCAAATGGAGCCGATCATAATTTTCATCCATTTGGCTTGGATTGGGCAGTCCAGACGTGATACAATCATCTGGAGGATGCTGTTGCCACTGCCTCGCACGCGCTGGAGTAGGGAAGCGACTTTCTTGCGCTGCACAAAACTGCATGAAACTCGTCCGTGCGCTCCTCCGCGAACATAGCCGATGCGCTCCAAAAGCGAGGCAGTCGCATCAGTATCCTAAAGATATTGTTATATTGGATCCTTAGAACACTGGCCGCACGACGGGTGTGGTTAATCCAGAGGCTGCTCGAGCAGAAGGACTGGCAGTAAGCTTTTAAAAGAGTGATTTTAACTTCTCTCGAGCAGCGCGTTACCTACTAGCGATCATGTTACCCCGTACCGCCCGTGCCCTACGCTTCCTTTCAATATCTGCGTCATCACTAAGGCGCAATATAGCCTTATCTTTTAATTATGTACATAAATAGAAAGATGTCTGGGAATTATTAGTCACCCTTGTGTCTCTACAGCCAATGTCTTCTGTTTCTGTGTGTGTGTATATCAGATCTGTTCAACTACTATTTCAGCGGTATACGATTTACTATGTAAGCTCTAAGTAACGCACGTGTGTGCATGTCTAGTCTAGCCAGTTAGCATATAAGAGATGAATCACTGCATTTATAAGACACTATGCCCGAGGCTATCCTGGGCATTATATTAATGACCACAACATTAGGACCTTAGCCATATACACTCGTTTATTAGCCATAATAACGATAACGAGTTTTTTATTCAACTTAGCCGTTTTTTTGAGGAAAAAGCGCGACGGTCTGTCAAATTATTAAAGCTAGGTTATTTTGGAATTGATCTGATTATAACGACTAGACGGGTTTTTTGTGAGTCTAATAGGGATGGATCGCCATATAGTCCGGCTGATGACGGTTATTAGTAAATTTGGGGTCATCATGACGTCAATTTACGCTAATGCTGGCAATATTAGGTTATCTTTGATTTTGGTAATCTATGGGTAAATATATAGATTCCAGATTAAAAGATGCTAGACAACTATACACATGCAATAATTAAGTATTAATAATGAAAGATTTGAAAACAATCTCATATTCGACGACCTCCGTGGTGCAGTGGGCGAATAGCTGGCTGAGACGCAGGAGGTAGTGGATTCGATTCCCGCCGCGAAACAAATGTTTGCATGATCTACAGATATTTGTTCCGGGTCTGGTTGTTTCTCTATATATTATAAGTATGTATTTACAAAAAATTTATATAAGTATTCTATCATTGCAGTTATCTGGTTCCCATAGAACAAGCTTTGCTTAGTTTGGGGCTAGATAGCGCTGTGTGAAATGTCCAGTAATATTTATTATTATTATTATATTAATTTAGATTTCACAGACACATTAGACTTTTCATTACATTACATTAGATTGTCTTAGGGTGATTGACACAATGGAATACCATGTAGGCCAAGTAGCCCAGCACAGAGTACCCAATCATTTCTAATTCTAAATCTAGGGATACCAAAAGTGAGCCAAAAATTGGGGTGTATTGTGCATTGCCTTGTAACCTGACCCCAACCATCAGTAACGGAGAAGGATTTTAGGTTGATGGCAACAGTTTTCCAGGATTCCTGAGGGTGTTGTTGAACAGTTGGCGATGATTGTATAAGCTCCTGCAGTACCGTTTTATTCAGTATTGTTTATTCCAAAGAAAATTCGATGATCTTGCACAACTGCATGTCATAAATACTTCAAAAGACGTTATAATTTCATCCTTTGAAAACCTCTTTGCTACTTTATATTCCACGTGTCTATTGAAGTGTACAATCCCTTTGTGTCAAAACTTCCACGGTCGATTAAAAATCAATAATGTACACAAAACGATAACTTTTCGATCACAGTGGTCGATCATCGAGCTATTGTGATCGAAATCGATTCGATCTCATCGGATCTGTGACGATTGGTTTATTTTTTGTCGTGATAATAGTTTTGATTGGAATCTCATTTTGAAGTGATGGAATTTAGAATGCAATTTATCGTTATGCATTGAGGAGGCACCTGATTGCCACAACCACAAATGCTTGCAGCTTGATCACACTACTGATGACACTGGACTCTTATAATTTCCATTTCAGCCAACTCTACTATTATTTTAGAAAAAGAATATTTACGTAATTTAGAGTAATACATAGAGTAATAATGAGTTTTTTGTTGAACAATTACTTTTTCAAAACAAGCTTTTATAAAATTCATAATCGGAACCGCAAGCAGATTAAAATGAGCCCAAACACTAGTAGCCTACTATAATCCATTCAGAAGTTCCGTGGTTTAGCATCCGTCTCCATCATGAGACCACCTCCACTGTACCATATTATTACAAGTTACATAATATGTAACTTCGGTTCAACAAAAAACTCATTATTACTCTATGTATTACTCTAAATTACACAAATATTCTTTTTCTAAAATAATAGTAGAGTTGACTAAAATGGAAATTATAAGAGTCCAGTGTAGTAGTGTGATCAAGCTGCAAGCATTTGTGTTTGCTATTAATCAGGTGCCTATGTATTCCCAGCTCAATCGGTTGAGGGGAACGGGTTTAAAGTTCAGTTGCAAGATTCCACCCGGACAAACATACATACATTGCAAGTTATTATAAAGCTTGTAAAAATAGTAGGTATATAGGTAAGAAGCAAGTACCACAAAATAATTTTGACACAGATGAAGTTCATCAGTATAAGCTTTTATTCATTCATTTATTTTTCAAACCATGATTACGTCAACTTCACCGGTAAGTACGAGTACATACCTACATAAAATAATGTTAAGTTTTTATTTATGTCATATGTATGTAAAGGTACAATATTATTTATATTGCAGCTTTACACTGGCTTTGTCAGATAAAATGTATTATAGGCATATTAACAAAATTAAAAAATAAAATAATCATTTCAGTAATTAATAATTTCATTACTTACCCCAAACGAAAAAAAAATGAAATATCATATTTGGCCTATAGGTTATTTTGCGACCTTTTGCCATTAATTTCTACTGATTTCCAACCTTTTTCCATAAGATACAACTGTTTTAAAACCTGGTTTAAGGATTTGTTTATCTAAGTATAGATACATAAAGAGCTATGCAACCAAGTAAGTAAATAAGGTACATAATTCATTGAGCACGTGATGCCATAACCTGAGATCTAGATAACTCGAGAAGTCGAGATACAAGATTGGACATAACTCTTCTTTGTTAAACATAATGTTTGTGGCATCGGTATTTTTTGTGTTAGCAGTTGTAGCTTATCTAAGATTTTGTTTGACTACATAATTATTAATCTCTGTGCTAAGTACTCCTAGAAAGGATAAAAGAAGTCCGAAAATAATAAAAATGCAAAAAACGTATGTTGATTTTGATTACTAAACGTATCTAATTATTATTTTAGTTATAAAAACCATGATTTATTATTTAGTCTTTAGCGCTCTCTTTACTTTTCTTATCGAACTACATGCCAAATGCTTTTTAAGCTTTAGTGGCGCCATCTCTGGCGTAGAGCTTTGAACTACTTTGTGAGCTAGTCGACGACTTTGCAACTGAGTGTTTAATCCGGGTCTGCTTTCAAAAAGTTCAACCTCTTTTTAGTAGATGGCGGATATGTTAAAAATAATAATTGTAGCGAAATAAATGTATGTTATTACAAGCTTCCTTCCGCGGCTTCACACGCGTTGTTAGTCATTAACAAGTACCTAGGTGTTTCTTTTTATATATTCACATTGAATTCGGGCCAGCCATTTAGTCGTAAAAGCGTAAAAACAGACAGAGACAGAGTTATTTTTAAATTTATTCAAATAAGGTGGTAAAAATAATATTTAAATAGAAAATACCCAAATAATGGTGTATTATTAATAATAACTATAACTAAATAATACGTTTTTTGGTTATTAAATTTAAATTGATACTAATGTTAAATTTTGGTTGGTACCCAGCTTACTTTACTTTTGTAATTGAATGTATACGAGTAGCTAACCTAGATAATTTTTTTTTTGCTACAGTAATTATGGAGGTGGAACAAGCAAAAGGCCCACCTGATGTTAAGTGGTAACCTACTAGTGTGTATGAAATGTGATAATCATGACAATCTCAATGGCAAGTTTAATGCCACAATATAGCCTGAGAGCTGATGATACATTTGAGAAAGGTGTTTTAGGCCACATGTACATTAATGTAGTAAATCTGGAATCGAGAGTCGGGCAGGGCGTTTCTGGTTATTTCGGTACGGCACAGTATAGTATAATTGAAAAATAAAAAACATTGTGCAACGATATATTAAAAGTTTTAAGTATAGCATTTATAGAATCCAGAAAAAAATGACTATTTAAAAGGTTATGCGTATGAAGTATAATTGTAAAATGAATGAAACTGTAGATCAGTTAGTCAGACGTTATGTTGGTTGCGCATTTATTGACACTTTTCAGTGTTTTTTGTATCGTGTAGAGCTGTAGGGTATCATATGAAAAGGCTACGTTTGAGGATTCCAACTTTATGATCCCAATGTTTTATAGTTTAATTTTTTTGTCATGCTAATAACGTTTTTTTTGTTTCCTATGTTTTTTGTGGTGCAATGAATAAATGTTTTTTCTTTCTTGATTTTTTCTTAATTGGTTGGCATTTAAATTCACACTTGCGTGGTCTCAGTTCGGGGCACAGTATCTTAAGGGTCATAAATAGACTGGGATTCATATTTCTGGATTCTTTAGTATTTTAAAAATAAATGCGATAAAAACTTTTAAAAACTTTAATTGATCGAGCGAAGTTAGATCTCCAAATCAACTTGGGCAAATCGGCGTTGTATGTATGTATTTATGTATGTTTGTTTGTCCGAGAATAACTTTCGAATCTTTTATCCGTTCATGGTGAAGTTTTATAAATAGGGTAGGTAGTAATGGCAGAATTTTGGTGTAACTCAATGAGCTAAAAATGTTGGGGCTTTGTTGAGATATTGGGGCTCAAGAGGGGTAAAAAAAAACAAAATGGGTCAAGTGACAAATCTAATAAAAGGTCTTTATTAGACCCTGTTTTTGTTTTTATTTTTATTTTATACATTGTAGTTTTTAAGTTATTATCCATAATATAAACTGAACTTAGACAAAATTCACAGGGTACACCAGTGACCCCACAGTGCTGAAATTTGGTATGCGTATAGCTTTAGTGACACAAATATAGGCAAAGGTCTGAAATCCAGAATAACTGCAATTTTTACCCCAAAAAAGTGTAATCAATTTACATGAACTCCCGTTACCTATAATTTGAATGAAACTGTAAGTCAAGTTAGTTGGTAATACATTTCGTTGCACTATTTTGATAGTCATAGATTACGAATAATATTTTTTTGTTTTTATTATACCCTGTCGGACTCTAGATTTCAAATTCTCTACATAGTTAAAGTACAATTTTTACGATTTCAAGTGGCCTAAAACCGCTTCCCCAAATGTGTCATTAACTCTCCGGCTATTTACTTACAAACGCAGACTGTGTTTACTGAAACGCGTCACGCAAATATAACTTTTATGAACTTGTTCTAAAGTATCCAATCGTATGTCAAATTGATGAATGGCTCATCTCAAAGATTGTGCCAAGTGTTATACAGAAAGACACCGTTATTTCGACCCACTTTTCAATGGAACTCACTTGATCCACCACAGTACTCGCTACATTATTGCACCGCGCGAACGTAAAAATATAAAAATGTTTTTTGAAAGCTTCCTTATAAACCTCAGTATTATGATAGTACTTATCCTTGCACTTATATTCGACTATGTGACTAAGTTCTTCAGCTACTGGTATGTTCGACACATCCCCTACAAAACGTCTATCCCATTCTTTGGCAGCGATTACCACCGAGTGCTCGGAATCAGAAGCAGCACAGATGACGTGAATAAACTCTATTCCCAACACCCAAGAGACAAATTCGCGGGACGCCTCAAGAGCAGAATTCCAGATCTCATTGTGAGAGACCCAGACGTCATAAAGAGGATGCTGTCAACGGATTTCTCGAATTTCCATAGCAGAGGTCTCGATCTCGACAAATCTCAGGATGTTTGTTTACGAAACAATTTGTTTTACGCGGACGGTGAAAAGTGGACTCTATTGCGAGAGGGATTGGAGTCGATTCTGAGTAAGTTGGACAGTGAATTCGAAAATGGTTTACAAGAATGTTTGTCGGGAACAAATGGAGATGCAAACGTACAACGGTTATTGTCTAAAGTATTGGACTACGTTTTCAAAGATTTGCTTCTCGGCAATAATATAGATGAATCGGTTATAAAGGAAATAAGGTCTGGAGTGGAGCAGCGTACTTTGATTGCGAGACTGAAGAGCTACTTTAAAAACATTTTCCCGTCTTTGTACGTCCTGTTTGGCATCGTGACTCTACCTGAGCAACCTACAAAGAAAACTAAAGACATTTTATTAAACTCCAAGCTAGTAAAAACTATTAGGAGTGCTGGAAATGTTTGCCAAATGGGAATAAGAGACAAAAACCGAAACATCAACAATGATGAAGGAGACTTTGCCTTTTCCACATTAGCGCTCTTCGTAACTGAAGGTTACATTCCGTGTTTGAACCTGTTAACCGCATTACTTTACGAACTGGCTCACAATATAGAAATCCAGGATAAAGCGAGATTTTCGGTGTCTAAAGATAATAGAGAGGACTTTTTAGACGTCACAATAAAGGAAACATTGAGATTGCATCCACAGTACTCTATCATAACGAGAAAATGCGACAAAGCGTACCAGTTTCAAGACAGTAATCTCATCATTGATAGGAAGATTACAATTAATGTTCCAGTTGACGCCATTCATAAAGACGAGGAATATTATAAAGATGCTCATATCTTCTACCCTGAGAGATTTCTTGATGATGAAGGAGTGACGAGGCACTGCTACGCTTATTTGCCCTTCGGCGCCGGACCTAGGAAATGCATTGGTAAGTTTAATATTTTTTTTTAACTTTTGCGATTACTGTACAGAATTACTGATTTAAACGGGTATTTATCGCGTATAGTACGAATAAAAACGAGTACATGTGCGATAAATACCCTTTTAAATCAGTAATTAAGCTTAATATAGTTTCTGAGTCTCCAGTAGTTCTTATTGTATGAATCTTAAATAAATAAATAAATATTGTAGGACATTTCACACAGCGGTATCTAGCCCAAAATTAACCAGAGCTTGTACTCGTACTATGGGAACCAGATAACTGATAGAATACTTATATACTTTTTTTTGTAAATAGATACATAAGTATTTATGTATTTGTGTATTTTTTTTGTTTTTTCTGTGCCTATTGACCATGATGGCTTTCCTATATTAATACTAATAAAATAAAATAAATATTGCTCGTTGGACGTTTCACACAGCGCTATCTGGCCCCAAACTAAGCAAAGATTGTAGTACTATGAGAACCAGATAACTAAAAGAATATATACTTTGTTTTTGTAAATACATACTAGATCTATATTAAATAGAAAATCATCCAGACCCGAAACAAATATCTGTAGATCGTGGAAACATTTGTTCCGCGGCGGGAATCGAACCCGCTATCTCCTGCGTCTCAGCCGACTATTCGCCCACTGCGCCACTGAGGTAGTCCTTAGATTTTAAATCAACTATGCTAATCATATAAAAAGACGATTTGCACAGTCTCGTTTTTTTATCTCCTTTAATATTGTAAAACTGCATAATAAAGTAGGTTTGCACTTATAAACAAAGGTAAAAGGTAAACAAAAGATAACTTGAATGTATAAATTAAATTTCTTTTGTAATACTTATGACGACCTCCGTGGCGCGAGAATTGAAACTTATTAAAACTGACTGCCTCCATGGCGCAGTGGGCGTATAGCCGGCTGAGATGCAGGAGGTAGTGGGTTCGATTCCCGCTGCAGAACAAATGTTTGCATGATCTACAGATATTTGTTCCGGGTCTAGATGTTTCTTTATATACAGTGAAACCTGGTTAAGTGAGACATCAAGGGACCTGCAATGTCGTTTCACTTATAGAGGTATTCCACTTACCCAGTGTCTCAGATATACAGGTATAAATAAATATCTGTCTCATTTACAGAGGGCTCCATTAATAGAGGTGAGAATACAGGTTATTTCAGTTATACAGGTGCGATCATTAAATAAAATAACGTGTTATGTATGAATATCGAGCCTTCGCGCGAAATCTTGTGCCTTTTCTTTAATCATCGGTCCACATACCGGAACGTTTTTGTTACGAAGTTGCTTAACCCATGTTAGCAAACACTTCAAGTTCAGGATATTCTGATAAACGTACACGTTTTAGTTTTCCTTGTCCTTCAGAACATTGTGATTCAATTTTATGTTTACTCTGAATTATTCTACAAAGAGTAGAATTTGGCACATTAAATTCGGCACAAACTTCTTCGCGTGTCTTCCCACTTTCATAAACGGATATTAACTTCAGTTTTTCACGTAATGATAGCGATTGTAGCTTTCGTTTTGACATTTTTCAAATAAACATCTGTATGATAGTAAAGCGAAACTAAAACTGAAGGTAATTGAAGCTCAAAATTTGTACTTACGTACTTGGAATTACGTGTGGAATTTGTGGGTAGAATAAGAATGAGTAAACAAACAATGTTATCTATGATGATAAATCGAAAGAACAAATCCCAGATATAGAGGTTTACCTCGTCCCACTAACAGAGGTAATTCAGTGCCAAAGTGTTGGGACCTCAGCATGAGTTCCAGTTATGGAGGTTTCTCACTTATCCAGGTCCCACTTAACCAAGTTTCACTGTATTATAAGTATTTACAAAAAAAAGTATATAAGTTTTCTATCAGTTATCTGGTTCCCATAGTACAAGCTCTGCTTCGTTTGGGGCTAGATAGCGCTGTGTGAAATGTCCAGTAATATTTATTTATTTTATTTTATATTAAAGATTTAATTTGGCAAAGCAAGTCGGACACCACAATTTATTTTGTAATTTATTGTTTTATATCATATCACACTAATATTATAAATGTGAAAGTTTGGATGTTTGTTTATTTGTTTGTTTGTTACTCAATCACGTCGTAACGGCTGAACCGATTTCAATTAAATTTGGTATATACGTAGATTATAACCGGGATTACCTACTTTCTCTAGCAAAAAGGCGTGATATTGCTAAATTAAAACTTCTGTAAATAACTTCAAGTATAATAGATTGTCCTGAGCCTCTGAGTAAAATTGCCATTCATGCCCCGTCCAAAATAAGTCGATTTAACCCCACAATTTCTATACCTAGTGTTGGCACAGATTACAGGCAAAATGCATTTTTATGGCGAACATGCGATCGCATAAGTGTTGCAGGCACCCTGATTTAGAAAATCCTCCGTCGTCCGAGACACGTTCTCGGAGACCCGGATGACGAAATCACCTCTGCTAATGCGGAAGGTGAGTCATCTATATCAGACAGAGCAAACACTTCACAGAAACACCGACCTCGCCGGCGAGGTCGACGAGTCCCTTCAGTCGCCGCTTATACGAGGTACAGACATGTACCCGGGCGTTTCTCTCCTATCCCCATCCCGGCAACAGCCCAAGCCGAGGTTCGTACCTAAGTGGTGCCCTTGCGCTAGTTGCTTAAATAAAACTTACTGGGCTGAGCGCCATCTGCGCTCGCCAAAAGTTCGGTTAAGCTGTCACGGCCTCAGAGGCCAACAGCGAGATTAGTCCATTCGAAAAAAAAAAAACCCTGATTTAGACCTATACCTATTCTGTACGAGCGTAAATGCAGCCAGACAGTGATTGGTCAGAAGTACTTTAATAGTGACGTAGTAGGTACTTAGGTTTACCTATATTAACTGTACGTATTAGAGTTGCCGCGAATAGTTGTTATAGCGAATAGTCGAATACTGATTAATCGCCATTCACTTTGGCGAATAGTCGAATAACTCGACATTACTATTCGACATAAATAAGGCACATTAAAAATATTTCTAATTTCTTCTAAGGTTGTGAGAAAAGAAAACAATAAAGTTAAAGAAATCTGTTTCATGTTATACATACCTACATATATGTAATGTAGTAATTTAATTTTTCATCAAGAATGCCACTGCTGAAGAAATCGCCCACTACATCGCATTAGCAAAAGCTTTGAGGCTTTGTTTGGCTTAGAGTACCAATAAGAATATATTTTCTATTTTAAGTAAGCTTGCTAAACGATACTTAATCACACCAGCAAGCTTGTTTATTCAGAAAGACTATTTTCTGAGGCAGGTTTAATTTATCAGGAAAAGCGAAACCGATTTGCTCCCGAATGTGCAGAAAAAATACTTTTTTTGCACCACAATCTGCCTCTGTTGGATTTTATATATGAATTAAAACGCCTAAGTAATTTAATTTCATGAATATGATATGCACAGGCACATATTACAGATAATAATTGATACTGTGTATTGTTTTATTAAGGAAAATAATAAAAATTGATTATTGTTAACTCATTAGTTTTTTGTTCGTTAAAAGTTTATTTTAGACGACTATTCGCCGAATGCCGAATAATACTAGCTATTATTCGGTATTCGACGAATATCAAAAAAATGTTGAGTAATGCCGAATACCGAATAATAGCGAGTATTCGCGGCTACTTTAGTACGTACATACATGTCTTAGTTCATGTTATCGTCAAGATTATCGTCAAGTGAGCTTTTGTGTACTTAAGTTCACATTATTGTTAGTTATATTGTTGCTATAAGTGAAAACCTGTAATCGGCTTTCTGAAATTATTACTGTAATCTATCTAAGATAAAAAAGCTGTTGATTTTCCAACAAATTTTATAAAAATAAATAAATAAATAAAATACCACATAGGCTACCTTTTATCCCCTAAATCAGTCCCCATGGGATAAAAATGGGGTGTCATGTCAAGTTGCAAGAGCGAGTTAGTTTTATTTCTAGGTTACCTACACATTTAGTAGTATTGAGTACGATGTCGCGGGCAACAGCTAGTTACACTCTTACAACTACAACAAAAGTCCAGTAAAAATACTTTTTAAATACATTAAATACAGATTGGTTAGAAATATCATTAGCATTATATTATTTTATTACCAATCGATTACCATGCTTAGGCGACTGACGTATCGCAACCTGTTTTAAAACAAGAAATATTGTGCGTTCGACCCCTATAGAAATAACTGCATAATATCATGACCTCGATGTGAGGAGAAAGCTTTGCATGTAAGTAGGTACTCTTATGTTATAGGTATAACATTTACCTCGATCGTACTTTCAATGGGTTTAAAACGAACAATATAAACACTTGAACCAGTCTTGAGATTATCAAGAATTTCTTGAAGAGTAAATACGTAGCGGTTTAAAGAAGCTTATAAAAGTGCATCATAACAAATATATTTTTAAACACACCATTCCTAATGATTCTAAAACATTTTGTGACATTCAAAAATAATGATTGTGTGGTTTTATGAAACCACGGTAAAAGTGAAACTTTGTTTCACATTATAGACATTTTTCCTCGTTGGCACAAATGAGTAATAGTCTATACACTACACGGTCAGCTGATGCGAACTATAGGCGCCGCCATATTGGCCTCGGCTGCTCTGACGAGCGCCTTTCACTTTATCCCTACTCCGCGGCCGACCGTCACGCGACATGCAACACACAGATGAAAAAGTTTGAGACGATGTAATAAAAGTTTCACTTTAAAATACACACGTAATTGTTCAAGTTTTCACTTCTGTCGGCACTCCTGGAGTGTCACTTTTTTTAATTTACAACATTTGTATGACCAAAATTCAGAAGAAACAGTTGAATAAAATATATTATAATTAATCGAGCGAAGCGAGTTCTCCTCAAAACGCTGATTTGCCCAAGTTGATTTGGAGATCTCGCTTCGCTTGATCAAACATAAAGTACCTAATAGGTGATAAGTGTACGGGTCTTTAGAAAGTATCGTGTTTACAGCTATGGTGTAACCTCATTAACTATTTGACTATGGTCATTGCATATTTAATAGTTTGTTATAAATAACTGCATGGTCAAGGTAACATAACTAGTTTATTCTACTGCATTAGCGACAAAAGAAAAACAATATAATGACGACCTCCGTGGCGCAGTGGGCGAATAGCCGGCTGAGACGCAGGAGGTAGTGGGTTCCCTTCCCGCCGCGGAACAAATGTTTGCATAATCTACAGATATTTGTTCCGGGTCTGGATGTTTTTCTATATATCATAAGTATGTATTTACAAAACATAAAGTATATAAGTGTTCTATCAGTTATTTGGTTCCCATAGTACAAGCTCTGCTTAGTTTGGGGCTAGATATCGCTGTGTGAAATGTCCAGCAATATTTATTATTATTATTTAATATACTTAGTAACGTAATCTGTTAGAGGAAATATTGTACCCTTTTTTAAGCTTACTAAACTTAAAGAACGACCACTGTGCACGAGCAAATAGTATTTTTGAAAAGGCGAGACAAAATGTATTTTTTTATGTAACAAAATAAAATTTAGAGCTTGAAATGCCTGTTTTAACGATTGTTTTTTGATCTAGAATAAATAAATAAATAATAAATATTGCTGGACATTTCACACACCGCTATCTAGTCCCATACTAAGCAGAGCTTGTACTATGGGAACCAGATAACTGATAGAATACTTATATACGTTTTTTTGTAAATACATACTTTTAATATATAGAAAAACACCCAGACATGGAACAAATATCTGTAGATCATGCAAACATTTGTTCCGTGGCGGGAATTGAACCCGCTACCTACTGCGTCTCAGCCGGCTGTACGCCCACTGCACCACTGAGGTCGAATGGCCATTATACTTTAAATTATTATGAATTGCAGCTTTTTTAATATATTTAATCGTATCAGTAATGTTATTTTGGTATACCAACTCTTTTTTATTTTTTCCACTATTTATTATAAATACCCATAAAAAGTATACATGTCGGTCCTATCGTATGTATAAATTAGTTATAATAAAGGTATAAAGTAAACAATATTAAAGGTAATTTAAATACACAATTAACATAATTACATCTTTGATAAGTTTCAATTCTAAGTAATTACATCTTTAATAATAAAATAATAAAAATAAATATCGCTGGACATTTCACACAGCGCTATCTAGCCCCAAACTAAGCAGAGCTTGTACTATGGGAACCAGATAACTGATAGAATACTTATATACTTTTTTTTGTAAATACATACTTATAATATTATATAGAAAAACACCCAGACACGGAACAAATATCTGTAGATCATGCAAACATTTGTTCCGCGGCGGGAATCGAACCTGCTACCTCCTGCGTCTCAGCCGGCTATACGCCCACTGCGCCATGGAGGCAGTCAGTTTTAATAAGTTTCAATTCTAAATAAAAGATGCGAATAGTGTCTTAGGGCGAGAATAATGTGTTTTGTGTTACAAACGTCCAGCTACGGTAACCCCTCACCATCAGGTGGGATGTAGCTTGTTGTTAACTTTATCAGTAAAAAGACAGAGCCTATTTTTATGCAGACGTTATTGTTGAGTAGACCTATTATTTATACTGACCCGCCCGTGACTTCGTAAGTGCGGTTTTTCAATAATAACATTACCCTCCTTTTGCGTAGTCGAGGAAAAGTTAGACTATGTCCTTTTCTAGAATATAAGCTATCTCCTTGTCAAATTTCATTACGATCCGTTCAGTCGTTTAGTCGTGAAAAGGTTACGAACAAACTAACAAACAAACAGAGTCACTTTCGCATTTATAATATTAGGTGGTATGCATTTATATAGAAGTTAGCAGGTAGTCTGCCTTGCCTTTTGACCCGAACCGTGCAAGTTCAAGCATGTACGTCATTAATTGATTCTCTAGAAGGGCGATTTTCATATCATAAAGAAGAAAAACAGACAGTTTTTATTACATGGCAGTAGACGGTTCTCCACTCGATGCACCGTTGTCATTGTAACGGTCATTCCAAGTCGGTAAATGGGACTCTAGACCGTTCTATGAAGTTGCTATTGACATTTTCTGGCTGATCATAGCTATATTAAAAGTCTAACAATTACATTGTTATAATGTAGTTTTCTGTAAACTAAGATTCCATAAAATTGGTGAAGGAAAACATCGCTAGAAATACGGGATAAAGTACAGTAAAATAACAGACATGCAGCCCCGGATCTAGAGTTTTTCCTAACCGGGGCAGAAACTTGACATGGCGTCCCCTCTCCTCCTGCGTTGGAGAGGGTAGGGGGGGGGTTAGATTAAAACGTTCCAAATACAGGTGAAAGAACAGCCAGGTAAACTTTGTATGTGGAACACGAGCAGGGAGTGGAGTAATCGATAGTACGAAGTGCGCGGGATGTTAAGCTCTTTTTGAAACATGTTATTTTTTTCAACCATATTTTTATTGAATAATTATGCGCCCCTGAAATTGCCACCCGGGCAAGTGTCCCGGTTTGCCTCCCTTTAGATCCGGAGCTGCAGACATGTTACATTTATATGAACGACTCTTCTTAATCCCAACCAAACAGGTATTGTTATCTTGCCAACAATCACTAAGCATTTCACAGAGCTCATACATCAAGTTGATAAGGGTGACCTAAAGGGTTAACCAGAAAGAATAAATATCACAAAATAAAGGTAAAAAAGTGAAGATGGGGCAGCTACTAGAACCTTACTAGAAACGGTATAGCAACGCAAGAAAACTTTTGTAGGAGACACATCTTCAATTTTAGGGAAATTTACTTGAGGACACATATTTTGATAAATGTACAGCCAGAGAGAAAAATGGTCATATTCAAAAAATTATGATACATAGTTCTTCGAGAGGAGAACTAGCGTACTAAAAGTCTCACAAATCAGGTACAGAGTAAGGTACAGATAATATTTTTAGAGAGTAGAAAATGTGTCATGTTTCAAAATCAAATCATAATCAAAATCTTTTTATTCATTAAAATCACAAGGATCGCTTTGTAAAGTCAATTTAACTGCCTATTCCTTCACGACCAAGCCAGGAATGATGGTTGTTCTTTTTAATGATCCTTCTAGAATTCAAACAATAAAGAAAATAAATAACGTCTAAAATGTTTGCCTTTGTCTCTTTTCAGGTGAGCATCTGGCCTTACGGATAATCAAGAGCGTTACGAAGGCTATCCTGACAGACTACAGCATCGAACCCTGTGGAAAGACTCCTTCTCGACTACCCGTTGCAGACCATAACTTCGGAAGGGTCGTCGATAGAGATATTTGGCTCAGGTTTAAACAAAGAGCGTGAATTTTGATGCCTGATTCGCAATAATGTAGTATTTAAAAACAAATCTGAGTTTACTGGTATTTGCCATTGTTTTTGGTTCTTCGAGACCTTATAAACGTTTATATAGAAGCAGTTAACAAATTAGGTTATATATTTTAATGTAATCGTGTTTGTTATTGCAAACCCAAAATACAAAAATAGATGATATTGTAATTAGTTTTAAACTAATATTAGATAGATTTTTCTAACAATTTAAACTTTTATTTAATATATATATGTAAACTATTTAAAGACATTTAATAAGCATGAAATGGTTTTGGTGCAACAGAGTTATTAAATTATTTTAAAGAAATACTCATATTGTTTAAAAAACAGGAATACCTTTTTATACACAAAATACACCAAAGAAGATGTTAGTGGTTTAAAGCGGATATCATCTACAATGATTCGCCAGGGTTCAAAAAGTAAAACCGCGCTTGTTGAAACGAGTCAATCGTCAAGCCGCCCGCCACGTTAAGTGCGAAGCGAGGCCTAAATCACCCCTGATGCAACTTCCCTGTGGTGCGGCAAGCAAAAAAGTGAATTTCTCTGTCGTGCGAATGGCATAGCTTTGGTTTGGTCCAGTGTAGGAAAGAGATAAATATATATTTGAGATCACAATGGTTCCGGACTCGGTGGTGTACCTACCTTGGTACCGGATGTCTTAGGCCTCGTGCCGCACTGAATTAATATAATTTTAATGCAGTGCGGAACGAGGCTAAAACGTCCCATATCTCCCCTGACCTCGTACCGCACTCAACGCGAGCTTCCCGCGACCAGTGTTGTGCATCACGTCGATTGGAGAGCACGTCCTTTTACAGCGCCGAACATGTCTAAACGATGTCGGAAGAAGTTAATTTTAAAAAACCCAGAAACAGAGCCAAAACAGGTAAGTTTTTAATGAAAAAATCTTCAGTAAGTACCTAGTTTTTTCTTATCTTGGTAGCTATGTACCTAAAGTAAGTGTAAGATATTATTACTTAAGTATATTATACCTAAAGATATTATTGGTAATAACGATTATTGACGTACCTAATACTTATCAACATATCTAGAATTACCTATTATTCTATATCGTGATAATAATGTTATTATTATTAGGACTTAACACTTAATTGATATTTTTGTAGGTAGTGAAAAACTCCACAAGAAACGCAAAGCAGCCGTTGACAAAACAGGTAAGTAATATAATTAATATTTCAGTAGTTCTTTGTCTAGGTTTTGAAAGTAGGTATATAAATATTAAAGATTTTTAGGGTTCCGTATCGAAAGGATAAAAACAGGACCCTCTATTACTAAGACTTCGCTGTCTGTCCGTTTGTCGCGATAGATAGATAGTTGAAGTTTTCTGAAATTATGTAGGCCGCTATTACAATAATACTAAAAAGTTAAAAACAACAAAATACCTATGTAAAGGGATATTTTTAATCACCAAGATTTTGACTCAGTGCACTCAGTGCAAAAAATCTTATTGTCTACCCTGTTTCAATGAAAAACACTCATAAATAAGTACAACATATATATTGAGATTTTTATAAAAAAAGTATATTGATACTGATTTTTTAATGTTAATTCAAGTTCTAATAAGTGTATTTTTAAAGCCCGAGGCAGAATAAATAGGACAGTTTCTTTTCTACTTCTGGTTGCCTTTTTTTTCTATTCTGTGAACCGCATTAAGATTTTCATATACAAATAGAAAGATAAACCTTATGCATAAACCGTAATCCATTATTTTCCAATGATAAGTCTGTAATAGGTGCCTCTTAATGGTATAGAATGGAACGCTTCGTGCGCGAGTCCGACTCGCACTTGGCCGGTTTTTTTTTCTTTATGGCGCCTTCAAGCACAATTTAGATTATTTAAAAAAATGTATCTTTTGATAGCTTTGTGTTGTTTTGCCAGGTTTTGCCTTTAAAACGATCTAATGAGATATAATTGATCAAAATCGGTCAAGTCGTTGCGTAGTTAAGACAGTTTAAAAACGTCGATATTATTTTTCCCATCACTAATCGCAGCGAAAATTTGCCCTATTTCAGTGCGTTACGAGGTGTATAAGATCCCATATTTTGTTTTGCTAATAATTCCTAAACTAGCCATCAGATCCCGGGGCGACGGTGGATTAGGGTTCATCAATTCACTGTCTATATCAATAAGGACCAAAATTCTCATTTATCTTTGATTTCGCGCCAGAAAATGGATTTTAGTCTGTAAAAGGAGGTGGGGTCTAATAGACCGCGTGTCGCCCTAACGTCTGGTCACGGTACAGGCCGATTATACCTCGTGCCGCAGGAACGGAAAGTATGCAAAAATTGGTGCCGCAGCTAACGTGTTAAAACTCGTTCGTTCGGGCGAGATTGCGACTTCCAGAAAAAAAAATTCAGATCGTAAACTCGCCCGATCATTTTTTCACTTCTAATGATTACATGGGAGGATGTCATCAGTCGCTCATTACATTGGCACCATCTTATACAAGCTGTCCTAAAACTAGTAATCTTGAAAAATAATAGTTGATTATTAAATGAGGGGATAAGGCATCATCTTGCGTCACGGGCGCTATATTTAACCAAACGTAACGAAGGATTCTAGAGTGAACTCACGAGCGGAGCAATGGAGTTACTAGAATCCTGAGTGCAGAGAGGGATATAAGCACGCCCAAGATGCGGACAGCTTTATCCATGCGGAGAATACTCTACACTTTCTGCGAGACAACAAAAACCAAATGTAGGTTGGTGCATTCTGTGAAGAAGTTAGTTCGATTTAAAAATAAGTTTTTATTGTGTAGGTCTCTTTGGTGCCAAATTCAAATCATATTATGCCCGTGACAGCATAATTAAATTTAGTACAAATTTACTCTTGGCTCAGCCGTAGGGATTTAATCACCTGCTTTCGGTGAGGTTTAAATGGCATATAATTTGATATTATCGAGCAGGTGGTGTGAAAAATATATAGGTATGTTTGTTTTTTTCAAGCTGTTAATTTTCAGGGTCAGAATTATCCCGTTCAGACTTAACATACTAGTTTCGAGATACTCTGTATAGCGTCGTGGATAAAATTCGAACTAAGCGCAAACGGCATAAGACTGGAACTTGTCATCTTTTTTCCTGAAGAAGAACCTCTTTAAATAAAGCATGAATAGGTATGTTCCAGATCTTCGTGTTCCATCTTAGATCACATCATCGCTTGCCATCAGGTAAGATTGTGGTCAAACGAAAATCTGTGAATGATAAACAAGTTGCTGATCAAAAGACACTAGCAACGTCTTCACCGAGAGACGATTGTAGGTGAGAAAGGAACTGCCTGAACAGTGACAGCGACGCGACAGCAATTGGCTTTCGTAATAATGCTACAGGCCAAATCATTTTACCTGTGTAGATTATTACATCAGTCAAATAACACCACTACCTCAGAAAACCCTAGTGAGAGGACAAAAGAGGGTCACAAAATGCTTAAAGGGAAATATTTTTGGCTGCCCATCGACTGATAATGGATCGGCTGGTAGGGTGCCAATGATTTAGATGTCTGGCCGGGAATGCCGGATTATTGGACCGTAACGTAGCTGATAATTAATGATCAATGGCTAATGATTTTCGGGCTTCAAATGATTTTAGCGAGCTCGTTGCCTATAGCTTGATCTACCGGATTGTTGCCTAAAATTAGCGATATTAACGCGATAGCAATTGGTTGCGAAACGTCTATCGCGATGTAGTTATTAATTTTAATTATTTCCCCATCTGTTTGTCAATTAGGTAAAAATAAAGTTTAATTACAGGCACATGAGACTTTTCACCTGTGTGTTTCAGAGTGACGGGCGTAATACAATAGAATGACACGTAGGTCAAATCTTAGTCAGACATAATTTTTCTTGCAAATGCCATAGGTTGGTGCTTAATATCAGGGTGGGTCATCAGTTGCGCTAGCATCTTTACATACAAAATACACATTTTTTTTACTAGCCCGTACTGTCCCACTGCTGGGCAAAGGGTTCCCCCTCTTCTTTCCACTTAACACGCTCTAGAACCCGATCCCGCCAGTCTCTTTGGAATACGTCCAAGTCATCGCTCCAGCGCTTTTTAGGCCTTCCTCGGCGTCGCTTTCCGTCTTTAGGAGTCTATATGCTTGTCTTCTTGGCTCACCTATCGGGTTGCATACGGAAGACATGACCCGCCCAGTCCCACTTCAGCTTTGCAGCCTTGATGCCCACGTCAGCGATGCGAGTCTTCGAGCGCAGCCAACAGTTTGGAATCCGGTCGATCCGCTTTACACCCAAAATGCTGCGCTTCATCGCTCTTTGGCAATCTCCTAGTTTGAACTTCTGAGACTCGGTCAGTGACCAAGATTGGGATTGACCTTAGGTTAGGACAGGAAGAATACACATGTCAATGAGTTGGCGTTTTAGCGATAAGGAAATGTCACACTTCATAAGTTCCTTCATGGACCAGTAGCTAGATACAAATAAAATATATTTTTTGTATCTTTGAATATCATCAAATTACCCATAAAGAGAATAAAAGATGAACTTTGTTACTACAAAAAGTTAAAAAACTGTATAAAGCATGTTTAAAAAATTCCTTACCAATTTTTGTATAAGATTTTTTTAAACACGCGCTAAGCAGTGTTTAAGTTTATTGTGGTAAGACACTAAATATTTATTTATATACCAGAACATGGATATAGTTATAAAGATGTGACAAAAATAAAAAGTATTATAAAATTACATGTCATATAAATAAATTATATAATGGATAACTCTGAAATAGCAATAATGCTTGAGGAATACTCTCATTAAAAAGAAAATAGAATTTTGAATGAGCTAAAATGTGGGGAGGGGGGTGGTTGAGATATTGGGGTTCGCCAGGGGTAAAAAAAATGAAAATTAGACTATTCAGTCAAATGGGACGTCAAATGAAAGGTACATAAGTACATTTCAACCATGTTTTTATTTTTAGTTTAATCCTGGTAGTTTTTAGTTATTAGCCATAATAAAAACAAAACTTTGACAAAATTTACAGGATACACTAGTGACCCCGGTATTCGTGTAACTTAAGTGACACAAATATAGGCAAAAGTCTGAAATCGAGAATATCTGCATTTTGCACCCCAAAAACAGTAACCAATCGACATGAACTCCCGTTACCTGTAATTTGAATGAAACTATAGGTCAAGTAACTTGGTTGTTTATTTCGTGGCACTATTTTGATAGCCAAAGATTACGAATATATATTTTTGTTTTTATGTGAGCCTCGCGAGATCTCAGATCGGGGCGAACCACTAGTAAATAAATCAATTATAGTTGGCCATACCCTCTAAAGCAAAGAAGCCCTTAGTAGCAAATGACACGATCAGCCACCTATCCATGGCCACATAGAACGTTGTTTAATCTATCTGTCTGTACGCCATAACTCATAGGTAAGCTACGCCACGCGTGCTTTTAAAGAATGTTAATTTTAAATAGGTATTTTGTTCTAAGTTAAATAGATTTTAACTCTAAAATTTCCTACAATTTCTTAACTTATAAGCACCACCAGTAAAACATGTTTGATTTATAACGTGTAGTGTCCCTTCTTGTGACGGCATTTGCAATAAACAGATGGATATGAAAATGGGATTTGGTGGTTTATTGTTTGTAATTTCCGGAGAAAGCATGGAGTTTAGAGATTTTGTGAACTACTAAAACAAATCGACGAACATCCAATTTATCGTAATAACTTCACCTGGAACTTTTCAAACCCAACACACTTAACGTAAGGGGAGAAGTACTACTACCATACGTATTTCTGACACCAAGCAGCATTGCTGGGTATAGTTGCTGGTCAAATTACAGACATATGAGGCTTTACACCTGTGTGATCACTTGTCAATCAAATAGTATTTTTATAGTGTTATCCGAATACATACGGAAAATTCCAAGATTTTAAAACCACCTCAAAAATGTTAAGCCTAGACGGGGCACTTGAACGAGGATTGATATGAGGATGCACTATCCAATTGTGCTACCTGGCTATGTCACGTCAGGGTCGAAATTAGTGAGATAATTCAGATAACGACTTAAACACCGTTAGCTTGATCTACAGGAAAACTTATACAGTTTTTGATCTGCTCAATGCCAAAGGTTGAAAGAATAAAAGAAAGAAATACATTTATTCGCAATACAAAAGAATTATAATAATATAATTTAAGCAATTCAAACTTAACATATTTACAGTAGACATAAAATTAACAATAACAAAGGCACGTTTTTTTAGTACATTGACAAGAGATGTCGCGTTGCTTATTTCAAATAGTATTTTTATTTTATATTGTTATTTGAACACTTATGGAAAATTCCAAGATTTTAAAACTTTAAATCTTTCAGTCATATCAAACGCTGTACATGGAGATTATATATTAATTAGAATTTGGCTCAATATTGTATTTGTTTTGTATATTTATTTGTTTATTTGTGTAACTAGAACGGCCATGGCCATTACAATATTTACAATACATGTCAAAATAATAATATTTGGAATAAAACATAGGTACATCAGGTCAGGTAATGTTTAATTTACTTGACCTGATGTATGATGTATGTAATATTAAATTATTATTAAGCACATGAAAAACATATTTGAACATTGTTAAGTACCTATGTCATATTCGTAATAAAGTTATCTTCCAACCGTGACATGACATTCAGGGCTTGCGTCCAGAAGGGCATTGAGTGCAGAAACGGAAAATGAGAGTGAGGAGTGAGAGATCGAAGGATGTCTCCATATTTGATCTTAAGATCTCTCACTCAGTTCGCCAGTCCCGTGAAAATATCCCACAGGGCAAGATGCCCACTTTTTCCATAGTAGTTAGAATTCTTAAGAAAGGTTGCAAGACATTTATTAGAACTTATATTAACCGATGACCTCTGATTTATATTTATTTTGTTTTTTATTTTATTTGGGAAACAAACAGTACAATAGAGAATACAAATAGGTATATATAAAGTTAATACTAAAACCAGTGAAGTTCCCACCATATAGTTCGTAAAAAAAAACGTGTGAACAGACTAACATAAATGTAAACTTTCGATGTAATTTGGTATATAGACAGTTTATGACCTGGATTTAAACATACGCTTCTTTTTAGTAACAAATCAAGCGTGCAAAGCCGCTAGTTATAATTTATAAGTAGTCTTGAACCAACGTTAAAATACAAAAATGGGTAAAAGGAAAAAAATTGGATAATTGCTGAATTAAATTTAGCTGGGTGGAGGACGCAACTTACACCTTATGCCTCAAGTTGATGGACGCAGGGCCATGTATTGTAGAGCACGTTTCTAAGGTTCGTGACCTTGTTGGTGATGCAATACTTTGTTATGCTGGCGCCTCACATTGGCTTATGACTTGGTTCCAACGTTGGCTACGAATAGAATGGCCAATAATTGCAACCAAGATTGCGGCCTCAGATCGATCCTCACATTGGTGTGTTGGATCCAACAGTATAACTTGGAGCCAACATAGCCAATGTGAGGCGCCAGCATTATAGGCGATGGTAACCACTTAACATCAGCTGGGCCATAGGCTTGCTCCATGTCCAAGTGGTATAAAACTACTGTAGTACCGGGGAAAGCAAGTTTAGATGGTATATGACTGCCGCCTTCATTCTCAGCTAAGGAAAGCACTCATTCAAACCAAAAAAAAACTTACAGCTTAACCATGGCATCAAACAAGAACATTTCGCAATAAATACTCATCCCATACGTGATACTGAGCCAGAATACAGCTTATCTGTTCGCACCACCTTTATTTAAACTCGCCGTTTTTCCGCTGTTCGCACCTTCGTTTTTCACAGGCATTGTTTGCTATGCCGTGATGAAAAACCTCGTGCGGGATTTAAGCTACCAATTTCTAAGAAACGGTGATCACCATCAGTAAAACAATATCATGATTGAAAATAACCTATTCATTTTGTTATTTAATTTAGATTTTGTTAAACTCATAGGCTCGGACTATATGGCATCCGGACTTGACAGGGACCGTTTTTTAATGGCCCTGACCAATCCGTCGCACAACCAAACATTTGCATTTTTCCTGCATTGACTACACACGATCCGAGGCCATCTTACTCCGTTTTTTACCTGGAAGCAACTGGGGCATGCTCTGGATTCGCAGGATCGGGGAGACCCAGATGACATACTCGTAGTTCGAGTTATAGATTTTATCTTAGACGGTAAGCGTATGTTTTTTTTTGTAATCCGGTTTCTCGCGATACAGGCTAGACCTAGTGCGGGAATCATTAGCAACTTAAGTCTACACTTATACGTTTATAAAACTTTTAGCAAATATATGTTATAATTATTTTATCCTTTTTCAAAGAAACGACGACCAACTTAAATAAATCAGGTATTAAGAGATTACTCTTGAAATCTGGGAGTTATAGATATTCAGAGCGATCGAAGTTAAAAGAAACACAGCTCGCGCAGATTCATTTGAAAAAGTCACCTTCTTGTCACACTAAAAAAAATTATAAATATAAATTAAAAATTATAAATGCGAAAGTTTGAATGTTTGTTTATTTATTTATTTGATTGTTTCTTTGTTACTCAATCACGTATGTACATAGATTATAACCTGGATTAACACATAGGCTACACTTTTGATTTATCAGGTCCCATGGGATAAAAATGGGGTGTCAAGTCAAGTTGCAACAGCGAGTTTATCTTTATTTTTAGGTTACCTACAAGACAAAAGCTAGTGTTTTTATATTAAAACGTCATGTAACGGACACCGCATTTTAGAAAACAAGGCTTTAGCGGAAACTACGAATACGGGAAATCAGCCGTCAGTATGTATGTGGTCGAAATACGTGTTCTAGAATGTGTCCAGAAAAATGTTTGGAACAGAATTTTAAAAATACGAAGAGTTACTGGAAAAGCTTTAAATTGTACTTAATGAAAATTTAAAGTAACTGCTGTTTGGTTAAATATAATAACTTACAGTAAAGACCAGAGTTTGTGTATGAGTATTATTTATCGATGCGAAAAGGATTCGCGGAATTATTAAAATAATTATAAGTATTTTGTTTTAGGTCTGGGTGTTATGAGGTATGAGGTGTTAGAGTAGAGACTACATACTGGAAAGCACAGCTTAGGATGGCCCCCTCCACTAGAAGTTCACCATGACATGCTTACTGACTACGGACATAATTTATCATTATTTCCGTTTACATAACAGTATTAATGAGTACCTAAAAATAAATTGCGTAGAAGACCTCAAGGCACAGTTTTCACCATAGCATGACGTAAACAGAAACCTAACCCTATTATGTCCATCCATCACCCTGACCAAAGCGGAGTGATAGATGTCACATGCCTAACACTAAGCACGATACCAGCTAATACCTCGGGGTTCGAACCAGCACCCCTCGCTTAGAGGCTTAACGTTACAAATCAAATTTAATTAAGTATCTCCCTTCTCAATTACTCAGGCCTACCATCGACTAAAGCATTTATTGCTAATTTGATTAGAAAATAACAATGATTTATTTAACAACATAAAACACTTGTTAAAATTCTAATTTCCTACAAAAGTACAGAGTGAAGACTTACTCATTAAATACCTATCAATTCTAGGCTATCAATCCGTCGGAATCTTTTTTTAACGTATGTTCCCCGATTACTCGAATATGCCTGGACCGATTCGAGAAATTCTTTTTTTGTTTAAAAGGGTACACTGTCCAGTTGGTTCCATTGGCACCAAGTCAGGATCTGATGATGAAATTTCAAATCGAAAGCAACCTTCAAATATAAAGGGACACATAATCAAAATAACTGGTTTCGATTTTATGAAGCCGGTTAAATTTTTGTTAAAAAGTTACTAGTATAATAGGACAAGCGTCGCTGGTCGGTTTAATTTAGGACAAGTTTAGTTTAACCTATCTAAACTAAAATTGCCCTAAACTAAACTAATCATAGCTATAAACACTTTCGATCAAGACACCTTTCAAACTAAAACAACTAAATCAAAATCGGTTCATCCTTTTGGGAGCTACCATGCCATATACAGACACACATATACACACAAGTCAAACTTATACCTATCATATTTATCCTCACGTGATTTTATTTATTTGTTACCTTTACTTGTCACTCGTTAGATATACTGTTTAATTAGTAGGCGAATATCCGTGGTTCATTCAAAGAGGCTCTAATGGAAGACCAGTAGCCAGTGCAACACAACACAAGCTGAGTTGGAGCCTCTTTGTGACACTTGCAGAGACACACACTCTGCAATATATTTTATTTATACTCCATGTTTATTCTTTATTTAAGCTATTGTTACTTTGTTCTTTTTTTGTGACTCCTGTGCGTGTTAGTTTTATTCATACTATTGATGTTGTCTTAAATAAATGTTTTTTGAGTTGATAACACTGATACTCACTCTAATGCGTTGGGCTTTAAAAAAACAACACAATACACACAACAAACAAACAAATTATAAACGAAATACTTTAGTAGCATATTCAATAAACATAATACTAACAAGTCAACTGTAGATCGTTAAATATGTGCTATGTGTATGTGATGCTCTAACAGACAGTGTCCCTGAGTGTGCCTTCTCAGTTTATTTAGTTATATGTCTTCTATTGACAGAGTTCCAATTAATCTTCAAACGGAGCAATTTGCTGCTTTTTGCATAATTTATTTACATGTACATAAATTCTTTATCCAAAAATAAATAATGTACACAAAATGAGCAATCACTCTCACGAAAGAAATGCCTGCGAAAAAAAAAATTGCTGGAAGGAATACGCAGAAGCGAACTTTTCTCGTAACTTAATTTAAAGATGAAAATAAGAAAGTTTTTTAAGAAAATCTTATTAAAATTAGCCTTTGAATTTTACGAGCTGAAAGCCGTTTTCTGTAATAAACTCAAATTTAAGTTTTGTCGTGATGTAACTGAAAGGTCTATAGAGGGATTTAAGGGAGGCCTACGCCGCCGTGGAGGCGACTATTGCTGAAGAGATAGTTAATACGATCAAAATAGTAATAATTTTGTGAACAAGAGACTATTTTTTTTTTATTTACAGATATTCGTTTGACCACAATCTCACCTGATAGTAAGCGATGATGTGGTCTAAGATGAAGCACGAAGATCTAGAAGAAACCTATTCACTCTTACTTCAAAGAGGCCCGCATTGTATTTTTTAGGAAAAACAGACGACGGCAAAGTGTTCCATACCTTATCTGTGCGCATCAAGAACGTAGAACCAAAACGGTGTGTGCGAATGCGTGGTATATCAACTAGGTACGGATGGTACTGAGCCGTGCGCCTGCTTGTCCTTTGGTAGAAAGGAGATGGCGGAATCAGATCGTAAAGTCCCTGGGCACATTCCCCGAAATGTATTCTGTAAAAGATCAGAACAGTATTGAGTAATAAAGTTATTTTATGTTTACCAATTAATAGAACTAAAGGCATATGTATTTTTATTTTATTTTAATAACTAAAAGGTGATGCGAATCGTATTGAGGCGTCTAAATATCGTAATGCAAATAATTGGGGCCCAAAAACCGAATCTTTAAGAGTTTACGCTTGCCTAGAAGAAACCTTCTCACTCAACTTAAAGGCAGCCACCTTCAAGTCTCAAGTGAGCAGGTTTCTTCTAAACAAGCCCTTTTAATTATCAGAAAAAACAACCTAGGTAGTTCCACGCTTTGAAAGTAGCTCGTCCTAGCTTTTGCGTATAACTTGAACCACAACTCAATTACCTCTAGGTAAACAGGGAGCTCGTAAAAAGGCGTCGATCATAAAATATTTGATTAGGCTCTCCACACGCCAATTCACCATGTTGAAACATTTATTAGGGAAAGCGCTGGCTGACTATGTAAGTGGCAACTAGAATTGCTATGCGAAAAATAAACAACCAAGGATTACGTTTTTTAACCAGTAGTTCTTTTGACAGTTCGTTTGAAAGAACTGCTGGATTTTTGTGAGTTTTCTTTACGAGATTAAGGACTAGTGAAGTCTTCTTTGTTAGTACAATTTTAACTATAAAACGGAATATAATATTCACAAAAACTTAGTCTTGTTTATTATAAACTTACCGGTAGTTTATTAAGATAATAAGACAGAGTTTTGTCAACAGAACCGGTTTTTTTTAAGGATTAATATCTAGATTTCCTTTAGCATTTTTTCGGTTTGCCATATTATTTTCTGTAACTACTTTACTAGTGGTTCGCCCCGAACTGAGATCTCGCGAATCTCCTGTATAACGTATTTAGTGGCTAAATATGATTAAAGGAGTTGTCAATACAAATACTTCAAATTTAAACATGTTTAGTCGCTAAATACGTTAAGTGATCTTTGTGCATGCCGGCTTTAATTTTTGACTAATAAATTGGTGCAACGAAATGACTTAACCAACCTACTTGACCTACAGTTTCATTCAAATTAGATGTAACGGGGGTTCTTGTTAATTGGTTATTTTTTTTGGGTACAAATGGCAGTTATTCTGGATTTCAGATTTTTGCCTATATTTTTGTCACTACACGAATACCAAATTTTAGCATTGTAAGGTCATTGTGGTGTACTCTGTGAATTTTGTCAAAGTTTTGTTTTTATTATGGCTAATAACTCAAAAACTACAAAAATTAAACTAAAAATAAAAACAAGATTGGAATTAACTAATAAATACCTTTCATTTGAGATCCCATTTGACCTAATAGTCTCATTTTCATTTTTTTTACCCCTCTGGAACCCCAATATCTCAACAATCCCCCCCTATTTTTAGCTCATTGAGTCACACCAAAATTGTGCCATCACTACCTATCTATATACTAAATTTAATGATGATCGGATAAACGCTATGAAAGTTATCCTCGGACAAACAAATATACATACATACATACAACGCCGATTTGCCCAAGTTGATCTGGAGATCTCGCTTCGCGCGATCAATTATTCTGTTATTTAAGGTGGTTCGATTCATATACCAATAATGAGAGCACATTTACTAGATAATTGAACGGTAGAAATTTCTATACATAATAATGCGTATCGATTTACGTCTTAATATTGTCCGTTATAATAAGTTATTTTGAAGAATTATGTCTTATATGAATAAAAGTGTGCAATTTTATTGATTTGCCGATAGTAATAGGACGTAACTAATTCGATACGTATGTTTAGAGATTTGTACTGTTCAGTTATCTAGTAAATGTGCAGTGATTGTTTGTCTATGAATAGAACCAATGTATGCTAGTTGTTTAATGTATGTATGCTGTATGCTAGTTAAAATTAATTAGGTAACTTATTTTAATACTGAGAATTTTAACCGTTCTTCTCGCAGCTAATTAAAGAAACCGTTATAGAATCCGTTACAGAATGACCCTTATATAGGTACATTATTTAGTAACAAAACGATTTTTTTGATACTTTACTTAAACATATGTAACGGGGACATAAACCTTAATATAAATTGGCGTCAATATATTTCCAATTTAAAAATATGATCAAAAATTATATTGGATACTGTGAAAGTCTCAGTTTTTGACGATTTTGTACCATATAAATTTTCTGAGTTCATATGAAATAAAATGTGTTAATAGTGCAATTTGGAAGGCCAGCATTAATATTTCATATTAATATACATATTAATATTTCACGTTGCAGTTACTCTGTGACCAACGCGGTCACCAGCCGGTGACCACTGTCCCCACACTCTACAATTTGTTGTCACCACAAAATGTGGATTACATTATTTTTCTTAGGTACTGCATACAACAACGTTCAATCACACTTTACACCAATATCATCAATGCGAAAGTTTGGATGTTTGTTTATTTATTTGTTTATATTTTACTCAAACACGTCGAAACGGCTGAACCTATTTCGATGAAATTTGGTATATACGTAGATTATAATCTGGATTAACACATACGCTACTTTTTATATCATAAATCAGTTCCTATGGCATAAAAATGGGATATCAAGTTCCAAGACAACGCGGGCGAGGCCGCTGTACTGCATAAACAACTATTATATTTAAAATGCATTCCTGGGGTCCCCAATAATTTAGTTTATCCGAATTAAAAAAAGGAGAAGGTTCTCAATTCGGTTGTATTTTTTTTTACCTCAATACTTCGTCATTTATCAATCGATTTGAAAAAATGATTTTAGGGTTCCGTATCTCAAAAGGTAACAAAAGGAACCCTTATAAGATCACTCTCTTGGCCATCTGTCCGTCTGTCTATCCGTTTGTCACCACCGATTTTCTCAGAAACGGGTGGACCTAGCAAGTTGAAATTTATACCAGATACTAAGGTCTATTAGACCCTATTAGGTGTATAAATTACTATTGTGTGTCCTGAGTCAACACCATAAAAAAATATGGGCAAATTTAGATGTTCGCTAAAACTTGCAAGTACCAACATTTACCTCAATTTTCAACTTGTTTTATTTTTCCGAATTTTCCCTTTACTTGTGCTACCTTGCTTTTAACCAAAATTAACAATTCTAGGTCCACCGGAACTACCCTATAGGTTTTTGGTCGAAAACCTATATGGTAGTTCCCGTTGACATAGAATCTCGAAATTTGGCAAAAAGTAAGGTAAACAGCACAAATAAAGGAAACATTCCAAAATATAAAACAAGTTGAAAATTAAGGGGTGTCCCTATACATAAATAATTGACGCCAATTAAGATAGTCCTCTGAGTTGTACGGGCGCTCATACAATTTATTACCTATAGATAATGGTACGGAACCATTCGTGCACGAGACCGACTTGCACTTGACCGGTTTTTTATTTTAAAGGATATACTTTTAGGATTTCCATTGGAACTTCATCAAAATTCGTCCAGTACTTTGGGTTTTCAATAAAATAAAATGTTATCAATTTTCTGCTTTCTGAAGTCGGTTATATTCTTGTTAAAAAGTTAATTGTTGACAGACAATAAAATGAATTCAAATAAGCTTGTCAAAAATGAAATTGGCGATCTGGGCCCGTAGCCAAATTACATTCGCCACGAATCTATTCGATTTCTACATGCATTTGTTGTCGCTGAATCACGTGGTATTTCTATAGCATGTGTCAAATCCCATACATTTTCGGACTTATCGACTAGCGTCATCGCTAATCGACTGTAACTTGGCTAAGCCCTCAGCTATCCAAGTAGTATATTTTTTCTAGCGTAATCTTTTCCACTACGGGGCAACTTCCCTTGTCTTCGACATTCCCTTTATTATCTAAAAAAAAATGAATCACATTAATTTAACTATTGTACAGATCGAGCTTATTTTAAACCAATACGAATACCTGCATGCAATAATACTGCAACTTATCTCCGGAGGTATCTGTAGACCGCCTTAAAAGCCGATAGACCGTTACATGTTTTAAACTTTGCATCGGAGACCACGAAATATGCATACTATCCCTAGTTTTATAACTAAACCAATTTGTATTCCAAATCCCTAGATACAAACAACTTGGCTACACAACTTTGGACTATATACCTTATGTTTTAAAGATTCATTTGGTTTGAGGAAAGGTTTTCTTATTGGTATCAACAATGCATCGACCATGTTCGAAGCCAATGCTGTAGATAAAAATGGTTTTGAAAATAAATGTGTGAGCTCGAACTTTATTCTTCTTTTATTTTTATTATTATTTGTTTATCTGTGATATTATCTAATACTTAATTAGTCACTATAATAAAAAATTTATAAACAAAAAAATAAACAAGACAGAAGATAATTTAATTGGGTACTTCTTTTTCCACCTGCAGAAATAACATATTCTGTTACCTTTATTTTACAATAAGTTCAAAAATAGTAGTGGTTCGCCCCGAACTGAGATAATCTTTGGCTATCAAAATAGTGCCACGAAATAAATAACCAAAAAAAACTTGGCCTACAGTTTCATTCAAATTACAGGTAACGGGAGTTCATTATAATTGGTTAATTGCCGTGACATGGAGGCTTACGAAGGAGGCTATGCACAAAAGTAAGTGTAGCACAGAGAGCCATGCAGCGCGCCATACTCGACATCACACTCTTAGATCGAGTTCCCAATATCAAAAATCGCAAGCAGAATACAAGACGTCAGCAAGTGAATATTGAGCCTCAAGTGGAGTTGGGCTCAAGTGAATACAAGTCTGGATACTAATTCATATTAAGATGGTTACTTAAAGAAAGAAAGAAAGAAAATACATTTATTTGACACACACATATGACAGACCATTCAGAACAGAACAAACGTACCTACTTACATATAGATTAAAAAGAAAAGAAAAATTATATAAACACAGGAAAAAACACATGATAAACATTTAGTACATAGGTAGGTACAGACAATATGGTCTTCCGTGCTGGGTGGGCCAAACAGGCCCCGTCTCAGCGTATTGCTGCCAACCATCCGAAGAAGGTAAGCAGCGCTGGTTTTCAGATGGGACCCATGGGTAGCCTCACGAACGCAGAAAAGTAAATACGTAAATAATAAAACAATCTTGCAAGAACAAAATACTTATGAGTAAGGTGGAGTCAATTTATGTTCTCAGTGGTGGGTGACAAATGGATGACGATTGACAGTGACATATTTGCTGAATAAATTACTCACGATATAGGCGCATGAAAGGCTAGCAGGAGTGACCTTCAAGAAAAATATACTGGAGGCAACAACCGGGATGAAAACGGAAGGAAAACGAGTGAGCAGAGAGTGTGGAGTAGTGTTGTGGGCAGTAAGCAACAAGAAGGAGAAAAAGACTACACGGTTTCTTGCGTGACAGAAAGCCAGCCCTCTTTTCTCACATAAAGTTCGGTGAGCTATGAGTGCTTTTGTAGTGATAGAAGTTTCCTCTTCAGTGTGAATTTAAAACTAGTTACTGTTTTCAGGGCACGTAAAGGTGGCGGCAGGTCATTCCAGCACCAAGAAGCTGCAAACCTAAAGGACCAACGAAATGCGACAGACTTGTGTCTAGGCGTCAAAAACGTACAGGCTCGCCTTTGGTAGCAAGACCAATCTTGAACCCATTTGAGCTTATCGTAAAGGTAAACTCAAACGGTAAACGGGTATTTTGTATTTTATTAGCAACGATACCGAAAAGCAGAGATGCGAGGCGCAAGTGCCCGCGAGCTTTCATTTTTAGCATGTTTGAAGAATTTAGGTAAGGAATGTCATATGTGCGGCGTTGGTGGAGGGGGGGGGGGGGGACAAAAACGCGCACAAGCGTTTTGAAAAAAAAAAATGAAAATGAAAACATTTATTTGACACGACACACTTACAAAATATAACACAAAAGAAGATGGTGACATTCAAGTAATGTCGAATCTTGACTTCTGGCTCTAAAAGTGGGTGTAAATAGAAGGATATGTAACACGAATGCCAGAAGTCAAAGATTACAGGTTAATCAAAAAATACAAGAATATCTCACGCAACTTCCATCATAATACCTTACTTGGTTTTATTAATTTCTTTTTAAGTCAGTAAACCCAGAAACCTTAATTGTGACAAGACTTTTAGCATCTACGATCGAACCACATGAATAAAATAGCTAAACTGTAGATGGCCAGGAACAAATATCGGAAAAGTAGTTACTGTAACGCAGTTCCGGGCACTTAGCTCTATTGGACCAACTTCGGAAACTGTGATTCCCTTTGTAAATGGATAGCTGTTGCACGTGAATTTATTCGATAGAGATTCCATTTTATTGGCTTTGGACTACTAAAATTACATTAACATGTATGATTTTAGGTAGGCATAGTTTTCTCTCTATTATGTGAATTTTAAAAGCACATTTCTATTTAGATTCGCTTTATCATTATTTCCCATATCTATCCCACTGCTGGGCATAGGAGTCCCATTTTGCCAATCTTCTCAGATATACTGTTTGTCCGCATTGGACAAAGGTTAACTGGAAATAATGGTTTCTAGCATTAAGTTCGCCTAGGTTCACGTGGACGAGTTCAGCCCTATTATGTTTAGAAAATAGCAATATAAAACGTTGTTTGGTTTTTTAGGGTTCTGTACCTCAAAAGGTAAAAAAGGAACCCATACATGACTGCCTCCGTGGCGCAGTGGGCGTATAGCCGGCTGAGACGCAGGAGGTAGCGGGTTCGATTCCCGTCGCGGAACAAAATGTTTGCATGATCTACAGATATTTGTTCCGTGTCTGGGTGTATTTCTATATATTATAAGTATGTATTTACAAAAAAAAGTATATAAGTATTCTATCAGTTATCTGGTTCCCATAGTACAAGCTCTGCTTAGTTTGGGGCTAGATAGCGCTGTGTGAAATGTCCAGCGATATTTATTTTATTTTATTTATTATTTATAAGATTACTTTCTAGTCCGTCTGTCACCACCGATTTTCTCAGGAACGGGTGGACCTAGCAAGTTGAAAGTTATACCAGATACTGAGGTCTATTAGGCGTATAAAAATCAGTATCCTGAATCAACACAATAAAAAGATATGGGCAAATTTAGATTTTCACGAAAACATGTAAGTACCAAAATTTACATTAATTTTCCACTTTATTATTTTTCGGAATTTTTCCTTTACTTGTGCTGTAAGACCTTACTTTTAACAAAAATTGACAATTCTAGGTCAGCCGGAAGTACCCTATAGGTTTTGGGTCGAAAACCGATATGGTAGTTCCCGTCGACCTAGAATCACTTAATTTGGAGCATAAATAAAGGGAAAATTCAAAAAATAAAACAGGTGAAAATTAAAGGGTGTCCCCATACATAGTTGACTTCAATTATAATAGTCCTCTGAGTTGTTTGGGCGCTCATACAATTTAGAGGGCAATGGGTAGGTACGGAACCCTCGGAGCACGAGTTTGACTCGCACTTGACCGGTTTTTTTTCCTTTTTTTTAACCAGAGTGGTTTTAAAAAAACAGCTGTACAACAAACAGTTGTGATTTCTCATTTATTATTCTGGTGGCTAACTTTTGTCAACTTATATAAACAAATTGAGGTTAAGATTCGATAAATAGCTAAAACCCCATTACTTAGTCCGTAAATTCGAGAAATTCACGATCTTGTTAAATTTAAACGTCAAATTGACGATCAACAAGTTCCACTGTACTGCAGGTTTGCAACTTGTCAAATGAGTTGCTCACTGCGCTATACTCCCACCCTAAGACTGTTAGCTATAAACCACCTCGCACCCGCTCCGTCGATGGATGAGACTATAAGTATATAGTATATTTGATCGAGCGAAGCAAGATCTCCAAATCAACTTGGGCAAATCGTTTGTCCGAGGATAACTTTCGTAGCGTTTATCCGATCATCATGAAATTTGGTATATAGATAGGTAGTAATGGCACAATTTTGGTGTGACTCAATGAGCTAAAATTATTAGGGGGTTGTTGAGATATTGGGGTTCAAGAGGGGTAAAAACAAAATGAAAATGAGACTATTAGGTCAAATGGGCCGACAAATGGGACGTCAAATGAAAGGTGTTTTATAGTACATTTGAACTCAGTTTTTATTTTAAGTTTAATTTTTGTAGTTTTTGAGTTGTTAGCCATAATAAAAACAAAACTTTGACAAAATTCACAGGGTACACCAGTGACCCCACAATGCTGAAATTTGGTATTCGTGTAGCTTTAATGACACAAATATAGGCAAAAGTCTGAATTCCAGAATAACTGCCATTTGTACCCCAAAAAATATTACCAATTAACAAGAACCCCCGTTACATCTAATTTGAATGAAACTGTAGGTCAAGTAGGTTGGTTAAGTCATTTTGTGGCACCAATTTATCAGTCAAAGATTAAAGCCGGCATGCACAAAGATCACTAAACGTATTTAGCGACTAAACATGTTTAAATTTGAAGTATTTGTATGATTTGACAACTCCTTAAATCATATTTAGCCACTAAACACGTTATACGGGAGATTCACGAGATCTCAGTTCGGGGCGAACCACTAGTTACAAATATTTTCGTTTTTTCCATCGTTTCAATAAAAACCCTATAATTTATTTCAACAATTTTTTTTTTCTCACAAAAGTTAAACCACATCTTTCGGGTTACTTACTGCATGGGCCTGTTTAGTACAATAAGTGATCGAACAAAAAGTGGTAGCTAGCTCGCCCGATTGGAACTAGTTGGCGCAACTAAATCTGTGTGAACATTATCTATATCATTAGATCATTGTTATAAGCTCACAAGTACACCCTTACTTACCAGACACACATAACCAACAGAAACACCCACCCTTACACATACACACACTACCACACCCTCAAACACGCAGACCCCCCATACACACATATAATATAAAATGTCGTCGCATTACTTGACAATCAATGAATGAAGTTTGAAATTCAGAGAACAATCGATTTCGTATTGGAAGAAATAAGCCTTCGCGCCGCATTTAGTGTATGATGCTCCTAAGTAATATTCAAGATATATAAAAGGAAAACTTGTTATTACAGTCTGCACTATATCAGTGATGCAAGAATATTATACTGACTACTTAAAAAAATGTACCTATGACATAAAAATGCGCAAAGCTCCATGAATGTGAGCTTAACATTTCAAACTGAAAATGATCCGCTCTGAAAAGCGATATTAAATGGCTGAAGTGTGACAGAATTTCCACTCCAATAAGAGTAGATACTCGACACACATTGGCATCAAAGTGAAAATTATATTCAAATTCCATGATACCTATCTAATCATGAAATGAACCTGCTGAGATCAAAATGCTTAAGTGACATAAAAAACGTACAGTCTGCCTAAAGTCGATTATGCCTTAAGGTCTATAGAATAGAGTTGTGTTTGGTAACATTGTAGCTCGCCGTTGACTGTTCAGATGGAGCAAAGTAAGTATTCTCGAATGGATACGGTTGAATGGGCACTCAGCGTTACTATGCGACCATTTCACGTCGAATGAGACCTTGGATTAATACGGTGCAAGCGACAAACTTAATGCGTATCTAAATATTACATGTGTTAACCACAAAATACATCAGAAGGCAAGTTTAGCGACGAGCGAAAACAGCCACATGCACGCAGTCACGCGCGTACAAGGATCCCGAATCAAGTCAGTTGAAACTTAGCCCAAATTGATCCAAGATCCTTGTACGCGCGCGTCTGTGTTTGCGTGCGGTGGTTACCTTCTGATCTATTTTGTGTATGTTCTGCACAAAATAATCTGCGCCTTTGCGACGATTCCGCTCAGTCAGTTTAACAGGTAACATAATGAATGAATATGATTTGTTTACCTATTTGATACAGGCTGTTTTATTGATATTTTAGGACTTGATATTATGGATTGTAAGAAAATTTAAATATTCTATGGTAATGAATTTGAAAAAAATCTGTTTTTCAACAACACTAGCGATTAGCCCTACCCGTGTTTTCATTTAATGTCGTATATAACACACATACAGTACAACAATACTTTTAGGATGATGTTGAGCCTCCCCCGTCTTTGTAGTGCCTCACTCGAAAAAAAAACATCTGATGAGCAGAACGCGAGTCAGCTACAAACAAACTGTGGCAGGGCGGTGTGGGTCTCCTATGGACACACTTCGTCCAGTGTATAACTCCAGCGTGTGCATACACCGATGGCGAATTTTATTTTATCCTATTTTATTTTTATAATATGTGATTTATTTATTTTTTAATTTCAATCTTAATATAATTTGTTATTTTAATTTACTTTTATCTCTACAATATTTTAAATTTAATTTTAATTCAATTTATTTATTTTGTGACATATTATAGATAAACTCATCATCTGAAATAAATGAATACAATATTATACAAAAATAACAAAACACGTATTATATATTTTATAATATTTGTATGTATTCGGTTATATGTTTATTAGTAAGTATAGACAGTGTAGTTTTATGATCATAGGTACACCGCCGTCTTTGTTTGATTGATTTTGTTTTGTTCAGTCCATTCAAAGGTTATGGAAGAGATCACTTTTAGTTATAAGACCGCCGCTTGTACTTACCTTTATTTCTGTGTATCATTTTGTCATTTTAGTTGTGTTAGTTTGCAATAAAGAGTTAAAGTAATTAGTGATTAAAACGGGTATGAAAATACTAAGAGTTTAACTATCTATCTATCTACTGAAGATATTCATAATTACTCATAATAAACGGGTATTTATCGCGTATTTACCTTTTTATTGGTTGCAACAGCCGTGGTCGCAGGCAGGCTGGAGCACTTGGAGCTATCGTCGAGAAATGATGGCAGCTGCAGGAACTACCCATACTTGGTCTTCAGAATTAGAAAAGTCCATATTCATATTCACTTGTAACTTGTACCATAATGCATACAAGCGTTTTCTCTTGAACCGTGAGCAACGTGACAGACATCGGCATTTCACGACAATTGAGATTCATATTTCAATTTACACGTGCCGTCTGTCTGAAGTTTACTGGTTCTTAGTTTACTGTTTTCTTGGATCTTGATTAGTAGTTCAGAACTTTAGAAGATCCCCCCTGTAGCAATGTTTCACAAGATGAATCATAAATATGTATTAATAATTAATAATAATTCATTCATTATAATGTACCTAGTATAATTTATAAAGTTTGACAATTGACGTGTAAAATATTATTTTTATTTTCTTGTATTCTTGGTCTTTCACCAGATCGTGGTCCTGAAAATGGTTTTGTGTGTGATATTTAGTTCAAATGTTTAATTTTTTTACGTTGTCTAAAGCCAAAAATATATATTTGCAGAGTCAACTTCGTTGTTTGATATGCAGGAGGTAGCGGGTTCGATTCCCACGGCGGAATCAATGTTATCATGATTTACAAATATTCGTTTCCTGTTATGTTTTTCTATATAATATAAACATATTGGTATATTTACAAAAAAGTATATAGGTCAAAATTCTATAGGTTATCTGGTTCCCATAGTACAAACTCTGCTTAGTTTAGGGCTAGATAGCGCTGTGTGAAATGTCCAGCAATATTTATTTAATGAATGTATTTATTTACAAAGCCATGAGCGACAACCTAACTTCACTCACTGCTTTTTATCATTTATCATTTACAGCCTTCGCCCACTGCTGGGTCTGCTTCTAGTCATATCCTGGTCATCATCATCTTAATATCAGTAACAGGACGTCCCATGCTGGACATAGGCCTGCCTCATAGATTTCCAGAGCGACCGATTGTGCGGCATGCACCTAATGACTCCCAGCAACGTTTATTTGGTCATCTTTCCATACCTATACCTAGATATTTAATAGGGTCAAGAATATTTTTTTTTAATTTAGTGTCTTAGGACCTCTATAAGAAAACTGTTGATTGGATATGGAAACCATTAGAGATTAATTGATTTAGATCATCAATTGATGTCCCTAAAGGATAGAAAATTCCATAACAAACTAAAACAATTACATAACCGTCCAATTACAATACAAGCACGTAAGTCAGTACATCGGTAAGTAAAGGTTACGATCAGGCATTAGCAGTTACGGCCAAACGGCTGAACTTGGACTAACTTCAGAATATTGCTTTTGGGGTATGGTGGTAGTGTTCGAGAGAGCTGTACCGATATCAGCCAAGCGTCAAATGGTCGCATTTACAGTACAGATGACATAAAAAACTTAAATACAATGGGCGGCCTTATCACTTAAAGAAATCTCTTCCAGAAATCTTTAGGTGCACTTTGACTGGATTGACAAAGCGTGAGTTTCGCTATAAATGAATAATTAAGTAGGATAATAAATAAATAAATACCTAGACCTAATATATACCTACATATAATTACATAAATAAACAATATAATACATTAAAAATATAATTAGAAAGGAAATACATCGTTTACTTTAAAGAAGCTGCTAAGTACAGTTTGTAGACATCATTTTTAAAAATAGGTAAAGATTTAGCATGTCTGATGGAAACGGACGAGTCATTCCATAATCGGGCAAAAGGAGAGGCTCAATTCTTAAAACAGTTTGATTGGCTTAATTATTATTGATATATAATTAATAATTTTGCACCTATATCAATCAATTCTACATGGTGGATACTACAGCTCAGAAGCTGATGGCACTGGTGATCGATTTATCTTGTTAACTAGCCTATAACTATTGTAAAATTCTCGGAAACACTTCCATCTGGAAGGTATCTGGATCAGATAAGCTTTATAAAGATCGCTTGAAACTGTCCATAAAAATCTTAAAGTAAAATTAATTTTGCTTATATCAAAAAGATTGAAAATCTTTCCACGTTCTAATAGATACTGGTCTATCTGGCATATTGTTTTTTCTTCTTAGGCCCTGAACGTTGTAACACATATATTCATATTATTTCATACATTACCACAGATTAAAAAATCTATGCTCAATTAACAATCCCTGCGTCAATTTATAAAGTTTAAGGTATCTAATTCTTAATTAATTTTACTTAATTCCTGCCAGAATCTACAATCGCTGTGGATTGAATGCCCATAGATTTGCAAGAGCGAGAAATAATGAAGGTATTACTGAAAACAATTTGTTCTGAGTTTTATCCCGTTGTGTTTCTGTGCTGTTTGAACAACAGGGCAAGTCAGAAGGAGTGAACGTTAGTGGATAGGCTGCTATTCTTGAATGTCAACGTCTCCTTTAGTCACTAGAAAGTGCTACACACTTTTTCTACATACTGCATTTTCAGTGTTTACGTTATATCTATGTTTATGTGTATTTTATTGAAAACTAGCTGATCTGCCCGCGGCTTCGTACGCGTGATTTGTCAATAAAACCATACCCTCCTTCTGTGCAGTCGCGTAAAGTGTATCCTATGTCTCAAATCCATTCAAAATCTATCTAGGTATATAGGTACCAAATTTCATCGAAACAAGTTATACATATTAACCTTCCTCTTGAATCATTCTATATATTACTGAAAACTGCATTAAAATCCGTTGAGTAGTTTAAAAGATCTAAGGTAAAAGACAGCGGGAGCGACTTCATTTTATACTATGTAAAGAAAGATAATTAAATTTGAAAAAATAATTTTAATGTGAAATTTCCGCTTTCACTCTGAACCGAACTTCGACTCGAGGTCGAAACAAAACAGTGTGTGTGGGTAATGGGTGTTTAAACGGATTTACTTATCTACTGACTGTAGGAGAGTCAATAAAGCCTATATACGGATAAGGATTGAAGGCTAATACTTGTTGTACTAAAAGGTATTCCTTATGGCAATGGTGAGAATGAATTAAATACAGTGCTAAACCTACTATTCTATATTTAATCCCGTAGCTGTTCTTAAATGATGCAAAGCACGCATTAATTACTTAACTTAAAATATATAATGTGGTAAAAGTACTTAATTAGATAGTAATATTTTTTCAGATGACTTATCAACACACTCAACCTCTAAAGACCTGTAGGTAGTTAAAAATGTATGCTGTTAGCACTGACAAAATAATTTGTTACTATGGTAGTATGGTTACTATGGCATTTCATATAACTAGGTATCATTTGTTGGTAGTGTGTGAGTGAAGCTTCAGGAAATTTTCTTCCAGGATTTTTTTTTGTGTTAAATCAGAGTATAGTTTGAGTTTGAGACAATAATGTAAAATGATGCTTCATTTGAAATTTTAATATTTATATTTTAGTTTGGCATTTTTAGATCTTATATAAAGAGAATCCGATAGCCTTTGTTAAAAAAATGGTCGCAAGTAAAAAGTGTCATCTATCACACTGGATTTAAAATTAGCCGGACGTGTTTCTAGCTAATCCCGACAGGTGACCCTCGTCTGAAGACTGATTACGGTGAGGCTGAATTAGGGCACCTTCGTAATTGGAAGTTATTTTTATGTGTGCATTTATGATTTTGTTTAAAGAGAGTAATCTTGCGGCTTGGTATAGCATTGATAGACGACCTTTTTTTTTACGTGGAGGTATCCTCATGGATACCGCTCTAAACCGAGAGAGCGGTATGTCGGACTCCTACTGGCTAAACCTCCACGGCGTTCCTCCTCCTCCGCTCGCTGTATACCGGGGACACGGGAATAGAGAACATTCTTCCGTCCGCTCTTGCGGGCCCCGTCTCTCAGGGTTTAGGGTCATAATTGCTAACTATATACAACAGTATATAGTTAGGCCACTGCTATGGGGGATGGAGGTCGGCATACGCTCTCGCATACGCCCTCCTCCTTTGCCCCGGTCTTGTGCGGCGGGTTGAGAGAGTCAGATTCCCTGTCCCTCTCCCCTGCTTCCTTCTGCTGCACTACATTTTCGCAGAAGTACTTAGCAGCTCGCCACGACCTATTGCTCTCGACCATTGCGCAAACTACGGTCGGGAGAGAAAGGTCGTGACCTACAATGTCACCGAGAGCCTGGCGCTCTTCAACCCAGGCAGGGCAGAACTCGAGGGTGTGCTGAGCCGTGTCCTCGAGGCAATCGTCACAGTGGTGGCACGTTGGTAACTGTTCCTTCCTAATTTGGCACAGGTATTTTCCGAAACAACCGTGTCCTGAGAGCACCAGCGCCAGACAGTTGATAGACGACCTAGTTTAATTGGACCCAACCACCCAATATAACGTCACGAACCACTATTTGCATTGTGTGTAGGCTGGTCGGGTTCTATCGGGCCAAACGTAATCATTATTTTTACTGATTGGATGAACGTGAAAATTATAAATCTTTCTTTTTTTTGTTTTCTCTGTGCCTATAGACCATGATGGCTTTCCTGGATTAATACTAATAAAATAAAATAAATAATGCTGGACGTTTCCCACAGCGCTATCTGGCCCCAAACTAAGCAAAGCTTGTAGTACTATGAGAACCACATAACTAAAACAATATATACTTTGTTTTTGTAAATACATACTAGATCTATATTAAATAGAAAAACATCCCGACCCGGAACAAATATCTGTAGAGCGCAAATATTTGCGTGTTTGATTCCATTGCGGGAATCAAACCCGCAACCACCTGTGTCTCAGCCGGCTATTCCCCCACTGTGCCACGGAGGTAGTACTGAATTAGTATTAATTCAGGAAAGAGAATGGTATAGTGCTGGACGATCTACTTTTTATAAAAATCCTGTCCAGGCGCTATAGAGATCGCCTCCTTTACCCACCTAATATTGTAAAAAAAAATATTTAATAATAGATGTAAAAATTCTCAGGAAAATTTAAATAAATAATTACAAATTGTAATTTTTTTGACTCGCACTTGATTTTAAACTTAATATTTTATTTTATTTTTATTTTTTTTAATTGATAATAGATGTGCTATGTCAAATTTATTATTATTATGGTACCAACCTCTGAAGGTACCAATTATATTTTATGTTTGAGGAAAATGACTTGTAATTTTATTTTTTACCCATAAATAACTATGAACTATGATGGCATGGGTAAAACTGAGTTCACTATCTTCGGAGAGCTTCTGTTAATGAAGTTAAATTATTATATTGAGTTACGGTAAGGATTTAGAGGTAAAGTTTTATAAAAAATGAAAAAGTAAGTAACAACAAAAATATTTTTTATTTTTATATCACATTTTTTAACAGCGCTTATGTAAAAATTTATAAAAAACTAACAAAAACCCGTAAATATTAATAACACAGCTCAGCTTTGACTTAGTGTTTTCCATGATGGAATCCCCAGTCTTTGTGGTCTTTGTGACCGCCCTTCTTGCCATGATCATGATGATGATGATGATGTTCCTCATGACCGTGATGACCCTTATGTCCTTTGTGATCTTCATCATAATGATGCTTATCGTGATGACCTTTCTTGCCATGATGATGCTCATCGTGACCACTCTTGTGATGACCTCCCTTTTTGTGATGACCTCCTTTGTCTTCGTGGTGTCCATGATGCTTTCCGTGTTTGTGATGCTTGCCTTCTTTATGGTGGTCATCGTAGAAGTGATGGTCCTTATGGAAGGCATCCTTGTGGTATTTCTTGTGGTAGCCGTCGACTTCCTCGCCCTTGTCGTGGTGTTTGTGATGGCCGTGTTTGCCACCCTTATGATGATGTCCATGCTCGTGATGTTTGCCATGATGATCGTGCTCGTCCCAATGCTTCTTGTGCCCACCACCATGTTCAGCGTGATGCCCTTCATGATGATGTTTTCCATGGTCTCCGTGCTCGCCCTTGTGGTGATGATGATGTCCTTTGTGTCCTTTATGTCCTTTCTCTCCATGTTCGTGATGATGCTCAGCGTGGTGCTCCTTGCCACCTCCTTCTTCGTGATGACTGGACTTGCCGCTTGCTGCGGCTACTAAGTCCTTTTCTTCTTCACCGAGCTCCCTTGCGTATACTGCCACAAGGCAAAGTAGGCCGAATGCTACCACGACCCTCATGTTGCTGGCTGCTTCTGTACTTTTCGTTTATTGAAAACACTATTTATAGTTTAGTATGGTTGAATGAAGAAAGTGTTGGGACACTTATCGCAACAACTCAGGGACAAGTTCGCGGTGATCGTTGGACCGTTACGGTTGTGCAGACGGTTAAATTAAATTGTATTGTCCCTTTAATTAGGTGTGATTTGTTATTTGCTTATAAGAAATGATAAGTTGGTTGCAAAATAACTTATAATAAGCTGTATTATTTAAAAGTAATGTCACTGTTAAAAATGCAAAGCGTAAAAAACACCGAAAAAGCTGCAATCGACTTTATGATTGGAAAATATCTACTTGCATAGTTTGTAGTCCTATGTCGTAATTCTTTATCCATGTGGCCAATGCATAGTTAACAGTTTTCTTTTTAGCGTCTCAATAATTCTACTTCCTTTAATCTGATTATTTTAGATCTTCTTGGTCACATTAAGAGTAGTCAAGATATTATAGCGTTGCGGCGATGTTTAAATTCTTCGTTGTGCAGGCATTAGGGAACAAGGGGCACATTAATAAGTATTGCATAAATAGTGCATCACCAATGTATCATTGCGTCAAGTTGGGATCTCTAAATTTCCGTTTTTGTTTTTAGGGTGTGTACCTAATTCAGTTAAAAAAGTACTCATAAAATGTTATCATTTAAGGTATACATTTATTCGAATACCTCATATCCATATATTTAATAAACAATTCAATAAAAGTATTTTTTTATCAGATATGTAATACAGTATTTCTGACTGATTATTATCAACGGCCGACATATAAAAGTTCATAAAATATGACTTTGTATAAGAAACACACAAGAGGTACCACCAGAGTTGTAGTGACTGGCTGAAGTGGGTCCAACAATGGAACAATGTAACCATAATAATAGTAAAATAGAATCGCAAGGACACTTTGTACATGTGATGACTTCTACAATATGGAGCAGACGCAGTAAAATATGTATAACCGTAGCAGTACATTTTATAATAAAATATTTTTGATTTTATGGAGCTCGCTCACCGAAACCAGAAAGAGTTTAAAATCATACAACATCAAGGATTAAAGCTCTATGCCCCAATCACACATTACCACGGTACAAAGCCGTAAAAATCCAGAGTAAGCCTAAAGCTACCACAGGGGAAACAATCATAGTAATTTGCTGTAGTTTCACTCAAGTAGTGGACGAAATTAAATTGTGTATTAATTTGAAATTGCATTTAGACAGCTTTGTAGGCATTTACTAGGATCTTTATCTCGAATAGATTTAATTTGACCAATTTATTCTAATAGTAAGCGGTGTTAAGATAGAACATAAAGATCTAGAAGGATCTTAATCACTCTTACCTTATATAAACTAGGATTGTAGTATTTAGGAAATAAAGTTGATGGTAGAAGTGCACCATAGCTGTATGCATTATGCACGTAGAATCAAAACGGTGAGTGCAAATTCGTGATACTGAATACTTAGCCGTGCGTCTGCTTGTCCTTTGATGCAAAGGAGACATCTTTTACAGTTTAAAGATGATTTATAAAGCGTCTGTTGGCCAGTGCAGCAACTATCTGTGTGAGTGACACAACTTTACTGGAACTTTAAGTCAATGCAACACTTTGTGCCCAAACATTTGTCCAATATAATATAAACAAGACGTAGAATTGTTGACACGCGAAGAAGAAGAAGAAACACCTATATCGTTGTACCTAGGCCGCCCATTGTACCTATGATTTAAATGTGTATTTTCTTTTATATGTTTATATTTAATGGTGTGCAATAAAGGAACTATTTATCTATCTATACTATGCACTCAGTTGATGTCAGCTCTAATTTGTAGGAAATAACTGGTTAATAGCTGCAAAGCTAACTGCGAGTTTTCCTGTTTTGAGCGCATCTAAATTTTTCAAATAGAGAAATCCATTGGTTCACGACAAGATCTCTGACCCACAACCTCCGGATTGGAAATCGTGGTACATCCTACTAGCTAGGTAAACATGGCTCTGGAGATGGTATTTAAAATAGGTGTGATAAAGTTTATTTCACATGTACAGTGGTTTCAAGTGATACAGAGCGGGCGCTATGGACAATCCCCATTGTTGGTTTGATTAAATTTTGACAGTACGCTGCAGATTGCTCTTTTCGGGCAGTACTGCCGGAATTGAACTGGACGAAAAAAATTTACGCCATCCGCGAGCTTTGTATAAGGGTATACTATTTTTGTATAGTATGCGTTGGTTGAAAGAAGATATGGAAGATATATTTATTTTTACTCGTATATGGAAAACTGGACTACACACCGCATGATAGAGTGGAGTGGAAGAAAGGAAGGGAGGTCTTTGCCCTGTAGTGGGACAGTACAGGCTCCAAATAATATTAATAATAATGCGTTGGTTGAGTTGCATTCAGTATTTATGTGATAGAAATGGTTTTGAGAGGCTCTCCTTTGGACTTTAGTTAATATTTTCCTACATGAAAAGACCAGGATGAACGAATCCTCTTACGTGTTGGATTTGTCGGTTAATATCCTTTAAATAGCAGTGCGAGACGTTGACTGACGTCCCCAAAGAATGACAATTCCCCACAGAAAGGAAAAGCATTTCGAGAGATCGGCAAAAGCATAAGATTGTGGAGATAGGCTAAACATAGGTGCACCTCTTCTATGGACGAAGTCATAATGTGGATGAAAACCAAGGTGTACCTACCACTATTTAAAAAAAAACGTCTCATACAATACAAATTAAAGAACTTTTTGCAAGATTCTCAAAGAATTAAGCAACAACCAGACATAACCTCTCCGAATCCGCTTTATCAACGAAAGTTTCTATTCCATTATCCTCCGAGCAAAGTTCAATAAGAACGAGGAAAAAGCCGTCAACTCGACGGAATCGTAAATAGAGATACGTCGGAGGTTGAGGCCTTGATTTGTCACAACTTATCTCGAGGCACGCACTCAATACGTACTCAGGATTGTACCAAAGGGTACTGAACTACGGAAAACGTTAAGGGATTTAGAAACTGTAATACAAATGAAGTGTTAGACAGTATAAAGTGTGTTAAGATTGATTCTCAATAATACGCGATAGAAGATAGTTGATGTAGAATAAATTAATTATGAGTAAAATACAAACTGGGCAAGCTATTAAAAATCTATTATACTATGCTTTATGTACAGCGATTGCGTTATACAGTACAGGTTGCAGCTGTTTATGCTAATAAGCGTATATAAATAAATACTGTTAGACATTTCACACAACGCTATCTAGCCCCAAACTAAGCAGAGCTTGTACTATGGGAACCAGATAACTGATATAATACTTATATACATTTTTTTTTGTAAATACATACTTATAATATATAGAGAAACAACCAGACCCGGAACAAATATCTGTAGATCATGCAAACATTTGTTCCGCGGCGGGAATCGAATGCGCTACCACCTGAGTCTCAGCTGGCTATTCGCCCACTGTACCACGGAGGTCGTTAAGATAGATATATTTATATTTAAGATGTATTCTTCAAAAAATATATGAAAACTCTTTATTGTATACAGCATAAATATTTTTTTATACTAACCTATATTGCCCCACTGCTGGGCAAAGGTCGCCCCATCTCCCCTCCATCCATCACGGTCCACAGCCAAATCTGACCAATCTGGTTTGAATGCATCCAGGTCGTCTCTCCATCTTTTTCTGAGCCTACCAAGGCTGCGTCGTCCGTTCGGTATCCACTGGGTGACTAGATTCGCCCATCGTTCTGGATGCATTCGAACCACATGGCCTGCCCAATCCCATTTTAAGCGGGCGGTCTTAATGCCTACATCGGTTGCCGGTTTTGGCTCGTAGGTCGGTATTTCTGAATCGATCGATTCGCTTCACTCCAAGGATGCTTCTCTCCATCAAATAAATAAATATAATTACCAAAAAATAAAATAGGAAACACAAAGCATATAGTACAATAAATAGTTGGTGTTATCGCTTAGAAGCGATCGTTTCCAGACGATCTTAGAATGGAGAGGATTTTGTTTTAACTGAGATTATACTTGGGGGAGTACATTTAAATGTATAAAAAAACTAATAAAAAATAAATAATTACCCCAAAACCTAAGTCCATTCCCCAAAACACTTCTCTCCATTCCTGATAAATCATTCGTAGGATTCGTGAAGGAATCCGAATGTCACGTCTTCCCCACTTCCCCTGTTAGAGGGTAAGTTACGTGTGACGCTTATTATTGAAAGGGCAAGTAGTGGAGCTTCGTTTGATTATTCTGAGAGGGTCCATTTGTGTTATATTACTTTTTCCTGTATTCAATTTACAGTTATCCAAAAAGATTTGATCAATCAAGTTTTACCGAAAGTAATGTATAAGTAATAGGCTTTTGACTTTATTAATCCCTATTATGGACATCTTCAAACCACTTCTTGAGGTCATATACCCTTGAAGGTATCCCACCATATAGTAAGGTGCAATTCCAAACATTACGGTACCCACTTATACTGTATTTTACTTTATCCATATTTTCAATAACCTATACTGTCCCACTGCTGGGCAAAAGTCTCCCCCGTTTCCTTCCATTCCTTGCGTTCTCCAGAAATCTCCTGCCAGTCAGAGTGGAACCCATCCAGATCGTCGCGCCAACGTTTTCGCGGTCTGCCTCGTTGCCGTCGTCCTGTAGGTTGCCAGTCAGTGGAGATCTTAGTCCACCTCTCAGGGTGCATTCGAGTGACATGACCCGCCCAGTCCCATTTGAGTCTTGCAGCCTTGTACCCCACATCGATGATTCCGGTCATAGAGCGTAGAGTAGTGTTGCGGATTCTATAGGTTCGCTTAACACCTAAAATGCTACGCTTCATCGCTCGTTGGCATACCCCGAGTTTGAACTTTTGTGAGTCCGTCAATGACCAAGTCATCACCGTAGGTTAGGATAGGTAAGATACACATGTCGACGAGTCCATATATCGTTTGTAAAATAATTGTTTATGTTCACTTGCTCTTTCATACTCCGAAACTGAAAATGTTTTAAGTATACTAACCTAATTTCATTTTATCTACCTCGATTATACCTAAGTTCAAATATATATTTATTGTATATATTATGTATCTTGTTTTATACGTATTATATGTAATATTTTTATTATGTATAATACCTATATACTTATGCTTCAATAAATTAATTAAAACCATAAGTAGCTACTTATGATTTTCTGTGTTATTTTTCAGAATACGTTTAAAATTAGTTTCAATTAATCGACAATACCCCGGGTGTTGCCGGTGTCAATAGGTAACGGTGACCGCTTACCATCTGGGGGGCCGTAACCCTGTTTCCCCACAAAAAGCATAAAAAAATAAAAAAACATGGTAAAATTTTGTTATGCCCGAGGTCACGAATCAAAAATGATAATTCATCTGAATGGTCTTCACGATACAGGCTTGCCTAGTGTGAAGGCCGCTGCATAATTGTAATAATAGGTAATGCCTTATGACTCAAACTTTGTATAATCATGTTTATTGCTATTATATCAGGCATCTTAGGTTAATTACAAAAATTGTCTCCCTGTTAATCTTATTGATAAGGCTGCAAATAAATATTTTTATTTTTAATTTCATTTTTTTTTAATCCTTGGATGAAGTCGTACGTGGGTCATGCATATATTTATGTAACTACTAGCTGGATACTAGCTAATAATGCTGGACATTCACACAGCGCTATCTAGCCACAAACTAAGCAAAGCTTGTACAATGGGAGCCAGACAACTGATACAATACTTATATACTTTTTTTATGTAAATAATTACTTTTAATATTATAAAAATACCCAAACCCGGAACAAATCTGCGTTCTTCCACTACTCTCCAGTTGAAAACTCCAGCTCATAATTCCAACTTCTTTAGTGACTCGTTTACGGTACGAGCTGTACGATTATGGAATGACTTGTCCGTTTCCACCAGGCATGCTATATTCGATATATTAAATAGTAAAAGTATAATATATGTGTATGTATTTTATATTTATTTATGTAGGATTTTTTTAGGTTTAGGTATTTTTTTTATTCTACATAAATAAGTATTTATTGTAACACCACCTCCTCATACGTTTTTTCAATCCAGTCCATCCAAAGGTTGCCTGGAAGTAATCGTTTTGAGCGATAAGGCCGCCCATTGTACCACTATTTATTAGTCTAAGTTTTCTAGGTTAAGTTATTCTAATTTGGTGTAACAATAAAGAATTATCTCTCCCTCTCTCTCAAATATCTGTAGATCATGCAAACAAAACAAAAATACAATTATGGCCTAATTTTGGCATAGTAATATGCATTCCGTAATGTGACTATTAACTGATGGAAGTTTGTCATCACTGGAAAAATCAAGGAGGACCACGAGGCCGTAGCTTAATACGTTTGTCCGAACAAATTCGTACCACTTTCAACTCCTAAGTTAGATGTCGTCGCCGCAAACAGACATCGATGTCACAGTATTAAAAAAACACACATGGAGCCACCTTCGGCATTGAGAAATACTACTCTAAGAGAACCGATTGCGTACCTTCTAAAAGGTTCAAAATCACCCTATCATATCTAGAAATTTTCTAAAACTTTATTTTAGCTTTGTTGGACACCGTCCGTGAATCTAAAATATATATTATACTGTTACGTCGTAATAACATCGATGTGCCATATTTTTGTTCCTCTCTCAAATATAAAAAGCACGTACAAAGCATCGCTCGAAATAGTTTCCTTCAAACAAACGTGGCTTGAAGTTAGTGTGCACTTTTAAATTTATTTCAAAACTAGACAACGTGTTCAAATTCAAACCAGAATTTATATCGCGGTACGTGAATTGGAGAAACAATTTTATTTGATCAATGAAAATATAGAATTTATTCACGATAAAAAAAATATTAAAAGTTTAATGATCGAATTATATTACAGGTTGCCTGGAAGAGATCGCTTTTAGCGATAGGGCCGCCTATTGTATTGCCTTATTTATTCTAGCCTTGTACTTATTTATGTATTATTTCTGTTTATGTGGTAAGAATTTAATTTGAGAAGCAATGCTTATCAGAACGATTTGATCCACAAGATTGACCCCATTAAAAGGTCCCTAAAAATTACAAAGCTACTGTGGTAGGCATTTTGTGCATTGTTTTTGTGCAATTTTTTTTATTTGATTCCCAAAAGGAGGACGAAACTATCTAATCTAATAAAAATAGCCCACTGTATTCCACTACTGGGCAAAGGCCTCCCTCCGAATCTATCGACAATTAAAACCACTCAATGAAGTTTTACTTACTCAGAAAATAGAGGAATGTGTTTATATTTAAATTTACTAACTATATTTAGATAGATAGATAGATAATGTATTTATTGCTTACCATTAAAAATAAACAAATGAAAGCAAATACACTTTTAAATCATAGATACAATGAGTGGCCTTAACGCTAAAAGGGATCTCTTCCAGATATTATCTTTAGACTACTTTCTTTTCAGGGCCCTTTTGTTCAAGTTCACTGTTTGACAATTTGAACAAAATTAGAATTAATCATTATTTTGTCCCAGAAAATTATTGGATACGTTCTCAAGAAAATCTCCAACTTTTGTACCGAGTCACAGCACGTAGAACGGTTGTATCTGATTTTTTTCTAAAGAAAACTTCGATGAAAATCCTATAAGAGAGTACGTGGTTCTCAAAACTGGGTACGTTTTATCTAACAAGAATATTTTCTGAAAATCTGTACTTTACTTTACTAGACTACTGCGTATACAAACATTTTTGTTCAGAATTGAGTAGAACTTTAAGCGTGGTATCCGTTAAAGGTAAATAATAATAATGCTGGACAGTTCACACAGCGCTATCTAGCCTCAAACTAATCAAAGTTTATACTATGGGAACCAGATAGGTAACTGATAGAATACTTCTATACATTTTTTTTGTAAATACATACTTATAGAGTATAGATAAATACCCAAACCCGGCACAAATATCTGTAAACTGTTCAAACATTTGTCCCGCGGCGGTAATCGAACCCGGTGACTCTTCCATCTCAGCCGGCTATTCGCCCACTGCGCCACAAAGGTCGTCGTCAAAATGAGTAAAATAAATTAACCAAACCAGTCATATCAAAGTTACCTACACCGTATTTTCAGTTTCCAAACAATTCAAGTGAGTATCTCGTCGTTGGTATATTTTTGTAATATTTTGTTATAACAGTGTATGACTCTATCAAACTCAGCTGATGCCTCCAATTGACATAAGGTGTATAGATCATCTTCAATCGATAGATGTAAAATACATACATTTTCCTTTACACAAAAGTCTATCAGGTTAAGTTTGAAACATTTCCAAAACCTTATACTTAGATTCCATTTTTCACCATCTGTGAACTGTCCCAATTTTTCGCGCACCGACGTTATCCGAACATTCGGATTGATTCCCTGTAAGTAGTGAATAGGGGACATTTAGATGCCATTGGTCACCGCATTTGGAATATAAATAACTTGATATATCGTCGTTGGATATTTTGTAAGGGTTCTCGATGACCCTCGCAGATCAATTTGGTGCTGTGACAATCGGATGATAATAGTTCTTATAGGTATATTGTATATAGAGTTGGGGTTGAAGAGGTTTTTGTTCGATTTGCCCCTTGCGAAAAATCGTACAATAAACTTGTGAGATAAATTAGTGAAGGGGTAGTTTTCTAGTTTTTCGATGTTATCAGACAATTTCGAAAACTCTTACCAACACTCTTACCTACTAGTACTCGTATAGATAAATTAAAGACAATTTTTTCGAGTGCCTAATATTAAATTTGGGGTATTCACGACTTCTGCGACGTTACCCGGCTAAGGCGCATGTGGTAGCAGGTTAAATTCCTGCCTCGGAACAATTGTTTGCACGATCTACAGATATTTGTTGCAGATCTGGATTTTTCTCTATACATAACTATAAGTTAAAAAAAATACATATAAAATAAATATTAATGAAAAAGTGACGCTCCAGAAGTGCCGACAGAAGAGAAAACTTCAACAATAAAATAAAATAATAATAAATAAATATGACTGGATATTTCACACCGCGCTATCTAGCCCCAAGCTAAGCAGAGCTAGTACTATGGGAACCAGATAACTGAGATTAGAGGATAGAATACTTATATACTTTTTTTTGTAAATACATACTTATAATATATAGAAAAACACCCAGACATGGAACAAATATCTGTAGATCATGCAAACATTTGTTCCACGGCGGGAATCGAACCCGCTACCTCCTGCGTCTCAGCCGGCTATTCGCCCACTGCGCCACGGAGGTCGTCAAACAACAATTACGAGATACTTATATTCAGAGGTATCGGTAACGGTAACGGTAACAGTGTCGCGAGTTCAATAGTTTTTCCCATCTCAAAAAATGCCCAACGCGCCTAACAAAGGTTTTACTTCAATAAATGTATTCAATGAGTTACCCGGTTCCTATAGTACAAGCTTTGCACAATTTGGTCCTAGATAGCGGTGTGTGATGTCCAGCATCATTTATTTATTTAATTATGTAAGTATGTACGTTACTTCAGAAATAATTTAAATGGAGACTGAAACGTAATTTTCTTTACAGTTTCCAAATGCTCGAGTTTCGTTTCAGTTTTGCTTTTGGTAAACAGACGACGTGATAGTAGACTGAAGATGTTTTAATGAATATAAATCCAAACCACCGTACAGCCTGTTCCTATAATCGTGGTATCCAAAAAATGTAATCGTGTGGCTAAAATGAGCGTATAATAAGTATTTTTGCAGCTACAAAACTCTACTAAAACTTTGGATTGTTTTTCCGATCAACACGGGAGGTTCGGGTATAAAACAGGGAATAATAGACTGTACAAAACTTGGACTGTATATTTCTGATAGGAACCCCTTCCTTCCACGCCATAAAACTTGTATAGAGTGACGTCCCCATTGCATAGTTTTGGAGCCGTTAGGGAATGATAAAAAAGTTTGGGGCGTGAGTTAGAAGTGTATCTTTTTAAGGTTTTTGCGGTACCAAAAGCTCGTAATTTTTATGACTTTATCTGAGTTGAAGCTGGAAGTTTCACACATTTAACACATTTTTTTATCACTTTATGTAATAATTAATAATAATAAATATTGCTGAACATTTCACACAGCGCTATCTGGCCCCAAACTAAGCAGAGCTTGTAGTATAGGAACCAGATAAGTGATAGAATACTTATATGCTTTTTTTTGTAAATACATACTTATGATGTATAGAAAAACAACCAGACGCGGAACCTGTAGATCATGCAAATATTTGTTCCGCGGCGGGAATCGAACCCATTACCTCCTGCGTCTCAGCCAGCTATTCGCCCACTGTGCCACGAAGGTCGTCTAATTGTGTCCGTTCTGTTGTCTTCTGTGTCAAATAAACTTTTTTTATATTCTATCCTATTTACAAGTTATTATTTATTTATTGATCGAGCGAAGCCAGATCTCCAAATCAACTTGGCCATATCGGCATTGTATGTATATGTGTATATTTGTTTGTCCGAGGATAACTTTCGAAGTGGTTATCCGACCATCGTGAAATTTGGTACCCCGTTTTTTTTTTAGTTTAAACCATATAGTTTTTAAGTTATTAGCCATAATATAAACTGAACTTTGACAAAATTCACAGGGTACATCAATGACCCCCACAGTGCTGAAATTTGGTATGCGTGTAACTTTAGTGACATAAATATAAGCATAAAAATAAAAAAAAAAAAAAATTAAGGCAGAATTTGGTACTCACACGTTTTCGCGAAAATCTAAATTTGCCCATAAATTTTTGTCGTGTAGACTCAGAACCTTGATTTTTATACATCTAATAGGGACTATAGACTTCAGTATCTGGTATAAATTTCAATTTGCTAGGTCTACCTGTTCTTGAGAAAATCAGTGGTAACACACGGATAGATGGACAAGAGCGTGACCTTATAGGGTTCCTTTTTTACCTTTGAGATAAAGAACCCTAAAAATGGAAGCTCAATCATAACAAGGCCAAAAAATATGGAATGAAAACATAATATTAATATTGTTTGTATCGTTAAACTGTTAAATAACATATAACATATTTTCACCAACAACTTTTTTTTTTAGTTGAAAGTTGATCCAACCAAACAAAGCAAAAAGCTTTTAGAAAACATTTACAAAATCCATCTCAGTAAATTAAATTTCCAAGGTTTTTCCACTGAAGAAAAATAGAGAGCTTTTCCTGCAAATATGATTTTTTAATGTTACTACAAAACTCTTTGTGCGCGATGATACCACTTTATTAGGTTACAAGGGAGTCATAATAAAAGCAACAGGATGGGCACTGCAAATGTTTGCTGGAAGATATTTTATTAGTAACATCGCACTAATATTATAAATGCGAAAGCTTGGATGTTTGTTTATTTATTTATTTGTTTGTTTGTTTGTTACTCAATCATGTAACGGCTGAACCGATTTCAATGAAATCTAGTATGTACGTAGATTAGACGACCTCCTTGGCGCAGTGGACGAATAGCCAGCTGAGACGTAGGAGGTAGCGGGTTCGATTTCCGCCGCGAAACAAATATTTGCATGATCTACATTTTGTTCCGGGTCTGGATGTTTTTCTATTTATTATAAGTATGTATTTACAAAAACAAAGTATATAACTATTCTGTCAGTTATCTGGTTCCCATAGTAGCTTTGCTTAGTTTGGGGCTAGATAGCGCTGTGCAAAATGTCCAGTAATATTTATTTATTTATTTCTTATAAATAAGGTCCCATTGGGTAAAAATAGGGTGTCAAGTTAAGTTGAAACAGCGAGTTTAGCTTTATTTCTAGGTACCTACACATTTAGTAGTGTAACTCGTACGAAGTCGCGGCAACATCATCACCATCATCAACCTATAGCAGTCCACTGCTGGACGTAGGTCTCTCCCAGGGTGCGCCATTGAGCCCGATCCTCAGCTCTTCTCATCTAATCCTTGCCAGCCACAGCGCGCAAATCGTCACTCCATCTAGCCGGAGGGCGTCCTACACTTCGCTTGCCTAGACGTAGTCTCTACTCCAGGGCCCGTAGCCAAATGTCATTCGCCACGAATCTATTCGACTTCTACATACATTTGTTGTCGCTGAATGACGTAATATTTCTATAGCATGTGTCAAATCCCATACATTTTCGGACGTATCGACTAGCGTCATCGCTAATCGACTGTAACTTGGCTAAGCCCGCAGAACACATCACCCAACCCAACGGTTATCGGTTCTGCGGCAGATATGACCGGCCCACTGCCACTTCAGCTTGCTGACCCTCTGAGCTATGTCGATCACCTTGGTTCTATATCGGATAACCTCGTTCGATTCTATCCTTCAGAGAAATTTCGAGCATAGCCGTTTCCATAGCTCGCTGAACGACTTTCAATTTGTGGGCCAATGCAGACGCAACAGCTAATATAAAATAATGAAGAATTTAAAAAATATGAGTCATGTACGCGGTCTTCCCCTTATTAAGTAGGATTTCCTCAATCAGTATCTTACGGGGTGCTTGCTTGAAATAATATCTCCACTTTATGCCAATATTTAACCATTTCTCACCTGGACGGGTTGCTATAAGTGCTACACCTGGACGAAGTTAATTCTATTTCCAAACAAAACACAAGACAAAGGTTCCAATATAGGCTCATTCAAGTACCTTTGGATAATATTTCAGAGCACAGGTGTGCTGTATAAGACCCTCGTCAGGGGGTGATTATCTGACCGCAGGGTTGTCCTTTATACACTGCTTTGTTTACCGTACTTTGCGGTATTTATAAGAGAGGTTAGCGTAATTGCATTATTATTATTTTTTGAGAAGGATTCATGTGGTAGTTGTGAATAGAAGTATAATAATGTTGGTATTACAACACAATTGATAATCGTTTCGGTACAATTTGTGACGTAGTGACCTTGATGACGGTTCACCTTTTAGCTTAAGTTTAAAGAAATAAATGTTATGACATTCCCTTGTCAATACATCTATGAAAATCTAATGTATGTTCACAAAAATATTAATTTGTTTAAGAAAAATAGCGATAATCATAATTTGAATACTAGAAATAAAGATAAACTCGCTGTTGCCACTTGTAGACTCAGTAAGACTCGTAAATCATTTAAAGGGCAAGGTGTACGCTTTTATAACAAACTCCGAAGGGATATACAAAAATTGTCAATTAACAAATTTAAAAACGTAATTAAACAAAATCATTATAAAAAAGCCTATTATAAAATATCGGATTATTTAGATGATAGAGAAGCTTGGGATTGAAATTGCCCCAACTCGTTCAGATGTTACAATTTAGACGTAATTTATTTTCTGTATTGTTATGTATTGTAAAAGGATCATTAAAAAAAACAACCAACCTTGTCTTGCCTTTCTTTCCTGGCTTAGTCGTGAAGGAACAGGCAGTAAAATTGACGTTTCAAAGTGATCCTTGTGATTTTAATGAATAAAAATACTTGACTTTTTTTTTTACTTTTGACTTTTAGCAAATCATTTTACAAAATCATTAAAGAAAATTCCGAAAGTGGTATTTCTAATATTAATGCCAAAGCATATTAATATACAACCTGGTTTGTTATGTACGACATTAATTTAAATCTAAAAAATATGTACGGTTTTAGAGGTGGTTTTAATACCGGTAGCTTGAATATTTATCTAGGAATCTATACATTTCCAATAAACAATTTTTAACGTAAATCGGCGCCTTTTTTTGTTTTACCCGTATTAATTAATATGATTTATTTACCTATTTTATATAGGCTGTTTTATTGATATTTTAGGACTTGATATTAAGGTTGCTCGATAACTTAAATTTATCTGTGAAATTTTAAAAAACCTGGTACCACGTGGTATGCTTTTGTCGGAGACTTTGATTCCAGTTTTATTCTTTAATGGCACTTTTTTAAACTGATTAGATCTTTGTTTAGCAATATCTCACCTGATGGTAAATGATAGATAACGTGGTCTAAGATGAAGCACAAAAATTTAGAAGAAACCAATTTACTCTTACCTTAAAGAGGCCCGGATTGTACTCGATTAGATATGAACCGTTATTGCGTACAACATCAGAAGAATGTTGAAGAAAGATTCTCAACGGGACCTGTGTTCGTTCATCTTATATTTGATCAATCTAATTATGTCGCTGTACCTACGAGTAAGCACACATTAGCCAGTTTTATCCTGATTTTGTTAAAAAAACTACAGTAAAATTCAGCACGGACGTAACACTGATTTTTATGAAACTCCACAAAGTGTCCGTTAGAGATGCTGTTCGCGTTTTACAGTTATTATCATGTTCATGCTATTCCTCCATAAATCCAATCCTTGATCCTTGCGTCCATCTAACACTCTTCAAATCATCTGTACACTCCTCCTTCTTTGATAACTGTTTTACAGTGCAGGCTGTCCGATTATGGAACGCGCTGCCGGTAGCTATCAGATGTGCCACTATTTTATTATTTGTCGCTAAACATCTATGTATGTATTATTAATTAATATAAATAAATAATTATAAGTTTTGGTGGACATTTCACACAGCGCTTTCTAGCCCCAAACTAAGCAGAGCTTGTACTATGGGAACCAGAAAACAGATCTAATACTTAAATACGTTTTTTTACAAATAAATACTCGTACTTATAACATATAGAAACACATCCAGATCTGGAACATATATTTGTAGATCATGCAATCATTTGTTCCACGATGTAAGTATGTATTTACAAAAAAAGTATATAAGTATTCTATCAGTTATCTGGTTCCCATAGTACAAGCTCTGCTTAGTTTGGGGCTAGATAGCGCTGCGTGAAATGCCCAGGGATATTTATTTATTTATTTATATGTAAGTATGTGTATGTAAATTGTTATGAGTGGCTATTGTTTAGGTTCATCCATTTATGTAATTTTTTTTTATTATTATATCATTAGTATTAGTAGGTAGTTGGTACACCATTGCAGCCCAGGTAATGTCCACATAGTCCATTTCACCCAAAGATTGTCTGGTAGAGATCGCTATTTATCGATACGACCGAAAATTTTATGACATAGACTGACGTTTGTTCTTTCCAATTGTATTATTTTATGGTCTGCAATATAGAATTATCTATCTATTTTCTTCTTTCAAGTTCAAGGTCATACAATCTTTCACCTTCACTTTCCACCAAAAAGTATAAAATAACTGAGAAACTACCTTCAACCAAGACACATTAAACCCTCAGCAAGGTTAGAAGTTTAACGTAAGCTTCGACACTTAGACGTACACCTTAAGTGCATAGCGGAGTCTAATATAATATGTATCATGTGTAGTACTGTCTCAGACCAAGGTGTTAGTCGGGTGAGAATGAACATATAAGAGTTTACCGTAACACAGTTTAAACTAGCGGGTTCTTAGACCTAGACCAGTCAGTGTTTATAAATTTAGGTATAGCCTACCTTTTATTTGGTATATTTCAAATGTGCTGCTATCTAATTAAAGTTTAGGAAGGACGAATGGCCACATTTTTGAAAATAAAATCTTATCGTTATTAATTAGAGATGCAAATAAAAATGAAAAATTTGAATGCGTCAACGAACGCAGCGTGGAGTTTCCCACCCGATCAATCCGTTTGAATCCGAGAACGCGTTCCATTTTTTTTTAAACTTTGTTTTGTTATGTCTACAAATAAATGTATTTTCTTTCTTTCTTTTATCGACACTACTGGAAGCTAGACGGTCTTGTAAACTGATTGTTAAATTCTTAAAACAATAAATATTTCCCGCTCATCAAAATTGCAAGTTCTAAGTTACTTGGTAGCTAATTAAAAAATATTTTTGAAGTTATACTTCTTTTGGCGCGATGGAGAAAAATGATGAGAGTGAATTTTTACGATGCGCGCGCACACCGACACCTAAATTTAACAGCATGAAGTTAGTTCTAGGTGGTATGAAAATTGATAACTATGTTCAAGTTGTATATTCTAGTATTTTTATATGTAGAACACGTGTTTCGTAAGGGTACAATTAAACAGTGTGAATAAATAAATATTATTTTGGTGTTTTTATTTTATTTAAATAAAATCTTTTTGATTAATTTTAATATTTATCGTTAATCACTACTGCATTTTAGTTATTTTTTTCCATACGCCAAAGAAGTATAACTTCTAACGCGTGTACATAAGTACACACACTCTTTTTTTTTATCAAGGAACTGTATGAAAAAACATATAGCTCAGAGAAAAAACTGTAGTTTGATGCAAAACGTCAATTGGTCATATTTTGCGCGTTTAGCATTATTTTTGAATAAATTAACTAATATACAATACTCTCACAATATTATTTAGCCATTTCTACAAGAAATCAACGTCTTTGTGCATACTTCGCGGGCTTACGAGATTCAGCGTAATGTCAAAGTAAATTGGCCTGAATTTTTTATTAGCTATCCAGAATTTACACAATAAATGCATTAGCTAGCTTCGTGTAGAGAAAGTTGAATACGTGATTCCGTACTTCTTTTAACTTTATTAGTGTTGTATATTTTTTTATAGATAAATTAGGTAAATAATTGTATATCTTTATGCTAATAAAATCGTTTATTTGTCAAGTATCGATTGTAATAAATAATGGTAGTATCATATGCTGTTTGCTATATGTGAATGATTAAATTTATATTTAGGTCGAGATTGCCACATAGAGCCAATTGCAAAAAATCTGATTTAATACGAGGGGCACACTAAAAGATTCCGGAATCAATAATAAAAAATACTATTAATGGTCAAAAATGAATTTATTGTCTCTCAAAATATTTTCCCTTTGCGTCAATGCACTTTTTCATACGATTGAACCAATTTTGAAAACATTTGTGGCACTCCTCCATGGTGACGTCAGATACATGTTTTTCATACTCTTCGACAGCCTCTTTTGGTGATGAGAACCGTTGATCGTCTTTTTTTATTTTTTATTAGTTTATGTAAACTTATTAAATATTGTTTATGTAAGTGGCCAATTCCGGAAGTTTTTAGTGTGACCTATGTATATTGTAATTTATGGCGTAAAATAAAGTACAAGTATTTTTTACCTAACTTAAATAAATAGCTTGATTAATAAAATGCGTCATCGAAAAACACATTCTTACCCTAAAAATATTAAACAACTATTTAACACGTGTTTAAAAAATTCCGCACCCATTTTAGTATAGGATTTTTTAAACACGTGCACGTTGGCAGGTTGAGCGAAGACCCCAGAAGTTTTCGTTCGTGATTATTGAGCATTCGTTAAAAAAAATGAACGCTAAATATACATAAAAAAAGGGTTTAAAATATCTCATAAAACTCATAGGCTTTTCAATTAAATGATATTTGATGGTGTAAAACCTGCATTGTAAAGCACATTCAAGGGTTGTTATTGCAAAATTAATTGGCGGCTAATTGGCTCGCCAACCTCGCTAGCCTAGCTCGTCTGGAGGCGTTCTGCTATTGACTGCTAGTTAATTACAACTGAGATGGTTGAACAATGTGAAACGGTTCGTAAACGGGAAACGTTGAGACGAAAATAGGTAGGAAAGGTTATGTTTGCATGAGCTGGTGGTCAGCCCGTTGCTAGAAATGACTTGACGACTGTTTTAGCAGTCCAACGCATTGAAGTATCATCACCTACGGCTCTACAGTGGGCCTTGGGCTGTTGAAGCTAATTTTACTACAGGTTATTTATCTGCAGCCGATAATAACAACAGCTTTTATGTCTTTTATTGTCTTAATACCATCCAGTCACCTGAGTTTAGGCCTGCTGCAGGCTCTCCGTCGGTTTTGCCTCTTAGAAGATATTTTGGTGTTTTGGAGTTCACCATTCGTTCAATGTGGCCAGCCCATGGTAGATTACTAACTTTCAAATCAAAAACATTTATTAGTAACAACGCCATTATTACGAACAGAACAAACACACACAGGAAACATAACAACAAGAACAAAGTAACAATAGCTTAAATAATAAACATGCTCATTATCATCATCAGCCCAGATTAGTCCACTGGTGGACATAGGCCTCTCCCAATACGCGCCTCTGAGCCTTCGGCTCTTCTCATCCAGTTTCTGTCCGCCACCTTTCTTATGTCATCGCTCCACCTAGCCGGGGGGCGCCCCACACTACGTTTTCCGAGACGCGGTCTCCACTCAAGAACTCGTTTACCCCAGCGGTTGTCGGTTCTCCGGCATATATGGCCAGTCCACTGCCACTTCAGTTTGCTAATCCGCTGAGCTATGTCGGTAACGAATCGGTCGTAAGGAAATAAGAAACATTAAATATAAATAAAAAATATTGCAGAGTGTGTGTAGCTGGTAGTGGCCATGTCAAGTCGCGCCATTAGCCAGACGAGTCACTGTTTGGAGCCACTAATTGCGGCTACTGGTAGCTTAAACGCGTGCACATGTCACTACTTTTTCTTTATTAACAGATACTCTTTTTTCAAGTGAATTAACAGACTGTTTTTCAAGTGTGGCTGGTAGTGGCAATGCCCTGGCTTGGGCAACGCCTATTAGATGTCAAGTTCTTTAAAAATGTTTGAGATATCTGGACCGTTTCTTGTGGCTTAGTCTATTCCTCAGCTCTGACTGAAACCATAGGTACATACTAGAATAATTTTCTAGTGAATAAAAATCTCGTGTCACGGTTTTAGTGGTCGCACTCCTCCGATACGTTTCGACCGATTTTAATGATTTTTTTTTGTATATTTGGTAGGTATGAGTAAATTGGTTATAAATTATTTTTCACCCTGCTACCCCGTTTTTGACGTGAAGTGACATTGATGTGTCGCGTCACTTTGACAAGAGTGGTTTATATAGTTTTTATCCCGAAGTTCCAACGGTAACGGGAAATTTCAAGCGTGCGAAGCTGCGGGCGGGTCAGCTAGTAATAAATACATTCTGAATCTTTGTCAGGGAGTGAGACTGACATTCTGCTCACGTTGAATTTGACATAGATACTAGTCTACTAAATAGTAGATATCTTGTTCAACCTCGCATCTAGATAATATTTGAATTATTACGATTATATTACCTTCATGACTCTTCAACACGCTCGTTTCTGTTATTGATTTATATGAAATTGAGAGCTATTAGGTATATTATATAGAGCTGTTTGATACAATAATTATCCTGAAATAATATAATTATAGTAGTACATTCTTACTAAACAAATATATGTTAATTGTCTCTTAATAACAAACATCACATTAATAAATTTGATAGATGTTGCAATGTGAAGGAACTCTATGTAAAGTTAAGTAGAGTAAAGTATGTTTTTTTTGTTTTTTATCAATAAAATCACAAGGATCATTTTAAATAGTATAGTGAAATAAATAATATTTGTTAGAAATTGACTATCTTATACATATATAGAATATAATAATCATTTATTTCAGACAGTTTCTGTCCATACAAAATATCAACAATCACAAATAACTAAAATTAAAACCAAAAACATACAAATCAATATATTATTATTATATATATATATTATTTTTATTTTTTAATGTGAAGCTTTTATTACATCGTCTCAAACTTTTTCGTCTGTGTGTTGCATGTCGCGTGACGGTCGCCGAGTAGGGATAAAGTGAAAGGCGCTCGTCAGAGCAGCCGAGGCCAATATGGCGGCGCCTATAGTTCGCATCAGCTGACCGCTATAATTTTTTATTTATAATTTTTTAATTATTTAATTTTCAAAACTATTTTAATTATGTCTGTTAACTGTTTATGATTATGTATTTTCATGTTTTGTATGTTTTAATAGTTCGTAAGTAGGTACTTAAACGAGTCCAAAAGTTTATATCTACTAGTAATATGTATCGATAGGTAATTGTAAACACAGTTGCTGCCCTGCACACACAAAAATGGCACCACGGGAGACCAGCGCTATAGTAGTATAAATATGCTACTATAGCACAATGCTGAGTGGTGACCGTTTTTGCTCACAAATTTGCTCATTAATTTATACCCATTTGTTTAGGCTGTAATATACACTTGTGATGCAAAATAAACGTTTTTCTATTCTATTATATCCTAATACGTACGTATGAATTCTATTGCCCAACATATATTTACTTATTGATATTTCCATAGATTTAGCCATTGCTCTTGTATGACCCGAACCCAGCTTTTAGCAACCTTTATAAGATGGTATTTCCATCCAGTGTTAGGTGTCCAATGCGAATTCCAGTGCGTGGTCTTCACTGATAATGTTGCTGTTCCGACGCCATTAAAGGAACACGTCAAACTGGACTAAACTTATTAAGTTTCAGATGAAGTAATCCTTGTCATTTATGCAATTTCCGAAAATCAAAATTGAATTTATCCCAATAATCGCTAAGGCCAATAAAGCACAAACAACGCTCGTAATCGCGTTACTGCCTAACTTTTATTCTTTGGATCTAAGGAAATTGTGTTAACGGCTCAGATCAGCTCAATCCGGATTTCATTTAGATAATTGAATGAGGATCTATTCTGACTGTGAAAAGGTTCAATTGACGTGGCCATGAGATACGAAAAGGTTTACGACTTATATATTTTTTGCAAATTATAATTTAATAACTCTGTGGGCGAATAACCGCTGAGAAGAAGTGGGTTGCGGGTTCAATACCAGCTGCAGAACAAAAATGTTTCTATGATCTACACCATATTGTTCCGGGGCTACACGAATCACCGCCATAATGTTCTAAATTTTATATAGTTCAGTTAGGGATATTTTTGTGCCCTGATTTTGATAATTTTGTATGGAGAAAGTTTTACGTAGAATTATGATTTTGTGGTGAAGCTATTGGAATAACTTGAAAATTTCAAAATAAGCAGTTTATAGACTGTATCTAATCTTTTCTAGAAAAATGTCTAAATTTTCATCCATTTTTTCAGTCATAATATCCAGTTTGTAACCTAATTATTATAAAAAGTTACAAGATACATGCTAACTCCTTTTTACGCGTCTGCGCAAGAACCAGTGGATTAACTTCATTAACAATGTTTCAATACGACCTCCGTGGTGCAGTGGGCGAATAGCCGGCTGAGATGTAGGAGGTAGCGGGTTCGATCACTGCCGTGGAACAAATTTTTGCATGATCTACTGAGATTTGTTCGGGGTCTGGTTGTTTCTCTATATATTATAAGTATGTATTTAGTTGCCAGCTAAATCGCCGCTAATCTCATAGCCCTGAGTCAGCTAACGCCGACTATTGTTCGATCCGTTAGCAAGTGTGATTAATCCCGTACGTTTACCTGATCCGGCTCAGCATCTACTATAAGATCCTTTTCGCATCGTGTTTGCGGAGCCGATAAATCAACCGTGAAGTTTTTGATCATGTATTTATTTTAATTGATCGAGCGAAGCGAAATCTCCAAATCAACTTGTACAAATCGGCGTTGTATGTATGTATGTATGTATGTATGAATGTATGTATGTAAGTATGTATGTATGCATGTATGTATGTATGTTTGTTTGTCCGAGGATAACTTTCGAGGCATTGATCCGATCATCGTGAAATTTGATACATAGGTAGGTAGTGATGGCACAATTGTTGTTGAGATATTGGGGCTAGAGAGGGGTAAAAAAAAATTAAAATTAGACTATCAGGTCAAGTGGGACGTCAAACAAAAGGTATTCATTAGTGCATTTAGACTCCGTTTTTATTTTTAGTAAAGTTTTTGTAGTTTTTGAGTTATTAGCCATAATATAAACTGAACTTTGACAAAATTCACACCATTGACCCCACAGTGCTGTAATTTAGTATACATGTAGCTTAAGTGACACAAATATAGGCAAAAGTCTGAAATCCAGAATAACTGCAATTTGAACCCCAAAAATGAGCAACCACATAACATGAACTTCCGTTACCTGTAATTTGAATGAAACTGTAGGTCAAGTTCTTTGGTTCGTGGCACTATTTTATTAGTCAAAGATTAAAGCCGGCTTGCACAACGATCCCTAAACGTATTTAGCGACTAAACATGTTTAAATTGTACGTATTTGCATGATTTTATAACTTCTGAAATCATTTTTAGCCACTAAATACGTTTAGTCATCGTTGCGCGAGTTGAATATATTTTTTTTTGTTATGGGCGACTCGCGAGATTTCAGTTCGGGGCGATCCACTGGTTATATACATTTACTGTTGCGTTCTTTGTTTATGTTGTTATTTAAGTTGATGCAAATTTTTTATCAACTATTTTATGTAGGTCTAATGAGTAAGATTACTGAGAATACGGTAAATTACTACTTTGTAAAAGTCTGACAGATTTTCCAAACCAATTAATTTCTGAAAATTCCAATTAATTAACTCTTTTAACTTCAATGTAGCGTCCAGATATCTCATCTACTCACTACCAGCCACCGTCACCGGAAGTGAATCACGCTCTCCCGGAAGTTACCGGGTACACCGGATATGGCGCACAAATTCCTGATATCCGCCATTCCGTTGAATTACTGTTTATAGCAAAGAGTTTTAAATTAGTGTAAGATGAAACCTGATCACGGAATTAAAAATAGGTTTGCCGAATGAATTAAAAAATGCAGTTAAGGTATCATTTTTCCAATCAAATCAATGGATACATCCAACATCAAAAATCGAAATTTAAGATTTAATGAAATCTTATATTATTTTTAACCATCAATTTACGCCTTTTACTTGCGACCAATCACCGGGAAGTTTCAATCAAAAACCGGAGGGGGTATTATAAAACATTTGTGACAGCAATCGGTCGCAAAACGACAATTTACACATAGAAACTAGCGCTACTACTCGTAGCAAAGAAACGACAACAGATAGAACTATTTTCCTGTGGTAAATTTGACGTTTCTTAACCGTTGCTGTCGCGTTGATGTCGTTATTGTAGGTACCTAATAACCCGGCCGACAGGTTTACAAAGGATTGATTATTATTGATTGCAAACTTTGTTTGGTTTGGAAAGAGTTGAAGCAAATTCCAGGTTTTTGGCTTCTAAATATTTCGATATTTTATAGCAATCTTTTTATATGCCCTATCAGTATAGGTCATATAAAAAGATTGCTATGTTCCTCAGTAGGAGAACGCGGAAATTAGCGTGAACCTAATAAAATAACGCACACTAAATAATAATAATAATATTACGTTTATTTCAGGCATAATGTAAAATGAATGATAAAAGGACCCAATAAAACAAATAAAAAATACCTTGTAGACTGCACATGATATATAATCAAACGAACTTACGAGTGAGGTTCGATCGATATTATACGAGTAAGCTTCATTTGAAAACATAACCCTAATATTAAACTACACATCACTAATATCCCGCAGGCCAGAAATCAAGAAAAATCACAGTGGACAAGATAGCGTTACTGCTAAATATTTGAAACGTTCAGTCACTTTACAATAATAAAAGAATAAACTTCATTTAACCATGGCGCTGAACACAGCCCCTTTTAAACCCGGACACATTTATTAAACCTACAATATCGGTAATACAATTTTGGAACGCGACATCTAAATCACGCGCTGTAAGTTTGGCAATACATTACACAATGATGCGCGAAATATTTCTGCCTGCCTGTGATTTAGTTCAGACCTATTTATCATAGGTAGTAACGACTGTCAGACACAACTATACACTATACCGAACCACGTAAAATCGAAAGCCGTTTGCCCGAATAATAGTTTATTCGATTTGAACTAAACTAGCTGAACCGCCCGCGGCTTCGATCGGGTGGTTTTCCGATAAAAAATAACCCTCATTTTACGCAGTGGGCCAAAAAGTAGCATATGTCCTTTCCCAGGATATAATCCATCTTCTTGCCAAATTGCATTACGACCCGTTCAGCCGTTTAGTCGTGCAAAGTTGCACTAACAAACAAACAAACAGAGTAATGTATGTATTATGTAAATAAATATTGCTAGACATTTCACACAGCGCTATCTAGCCCCAAACTAAGCAGAGCTTGTACTATGGGAACAAGATAACTGATAGAATACTTATATTCATTTTTTTTTGTAAATACTTATAATATATAGAGAAACAACCAGACCCGGAACAAATATCTGTAGATCATGCAAACATTTGTTCCGCGGCGGGGATCGATCCCGCTACCTCCTGCGTCTCAGCCGGCTATTCGCACACTGCACCACGGAGGTCGTTAAAATATATATAAATCTTTCACTTGAATCATTCTATCTATTGCTGGAAACTGCATTAAAATTCGTTGAGTAGCTTAAAAGATCTAAGCAAACAGACAGCCGAAGATACTTCATTTTATTATTTCTATGTAAAGATTTGAAAATAAACAATAGTTTACATTTTTTGCATGTTGATATCAGTACTAATATTAAATTGAATGAGAATTAACATAATACACTAAAAAACAGTTGAAATATCTAAAAATCAATAAATCTTTCTTATATTTTTTTTTGTACAGATACAAACAAATATTGGCTAAAACTCTACGAATTCCAAAATATTGTGCCGTGTAAGATAATAATAACTATTGAAATTATTAATTTTACACGGCATAATATTTTGCAGTGACTATTTTCTTGATTAATACGTACAGTTATTCGATGAAGAAAGAGATTTTATAAAAATAAATGCAAAACACATTTATATATTATGTGTAAAACGTAGTAAAACGTAAGCCCGAAATTTTTCGGTCAATAGTATTCGATACATCGTTATTCTTACAAACGCTTTTCGATGGAGTGACTCTATAGCGCCGCTTGAAAATGTGAAAACCACTTTTGTGGTACGCAATTTATAGTTGGGTTCCACTTTGGATATTGTATGCACTTTGTTACGGGTAAGTACATTCGTTCGTCTATATTTTCTGGTCAGTAAAACAAGGTTGGCGTTTGGAAGCTATTTATTAGGATAAAATGATATTTTAGATTTTACATGAATTAAGACTAGTTATACAATGACAACCTTAAGGTATTGCAAGCGACTGTATTAACACAAAACGAGGGTACAGAAGTTAAGGATAATCCGAGTGATAACAGGCACGCACGCAAACGCGCGCGTACGAGGATCTCGGATCAAATCGGTCGAACATTCGACCAAGATCGTTCTGAGATCGTAAAGTACCAACCTATCTATTTTGTCATTATTATAAATACGGGATTTATGACGCACCGTCGTAACGGTGTTTCGACCGACAATGTTTCTATTTTGTGGTTTTAATCAGCGAACAGTCACAGCTTGTTCCTGTTTAGGCATCGTATCGCAAGTAAATTTAGCTCTTCATGTAATCGCTAACAGAAGCGGCCATTTTTGACTACAAACTATCTAATAAAATATAGGTACCTACTCAAATTCTAGTTTAGATATAATCTCTATGCCACTAAAAGGTAGGTACATATAAAACTTAAAACTAAAAAGTGTCCGAAAGTTCACTAAATATGCAAAAAATTGCACGAATTATTACTTTATCATCAGTACATGTGTGATGAAATTGTAGAATCACACTATCACACCTTAATATTACTAGTGGTTCGCCCCGAACTAAAGATCTCGCGAATCTCCCATAAAAATAAAAATATATTATTTGTAATCTTTGACTAAAAATCAAAATAGTGCCATGAAATAAAAAAAACATCTTACTTAACCTACAGTTTTATTCAAATTACAGGTAACGAGAGTTCATGTTAACTGTTTTTTTTTTGGCACAAAATACAGGTATTCTGGATTTCAGACTTTTGCATATATTTGTGTCACTAAAGATACACGAATACCAAATTTCAGCATTCTGGGGTCACTGGTGTACCCTGTGAATTTTGTCAAAGTTTTATTTTTATTATGGCTAATAACCCAAAAACTACATAGATTAAACTAAAAATAAAAACAGGGTGAGATGTTCTAATGAATACCTTTCATTTGACGTCCCACTTGACCTAATAGTCTCATTTTCATTTTTTTACCCCTCTTGAACCCCGATATTTCAACAAGCCCCCCATATTTTTAGCTCATTTAGTCACACCAAAATTGTGCTATCATTACCTACCTATGTATCAAATTTCACGATGATCCGATCAACGTTTCGAAATTTATCCTCGGACAAACAAACATACATACATACATACAACGCCGATTTGCCCAAGTTGATTTGGAGATCTCGCTTCGCTCGATCAATAAATGTGAAAGTTTGGATGTTTGTTTATTTATTTCTTTGTAACTCAATCACGTCGTAATAGCTGAACCGAATGCGATGAAATTTAGTGTGTTGATAGATTATGATTTGGTTTAAAACATATACTACTTTTTGTTGGCAAACAACGAGTACTAAACCGCTAGCGGAAGCTAGTATCACATAAAAAAATGTTACTAGAGAGAAGATTTGCTACGATCGACAAACAAGTTAGTGGTAGAAGTCTTAACTCTAGAAGCGGAATAACAAACAGAAACATCCTGTTCTCTCACAAATTACCTGCAAACTCTGAAATTATTCCACAAAAAGCCAAACTTCATTAATGGAAACGGCCATAAAACCTATTCCGTTACCTCTTTTTATTAGACACCGGAAGCATAAGTCTCATCCTTCCTCTATTCACAGTCTAGAGTAGAACAGTTTAACCAGAAACGATGAAGCTCATTTCAAAATTGTGTAAAAATCATTTTTGTTTAGTGACCGCTGCAAAATCTCTTTCAAACGTTAGTTATTTTTTTTACCAAATTAGTTGGATAGAAGATAATGAAAAACCATTATAGGATATTTAACCACACTTGATGCATTATTATAAAAGTGATATAGTAGTTCGGTCACTCTGGAAATCTAACGGGGGGAAGCCCAAGTATACGACATAGGCTACGACATGGCAAGCTTCAAGAGAAATGTTAAAAGGTTTCTACAGGGTAGGGAACGCATCGACAATACCCCGGGTGTTGCTGGTGTCAATAGGCGATGGTAACCGCTTACCATCAGGTGGGCCGTAAGCCTGTTTCCCCACAAATAAAATAAAAAAGTCTATGGACGATCTATGGCTGACAATGATGATACCTAAATAGCCTAGGCACTGACTGTAAAGTTTTGTATAATCATGAAAAAACGTTTAGAACTGCATAAATAACGTGATTTGGTCTGATGTATGACCCGGGTAATCTCCGACTTTACAAGTTGCATTTGCGATACTGAGGATAGACATGATGGTGAAGAAACACAGTTGTTCTCTTCTCCACTGTTCCCTAATCCCGACGTAGAGAAGTCCCGATAATTAACGCTCTCAGACTGCTTAACGACGTTCAGTTTTACACTTTATTTTTTCCCATTCATCCTCTTAGAAACGAGAAGGGATTCATTATGCAGTCTTCTGAATAGATCTGAATTTGTATACCTAAATACTAAGAAGTTTGCTCGTTATCGACTTTTCTTCTTACTAATTGACGGTGGAGCTTATTTGATTTTGATATAAAAATGTTACGTTGTAAATGCAAATTGATATTGCAGGATTTGTAGTGGTTGAATGAAAGTTAAGTCACAATTGATGTACTTAAATTAGCATTTAAAATTGTTATAAATACGATGATTTGGACGCGTTTTAAAGACACTAGCAAGATTTGTCACGAGGATCGACATAAGTGTAGAAATGAGGGAGAGGCCTTTGCCCAGCAGTGGGACAGCAATAAGTCCGTCAAATGCATGCTGAGAGCAGAGGCGCGTAGTGCGAGACGAGTCGCAGTGCGTAACGGATTTCACAGATCCTTATGTGGGCTTAACTTTGCAATATTCAGTCAGACTAAATGAAAAATACTCTCACGCCGGGGCTTGTCGGTAATTTATAATAAAATCACAAAAGTTTTCTAAATATTTTTTTTATTGTGTTGTATTGGTAACCAAGCTCAAACTCCCAATTTTCGATGCCTTAATATTGAGTTAAGTTGTAGTCAGTTTACGATTTACAGAAACAGTATCCTCAGACATTGAATTGACAAAAATCGAGATTAGATTGACACTGAATTCGATATGGAAAGTGACTTTGTGTCTGTAAGTTTTCTTTGATACTCTGACAAAAAAAATCCTATTTCAAAAGTAAGTGAAGTAATACTTTGCGGTAACACTATGCGGGATTCAGGTAAAATAGAATTTTGTCTAGGCACCAAATGAAAATTTCAGGGTACGAATCAACGGGATGGTTACATCCAGCCATCATGACCGACTCATCCGGCGGCAATGAATAATTCGGCAAAGTTCTGCTGCGCAACTTTACACAAATGGCGCGGTTAGCTTCGCTATGACTTCGGTCTGAGGAATAAGTGATGAAAGACACGGCTAAATAACAGCTAAAGAAAGTTTGTATTAGGGAGGAACTGGAAATAATCCGGAAGCAGAAAATCCATGGATAAAAAGATCATTGCTGCCGGAATTAGTTGTGGAGTAAAGGTGGCGAACATAAAACGGAAATCATAGTATAGCATGATTCCTTAATTTATATAACTGTATTCAAACAGTTGAAACAGTAAGTAGTTGAACCAATTGGATTAGATGATGATCATCATGAGATTTTAGCAGTATCCTCATTTAAATTAGCCAATTCCATTGCAGTAATGATCAGCAAAATGAAGTGGCAGTAGCTGAGGCACATAGTTCAAAGAACTAAATGCCGTCGGGGCAGAAAGGATTATGCACAGGAAAGCGTAGCTTAGAACGGCCATCCCACTGGATAGAAAGATGACCTGATAAAGATTGCTGGGAGCCGATTGGTGCAGGCCGCACAAGATCGTTCGCTTTAGAAATATATAGGACCTATGTTCATCAGACAATGAATTCCAGTAAATAAATTCACAATATTAATCTCACAATAGTGATCTGGAGCAGTAGAGCTATCAATAGATCGTTTGCAACGGTCTTTAGATAATTCACAAGTTTCTTCTGTTTTAGTCTTGTAAATAATTGTATATTCTTTCTGTTAATAATGGTTTTTTGTAAAAAATATTATAAAAAAAGTAAATAAGTTCAGTCATTTATATTTTGATGATCTCGATAGGTATTTGTCAGTGTACGTTTAACGTAACTGAAAGTATCTCTAGAGAGAGTGAGAAAGAGAAGTAGAATACAACTGTTAGCATCTGCTTTGCGATAGAAATATAGGCAAAGTTAGCTATCCGCTAGTAACATCTCACTTGAACATCCCAACAAAATTTACTGCGTTTTGTGCGATTGTTGCAATCCACCGTTTTGGACAATTCCCGCGCACCCATTCGTGGTTCGTTAACTTTGGTATACGAGTGTTTGGTACTTAGTTAATGATTCCAGTGTGAGGTGGAATCTCAACGCTTTGTTATAATGAAGATGAACTGCTTCTGGCAATACAGTTTTTGTGTCTATGCAGTTTTTCATATATTAAAACGGAACAATTAATAACATATAAATAAATAATGTTGTAATTTTCACATAGCGCTATCTAGCCCCAAACTAAGCAAAGCTTGTACGCTATGGGAACCAGATAACTGATAAAATAGGTATACAGATTGTTTTGAGCAAATACATACTAATATAAAATGAGACTATTTAGGTCAAGTGGGACGTCAAATGAAAGGTTTTCATTAGTACATTTAGACTACGTTTTTATTTTAAGTAAAGTCCTTATAGTTTTTGAGTTGTTAGTCATAATTAAAACTGAATTTTGACAAAATTCACAGGGTACACCAATGACCTCACAGTGCTGTCATTTGGTATGCATGTAGCTTATGTGACACAAATATAAGCAAAAGTCTGAAAACTAGAATAACTGCAATTTGCACCACAAAAAAGTTTAACCACATAACATGAACTCCCGTTATCTGTAATTTGAATGAAACTGTGAGGTGGTTATTTATTTAGTGGCACTATTTCGATAGTCGAAGATTACAAATTATATTTTTTGTTTTAATCGGAGACTCGCGAGATCTCAGTTCGGGGCGAACCACTAGTAATATAAAGTGAAACAACCAGATCCGAAACAAATATTTGTAATCATGCAAACATTCGTTCCGCGGCGAGAATCGCACAAAAATGAATAAATGTAAATTGTGTGTACGCCTTGATCATGAAAACAATTATATAAACATTAAAAACATAAATGGCGGTCTTATCGGCAACAAACGATCTATTCCAGAAAACCTACGAACAGAGATAATTTCAAGTGATATTTTTTAGGCATTGTAAGTAAAAGGATAATTTTAAAACGTCTTACTACAGGCACACAATTTCAGCTTTGAATTTATCTACAATGGGATGCCCAATATATTACTGCAAACCCAACTTATCGAAATGATAATATCGAACAGTGGCTTGTATCTAAACGCATCAGCTATTCCATCGACTGCAACAAAGTTAGACTGTCTCCGTCGCCTCGAGCCCGCCTCTCTAGGGTGTATTTCTAAGCAAGTTTTAGAACTTACAAGCTTAGTGCAGCTAAGGACATGGAAGTTTATGATGGAATTATTCCGTAAGTTGCGGGGATTTTTGCTATAATGCGAAATAATCTTTGGGGGTTACACTTATCGGTATATAAAAATAAAATACTTTATGCACACCGCTAAATAAAACAATTAGATAAGAACAATATAAATCTATGATAAACATTTGACGGTTTTATCGCTAAATAGACATAGACATAGAGAATCATTTATTCACTACATTAGCACACAATATACAACACATCTACATTTTAAGATAGAGGAAATACAAAAAATTAAACAATTAAATATGTAGTATAAACGTAAAACATAAACAAAAAAAGTGAGATGTTGGTAGATACTGTGTGCTACAGCAGTAAATGGGACTCGAATCAGCGTTATGTCCGTCCTAATGGTAAGCGCTGATATTCTGTTGAGACCGCTCCATTTAGCCACTAGACCTTGAGAGTACCTATTGTGTTGTCAAGGGAGAATATTATGTGTTATGGTAGATGCGAGTATGTCATGTTGTGTCAAAATATAATAATATATAGTAGAAAATATCAAAATATTATATTATGTAATAAAATAAATAAAGTCGGAACATTAAAATATATTTTAAATAAAAATATATTTATATTTATTAAAGATTATCTGTGATTTTAAATGTCAAAGTGGTGGGGGAATATTGTTCCAACACACAGTTGCCTGGTATCGGAAGCTGGCCCTAAACGCTACCGTTTTGTGCTTGGAGTAGTGTAGTAAATCCCTTGTCGGTCTTGTGCTGTACCTGCTCTCGTGATGAAATACCGATCTCTACTAGACAACATTTGGATTGAATGGACTCATTGGATATTAACTAACATTATCGTTTCTTCTACATCTTCGTTAGAACAGCGCAGGACAGAGGTGAATGGCGACAACGAAGAGGGGCCTATGCCCAGCAGTGGGATGAGAAAGGCTGACGATGATGATGATGATGATGATCGTTTCTTGTGAAAGGGCTCGCCCGGGGAAGTGCTACCACCATACCTATTTCTACCGCCAAGCAGCATTGCTGTGTTTCGGTTTGAAGGGTAAGGTTGCCGGTGAAATTACAGGCACATGAGTCTTTACACCTGTATGCCTCAAGTTGATGGACGCAGGGAATTCCATCGTAGGGCACATTTCTAAGGAGCGTAACATACGAGACAAACTTGTTATAGGCGATGGTTACCACTTAACATCAGGTGGGCCATAGACTTATTCCATCTCCAGTCGTATAAAAAAAAATTATCGCTTCTTGCTTTCAAGGAGCCAAGCTGACCCCAACGCCAAATCTCACTGCCAACTATAGATAGTAATTTTCATCATATATATGGGTGACCACTAGAGCGCTTGTGCGTATAAAGTGTCAGTTGCTCATACGAACAAACTTAATATACGTAAAAGCCCCTCGAAAATTCGTAGATTAAATTTGCCGAACACTATTTGGCCTAGGAACCTAAGATTCAAGCCAACTATCCTTTATACTAACATACAGTTCACAGAGCGCGAGGTTAATAAGACGCCGCCACCTGTCGCCTTATCTAAATTCACTCTTAATTGCTCAGCATTGCACCTAACAATATCTAGTTTCGAGTTCTTTGTTAAAGGGCTCGCCCGGGGAACTATTACCAACATACTTATTTCTGCTACCAAACAGCATTGCTGTGTTTCGGTATGAAGGATATTGTTTCCTGTGAAATTACAGGCATATGAGGCTTTACACCTGTATACCTCTAATTGATGAAAGCAGGGCAATGCATCGTAGGGCACGTTTCTAAGGTGCTTGACCTACGAGGCAATACTTTGCTATAGGCAATCGTTACAACTTAACATCAGGTGGGCCATATTATGCTTGTTCCATTTCCTTGATGTTTTATTATAAAGTCGCTATCGGTTGAATAGCCAGAAGTGAACGCAGTAATTATTATGTAATCTAGCATTATGCCATTTTTTTCACAGTGGTGTTGTGTTTTATTCTTAGTTATATTAAATCAATGATTTATGATTTACAATTATTCATTTATTAATAACATAAAAAATCTTGTTTCAGGTATTACAACGGATACTCCTTATTTTCGTTTGCGTTTCTCATTATTTCAAAAGCGATTACTTGCCGAAATGAGGTGAGTCATCATTATCATCAAATCAGTCATAGGACGTATTCTGAGCATTGGCTTTCACATCGATTTTCTTCTCTTATCTTTAAATAACAGCCTTCAAACGCTACGCTTTCCTGCCCGTGCTCTCCACTCCAAAACGTTTCTGCCAGAACGGCCATCAGTTCTGAGAGCTATGTGTCCCGCTCACTACCACTTCAGCATATTGATCCTCTAAAGTGGTACGAACCCAGTAAACTTAGTACTCGTAGGTAAGAGATAAAATGCTATCAATTTCATAATTTACAATGATGTCGGTCAACCCCAAACTCCATCAGACTAATGTTGTTCCTGAAGATTTAAGATTAAAAGGATCGGGAGGTTCATACAAAAAAGGAGGTTTGTATCAAATTAATAGCATCTAATATTAGGCGGGTAAACGACGGCTAAAATGTTGTCAATCCGTGTTTCGTCATCCTTGGATGGTTGGCAGTAATATGCTAACAGGAGCCTGTTTGTACCACACAGAACAGAAGACTATTCTTGCTACTCGCATCCTTATGTACTCGTTCTTTATTTTCTTGTGTGTTACCTGTGTTGTTTACTGTGTTAAAATTACTTGCATAATGAATAATGACAAAATCAGGGGATACAGTTTGATGTTACAGCTATATATCTATCATCTCCATCCAATATTTAACTGCACCACTGGATATCTAAAGGATCAAACAATTCGTTACGCTAAGTGAGGATTGTGACGCATCACGCGCGGTGGAGGTGAAAACGCTGCCATTTTGAGGTAATTTTGCTGCGTTTCGAGATTTACATTTTCCACAAGAAGGACTATAGAAATTTTACCAAATTATTCCCACAGAAGCTTGCGCAAGCCTTGAACAAGCCTAGCAATTTAAACAAATTATTCCCACAGAGGTTTGCGCAAAGAAATCGTTGTCGTGTGGGGGGCCTATTACTTTTTGTCTTTCATTTTCTTTCCTACTTCGTAGCATCCAAAGAACTGATCTTCGAAAGCAACAAAGTAAATAAAATATCGAAATAAAATAGCAATCGTAGATACATTTTTGTCTTTGGTCTTGTCAAATGAACTTTTTTATTTTAAATTAAAGCGATATGAATATTAATAAATTAATGATATCACAAAAGTTTTAGGATAAATTATCCAGTTTCTCAGCAGTTGGTCTTTTTATTTATTGCTCAAGTATTTTTATCTAGTCTTTTTATTATGGACTTATTACCACAGCGGTTACGCTCTTTACGTAGACATTGCTGCAACTTGCCGCTAGGCACTATACAACCTGTTTTGTTATGTTCGACATTAATTTAAAACATACATCCGGAGTCGTATTAGATCGATTTTAGTGGTGGGCTTAATACCGGTAGCTTGAATATTTATCCAGTAATCGATTCATTTACAAAAAAAAAAAATACTTAAATCGGCGGTTTTGCTTAGTTAGTTAACCAGGTACCTACTTCCATGATGAATGAATATGATTTGTTTACCTATTTTATACAGGCTGTTTCATTGATATTTTAGGACTTGATGATAAAATTGTTATCAAATTTAAAATTTATATGACAATGAATTTGAAAAAGACCTATTTTACAACAATACTAGTTATTAGCTCTACCCGTGTTGTCATTAAATGCTGTAAATAACAAACACGTAGGATATAAATATCATCTTTAACAGATAAGAGGGCCTGCCAATCTCAAAATTTACTATCCCTTTAAGAATTGTAAATAATTTGATATACGTTATTAGATTTATAAGATGTGCTATAAGTATTTTTATTTTTGTTAGTGTTGTTATTTTGTTTGTTGTTAAGTGTTATCTGACACTTACAGGAATCCATAAGATTTTTAAAACCATCTAAAAAAATTTAAATCCCGTCCGTGTTGATAAAAATGTAAGATGGTTTTTAAAATCGTATGTGGTATTTGTTTAAGAAACAGTGAACAAGAGACAGCACAAAATAGAAAGCGCAATTTTATCCACCCCTACAATCAGATAGGTAGGTCACATGGCAGGGACAAATGTGGCAGTAACTCACTCCGCCTCCCGAGATTTCTTATACACCGGTTATTACGAGGTGCCGGATAATGTCCCAGATTTCTCTAACGTCCCGTTTTTACGATACGAGTTGTAGGAGCACTCCGTGCCAGATATAAGATAAGGTTGCGATATTGAATTGCTTTTCAAGATATTTGTTGTACGAATTTGAGGTTTAATGTGCATTGAGAGAAAAATTACGTATTGGATTCGATACCTATCTATGCGAGTAAATCAAAGAATATAAGAATCAAAGTCCTGACTGATTGACAGACAACGCACAGCCTAAACCGCTGGTCGTAGAAACTTGAAATTTAGAGGGTATATTTATCTTGAAGCGTAGGGGTGTACTAAGAAAGGATTTTTTGAAATTCAACCCCTAAGAGGGTTAAAAGAGGGTTTTACGTTTGTATGAAAAACAGTGGTTCCTGGATTTATAAACTTGAAATTTGGCAAATATATTCTTTAACAAAAATAAGAGGAATCGTATTTTTTTGTTTTTCAAAAATAATCCTCTGCGTGGGTGAAAAAGGTACATATCATGGTATTATTACTTTTTTTGAAAATCACCCCCCTCGGGTTGAAAAGGGATGTTGTAGTTTTTTTTAAAACAATGTTAATTGCATTTACGAACGTATAACTTTGCATAAATGCTTTTTAAAGGTAAATAATGAAAAGTTTTATCATGGTATGACCACCAGGGTTTGATGATGGAGCCAAGAGGAAATAAATCTACAGAACTCATTAATGAGTAACAGTAGATGTATCGTGTTTGGGTTCTATTAAATTGTTTTTGCGAGACGTTTCACGATACAATTGACGCTGTAGGTTGTGTATTGATGAAATAGACGTTGGTAGTCTGAAGATCGACCGTTTTTAATCAACAATATTATCATCAATATATTAAATAATTGTTACGGGTTCTGACAGACTAACTGAAAGTCAACGCACAGCGTAAACCGCTGATCTTAGAGACTTGAAATATGGAGTAATAGTAGTGTAACGCGTACGAAGTCGCAGGCAATAGCTAGTAATGTATAAGTAATAATGCGAGTTTTAGATTACAAAATTGAAACAGTATTTAAGTTATTTGTTGTTCGTGTTTGAGGAGTAGAGTGTACTAAGAGAAATGACGTGTTCGATTCGATATCTACTATAATATATAACTTCTACTTAATTTACCTTTATTATCCCAGTATTGGGTATTCCCAATACTGGGATAATAAGGCTATTGCCCTCCCCTACTTTTCTAAGATACCGTTTTTCAGAGAGTTGTTGGAGCACTGCGTTCCAGATAAAAGATAATATTGTGAAATGGAACCTGTTTTCCAGATTCTCGTTAATGTTTTTTTTTTCAAACTGTTTTTCAATTTGTTCAAACTGACGTGTGTAGAATAAAGTTAATTCGTATGATCTAGTGCGCACTTGAATGTCCAGTGCTTAGGTTGTTCTCGATCCAGAACCCTAAAATAGGTACGAATTTATGTAACCAAAAATATCCCTGTTTTGTTTAGGTCATAACTGTGAATACTGTGGAAGTCCAAAAATATTATTTTACCAGATAGAGCAGAAATACTCAGCCACTTTTATTTCTACCTAACAATACCCAGAAAATGAGATACAAACCAATCCTCCACTTAGCGCAGAAACTCGAAAACGTGGAGGCTCACAAGTAATAATTTCCCGACTTTCTTCAAGATTTATGTTTAAAACTTCCACCATTTCTCATTTTTTCCCGCCCGGGTCCTCACTATGTGAACGATTATCATCCTCCTTTTTTTTTCTTAGACCCGAAAACTTTTCGTTCCGTTGTTCTGCTACTTTTCGGAGGAAGGTGCAATAAAACACTCCCGAGGTACCTACTTGAATTTATATTTTTGTTTCTGACACTTTGTACGCTTTTCTTTAATACAGATTTATCTAGCTTGACTTCTGTCTCTGGTTTGCAGATAGCTAAGTTATTCTAGTTTTTCATGACTTTGAATATAAAATATCAACCTAATATCACAATATAAGGTGACTGTGCTATTATACTGTCCCACACGATTACATTACTTAGCTCGTTCTTCATAAATTATTATAATAATAAATAAATATTGCTGGACATTTCACACAGTGCTATCTAGCCCCAAACTAAGCAAAGCTTGTACTATGGGAACCAGATAACTGATAGAATACATAAATAAATTTTTTTTGTAAATACATACTTATAATATATAGACAAACAACCAGATCAGGAGCAAATATCTGTACATCATGCGAACATTTGTTCCGCGGCGGTAATCGAACCCGCTACCTCAAGCGTCTCAGCCGGCTATTCGCCCACTGCACCACGGAGGTCGTCAAATAATAAATGAGGACCGCTATTTCTCACTGCATTTGGTTACTACACTTGAATGTCGATTCCTCACAACCTGTCAGTTAGCTGTCGTCAGTCTCTGGAAGTAAAACCAATCGAATGGAATATATCAAATCGTTGTTTCAAGTTCAGCTCTATTATCATGCTCTAAAGCCAACGATATATCGAAGCATCATGCAATATTATACTCGTAGCATGCAAAGCGTGCACCTGCACATAACTGTCCTTCGTATTTGATCAGCTGCCATTCCTTAAATTTAAATAAATACATCGACTAGGAGTTCGTTGTGGAATGTGCGTTTCAAAGACTGGTTGTAGTCTCATTTGAATTCAAAGTAGGTACATTTAGTGTAAAATGTCTATTGCAGTTACAATTCAATGGACCGCCTAATTGACCCCTTGCTATACAAATGTTTGGTGATCGAAATTTCTCTTCTACCTTTTCTTTCTTCTTACCTCTGGGTATCGAGTGTGTAGAGAATAGGTTACTTCCTAAATTGAGTCTATTAGTTTTGCCAATAAAGTCGTTATTTGAGTAACCGTTGTAGTTTAAAGTCTTTTCGTAGGGGTCAGTATTCCAATCGTCAGCGTATTTCTTTTCTATGTCTATGTTGTATATCGTTGGGTAGTTTTTCGGTTCTGGAGTAGTATCATTGTCGGTGCTAAGTACTTCGTTGTGGTATCGTTGTGACATCCATATGTATCTAGCGAGGGGTTCTTCAGGACCCCAAAGGCGGGAGGGCGTGAATGCTGCTGATATTTTCTGAAATTAAAACAAACAAAAATATCAGAAGAAATTATCATCTAAATATAAATATATTATTATAATACATATAAAAATATAGTTGTTGTGGACTGTATGTTGTTGAAAGTAAACCTGCGATCACTGTTAATTAATATTTATTTCTTAGAACTGTTCTAGACGAAGTCTTAATGCTGAATCATTTTGATTTTTTTTTTCGAATGGACTAATCTCGCTGTTGGCCTCTGAGGCCGTGACAGCTTAACCGAACTTTTGGCGAGCGCAAATGGCGCTCAGCCCAGTAAGTTTTTTTGGCAACTAGCGCAAGGGCACCACTTAGGTACGAGCCTCGGCTTGGGCTGTTGCCGGGGTGGGGATAGGAGAGAAACGCCCGGGTACATGTCTGTACCTCGTATAGGCGGCGACTGAAGGGACTCGTCGACCTCGCCGGCGAGGTCGGTGTTTCTGTGAAGTGTTTGCTCTGTCTGATATAGATGACTCACCTTCCGCATTAGCGGAGGTGATTTCGTCATCTGGGTCTCCGAGAACGTGTCTCGGTCGACGGAGGATTTACGAATCATTTTGAGGGCGGGCGCCGCTGCCTTTATAGGCCGGTATCTGCAATATAATATTGCTGATCCGATAGCGTGGGAGAGGGACGGGTCGTGCCCTCTCGCTCGCACACTATACATATTATACTGCCGATCCGATAAGTGTGGGAGAGAGACGGGTTGCGCCCTCTCGCTCGCACACTATAAATATACAAAACGGCGGTGCCCGGCTGCCGCGCCCAGTTCGGCGGCAGCAACCCTATCGTTCGCCTCTAATCTCTATACTATACAAGGCAATTAAACATAACAATTTTCCTAACTTAATCTATAGCTCGGCGTCCGCTACAGTTCCTCCCACCGGCACAGCTCGCGTAGCCTCTTCTTTCTCCAGAACGATGAGCTTTCTCACGGGCCGCTTGAAGACGCCAGTCTTCGTTCGTGCCCGTCGCCGGAATCAGAGGTCTCGATCGCCTCCTTCGGCAGAGGGCGCAGTTCTTCTCAATAGTGCGCACGGTGGGTCGTAGATGAATGATCCAATATTTCTGACGGAGGTCGTTCGTCACGCGCTCGCGGTTCGCGTGCTTCGCTGCGCAATGCTCTCGCAGCACGATGAGTTTGGTGACCCGTTGACGGCCGTCGAGGATGATGGGCTGTTTCACCTCGAGAAATGCATCAGCCGCCCCGATGCGGCCTCTGACGCGCAGGATGCCGTCTTCCAGGACTGGGTCCAGACGAAACAGTCGGCTCGTCTTGGTGATCGGACGAGATGCTTCTAGCTTCTGCAGCTCGTCTTGAAAGCTCTCCTGTTGGGCTTGACGTAGGAGAGCGCGTTCCGCTTCCTAGATGTTTCGATGTTCTAGTCCCGAGGCTCGGCGCCGACATAAGTCGATAAATGCCAGCACGCGGGCTAACGCTCTGACTAGCGTCTCGTATTTGGAGAAGCGTGCGGGATCTGGCAGCCACTCCCCTGCTTTGTTTTCTTCCGTAACATGCAGGATCACCTCTTCCTCACCGTCTTCGCTCGACGTCGTTTCTGTCGGCCACTGATCCTCGGGGCGGAGCAAGAATTCTGGTCCCTGGAACCAGCGGTCTTCTATGGAGATTGGTGTGCTCGCGAATCTCGTCGCATTGTCGGCTATGTTCTCCCTGGTGGGCACCCATCGCCATTCTTCCTTGTAAGTGAGCTCTGCTAGCTCACCCAAGCGATGGGCGACGAACGGAGTGTACCGTCTCGCGTCGTGCCGCACCCAGTGAATCACCGTCATCGAATCGGTCCAGTACACTGTTTTCTTGACTTGGACTCGATGTTCTTTCTTGATGGTGTCAGCCAGTCTGGCACCGATGACAGCCGCCTGCAGTTCCAGGCGGGGAATGGTCTGCGCGCGTTTCGGAGCCACTTTTGACTTGGCGGCCACGAGACTCAGTCTGACGCTTCCGTCGGGTCGTGTGTCGCGCCAGTATGCCACAGTAGAGTAGGCCTGTTCGCTGGCGTCACACAGAACATGCAGCTCCAAGTTCTGGTCGTCTTCCATCGCGTAGCGTCGTTCCAGTCGCAGACCCGAAAGATCGGCGAGGTGTCCCAGCCAGGTGGTGAAAAGGTCGTTCTCCTCATCAGGGATAGGCTCGTCCCAGGAGATGTTCAAACGCCACAGGCTCTGCAGAATGATCTTGGCTCGTATGGTGCAGTGGCTCAGCAGTCCAAAAGGGTAATATATGGACATGACCGCGCTGAGTGCCTCTCTCTTGGTAGGCGCGCGACTTCGTGCACGCACTTCGGCGGGGACTCTGTTCATTGAAGTGTTGAATCCCAGTTCATCTCGTTTGGCGTTCCAGTACAGCCCGAGTATCTTGTTCTCTGGCCCGTTTCGTCCAAGTTGAGTCGGTGTGGTCGCTCGCAGTTCTTCGGGTACGTCTCGCAGTACGCTATTATTGCTAGTGCTCCATCCTCGCAGTGTGAACCCTGCCGCCGCGTGAACTGTTTGTAATTCAGAAATCACGCGGTTGGCTTCCTGTTCATCCTCGTAGCTCGCTACCAAGTCATCCATGTAGTGATCTCGAGTGATGGCTTCGTAGGTGAGAGGGTGGGTTTGAGCGTGTTCTCTCGCATTGTAGTTGCGTACGTAATGCGCCAGTAAGGGAGAGCTCGCGGCGCCGAATATCATGCTCGTCATCTTAAAGTGATGAGGTGGTTTCTCTCTGTCGGCGCCTCTCCATAAGAACTGTTGTGCCGGTTGATCTTCCCGACGAATCTTCACTTGGAGAAACATCTCCTGTACATCTGCCGTGACTGCGATGCGTTTCTCCCGGAATCGAAACAGGATGCCTGGTAGTGACATCAGTAGGTCCGGCCCTTCCAGGAGATGGTCGTTCAGGCTGACTCCGCGACTTTTCGCTGCCGCGTCGAAGACAAGCCTCTGTTTCCCCGGTTTGTTGACGTTCTGTACCGCGAAGTGTGGCAGGTACCAACAGACCGGACTTGTCTTTTCAGTGCCGTCGCATGGTTCAGCGTATCCTTTCTGCAGTAGGTTCTCTATCTTCTCGGTGTATTTTCTAGCGAAGTCTGAGTCAGCGTCCATCTTCACTTCAATTTTGTGGAGGCGACGGAGCGCTCCACTATAGCTCGGAGGCAATGTCATGCCGTCCGCCTTCCAGGGCAGTCCGATCTCGTAGCCCTTGTCCGTCTTCTTTATAGTTCGCTCGATTATTCTAGCGGCTCGCTGATCCGCGTCACTCACATGTGGCTTATGAGTGATGCCGAGCACTTCGATGCTGAAGTGGTGCTCCACGAAGTCGTGGAGATGATTGTCCTGCTGCTCTCTCGCCTCCACTCTTCGTTCCGGAGTGTAGACGTGCAGAACGCTGTTTCGATCTTCGATGATGGTGCGTGGTACAGTCCCGTGCACCACCCATCCTAGTCGAGTTCGGGATGCGGCCGGCTGGTTCCGCTTACCGACGCGCAGTTCTTGTGTTACGATGTATTCCCAGTGGTCTGCTCCCACCAGTATTCCAGGCCGTACGGTATCGTAGCACACTTCCTCTTGCGATAGATCTCGGAGATGTTCGTACTCCAGAAGCGTGCTCGGTATGGATTGCCGAATCAACTTCATGCCTTTGATTGTTCTTGCTTGAAATTTGTGCAGCTCTCTGTCTGTTCCCCTCAAATGTATGGTGACCAGCTTGCTATTATTTTCTTCCTGAGTCACGTTGACTCCTTGCATCCGTAGCGGTAGCAGCGATCCCTTTTCACCGATGTTCTGCGCCAACTCCTCATCAATCAGCGAGATTGTAGCCCCTTCATCCAGGAGGGCGTGTGTGCGGATCTCCCCCCGTGGTCCCACGACAGTGACTGGACACATCTTCAGCAGCACTGTCCTCTTGCTGGTGGCGGTCGGTGTTGCCATCGTCAGGACAGATTCTGCGGTGCCTGCTTCGGACCTCGTGTGATGAGGTCGTAGGCATTGTCCTATGCTGCACCGCTTGGCCTTGCAGTGGAGGCGCATGTGTCTCTTGGCGATACATTTAAAGCAAAGCCTGTTCTTGCGCACAAGCTCCCACCGTTCATCTACGGATAGCGCTGCGTATTTCGGGCAGTCCGGTAGCTTGTGTGGCTTTTCGCACATCGGGCATTTGTCTAGTTGTTTGTCTTCAGCCACATTGTATATGGCGTTCGGTTTCGTTTTCGGCCTGACATCGGTGATGGTCGGCCTGGGTTCTCTCTTGGCAGCGGTTGCTATTGCAGATGGAGCGTAACTATATCGGAGCGCTCGGTCTGCCTCTCGCATGAGGAAGCGAGATAGCACGACGATTTCTGGGTCCGCTGTTTCTTCTTGCTCGTTTGCGTAGTCGCACCACCGGGCCTTGATGTGAGGGCTCAGCTTTTCTAATACTTCTCGGGCCAGCATGGGGTTAAAAAGGTACCCCTGGCGGTTGATGCCCTTGATTACGCAGACCACGTTCTGAAGCTTAACAGCGAACACGTTCAGTTCTACCGCTGATGATCCTGGCTTCGGCAACCTCTTGAGGTCATCTAAGGCTCGGTCAATGATGGCCTCAGGTCACCCGAAGCATTGTTCGAGTGTCTTCAGGATGATGTCCGGGTTGCTTGCAGTGCACAGCAGGGCAGACACCAGTTCCCTGGCTTCTCCTCTCAGGCAGCTTCTTAGCCGCTGCAGATTTTCTGCCGGTGTCAGCCGGTATATTGTTGTTGAATCTTGAAAGGCGGCCTTAAATGCCAACCACTCATTTGAAGCTCCGGAGAATGGTTGCAAGTCAGGACACTTGATCCTGGGTCTGGCCAGCTTTTCCATGGCCTCGGTCAAGGCGTCAACATTACTTCTTGATCTGACGGGAGTGGTTGATCTGTCCCTCACGTTGAATATTAGGTGTCGGTCGTCCTTGGTTCCGCGCATCAATGGTGTTCGATTGGAGCCAGGCGTCAACCTTCTGATGATGATCGGTTCCGTTATCACCGTGAAGGCTTTCCTGGTCATCCTGAATGACTGCTAGGCTCACAGCCAACCACTTCCTAATAAGGTCTGCCTCGATCTGAAGCTCCTTTCTTCGCAGGGCGGCTAACTTTTCTTCAGCCTCCAGCTCCACCATCCGTGTCCTCGTGGCAGTGCTTGCGGTCGATCGTACCGATTGTGCGGGGGACCGGGGTCTGGCACCCCCAGCACCGTCATCGGTGGCCACGTTCGTAGGCCTTGGTTCGATCGCGACACCGCCTTGTGGGTTTGGTGACGCAGGTGGATCCAGCGATAGCCTTCGCCTTCGTTCTTGTTCGATGGCTTAAAGATCGGCTCCGGCTTCTCCCTGCAGCTCGCGTTCCAGTTCGCGACGTTCCGTGTCGCGACGCTCCTGGTCTGCGGCGTCTGCTTGGCTCCGGGTTACCACCATGGTAACGTCGTCGATTTTTCAATTCTTCAATCCGTCGAAATATTCCTGTTCTGACCCAGGTTCTGATCCGGGTTCTGATCCAGGTTCTGATCCGGGTTCGTAGGACCAAACTGTTCTGATCCGGGTTCGAAGGATTTAAACTGTTCTGATCCGGGTTCTGATCGGGGTTCGAAGGACTAAACTGTTGTGGACTGTATGTTGTTGAAAGTAAACCCTCGATCACTGTTAATTAATATTTATTTCTTAGAACTGTTCTAGACGAAGTCTTAATGCTGAATCATTTTGAGGTTTTTGTTTTTTCTTTTTTTTTTCGAATGGACTAATCTCGCTGTTGGCCTCTGAGGCCGTGACAGCTTAACCGAACTTTTGGCGAGCGCAGATGGCGCTCAGCCCAGTAAGTTTATTAGGCAACTAGCGCAAGGGCACCACTTAGGTATGAACCTCGGCTTGGGCTGTTGCCGGGGTGGGGATAGGAGAGAAACGCCCGGGTACATGTCTGTACCTCGTATAGGCGGCGACTGAAGGGACTCGTCGACCTCGCCGGCGAGGTCGGTGTTTCTGTGAAGTGTTTGCTCTGTCTGATATAGATGACTCACCTTCCGCATTAGCGGAGGTGATTTCGTCATCCGGGTCTCCGAGAACGTGTCTCGGACGACGGAGGATTTTGTTGGCGGGCGGATCCAACGGGTAGACCGGAATGGTGTGTACCAAAGGGTTCGGATGATTAGAGGCAAGTTCATAAAACTGCTTGGAAGCGAGCTTCATGAACCTGGCTATTGATTCTAATTTCAAATCGCGATGTAGGTCGTTATTGCGAAAGTACCAGGGCGAGCCTGAGGCTTTTCGCAAGAAGCGATTTTGAATAACCTGAATGGCACCAACTTTAGGAGAGTGGTCATTTTGAGGGCGGGCGCCGCTGCCTTTATAGGCCGATAGCACGATAGCGTGGGAGAGGGACGGGTCGTGCCCTCTCGCTCGCACACTATAAACATTATATTGCCGATCCGATAAGTGTGGGAGAGGGACGGGTTGCGCCCTCTCGCTCGCACACTATAAATATACAAAACGGCGGTGCCCGGCTGCCCCAAATCCTCCGTCGTCCGAGACACGTTCTCGGAGACCCGGATGACGAAATCACCTCTGCTAATGCGGAAGGTGAGTCATCTATATCAGACAGAGCAAACACTTTACAGAAACACCGACCTCGCCGGCGAGGTCGACGAGTCCCTTCAGTCGCCGCTTATACGAGGTACAGACATGTACCCGGGCGTTTCTCTCCTATCCCCATCCCGGCAACAGCCCAAGCCGAGGTTCGTACCTAAGTGGTGCCCTTGCGCTAGTTGCCTAAAAAACTTACTGGGCTGAGCGCCATCTGCGCTCGCCAAAAGTTCGGTTAAGCTGTCACGGCCTCAGAGGCCAACAGCGATATAAGTCCATTCAAAAAAAAAAAAAAAAAAAACCCGGCTGCCGCGCCCAGTTCGGCGGCAGCAACCCTATCGTTCGCCTCTAATCTCTATACTATACAAGGCAATTAAACATAACAATTTTCCTAACTTAATCTATAGCTCGGCGTCCGCTACAATAGTTATTAAATAATATAAGGTAGGAAATCGGTGATGACTGGTGAAGTTGATTATAGCATCTCCGAATATTAATTATTTACTAATGTTAATTTAGTCATAGATTTAGCCAACACGGAAATAAATCCCATCTGGTATAGTTTAAAATTTATCTCTTACCGATATCAAATTATACTGCTCCTCCTTTGCAACAGCAATAGCTGCCATCACAGCCATCACTAGCGCAATCACAGCAGTGACTCCAACTAACGGCCACGTGGTCTCCGGCCCCCAGGCAGTCCTAAGTAGTGCTCGCAGCCACCAGCCAGTGACACCCAGGAGAAGTATTGGTGTAGACCACCAGGTACCTATCCAGAAGCATGGGAGTTTGACGCCAGTGAGGAATTCTATGTCTACTGTTAGGTAACACCAGCCTGAAAACATAAAAAAAGTTTATTATTATACGGTTTCTCCCTGGAAATAAACTAGGAGACATAAGCGTGATGATTAAAAATCAGATAGGTTGGTGGGACGCACGAACGCAAAACCGAAAAATTAAGGGAGAAGAGCTTTTCCTAGTAGTGGGACAGTACAGGTTCCTAATATTATCTGATACTTGTAATAAAGGAAGCTCATCAAACGTCATAAGTTTTTTTTTCATTAAAAATATCGTATGTTTAAGAATAGACAACCGTTGATAGAACGAGTTTAGTTTACCTAGTTTACCGTTACAATTATCTGGAACTGTGACGTCATAAGAGCCTTCGTAAGAGATTTAAGAGATTGTAACAGTGGTGTTAGAATAATGAAAAAATTCCAGTTAAGACATGGCATACCTTGTGCAATAAGTTTACCAACTACTCCAAGTATTCTATTCTCACCTGAATTGAGAGCTCATGTGTAGTGCTTTTAAATGCTCATCATATCAGCCACTCTGAGAAGAAAAGGTCTACTGCTAAAAATAGGCCTCCCCCATAGACTTCCAGAGCAACCGATCTAGTACGGCCTGCTCTCAAAGGCGCCCAGAAACCTTTATCAGGTCGCCTTTCCATCTTGTGGGGAATCCTACGCTACACTTTCCAGTGTGTGATCTCCACTTGAGAACCTTTCTGCCCCAACGGCCGTTGGTTCTTTGAGCTATGTGCCCCGCTCTCTGAAGCTTCAGCTTCAGTTTTTTAATACTCACCGTAAATAAAAATAAACCCTATCACCTCGATAACAGTGGTGAAGACAGCCATCACTGGCACTACAAGTTCGTCCAGTATGCTGATGACTTCCAACCCTCGTGCCAGCACGGCCACCGTCAAAGCGGTGCCGGCGGCTGATGATGCAGTAGCGAATAGTCGCCAATGGTCACCTGTGAGTCGGTGAAGCTTGTCATAGACGGGGAATAGTAGTATTAGCTAGAAAAAGAGAGAGATGGTTGATTTTTTACAAATATTTCACGACCTATATGGCACTTTTCTTAGGGTTAAGCTCGCCTTTGTAGATTACCTCTATTTCTGTATTTTTAAATATATTTTTTTCTTGTGTGCAATAATGTATAAAGAAGGTTGGCAAGTACCAGACTAAAACGCAAGTGCCCAGCCACTTGCGTTTTTGATTTTGATTCCCGTTATCGTACAAATGTGTGCGCATGATAGTAAATTTGTTCTGGGAGTTGTGGTACCTACAAGGTTATTTTTTTTTTGCTAATAGTCAAGCGCTTCCTCACCTGGATGGTAAGTGATTGTGAGATCGAAGATGGAGCACACTTGCCTAGAAATTGACTTTGACTTGTATGCGACTGTTAAGGTTTTATTTTATTAATACGCCTTTTGCCTAGTTTTTCCCATTTATTCAATTACAGGAGTATTTCGGTTAGGACATCCCCTTTAATCTGATTCGTATAATCCAGATTTGGTCAATCAAGGTTAGTTAACTAAAGTTATAATCACGGGATTGGGGAGCTAGTAATATTGTCCACTCACCACACTTATAGTGCCTGACAGAAGAACTAAAGCTAATGCAAGGAGAGGCCACTCTTTGCCTCTCCTCTCTGACATTGAAGACTGGAATATCAGGACTAGAATGGATATGAAGCTGGTGTCTTTGCTGCTCTCGGTGCCAATGGATTCCCACATGAGCACCCATAACCAGCCAGCGAAAACGTTGCACATTATTATGAAGGCTGATGTCCTGAAAAGTTAACAGTTAAAAGTTATTGCGTGGTAAATACCAGAATCTAAAGAACTATGGTTGAATAGAACTGATCCAGCTTATTCGATGATTATAAAAAATTGGGTGTTTGTTATTATAAACATTTATATGAAATGCTCTAAAAGCTAGTGTTGAATAAAATTAAGATATGTTTATAATTTAGGAAAACAATTGTGCATTTCAAGAAAAGGTTGATTAAAAATGATTTTTTATTCTTAAAAAGCGATACAACGAACCCCTCGCCCGGCTTGCACAACAATCCCTGAACATATTTAGCGACTAAACATGTTTGAATTTGACGTATTTGTATGATTTGACAACTCCTTAAATCATATTTAGCCGCTAAATACGTTGTGCAAGTCGCCTCTTACTCATGCAGTAGAAACTATTTATTTATCAGTATTTAGGATTTTTATTTAGACTTATGTTTCATCTTCTTATATTTCTTTACAAATAATTATATTCATATAGACTTTACATCGTCATCTACTATATGAAACGAGGTACCATTGGTCTAAGAGCCGGTGAAGATCGACCTTCACCGATCTGATAACCAGATGAGACATATTTTTTATCAAATATAATTTATAAACAAATATGCCTATAATTACTTGCCTATCTAAAAGTGCTATCTAAAAGTTTTTAGCTAGGCAACAGTACTATAAGTATGATTTTTTGCAGGCAATGATTTTGAAATATGACTGATTTTGTAATAAAGTAATCTAAAATTTGATATAACTTTCGATAAGTTAGCAGAACGATGGAGTCACCTATATTGACTTACCTGTTCACATCGGCTTGCCAGGTAGCTATACACAGAAATGCCTCAGTAGGCTTGCCTACAAGCCTACTGAGGCATATTCTGTGTGTTAAAAACTAACAGTGAAATAAAATTAATTTGGTTATCAAAAGAATGAAAGTGATGAAAAAAAAATCGATTAAAGTTAATTTAATTAAAAATAGCCATAAGCACTTTTAGATAGGCAAGTAATTATAGACATATTTGTTTATAAATTATATTTGATAAAAAATATGTCTCATCTGGTTATCAGATCGGTGAAGGTCGATCTTCCACGTCTCCTCTACTACATAAGCTTATATAAAAAAAATCTTACCATCGAACATCTGAGTGTCTGTAAACAGTGCCACCAGCACTTATCAGATAGCCGCTAACGATCTGCGTGGATAACATAGCCTGTACCAATGCACTGTGCCAAATATAGGGCTGGTAGAGCGGTGTCCATTGCTCGCAAGACTCAAACATAGAGTCTAGCACTGTACCTTTGCCCAGAAATGTAGTGAGGAGCACAGCGATAATGACGATAATAGGAGCTAAGACGCTGAGCGATGCCTTCAAAGTTTTGCGTAGGCGATACAAACTGAAATAGAAAAGATGCCACTGTTTAGTTGATTGTGGAAAAAACAAGAAAAATATACCATACTTACAAAACTTTTGTGATTAATTTCAATCATTATAAATACGGGATTTATCACGTACCATATTATCGGTGATTCGACCGACAATGTTTCGGGTCGGAGTGGATCGCACTCATCCTGATGAAGGTTCACGAATTGAACTGAAACATTGTCTGTCGAAACACCAATAATGATCAGACTAATATTATAAATGCGAAAGTTTGGATGTTTGTTTATTTATCTATTTGTTTGTTAGTTACTCAACCACGTCGTAACGGCTTAACCGATTTCGATGAAGTTTAGTATGATTATAACCTGTATTAGCACATAGGCTATTTTTTATCCCATTAATCAGGTCCCATGGGATAAAAATAGGGTGTCAAGTCAAGTTGCAACAGCGAGTTTAGCTTTATTTTTAGGTTACCTACACATTTAGTAGCGTAACGCGTACGAAGTCGCGGGCAACACCTGGTTAAAAATATATCTATAAAGTTTTTTTGTTTATTTTTACTGTTATGTTAAATTTATTTTATTTTTATTGGGGTTATTTCGAGCTATATGTGATAAATCCATATCGTAGGAGTCAAGGTCATCCTTCATCGCCATCTGGGGCTTTCACGTGAAAGAAGGGGGACTATGCCCTCCAGAAGAAAACATTAGGAAAGATAACGAAATCATAAATAATAATTAAATCATAATCATAATTAATTGTTAATTCATAATTAAGTATTTTAAGCGGCTACTTGTACTGTAATGAATAGCTTGCAGCACGCGTTGCTTTACGTTGTAAGCGCTGCCAGCAACTGAATGAATATAAAAATAATTAAATAAATAAATTAGCTTAAACCTAAATACATAAAAGAGCAAATACATTAAAAGAGCTATCGTATCTTATAATACTTGTACTAAGTGCTATTGGATATGTACATTAACCCAAAAGGGATACCTATAAGAACAATATTTGTTCTACGACTTAATGCGGTGTTTTTTTAACATTATTCGGTAAAAGTTTGCTAATATTCTTATTTTTGTAGGAAATCACCCCTTGGTGGGCTAAAATACGCATACCAAAGCACCCGGTAAATTTATGAGAGAATATTTTCAACCTCAAGTAGGTACTCAAATTATAGCAGTGGCTGAGAGAGGTCAATTTAATAACCTGAGTGCAATTAATTCAATTGTTAGTTTATTGCTCTGTAGGTCACAATGATCTAAAGGATTAAAATAAGCCATTGACTTTGACGTTGGTCGACTTGCTAAGGATAATAAAATTTTTTTGAAACTATCATGGTAAACAAATAATTGTAAATAAAAGCCATATTTAGGTTAGATTCATTTTATGTTTTTGAGCGTAACGATACGTATAAATATGAAAGTACTTAGAGACTAAAGTATTTAGAGATTCAGAGTCTTTATGGTGTATTTTAAGAGTAGTAGAGTTCCTTGCGAAAGGGCTCGCCTTAGGAAGTACTACCACCATACCTATTTCATCCACCAAGTAGCTTTGCTGTGCTACGATTTGAAGGGTATGGTTGCCGGTGAAATTACAGGCACATGAGGCTTTACTCCTGTATGCCTCAAGTTTATGGACACAGGGCAGTGCATCGTAGGGCACGTTCCTAAGGTACGTGACCTACGAGGTTATACTTACTTTGTTATAGGTAATGGTTACCACTTAACATCAGGTGGGCCATATGCTTGTTCCATCACCACGTAAGTCGTATAAAAAAAACTAAATGCTAAATTTTTTTTTAGACAGTATTATTTATATTTAGATTCTAGAAGTTAATTAAGAATGATCTAGAATGATTTTAGAAGTTAGCAATAACTTAAATAACACACCTATTAGATAGGTACATTAATTTTACGAATAGGGTCTAGTAGTAGGTTTTAGGAAGCCAGGCTGCGGCGGTCAGGTTGTGGCATTCAATCTAACATTTTAGAGAAATTTACTCCTGCATACTGGTAGGTCATATTTATCATAGGTAAAATTAGATTTTCTTACTTATAAGGAACTGAGCTTCAAGGGATCAACTATGGTTATGGTAGAATTAATAACTATTCTGTGGTCAGGGTACTCCCATTTGTACCCCCTAACAACTTTTCACAGTATATAAACTTACATTTTGTTCCCACAGTCTGGCTTCCTATTAGACTGTCTGTACAAAATACGGCTTAGCTCAATATCAGGAACCGTGGGAATGAAGAACGCCGAATACTTAATTACTTTTTATTTTAAACTATGGTACGGTACAAGCTTACGATGTTACTTGTTCTAGAGCCCCCGACCGAATGCGTAACTGACCAAGGTTTTTTTCTAAAATCGCCCGACAAGTAGAGCTCAACGATTGGCTCACTCCATTTTACGTTGATCAATCGCAGAGCATCAACTGGAAAGTATTTCTGCAAACCTATTAAAAATAGTTGCCAGCTTTTAAAATAATATCGAGTGAACAAATTATTTAATCGTAGTAGCATCTATTTAACGTTACAAATATATGGACCCTAACAGTAGTGTCTACGTAAAATGTCTATTTAAAAGGTGGTATGTAGGTACGTGTACATAGATATCAAGTATTTATGAAGACGCTGTAAGTAGGTCATGTAGATAGTATAAATTAATTCGTACGTCTCGACACTAAATTATGTTATTATCTAAGGACATTATTACTCACAGAATAGGCACGAAGAACCATAAAAAGAAAATTAAAATTGTCATTATTCCGATGTATTGCGGGTACTCGGTGAATGGTGCTAGGAATGTAGAGCTGAAACAACAGGTTAACAGTTAAAAAATAAACTCAAAAGCCCAAATTTACTATAGAATTATTGGATTTGTATTCAAACGTTTCATGAACCTTTATTTTAAACCTATATATTTTTGAAAAGTTTACATGCATAATAAAATTGTACCTGGCATTTTCGTTTTTTTATTTTGATCATAGGTCACTTTCAAAGACTCAGTTCTTATCATCCTTTATACAGGGTGTGGCGTAATGAGTGGATAATAGGGTACCTGCGGGTAGGGGCCATTGTGGCGGTTATGAAAAATATTTGTTATGCTCAGTAAAAGTGCCTCGGTTTTCGAGATATTCGACATTTTCGAAATTTAAGAAATATTTCACCCTTCGTCACTATTTTTGGCGCCAAGACTGCAAATGAATTTTTTTTTCTATCTGTTTTTTGGATAGTATTCTTGGATAGATGTGCTATCGAATGGAAACTATTATTTTTATAACACAAGCACAGTTATGTTTTTAAAATAAGATTTCACTAAAATTTTACTTGCTTTCGTTTGTTTTTCTGACCTTTACCCTTCTGTGGTGTAAAAAAAATGTATGGTCACTTGAATGCCAAATTTTAAAAAAATTAGCCTATTTCATCGAGATTCCGAAATGGTATATTACATGGTATTTCCACAAGTTGATTCAAAAGTAATTCCTATTAAAATGGGTAGAGCTAATTATTATAAAATTACAAATAGTACTAAAATTTACTTCATTACTTAAAATCACCTAAAAACGTTAGTTTAAAATTCGGTAATGAAATAAAACGAAACAATAAATTTTAAATGCATTTCATTTATTAAATTTACTATTACAAAAGGTGTTCGAAAAGGCCACCACGTGCTCTGATGCATGCTCTGCACCTTTTGATAAAAGATCTTTTAATCCTGTTCGCAATTCTTTGCTCTGTGATTTTCTGAGCAGCTAATCGCACACGCTCCCGTAGCTGGTCCACTGTATTGATTGGGTCTTTATAAACCTTTTCTTTAAAGCATCCCCAGTAAAAAAAGTCCAATGGGTTGAGGTCTGGTGAACGAGGTGGCCACAAAATTGCCCCCAAACGACCGATCCATCGTTGACGGTATGTTTCATCGAGGTATTGTCGAACATTTCGGGCGTAATGAGCGGGGCAACCATCGTGCTGCAGCCACATTCTTCTTCTATCTTCTAATGAAACATCTTCTAATAAAAGTGGAAGTTCGTGCCGTAAAAAATGTTAAAACGTTTCTGCAGTCAATGTTCCAGACAATTCGAATGGTCCGATGATTTTGCCATTTAGAATTCCAGTCCATAAATTAATTTTGAACTTGTACTGGGACCTGTCTTCTCTGGCCAAATGAGGGTTTGTACGCTGTCAACTGTGCAGATTGTGCATATTAGAATACCCATCTTTTTTGCACGTGGATTCGTCGCTCCACAAAAATTTATCGAAGAAATCGGGATCAGCGTTCATTTTTCTCAGCATTGTTTGGCAAAATGCAACTCGTGCAGGATAATCTCTTGGCTGCAAACATTGCACGCGCTGGTAGTGAAAAGGATGTAATTTTTCTCTTTTTGAAATTCGGTGCACTGTTCTTGCTGACATGCCAGTATTAGAGGCTATTACGCGCACAGATGTGGTCGGATCAGCAGCAATTTTCATCAAGTACGTCCTCTTCATTATGTACTTGTGGTCTCTCAGAACTCGTGCCACCGATGCCACTTCCAGGAATTCGACCTTCCATGTAAGCATTGTGTACGCGAATAAACACACGATAATCGGGATGGCGTGCATTGGGAAATCTTTCCCGACACAGTGCTGCTGCTCGATTGGCGTTACCACCACACTCGCCGTAGATTAAATGCATTTGCGCATATTCAGACGCAATGTATCGCCGAGGCATTGCAATCAATATGCAATACCAAAAAATCCAAGTTACAAAGCAAATCAAGTCCGATATCACAGCACAAAATCGTTAGGTTCACAAAATTAAGACGTCCAAATCGCTACGCAAAACAAGGTCCGAAATCACTGCACAAAATCAACGAGTATCAATCCAAAACAGGATAACACGTTGTTGTACGGGAGTAGTATGATAGCACACTGACTCGAAAATCATAAAAATGCGTTACGCGAAACGATAGTTCTCTTTCGCTCATAGCATGAAAGAGCAAGATAGACATAGTGTCGATTGCCGCTGGGCCGGGAACCAATCTGTTCCAAGAATTACTAGTAGTTCTGCGAACAGTACACAATTATTGCTAATAATAGTTAAAAATATTTCTTTAAATTACGCCTTGATAACTTTGGTAGGAATTAATTTTGAATCAAGTTGTGACAATGATATGTAATATACCATTTCGGAATCTCGATGAAATAGGCTAATTTTTTTAAAATTTGGCATTCAAGTGACCATACATTTTTTTACACCACAGAAGGGTAAAGGTCAGGAAAACAAACGAAAGCAAGTAAAATTTTAGTGAAATCTTATTTTAAAAACATAACTGTGCTTGTGTTATAAAAATAATAGCTTCCATTCGATAGCACATCTATCCAAGAATACTTCCAAAAAACAGATAGAAAAAAAAATCATTTGCAGTCTTGGAGCCAAAAATAGTGACGAAGGGTGAAATATTTCTTAAATTTCGAAAATGTCGAATATCTCGAAAACCGAGGCACTTTTACTGAGCATAACAAATATTTTTCTGAACCGCCACAATGGCCCCTACCCGCAGGTACCCTATTATCCACTCATTACACCACACCCTGTATGTAAATCCAGTCGTATGGGAGCTAAGAGTTTTTGCATAGACGTGCAAAACGTGTTTTTATTCGAGGAAAATAACTAAAGGATCTCACTTCATTTGACGACCTCCGTGGCGCAGTGGGCGAATAGCCGGCTGAGACGCAGGAGGTAGTGGGTTAGATTCCCACCGTGGAACAAATGTTTCCATGATCTACATATATGTTTTTCTACACAATGAAAGTATGTATTTACAAAAAAATGTATATAAGTAATCTATCAGTTATCTGGTTCCCATAGTACAAGCTCTGCTTAGTTTGGGGCTAGATAGCGCTGTGGGATATGTCCAGCAATATTTATTTATTTATATGTATTTATATGTATTCGCCTATAATATTCTCTTTAGAAAGTACTTGTACAATTAGCCAATTAATTAGTTTTCTCACTAACTCACACGCTAAAAATTGGCAAGAGTTTTTATAGAATAAAATTAAATAAATATAGGTATATAGTAAAACACTGCATGCTCGTCATGTTTATTTGTGGTTGTTAACCTAAAATTAGTACTTTCAATACTAAATTTAAATTAGTTTCCGGCAACATAATTACTCCATTATAGTAAATTTATGAAGATTGTGACATAAGTGATGTGATGTATATTTTTCTCGACCTGTTTCAGACCCAAAACATAATAATTATTGATCGAGTGAAGCGAGATCTCTAAATCAATTTGGGAAAATCGGTATTGTATGTATGTATGTTTGTATGCCGAGGATAACCTTCGAAGCGTTGACCTGATTATAGTGAAAATTTATTTATAGGTAGGTAGTGATTGCACAATTTTTGTGTGATTGAAAGAGCTAAAAATATGGGGGGGGTTGTTGAGATATTGGGGTTTAAGAGGGATAAAAAAAAATGAGACTATCCGGTCAAGTGGCACATCTAATAAAAAAGGTCTTTGTGAGTACATTTTGATCCAGTTTTTATTTTTAGTTTAAACCTTGTAGTTTTTAAGTTATTAGCCATGATAAAAACTGAACTTTAACAAAATTCACAGGGTACACCAGTGACCCTAGAGTGCTAAAATTTGGTATGCGTGTAGCTTCAGTATCACAAATATAGGGAAAGCTCTGAAATGCAGAATAACTGCAATTTCTACCATAAAAAACCTAGTTAACATGAACTCCCATTACCTGAGATTTGAATGAAACTGTAGGTCAAGTTATTTGGATATTCATTTCGGGGCTTTATTTTGATAGTCAAAGATTACAAATAAATTTTTTTTGTTCTTATGGGAGACTCGCAAGATCTCAGTTCGGGGCGAACCACTAGTTATCTAAGGGACTCCTCATTTTGAAATTTTTGGCACATAGCACCATTAAGTTTTTCACACCACACAGTTATCAAGTCTACGATGATGTAGGGATACGTTTTATTATAATAACAGCTGTAGATCGTTCACTGCTGAACATTGGCATAGCCCGTAGAATTCCGCTCAAGAACAGTCACTTCAGGATAATTGATCGAGCAAAGCGAGATCTCCAAATCAAATTGGGCAAATCGGCGTTGTATGTATGTATGTATCAATGTATGAATGTTTGTTTGTCCGAGGATAACTTTCGTAGCGTTTATCCGATCATCATGAAATTTGGTATATAGGTAGGTAGTGATAGAACAATTTTGGTGTGACTCAATGAGCTAAAAATGTGGGGGGGTTGTTGAGATATTGGAGTTCAAGAGGGGTAAAAAAAATGAAAATGAGACTATTAGGTCAAGTGGGACGTCAAATGAAAGGTCTTCATTAGTAAATTTGAACCCCGTTTTTATTATTAGTTTAATTTTTGTAGTTTTTGAGTTATTAGCCATAAAAACAAAACTTTGGCAAAATTTACAGGGTACACCAGTGACCCCACAATGCTAAAATTTGGTATTCGTGTAGCTTTAGTTACACAAATATAGGCAAAAGTCTGAAATCCAGAATAACTGCCATTTGTAGCCCAAAAAAATATTACCAACGTACAAGAACCCCCGTTACTTCTAATTTGAATGAAACTGTAGGTCAAGTAGGTTGGTTATGCATTTCGTGGCACCTATTTATTAGTCAAAGATTTAAGCCGACATGCACAAAGATCACTAAACGTATTTAGCGACTAAACATGTTTAAATTTCAAGTATTTGTATGATTTGACAACTGCTTAAATCATATTGAGCCACTAAATATGTTTAGGCATCTTTGTGCAAGTCGCCCTAAGAATAATATTTATTTTGGGAGATTCGCGAGATCTCAGTTCGGGGCGAACCACTAGTGTATATAGGAGGATATAACATTCTTTGTTTTACTAGTTAACTTATTGCTCATTAACATTTTCTGCCAGCTAACCTTTGGTCTTGCCAAAGAAGTCTTGCTTATTGGGGTTGGGTCTTTCCTGAACGTTATTAAATTCTAAAGGTAGCCCATATTTTTCTAAGAGGATCTAATATGTTTACTTTTCTCAACTCATCACTTTCGCTTCTCGCATCATTCCACTAACACGCTTGATGATTACGTGTGTGTTTATTCAGTGAGTATTTATAATTTGCACGCAATTTTATGCTCTACAATTTAGCGAATTGGATTTGCTTGTTAGCGTTGAGTGACGAATTTGGCATGGCATCTAGTGATTTCGCAGTTTTGTCATACTTGATTATAAAAGTTAGAGGAACACAATAGCACATTATTATACAAGGGCTATAAGCAATCTATTGTATACCCGTGATATTTTTACACGATACTAATCGATGAGCTACTGTGTAAGCTATGTGGAGCAAAATCGTATGACTCTAAGAGTCTTAAATATGAATTTAACTGGATCAAAAAGGAAGTCCGCCCATTGTACCTATGCTTTAAAAGTGTATTTACTTTTATATGTTTATATAAAATGGTGTGAAATAAAGAATTTATCTAATCTAATCTAAACAAGTTGAATAAATAAACTAGTGGTTCGCCACGAACTGAGATCTCGCGAGTCTCCCATAAAAACAAAAAAATATTATTCGTAATCTTTGACTATCAAAATAGTACCACAAAATAAGAACCAAATAACTTGACCCACAGTTTAATTCAAATTACAGGTAACGGGAGTTCATGTAAATTGGTTATACTTTTTTAGGGTAGAAATTGCAGTGTTTCTGGATTTCAGACTTTTGCCTATATTTTTGTCACTAAAGCTACACGCATACCAAATTTCAGTTTATATTATGGCTAATAACTTCAAAAGTACAAAGTTTACACTAAAAATAAAAACGGGGTCGAAATGTACTCACAAAGAACTTTTATTAAATGTGACATTTGACCGGATAGTCCCATTTTGTTTTTTTTTACCCTCTTGAACCCCAACATCTCAACACGCCCCCTCCCCCCCCCCCCCCCCAATATTTTAGCTCATTGAGTCACAACAAAATGGTGCCATCACTGCCCACTTATATACAAAATTGCACGATAATCGGATAAACACTTCGAAAGTTATCCTCGGACAAACAAACAAACATACCTACAACGCCGATTTGCCCCAGTTGATTTGGAGATCTCGCTTCGCTCGATCAATAAATATTGCTGGACATTTCACACAGCGCTATCTAACCCCAGACTAACCAGAGCTTGTACTATGGGAACCAGTTAACTGATAGAACACTTATATACATTTTTTTTGTAAATACATACTTATAATATATAGAGAAACAACCAGACCCGAAACAAATATATGTAGATCATGCAAACATTTGTTCCGCAGCGGGAATCGAACCCACTACCTCCTGCGTCTCAGCCGGCTATTCGCTCACTGCCTCACGGAGGTCATCAAAGAAGAAACGTATGGATTGTGTGAGAGATAAATATAAATTAAATATGGCTGGATATTTCACACAACGCTATCTAGCCCCAAATTAAGCAGAGCTTGTGTACTATGGGAACCAGATAACTGATAGAACACGTATATATATCTTTTTTTTTAATACATACTTATAATATATAGAGAAACAACCAGACCCGAAACAAATATATGTAGATCATGCAAACATTTGTTCCGCAGCGGGAATCGAACCCACTACCTCCTGCTTCTCAGCCGGCTATTCGCTCACTGCCTCACGGAGGTCATCAAAGAAGAAACGTATGGATTGTGTGAAAGATGATTGTGGGTACTAAATAAGTAGCTATTAAGATGACGGCTGATAGAGATATGGAAAACTTACGTAATGTGGGAAAAGGACAGGTATATGATAAAGTAGTAGCACTTACTTGAAACATTCGGATGCATTCATCCTATTTTCATATCCGTTCTGCAAATAAATATATATGGGTTAATCATTATTTTTGTTTATTTAAATATTCGGAAACAAATACCCATACTACAAAACAAACATTTGAATGCAATCCAAATAAATATGAAAATGAATTGGAATTAATTAAATGGGGTTTGGTTAAACGAATAAATTGAGAGTATTCGTATTTAATGACGTTGTGAATATCGTTACGGGGCTATGTCAATAGATAGTTACATGGATTAAAGTTAAATCATTAGCATCATCTCCAACAACAGCCTGTTTGTTTGTTTTCAAAAGTTATTAATACAAATACTTAAGTAACAAAATGTCGCTATAAACGGTCAAGATATTTAAACAACTAACAATTCACTGGCTCGACAGGCTGGAGCGCTTTTAAAAGTCTTTTGTTAAAATAATTATTTATTAGATTTTTTTTAGTTTTTGTGCACTCAAGTAAGTTAACATAATGTGCACTTTGTCTAGCACACATTTTTAATTGATCGATCTAAGCAAGATCTCTATATCAACTTGGGCAAAGCGGCGTTGTATGTATGTATGTATGTTTGTTTGTCCGAAGATAACTTTCAAAGCGTGGATCCGATCATCGTGAAATTTTGTATATAGGTAGGTAGTGATAGCACAAGTTAGGTGTGAATAAATGAGCTAAAACTATTAGGGGGTTGTTGAGATATTGGGATTCAAGAGGGGTAAAAAAATATTAAAATGAGACTATTAGGTCAAGTGAGACTTCAAATGAAAGGTATTTATTACATTATTACGTTTTGACCCCGTTTTTATTTTAAGTAAATTTTTTGTAGTTTTTGAGTTATTAACCATAATAAAAACTTAACTTTGACAAAATTCATATGGTACACCAGTAACCCCACAGTGCTGTAATTTGGTATGCGTGTAGCCTAAGTATCACAAATATAGGCAAACGTCTGAAATCCAGAATAACTGCAATTTGTACCACAAAAAAGTGTAACCAATGAACAAGAACTCCCGTTACCTGTAATTTGAATGAAATTGTATAAATAATATTATACGTACCGATGTTATGTATAACTTTGTACAATCCTTCAACGGAAAGGTTCCTTTCCCTATCCATATTAGATAAGCTGTTGATAGTGCCACATATACCATGTAGTAAATACAGCAAATGTATGATGTCAGAAGCTTCAAATGGCCAGCTCCTAAAACAACAAATCCTGTTTTCAGTTGAATTTAAAAACAACACGATGTTTAGTTAAATTGCAATAAAAAGTAGTGTTTAAGAACTTATCAACTGTTGGTTCTTTATTGCACAAAAAGAAAAATGTACAAATGGAGGACTTAATGCTTAAAGCATTTTCTACCAGTCAAGCGTGACAGGTAAGAAACTTAGGTTGGCGTGCTTAACTAGGTACTAACAATAAATACAAATAGAAAAAAACTACTAACTACCTAATAATTATAATACATATATAATTAAGTATAAAAAATAATAAAATACAAAAATACAATACATAAATAGATAACATAAATTAATATATATACCTATACATTATATAAATAAATCTAATAACTGAAGTTATACGGAAAGCTCTAGTCGAATTAAAATGTAACCTGTCTTTACAACATTTTAGGGGCGTTGCACAATATTTTTAATATCCATCGTTAGTTAAAATTCGTCTTAAGGTATTTTTAACACAGTGAGAGCAAGAAAATAAACAGTAAGGCTTAAGTTGACATTTTAAAACAGAGAAGAAGATTACATTCTAATTAATGTCTCATATCAAAATAATGTATTCCCTTGAGAAGATAAAAAGAATAAAAAAAAGACATTTCTGATTGATTTCCTTATTTCTTTAATATTTTGATTCAATTTATGTAATTTGAAGCATCTGTGAAAATCTGTATATATGAAAAGACAAAAAAAGCATTGTAGAAATATATAGTAGGTAACTAAGACAAAAAAAAACCCTACATTTCAACAGGTAACCCAAATTCAATGTAAACACAATCCTATCTGCATCACATACAACGTACAAAGGCTTTAGGATGGAAACTGAACAGATTTACTATAAGTCTGTATGCTTTAGCTGAGTGGCTGAGTGCTGGATTACTATGTTGACGCAATATTTAGAGATCTTGCATACTTTGCACTAGCTTCTAGTAGCACCTGTTGGACTGTTGACTATTGAGCTATCTTATACAATACTTTAGGAATATTGATGTTTTTTGTTTCAGAGATCTTTAAGAAAAACTGAGTTAAAAAAAAATATACACAAAATACTAACCAATTTTTTTACGTTTGGACTTGCCTCCTAAATTCTTTGGTGGGTTATTATGACAGATCTGTGTACTTAGAAATCTGATACTTATTATGAGGATAAGGTGAGTGTCGATCTTTTTCATTTCGTCTTTATGTCGCAAGTGAACAGGTTTCTTTTAGGCAAGTGTGATCCATCGTATACTGCATCACTTACCATTAGGTGAGCTCATGGTCAAATGGAAGCAAAAAAAAAGTTTAAGCTACAAACCTCTTAAGAACGGCACAGCTCTCCAAACTCCCACTGGATCTTGCTGGCTGAGCTGACCCATTGCCAGCTGCAACAGCGTCGTTGGTAAACCCACAGCTAGGAGCCAGAACGTGTAGACCACCAGGTATGGAACAGCTCCATAGTAGAAGGCCTCGCGAGGCAGATGCACTGAGCTGAACAACGTGAGGGATAGTGCTATTGTGCATAGCTGTGTTTTTATAAAATCGCATGTTGATTTTACTGACTGAAACAAAAAATATTAATAAATAAATAAAATAAATAAATATTGCCGGACATTTCAAACTAAGCAGAGCTTGTACTCTGGGAACCAGATAACTGATAGAACACTTGTATATTTTTTTTTGTAAATACCATTTTATAATATAGAGAAACAACCAGACCAGAAACAAATATCTGTAGATCATGCAAACACTTGTTCCGTGGCGGGAATCGAACCCGCTACCCCCTGCGTCTCAGCCGGCTAATCGCCCACTGCACCACGGAAGTCGTCAGTGCAAACTTTTGCTTGAGTAGGTACGTTAATAGGTACCTTGAAGTAAAAATTATCATTTTGTATGAAATATTAAAAAATGTTTTAAATTAATGTAAAATTCACTATTGAACAAAAAATAAAAATAATCTGTGCATAAGTAAACTTAATGCTAGATAGCATTCTCTTCCAGTTAACCTTTGTGTAATGCGGACAAACAGTATTATAGGTAGTGCAAATTTGGTTGAGGGAGAGGTTTAATTTAAATTCCAAAACACATACATAGATACAAATAAATAAATAAAACTAAACGTAGACAAACACAAGGTATTTCAATAAACCTACTTTCCAATACTTATAATCAATAAACCCTAGTAATACCATTCTTATAGGAATAAATATCGTTATAATATTATATAGGGTGCTTGGTAATATACCGACGATAAAAAAACCTATTTATACTATCAAATTTTAAATAAAATCGACTTAGTTTAAGTGATTAATTTGATATAAAACTTACTGCCTACTCTTGCAATCAACATCCAAAAATAAAAGCCGTAATCCACAAAAGCGTAGATTTGCAGAGATGAGAATACCATACGAAAACTAATAACTAATAGCGTATCGATATTCCGACATCTCTTCGATCAGCTTTAGTGGAAACGGTCAAGCAGCAATGTCTTATTTTCTACAGCGCATTCGCAGCGAAGCGAAGTTGTAAGCACATAGCGTAAGCGCGTAGATAGAGGACATAAGTAGCAAATGTACGCTTTTGTAGATTACCTCCTTTAATTTTTGATGTCGTTTGCAAGAGTAGGCAGTAAGTTTTATATCGAATTAATCACCTAAACTTAGTAGATTTACTTTAAAATTGAATAATTTATATAGTAATTATTTTCTCGATTTCGACGTCAGTATATTACCAAACATGCTGTATATGTATAGACTTTTGTTTTGTAATTTTTTGGTATATTTTTAGCTTTGGACTACGTGCCAAAACTCTCCCAATTACTTCCATCCTTGGCATATAAGATTTAAAATTAAACGTTAAAAAATAAACAGTTGATTCAGTATAATATGTAGGTAATATATGTGTTTTCTGACGATTATCGAATGTATAAATTATTTGAGTGACGAGGCGACATAGGTCAAATAGAGGTATATAATATTATTATTCATACGAACAATAGATATGCTAGTGTGAGTACTGAAATATTCTCAGGACTTTATTTAAATATCTGCAAACAAATATCTGTAAACTTGGATAAATCTGCAAAAATATGTTTGAAATTTTATGATCCGTGAATATGTTTGTGGTGTTACTATGTAGGAAAATATAAGGTACCTAGCTATTATTGTTAATATTAAACTAAAATTTAAGTAGTTAAAAAAAGGTAAGGTTTTAGTAGGTTTTTGGTGTCTGGAGCAGTTGAGCTATCTATAATCGTTGGCAACGGTCTTCAGATAATTCAACTGTTTCTTCTGTATTTATAGTCTTGTCAATAATTGTATATTATTTCTGTTAATATTATGTATTCTTAATATATGTTTTCAAGTGGAACTGGGCAGGACACTTGGCTAGACGAGGTGATGTCAGGTGGAGTAAATCTTTGACCGAATGGTGGCCAAGAACAGACCTAAGAAGTCCAGGACGTCCGTCGGCGCGGTGGGTCGACGACATAAAGAAAGTCGCGGGTACCTCCTGGGTGCGCGCAGCACAGGACTGGGAAGGGTGGCGTTTACAAAGGGAGGCCTACACCCAGCAGTGGGTACTTATGGGCTGTGGATGATGATGATGTATTCTTTAGTAATTCTTTAATAAAAGAAGCAATTTTTCATTAAGAAAGGTCACTCTGAAAATCTATCAATCGCATGGAAAAGAGAGGTCAATCATCTTGGTCGACCTCTCATCTCCTCTCATCTTCTCTCAGTCGGTATCGTACCGGCGGCGGCACCGATACCGACTGAATTGACAACATTGCATGTCCTGAAGCCGACCATCAAGATCTAATTCTCCCGAATAGAGGAGAATACTTCAGGAGATGATGTATTCCGATTCGTGAAGGAGAAGTGTTAGTATTGGATAGCGGACACGTTCAGAGTGTCTCTCCAGCGATTGGACTCCAGTAGGACTACTAAGTTGAAGTACTGCACTCTCCAAATTCTAGCGAAGTATTTTTTTATATTTTTATGTTATTTGTGGGGAAACAGGCTTACGGCCCACCTGATGGTAAGTGGTCACCATCGCTTATTGACACCAGCAACACTCGGGGTACTGTTGATGCGTTCCCTACCCTGTAGAAACCTCTTTACATTTCTCTTGAAGCGTATCATGTCGTAGCCTAACGGGAAAACCTCAGATGGTGGACCGAGTATAAGGAAGGATGTGCTACTTGATCCGGATTTCTGGCTAGCCGGCAATTTTTACAGACGTTACAGGAAGGCGGATATGAAGCAAAATCCCTCAATTAAATTAAGTATTTATAGATATGGCCCATAATAACATCTTTCTCTGTAATTTTATATTATTATAGGTATATATATGTTATTATTCCATATAATATATTCCATATAATGTATTCATTATAATTATAATATTATAACATACTTTAAGTGTAGTTCATATTAGATTTGGGTATATACATTTATTTATGTTTTTGTACACTCACCTACCTTTAAAATCATCTCTCTCTCTAGCCTCAAATGTTTGCTGGAAGAAAACTCTTCCTACGGTTAAGCTCGCCTTTGTAGATGACCTCTATTTTTGTATTTTAATATATAATTTCTTAAATGTGCAATAAAGAATAAATAATAACATATTTTGGTATGTGTATTTGGTGTATGTTGCCGGAAATAATTGTTATTATTATTTTATTCAGCAGTGGACATCCTACAGCTGAAATGAAAGAACCCATCTATAATCTTTATTATAAGATGGCCATAATTTCTTAGAAAACCTTGATTGCGTCGTGCGTGATTATCAATAGTACAAATTACTTACTCGATTACCTTGACACTATGAATGAATGAACAAAAATTATATATTGCACAAAATAAAAGTATTCTCTACACAGGCGAACTTAATACCAGATAGCAATCTCTTCCAAATAACCTTTGTGTAATGCGCACAAACAGTTATTGTACGTGGAAAAGTTTATTCACATAAATATCAATAAAGAAAATTATTATTGATCGAGCGAAGAGAGATCTCCAAATCAACTTGGGCAAATCGGCGTTGTATGTATGCATGTTTGTTTGTCAGAGGATAACTTTCGTAGCGTTTATCCGATCATCATGAAATTTGTTATATAGTGATAGCACAATTTTGGTGTGACTCAATGAGCTAAAAATATTGGGGGCAAATACAGGTCTTTACATTTCGACCCCGTTTTAATTTTTAGTAAAGTTTTTGTGTTATTAGCCATAATAAAAACGAAACTTTGACAAAATTCACAAGGTACACCAGTGATCTCACAGTACTGTAATTTCGTTATAGCTTAAGTATCACAAATATAGGCAAAAATTAACATAAACTCCCGGTACCTGTAATTTGAATGAAACTGTAGGTCAAGTTAGTTGGTTAATTATTTCGTGGCACTATTTTATTAGTCACAGATTAAGGCCGGCTTGCACAACAATCCCTTAACGTATTTAGTGACTAAACATATTTACATTTTACGTATTTGTATGATTTGATAACTCTTTGAATAATATTTAGCCACTAAATACGTTTAGGCATCGTTGAGCGATTCGCCCAAAGAATATTTTTTTTGTGTTTACGGGAGACTCGCGAGATCTGAGTTCGGGTATTATAAATTCGAAAGTACCTCGGTCTCCCTGTCCGTTTGTTACTTTTTTACGACTAAACGGCAGGACCGATATTGATGAAATTTGATATACTAACAGATTATGACCGGGATTGAGACGTAGGTTACTTTTTATCTAACTGTGCAGAAGGAGGGTAATGTTTTTACTGATATACCACGCGTGCGAAGTTGCGGGTGGTTCAGCTAGTTTTAGATATTTTTTTCGACAACGCGATCGTATTTTTAATACAATGCTGCTTTTTTACAGCTGTTAAATTAAGTTCACCGCTTTTTAGAAATTTCTAGTAATGGAAGCACCATTGCAAAAAGTGATGTTGAGTGTACTTGCGCAAAACGGTTCTTTAACAGACGTAATAGAGTTGCATCATTATAGACTTGTAGAGCCATTTGTCAAGTCTTGCGAGAACCTGTCTAGATACTTGTGGCTCAGATTATCTGCTTGCTTCTGTTTGAAATTGCACGTTTTTATGGAGCATTATTATTAATATGGGATTTATCGGTGTTATAACCGACAATATTGCGACAGATAGTGCGAGGCGAGACGCAGTGCGGAGCGGATCGCACTCACCCTGATGCAGGTTCATGAATCGAACCGAAACATTATCGATCATAACACCGATCAAACGGTGTTTCCGAATATCATCCCCGAAGCGGATGAGAAGGGATTTTAATGTTTATATGGAAGGGTCATATTGGTAGGGCCGGATATATTTTATTTTACCTAATTAGGGCAAACAAATCAAACCGGCGATGATATGCGCGCTATAACGGGCAGAGATTGGAGGAGAAAAGCTGAAGATTGGGCTCAATGGTGACCTCCATCCAATAATGGACTGCTATAGGTTGATAATGATGAATTAAGCTGCGTCAATCCAAAGCGGATAAAGTTGCAGGCTTTCAGCTAGTAACACTATTAGTGACTAAAGTTCATATTGCAGGAATAGCATTGTGAAAATTGTTTAGACAATCGAGTGCAGTGTCGCATTGTCATCGACTGTGAATCTTCTATTGTACTTGAAGACAAACAAGTACATCATTCATTTACGATGAATTGTAAACTGAGTACTCGTACCTAACAAAATGAGTTGATAATCAGATCTCGCCTGACCAGGCGAGTTTTAAGCGGGCGAGTTAACGATTGACTCCACCAAATTGGAGCGGTGAAGAGATGAGTGAAATTAACCAATAGCAACGCCACGTAGATGACGTGAAACAATTTAAACGTGATTCTAAGGGCTAAATTTACAAATCACCTCTCCTGTTTGCTTTGGTGATAACCAGATCTTAATCTATCACTAGCGGCATAACGAGAAAATAAATAAATCAATAGTGAATTTATGATGGATTATTCACACTGCGCTATCTAGTACCAAACTAATTAATGCTTGTATTATGGCAGCCAGATTACTATTAGAATATTTAAAATCGTTTTTTTGCAAATAAAACATATCTACTTGTAAAAGAGAAACATACAGATCCGGGACAATATCTGTAATTTTACTTAGTAAACTTTCGTGATTTATTTCAATCATTAATATAAATCGCTCTCACCCTGATGAAGGTTCACAAATTGAACCGAAATATTGTTGCTCGTAAGAACGATAAAACGTTACGTGATAAATCACGTATTTATACTAATGATAATTATCTGTAAAACATGCAACCATTCGTTAAGCATTCACGCGTCAGGTTGCAAGCTCATTGCCGCATAGTAAAATACTAACCTAATGGCACATGCCTTCGAATTTTTGGTTCTAGGACATGCCAGTTTCCTCAAGGTGTTTTTCCTTCACTTTTTGGGCACTTGTAAAATGCGCACATCGTTTTTCGTGTAGAAAAGTCCATTGGTGCATGCTGGGATTCAAACCCACTTCGGATCGGAAGTCGGCATATATCCCATAAGGCCAAAGCGGTTCTCTTTATAAAATATTGTCGGTTACATTTAAGTGATGGTAGCAGAATACCTGAATGTTTTTTTTCCATTAAACTGGCTAGACGCCGCACCGGACAGCCGACATAACTCTTCACACAAATGAAACCGCAAGGAAGTATCGTGCCTGTCATTTCCCTGTCGATCAACGCTCTTTGAATTCCTAAACACATAATTGCTTATTTGTAAATGTATAAATTTTCGTATGATGCCTAAATGTTAAAATATTCTCAGGAATTTCAAAAACACGTGAATGTCATATCACTTTCATACGAATATTTTTACATACCCGTCTTTTTTTATACAATCTAAATACGTCACCACGACATTTTGCAAGTACTGTGAACTTTTTTCCTCCAGACATAACTGTCTAAAAATACAGATCAGGTTGTTAAAGAGCTCTTACAAGTCTCACAAACTCCCAACTCCTTGTTTCCGTAACGGATCAACTTTACTTAAAGATGTGAGGGTAGTTTAACATAAATAACACGGAAAGTTTACGTTTAGGAAGTTTTGGTGTCACAGCCCGACTCATTGACTTGAGACCACACTTAAAATAAAAATACAGATATAAAATACGAGTATAACTAATAGATGCGCCATTGACTTGTTTCATCACTTAATTTAAAAAGGGCTCGGGAAACATTTTTCGTGTTTTTGAAAGATCTATTTAACGATAACCTATGGGGTGCGTGAATAAAAAAAGCGTGTGCACGTAGGAAGTTATACTTCTTTGGCGTGAGTAACTAGTCATTTGCAAACCACTTACTTATTCTCAGACTAATTCAGGCCGGAAAAACGAACTACATGGTGTGTTACAGTGTTACATCGGCGTGCGCAATTTCCGTCAAATGCTGAAAATACACTCTGATCTGTTTCTCCTAAAGCGCAAAAAATAAATTCTTGACTTCAAAAAAAACTTCAAAAACTTGAAAAAAATAAAACTAATAGGTTACTATTATTTTATCTAAAACCCAGTAACTTATTTTACGCTTAGATTTGACTTATTTTACATTCCATAAAAGCATAAGCTGCTTTACTTACTTCGGTAAAAAAATTACACACATAGTCAATAAATTATGCCTAGGTGCATAATTTATTGATCATATAGATGTGTAGATTTTGGGTTTCTTGAATAAACTAGAGGTTCGCCCGAACTGAGATCTCGAGAGATTAAAAAAAAAATCTTTAACTATTAAAATAGTGCCACGAAATGAATAACCACATTACTTGACCTACAGTTTCATTCAAATTACAAGAAACGGGAGTTCATGTAAATTGGTTTCACTCTTTTGGGGTGGAAATTGCAGTTATTCTAGATTTCAGACTTTTCCCTATATTTGTAGTCACTAAAGCTACACGAATACCAAATTTCAGCACTGTGGGATCATTGGTGTACCCTGTGAATTTCGTCAAAGTTCAGTTTTGATTATGGCTAATAACTTAAAAACTACAAGGTTTAAACTAAAAATTAAAACGGTGTCAAAATGTAACAAAAAATAACTTTAATTAGACGTGCAATTTGACCGGATAGTCCCATTTTGGTTTTTTTAGCCCTCATGAACCCCAACATCTCAACAACCCCCCCACATTTTTAGCTCATTTAGTCACACCAAAACTATGCCATCACTCCCTACTTATATACCAAATTTCACGATGATCTTTGAAAATTATCCTCGGACAAACAAACATACACACTAACATACATACATACAACGCCGATTTGCCCAAGTTGATTTAGAGATCTCGCTTCGCTCGATTAATAAGTTGTGTGGAGGTCGTCACACATTAATATGATTTTTGTGTAAAAATAATTACCATTTACGTAAAAATAATTTAATTGCCTAGAACCAAATATTGCGAAGGTTTTTGTTATTCATCGACGTATTAAAATGTAATGCATTAATATTGTAATAAGGTCGGAAATAAAATCACGCAATACAATGCATTTCTAGTTTTGTAAATGAGTTTAACATAGGTTATGGGTCCATTAATTGGTTTCGTATTTGTTTATCTATGCATAAGTATAGATACCTACATTGGATCCACATCTCGTTTTATTATTTGTTTGATTACAAAAACATTATGCTTAAATTTGTTTGAATAAAACATGAGCAAGACGAGAAAAATTGTTACTCATCTAAATGAGTAAAAATAAAATGGCGTGAGTCAAAAAAATTACACGGTAATATTATGTACATTAAAATACACGAAAGAGTTGCTTTAGTTATCTAGTAAGTACTAAATGATGCATTGACTGATCTTGTATGTAAGTAAATGAATCATTTAAAAGTCAAGGAAAACTGTAAATAGGTATTTTCACATAGAAACAATGATGATATTCTCGTAAATAATCTTCATTTGCTTTCCGACCCTATGATAAGGTTATTTGATCAGGATAATAAATATATAAATAATAATAATAAATATTGCTGCACATTTGACACAGTGCTATCTAGCCCCAAACTAAGCTGAACTTGTACTATGGGAACCAGATAACTGATAAAATACTTATATACTGTTTTTTTTGTAAATACATACTTATAATATATAGGAAAACACCCAGACACGGAACAAATATCTGTAGATCATGCAAACATTTGTGCCGCGGCGGGAATGGAACCCGCTACCTTCTGCGTCTCAGCCGGCTATACGCCCACTGTGCCACGGAGGCAGGATCCGATTAAAGAAGTAGATTACAGACAAGCCCCATCAGGTATGAGCTGCAGAATGCTGTTGGCTCTAAGTACTGCCATTTTGACAAGTTCTTCAAGGTCGCAAGAAAACATCGCGGAAACCTGTTATTACAGAAGCCATTTTCATTAACAGACATGTAAACAAAACAAGGTCAATGTTAAACCATCGTAAACGATTACCCAGCCATTTTGCGAAGTCCTTCTCCTACAGCTGCTGTACTTCAAACAATGGAATTCACCACACGGTCGTGTCACCACTGCCATAAATTATTTTTCGAGTTCGTATTTTGAATTTCAGAAACCGCGAAAAGAGACGCTCGCGCGCATGCGTCTAGCGTACCACTGAATTACTGTCAAGGAAGGTGCGGTTCTAGTGTGAGAATAGATTCGATGAAGGTTTATCGATTGTTGTATTCTTACATTTTTGTTAAGTTATGGAAGGGTTGATTATGATGTAATATGACCCTGCGCTTATAACGGCTGGTGTTATTCAATTACCACAATTGTAGTTATTTAACTAAATTAAATATAGATTAAAAATACACAATTTTAGGTTTAAGATAATCGAGTTTTTGGATACAAAGTAATGAGTTATTATTAAGATACCTTGGCGCTATCTAGCCCCAAACTAAGCAGAGCTTGTACTATGGGAACCAGATAACTGATAGAATACTTATTTTTTTTTTTTGTAAATACATACTTATAAGATTAGAGGATATATAGAGAAACAACCAGACTCGGAACAAATATCTGTAGAACATGCAAACATTTGCTCCTCGGCGGGATTCAAACCCGCTACCTCCTGCGTCTCAGCCGGCTATTCGCCCACTGCACCACGGAGGTCGTCAACTATTTCATGAGAATAATAAACTTTATGGTATAAAATAATGACATGGTTTTGTTTTGTGCTAATCATCATGAGAGCCATGAGACGTTCACTGGTGAACAAAGCCTCAAAGCTATTTAAATAATACATTGTATTTATTTTAAGAAACCATAGTCATACAAATAAAACTAATGTTCTCAGCTACATCTTAACCAGAATTGTTAATCGATAAATTATCTTGCTAACATCAACTCCATCGATAAAGTCCCATCCCTAACTGCGCCGGAGCACGCCACGGTACACCGACTACGGCACTACTCAGTTATGGAAATTAACGTCAGTGGTAAAAATAAAAACACGGTTTAATTACCCATGGATATGGTCAGTGGGCACTGACCATTGAAAGGGTCTTAGAAGATGTTTTTTAACTTTCTGTCTGCTTCCGCGCTCATCGCTATTATTGTTGGAAAATAACAGATAACAACAAATTTTAAGACTGAAAATCATCGTCATTAACAGCATTAGAACGGCCAATGCCTTCAACATAGATGTCCCGAGCGGCCAATCTTGTGACTGCACAACACCTTTATAATTACTTCCTTTTATTTAGCAGTGGGGATAAGAACGAATGAATGTTTTTTTTATAGTTATGTGCTTGACCACTGATTGACACCTGATGTTAAATGATGGTGGGGTCGAAGATAGAGCAAGACCTAGAAATAATCTGTTCACTCTCGGCTTTAAGAATCTAAGATTATAGTGGTACTCTGTATCGTACCTACACCTAATTACTGTCGCAGGAATATAATCAAATCACGGAAGGTGTTACAATTACAACAATAATTGATGAACTCTGCAAGAGGAGCCGAGGTCGATAATACCGAAGATGGGAAAATGAGATCCATTTCACAGCGGGCCCCAACTGGAGACGAGTTGCCCGAGACAGATCCCAATGGAAAATGCTGTAGGATTTTGCCATGAGGCACACTGAACTGATAGATTTATTGTAATTTGCAACATATACAAAACAAAGAAATAAATTCAGTCAGGATACATAGGCTGTAATAATAAAAATTATAAATAATTATGAGCTTTGTGGCGTAGTGGGCGAATAGCCGACTGAGACACAGGAGATAGCGGGTTCGATTCCTGCAGCGGGACATACCCGATGTTTGCATGGTTTACAGATATTTGTTCTGGGTTTGAGTCAGTTTCTATGTATTTACATAAGAATTTATTTACAAAAAAATATACATAAGTATTCTATCGCATTCTATGTATTCTATCTGGTTCCCATAGTAGCAGCTTTGCTTAGTTTGGGGCTAGAGGCTATGTGAAATGTCCAGAATTATTTATTATTGAAGTTATACTTCTTTTGGCACATATGGAAAAAAATATGAGAGGAAAATTTCCGATACGTGCGCACATCGACAGCCAAAAAGCGAGATGTTGAAGTTAGCTGATACCTATCTCATGCGCGCGCACACCGACAGCCAAAAAGCGGCATGATGAAGTTAGGTACAAACAAAGAATTGTGGCATACGGGATGAAATCTTTAGCCATAAATAAATAATAAATAAATATTGCTGGACATTTCACACAACGCTATCTAGCCCTAAACTAAGCAGAGCTTGTACTATGAAAACCAGATAGATAACCGATAGAATACTTATATAGTTCTTTTTTGTAAATACATACTTATACGAGTAATATATAGAAAAACACACAGACACGGAACAAATATATGTAGATCATGCAAACATTTGTTCCGCGGCGGGAATCGAACCCGCTACCTCCTGCGTCTCAGCCGGCTATACGCCCACTGCGAGAAGAGGCAGACTATTTTTACAGCTATTTTTGTTTTGTTACGCCAAATAACTTCTTACGTGCGTACATAACTACACACACACGCTTTTATTAATATTTTTACCTTATCGAATCCAGTGATTTGATCAATTCTCAAAAATGTTACACGACCATGAAAAACTTTATTTTTTTACTATGATATAAAAACAACTTTAGATAGATAGATAACTCTTTATTGAATTACCACACAAACAGAAATAATATAAAAATAAATATAAGACTTGAATAAATAAGGCAATACAATGGGCGGCCTTATCGCTGAAAGCGATCTCTTCCAGGCAACCTTTGGATGGAGCGAAATTTATATATGGAGTGCGGTGTACTTTGTAGGATATATTTACACAAATATTCTTAGGTATACTAAAAAATATGATAGGGTTCCAATCCTAATACCTAAAATACTTATAAAATAGACTAATATATAGACTAATATAAATAAATAAATAAATAAATATCGCTGGACATTTCACACAGCGCTATCTAGCCCCAAACTAAGCAGAGCTTGTACTATGGGAACCATATAACTGATAGGATACTTATATACTTTTTTTTTTGTAAATACATACTTATAATATATAGAAAAACACCCAGACACGGAACAAATATCTGTAGATCATGCAAACATTTGTTCCGCGACGGGAATCGAACCCGCTACCTCCTGCGTCTCAGCCGGCTATACGCCCACTGTGCCACGGAGGCAGTCAAATACATAACTTTAAAACGTATATAAAAAATAAAGGCAATAAAGTACAAATTACTTTTGTAACAAAATTGAAGACATGCGTACGAGTAATATAAAGAGGTTATTTTAATTAAAGCGATTGTAAAAGAAGATTGGCGATACTAGACAGAAGCAATATAAATAACCGTTCGTAATGTATGATGATTATGCACAATGTGGATTGGAAGATAACTATGTGTATAGAAATGTATAGCAAACGTATTATATTTTTAAAAGTAGGAAAAATATATACTGTACGTTTGCTTTCAAACGAAACGTCTGCATTATCGTAAAACGAAACGTAATACAACTTCATAAGAATCTAGAGTCTGGCTAATGAAAGTAGAGACTGAAAAAGCGCGGAATATTTAAAATTATATACAAAAATATCGGCATGGCCGTCTCAAAATACCTGAAACACCTAGGATAACATAATAAGATACTTAATAATAATTATTTGTATCAAATTGGGCTATTCCAGGTATTACATACATTCTACGTTTAGGCTGTCATGCTGATATTTTTAAAATTTGGCGCGGTTTTTCAGTCTTTACTTTCATTAGCCAGACTCTATTGATTATAATCATGATCTACAAATATTTGTTCTGGGTTTGATTGTTTTTCTATATATTATAAGAATGTATTAAAAAAAAGTATATAAGTATTTTATCAGTTAACTGATTCCCATAGTACAAGCTGTGCTTAGTTTGGGGCTAGATAGCGCTGTGTGAAATGTCCAGCAATATTTATTTATTTACTGAGACTTACGAAAACTTAAAGAAAGACTTAGAAATTATAATAAAATATTTTGTCAAGTGTGAGTAATTAATTAATTAGTCTGGGTCCCACGTTCATAGACGTTTGCCAATCTAGTTTTGTTGAACGGCTCTGCATAAAATCCATTGCAATAAACTGAGTTAATTTTATTACAATATTGAAGTTAAAATTTTACAAAATTTTTATAATAAACTCAGTTTTATTTGTTCCCAATTCATAAATTACTCATTATAAATTAACGGACGCGTCGCTTATACAAGTATGAAATTGCAATGAATACGTAAGTCCGAAGATAATTACTTTTTAATAAGTACGTAGTTGCATTAACGATCTAAGCTGTTAAAAGTTGCTTCATTAGAAAGCACAGTGCAATATGCATAATGTTTATGCAAGCTATTATGTTACATTTACACGAAAGTTCCGCCCTCCAACTACCAACTCCTTCCAACGTTTGCTGCAACTCTTCCTAGCGTAAAATGAGAATGATTAAAATCTTATTGAAGTGAAACTTCTAATGCGACTTCCAATAAGGTTACTTTAAACGTTTAACGCTACCATGGAGGGGTATGAAAGCACTGTTGAGTTAAACGTTCAACGCTACTGGGGAGGGGGTATAGAAAGAGACAGAGCGAGAGTGAATGCGTGGCACTCGAACGCATGCGCGTAGTATACCTGTTACAGGCCAGCGCGAGCGTTAGCAACGAGTAGCGTCCAATATTCCAACGCAAGAGGGAGAGAGAAAGAAAGTGAGTCGGTAGATCCCAAGCACATGCGCGTGGTATTTGAAGGATTCAATTCTACCACGTGTGAATTGCACACATGCTTCTTTTTTTCATCGCTGTTTATCTGTCACTTCGTAGTTCTCAAATGGTTGAACCATTTCAACATAGTTATATTTTTTTTACGGTTGTATGCCCGTGACATCGTCTGAAATTTTCTGAATCTCAAAAACAGCGCGACCTATTGGAACCAATTGGGAATTTAAAACATCTCGAGACCCACTCAAACACACACAAAAAAAATCATCAAAATCGGTCTAGTCGTTTTCGAGTTTTAGCGAGACTAACGAACAACAATTGATTTTTAAAATATAGACTATTGTAATTACACTTTTTAGCATAGCAATTTATTGTGAAAATTGGTGCAGTGTTTCCAAAAATTATGAAACGAAATAAAATTAAAAGTATCTCTCTATGTACTCGTATAAGCTATCACGGTCCAGAGCTAGTCCATCGTTGACTATTTTCGTTCGTCCTAGACGTCTCTAACGTTTTTGACTTGGTATTATGATGGCATATCGAAAGTTGGACAAGTTGCTCGAACGTTGGACGATCGTGTAGAACCAGCATTTAAGTGTGTTTTACTATGCGGAAATGCATGTTAGTGGCAGTATGTGGTAAATTGAGTTACGTGATGGAGGTGCATTTATTGCAAGCTTTTATTTCACTTGCTTTACTTACAAACATGTTTTTGTTTGTTGTTGATTAAAGTTTAATAGAGTTCCTTTTAAAAGGGCTCGTCCGGAGCAGTACTACCATCATACTTATTTTTGCCGTCAAGCAGCATTGCTGTCTTTTGGTTTGAAGGATGTGGTTGCCCGGAAAAATTATGTGACTCATGTGCCTCACTCATGTTGATGAACGCAGGGCAGTGCATTGTAAGGCACGTTTCTAAGATGCGTGATCTAAAAGGTAATTTTTTATTATATGCGATGGTTACTACTTAACATCAGGTGGGCCATATGCTTGTTCCATCTCCTGGTGGTATAAAAATAAGTGGTATAATTAAAATGTTTTTAGAATATTTTCCTATAGCACTACTGATTGAGCTAAGCAACTGTCACGTGGGATAAACGAGCAATTACGCATAATGCAATACTCGTATGAAATACCTGAAGTGACCACATACGACCCCCTGATCACTTCAGATTATCAGATAATCCTCGCTTGGTGAGGTCATTCACTATCTAGATCCGTGGTTATAAAACCGGTCAACATTGTCTTAAAGATAATCGTGACACTAGATTAACTGAAGGAGGTTTAATCTGTTTAAACTATGAGCGAGTTTTAACTTGGCTTTATGACTAAAAGCATTGAAGCATTAATAGACGACCCAGTTTGGCTGGATTCAACCACCCGATGTGACGTCACGTACAGCCATATTGCATTGTTTGCAGGCTAATCGGGAACTGTCAGGCCAAATATAATTAAAAGATAGGACAGAGATACCAAGGTACATGTCTGTACCTTGTGTAGGCGGAAACTGAAGGGACTCGTCGACCTCGCCGGCGAGGTCAGTATACAATATGTGAACGAATGAAAACACTTTATTGTACACCATATAAACAAAAAATTTCAAACAACTTATAAAACACACATCAAATAGTACAATATACGGTTTTATAGCTTAGAAGCGATCTCATCCAGACAACCTTTGGATGGAGAGGATTTATGAAGTGAAGAGTCCGTCCATGCCGAAGCGTTTGTTTATAAGCGCGCGCGCGACCGCTAGTCCCCACCTGCAATATGTGAGCGGTGAGAAAGAGGGCTGGGAGGGGAGGAGGGATAGTAACCAGTCTCTGTCTCCTCTCCTCACGCCTTTATGCGTCTTGTCACTGCCGTTTAAGGCGGTGTATAGCGGTTCTACGCGCACTTGTAGTTTGTAGCAGTGCTCGCCAAGGAGTTGCTTCGTTTTACGAGCTCATACTCTCGGTATGCCGTTCATTGTAATTTCAAGCTTCGACATTCCGTATTCCAGTCGAAATCCCCGTATAAATAAGGTATAGTCAAAAGTGTGAATCACAAATTAAACACAATGTTAGAATGTTACACGGTGTTGATCATCTGTGTCAATATTTAAGGCAAGTAGTACAATCTGCGACGAATTGTAAATTACATAAAGCTGTTACATGTACCAAGACTGAAGAGCTGTTATTGAAAATGGGTCACGATGTTCAATAACGATAAAATAAACATGGATGCACTAAATTAAAAATGCTGCTATTCGTCATCTTGTGACCACAAAAAAGTTAAACATCTGTTTAAGGCGTGTTTAAAAATATCCTTACCATTTTTGTATTGGAGTTTCTTAAACACACGCTTATCTTTTTTTGTGGTAACAAGTTAAGTCTTTATTGGATAGACGACCAAACATGGCAATTTTTTTTATTTAGTGCATCCGTATCTAGTTTAACGTTTATGAACACCGTGACCCATTTTCATCAACAGCTCTTCAGTAATAGACTCTTACTGCCAAAGAGTTTAACAAGTGTTTATAAAATTCCGTACCAAAATTTAAAAAAACTAAAATGATGCATGAAGGCCCAGTTACAGTTGAATAAATTATTTAAATTTCTAAAAGATATACAAACAATCTTCTATTTTTTTGTATGTTAATTAGTTCTCATTTTTTATTTATCTAAGCATTTTAGGCCATTTCAATTTTGATGTTACACTATTTTGTTTATCTAAGCTAGTCTACACATAACGGCTCTAGAATTGTCATGCTGTGTGCACATGCTTTGGGATACAATAAAAGTCTAAAAGTTGTTAATTATAGTATCTGTTTGATTGTATTATATTTTGTGTGCCTTATAAAATAAAGTATATTTGACCAATAAACCTATCTGGTTCCCTACTACTGAGCTTTACTCGATGTTCATTCCCCACAGTTCTGCAAACATTCATTTTGCAAGCTATTCTACGCAAGCACTCCCAGTTGTTCTATGACTCTAACCTGAAGCATTCGAAGCGGTGATTTGATAAAGTCTGCAAAACAGTTAAACGTCGTACAGCAGTGGAAAGTCGTCACTTATTTTTTATTGGCTCTTCCTTGTACAATAAAGTTAACAAGGAAATTAACATTTACCCGCTACCTCACAACATATGTAACATTAAATGTTTAGAGTGGCTTAAATCTTTAAATTACGAAGATACTGAGGACCTCCTAAAGATTCCCCAATAGTGCCTATACACAAACACACACTCAATTACTCACATATATACACACATATCCTCGCACAGAAGCACACACTTCACATACAACCACACACGCAGATCCTTCTGGTCTGTTGGAATATAACTTTAATTTTTAGTTTAGTTTTTGTTTATGTACCATTTACCTGATTGAAACTCATTGTTGTGAAGAACTCTTATTGTCTTTAAAACAATGCACCTAAGTACATATAAGTTCAACATTATACTGAAGAAATTCTTGTTAATAAATGTTTCTACTCCATAGACGAATACTACAAAGACAAGTCTCTTATTATCGAACGCAAATATTTTATTACTAATTTAGTTTTTATTTTGACATTGTAATAATTTATTAACTTTATATTTTGACTACAATTATCATACCATTTATTATTAAGAACTAACTTGACATGTTAATTATTATCCTTATTTTCCGTTGACATGGTATTTATTATTAGTATTATTTTTCGTGGACATGTTATATCATATTGTATTTTTATTTTTTTTACAGGTTATTAATTATTATTTTGTAATATGTATGTACTTACCCAAACTCTTGTTCTTTCACATTAATTATTTATAAAATATTTTCTAATTGTAGAATGACAAAAATTTCGACACAATAGTTTATTGTTTGAGAATAAATGAATAATAATATGTGCGTTGGTGTTTGTAAAACAATTTTCATACTTATACAGGCATCAACGTTTCAAACTGTACACATAATTTTATATTTGTTGTTCCTTAATAAATGCTGTTTATTATTATTTTTAAATTAAATTCTGTATTATTTTTAGTTAATAATAAATGTTGCAAATAAACATGTTGAATCTAGAATCTATTGTTTAACGAATTATTAACGCACGCATCTTCATCATCATGAGCGTCTTCATATCAACTTCCGGCTTGCCTTCACTGGGGGGTCAGGGGTAAGAATGCACCGTGACGAAGTCATTGCTACGCAAGGACATGTGCTATGTGATAATTCGATACCCAACTGCGTAGAGTGAAAAGAAAACATTAGTTTTTGAATATTTTTTGTAAAAAGGTAATATCCATACTATTATTTTAATTTGTACTAAAAACAGGATATTTACTATGATTTATGAGTTTTTGAGTATCCCGATTTTTCGAAGCAGTTGCATGCGCCATGATCACGGGTAAACTGAAGTCTTTGCGAGCGAATGGTTGTTGGCGGGTATATCGATCTACCCTCTTTCTCTGACTCGTGTAGATTTATTCTGGATCAGTTTACTCGTGATCATGGTGCATGCAACCGGGATACTCAAAAACTCACAAATTATGATAAATATCCCGTTTAAAGATAGTTTCAATAGTTGTAATATTATAAATTCGAAAGTAACTCTGTCCTTGTGCCTTTTTTTTTTAGCTTGCCCATTTTTTTATTGATGATAGCCAAGCGTTTGACCACTACCTCACCTGGTAGTAAGTGATAGTGTGATCGAAGATGAATCACGCTTGCCTAGAAATAACCTATTCACTCTGGACTTGAATACTCCTAGATTATACTGGATTATTTTCGATTTTTGGATAATTCCAAGATTATTTCGATAAAATTTGGTATACACATAGATAAAACCGAGATTAGGACATAATGCTACTTTTAATCCGACTACGCAGAAGGAGGGTCTTTTGAATGACAAATCACGAGTGCGAAGTCGCGGGCGGCAGCTAATTTAATATAATTTATTAATATTGATGGTAAATATACCGTTTCTAGCGAAATTTTTAATAACATTGTGATAGTTCAAAAGTTATATTAGTTTTAAAATTCAGGCAGTAGTTCATGTTCTTTTAAAATAAATAATTCTGTAAACAAAAATGTTTGTGCTGTATTTTAGAAAAACCTATTTCCCAAAATAAATTTTTGTATGCACCAAGAACATTCTATTTATTTTAAAACTCCAAAGTGTAAATTAACTTAGATTGCTGAACAAAACCAGTTGTTTCAGGAAGTTTTAGCTAGTTTCACGATAAACACGGTAGTAAAACTTATGGTTTAAAAATAAAAAAGTTTTAATAAAATTTTACCAACTTCTGTTATCCAGGTTTTTTGCTCCGATACAAAGAATTATTACTAACATGACTTTGAATCGACTTGCATTAGTAAGTTTTTTGTTAACTTTATTCCTTTTAGCATAAATTTAAGACTTATTGTAATTTTTGTGTATTTTAGGAAATGAACACTTGTATGACGACCTCCGTGGTGCAGTGGGTGATTAGCCGGCTGAGACGCAGGAGGTAGCAGGTTCGATTCCCGCCGCGGAACAAATGTTTGCATGATCTGCACATATTTGTTCCGGGTCTGGTTGTTTCTCTATATATTATAAGTATGTATTTACAAAAAATGTATTTATGTATTCTATCAGTTATCTGGTTCCCATAGTACAAGCTCTACTTAATTTGGGGCTAGATAGCGCAGTGTGAAATGTCCAGAAATATTTATATTTTATATTTATTTATTTGTATTTAAAGGTAACCATAGCGATATCAAAAAAGTCCAATTAAAAAACCCAAGATAGTTTTTTTTATCTGCTGAAAGGAACACACTATTACTCTTTATTGAATTAAATATAATAATAATGTACCTATACCTGTTACATGTAACTTTTTAATAAAAAAATATACCGACTTCGCCAAACCACTAAACTGATTTCGATGAAATTTCTATGAGACCAATATGAACGTATATCCTTTCATCTAATCGTTGTTAAATGACGGAGTTCTGAGGTAAAATGAAACAATTATTCGTCCTTATAAAATTTGAGGGTTGCCCTCGATTTTTTTGAGATCCCATCATCAGATACTGACATGGGGCCAATGGGACCTGGAAAGTATACCTTTTTAAACTAATAAATAATTTCTCGAATCGGTCCAGGCGTCTTTGAGTAATCGGGGAAAATACTTAATAAAAGATATTCCGAGGAATTGAGAACTTCCTTTTTTTGAAGTAGGTTAAAAACATGCTCACACTTATTTACCATAGTTTAATTTATAACTTGTGCCCTACATACCTAATAATACCCAGCTAATAAAAGTTGTACCCAATTATGTTGGGAAAAATCATGAATGAGCACATTATATACAGAGTGTTTGATAATATACTGACGATATTGAAGTGACGGTTTCTCAAAAGATAAAGAAGACTTCTCGAAAAAAACGACTATTTATATTATCAAATTTTAAAGAAAATCGACTTAACGATATAAAATTTACTGCCTACTCTTGCAATCGACATCCAAAAATAAAGGAACATCAAGAGATATCTCGAGACGTCACCTGTGGTTAGATGGCAAGCATTATGCAATAGCAGAACATAAGTTTAATAAAGTGTTTGTTTTTACATGCCAAAATAAATTTCACATTTCTATGGTAAACCTTTCACAAATTTATTTATTATGCTCATCAAAATAACCCTTTTAATTTTTGTGCGTATATCTGTAATTCTGTATGTATGAGCTTTTCACTCGGTATCTCATTTAAAAAGTTTTAATCAATGGCTATCTGCCAGACACTACCTAGAATTCTAGTCTTCAACATCTCATTTAATTAATTCGAATGGAAAAACTTATCTAGATCCCACTGAAGCCGGATAAGAAAAACATACTTCTAAGAAATATAGTCCAAGAATTTCTAAGAAGTCATATAAAATCTATAAAACTTGTAGTGCCAAGATAATTAAAAAGAAACAAAGATTTTGGCTTTTTATTTTATGGAAAGGTAAATAAACTGTCTACCATCCTCTTTCCCCCCCTTCTTCTCATGCCAGTCACGTAACATAGTTCTTCTGAAAGGAATTGCTTCCAATAATATCGTAAACCAATTGAATAGAAACCTTTTTAGTTGGTAACACGCCACATTTTGGCATGGATGCCACCGCAGTGACTCTGCCAGAAAATCTGAAATCGTGCTTGTTCACTTTGTATGGAACTGTGGCCTACTGTCTACTAAAGCGTTGCTGCGCGGATGATATAATGTACAGCTTGTATGTACAGTAGCTCTAATCATTGAAAGTTTGACACTTTTTCAAAGAGAAAGTTGTCGTTATTAGTTACCAACGTTTAAAGGAACCGGCCTTAAGTCAACCCAAATATACATATAGTTTTTTTTGTGATTAGCAGACCCATATTTAATGTTCTTAACTTCTGAGAGTTTAATTGTTATGTTGATGATACTAGTTTATTTTTTATTGTTATATAATAAGGACTTATTTTTCTCTAAATGATGTTACAACTTAGCTAATTATAGTACTATAAAATTTTTTAGTATGCGCAAACTTTTTTTTTAGAAGCCTTGTTTTCTTGTTAGCATATTTGATTAAAATTTGCAAGATTAGAGATTTTAATCATAATAGTCCATAACATTATATGTATAGAAAAAAAAATACATAAAAACCGGTATAGATCGACAAATGCAATAATTACTCCGATCGCATCAATGAGATTAAATCGCATTGTGCAAAATGTTTCCATAAAGTTTGTCTATGACCAATGTCAGAGAAACAAATGGTGAAATAAACAATAAAAAAAAAATATTCATAATCAATAATATATAAAGTTATTTCTTTAATTTATTCACAATAAATTATATTAATATTGTTAATTTTAGTACTTCATATGTTATTATTGCCTATTATTAATATCACCAGGCCCGATGACACGAAAAGAGTGCCAAAGGACCCGGTGAGCTGCTCACCGGGCCCGTTGGCATGATTTTTCAAATCTAGGCCAGGGCCGGGCCACCGGGCCAGATGGGAATAATCCACTTATTCGCATCGTGTAAACAGATTTTTTTCGCGATTTATTCTTAATGTAAAATAGTCTATCTACTACTTAGAACCTAAAGTATATTCTTTCTAAAAACTGCTTAAGAATATTGCATAATGAAAATTTATCTACCACTTGTGTGCATTATTATAATCAGCTTTATTTTTCATGCAGCATAGCGTCCTTGGCGAAAATTTAACCACACTCATATTTTATGAAAAATATTTAGCTTGAAGATTTTATATCAAACTAAATAAATACAAACATATTTATTTTGTTTCCAATTTTACATTCTATGAATACAACACTTATACCAACTTATCATAAACTGACTCTAGTAATAGTCAGTAAACCCATACGCAACACACACACACACACGCGTTCAAATTAAATGTATGTATTGCTTGAAATATGTGTCATGCTATAAAGAGTAAATAAATAAATAATAATTATTGATCGAGCGAAGCGAGTTCTCCAAATCAACTTGGGCAAGTCGGGGTTGTATGTATGCATGTATGTTTGTTTGCCCGAGGATAAGTTTCGAAGCGTTGCTCAGACCATCGTAAAATTTGATACATAGGTAGGTAGTGATGGCACAGTTTTGATGTGACTAAAAAAGCTAAAAATGTGTGTGGGGGAGGGGGGGGGGGGGGGTTTAAGCAGTGTGGGGTTACTGGTGTACCCTGTGAATTTTGTCAAAGTTTAGTTTTTATTATGGCTAATAACTCAAAAACTATAAAGACTTTACTAAAAATAAAAACAGGGTGGAAATGTACTATTGAAGGCCTTTAATTTGACGTCTCTTTTGATGTAATAGTCTCATTTTCATTTTTTTTACGATGATCAGATCAACGCTTCGAAAGTTATCCTCGGACAAACACACATACATACATATATACATACATACAGCGCCGATTTGCCCAAGTTGATTTAGAGATCTCGCTTCGCTCTATCAATAAAAACACAATAATAAAACACAGAATAAAAGGGTAGTAAAATTTAAGTAGCCTAAGCATTGACCTGAGTGTATAAGATGCTCCAGTGGACCTCTTACTTTTGTCTAAGGAGACTGTCATGTAGTAACGGCGGGCTTACATCAATTTTCGTATTACCAATGGATTAAATCCAAGGGTTATCCCCGAGGTAACTCCCCGATTGGATTCGATCGCTTGTCGTGAATCAATGTTATAACATTTGTATTCTAACGGCAAACCCACTTTCTCTGGACGATGGAGTGAATTTAAAAAATCTTCAATGTTGTTTTGGCACCTTGGCTAACTGGAAGTAACTGATCAACTTAGGTGTAATATCTGTTGACTTTTCATAAATATTTTATTCAACTAGGTAATTATTTACGCGGCAGCTAATTTAACAAAATTTGGAACCCGCGGACGTACACAACCAAAAATACCGGCTGGAGTGCGTGGTTTTCTATATTGGTCTATATTATCTCGTACTATTGGTATTCATGCAAAAGGTGCATATTTGGGTGAATAGCTGCTTACTATTTTTGTGTGACCTACAACAGCTAATGCGCTGTATGTAACGCAGTTGGAAGAAAAAGTTGGTATATTTGTTAAGTGGAAAATAAGGCTAAAATATATTAAAGAAAAAATATTTAGACTACCTATTAAAAATATTAATAGAATACTCTATTTTTTTCAACAGAATATAAAAAAAAGACGAGCGTTCACAACATTTTGAACACTGGCATTATTATTACATCGGTGTGTTGTTCAGCTACATATGATGGCGACTGCAAGTTACCTATTATTTATTCTGTGGCAATGTTATGCCGCTCACGTGCTTGCTCGGGGCAGTTTGGTTTTTGATGTTATCCATAGGGATATTTTGTTTCCCAATACTTGGTGTCGAAAATGTCATTCTACGGTACCTTTTATTAGTAATTGTTTTTTACGATATTAATAAAATAAACCGGGCAAGTGTGTGTCTAACTCGCACACATAGGGTTCCATAAAAAAAATCGATTTTCAGATTTGTGCTGTGAGTTCAACGGGAATGCACCTTATAGGTTTTGATTTATTTGCGAGTATCAAAATATGCGTCATAAATGACCGAATTTTTGATACGATGGCTAAAAGCTATCAATTAGCTATGGTCCGTATGTAGCTATCAGTCAATACCATTCTATTGGCTCTTATAATGATGCAGCTGCAGATGCAGTTGCAGCTGTATACTCGTACTGGCTTTGTCAGATGAAAAGTAATTATTATTATTATTAGCCCACTGTGTCCCACTGCTGGGCAAAGGCCTCCCCCAACTCTTTCAAGACACTTCTTTCAGGCGCTAAGATGGTCCAGTCCGCTCGGAAATTAGTGAGCTCGTCCCTCCATCTCTTCTTTGGTCTGTCACGATGTCTGCGGGCTGTGTCGGGGTTCCACTCGGTGGTGAGCTTAGCCCACTGATCACCAGACATACGGCATAAATGACCAGCCCAGTCCCACTTGAGTTTGGCGGCTTTCGTAGCTACATCTACGCTTTGTGTTCGAGAGCGCAGCTCGGTGTTGCGTAAGCGGTTAATACGCTTGAATCCAAGAATGCTGCGCTCCATAGCACGTTGGCAAACCTTGAGTTTATACTTCTGTATGTTAGTCGAAGACCAGGTCTGCGCACCAAAAGTAATTAAAGTAAAAGTAATTAATACATAGTAAATAAAATAAAATAAATAAAATTATAAATACAATAAATTAATTAAAGCAGCTGTAAAGAGGCCTTGTCATTAGTTGCCATTAACTAATTTAAACTCAAATAGTTACGTCAAGTTGTTTCAATGTTTTGATTATGTTTGAATACGTACAGTATTATTAAAATGTATAAGTATTTTATTTTTTTGAATTTTAGGGGCTTACCACAAAAATAATAACACTCATTGAACACTAATTTAAAAAAATCCGTAGTAATAGTTGGTAAAGAATCTTTTAAACTACTTTTCAACGGGCGTTTAACTTTTTTGTGGTATGGCCCTTATACGATTTTCGGAAATAGAGCTACGTTGTACTAGGCCCCAAACACGCTATCTATCTAAATCATAATTAGTGCAACACTATCCTTATCACGCGATAACATCTCACGTTTAGACGTATTGTCCCTAATCTCATTGTGCAAACTTCGGGATTGTTCCAAGGAGAATTAATAGAAGTTTCGTATAAAGCGCAGAGCCGTATTGAAGCTAAGACTGTATCACTTCTATTCAGCGCTCAAAGTAAAATGAGCTTTATTCCAATAGTCGTAGACTATTTGGCACTTCGTCTCACTATAGATATCATAAAGGACGCTCAAGGTCGTCTTTTTACCTAATGATGATTATGAAACACAATCACAAAATAAATAGGTACAGAAGTCAAGTTCATACTGATTTACATTATAATTACGTACGCTCGAGCGTAGCGCTGGTACCTACAATATTCTACAATCAAATTCACAACAATTTTGATAAGTTTTCACTACACTGCACTACACACACAAATGGGATATTTACCATGATTTGTAAGTTTACCCGTAATGTAACGTATGCTGTCACACAAAACATGATTTACGTCTAAAGCGCGGCAATCGCAGCTGGCGTTCGAGTGACTTGATCCGAGATCAATCAATCGATCGTACGCGCGCGTCCATGATATGTGTGCTTGCGCCTTATGGCTCGTTGTACTAAGCTTACCTTCTGTACTATTATGTGGCACTGTAACGACTGCGTCCTTCAGCTAGTTAGTGCTGTTACTTGCCACCAAGCACCACCACATTTTCAATCGATAGATTTATCATGAACTTAAATTGTGGAAATAACAGGTCAAATTTGGCAGGTGTCTAAATACTACCAACGAACAGCAAAATGATACAACATTACAATATCGTCCTGTTGAAATATTGATCTAGGACTAACTAGTGTTTCTAAATGTAATTGTTCAATATAAACTGGAACTTGGTGCATATTAATTATACTTATTGTTTTTTTTTTATTTGACTTATTTGGTATCAGCGGTTTATTTATCTATATCTTGTGTCGTTCCTACAAAGACGTTTGTACAATGTTATCACGGCATGCAACGTGCAGGTGTCAAATCAGATCTTACTAGTATTATACTTCCCTAAGTATAGTTTAAATGATTAAGTGAATATGAATAAATGATAATGAATAAACCGTTGCAGAAAATTAAACTATCCCGCTGTGAAATTAGTTTCAACATTACTCACCTCTCTTGAGAGTTTTTGAAGTGAAACTTCCGTTTGTTCGTGAACTATCATTTATTCAATGGAAGAGCCCTATTGTAGCCTGATTTATCGGTTAAGAACAATGATAAATCAAATAGAAATTGCCCCAGCGAGTGTTTTTACCGATGGTGTGAGCATATTGGGTGTCTTGGTGGTAAAAAGATGTTTTGATAAAATTTGTCATCCTACAGCTTTATCTCTACCGAGGTAATATAAGAATGGGATATTATGATGAGGAAAATGATAGATGACCTAATAAAGGTTTTTGGGAACCGTTGAGTGCAGGCCGTACAAGATCGGTCGCTCTGGAAATCTATGGGGGGAGGCCTATGTGCAGCAGTGGACATCCTATGGCTGATATAATTGATCGAGCGAAGCGAGATCTCTAAATCAACTTGGGCAAATCGGCGTTGTATGTATGTATGTTTGTTTGTCCGAGGATAACTTTCAAAGCGTTGATCCAATCATCGTGAAATTTGATAAATAGGTAGGTAGTGATGGTACCATTTTGGTGTGACTAAATAAGCTAAAATTGTTGGGGGGTTGTTGAGATATTGGGGTTCAAGAGGGATAAAAAAAAAAAAATGTGACTATTAGGTCAAGTGAGATGTCAAATGAAAGGTCATTATTAGTAAATTTAAATTCCGTTTTTATTTTTAGTAAAGTCTTTATAGCTTTTGTGTTTATCCATAATAATAACGTAACTTTGATAAAATTCACAGGGTACACCAGTGACCCCACAGTGCTGTTGTTTGGTATGCTTGTAGCTTAAGTAACAGAAATATAGGCAAAAGTCTGAAATTCAGAATAACTGCAATTTGCACTCCAAAAAATAATAACCACATTACATGAACTCCCGTTACCTGTAATTTGAATGAAACGGTAGGTCAAGTTAGGTGTTTTTTTTTATTTCGTGGCACCATTTTGATAGTCAAAGATTACAAATAATATATTTTTGTTTTAATCGGAGACTCGCGAGATCTCAGTTCGGGGCGAACCACCAGTTATGATGATTAGTCTAAGAAAGTTCATTATGAATTTTCTATTTGTCTAAAAAACGAAAAATGACTGACAAATATTTGTACATTTTTTATTGGTATAGGCCCAAAACCAACGGTTAACTCTTTCCAGAAAGAGATTTCTTCCAATTGTCTCCAAAGAAGATGCTCTAGCTAGCGAGGAAATAAACACACCTATGAGGCATGCATTTTACACCACTTTTTCTTGAGAAACGAATGGATTGATCTTGATTCCATTGCTACAAAAATGTGAAAGTATTTTCTCCAAACCCTCATACTCACATAAATTGAAAGTCCCTCATCCAATCCACCTTGATCTGTCATTGCGTACCTTTCAGCACAAAGGGTAGGGTTGGCAAAAAGTACACAATGCACTCAATACTCGAAAGCCTCAATAAATCACGGGCTGCGGTCATCCCTGTACATTGATTGATGTACTCTCCACGTCCAATCTGCTAATAGGCGGCTTTTACACCACACGATTGAGAGTTATAATAATAAAATATTAATAATAAAGAGTAGGTGAAACTCATATAAAATACAATCTATTTTGAACCCCGACGCAAAAAAGGGGTATTACAAGTTTTGACGCCTATGTCTGTCTATCTGTCTGTGTGATTTATCGTAGTTCACAAACGGATGGACCGATTCAGATACGATTTTTTTAAATAGAAAGCTGGTTTAACTGGGTGGTTTTTAGCAATGTATGTTATAGATTAGATTAATTGGTCCGAAGACTTTTAGCAGTTTTCATTTTTGGTGAAGGGATTTCAGCAGTAAAAATGTTTATTTTTTTACTATTAATAGATTTTCAAGTGTTGGGGATTTTATAATTTTGTATGTATTAACATCTAACTCTATTGATTTAGATACAATTTTTTTTGAAAGTGATATACAAATCAAGAACTAAAATAGATTTGTAAACAATGGTAAGATTTATTGAGGAAATGTGCAGGAAAAAAAAACAAATAAATTTCAAGGTTCATGTTCATGTTTTATCAGTTCAGATCAAATTCCCTAGCGTGTCCATAGAAATCGAATTGGGCTCATGACTTTACACATTTATTTCCCATTCCGCGTTAGTAGATACATATTGAAGAGGAGGTGTACACTACAATACACCACATCTACGTCAAAATTATGCAAGAATTGGTCATTTCATAAACCGTGACCAAGAGAAATCCATTCATGATCGTTCAAATAGCCTTGTTTCCGACTTTTTGCATAATTATTCGTTTAGTCAAATATTTAGTGCACATTCTAGTTCAATTGGTGTTTTATGAAGCTACACAATTATGTAAGGTGAGGTGAAGTAATATCTTGTCAGTGCCAACCGGAAGGCACGTGATCATTAGAATGGTACACAAAAAATAATGCCCTGAATTAAACTTTAGTGTCTAAACAACTATGGTCTTTACTAAAAATTATAACATTCCTGTAGGTTATTTATTTTTCATTGTTAATTGCCGTCTTCAAGACTACAGTGAGGGGCGTCACCGATTTGCATTTAGTCGCAGTGTCATAAAAAAATCCTTTATGGTAATACGATATAACCACTACTTAGAACCATCATGGTGGTTGTTGTTATGCACTTGGAAAAGAACCCGAGGAAACAAAATAACATAGAAAAGACATAGCAATAATGGCCAGCGCCTGTACAATACGTATGTTACAACTCTTATAAGTCTCTCAGACATTTTTCAGGAGAACCTTTTAGCAGATCGCGGACTAAGCAATCAGTCAAGCTGCTGAGTGCACGCTAGTCTTAATGATTTAATCGGGTCATGTAACGAAGCCTTTAACGGCCGACTGACCTCGATCAAATAAAGACAGGAATTTCTTCCACTTGCATTAACCTCTATAATAGAGTCGAAACTTTGAGGGTTACCGATTTATCTGATAATGTGAGGCTATTGAAGCTGCTTTGAAGTTCACTTTGAAACCAAACACTGATTGGATTTAATGGTTTTGGAGTTTGAATATTTCTGTTTGACTGGGAGATTGTGGTAGCTTAATCAAATGGGCTCCAGGGCAACTTGCCTACTTACAAAAGTTTGCTTGTATTTTGGTTAGTATAATCGTAATCAATATTTTATCTAGAAACTAATTTCTAGGCTTGTGGATATTAAGTTTCTCAAAAAATTATTAGCCTTATAATAACTCAATGGAGCAAACTTTGGATAATATATTAAAAGGTCCCATTTATTCTATTAGTTTAAGAAATTGTTTTCTATTGTTGGACGAAAGGCCTCATATTTTCCGAAAATTGCGATGGTCGTACGTGTAATTTCTATTATATCGATAGAAGGCTAATTATACAAAATAACGGGATATAAGAATGTTCAGAGAGACTTCAGAGAGAAGACCCTATTAGTGTGGTCAGACGCCATAGGACCAGAGAGTGTGGCGTAATAGAGAGGACCCAGCAGTGGGTGGAATAGGTAGATATGGCCCCATACACGTCCCTTTGTGGGAAGAATTTCTTAAAATTTTTAAGAAGGCTCGTGCAAGCTTGTGTGGGAAGAATTTGATATAAATTCTAGGCTAGTGGAAGGCTTGCACAAACCTGTGTGGGAAGAATTTGTAAAAGTTTCTAGGCTAGCACAAGACTTGTGCAAATAATTTTATGCCGTTTTTGAACTGCAGCAGATAGACACAAGTTCAAAACACTGTGCGTCTGTGTATGCCAATTACAGTGTGCATAGGTGACACCAATTAGTACAAGATTTAGCCTCAACTATGCGGTGATAGATACATGTTTACGTACATATGTTGTGCTAGATATTACACGCATGTTTTCAGGTACAAGCGAGGCCGAAACTATGACATTTTCTAATAGTATTTTTATATTTAAAGTGTTATCCGACACTAACTGGAAATCCAACGATATATAATGTATCTTAAAAAACAGATCGATTTAAAAATCGTATTATTTTCAATAAAGAGTCAATCGCTAAGTACCTTTAAGGATCCTTTTGAAAAATACTGTAAAAGATCAACTTCTTTCTAGTATCTATTAAGTATTTTTTACGACGTTGCACCTTAGCAACATAATTAATTTTAATTAATGAGGTGTTTTGACTCATCACAGTTCCAAAAGCGATATTAAGTGGGTGCATGAAGTGTACAAACCTTATAATGGCAGCTCCAAGCTGCAATATTGTCGCACGTGGAAATGTTATCTCAAAAACAATAATAACAAATAAATAATAATAAATATTACTGGATATTTCACACAGCGCTATCTAGCCCCAAACTAAGCAGAACTTGTACTATGGGAACCAGATAACTGATAGAATACTTATATACTTTTTTTTTGTAAATGCATACTCATAATATATAAAAAACATCCAGACCCGAAACAAATATATGTAGATCATGCAAACATTTGTTCCGCAGCGGGAATCGAATCCACTACCTCCGGCGTCTCAGCCGGCTGTTCGCCCACTGCGCCACGGAGGTCGTCGAATACAAGCTATATTACATTTTGAAATAATCATAATAAATATTACAATAATTTTTATAATAAACAAACGGATTTTGAAGGGATATCTGGTGGTCATGGTGCATTTAACTTTACCAAAATATCGATACACTCAAAAACGTAAATATCAAGATTTGAATGAAAATAATAATGAAGGTTCTTCTATAAAATCCAGTTCTAAATTATTTGACCATTTGACCGGATACTTAATACCCGGGTTGTACATCATCCTTATCGATACATATATGCATGCATGTATATTATAATTAACTGAAGCCAGAGATGGACTAGCGACGCGTGATGTCACTTTGACGTCATCAACTGTACCGTGTACATTCGGTTCAGTAGAGTTTAGTTTAGTGTTTCAACAGCAATTTAAATTTGCTTAGTGTCCTCTTCAGATAGTCATAAGAAAATACTTTTAGGTTCAGCGCCAGATTGCAGTATCCAATCTGACATATTATAGTTAATTGTTACTTAGCACGCAGCCAAGTATACTCGGCTGAGGAAACTGGCGAAGATCTACTAACGTTGAGGTTTTTTTAGTTCATGAGTCTGGGCTCATTCACTAATCAATCAACCTTGACACAATATTAAAAAACCACCCCAATCTTCTTTATACGCATATACATGCTCAAAACAGTGAAGGAAATGATAAGGACTGTAAGGTATTTTCATCTAGTTGGGGGCTGTCCTACGCTGCGTTTTCCATTGCGTGATCTCCACTCGAGAACCTTTCTGCCCCAACGACCGTCAGTTCTTCGAGCAATGTACCCTCCCTACTGCCACTTCAGCTTGCTAATCCTTTATTTTAGCTTATATTATAGTTATAGCTAACTTCATTACAATCTTAAACTTGTTAATTGAAAATTCCGTATGAACATACGCAAACATCCAAACAGTAAGTAGACAGGAGCATTTATGAGGTACGAACAGCACAATATTACGTCAAACGCTGTAAAGTTGGTACATCCTAGTACCTATTGAAATGTGTCCTAATTTTCGATTCGTTAATATAAAAATGTTAAAATCTCTGCTGTTTACCAATCTATTTTTATGTTCTTCTCTACCGAAAACAACATTTTTAGTACTACTCTAATAATGTTAATAATAACAATGTTGCTATGAAGTCGACAACATCACAACACTTCTAATGTGAATGTTATCGTTCGATAAGCATGTTCTCTTTTATGCTCTGATTTCCTATAAAACAGTGTCCGTCATCTTAGACTGTAATAGCGGTGAGCTCTGCTGTTAAATCTTACGTCTTAGCAAAAAAAATATTTCTATAGTTTCGTCGTGTTCCATGAAACTATACAACATGTAATGAAATTAGTAAAATTTTACTCTTATACTTTTCAACTGTTTTCAAGATTTCTACGGCAAACGGTATTGAACCGCCTCCATCCAGTGAACTTTAGCTATACAGCGGACAGGTAGCTAGACTTAACATAAGCCCTAGACCAGGATAAATGGAAGAAGGGAATGGAGGCCTTTGCTCAGCAATTTTTTGCAGGGATTCGGACTCTAGATTAAATTAGATTAGGTAGCTAGACTGCGGCAGCCAAAATTGAAATGCATTAAAAGGCTGTCTAGCGCACAGGCTCCAAAGACTTGATAAAACTATGTTAGGTTTGCTGCTACAGCCTGACTACCGCAGCTCAGCTGTCCAGTAAGTAATAGATACGACATCCTCGGCGCAGTGGGCGAATAGCCGGCTGAGACGCAGGAGGTAGCGGGTTCGATTCTCGCCGCGGAACAATTGTTTGCATGATCTACAGATATTTGTTTCGGGTCTGGAGGTTTTCTATATTATATATTAGGTATAAGTATGTATTTACTTTACAAAACAAAATGTACATAAGTATTCTATCAGTTATCTGGTTCCCATAGTACAAGCTCTGCTTAGTTTGGGGCTAGATAGCGCTGTGTGAAATGTCCAGCAATATTTATTTTATTTTTATTATATGTCTTATAATGATCAATAATGTGTCCATCAGAAAAATAACAGACAAGTAATACGATGCTGACGCATTTCTTATCTCCGTTATCCTGCAGCCAAATCAGCGTAATTCAGCAAAGGTTCACGTATATCGACGTGTATATCTGTATACATACATATATCGGTATCATTCGCCACATGAAAGACAGAGACAGACACTCGACCATTTGCCATTCACATTCATGACTATTCGCGAGTCCAATAATATAGCTGCAGTTATAATACTGAGCGTCATATAACGATCGCCGCTTTTTCTAACATGTTTTAAATCAAGACTCGACGTGTGAACTCGTTGAGCTCAACTTAAGCTAGGATCTTTGAAGTTCACATTAAGTTCCATAATGGAATTTTGAAGATTAAAACCGTTTATGTCGCAAAGTTTGCGTTCGGGGATGGAATATCAACTTTGTAATGATGTAATGAGTTTTTTGAACTCGTACTAAGGAATCATGGAATTCATGATCTCATAGTTCAGCAAGTGAATAACCACGTAGTCTTAGGAGCTCCATACACCTAATGTGTTTTGGGGCAAGGCAGCGCAGTTTTTTATGCATCTATCTATATTTCTGTGGCCACATCATCGGGATTGGGCGAAGGTTCGCATTGTATGTGTCTGTATATCTGTATAATTCGTCACATGAAAGACACAACATAATCATAAGCCTAATTACGATCGATATGTCAGAGAACAGATTGAAAATCATTATTATAAATACGGCATTTATCACATACCGTTTTATCGGTGTTAGGACCGAAAATGTTTCGGTTCAATTTGTGAACCTTCATCAGGCTGATCAGCTCCGAGCCGGTTTTCACTTCGCACTGACTGACTGCTAAACACTGATAAAACAGAATGTGATAAATCCCGTATTTATAATAGGTACTGATCACGAAAGTTTTAAAATCTCGCGACACGGCGTAATACATACCAAAGGATGATTGTGGTTGGACTTGGTGTGATTTGGACAACTACAATCTCAAAATTTATATTTTTTTTTCTAAATCACCAGTTGCTTATTTCCAGGAGGTTGCGGGTTCGATTTCCACTGCGGAACAAATGTTTGCATGATCTAAAGATATTTTAGTTCCGGGTCTATTTATTTTCCTTTATATTATACTAGCTTCCGTCCGCGGCTTCGCACAAGTGTTTTGTCAATAAAAACAAGTGTCAATCCAGGTCTCTATGTACATACATACTAAATTTCAAAATCCATTCAGTAGTTTTTGCGCGAAAGAGTAACAAACATACTTAACGTACATCCATACATACGTAACATACATCCATACGAACTTTCGCGTTTATAATATTAGTGGGATGTATGTATTTACAAAAAAAATGTATATAGTATTCTATTAGATAACTGGTTCTCCTAGCTAGTACAAGCTCTGCTTAGTTTAGTGCTAGATAGCGCTGTGTGAAATGTCTAGAAATATTTATTTAAATAGCTAATGGTTCGCCCCTAACTGAGATCTCGCGAGTCTCCAATAAAAACAAACAAATAATAATCGTAATCTTCGACTATCAAAATAGTGCCACGAAATTAGCAACCACATCACTTGAACTACAGTTTCATTCAAATTACAGGTAGCGGGAGTTTATCTAAATTGGTTAACTTTTTTTGGGTAGAAATTGCAGTTAATCTGAATATCAGACTTTTGCCTATATTTGTGTCACTAAAGCTACACGCATACCAAATTTCAGCACTGTGAGGTTACTGGTGTGCCCTGTGAATTTAAGGGGTAAGCAAATTGTTTGTTATTAGGAACTTTGTGGAAGCTAAAGGTGGGTACGAAACTCTCTAATGGCTCTCAAAACAATAGTTCACCCCTGCAATTATTGATTTTGAATATTTACCCCTATTAGAGGGGTCTTAATTAGGATGGATGTTAAGGGGAAGGTAGATGGCTTTCAATTATCGAATTTATTCATCAAGAATTTACCTATTGTGTTTATTTAGGTTGGTTTCAAGGACTTTTTAATTTTTATTCTGAAGTTTTTATATAAACAAATAAATATTGCTGGACATTTCACACAGCGCTATCTAGCCCCAAACTAAGCAGAGCTTGTACTATGGGAACCAGATAACTGATAACTGATAGAACACTTATATACATTTTTTTTTGTAAATACATACTTATAATGTATAGAGAAACAACCAGACCCGGAACAAATATCTGTAGATCATGCAAACATTTGTTCCGCTGTGGGAATCGAACCCGCTACCTCCTGCGTCTCAGCCGGCTATTCGCTCACTGCACCACGGAGGTCGTCAGAGGTTTAGATTGTGTTACTACAATCTTGGTCATAGGAATACTGGAGTACTCACACATACTCACACTGTGTAAAAATGGTATAAAATGCAATGATTATAACTAGTACTTCGCCCCGAACTGAGATCTCGCGAGTCTCCGATTAAAACAAAAAAATGTTACTCGTATTTGTAACCTTGCCTATCAAAATAATGCCACGAAATAAATAACAAACTTGAACTACAGTTTCATTCAAATTACAGGTAACGGGAGTTCATGTAATTTGGTTATCATTTTTGGGGTACAAATTGGATTTCTGGATTTCAGACGTTTGCCTGTATTTGTGTAACTTAAGCTACACGCACACCAAATTACAGCTCTGTGGGGTCACTGGTGTAACCTGTGAATTTTGTCAAAGTTCAGTATTTATTATGTCTAATAACACAAAAACTATAAAAACTTTACTAAAAATAAAAACCGAGTCTAAATGTACTAATAAACACCTTTCTTTGATATCACATGACCTAATAGTCTCATATTTTTTTTTCTACTCCTCTTGAACTCTGATATCTCAATAACCCCCCCCCCCCCCACATTTTTAGTTCATTTAGTCACACCAAAATTGCGCTATCACTACCTGTGTATCAAATTTTACGATGATCGGATCAACGCTTCGAAAGTTATCCTCAGACAAACAAACAAACATACATACATACATACAACGCCGATTTGCCCATGTTGATTTAACCGGCTGAGATTCCGGAGAGATTTCGCTTTGCTCGATCAAGTAGCGGCTAGTGGCCCCTTAATTTCGATAGTCTTTTATCAAAACAAGTGGGGGGGAAAGTTTGGGGATCCTTTCGAAAACCCATACGTCTACTTTTTGATTGATGTTGAATAGACCAGAAAATTATAATAACGAGTAAATAATAAACTTTAATTTGAATGGAATATGTGGAAAATTATTTTGGAAGTTTTAATTGGGTTGGTACTTTTAGAACCTGTACATATGTATCTATTAGGGCCGGTTTCAGTGAGAACGACTATGATATTGTTTTATAAGAAATCTTAAATCATTTAAATTACATCTGGCTTAATGATCGTGTCTTTTTTGCAAAGCTTACTATCTAAAATACTGCCCCAAGAGCTTATTTTGTAAAAAGTAGAATAAAATTGCTAGATTTTAACCAAAATCAACACAATACAGATATTTGTTCCGGGTCTGGTTGTTTCTCTATATATTATAAAAAGTATTTACAAAAAAAAGTATATCAGTATTCTATCAGATAACTGGTTCCCATAGTACAAGCTCCGCTTAGTTTGGGACTAGATGGCCCTGTGTGAATAGTCCAGAATTATTTATTTATTGATGGAGCGAAACGAGATCCAAATCAACTTGGAAAATCGGCATTGTATGTATGTATGTTTGTTTGTTCGAGGATAACTTTCGAAGCGTTTATCTGATTATCATGAAATTTGGTACATAGGTAGGTAGTGATAGCACAATTTTGGTGTGATGCAATGAGCTATAAATGTCGAGGGGTTGTTGAGATATTGGGGTTCAAGGGGGGAAAAAATCAAAATGGGACTATCTGGTCAAATGGCACGTCTAATAAAAGGTGTTTATAAGTACATTTTGACCACGTTTTTATTTTTAGTTTAAACTTTGTGGTTTTTAAGTTATTAGACATAATATAAACTGAACTTTGACAAAACTCACAGGGTATCTATACCAGTGATCCCACAGTGCTGAAACTTGATATGCGTGTAGCTTTAGTGACACAAATATAGGCAAAAGTCTGAAATCCAGAATAACTGTATTTTCTACCACAAAAAAGTAAACCAATTAATATGAACTCCTGTTACCTATAATTTGACTGAATCTGTAGGTCAAGTAAATTGCCTGTAAAATTAGTGTAATGACGTTTTCAACGTAGCTTAAAACCACCCAAGAGATCGAAAAGAATGGCGTAATAAAATGTGTAATAAAATTTATCTTTCTTCAATTATTCTGTAAAGGTTCTGGAAAGGGAAGTCAATGTTTCGCAATAGACGTCCAACTGCTGATATAATGATGACGATGATTAAAAAAGAAGCCGATAAACTTCAGTCGATGCAGATGGACTTAAATTACATTAATGAAGTGGTATAAATAAGTATTGATGTTCAACAGATATTTCGTATTACTTTGAATATATGAGTACATTATTGCGATAATTCGTGTGTTTCTATTGTTTTACTTAGAAAACTTTCGTGATTGATTTAAATCATTATTATAATTATGGGATTTATTACGTACCGTCTTATCGGTGTTTCGACCGACAATGTTTCGGTTCAATTCGTGAATCTTCATCAGAGTGAGTGCGATCCGCTCCGAATACCGTTATTCGGTACGTTATCCGCATTTATAATAATGATTTCTATTGTTTTTAATTAGATTAGTATATATATTCAGGACACCTGTACACACCTCCTCCTACTTTGATAAGTCTTTTACAGTGCAGGCTGTCTGGTTATGGAACGCGCTGCCGGTGGCTATCAGATGTGCCAAGTCACTTGCCATTTTCAAACGTATGCTCAGAGAACACTATCTGAGTATTTGTCGCTAAATATATATGTATTTATTATTAATTATTTGTTTCTTAAATAAGTCTAAGTATGTATCTATAAATTATTATGAGTAGTTATTATTTAGATTCATGTAGTTTTCATTTATGTAAGTTTTATATTTTTTATTTTTATATAATTACTATTAGTATGTATGTACGTGTAGTATGTTAGGTACACCCCAGGTAATGTCTACACAGTCCATTCCATCCAAAGGTTGTCTGGTAGAGATCGCTAATTAGCGATAAGACCGCCAATTGTATCCATAGATTTACGTAGTTGTTTTTTTTATATGTATTTGTTTCGTGGTGTACAATAAAGTATTATCTATCTATCTATCTATCTATATTATTGTGATCAACGACAATCAACGTTACAGAAAAGTTCAACGCCATTTTCATTTCGAACAGTTTCAATCTCTGTTTTATTTTAGAAACATTAATTACCCCTATCACGATGGGGTGGAAACCGCGAATTCCAATAATTCCTAGTCAGTGTTTGTTAGGAAGCTTGTTAAGAGAGCGCACGACCGGGTAGGGGGTGTAAATTTCACCAGCTACCTGCCGCGGTGGAGCTAGTAAACGTTGTAACGCCGGATGTAGATAGATAACTCTTTATTGAATTACCACACAAACAGAAATAATACAAAAATAAGTTTAAGGCTAGAATAAATAACGCAATACAATGTGCGGCCTTATCGCTGACATCAATCTCTTCCAGGCAACCTTTGGATGGAGCGAAATTTACAATATGGAGTGCGGTTTACTTTGTAGGATACATTTACACAAATATTCTTAGGTATACTGAAAAATATGATAAAGTTCCAATCCTAATACTTAAAATACTTATAAAATATACTAATATAGGTATATAGGTATATTCAAATAGCTAACTATACTAACAGATAAAGTTAAAGCTGTTTAAATAGTTATAATGTAATTCTTAGCGTAACGACATTATGCAACTGAATAATATGTAACTTATAGCGACATCTATTGCAACGTCTAAGAACTACTTTGTCATCCAGCTGACATAAAAAAGCGTCAATTAGAATTTGCCAGCGGCTTCACATGCGTGGATTGTGAGTAAAAAAGTAGCCTATGTATGTATCTTTATATTGCAATTTATTTATTTTTCTACAAAATTTTCTTTGATGTTGGTTCAGCCGCTAAGACGTGAATAGCAAAGAAACTAACAAACATCCAAACTTTTGTATTTATAATAATATGTGTGGTCTGTGACTGGAACGATAACTGCACTAAAATCCTTTCTATGCGCAAACAATGTAATTTGAGAATCTGAGCAATACTACCGTCTTTGTACTAACCGTTAAAGAACAGTTTTTCCTCTACAACTTCTGCATCATGTCTGCACCTAGTTTTGACAAGTCATGTACCAAATAAAAAAATTAAAAAAATATCTCCTTAATAAATAAATGAATAAATATTGCTGGACATTTCACACAGGGTTATCTAGCCCCAAACTAAGCAGAGCTTGTACTATGGGAACCAGATAACTGATAGAACACCTACTAATAAACTTTTTTTTTGTAAATACATACTTATAATGTATAGAAAAACACCCAGACAAGGAACAAATATCTGTAGATCATGCAAACATTTGATTTGTTCCGTGGCGGGAATCGAACCCGCTACCTAAGAATAGAATAGAATAAATATATATTATTTAATTGACACACACAAAGAAACACAGAACGGATCACAGACAAATTAGTAGACAGACAGGAAAAATACAAAAACAAATACCTCCTGCGTCTCAGCCGGCTATACGCCCACTGCGCCACGGAAGTCGTCATTACTGATTTAAACGGGTATTTATCGCGTATGCACTTGTTTTATTTGTTTTCCCGACGCTTCGACTCTGTTGCAACATGCGTGGAGTACTTGGAGCTACCGTTGAGAAGTGATGGCAGCTGCAGCAATTACCCTCACTTGGTCTTCAGAGTTAGCAATGTACTCGTACATATTACGTACGACACACCAAAAAAAACATCCACTCCACAAAAAGGTACATAGGCGATAAATACCCGTTTAAATCAGTAATTATGTACAGTGATCGCGAAAGTTTAAAAAATACTAAAACTCTCTCCGTCAAACTCGTAGCCCCACGACCAAAAGCGCTGCCTAATAAATTAACTTGCGCTATTGTGTGGGCTCACTTAGTGGCAGACTTATTTACCTGACTGTACTACAACAGAATTCAGGCCTGATTCATCTCGGCAACTGTCCAAAACTCCAGATAGGGCCTGGAATGGCTGGTAATACCAATTTAGACTTATTTACTACCAACTTAACAATAGCACAGAAGGAAATCAGTGATATTAGTGTAGATATTTTAAGATATTAGTATAATAATGTACATAGTACATAGTAATAAGTGCATTATAATATTATTGTATTGTGTACCCCAGGACTTATGTTTTAAACTAATTTTTTTTGTAATAAACCTTTATTGTAAAAACAAACATAAAACAATAAAGATCTATATCACTGTGACTGTGAACATCCGCAATTAAATCTAGCAATATTGATATCTCAATAGAAAAGTGGACTAAAATTAAAAATAAAATTACGAAAATTTACACAGTAAATTTGTTTCGCTATATAATGGCATCAAAGAGATAAAGGTATCTTCAATTAGTTAATTAAACTAGTGGTTCGCCCCGAACTGAGATCTCGCGAGTCTACCAAAATACAAAAAAAAATATTCATAGAGCGACTCGCGCAACGATGCCTAAACGTATTTAGTAGCTAAATATGATCTCATATATATGATAAATCATACAAATACTTAAAATTTAAACATGTTTAGTCGCTAAATATGTTTAGGGATCGTGGAGTAAGCCGGCCTTAATCTTTGACCATCAAAATAGTGCCACGAAATAAATAACCAACTTACTTGACCTACAGTTTCTTTCAAATTACAGGTAACGGGAGTTTAAGTAATGTGGTTAATCTTTTTTGGGGTACAAATTGCAGTAATTCCAGATTTGAAACTTTTGCCTATATTTGTGTCACTTAAGCTACACGGTACGTATACGAAATTACAACACTGTGGGGTCACTGGTGTATCCTGTGAATTTTGACAAAGTTCAGTTTTTATCATGGCTAATAACTCAAAAACTATAAAGACTTTACTAAAAATAAAAACGGAACCTAAATGTACTAATCAACTAGTCAATTTTTTTTTACCCGTCTTGAACCCCAATATCTCAACAGCCCCCCAACATTTTTTGCTCATTTAATCACACCGAAATTGAGCCATCACTACCTATGTATCAAATTTCACGATTATTGGATTAACGCTTCGAAAGTTATCCTCGGTCAAACAAATAATATACATACATACATACATTTTTAAAGATTTAGATTTAGAGATCTCGCTTCACTAGATCAACTATCTACCAAATTAAATATACCGCATTTAAATAGTTCATTAATTTGAGGGCTACGATGACACCGAGTGGCTGATAGTCCAGTAAAAAGCCTCGATCCTTAATTTTATTCATATTATTTTATTTCGTACAACATGGGGATGGAATAAACAAAGCATCGCCTGTAATAAAGTATTGCTACTTAGGTCACGCACCCTAGAAACGGGACCTACGCCTCTAAGTCTATCAACTTGAGCCATTCAGGTGTTTAGCCTCATATGCCTGTAATTTCACTGGGACTTCAAACCGGAACAGCAATACCGCTTGGGGATAAAAATAGGTACACTGTACTTCCCCGGGCGAGCCCTTTCACAATGAGTTCTACTACAAGAAACTGATAACATCCCTCTAGTGCCAGGGGTTAGACAATAAGCTGTTTACAGACTATACCCTAACATAAGTTTTCACAGAACGGGGCTGTAATTCGTCTCGGCATAAGTCCAAACCAGATAGGCTCGGTCTTGAGATAGGTTCGGGTTTCAGTTGGCAATGGTTGAGCTAGACATTTCTCTTGAATGGTTTTGCTAAGAGATTTATTTTATTGCTTGCGGAAAGTTGTTTGATTCTTTGAGGGATTTTTTTTACTGTACTAAACAGTAAAACTTTACCACAGGGTGTTTGGTAATATACAAACGATATTCAAGTGACGGTTTCTCAAAACATAATAAAAGACTTTTCGAAAAAAAACTACTAGTTATAATATCAAATTTTAAAGAAAATCGACTAAGTTTAGGTGATTAATTCAATATAAAACTTACTGCCTATTCTTGCAATCGACATCCAAAAATAAAGGCCGTAATCTACAAAAGCACAGATTAGCAGAGATGAGTATACCATGTCGATATTTCGACATTTCTCCACTCAGCATTAGTAAAAACGGTCCAGCGGCGATGAGTTATTGTCTACAGCGCATTTGCAGCGAAGTTGTAAGCAAAGAGCGCGTAGAGAGAGTACATAAGTAGCAAATCTACGGTTTTGTGGACTACGGCCTTTATTTTCGGATGTCGATTGCAAGAGTAGGCAGTAAGTTTTATATCGAATTAATGACCTAAACTTAGTCTATTTTCTTTAACATTCGATAATATAACTAGTAGTTTTTTTCGAGAAGTATTTTTCTACGAGTATGTTTTGAGAAACCGTCACTTGAATATCGTCAGTACCAAACATCCCATACAGTGCTCCGAAATATGGTATACCGAAAAGGATGATTGTACCCATGAAAATAATGCGGCGTTCTTTTCATTCCAGAGCCCGTAGCCAAATTACATTCGCCACGAATCTATTCGATTTCTACATACATTTGTTGTCGCTGAATCACGTGGTATTTCTATAGCATGTGTCAAATCCCATACATTTTCGGACGTATCGACTAGCGTCACCGCTTATCGACTGTAACTTGGCTAAGCCCTCAGTCCTTGCAAAAGTTGTTTGGGAGAGATCGCTTTGATCATTAAAGCATCACAGTACCACCGCCCATAAGTCTTTGTTTTTAGGTAGAACCTCGAACATAACATTCAACTTGAATCATTAACCTTCATCAGATGGTAAACGGATTTTTACCGAAGCCAGCAGATTTTTACCAAGTGATTCTTCAATGAAAGACATCGAATTTAAAAAAGTCGTAGAACAAAACATGTTTTCCTAAATAAGGTGAATTCTCCTTTTCCTGTTAATTTAAAATAAAACTTAATAAAATACACCTACTATGTCTAATTTTGACTTGAATTATCATTGCTACGTCACTTTTACAATAAAAAAGTATTTTGCTCGACATTCATTACAAATCTGTTACGAGATACGTGGTCAGGGGTTGACACAGTTTCCATCCTGTATATAACCTGTTTTGTTATGTACGACATTGATTTAAAACACACATCCAGAATAGTATAAACTAATTTTAGAGGTGGGTTTACCGGTAGCTTGAATATTTATCCAGTTATCGATACATTTCCAATAAACAATTTTTTACGTAAATTAGCAGCACCTTTGCAAAGATGCCGCTTAATCATTTTAACAGGTACCTACTTACATGATGAATGAACATGATTTGTTTGCATATTTTATAAGGGCTGTTTCATTAATATTTACTTGATATTATAGAAGTTTGAAAATTAAAAAAATTGTATGGTAATGAACTCGAAAACAATCTATTTTACAACAGCAATAGCCATTAGCCCTACCCGTGTTTTCATTTAATGTCGTACATAACAAAACACGTAGTTTTTCATTTTTACTAGTGTTATAACGTTATGCAGACTTAGCTTGGACGAATATCTGTCAGTATCCCCTAATTTTCACCCCTTCGATCGGCAACACAGGTGTGCGGGTAACATTTTGAACATAATTGGGATAATTGAAAGGGTAGATTATCAATATCAGAGATACGTCGAAAAACTATTTGATGTTAGTTCAATGACCTTAGCTCTAATTGCAAGATTGTAAATCTTTTTAAAATAACATTGATAATACTTCTACCAATTTTTGAACTCTTTATGAAATATCGTGATGTTTTGGATGCTTTTGAACCCTTACAAGAACTTTTTTTTATTGATTACTCGTAGTCTAACTGATATAATACGTACATATACTAAAAAATTTAATAATAATAAATAAATTGCCCGAATAATAAAGATCATAAAAAACTCCAGGTTAGGTTATTTTTATTTTTTATTTTTAAATAACTTAGTATAAAATATATCTCTTATTTTAATTGTGAAAACATACCTACTCAAAAACACATCGATCTATCCATCCATCCACCCCAAAAACAGTATAGTAGGTATGTAGTAGAGTTTACTCAGCTTTGCTAATCCTTTTTGCAGTGTACGATTATACGTACGCTATATTCTGGATCCCTAAAACAGACAATACCTACTAAAATAAAATTAAAAAAAAAACTTTAAAATTCTTATTCAGCTTTATCTCGCAACGAACTTCAAGCAGTGCAATGTCACTGTCACCTAAAATATGTAGATTAACCCCACTCCGAATATAAAAGTGCAATTGTAAGGAAATTTTATTTTGCGGGTACACTCGAAATCCCCACGTGACCACTCGACGGGATATAACTGGGATAATAATACCCAAATACCCGGCCAGTCCGAAAACCCAATGTGCGATACTCTTTATCCCCGGATTATATTTTTCAAAGGCTGGCGTGTATCACTCCAAGCTAGCTTGCGATGTAAAATAAGCTTTTATTTTTTAAGCTAAATATAGTTTATGTTTTGGTAATTTTTGATGTCAGATTCCCGTAATTATCAAGGCAACGATTGACTGAAAAGGTTAAGTTACTTTTTATGGTTTTAAATATTATAAACTTGCACGCGTGGTTTGTCGATACAAAGTAGCCTATATGTTAATCCAGGTTTTATCTACATACGTACCAAATTTCATCGAAATCGGTTCAGTCGTTACGACGTGATTGAGTAACAAACAAACAAATAAAGGAACAAACATCTAAACTTTCGCATTTATAATATTAGTAAGATGAGACTAACTAATTGTATGCTCATGACTTCGTTCGATATTTTTTTGGATCTTGACATCAATGCCACCTACCCGGTCCAATTGTGAATCTAAACCATCCAACAATTTTATCAAAATTGGTGAAGTTGATTTTGAGTATTAGCGAGACTAACGAACAGCAATTGGTGTTTATATATTACTAGCTTCCGCTTGCGGCTTCGCACGGGTATTTTGTCAATGAAAAGTAGCCTATGTGTCAATCCAGGTCATAATCTAATGGCATACCAAATTTCATTGAAATCCATTCAGTAGTTTTTGCGTGAAAGAGTAATAAACATCATATCCTACATAAATATCCGTGGTGCAGTGGGCGAATAGCCGGCTGAGACGCAGGAGGTAGTGGGTTCGATTCCCGCCACGGAACAAATGTTTGCATGATCTACAGATATTTGTTTCGGGTCTGGTTGTTTTTCTACACATTATAAGTATGTATTTACAAAAAAAAGCATATAAGTATTCTATCAGTTATTTGGTTCCCATAGTACAAGCTTTGCTTAGTTTGGGGCTAGATAGCGCTGTGTGAAATGTCCAGCAATATTTATTTATTTATTTATTTATACAAACTATCGCGTTATAATATTAGTGGGATATAAGATAATTAAGCCAAATTTAAGTTTTGATCTTATTTTGACGCCTTAAAGCAACGCTTGACATAAAATCCCACCAAGTGAAATAATGAATAATAATCAGGCGTTTTTTCTCTTGCCCCTACTATTTTGGAAATATTATTCAGTAATTAACAAGTAGGTACTCTTAGACTTATTTAATTTACTGAATTAACTCCATACATAACTTGATCTCAGTTTATTTGTCGGAATCAAAATATTTACATATCAAAGATCAAACTTTTAATTAGAAATCCGTCGGATCTGAGCCGATTGCCACACAGCACCAAGTTTGGCTTTGCCCAAAATCTGTCAAACATTAAAATCCTTTGATTTTAATGTTTGTCGGATTTTGGGTTAAAATAAAGTTTTCTAAGGGTATTTACAAGACGGGATCTTTGCGAATTCAAACAGGTTTTCATATAATTATTTTAGCCAACGTAAATACATGGTATTTGGTAATTACTGACGATATTCAAGTTACAGTTTCTCAAAACATAAAAAAGACTTCTAGAAAAAAAAACTACTAGTCATATTATCAAATTTTAAAGAAAATCGACTATGTTTTAGGTGATTAATTCGGTATAAAAGATACTGCCTACTCTTGCCATCGACATCCAAAATGAAAAGCCGATTTGATATCTCTTTCAGAAATGGCTGTGGGTTTTGCGTTAGAAAGGGACAACAAGAGATATCTCGAGACATCACCAATATTGTATCTGTGGTTAGATTGCAAGCATTATGCAATAGCACACCATAAGTTTAATAAAGTGTTTTTTTTACATGCCAAAATAAATTTAACATTTCTATGGTAAACATTTCATAAATTTATTTATTATGCTCATCAAAATAATCCCTTTAATTTTTTGCGTATATATTCAAACACCCTATATTATTTTGGTAAAGATTTCTGGTACTTTTACGGGGTTACAAAGTAGAATGATAATATGATATCATTTGAAAATTATTTCAATTATACGGGATTTGTCATGTACTAGTTAATCGGTGTTACGACAACAATTCGTGAACCTTCATAATAGACAAATTTCACACAAACAACCGAAACACCTCATAAAACAACTGGGACAATGTAAATTGGCATAACTTGACCTCCCGTCCGGTAAATTTAAACTTATTTTCATAGAAAAAGGGTGAACATTTATTATAGCGATAAATTTTAAGGAACATTATTTACACAAAGCTCAGTAGACGTTAAAGACCATTTTCGAAAGGAGGAAAAGCGATCTGCAACAGTAAAGGTTCTTCACACGCTTACTGTAGTGTCAGAGACGGGAACGGACCGTGATTGAAACCTTTTTATTCCTTGTAAATGTGGTATAATACAGATCTTAAATCTATAGAAAAAAATACCGAAGTGTCCCGACACAAATTACTCTTTCAAGTGTACAGTGTTACTATTATACTACCTATCTATTTTTAATATATAAAGTAACTATAATTTAATTACAATTGCATAACCACAATAGTATAAAATTACAACAAAATTAATTATATATTCGTCACTTCATTCTTCAGATTATAGTATAATAACAGTGTAGTATCCTTTAGTTTACAGGCAACTTTGCACAAATATTCAGAGAGAATTCCCTCGATTAAACTTAAAAACATCGATTTGTTACCGATGTTCCCAACTCTAGTTTGGGCGTATCGACATTACCTCATTTCCTTTTTTGTGCGAGGCAACAAGCGCACGCGCTTTCACAAAAATGCCAAAACGCAGTGCCAAGGATAAAATAGTGCATTATCAACGGAAAATAAGGAAGTTAGAAGAAAAAGAAAAGATACGACGCCGTATTCAACGTCCTTTGGACTCGTCAGATGACGAAAACCTAGAAGGTAGGTTTGTGTGATTTTACTTTTGTGGTGGCAAAAAATCGGGATTGACTGCGAGTCAATTGCGATAACATGGTTAGCTGCGAGCTATCCGTGCTAATCTGATCAGAAAATACGTAAATACTGAATGTATTTACGTTTATCTGCGAGTTATTGTCTGCGAGACAATACAATCTCAAACTCTCCTCAAAATTATTATTAAATTTTTTTTTTTTTTTTTTTTTTTTTTTTTGAAATGGTATGAGAAATTTACCATGATTGTTCTATTTTTAGATACAATCAATGGAGAACCATTATACAAAGAGCCACAGACGGTCACGTCGGAAAATGAACTAGTTCAGCACCACTCGCCACCGCCGTCGCCTGCCCTAGAGGAGGTGCCGCTGGCACCGGATGTCGGACAAGGAACAGTTGCGGCCTCAACGGAAGCCTCATCAGAACCAAGTCTAGATCCAGAACTATTGTCGGCGCTCGGTACATCTACATCGGATACACCAGATTACGGCGAGCCCGTTCACGATAGTTTAGCCAATATATGGCTCCCGCTACTGAGAAAAGGGTTGTCTAAGGAAGAAAAGACTAAATTCATGAAGGAATACCTAATTCCATCCAACTGTAAGCTGTTACAAGCTCCCAAACTTAATGCTGAAATCTCGGCGGCAGTTTCCGAAGTAGTAAGAGGTCGAGACAAAAAACTCGAAAGTTTTCAGTCGGCTCTTGGTGCCGGTACCTCTGCAATAAACCGAGCAATGGATTCAATGTTGAAAACAGAAGATAAAGTTCTGGCCCTGAAGTCTCTAAGCGACGGGTGTCGCCTTTTGACGGACTTACACTATTCATTCTCTTGTGATAGAAGAAAGCTAATTACACCGAGCTTAGACAAGAATTTCCTGCATATGATACAGGACAGTGAGCGTGACGAAACGCTCTTCGGTAATACACTTGCTGATAAAATAAAAGCAAGTAAGGCCATAGAAAAACAAGGTCAACAAATTCGAAAGGTTGCGAATCAGAAAACCGCCACTTCCATTCCACAGACATCGGTCACCCGTCCTACCCATCAGGGAAATTGGACAGGACCTCCTCGTCACCCGTCATACAGGGGGGGGCGGGGAGGTCAGCGCAAGCCAGCACCGGCAGCTCATCGACCCTACACCACGACCAAGACGAATCAAGCGCCATCGAAGAACTTCAACCAGTCCAAGTCGCGTGCGAACACGCAGCAATAACTCAGGTACACAGAGGCAGACTAACATTTTATTATAACTGTTGGCTAAATATAACTAGTAATAAGGTTGTTTTGGCATGGATAAAGCAAGGCCTTATCATACCATTTTGTAAAAAAGTGACTCAATCGGTAGTCCCACGTTCTACGTTTACCCAGGACGATAGTAGAGAAATGTCCATCGCTATTCAAAAGCTAGTTCAGTTAGGAGCTATATCTCCTTGCACCCCGTGTCACGATCAGTTTATCTCTAGAATATTTTTGGCTCCTAAACCAAATGGCAGCAAAAGGTTCATTCTTAATTTGAAACCACTAAACAAGTTTATTACAAATACTCACTTTAAGATGGAGGATTATAGAACAGCGTCTAAACTGATCCCACGGGATGGGTACTTAGCCACCATTGATTTAAAAGAAGCTTATCTTTTAGTGCCCATCTCCCCTGCTGACAGAAAGTTCCTAAGGTTTGAGTTTCAAAGTCCTAACTCACAAAAACGAATGACATATCAATTCGGTTCTATGGCTTATGGTTTATCGGTCGCGCCTAGGGTATTTACCAAAATAATGAAAGAGGTTATAACCCACCTGCGAAAGCAAGGCTACAAGTCAGTGGTATATCTTGACGATATTTTGTGCATAGGTAACAATTTTGAGGAATGCACGAACAATGTTCACTCCACTTTACAATTGTTGTGTTGCTTAGGTTTCGTAGTTAACTACGAAAAAAGTTCACTGTACCCTACTAAAACCACAAAATTTCTAGGTTTTATGTATGACACACATAAGTTATCCATGTCATTGCCATCAGAAAAACGTAACAATATAGCCCATTTAGTTGAGAAATTCTCACTTTTACCGAGATGTACCATACGCGTTTTTGCAAAATTAATTGGTGTTCTTGTATCTTCATGCCCTGCAGCTAAGTATGGGTTTTTGTATACAAAAACCTTGGAACGTCAAAAATTTCTTGCCTTACAAGAACATAATAATAACTATGACGCTAAAATTAAACTTTCCAATGTAATTTTAGAAGATCTTAGCTGGTGGAAGGATAACATATTTACCACTAGTTATTTTTTTTTGGCAAGTTCGATTATAAATATGAAATATTTACTGACGCCTCCCGAACAGGTTGGGGCGCGGTCTGTAACGATAGACGAGCAAACGGAACGTGGAAGGTTTCCGAAAAAGAATACCACATTAATTTTCTCGAATTACTCGCCGTCTTTTTAGGTTTAAAATCGTTTTTAAAGCAAGACACTAACTGTGCAATATTGCTGAGAGTTGATAACACTACGGCCATTAGCTATATAAATAGGATGGGAGGAATACAATTTCCTTATCTAAATAATTTAACACGAGACATTTGGCAATGGTGTGAGAAGCGTAAAATTTGGTTATTTGCGTCCTACGTAAATACAAAAGAAAACTGTGCAGATGCGGAATCTAGAAAAATAAACCCAGATACCGAAGGGGAGCTATCCCGCGATGCCTTTCAAGTGGTAATACACCTTTTTGGCTATCCAGAGATCGATCTCTTTGCTTCTCGCAGCAATGCCAAATGTGACGTCTTCATCTCCTGGAAACCAGATCCAGATGCCTTTGCCGTCGATGCGTTTACCATAAACTGGAAATCTAGGTATTTTTATGCCTTTCCGCCGTTTTCAATAATTTTAAAATGCCTACGAAAGATAATCGACGACGAGGCTACTGGTATACTGGTATTTCCTCATTGGCCGTCACAGCCGTGGTTCCCACTCTTACAGAACTTACGAATATCTAAGATACGTTTTTTCAATCCGAGTAAGTCGCTGTTACAATCACATTTCAGGGAGTATCACCCCCTGCACGCGAACCTTACCCTGGGTGTCGCGAAGCTCTGCGGTCGGCGTTCTCACACCGCGGCTCCCCTCCGCAAGCGCTAGATCTGATGCTGGCGTCGCTCTCCGATAATACACTTAAACAGTACGGTGTTACCTTGAAGCTCTGGTGGAAATTTTGTATGGACAACAATAGTAACGTATTTAATAATTCTGTTTCATTAGTCTTAAACTTCTTAACGGAGCAGTTTAATAAAGGATGTTCGTATGGTTCTCTCAATAGTCACCGTTCAGCGTTGTCATTACTTTTGGGCGATGCGATCGGCTCAGACGATCGCATCAGACGCCTCCTAAAGGGGGCTTACAAACTAAAGCCTAATCGCCCTAAATATACTTCTACATGGGATCCTCTCATCGTACTCAATCATATTTCAGATTGGTATCCCAACTTAGACCTTACGATTGAAAAAATTACAAAAAAGTTAGTAATTCTTTTAGCACTATGCACAGCGCATAGGGTTCAAACACTTTCGCTGATAAAATTAGAGAACATTACAATAGTAGCAAACGGTATCAAGATTGCCATAACGGACACAATAAAAACCTCCGCTCCTAGCCGCGAACAACCAGTGCTTTTCTTACCGTATTTTCGGGAAAACATAAATATTTGTCCCGCTTCAGTTCTCAAAGATTATATTTTTGTAACAAAAAATTTGAGAACCTCGAACGAGGGTAATCTATTGTTGACATCAAAACGACCGCACAGAGCCGCCACGGCTCAGTCCATCAGCCGCTGGATAAAGCAGGTGTTGTCCGAGAGCGGCGTAGACATGCGCACGTTCAGCGCGCACAGCACGCGACACGCGGCCACGTCCGCCGCCTACTGTGCGGGACTCAGTGTTGACAATATTAGGAAGACGGCCGGCTGGACCGCCACATCTACAACTTTTGCCCGTTTTTATAACAGGCCAATTTTGGATTCCGATGAAAGCGAATTTGCTAGAGCTGTCGTTTTTTCATCCAATTGATTATACTTGTGAGATCCCTAATCATAACATATTTTTTAAGAAGCTTTATGTTAAGTTTAAGTAGGTATTAGTGATCAGTACCTATTAATGATGTACTTACACATCACAATTTAAGTGGTTAATATAATTTGTACTATTCCGTTGATTAAATATAATATTTTTTCTGATACACAGATAATTTTGTTGTTATTTTAACATAGCAACTAGAAATAAATAAAACAAGACTTCCGTCTCTAAATATCTACACTGTTATTATACTATAATCTGAAGAATGAAGTGACGAATATATAATATATGATCAAATGAATTTCTATGAAATTCGATCATTATTATATGAGTCACTTCATTCGAAGATTATAGTAACCCGAAACCCACCCGTAGCTAAACACAAACAGATTGTGCTTTAACCCCATAAAGGAAGCCTTGTTACCTAAAACTCTAAAACAAATGAGGTAATGTCGATACGCCCAAACTAGAGTTGGGAACATCGGTAACAAATCGATGTTTTTAAGTTTAATCGAGGGAATTCTCTCTGAATATTTGTGCAAAGTTGCCTGTAAACTAAAGGATACTACACTGTTATTATACTATAATCTTCGAATGAAGTGACTCATATAATAATGATCGAATTTCATAGAAATTCATTTGATCATATATAATACTAGTTTAATAATTTTAATAAATTAATAAATTCATTGGCACTGAGAGAAGAACTAACGCCGCTGGATAACGACAAAACTCAGGTAGCCTAGCTGCGGGAGCCTGTCTGTGTATACGAGAATTCTGGCTGCAAATGAATTGGTCCCTCGTCTCATGCTCTAGCTGTGGCAGCCAATTGGTTAAGCAAGACAAGATGTTATAGACATTTTGTTGAAAATCTTAAGATTGGTGACTCTGAAAATCTATGGAGAGGCTTATGTTGACGATCTCCGTGGCGCAGTGGGCGAATAACCGGCTAAGACGCAGGAGGTTGCGGGTCTGATTCCTGTTGCGGGGCAAATCTTTGCATCGACTACAGATATTTGTTCCTGGTTTGGGTATTTTTCTATATATTTTAAGTATCTATTTACAAACAAAAATGTATATAAGTATTCTTTCAGTTATCTGGTTCCCATAGTAATCTAGCTCCACACTAAGCAAAGCTTGTTGCTTAGTTTGGGGCTAGATGGTGCTGTGTGAAATGTCCAGCATTATTTATTTATTTATTTATGTTCAACAGTATTATGACTTAAAGGGCGATGTATTCAAAATGTCATCCCAGGTTGTCGTTTTTTGAGAAAATGAATTTGAAGTTCGTTTTTAGGGTTCCGTACCCAAAGGGTAAAACGGGACCCTATTACTAAGACTCCGCTGTCTGTCTGTCCGTCTGTCTGTTATTCTGTCACCTGGCTATATCTCACGAACTGTGATAGTTAGACAGTTGAAATTTCCACATATGATGTATTTCTGTTGCCGCTATAATAACAAATACTAAAAACAGAATAAAATAAATATTTAAGTGGGGCTCCCATACAACAGACATTATTTTTTTGCCGTTTTTATAGATAATGGTACGGAACCCTTTGTGTGCGAGTCCACTCGCACTTGGCTGGTTTTTTATTAAATTACATGACGACATCTGCGAGGGATTACTTTTAAAAATCATTACATTATGCACTTTATCTAGAGCTACGTTTCATTTCACGTACCGTTCCATGGTGAATTAAAAATCTTTCTATTTCAGGACCATAACGGGGCCTTCAGCCAACTGTTTGGAGAATGACACATTGCTTGTTTTATATCGCATAATATTTTGGGATAATTTGAACGCGTAAATCAATTTTGTCTGCTGGAGTGCCTCATATTTAGGTACTTTCTCAATTCTGCGGTCGATTAGAGTTTATATTAAGTATGATATAAAAGTGATCTTATTTTTGTTTCAGATTTACCAGATTATAAAACCAATGTAAAAAATATAATAAGACATCGGAAAATTCCTAAGAACATGGGACCCAGATACTTTCACTATACTCACCCATCCGAAGGTTGCCTAGAAGTGATCGCGCTCAGCAATAAGGCTGCCAAAGGTTATTGCCTTTTAGTATTTGTTTAGTTATATTATTTCTGTGTTATATTAACAATAAAGAGTTATCTTAGTCTAAATAGTAGAAAAATATTTTTTTATACAAGGTAAAATTACGACCATAAAATTGTCTGTGTTCACTAATAACCAAAGGTTTGTATGACTTGGTGATGGAATACACATATGGCCCACCTGATGTTAAGTGGTAACCATCGCCTATAAAAAAGTATTGCTTAAGTCACGCTCTTTAGAAACGTGCCCTACGTTCATCAACTTGAGGCATCCAGGTTTAAAGCCTCATGTGCCTGTAATTTCACCGGTAACCATACCCTTCAAACCGAAACACAGCGATGCTGCTTGGTAGCAGAAATAACAGTGGTAATTCTTTCTCATGCAAGCTCTTCCACAAGGAACTGTACCTACCTACTAGTCTTTTGAAAATTGCCTTTATTTTTCTTTAGCAAATTCATAACGCCACATTAATATTTTGCTTTGAATCCAAGTCAAGAAATCAACTGAATTCAAACGATTCAATTCTCGCTGTGATTATCCTCTCCATCTGAGGGTTGGAAAATGGCGTCGGCACTCTGACGGTCGGCTCCAGTTGCCACTTAATGGCTATTTACAGCAATTTTCTTTAGAAAATGCTGGATACCAATCTGAAAATAAATAGGATAAGAAATGTTTGGAACCGCAAAGGTGCAATAGAACCAAGTCAAATGGACTTATCATATCAAAACAGTGCCTAATCATCATTATATCAGCAATAGGAGTACATAGGCCTCCTTCATAGATCATTTTTAATACTCAGCAATGATTTCTAGAGTGACTGATCTTGTGTGGCCTGCACCCATCGGCTCCCAGTAACCTTTATCAGGTAGTTTTTTCATCTTGTAGGTGGCATCCTACGCTGCACTTTTCATTGCGTGGTCTCCACTTTAAAACCTTTCTGCCCATATGGCCGTCAGATTTTCGAGTTATGTGACGCCAGGCCGTCCGTCTGAATAGAAAGACGAACATAACAAATAAATTATAATGATGGACATTTCACACCACGCCATCTAGTCCCAAACTAAGCAAAGCTATGAGAACCAGATAACTGATAAAATACTTATAAAATATAGAGAAACAACCAGACCCGGAACAAATATCTGTAGATCATGCAAACATTTGTTCCGCGGCAGGTATCGAACCCGCAACATCCTGCAGCACATCGCAAAACTAGTAAGGGTTACGATTTTGACTATACTATATACCAAATCCTTAAAAATAATTGAATTTTGGTTTTGACGGTGCTTAAAGAGATAGTAATTGGTAAATAGTTTTCATTAGGTTTCAATGGCAAATCGGATTTACAATAAGAAAACATTTAATACTTCAATAACATACTTAAGCTGCAAGCACGTAGTTCTTGAAAAGCTGCGTTCAGTATCTACGCGTATTTGCATATCCCTATTAGGTGAATTCGTCTTATGAACAGGATCATTACCGCTTTTTACTATGGTCTTCGTATTTCAAGGCTGCTTTCAGAATTTAATTGAATTTCTGCAAAGTAAAAATTATGAAGCAAGTTTTTTAAAAAGCTGTTCTTGTTTTTTTTAAAAATTCACGAGAATTTATTTAATTAAACAAGAATAATAGAATTTTGCAGGCATTCAATTTAAAAATAAATTTACATAACGGTTAACTAAAATCTTAAACGAAGAGCCACAGTATTTTAGCTGTGCAAAGCAATCTAGCTTTCAACAAGAATAAGTTAAGTGGGCTCAGCACAGTTGCATCATAAAGTTTACCCGCAAATGAAAACAAAGCAACATTTTCATGATAATAATATGTATAAAGAAGTGAGACTTGCCACTCATCCCGACGCGGTATTTGGCGATGTGCCAAGTAAATTACTTCGTATTGTATACCTATGTTTTATATAATCTTTAGGTTGAAGAATATTATTTTATCATCTTAGGTTTTCAAAATATCTTGTTGAGTAAATTTGAGAGGATTTTTGAAGACCTTAATTTTATAACGTTACAAACTCGAGCGATTCAATCGCAAATTCTACAACTAGTCTGTGATATTTAGTTTTTTTTCATATAACTTTTCTACTGTTAAACCTTTCTAAAATCACGCCTATACATTTTTGTATGGTTGTGGTTCCTGACCGATTAGTAACCTCGTTTTGTATTGTAATCGTTGGTCAGACTACGAGTGAAGTCATAAATCCATTAAATATTCAGCAAAGTTGCTAAGACAAATTAAACATGATAACATTTCTAGCACTGCCATTTCTTATCATAAATAATATTGCCATCACAGCAGTTTTTTTATGATTTCACGCCGCGTTACGATAATTCTTCCTATCACCACGTGGATTCTGGGAAAATATTTCTCCAGCTATCATTTATTATTAATCGAGAGCACTGGACTGAAGCCAACAGGATGTTGTTGCTTTCTGATCGCTGTGTCCCGCCGTTTGATCGTTCTGCAAACACCCTGTGTTTCCTACATAATGAGAAGCTTTTGTAGGAGTTATGTCTGTATTGTTCCTGTGAAATTCTCTGTTTGGAAGATTCGCATTTATATTTATGATGGAAAATGTAGGTGTAGGAAAACAATGGTTAAACTGATACTTATATCTCTGTCTGTTTGTTGGATACGTTGAACGGCTGGACCGATTTCGACAAATTTGGTATACAGATAGATTATGACCTCGATTGGGTTTTACTTTTTACTGTACTATGCAGAAGGAGGGTAATGTTTTCATTGACAAACCACGCGTGCGAAGCCATCGCTGGCAGCTAGTACTACATAATATTGCGTGATGAATATGCCGAGTGCTTCGAAAGAAATACTTGAACATCAGTTTTTTAGAAAAATCGGAATATCAGCTGTACGTGAAGTTGAATATTCTGTATTTTTTTGACCTAAGGTAGCCACACGGTCCAAGAACCAGCTGATTTGATGACGGGTTACAAATATGATGATTTTGTCCTTGTTGATATTTGACGTAGTGTGCAAAAAGTGGTCAGTTTTTTTAGTAAATTTACCTATTTTTGGGTTAAGATACGTTTACGATGCATATACACATATACATAATCTTAATGATAAATAAATATAATAATAAATAATGATGGACAAAAATTACTCCAGTTTCCATCACAAACATATAAATGCATAGGTAAAAGCAAAATATAATATAATCGTATGTTTTCATTTGAAAAATAAAGAGCTATTTGTAAAAAACATTTTACTTTGGTGTAAAATAAAGAGTTATCTTATCTTATCTTATCTCAAGTATGATTACTGTTTATTAAAAAAATAAACTAGGGCAAGCTAAGTCAATTTATGAAAAAAATAAAAATGTAAGCCTCAAGGAAAGATAATAAATTGAGTTTACAGGGGAAAAATACGAAATCATTTTGCAAGGAAACTATAAATGCAAAACACGGAGGATGCCAATCTTAAATCTATTATCTGCAACCTTTCCATCTAGTAGGAGGCCATCTTACGTTGCGCTTTCCAGTGCGTGAACATTTCTGCCCTAACATTAATTCTTTGAGTACCCCGCCCACCATTAGAATCACTCATTGAGCAGAAAATGGAACGCAGAACGCTTGACCGATTTCTGCAAGGCCTCTCAATATGTAATGAAAATGTCAAGAGTCCTTCATTAATACTTCTATGACAATACCTCGCATGAGATGGATGTCTGTAATACACTGGCCATGCATGGACACAAACCTGGCTTCGTGCCAGATGGATTGCAAAATAAATTCGACAATATAGGCTAGATTTATGCAAGTAGCAGGTTGACGTCAGCTACTTTCAAGTCACGGTCAAGCCACATAATACTAATTATTACTACGTCAAGTTATAAAACTTCGAACAAAGAAAATCCACCGGCATTACAACCTCAGAAATAAATTTCCTGCAGAAGAATATAGAAAATTTATATATGTATGTATTAGAGATTTCACGAGCTAAAAAATGTTTCTACACTATAACGTCATTTTACTAATTTTTTGACGACCTCCGTGGTGCAGTGGGAGAATAGCCAGCTGAGACGCAGGAGGTAACGGGTTCGATTCCCGCCGCGGAACAAATGTTTGCATGTTCTAAAGATATTTGTTTCGGGTCTGGATGTTTTTCTATATATTATAAGTATGTATTTACAAAAAAAAAGTACATAAGTATTCTATCAGTTATCTGGTTCCCATAGTACAAGCTCTGCTTAGTTTGGGGCTAGATAGCGCTGTGTGAAATGTCCTGCAATATTTATTTATTTATTTGTCATAGAGATAAACTTTTCTAGTGACTGGCACTAATTAACTCATTTAGTTAATGCGAAGCTTTGGATGTAGACTTGGCAATAATAATAATACACACGTCACTATTTCAATCAAGTGTTGTAAAACTTCGGTTATACATATGTAGAATTTATGGTTTTCTAAATAAAATATATAAGTGCACGACCGGAATTCTAGCCCATGTGATGACATTAATGATTGCTATAAATATCATAATAATATACACACGTCAATATTTCAATCAAGTATTGTAAAACTTAGGTTAAACATTTGTGGAATTTGTCAAATATTATTATAAGTGCACGACCGGAATACTAGCCCATGCGATGATATTAATGATTGCTATAAATATCATAATAATATGCACACGTCAATATTTCAATCAAGTATTGTAAAACTTAGGTTATACATTTGTGGAATTTGTGGTTTTCTAGATCAAATATTATTATAAATGCACGACCGGAATACTAGCCCATGCGATGACATTAATGATTGCTATAAATATCATAATAATATACACACGTTAATATTTCAATCAAGTATTGTAAAACTTAGGTTTTACATTTGTGGAATTTGTGGTTATCTAGGATAAATATTATTATAAGATCACGACCGGAATTCTAGCCCATGCGATCATTATGATTGCTATAAATATCAATAAATAGCTGTGTATAAACAGCTGTGTTTCTTTACATGTTCTTTCCTTTGGTTACAACTGGCGTAAAATTGGCAACTTCTAATAATTCTTGTGATTTGAATGAATACCGCGAATCATACTCTTGATTTCCTAATAATAATGGATGAGGTTTGTTCTTACAAATGCTGGTTGTAGTCGAAAACCTGTTTAATTTGTTATTGCAGCTTATGGGCTGAAGATGTTATGCGTAAATTATCTGGACTAGGCTTGGTTTGGGCAGTTCGAAGAAGCAGTATATTAGAATTCCTGGCCTAGTACAACTTTATTTGTAGCTTTGTAAGGGTATATTTAGAAAACGCCATTAGATACCATCAAAAATAAATTACTATTTTTAAGTTTCACATATCTTTGACCAGAAATCACGTTCCTGGTGTCTGTACATACCTTGTATAGGTTTTAAGACATCATCGAATTACTGTGTAACCAATTTATTGTGTCAGATAATAAACCATTTAAAAAAAAAAACTTATAATATATTCATTCATACAGTCTGAAAGAGAGTTATCCTACTAATCATTGTCATCGAAACTTACAATTGTTCTCAAGAATGTTAAATTTAAGAAATTTTCTGCCCTTATAACTGATTTTTTTCTCTCAAATTTTAATAAATATTGCTGGACATTTCACACATTGCTATCTAGCTCCAACTAAGCAGAGCTTGTACTATGGGAACCAGATAACTGATATAATACTTATATACTTTTTTTTTGTAAATACCTACTTATAATATATATAGAGAAACAACGAGACCCGGAACAAATATCTGTAGATCATGCAAACATTTGTTCCGCGGTGGGAATCAAACCCGCTACCTCCTGCGTCTCAGCCGGCTATACGCCCACTGCGCCACGGAGGCAGTCTTTATTTATTTTTTCCCTGAAAATTCAGGGCCGTAACGGTACGCAATGCTCTTGTACAGTTTTATGTAGGGTGAGTTGGAAACGCAGCGCTTTTTATGTGTCACTTTACCCGTACGTCCAAATTCTCGTTTTTACAAAACGAATGACGTATCTCGCTATGTTTGTACTATTGACTATTTTGTAACACATTCCCAGTGACTGTTCTACTCGGTCATTGTAACTGGACTTACTATGGAAGCCATATAACACACCTATATATACTCTAAGTACTAAGGTAGATAGAGTTATATTTATAAGTACCGACTGCAAGCCTTTGTTTCCACATGTAACTGAAAATCTGTACTTGTTTTGTGCTTTCTTTTATATAATGATGACACAACCGTCTATTCTTTCACAATTATTCTCCATCCTAACAATGGAAGCGATCGTTTAGAGCGATAAGACCACTCGTTGTGCATTTCTGTTATTGTTAGTTTTTAAGTATTTTTGTTATGTGTACGTGGTTTCTTGATAGAAAATTAATCTATCGGTCTTTTGAAGTATCCGTTGGTAATCTTTATACATAAAATGAAAAACAAAAATTGTACTGTAGTACAATTTTGAATGTTAATTTCTGAGTTTAAGTTTTCATTGCATTTGTTTAATTTAATTGTGTTCGTTGACATTTTATTGTATCCGTTGTCATGTTATTTATATTCGTTAAAATTATAATCTATTGACATTTTTAATAATTGAATTTAATAATCATATTATGTTTAATTTATATTATTAATAATGCATGATTATTAGCCGATTATGGAGGGCTTTGTTTATTTTATCATCTGCTGCTATGTAATACCCATTTTCGCATTGAATAAATGAATTGAATTGAATTGAAAATTCCAGTATGCATCTGTTCTTAATTCTTCTCATAAACTGCTTAACCGCCTATGATGACTTTTTTTGTACTTATGCGGTCACGTGGGTAGTTATTAGCTATAGTTGTATCCTGTAGGTGGCGCTGTTATCGAGACACAGAAAATTGCGTGTGAAGTCGCGGGCATTCAACTAGTATTAATATTAATATTAAATGATTGTAATCAATGACAACTGTTCCTGTCATAAGCGTAACTAAATCTTTGCCCGAGACATAGATAATTCTTCATACATAACACCAATTACTTAAAAATAGAAGTATTAAGAATTATGAAATGTAACAGCAAACGCTACAATAATAATTTTGTTTCCCTCTCATAATAGGAATGCTCTTTATAAAAAAGTTTTATCTGTATGGCTGCCCGTATATATAACAAACTTCCTAAGTCTGCATTAGATGCTTCCGGTCTGAACGTATTCAAAACAAAACTGAAATAATTGCTGTAGAAAAAGTTTAATGTAGTTCTAAAGAATATTTAGATGGAAAGAATCTTGTTTAATATTAATTAAAACTAACTTAATAATTTTGGCATTGTTATTACAATTAAAATGGCACCCCCTAATTGCATGCGTAAGACACTGAATTAGACTGCACTTATATTATGTAACACTAAACACAAGGTGTACCAATACGCAATAAATAGATATGTATTTGTAAGAAATACGTAGCAACTACATAATACTTTGCATAAATATAGAATTAAAGATATGAAGGGATTTGGCAGTTTTAATGTGAGAGAGGAGGGAGGAAGAGAGTTTTACGAGAGTAGACGAATAGCTTGTACAGTAAAGAAATTGTCATAAGAGTTAGAAGAGTATACAGGAGTTTTAAGTTGCCGAGTCTGGTCTCAGAGGAGCTCAAAACACAAGGTTCCATAATACGTTATCTGGTTCCCATTTTACAAGTTCTGCTTAGGTTGAGACTAGATTTAATAGAAGCTGTGTCCTGTCTTAAATTGCATGCCGTATTATTTCCTTTAGATAAGGCTAAACCGTCTTTATTTCATTATTTATTTTAATTAAAATTATCATTGTACAACCTCTTACATCAAGTTTACTTTAACAAGACGCGGTTTAGGGAGCGCAATTTTAACTAACAATATCTCCACTAGAGTTAGTCCACAAAAACTACGCATTTACCATAAAATAAAATTTCATAAAATTCCGGATAATAGAAAAGTTATCAACTGATTCAGATAACGTAACCATGAACACTTATGTTATTTGTCGATACATTTAAATAGTTACAAGGTATGATGGAAGTTCAAGTCTGTTATTATTAAATCGATAAGAAGTAAGCGTTCACATGTCATATAAGGAAGTGTAGAAATATCGTTATGTAAGAAAAACAAGTATTTTAATTTCAATTTATTTATTGTTTATGTCATCTATCATCATCATCACCATCATGAGCCTTTACATCTATAGAAGATGATTTAAGTAAGCGTCAGGTTGGATAGTTTAGGCACTTTCTTTCCTGTCTAAAGAGGCCTATTTTGGAGCGGCAGGATGTTCCAGGGTTTATGGCACGTTCATGTCTTAGCGATCGCTTATGTGCTAGTCGAGCCAGGCATTGTCATGAGCAACTACTCCGCTGGCGACGGATTTCCTCCAAGAGTCACGGTCTTCTGCCTCGCTCTCCCATCTAGTATGATCTATTTAAAAGGTTGCCATGTCACGCTTTAGGTCATCCTTAAATCTCAGCAACGTCCTAAAAGTCGTTTGGCATCAACAACCTCCACTAAAAAAGTTTGCCTAGGCAAACGAGATGGGTCCGTATGGTGCACATGCCCCGCCCATCGCAATCGCCTTTGTTTTAGCAGGGCGATCGTCGTAGCCGGGATACGACACGGCGGCGGCGCGACGAGTTAGTTATTTTTTTTTATCCAGTCTATGCTGTCCCACTGCTGGGCAAAGGCTTCCCCCTCATCTCTCCGCTTATCTCGATCTTGTACCAAATCCCACCAGTCCCTATAAAAAGCGTCTATATCATCACGCCACCGCTTCTTAGGCCTTCAACGGTGTCGCTTTCCATCCACAGGGCTCCATCCAGTTACGACCTTTGCCCAACTATTTGCTGGGATGCGGGAGACATGACCCAATCCCACTTCAACTTGGAAGCCTTTATACCGATGCCGGTCCTTGAGCGCAGCGAGGTGTTCCGAATCCTGTCTATTTTCTTGACACCCAAAACGCTGCGCTCCATCGCGTTATAGTTACTAATATTATACGGGTATTTATCGCGTATTTACATTTTTATTTATTATCCAGACGTTTCGATTATGTTGCAACAGCCGTGATCGCGGACTAACAGGGGTACTTGGAGCTACCGTCGAGAAGTGATGACAGCTGCAGGGACTACTCTCACTTGATCTTCAGAATTAATCTCAGTAAGTAAAGTTAGTGTTGTGTGTCGCAATATGAACGTGGACTTATTTAATTAGGAAGACCAATAGAGGCATTAAAAAAGAAAATAAAAAGAGAACTAGGGAAAAATTAAAAAGAGAACTAGACCCAATCGCAAATAATTCAGTGATCAAAAATAGTTTGGAATAAGTTGCACTACTGTTATTTTTCTTTATACAATGCCACAAGTATATGGTAGCTGTCGGCTGTATTGTATCAATTATTGAAGGAACTATATCGATTCCGGTCATTTGCTTTCGGCCCCTTACCTTCTTGTAAGGCAGGAGATTTACTGAGTGCAAGATGTATTATGATAGATTTGTTATTAGTAATCAACCTTGTTTAATCTCTGTTTAATTGGCTTCAGTTCCAGTACTAAATGTATTATGAGTGCCTATGATATCAAATAAGTAATTGGAATAATAATAATGGCTTTTTTAATGTGTAAAAATATAATGACATTTCCTTGCTAACGTTCCTTGGTTGGAAATCGAGTACGAGTATGTTCACAAAAATATTAATTTGTAATTTATTGAATTTAGTATGAGTTATTAATTGTAGGTACGAACATAGCTTTAAGATTTTATTTTTTACTAACTAATTAATAATGGATTTATTCTGAATATTACATAAATATGAATTGAATTTAATAAAATACTAATTTAAAACTTGCGATAATATTATTTGTAATAGTAGTAATATAAATAAAATAATAATCTTACTTAGTATGCCATTCATAACGGATTATTTTGATGATAAAATAGCTTGGGACTGAATTTAGACGGAACTTATTAACGTTAATTTTAAAAATTGTTTAAAATGACGATTTAAAATGAATTGAATAAAGTAACTTTGACTTTGATGATTCAAGTTCAATTCAAGTGATTCAAGTTTGATGATTCAAGCATCCATTTTTGTGTGAAATATCCTTTTTAATGATAAAAATATTATTATACATATTTTTTAAGAGTTTTAGACGATTATCTATATTGGCAAAGTTTTTAACCTACCATTGGTTTTCAATAATAAAAATAATAATAAATAAATATGGCTGGACATTGCACACAGCGCTATCTAGCCCCAAACTAAGCAGAGCTTGTACTATGGGAACCAGATAACTGATAGAATACTTATATACTTCTTTTTTTTGCTTATAAAAAACATCCAGACCCGGAACAAACATCTGTAGATCATACAAACATTGGTTCCGCGGCGCGAATCGAACCCGCTACCTCCTGCGTCTCAGCCGGCTATTTGCCCACTGTACCACGGAAGAAACATTAAAATAACAAGAAAACACGTCAAAACAAAAATCTGAAAAAATGTGGGTACATCACGAACCTACTAACTAATATTGATTTTGGTTACCAGGAGAAATCAGAAAAAATATAACTAATAATGTTGTTTTTATATACCAACGATATTAACAAGACCAATCAAACAATTTTCCGAACAAACATAATTTTCCTTTTACGAAGAAGAAATATTTTGTACAATTATTTGTATAATTTTCAGCTGTATTGGTATATAAAAACATTATTCACGATTTCAAATAACCAGTTCCACGAATAAAAGCTATGAAAAAAAATTGCAACTGAAATATCGATCGAAGCTCCGATCCGCGCGTTCCCGCGTGTCATTGGCAAAATTTCAAATTTAGAACATCAACAGCGATAAAAAAAAACTATCTAGATATTCATACTCCTTCATACTTCCTGCGATCTATGTGTGAGTGCATCAATGCGTTTGTCTATGAAAATAAATTGTTTATACGTACATACAAGAAAATATATTATAACGGTCAGTCAGTTGTCAGTGGGGAAGAGGGGCGCGTGTCGTGGCGTCGGCGTCGGTAAATAAAATCAAATTGTTTTCCCTTTTCCCGGTTTAGTTTTGTAGTTTAGCCGGCTTTTCTGTGCAACACGTGGTCTTGTAAAAGTTTGCGAACAATTCGGCTGATTAGCGGAGTTTGCTTCCGCAGTTTACCTACTTAATTGTGGGGAGTGCTTTCAGTGAGTGTATGTGAGTGATAGTATGTTCTGCTTTTAGTGTTTGTGGCCAGTGTTGGATAAATATTCTAAATTCAAAAGTTTGGTGAGTTGATTTCGTTTTTTTTAAAACAAATTTAAACAAAATGATTGTACTTAAAAGATTGAAATACTTGATACGGTACCGAGTTTCGAAAGAAATGTTATTCGTATATTTAACTTAGAAATTATACAATCAAAATAACATATAAAAAATTGGGAGATACGGTAATAGAATCGGGTTAATGAAAGTATAGACTGAAAAAGAGCGGCAAATTTTAAAAATATTGGGACTGCTTATAATTAGAATAAAATAACTGGAATAATCTAATACTTTAGAATTATTATTTGTATCAAATTGATTTATTCCACGTACATTGTAATTTGCTGGCAGACATACTGACATTTTTTTAATGTGCCGCGCTTTTTCAATCGAAATGTTATTAAATCTCTACTTAGAAAAACTCCTTGGTATCTTCTACTTTTCTATAAACATAGGAAATGTATGTGACGTATCTTAACTCCATGACGATAATTTTCTACATATACCTGTACAAGAATATATATACAAGACCTGTATTCTCCTTGTTTCGGTAGAAGTTTCCGACCACAAGTGTTTAGGTTATTACGAACCAAATTATAAAATTATTTCTCATCGAAGGTAGTTCGTATAAGAATAAGTACCTACACTAAAATCCTACAACTTTTTTGTTTATAATACACCTATTTAGAGACAAAAACATCTTTGAACGGACATATTTGATATTGAAACATATTTGTAAAAAAAGTGTATATCACGAAATCTTATTACGCAGAAAGTGGCTTTCTAATTCTGCCAGATTTTGTTAAGCAATTTATTTTAAAATTTAATTGTATTAAAATATCACATAGAACAGATACTAATGACCACCTCTACCTCAACCTCTAATCGTAGGTTCGTGCAATTTGATTTTGCGAGGTTTGTAAGGAATCATTGTCCCAATAAATTCGTTATTTATTCAATGTTATAATGACAAGGAATTAACAAGACGATAATAAGACCAGTCGTAATGTATGGTACTAATTGTTGGGCCACGAAAGGGAAGGATGAAAGAAGAGCACGTGGCGGAAATGCGAATATTGAGATGGATGTGTGAGGTAACGAGAATGGATAAGATAAAGAATGAGCCAGTGATAGAAAAGTTGAGGAGTAATAGGCTAGCGTGGTATGGGCTGGGCACGTCATGCGGAGGGAAGAAAATCATGAGACTAGAAGAGTGCTAGATATAAATGTGGAAGTAGAGGAATGCCGAAGCAGAGATGGATGGACTGTGTGAAGAATTATATGGGTAGAAAGAAGTGACAACGGAGATGACGGCTGATAGAGAGGTATGGAAGAAAAATACATGTTGTGCCGACCCCACGTAATCTGGGAAAAGGGCATGAAGAAGATAATGCAAAAGTAGTTACACATTATCTAGGTCAGATTAATAACTATTAAAAACAGCTATCCATTATTAAAAAAACGCATTTTTTAATAGTCACCAATTACTTTATTGCTTAGCAATAATCGTAAACGATGAAATATCGCGGCCAGATTCCATCTGACGGATAATATTCATAAATTCCATGAAACTTAAATTAGAACAGTGATGATGTGATGAGAGGTCGTTTCTTTGAACGTTTAAATTTATTTGAGTAGGTATAAGGTTACTGAAAGTAAAATAAATTTGGTTTTGCAGATTATAAAAGTGTTTCTTGAGACCTATCTAATTTGATAACTAAATTAGCTACTGCCAGCAGCTTCGCCCACTTTGTTCTGGGGTGCAAAAATGCATATAGAAACTTTGACATCCCATTTTATCCTATGGGAACTTATTTAGGGGAAAAATTAACCTAAGTTAATCCAGGTTATGATGTCCTCCTAATCGTTTTCGATTATGGCGAATCCTTTACACACTAGTTATTGCCTATCATGAGTTCTTATATGGCTGGTCAAACCGAATTTGGCTTTGAACATCCTGTCGCATAAGGAACAGTAAAATTGATCGGCACTATTGTATATGTAGCTGTACAGACGTTTCGTTCGGATTTTGTTCTGGAGGCGTTTCTCGTCAAGGGTCGCTAGGCGAACGTCTAGCAACACCTAGCTGTCTGCGGAATAGATCAAAACAGCTGGGAAGGGCTCGCTGCTAAACGATCCGAATTGCGTTCTACCATTCACAAGGGCGTACAATCGTTTCAGGTTATAATAAGGTTATACACCAAATATTATCGAAATAGGTTCAGCCGTTACAACGTGATTGAGTAACAAACAAACAAATAAATAAACAAACATCCAAACTTTCGCATTTATAATATTAGTGTGATGCCCAAGGTATCTTGCAGTAAAAAAAAATATTGAGTACTTGCTCATTTTGTGACGTGTATATTTTTAATTGTTATTATAAATACGGGATTTATCACGTACCGTTTTAATACTGTTATGACTAACAATGTAGTCGTAAAATGTACGTGATAAATCTCGTATTTAAAACAAGGATTGAAATAAAACATGAAAGTTTTGTAAGTAAAATTTATATTATTATTTTCAATAAATCATACAATTCTGAAAAATATACATACAATTTTTTAAACTTTCAAAATCACTATACATAATTACTGACATTATACGGGTATTTATCGCGTATTTACCATTTTTTTTATTATACCGACGTTATTATTCGTGTCTGCCCGTGACCACGGCTGTTGCAACATAGTTAATACGTCGGGATGATTAATAAAAAGGTAATTATTTTTTTTAAATTAGTAATGAATAAACATACTAATACAATATGCAAAAGTGAGTTTTTTTAGTTAATTGTTTGTTTGTTACTCTTTCACATCGTAACGGCTGAATTGATTTGAGATTATAACCTGGATTGAGACCTAGGCTCCTTTTTAGTAACAAACCACGCATGTGAAGCCGCGGGCTTAAACTAGAAGTAGACAGAATTAAGTCCTAAGGATAGGATATGGTAGTCTTGAATGGTTCCATCCTTGTATTGTCAAGCAAGGTTTGTTGCATTCAGATCATAGTGTAAGTATGGCGTTCGCTTAGATTTATAAACAAGTATGTTGCTTATCCATATCCATATTAATATGTATTATAAATGCGAAAGTAACTCTGTTTGTTTGTTACCTTTTCACGACTGAAGGGCTAAACGGATCGTAATGAAATTTGGCAATGAGATAGATTATATCTTCAAGAAGGACATAGGCTATCTTTTGTCTCAATAAATAAGGGGTTTAAGGGGTTGAATTTTAAAGGGGTGAAATAGGGATTGAAAGTTGTATGGGCAATCCATAATTCCTGTAGTTAGGGATCCAAAAATTCATATGTAGGCTTTTGGTAAGAAATAAAAAAATAAGTGTTTCCACTTTTTTGCTAAATCATCCCTAAAGGGGTTGGTATTCTTCAGATGCACTCCCTATGTACCGTTGGTATACAGATAGATTGTGCCCGGGATTGGGGCATAGGCTACTTTTTAGCCGACTGCGCAGAAGGAGGGTAATGTTATATTGACAAACCACGCGTGCAAAACTGCGAGCCTGTCAGCTAGTAAATTATATTCCCATTTGCGAGCAAAGGCCAAAAACAAACGTAAAAAAAAAAATGTTTTCTTTTTTCTGAACACTCCACCTGGTGATAGCCATAATTAAGACAACAGGTTTAGATTTGCGGTACTGAACAGAAAGTAGATTTACTATTGATAATAGACCAGCTGTTTTTTTCTGCTCCATATTAAGCACGTTAGAGATCTTACGTAAGACTACGTAAGACCACGTAATGACCTAATTAGAGTCTAAAATTAAAGATCTCTAAAGTGTTTAATATGGAGCAGAAAAAATATCTATTCTAATATATCAAAGGACAATCTATATTCTGCACAGTGCCACGAAACTGACCCGTGTTGTCCATTAGGTTATCACCAGGTCAACGCATCTGCGAGTCAGCTATCTTTATCAGCACTCCTTGATCGAGGGCCGCTTTTATAACAATATTGATATTTTATCGATGTTTATAAGACGTAACATGTTTGTATTAAAAAGTTATTGAAACATAAAATAAGACTCTTTAAGTTTTTGAATTTGTCAAATATTTTATATCAGTTTAAATAGCAGAATTTTATTTGTATTTCACTAAAATAATTTCATTTCTAATATGGTTTTCACTTTATTGTGTATTCACCAGCATGCTATTCTCAACGGAAGTTTATCGGAAGAAAACATTTAGGGCTTTTAGGCACCTACATGCCCTTTTTTTAAGATTCATTGCAAGCAACAGTTAAGTTATGATAGACACTTTCGATTTTGTGTCAGTACTTACAATTCAATTCGATTCATTTATTCAATTTTCAGATGTCAAAGATTCATATTTGTTAGTAACAAAATGAATTCAAACATGACACATGGGTAAGTACAAAGTATAGGCACAATAAAACAAACAAAATTCAATTAATAACAATAAAAATTTAAGTTAAAGTCCCTCACTCAAGTCCTGAGCCAATAATCTCTCACAAACACTATTCGATCAGAACCCGATTGAAGGACTTCATAATCGGTGAGTCGTATTTGTCAGCTATGACCTGCAGGATGGTGTTGGTGCTGCCCCATACTCTACTGAGCAGTGAGGCAGTCTTTTTGCGGATGATGGCGTGGAACCCATCGACCCGCACCTCTGCAAACATATTAGCGCTGCAGAAGCGAGGCAGCCCACCAACACCCTGAATCCATTATTATATCAGACACGCAGTGCACAGAGTGATTTTTTAGAACCGCTGACCCACAGGCTGCTCGTGTAGAATGATTGGCAGTAGGCTGTGAAGAGTGTGGTTTTTACCTGGCTACTGCAACGGGCAAACCTGCGCGCCAGCATATTACTTCTAGCCGCCAGTGCCCTGCGTACCCTTTCTATGTCATCATGGTCGTCAAGGTCATCAGTAATGTAGTCTCCGAGATATTTAAACTTATATACGCGTTTTAAGTTTAAATATCTCGGACACTACATACAATGAAGAACAATAATTTATTAATTGTTTTTGTCATTAGAAGAAACAAAGAAGTTTTCGTTACACACCTAAATTATTTTAAATAAACAAATGAAAGAAAAGAGTCAATATAAGTCAATGTCAAAAATGTCACCTGTCTCAATACAATTAGTTGATGTATTGGCATATTTGGCAAAGCATGCAACTATTCTAACCGGAAATAACCCAGCCCAATTGCAACAAATTTGAAAAAAACAAAACGATTTAAACAATGATATATTGCAGCATTAGCACAATGATATAGTAAATACAAAACAAAACAAGTTTCTACAAACTTTATTGTTTTATTAATAGTTAATTTTGTTTTTAACAGACATTGCGATTGAAATAAGAGTTTGATAAGTTGAGTGAGATACACCTTTGTCACCCAGATTTAGTCGGAATAAGCAGTTTTATTACAAAAACATTATCATTATCAGAAACTACAAATACCATGGCAAACACTAGACTAGAACGAATATTTACAGAGCTTGCAATCGTTTTCACCAACAAAGATTAAATGTAAAAACAAATAATTCATTTCTAAAAAAAAATCATTACGACCTCGGTGCAGTGGGCAAATAGCCGGCTGTGACGCAGGAGGTTCCGGGTTCAATTCCCGCCACGGAATAAATGTTTGCATGATCTACAAATATTTGTTTCGTGTCTGGATGTTTTTCTATATAATATAAGTATGTATTTACAAAAAAAAGAAGTATATAAGTATTCACTACTCAACTATCAGTTATCTGGTTCTCATAGTACAAGCTCTGCTTAATTTGAGGCTAGATAGCGCTGTGTGAAATGTCCAGCAATATTTATTTATTTAAACATTTTCAAAGTCAATTACACATTATATACATCTACTCTTACAGTAGATTCGAAAATTAATTTAGTGTACCGATGTATATATTTTAAACTACGACTGTGTGTATCTTAATATACAACATCTAAGCAGTAGACTATTAAACTGAAACTAACATAAATCCGATAGTAGTGCATACATTAAAATAAAATGCGAACACGTAGGTGTGACCTCGAGTTTGTAATTATTTTGGTCTTGAAATGCGAAACTCACGCGATGCACGGAGATAGTCGGTCACTAGCTGGGGAGTACTAGCAAAGAATACAATAGCAAAATAGCATCAGTTAGCGTCAGTGATAGAAATGCTGAGGAGTAATATGCTAACGTGCTATAACCGGGTAATGTTTTAAGGAGGAAGAAATCCATGCGACTAGAAGAGAGAGAAATATGAATGTGGATTGATATAAAAGTAGAAAAAGGCCAAAGAAGAGATTTTTATTATTATTAGTTTACAAGCTGCCCCCGCGAACTTCGTAACGCCTTAGAATGAATAAATTTTGTGTGTTTAATCTATTAGCTGAGTTAAATTTAGTTTTTTTTAGTTATTTACTGTTATGTCAATTTCTGTGCACGTACCCTCTTTAATCAACTATCTATATCTTCAACGGTTTGCTGGAAGAAAACTCTTATTAGGGTTAAGCTCGCCTTTGTACATGCCCATTTTATAAGCAGTTTTTATCTGTAGGTAATCTCCTTTTCTACAATAAAGAATAAAGTCATTGCATTTTGCACATATTCATGCATATGACGCGGGCTGCCAAATCTGTCAATGTACCGTCACCGGTAGAATTGTCAACCAGCCATCATTAGCTGCATTTTATGTATGAGAAAATGAGTTTTCGTCATATTTTTTTTTTCTTGAATTTATCCCATATTTTAATAGTTATTCTGCTATTCGGGACGGAGACAAATACAACAAATGAAATCAAATCGGTCCAGTCGTTCTCGAGTTATAAGTGTTCGAACAAACCCGACTTTGTTTTATTGATCGAGCGAAGCGAGATCTCCAAATCAACTTGGGAAAATCGGCGTTGTATGTATGTATGTATGTATTTGTTTGTTTGTCCGAGGATGAATTTAGAAGAAGAATTTACCCAATCATCGTGAAATTTGGTATATAGGTAGGTAATAATGGAACAATTTTGGTGTGACTTAATGAGCTAAAAATTTGGGGGGGGTTGTTGAGATATTGAGGTTCAAGGGGGGTAAAAAAAAATTAAAATGAGACTATTAGGTCAAGTGAAATGTCAAATGAAAGGTCTTCGTTAGTACATTTTGACCCCGTTTTTACTTTTAGTAAAATTTTTGTAGTTTTTAAGTTATTAGCCATAATAAAACTAAACTTTGACAAAATTCACAGGGTACACCAGTGATCCCCCAGTGCTGTAATTTGGTATGCGTGTAGCTTATGTATCAAAAATATAAGCAAACGTATGAAATCTAGAATAACTGCAATTTGTACCCCAAAAAGGGTAACCAAATAACATGAACTCCCGTTACCTGTAATTTGAATAAAACTGTAGGTCAAGTTATTTGGTTTTAATTCGTGGCACTATTTTGATAGCCAAAGATTACGAATAATATTTTTTGTTTTTACGGTAGACTCGCGAGATCTAAGTTCGGGGCGAACCACTAGTATATTAAAGATTAACTGATAGAAAAAGCTGGTTCTACAATAGTTCAATGATATCTTAAACCCTATACTAAGTTTGTCTAAATACCAGGTTCTCGATAACGTGGGTTCTGGTCAAGAGTATGCTAATTTTGAAAATAGGCATTAATTATAATGTTCGATGGTCTTATATTTATGGCATTTGAGCGCACACATGCACGCGGATAACAACAAACCCATCTACACCTCACCTGCTGAACGATGGATGGATGTGTCAAAAATGGTGTGGAAAGATTTGACTACCTACAGAGATGACGGTGATGGAGAGGTAGGGAAACAAAATACATGTGCCAATACAATATGGTAAAATAGAAAAAAAAATACTAAGATGATTTGAAGTTTCGCGTATTGGCAAGCAAGAAAAACTAATCCAACGTAAAACTAAAACAAAACAAACTAAAGTACAAAAACAAGGAGAATACGTGAAAATATTAATGTATATTAAGTTGCCTATTCAAATTACAAACCTCTGACTTCAAACGAAAAATCAAACATTTATTTTTAGAAAATGCTTTCTATAATTTAAATGAATTTATGAACATAAAAAACTGCAATGCTCTTCTTTTTTCAATAAAAAACTTAGCAAATTTTGACATCTTAATTAATATTATATTGTTTACAGCAAATTTTCGTTTCTATTTAGATGTATTAGCATTATTGCGTATTAGTTTCTAACTCTGACATTTCTCTATAATATATTGTATTATGTTTTGACTTGCCTTTATATATAATTGCTGACTAGGACAGGATTATAAGATTTAAACGTTCCAAGCACCATTCTCTTGGCTTTAAATTGACGAAGTCCTATAAAATATAGCAGTCTCAAATCTTGAATTGTACGCGTAGGATTGAGGACCTTCGGTTTATTTTTGACGATTTTTTAAGTAATCTTTGTGAATTTGCCGAGGCATAGTTATTAAATTGATTGAATCACTGAATATATAGATACAAATAGTAAAATGTCAATTGCAAGTCATACAATCGCGCACCGTAATATTGCTTTAACTCGATCCAAACTAGTCTAGTTACTGTTTAAAATAACTCTGTTACAAAAATGGGTTTCATTGAATACGTTTTTTCACACCACTTGCTCGACAATGTTAAAATATAATTGTCATGTAAACCGTACCAAAAGCAGGTGATTAAATCACTAAAGCTGAGCCGGGAGTAAAGTTAAACTGAACTTCATTATGCCCTCGCGGGCATAAAGTAATTTTAATTTGGAACCTCGTCTGTATTCAAATGTGAACCAAAGAGACCGACACAATAAGAACTTATTCGTAAATCGAACTAACCTCTGCACAGAATTCATCAACCTAGATTTGGTTTTTATTGTCTCGCAGAAAGTATGAAAAGTAGAGTATTCTCCTCTTGGATAAAACTGTCTATATCTTGGGAGTGCTTATATCTCTCTGCACTCAGGATTCAAGTTACTTCCTCGCTCCGCTTGTGAGTTAACTCTAGAATCCTTCGTTACGTTCGGGATTCAATATAGCACCCGTGACGCAAAACACTACCTTATTCCTTCGTTTAATAATCTACTATTAACGTTTGATTTTTGCAATATTATCACACTAATATTATAAATGTGAAAGTTTGGATGTTTGTTTATTTAATATTTTTTAAATTTAATTTGATTGTTTGTTACATGTCGCAAAGGCTTAAACAATTTCGATGAAATTTAGTATGTTGATAGATTATGTCCTGGATTCGAACATATGCTACTTTTTGTTGACAAACAACGGCAACAAATATGTATCCGCGTATTTAGATTAAAGCTCAACTGCTCCTGATTACAATCGGGTGGAAGTGGCATGGAGCTTGCAAAGCGTTTATCCACAATATAAACACCGGCATTAGACCATTTGAAATTACTAGAACTATGAAAACGAAAAGACCCTTTTTTCTACGGTTCCGACCCTAACTGTTGTCCCAAACAGATGACGCAAGGCTATTGACGCATGTGGCTTTCCACAGCAAAGGTCTACACTTTTGCCAAGGTACAAAAACATATCTTCAGACCTCATACCGTTCCTCACTATTAGACCATTTGACTCGAGAACGGCTGGAACCTTGATGCTGCAAACAGTCCGGCGTAATCGTAGCGAGACATTCTATCAGCGGCCTTAGTGCACGATAAGCCATATTAATAATAATGATATTAACTAAGCAAATCTTGTACTATGGGAACCAGATAACTGATAGCATACTTATATTTGTTTTGTTATACATACTTAATATACTAGTTGACCAATCCGCAGCTTCGCACACGTAGTTTTGTATTAAAAACATTATCCTCTTTCTGTGCCGTTGGGTAAAAAGTAGCCAACATAGGCTACTTTTTACTCAAGCATAATTTAGCATTCTAAGGGTGAAATCACTTTTGAAATCGGACCAGTAGTTTTAGGGTTTATTCGTTACAAATATACATAAATACAAATATTTCCTCTTTATAATATTAGTATAGATAGAGAAACCTCCAGACCCGCTACAAATATCTGCAGATCGTGCAAACATTTGTTCCGTGGCGGGAATCGAACCTGCAATCTCCCGCGTCTCAGCTAGCTGCGCCACTGATGCTGCCGTAAATAATTTAAACACGCTATAAAATCTAAATATATATACTCTAAAAAAATAATTATAAATATATAGATAATTCCTTTATTGAACACCATTTAAATACAAACATTTATAAGAAAATACACTCTTAAATAATAGGTACAATGGCGGCCTTATCGCTAAAAGCGATCTCTTCCAGGAAACCTTTGGATAGACAGCATCTATGTGAACAAAATAAAGACGGCGGCGTAAATCCGATATAGTACACGTATATTTATTCAAAATATACATAGATAATATAAAATAAAATGCATAATTATAATGTATAATATAATCATAAAATTACATAAATATTAATATTATAATACATAAAATATATATGTATTATAACTTGTTCGTAAGAAAAAAATCTGTTACATTTTTCGCCTAGTATCATAGTGAATAATATTATTTGTAAAAGAATCTAACTAGGTTCTGTTTGTACTAATATTTTTTTACGAGTTGCAGGTTTTACATAATTGTCACATTTGGATAATTTTCAAGTTACTCTGGGGCTATATTTCTTGGCTTTCGTTTGATGTACATAATAAAAAGTTATGAAAATATGTAAAGCATAGATATTTATATTGTTCAGAAAATGGATTGTTCGGTGTAAATTTTATAATAGAGTCCTTCTCTAGTCTTCAAAATATAGATAAATTTGCCTGTTTTGATATTTTGGCTTTGGTGAAAATGACAAACATTCAAATCGAGTTTCGACAAACATTCGAGTTTCGATATCATCTCGATACCTGTCAAGTCAGGTTAACTGCTGGCTTATATCTGAATCCAATAACAATCTCAATCCAACGCCAATTGAAATTCGATACTGACAGATTTATTAACAGATTGTGGTACTATTTAAAAATAATTTCAACACAATACCAACTCGCTGTCCAATAGTGTGAAGAGTACCGGTTTTGCTAAATCAGACAATCCAATTCCAATTATTCTTTTTTTTTACAAGCCCTAACTGTCCCACTGCTGAGCAAAGGCCTCCCCCTCTTCCTTCCACTTATCACGGTCTAAATAATGATCCATCCAAAGTATGGAAGTTCTTACGGTCATTGGGAGTTGGGAAGTCACGTCAAGATAATGTTCCCAAAGACTTAGACGTACATTCTTTAAATTTGCACTTCTCCGCTTCGTCCAATTTTGATGGGCTTATTAAAACTCAAACGTTAAATTATCTTTCCTCTCTACCAACTCCCGACTTTTCACCATTTTTGTTTCGTCAATTTACTGATTGTGATGTTAAGAGGAGCATATCATCCATCTCATCTAACGCCGTTGGCAGTGATTGCGTTAGTAAAAGGATGATTACACCTATCCTTGATGAAATTGTCCACATCATTACCCACTTACTTAATTTCTCCATCAACACGGGAACCTATCCAAGTGCATGGAAGGAGGCTCAAATAACGCCTCTTCCCAAAAAACCTAACCCTGCGTCCTTTTCTGAATACCGTCCCATATCCATTCTCCCGTTCCTATCTAAAGTCCTAGAACGTCTTGTACACCAGCAACTTAGCCGTTTCCTTAATACAAACAGCCTCTTTAACCCTTTTCAATCCGGTTTTCGTCCAGGCCATAGCACTGTGTCTGCTCTCATCAAAATCACTGATGACATCAGGCATGGTATGGAAAACGGACTGGTCACTGTCCTTTCCCTCCTGAATTTCAGTAATGCGTTCAATAACGTTGATTTTGATATCCTCTTAGCTTTTCTTCGCTCTCTTAACATATCTCCAACAGTAATTGAATGGTTTCGTAGTTACCTGTTTGGACGCCGGCAACGTATCCGTATTGACGATACATATTCTTCTTGGTGTCAATTGAGTTCCGGTGTACCTCAGGGCGGCGTGTTATCTCCTCTTCTTTTTGCTATTTTTATAAATTCTATCTCCGAACAGCTCACTTCGTCCTACCACCTCTATGCAGATGATTTGCAAATTTATACCCAAGCTCCTGTTGGGTGGTTAGGTGAAGCCATTAATGGCATAAACAATGATTTGCAGAATATATTACAATGGAGCAACTCATATGCGCTTAAAGTCAATCCATCAAAAACCCAAGTAATAGTAATAGGAAGCTCGCGGATGATTACTCAAATCGATTGGCTTGATCTCCCAAAGGTAAAATTTGACGGTACTTCAATAGAAATCAGCAAGGTAGTCAAAAAACTGGGGGTACTCATGGATAGTCACCTATCTTGGGGGCCTCAACTAGCAGCGATAAGCCGAAAAACCTTTGCTGCAGCTGCCTCTCTTAAACGGCTGCGAAACTTCCTTCCGACTTCCACCAAAATTGCACTTGTACAATCATTATTGCATCCTATTCTCGACTATGCTGACGCCAGCTATCTTGATTTAACTGAAGATCAACTCAACAAGCTTGAGCGTCTCCAGAATTTCTCTATTAGATTCATATTTGGCTTGCGCAAGTACGATCACATTTCAGAGTATCGCCACAGACTTAAGTGGTTACCTATCCGCCTTCGCCGGAAAGCGCACATCCTTTCCCTCCTTTACAGCATCCTTTTCATCCCTTCTACTCCGTCCTACCTCAAAGAACGCTTTGACTTTCTTCACCTTTCCAACTCTCGACCCTTACGTTCCTCTGAAACCCTTCAATTAAAAACTCCCCATCATACCTCAGTATTTTATAGTTCCTCTTTTACTTTGCAGGCTACCAGGCTCTGGAATGCCCTACCTGTCTCAATTCGTCACGCTAAATCTCTCCCTATCGTTAAAAACTTGGTCAGACAACACTATCTGTCATCCATCGCTCACTAGGCCACTTATTAATTATTACATTTTTATAATTTATATATGTAAGTATGACAATATATATTTTATGTATTATAATATTAATATTTATGTAATTTTATGATTATATTATACATTATAATTATGCATTTTATTTTATATTATCTATATTTTTAATAAATATACGTGTACCATATCGGATTTACGCCGCCGTCTTTATTTTGTTCACATAGATCCTGTCCATCCAAAGGTTGCCTGGAAGAGATCGCTTTTAGCGATAAGGCCGCCCATTGTACCTATTATTTAAGTGTATTTTCTTATAAATGTTTGTATTTAAATGGTGTGCAATAAAGAAATTATCTATCTATCTATCTAGAGCCAGATCTCGCCAGTCTCTTTGGAAGACGTCCAAGTCGTCGCTCCAGCGCTTTTTAGGCCTTCCTCGGCGTCGCTTTCCGTCTTTAGAAGTCCATATGCTTGTCTTCTTGGCCCACCTACCGGGTTGCATACGGGAGACATGACCCGCCCAGTCCCACTTCAGCTTTGCAGCCTTAATGCCCTCGTCAACGATGCCAGTCTTCGAGCGCAGCCAAGATTTTGGAATCCGGTCGATCCGCTTTACACCCAAAATGCTGTGCTCCATCGCTCTTTGGTAAACTCCTAGTTTGAACTTCCAATTATTCTTAGTTATTTCAATTTCCATTCAATATTGAACAAAACATGTTTTTATTTTTTTTTCAGGGTGATTAAGAATACCAAATACCATATACACAACACAATTTCAATACCGATCGATCGGGAGCATAGTCAAGAATAGAGTCGCTGAAAGATGATGCTGCTTCTAAAGATCGTTAAGCGACTAAATATATGCATTATTCAATATAAGGATTGCATTATTTGAGGATTGGGTATATACTTAAAGTGAGGCCTTTTATAATGTACCAATTGAAGACGTTATAAACAAAGCCTTGTTGGCCTGGTAGCCTTAGCTCCGCGAAAAACGCAACCGCTGTAGTGTCCGGGCAACCTTTGGATCGACTGGATTGAAAAAACATGTGAGGAGACGGTGTTACAATACATACCAATTTATGTAGGAGAAAATAAATAAATACCTAAACCTTAAATATACCTACATATATTAACATAAATAAATATATTATGCATACAGAAATACAGTTTTCACTCTAAAGAAGCTGCTAAGTACAGTTTGTGGACCTCACTTTTAAAAATAGGTAAAGATTTAGCATGTCTGATGAAAACAGGCAAGTCATTCCATAATCGGACAGCTCGTACCGTAAACGAGTTACTAAAGAAGTTGGAATTATGAGCTGGAGTTTTCAACTGGAGAGTAGTGGAAGAACTCAGATTGCGGGGATTTTAGATTTTCTTTATGAGGATTGGGTATTAAAACCATGCGCATATTTTCTTTTCATTGCTTGTAACAACAAATCTCTCTGCAAGATAAGATAAGTGAAGCATTGATTGGACACTTGACCCACAAAGTACGAACGAAACAATTCTCTCCGTGTACGAAACTGTAGTAAGTGTGTGTTTTGGATAGCCTCCAAAACAATTAGTGAAGCCGGCATGCAGCAGAAAATTGGGAGAAATTCACTAATGCAGTTACAGCGCTCGACTGAAATATTTAGCACTTGATTTAACTATTTAATTGGGGCGAAGAATAATTAGACCTTAGTGCCTGGCAATTGATATGGCACGCCGAATATAAACAACTGGCAACGAAGCTTTGGTATGCCGTGATCTGGGGATAAACAAATATTTTAACTTCTATCATTGGATTATTTATATCTTAATTATTTCAGTCGTAAGACTATTGCTACTGGCGTAGAGCCACTTTTGAAAGACATGACAGTAATTAGACATATTATGAGAATTTGACTAACCAGGAATTAGGCGTAACGGATAGACTCGACCAAACAGTACCCGGGTCCTAATGGACAAAATGGGCATAGATTTCCAGAGTGTCCAATCTCTTGCGGCATTGATCCAACGACCTTTGCTAAGTCTTTCAGTAAAGTGAGAAGCCACGCTACCATTACGCGGTATCCATTCGAGACACTCGCGCATAGATTTTAATTCAGATAAATCATTAATTTTGGGAGAATTGTTGTGATAATAATGATGATGATGACTTCAAAATAATAATTAACGAATAATGATCCCTATAAATATTATGGTTGTGGCAGTGCGGGGTTTATAGCACGAAGAACTGATGGCTGTTGGGGTAGAAAGGTTATATAGTGGAGACCACGCACTGGAAAGCGCAGCGTAGGATAACCTCAGATGGATGGAAAGATGACCTGATAAAGGTTGATGGGAGTCGTTAGGTGCAGGCCGCACAAGATCGGTTGCTCTGGAAATTGTTGGGGGAGGCCTATGTTTAGCAGTGATCATATGATGATGATGATACATATTGGGGTTGCATACGCTCGCTGCATGCTTCTTCAAATAGAAGCAAATTAGTTCAAAACTCTTCCATAGAATACCTGTTTTGTTCGAGAACGTTCCACGTCACTCCCTCCTTCATTTGTATCGGTCAATGTGTTGTTCTTCCGTATCCAAGTAACTGCTCATCAACAATTGACCGGTATCGATTGAAGCCTGTCGTATGGTAATGATGATCGTTTTCTTGTCGCGAAAGCATTCTATATTCCTGTAACTTATCAGCAGGCCTATAAATATTAATTGATAGATATAAAACATGTAGGTATTAACACAATTATATAAATAAAAAAGAAAATTGCTGGACATTTCACACAGCGCTATCTAGACCCAAACTAAGCAAAGCTTGTACTACGGGAACCAAATAACTGATAGAATACTTATATACTTTTTTTTTCTTTGTAAATACATTTTTTTATATAAATTATAGGCTAGCGTTTGACCACTATCTCGCCTGATGGTAAGCGATGATGCAGTCTACGATGGTACACGCTTGTCTAGAAGAAACCTATTCACTCGCGACTTGAAGATCCCTAGATTGTAGTTATCAAGAAACACAGACTCAGGCAAGGCGTTCCACTCCTTGGCGGTGCGCATAATAAAGGTGAAAGATTACCGCTTTGTGCGTATTGGAGGTATGTCTACCATGTAGCGGTGGCGCATCGCAGAGCGTCTGGTTGTCCGATGATAGCATGGGGATGGTGGGATTAGGTTGAAAAGCTCCGCAGTACACTCTCCGAAATGTATCCGATAAAAAACCGAGAGGCTTGCAACCTTTCGTCGATGCTCGAGGCTGTGGAGCCTTGCATTTGCTAACACGTCATTGCAAATGAGCTTCTTGGCTCTTCTCGCAATTGAATCTAGAGCCTCTAGCTGGTATTTTGCTGATCCGTCCCAGAGGTGAGAACAGTACTCCAGACATGATCGGACTTGTGCTTGAATACATACATACTTATAATATATATAAAAACACCCAGACACGGAACAAATATCTGTAGAACATGCAAAAATTTGTTCCGTGGCGGGAATCGAACCCGCTACCTCCTGCTTCTCAGCCGGCTATACGCCCACTGCGCCACGGAGGTCATCAAGGTGTTTTTAACTATTTTTTTAACAAGTTGATTGAGTGATAAACACCACGCTGCGTTCGTTGACAAGCATTGCTAATGTTGGAGAAAAGACAACTAGGCTAAAATGGGATTAGGCGGTAAACATTAGAAGAATGCACCCCGACAGCTGGCCTAATCTACCCACAACCTGGAAGCCTGATGGATGACGCGGTCGGGGTCGGCCAAGAAAGCGTTGGCGAGATGATCTTGTTGCCTTCGAGCAGAAGTGGTGGAGTGTCGCACATGACAGAGATAGATGGATATACTTGAGGGAAACCTTTGACCAGCAGTGGAACAATATAGTATATAGGTAAAATTAGGTAAGGCCAACAGCACACATAGTAAATATAATATTAAAAATCTTTTTGATCGTGCGAAGTGAGAAAATTCGTAATAAGACTAACTTTATAATATACAAAAAAAACAGTTTCATCATCTAAATACCATTTTGCAAACGATCTATAGATAGTTCAAAATGCAAAATGATTCTTGACGGAAATTATTGTTTTGTTCTTGGAAATTTATTTGTGTTTGTTTAGATACTAAATTCACACTAAAAACAACTAACTAGTTATAGCTGTTTCTTATGTGAATAAGCGCTTAAACCAGCTACATAAGTAAAGATCCGTTACCACGATTTCCATACCGTGAACAACCGTTTCAATAATTCAACGGCTGTTACATCGGCAGTAACGTGGAATTCTAAAGCATGCCTTTAAAAATACAAGCTTTTTGTTAGGTAAGTACGCTTTAGTTTGAAATGAGCGGAGATAAAATAAACAACCTGGTCTTTTAGTGACGACTGAATAGGTTTCTTCTAGGCAAGCTTATCCCATCGTAGACCGTATACTATCAGGCTAAGGCTGCGTCCACACTGAATGCGCGGCGACTAGGGCCTAATGCTAGTGCGGCGAGCGGGGGCGAAAGAACAGAACGCGCGGACAGGAACGTTTGAAAACTACGCGCTCTGTCTCGCTCGGTCCCGTCGCACTAGGCTTCCGCCTTAGTCACTACAGTATGGACGCAAAGGCGCTTTTCATATGTTTAATACTTCGCGCCCGTCGTCGCAACCGCGCTAGGCTCGCAGTGTGGACGCACACTTAGTCGTGGTTAAACGCGGCTAGGGTTCCCAGATTAATAAATATATAGGTTCCGGAGTAAATTCCTAACATTTGATGAAAATTCCGGACTTTCTTGTGAATATAACATTATAATGTTAATTTATTTGTAATAAAAATTGTGGGTTTATGTTGTTTTATTTTACTCGTTACCTACTTAAATTGTAGAAATTCTGGATGGTTTAAGATTCCCCCCGTATTCCGGACAAATACCTATATTACCGGCCATGTCCGGAAAATTCCGGACGTATGGCAACCCTAAGCTGTCCAAGTGTCCATACTTATATTAAAAATTCGAAAGAATTGGTACGTTGAGGGTTCGGGATAAAATAATGAAAATCAATTTAACTAACATAACATTTTTATTCTACACTAAAATGATAAATAAAAAATAAGGAAGACTGCATAATAAAGTACATTGAACTTATATGTCAAACTTAAATGCACTTGTTACCTCATCATTACCCTCCAAAGTCACTCAGTCTTCATCTATAATTCAAACTAAGGTGCTTGCCTTAAATCCTTTGAGAGAATTCAATTTATCACAACACAATCAATCTTTTACAACGCGCGTCCTCTGCTTAAGTGTTCGCTTTCGATCTGACAACAAAACAAGAAGAGAGACGAAGCTTATTTTACACATTCATAGGTAAAACTGGTCCAATGGACCTATCGAAGAAAGACAAATGTTTAAAGAGAAGCATTGAAAAAGTCATACATACCAATCGGTTTCAAGATTTTCTATTGGACTTTTCTGGAGATTGGACACTAGACAGCCTGGTTGCGGTAACTAATTTATATGAATACTAGCTTCTGCTAGCGGTTTCATGCGCATGTTTATAAATAAAAAATAAAAAAATTAGTGGCACTTCGAGAGTGCCGACAGAAGTGAAAACTAGAAACAAACTACACTACAGATACGGCGAGTTCAATGATTTTTTTCCCATCTCAAACAGATACTTATATACAGAGGTAAATTAGGATATAAATATATAGAATAACAGTAGTGTTAGATATATATTATGGAAATAATATATACTTTGGCATACAAAATAAAATCTTAGAATTAAGGAACTTAAGTTAATCTCAAAATTGTAACCTAAATTATATAGATATAAGAAAATTGATTAAATAAAGAAATAAAGCAACCCTAAATAAACATACGGAAGGACAGACACAGTAAACAAGGTCTCTGATCACTTTAGAGGTAGTGTAGGAAAGCTCGCGGGTCGGGCCTCTGCGCCCGGACAGGGAAAAAAAATATATATATATGCAGAGGTGTTGGTGTCGGTAACGGTAACAGTGTCGCGAGTTCAATGATTTTTTCCCATTTCAAAAAATGCCCATCGCGCTTAAAGAAGTTTTCACGACGAAAAATATCGACAGTTCATTTTAATACTAGAAATAAAGATAAACTCGCTGTTGTTACTTGTAGAGTCCATAAATTAGTTAATCGTTTAAAGGGCAAGATGTACGCTTTTATAACAAACTCCCAAGGGATGTATAAAAATTGAAAATTAACAAGTTTAAAAACGTAATTATCAAAATCTTTTATAAAAAAGCCTACTATAAAATATTGGATTATTTAGATGATAGAGAAGCTTGGGATTGAAATTGCTCCAACTCGTTTAAAATGTTACAATTTATACGTAATTTATTTTCTGTTTTGTTTTGTATTCTAAAAGGATCATTAAAAAAACCAACCAGCCTTGTTTCTTGCCTTTCTTTCCTGGCTTGGTCGCGAAAGAACAGGCAGTAAAATTGACGTTTCAAAATGATCCTTGTGATTTCACTGAATAAAAATATATGACTTTTTTTTTGGTGTTGTTAAGACGCATCCCCTATCTTCCAAGTATTAACCCAAGCCTGCAATATTATTTATTCATGAACAATTTGCTATGCAATCAGGTCAGGTATGGCGATGTCGAAACGCGATTTGACTTTGATAAAATATGATTATAAACTTCATGGTACGCTTTAGCATTTTTATGAGAAGATTCTTCTCATTTTTCGTGGGATAATGAGGGAGGGATATTGAATTATTTGTAGCCTTTGTAGCTGTAATGCCAACGAAATGATGATAAGACTTGAGCGGAAAACAATTTTATTTCGTTATTTTTTTGAAGTGAAAACTTCTTTAGGCACGTTGGGCATTTTTTGAGATGGGAATGAACCACTGAACTCGCGACACTGTTACCGTTACCGACACCACTGCACGTAAAGTTTTTTTTGAGATGGGAATAAACCATTGAACTCGCGACACTGCTACCGTTAGTGACACCTCTGTATATAAGTATCTGTAGTGTAGTCTGCTTTTAAATTTTGAATACTTACCCAAACATTGAGCGCTAAATTTTTCACTTCTGTCGGCACTCCCGGAGTGCCAATTTTTTATTCTTCTTAACAAAAACCGCTTGAAAGCCGTATTTTTTTATTTTTTTTATGCCACCTGGAGATGGAACAAGCACCTGGCCCATCTGATTTTAAGTGGTAACCATCATCGCCTAAAACAACGTCTGCGTCCATCAACTTGAAGCATACAGGTGTAAAGCTTCATGTGGCTGTAATTTCGCCGGCAACCACAATTCGAACCGAAAAGTAGCAATGCTGATTCTCGAAATCCCCACCACTATCCCCACCGGTGCGTCGAGGCCTCGTAACCGTACAATTACTACAAACAGGCTTTAATACAGATAACTTTATTTGTAAATAATTTTATAAGAATTTGCCCGTGTTTAAGCATTTACTTTTGTAGTAAATGTCCGGTTACGAGGCCTCTACGCAACGGTAGAGATATACCAGTGGGGATTTCAAGGAACCATTGAAATACGAGTAAATCACGAATGTTTTATAAGTATAAAACATGCCTTTACCTGATTTAGATATTCTACTTAATATTGATAGCATGCTGTTCTGATTCTCACGAATGGGAACATGTGCACCTGGTGCGTAAAGCTACCTTATACTTAGTTGAACTTGATAATAATAACTTGGATAAGCTATAAGGTCGACTAGAAAGCAGGTAAGTAATTTGTATGAAATTGAAATAGTTTTTACTGATAATTGAAAAGAAAAATAAAGTTAATAGTGGACATGAGGTGTTCTTCGCTTTATAACAAGAGCTCAAAACCACAGGATTACTAGTAGTTCGCCCCGAACTGAGATCTCACGTGTCAACCATGAAAAAAAAAATATTATTCGTAATCTTTGACCATCAAAATAGTGCCACGAAAAAAAAAATTAAGTTGACCTACAGGTTCGCTCAAATTACAGGTAACGGTAGTTCATGTTAATTGGTTATGTTTTTTTGGGGTGCAAATTGCAGTTATTCTAGATTTCAGACTTTTGTCTATATTTGTGATACATAAGCGACACGTATACCAAATTACAGCACTGTGGGATCACTGGTGTACCCTGTGAATTTTGTCAAAATTTAGTTTTTATTATGGCTAATAACTCAAAAACTATAAAAACTTTACTAAAAGTAAAAACGGGGTCAAAATGTAAAGACTTTTCATTTGACGTCTCATTTGACTTAATAGTCTCATTTTCATTTTTTTTACCGCTCTTGAACCTTAATATCTCAACAACCCCCAAAATTTTTAGCTCTACCTATATACCAAATATCACGATGATCAGATAAACGCTTCGAAAGTTATCCTCGGACAAACAAACATACTCGTACATACGGTTACGAGCTGAGGGTTCGGGATAAAATAATGGGAATCAGTCTAACCAAAATAACACTTTTATTCAACACTAAACGATGAATACACGAACTTGGTCACACGTAATCACAACACACTAATTCACACCACTGTTGCACCACTTATAGACACCGAAATATTCGCACGTATAACTTAATCCAGACTGATTGTCCGGCCATCTCTCCGGCCTATTTATATCGCACATAATTTACTACACTAGAACGATCTCGAACGTTCCAGGAAAAGGGTCGGTGTTTCGACAGAATGACCAATCCCCATCCTGCGCAACCGCAAACAATAACACAGCAGGTAAGACAAAAGCGTTCGAGAAATTTCGATTATTACTCATTGTTTAACAGCTTCGGCGTAACAATACTTATTTATTTATACAACGCCGATTTGCCCAAGTTGATTTGGAGATCTCGCTTCGCTCGATCAATTATAAAGGTTAACAGAAGATATTTGCCTACCAGTAGTTGGGAAGAAAACCTTATAAAGGTTGCTGGGAGCCGTTGGGTGTAGACTGCACTAGATAGGTCTCACTGGAAATCTATGGGTTAGCTATGTTCGGTATTAGGATATGATATATCTTCCTGATCGTAAGGTTAGCACTGTCACAAGTAAAAGTTAAATTTTAAAACCAAATGTCTATGAAAAATATCCGCTGCCTTATTTCATTATTAGCTACGAGTATGTGAAAAATCTTATAAATGTATAAAACAAAGTCGGGTTAGTTACACCATTTATAACTCAAGAACCGCTTGACCGATTTTGATGATCTTTGATTTGTTGGATTTGTCTCCGCCCCGAATAGCAGAATAACTATTAAAATATTGGAAAACTCACGCAAAAATAAATTATGAAGAAAATTCATTTTCTCATACACAGATGTAGCTAATGATGGCCGATTGACAATTCTACTGGCGACGTACATTGGCAGCCCACGTCATATGCATGTCAAGGCGGTACGAAGTTCAGCGGGTCAACTAGTATAATATAATAATAATAATATATTGCTGGACATTTCACATAGCGCTATCTAGCCCCAAACTTAGCAGAGCTTGTACTATGGGAACCAGATAACTGATAGAATACTTATATATATTTTTTTTGTAAATACATACTTATAATATATAGAAAAACAACCAGACCCGGAACAAATATCTGTAGGTCATGCAAACATTTGTTCCGTGGCGGGAATCGAACCCGCTACCTCCTGCGTCTCAGCCGGCTATACGCCCACTGCGCCACGGAGGCAGTCAATAATATAAATATTACTATACTATATTAATATTATAAATGCGAAAGTGAGTTTGTTTGTTTATTTGTAACGCTTTCACGACTAAACAGCTGGATCGATTTCGACGAACTTTGGTATAAAGATTAGGAATGACCGAGAATGAGACAGACTACTTTTTACCTGACTGTGCAGAAGAGTAATTAAAAGTTATTAAAAACATTACCGTATTCAATTAAAATTGACAAACTACACGCGTGAAGTCGCGGGTGGAAGCTAGTATGATATTAATAAAAGCTTTTTTGTCGTATGTTTTTAAAATGCGTAAATACTATTTTGATTTTAGTTTCCGTCAACTTCTTTACATAATGTCGTTGTCACGTAAACTTCCAAGGTATATTTCAACTTCATTTTAATTGTCAGTCGATAGGGTCGAGCGATGTGACTAAAATTTTTCGTTTATATTTTGTGTTGTGTTATTTTTATTTTATGTAATCTTTTTGATTTGATGATTTACATATTTTGTACAAAATTTTAGTATCGCGGTATTTTTAGTTCCAATTTTGTTTTGCAGTGATTCCGTGTGTTTATATTTGAAGATCATTTATTCAAGCTGCGCAGGTAAATTACTGTTTCCGTTGCTGTGTACAACCTGTTCTTACAGGCTATTTATATCTTTAATCTATCCCCGATTTCAAATAGGGTTTGAATCAGAGCCGTGTCACCAGATTGAGGACAGAAGCACATTGCACTCGAATAAGTTATTAAAACGGTGATGAAAAACATCGTGAAGGAAACTGACATGGCTTTTAACTAAAACTATGTAGTAACGAAAGTGTAGCAATAGAAATCGTGTACGAGTAATGTGTATGATACTATGAGAGAAGATTGTTCATCACGACTTACAAATTTTAATGAGCAAATACAAAATACCTGTCAACGCCTACATCAGTGTAGGTCACTTAGTTTTTGTAGGAACCTATCTTCATTTATTAACATAAGTGACAGTCAACCACATTAAAACCGATAAAGTTTTATTCAGTGCTTTGTTTTCACCATTGCAAATTATCGAATTTATAATAACTAGTGGTTCGCCCCGAACTGAGATCTCACGAGTCTCCCATAAAAACAAAAAAAATGTTATTGTAATGTTTGACTATAAAATAGTGCCACGAAATAATAACCAACTTACATGACCTACAGTTTCATTCAAATTACAGGTAACGGGAGTTCATGTCAATTGATTTGTTTTTTTTTGGGTACAAATTGCAGTTATTCGAGATTTCAGTCTTTTGCCTATATTTGTGTCACTTAAGCTACATGCATACCAAATAACAGCATTGTGGGGTCACTGATATACCGTGTGAATTTTATCAAAGTTCAGTTTTTATCATGGCTTCTTCTTCTTAGCGTGTCAAGAGTTCTACGTTTCCATTCATAGTATGTTGGACAGGTGTTTGGCCACAGCAATGGCATCAGGCGAGGCGGCCATTAGGTCCTCCATCGTGCATGTGTTCGGACATAAAGGGCACATTAGCAAGTGCTGCATTGACTGCGTGGGATCACCGCAGTCACACTGCGTCAAGTTAGGGTCCCTGAATCCCCATTTGCACATACTAAGTCTGCAGCGGCCAACCTGGGTGCGGAGCCTGTTTAAGGATTTCCATACTGGCCACTGCAGATCATGCCCGGGTGGTAACTGTTCCTGTGGGGTGGTAAAATCAGGCGGTGGGGAGTTTCTTTTTATCCACAGAGTGCGTCTGGTAGCAGCCGGGTCATCGCTCGTGGCCCTTGTGAAGCGTTGAAAGCTCTTTCGACTTTTAAGGCGGCCTTGCGGGATGTTATGGTCATATAAAGGGTGTCGATAATCATGCTCTTGTTTGTGCTTTTCAATAGAGCAAGCCACATCTCGTCGCACTCCAGGGGGCGATATGCCTGCCAAAGGGTATATCAGGTTTAGAGGGGTTGGCTTCAGACATCCTGTTATTATCCGGCATGTATCGTTTAACGCGACATCGACGACCTTTGCATGTGCGGACCGGCTCCAGACTGGGCAAGCATATTCGCCGGATGAAAAACACAGTGCCAGGCCAGTAGTGCGGAGTACGTCTGGGGCTGCACCCCATTTGGTAGTTATAAGTCGACGCAGAAGATTGTTTCGGGTACCAACTTTCATCTTAGTTTTATAGCACTGTGCTTTATAGTTCAGTGACCTATCCAGAGTTACCCCCAGGTATTTTGGAAAGTTTTCGTGTTGGATAGGAACTCCTTGCCAGGTTATGTTTAGGGTCCGGCTGGCTTGTTGGTTGCGCAGATGAAAGGCACAGGATTGGGTTTTAGATGGATTTGGCTTCAAGCCGTTCTCTTCGTAATAACTCCCTAATTCAGCCAAGGCTAGTGTTAGCTTGTCTTCGGCCTCTTCAAATGTTGAAGTTTGGGTCGTCAACGCTAAATCGTCTGCATATAGAAAACGTGAAGTAGATGGACTGTTGGGTTGGTCATTCGTATAAATGTTGAAGAGAGTTGGTGCAAGCACGCTCCCTTGAGGAAGCCCGTTTTTAAGGCAGCGCCATCTACTTTTTTCTGATAGAAGATGTACTTGGAAGCGACGGTTATGAAGTAGTTCACCCAGAATTTGAACGAACCCAAGATCACAAGTCAGGTGTTCGACTTTGCGAAGAAGTCTTTTAACATTAACAGTATCGTATGCGGCAGATAGATCAACAAGAACCAAACCAGTGATACTGTTTGCCTCGAAACCGTCTTCAATATGTTGGGTAAGCTTGAGCGTCTGACCGCAGCAAGCTTTTCCGGGTCTGAATCCTGCTTGTTCAGGGATCAGCTGAGGCTCTATAATCGGGGTAAGTCGGTTGAGGAGAAGCCTTTCAAATAGTTTATATAGGTGGCATAGGAGGGAAATAGGTCTATAACTTTTAGGCTCTGAAGGGGGTTTTCCAGGCTTCAAAAGTGCTACAACTTTGGCGCGTCTCCACATTTTTGGGATTTTCTTCGTTTCCAGGCAGTTATTAAAGCACATTAGCAGCCAAGATACACCAATTGGTCCGAGATGTTTAATTTGATCAACTAATAAGTCATCTACCCCTGCAGCTTTTCCGTTCTTCAGAGCTCTTATTGCAAGTATAATTTCGGTTAGTGTAAAAGGTTTGCTAATTTCATTTGAGTTGTTTTTATCTGAGATTTTAGTTTATTGTAGTCTGGGTAGTTGCTTGGGTGGTTTACTATTGAGTAACAGCTGGTGAGCTACTTGATTAGCTGTAACATGTCCTTGGTTTGTAGCAGTGGGAGGGTTCCCTGTGAGTTTTTGAATTGTCGTCCAGGCCTTTTTACTGTTATGGGTCATGTTGATGTTTGAGACTGTAGACATCCACGTTTCTCTTCGGTTTTCGCTAACCATGAGCATCAGCTCATTACCAGCATTTAATGTTTCCTCCGAAAAAGGGTCATTGGTATACAATTGCTCATAACTACGTAAAAGTGCCGCAGAGTCGTTCGTAAGGCCTGGGATGTATGAGCTACGGCATCCTCTCGGAATATTTTGCCTAGAAGCTTTTCTTATGACCTCAATAAACTTTTCATAGTTATCAGGCACGGGTTCTACCTTATCTAGTCTTGAATCTACGCACTTTGCAAAACCGTCCCAGTTTGCCTTTGACAAGTTAAACCTGCGCATGAAAGGAACTTGCCTCGGTGTGATAGCCGCTTGGACTTGGCATGCAATAGGTCTGTGTTGTGTGTTGGGAATGGGAGTACAAGTTGATTTTGAGCAAAGGGAACTTATATTTGAGCTCACAAATATTAGGTCAGGGTTGTACCCTTTTTTCCATCGACAGCTGTTAAATGATGGAGGCAGTTTTGGGTCATGTATCAGGGAAAGGTCTAAGGAGTCTGCCCATTCCTCGACAGCAATACCATCAGGGTTCGATTTTCTGTATCCCCAAGATAGATTGTGGCTGTTGAAATCGCCGACAATTATTTTTATGACTCGATCGTCGAAATTTGTTGTTTTGTTAAATTCAAAAGGCTGATTCGGTGGCTTATACACAGATGTGACTGTACAGGTACCGATATCGACTGTAATTATTTCTATAGAGTTGTCACTCTTGCACGATGTGGATGTTACATTTATGTTGGGTTTTGTGAAAATAGCACTTCCGTGCTTATCATGTGGTATCTCAGCCGTAAGGGTCCATCCAGGTATTCGAGGCCTTTGTTGTTCGTGGCCACGATGGGTTTCTTGGACACATAAGATGTCACAATGTGTCGTATTGCCAAGCTCTGCGAGAATAGTTGATTTAATCTCCGAGAATCCTTCAATGTTAATTGAGATTACTTTCAGAGCTGGCTTTGAAAGGGGTGGCTCTGAAAGGTGCCGTTGGTCATATTCGTTGTTTTGTAGAACCATTGTGTTGTAGAGATTAGTCAGCCTAGGCCACTGCATTACCGTGACTTAGCTGCTTCCAGAATGCGCCGCGGGGAGGCTCTCTACTCGCATTCCATTATCATGGCTAATAACTCAAAACTACAAAAACTTTACAAAAAAATAAAAACGGAGTCAAAATTTACTGACTGGCCTTTCATTTGACATACCACTTCACTAGTCTCATTTCCATTTTTTTTTACCTCTCTTGAACCCCAATATCTCAACCCCCCCCCTCTCCCCTCCCCCACATTTTTCATTGTCATCACTACCTACCTATGTATTAAATTTCACGATGATCGGATCATCGCTTCGAAAGTTATCCTCGGACAAACAAACATACATACATACGTACTTACATACATACAATGTCGATTTGCCCAAGTTGATTTGGAGATCTCGCTTTGCTCGAGCAATAAATAAGATATATATACGGATTTTTTAGAGATTTCGTAATATCAAAAGTAAGAAGTTCGTGTACGACTATTTAAAAAAAAAATATTTGTCCTCTTGAGAACACAGAGAAATAATTCGGATTAAGTAGCAGGCAAATCCAGTTCTTCAACAATTTTCCTCGACATTGGCAAAGCTCGCTAGAAAAGCTCCCTGTAAGTTCTCTGCATAAGTCTCATCGGGGATTTTAATCGGCTTACCGCTTCGCAGTAGCATCCACTCGAAAAGTTTCCCTAGTATTATTAATAATCTATACTTGATAAAATTATTGAAGCGAATTTATAATCGTAACAAAATCAGGACGGGGTGCTCTAGCGAGCGTAGTGATATAACCATATATTAATAAACGAATATCATCTTAATATATGTACATATGTACAAATGACACGTGAGACTAATACTTTGGTATTCTGCATAATGTTTGTTGTAAACACAAGTTATCGAAATAAAACATTTGTATTTGTATGTATGATGTTACTGTTAATATGTATGTATGTATGTATGTTCGATTGATTACTGGAAATTGCATCAATGTTCCTACCTCACAACGTAAGGAAATAAAATCCCAGATACCTTAGATATTTTTAATTCCAATACGAATATACACCAAATACTTTGCAATACTTTATTCACATTATAATCTACCGACTTCACTACAATTTAATAATATCTAGTTATACTAGAATACCCACTAAAATAATAGCAATATTTTAGTGGGTACACTCAGAAATAATCCAGATAAAAGTACATTACAATTACCCACCAAACATCACTAAAACTAAATTCGGTTACAACATCACATTTCAAGTACTTAACTTTATAAACTCGCACCGCACCACCTTCCTGTTCAACAGTCCAACCGAAATTGTCCACGCTATTCCCCTTGTTCCTCAAGATGGCTTCCCTATCACGTGACGTTACCCACCAAGCAACTTCGTGAAATCAATTAACAACTTTTTTTACTAATTAACGTAAAATATACAATTATTTCTTCATTATAAAAAACTAAGCAATTTATAACATGATTTTTATATTCGTTTGGATTTTACAACATCAATATTTAAATTAAACCTATTAACAGCTTTACCAACGTCCGTCTGACTTCAGTTCCGATAAATCAGCTGAACTTTGTAATTCTTTAAAACATACTTTAAAACAAATCTTATTTTTTTATTTTTTTTTATTTTTATTTATTTATTTTAGGAAAACCATCAGCACATATTAAACACAATAGTTACAGTGAATAGTAATAAACAGGCCATTTAAAGGTCTCCACTGATAGAATCACATTATGCTAACAAGCAACAACAAAATAACAAAAGACAAAATCTAACCGAACACTGTACGGGTCACTCACGTTCACGATACTAAATCAGGTGCCATTCACTCAATTTAAAGTAATACATATATTTTGTGAGAGTAATTAATTAATTAAAAATAATACAATCAATACATCTAAAAAAAACAATAGGCAATGTAATATCCTGCGTAAAATCAACTGTAGGTTTTACAATTTCAATCATTCGTAATAAAATCATACAAAAATGTTTCTTGATACCATAAAATCTATTGATATTAATACGTAAATAATCTCAAGTATGCCAGTAGTGTTTTTTTTTTCATAATATATAATACTATTAAAATTATATAATAATATAATTAATTATAAAAATAACACAATTATATATATTATATATATTATATATATATATATATATATATATACATATAATATAATATAATATAATATAATATAATATAATATAATATAATATAATATAATATAATATAATATAATATAATATAATATAATATAATATAATATAATATAATATAATATAATATAATATAATATAATATAATATAATATAATATAATATAGTTATAATAATATGTAATAAGTAAGTAGATCCACTTTATTTACCTTACGTAAAATTTGGTAACTAATTACCTCCTTACTTGTTGTACGTACCTACCTAGGTGAGTGGGTCTACCCAATAATTAAATTCCTAATTGATTATTGAGTATACCTACTTGCTTGGCATCTTTCTAGGGCAAGCCATCTCTGGCACCAAACTACTTCACCGTGTTGTAATAATACATAACTTATTCATAAAATCTACATAAATTTATAAATTACATAATAATTGACTTTTTATATAGTACTTTTACTTTTTACTTGAAGTAAAAGCCCAATGGTAAAATTACGTGGTTGTGAATCAATGGACAAGGTTTGCGTAGGACTGGAGATAATGGCTATAGGCCTAGCAGAGACTGCAGGTGGACTTAAAATAATGATGATAGCCGATAGACACGATGATGATCGATATGATGATGACGACATGATGGTGATAAAAATGATGACGCAGCCGTTCTCTCAGCTCAGCCATATTGGATCATAACGAATCCAAATTCCAAACAGTTTGGATATAAACAAAGCCACCCTAGACATTACTAAAAACTGGGTTTAATCACTCTATCAACTTGCTAGTCACCTAAAAATACTAATCATACGAGTAGATGCTCAACTTGCCATATTTTTATTTTGAATAGTCAATTTGACCACTATGTACCTGCGGGAAGTAATGATGTGATTGAAGATTGCTTCCCCTGCAATAATCTACTGCTACAATTGGATATTACATTAATTATGAAATTTGGATTCATTTATGGTAATAGAAAATCGGAACATCCCCTCGAAAAAATATTAAATCTCAAGTTGAATCAGAATCATTAAATTTTCCCGTATTTACTTGTTCCGCATTTTCTTGTTCCTATCATCCGAATAAACACAGTCTTTCGACGTATGTTTATGGTAGATAAGTTCCCCCGCCATTAAATTCTCTCACTCCCCCTCCCCCCTTGAAACAATCCTAGTAATTATAGTTTGAGTATGCAGTCAGCGATAAGAGTGTCTGGTGTGTGGTTTGGTCTGCTGTCTAACTTATTTTATGATTTGAATTTGATTGTATGTTATCCATGATTTTTGCTATTTGGATGCACACGTTAGAATGTTAATCAATTCAATTTAGATTTATGCAGAAGAGATAGATTGGAAATGTGAGTAAGAATTATGCTAATACTGCGATCATGGGGATTACGAAGAAAAATACATGTTGTGCTGATCCCACTTATAAATGAGCAGGAAGATAATAATCAATGCAATACAGTTTTTAATTAATAAATTCAGTAATCGTATAATACGTTTCTTATCTGAATAATATAAAACAAAGTCCCAAATCCGTATCTGTTTGTTTGTGCGTTTAGTTTTTCTAAACTACGCAACGGATTTTGATACGGTTTTAACTGTTATTTAGAGAATTTCTTCCGAAAGGTTTTATTTACATATGCGTAACATATACATACCTATATTAGGTTGGGGAAAAAGTTTCTTCGCATTTTTTAAGAAAATTCAAAACATTTTTTAATATGGTTTATTTACATTTAACTTAAGTATGTAGGTACTATTTTGTTCGATAACTTTTTGCCATCTTGTAGGTAGGGACATGGTCCCATTGCTATGAAATTTTGGGGTTTCTGATCAAAATACCGCGACAAGTGGTTTTGGCAGTCCTCTCGTGATGTTAACCTGACACTGCCTAAAGAATTCTAAAGAGACCGAAACAGGTGGAAATCTGAAGGTTCAAGGTCAGGACTATACGGCGGATGCACTACCACCTCCCAGCCAAACTCTCTTAATTTTTGCTGAGTGGCTAAAGATGTGTGAGGTCTAGCGTTATCATGATGGAAAACCACACCCCTTCTGTTGATTGATTCCGGCCGCTTTCTCTCAACTTCTTGCTTTACTCTCATCAGTTGTACGCAGTAGAGTTCAGAATCGATGGTCCTGCCTGGTGGTAACAGCTCATAATGAATAAGGCCCTTCCAATCCCACCACACACACAGCATCACCTTGTTGCGAGTTAACCCGGGTTTCGCCACAGTCTGTGAAGCCTGCCCGGCCTTTGACCACGACCTTTTTTGCACGTTCTTGTCGTACGTGATCCACTTTTCATCGCCAGTTATCAGCTTCTTCAAAAATGGTTCGGTTTTATTATGTCGTAATAAAGAATCACAAATGAGTACACGGTTCATTAGGTTTCTTTCAGTGAGCTCGTGGGGTACCCAAATATCGAGCTTTTTTGTGTACACAGTTTTTTCAAATGCGCCAAAACTGTTTTGTGGTCAATTCCTAGTTCTTCAGCTACGTCGTAACTACTGATATGCCTATCTTGCTCCACTTTTTCAAAAATGGCATCAATTTTATCCGTAATAGGGCGACCAGAGCGACGTGCATCTTTGACATCAAAATTTCCGGATTGAAAACGCTTAAACCAAATTTGTACTACTCTCACAGACACTGCACTAGGTCCATAAACATCGCAAATTTTTTTCGCGGCTTGCGTTGCATTTTTACCTTTTTTTGTAGTAAAATTTTAAAGTGTATCGAATTTCTTCATTAGATTCACTCATCTTTACAGTACGAAAAATAAATAAAAATCACACATTTTCCTAATTTGAATTTGGAATTATCTTCTTTAAAATTTAAACTTTGAATTATACCAAAACCAGCCAGATACAAATAGTATAGCCAAAGAGATTTTATTACAAGTTCATACATACTATAATGCGAAAAGACTTTTTCCCCAACCTATTACTTAGGTAAATTTTATAGTAAGTAGATAAAGTCGATGCTTTTTAAAACAAATGTTTGTTTTTATTTCAAGATCCTCGGAAAATAATGTTGACACGGCAATTAAATAAATAATAAATAAATATTACTGGACATTTCACACAGCGCTATCTAGACCCAAACTAAGCAGAGCTTGCACTATGGGAACCAGATATCTGATAGAATACTTATATACTTTTTTTTTGTAAATACATACTTATAATTATATAGCAAAACATCCAGACCCAAAACAAATATATGTAGATCATGCAAACATTTGTTCCGCAGCGGGAATCGAACCCGCTACCTCCTGCGTCTCAGCCGGCTGTTCGCCCACTGCGCCACGGAGGTAGTCGCTAGTCAATTGACATTGACAATTCACATTCTTACATCCGCTTATGACAGAGCAACGTACCTAGTTCTTATAGCTGCTAACAGAGCAACTGCAGAGCAGAGTTATAAAAATGTGGCCGTGTCGAAAGAAATACATTTTTGGTCACCTACATTGCTAATTCTGTCTAATAGGAGATTTGTATTTTGATTTAAATCCATGCAAAGTAAGGGCTGCCATCTCTGGGATGGCTCGGCCAAGTATCAGCTTGAAGCCCTTGATTAGATTGAGCGACGTGCTGCTAGACTCATTGGTGATGACTCCCTAGTGGAAGCCAATTTACAAAGACTAGAGCACAGACGCCGAGTAGCCCCTGGTTGGCATACCGCCTTGCCGTACCAAACGATTTGCTTCAACTTTTCTTGTTAGCACAAGTAAGGAGTGGAACTCACTTCCGTCGTATGTTTTTCCGAACCAGTATAATCTTGGATTCTTCGAGCCCAGAGTGAATAGGTTCTTTCTAGGTAAGCGTGCTCCATCTTCGATCACACCTTCACTTACCATCAGGTGAGGTAGTGGTCAAGCGCTTAGCTAATATCAATAAAAAGTAAAAAAGCGCTGGCCAATTCGTACCGTCATATACAGTTATGGTCACCGTTGTTGAAACCAATGAGGAAGACGAAAGACGAGATGTTATAAAGTAATTTCAGGACCAGTTTGCTGTTTTACTTCATAACGACACTCGTTACATCGACTTGTGTTGTGCAAAATGCAGTATTTTGAGTCGTAAAAATACCAGTCATTATTACATTTTACTCTGAATTTCTATCGTTGAAATAAAGGAATGCTTATACTAAAATGGTTCTTTAGACTTAAATAAAATGGGATCATTGCATTGTCAGAACAAACAACATCAGAAATAACTCCTCTAGATACAACGTGTACCTTATAAAATAATGTTAATTTAACAAAAGCTTTAAATTATCTTGGACAGAACTCCCATTTCACAATGACATATCTAGATGAGCGGCGGTTTTAATTTCACGTCTGCAATTGTGCTCTAACGAGGGAGATGAACTAGAAATGCTGACAGTAGCGCGCGGCAATCATTCCGTATAGGCTAGTGCGCACACTGTGATAGACGGAGCGTTTTTTTACTACTTAATTTAGCAGACAAGTATACGGCCCACCTGGTGGTAAGCCCGGGGAAGTACTACCACCATACATATGTCTGCTGCCAAGCAGCATTGCTGTTTCGGTTTGAAGAGTATAGTTGCCGGTGAAATTACGGGAACATGAGGATTACACCTGTATGCCTTGACGGACGCAGGGTAGTGCATCGTAGGGCACATTTCTAAGGAGCATGACTTACGAGGCAATATTTTGTTCAGGTAGGGCATATGCTTTTTCCATCTCCCGTAGGATAAAAAAGTGGTTTTCGTAGCTTATAGACGTTTGTTACACTATTACTCGATCCATCAACCAAGAATGAAAATAGGTGGCTGACCTCACATTAGGATTGCTTCTATCGTGGATATCAAGAACTACGAGTATATTACCATAACACTAAGGCTGGTTTTCTTCTTTCATTTAAAAGTCTACTAAAAGTCTGCTGATTTCGGAAAAATTATATTTATCAACTGTTTTAGGTGAAAAAGCTTAAGTCAAACATTACGTTCTCAGGAATCTAAGAAAGACGCAAATTCAAAAAACTGCTGATTTAAAGACAAACTAACAAGTTTTTCCTGAAAAATATATTTAAAATGTTCACCCCGTTCAGACTTAAAAAAATAGGTCCGTGACAGTCTTTATAGATATAACTCGCAAACATATACTATAGATATTAACATCAATACTGTTTTCACAATTACTTCAGACCTATGTCGTATTTGCCTATCATATCCGCTGATCTTGTCACCAAAACCTCACCCTTGGAACAGTGAAATGTGCGGTAGAAACCGTATCAGCTAAACCAAACTTTTCTCGTTAGCACGGGGGTGAAAACGCCTTAGTCTTGGCTTTATTCATTATTTGATGAAATCTGTCATCAATTCCCGTCCGATAATAAATAATTTCAATATTACCTGATAATTTTTTGATTGATGAATATTTGTAGAATTTAAGTGTGAATGAGTCAATTTTGTTTCCAGAGAAATGAGCAGGAAAATAAAATGTTTCTCATTCGTATATTTTTTTATTCAAAAGCTTGTGGATACTCAGATACAGAATAGGTGACTCGTGTAAGTCGTAAGTAGATATTAAACTTTCTAGTTATCAGATTTTGATGATATTTTGTGTGTCGACTTTGATTTTTCGATCGTGCAATATTAAGGTGACAGAACTAGATGACTCTGCAAATTGCATACTTAGAAATTGGACACGAAAATAAAGTGTTTTTTAATAGTACATTATGATATAAGTGCGATAAGTTGAAAATTACAGCCAATACGATATTGCTACCCGTATAAGCAGAGCACATAACCAGCCAGTATTACTAATAAAGTAAAAAGAATTAAATGTTTGTTTTTTATATTTTATCTCCCGAAGTTAATTTTATTCATAAAATGTTAACCACTTTTCTGACATAAAAACTCTTTGCTAAGATTTAAAAAGTACCGTTCGTTTTAGACGGAGCATCTTGATAAACCGTACTTTTTACCTTATTAAAAAGAAACTCGTGCGTTTTACATTACAATAACGCACAAGTACGTAATGACATATATTACGATATTGAAATTGGTGAAATTAGAGACCCTTTACGAGCAAATGTGTTATAAAAACATATTTCAAACGCATGGACACCTTCAAAAGGGGTATTAATAAGGCTTTTACAGGCGATGGTGAACATTTAACATAAGAAAACACATACTACTTTTAGTATTTATTTAAGTACTAGGTATTTCTACGACCAGTTTGGTTTAATAAAAAGTCCTATGGATTAATTAATGACTTTTTATACTACCTGGAGATAGAACTAGCATATAACCCACCTGATGTTAAGTGGTAACCATTACCTATAGTAAACTAGGAAGGTAGGTCTTGTAGGTCACGTGCCCAACAATACACTTCCCTACGTCCATTAACTTGAGGGGTAGAGGTGTAAAACCACATGTGCATGTAATTTCACCAGTAACCATACTCTTAAAACTGAAATACAGCAACGGTTGCTTGGATGAAGAAATAGGTATGGTGGCAGTTCTTTCCCGGGTGAGCCCTTGACAAGGAATTTTACTACTCTGAAAACAAATTTAGTCTGTATCCATCATGAACTCGTTAAATACATCAGGACATGCTCTTAACGTCAATTAGGCAGAACTTTAGATATTTAAAAGTAATAAACTAGTAGAGTATTCTAATTAAATCTGGCGTAGTTAATTATCATGTCACATTAATAGTTAGTTACATGGTTTGACTACCTGTCGTCGTTTTTCTTAGTAATAACTCATACGCTAAATGTCATCTAGGAACCAATTATTCTTCAATGAAAATATGAGCTTTACTTACCCTGTTGGTCGTTTAGTTTAAAACTATATAGGGTGTTGATACGCACAAAAATGAAAGGGGTTTTTTTGATAAGCATAATAAATAGATTTGTGAAATGTTTACAATAGGAACGTGAAATTTATTTTGGCACGTAAAAACAAACACTTTATTAAACTTATGTTGTGATATTGCATAATGCTTACCATATAACCACAGATACTGTATTGGTGACGTCTCGAGATATCTTTTGTTGTCTCTTTCTAACCCAAAACCTGCAGACATTTCCGAAAGAGATATCAAATCGGCCTTTATTTTTGAATGTCGATTGCAAGAGTAGACAGTAAGTTTTATATCGAATTAATCTCCTAGACTTAGTCGATTTTCTTTAAAATTTAATAATATAACTAGTACTTTTTTCCAAGAAGTCTTTTTTATGTTTTGAGAAACCGTCACTTGAATATCGTCAGTATATTACCAAACACCCTGTATATTTTCTTCACTCTTTGTAAAGGTATTTTGTAAAATACAGGGATACATTGTAAAAAAACTAAGTATTCCAAAAAACTTCAGCAATAACAATACCACAATATACGTAGTTTGCGTGAGAAAAACTTATATTTTTACGGAACACTCGATCCGCGAGCCAGACTCACACTTGTACAAGTGGTTTTTTCTTTTGAGGTATGGTAGGAACCCTACAGTAAATATAAAGTTCTCTTATACATTTTTGGTACGCATTTAAAACTATTTTTAGTGCGTTCTATTTATCTGAAGCTCAATTAATTTGCAAAGAAAACGAAGCATTTCTCATAGTTTAGAGAACGTCTTAGCTTGTTTTCAAATACACTTAAAATAATTTTACCGAAACCTAATTAATGTTGGTTTTTCTTTTCAGTTCATTAAAAGACGGCAAACTGGAGCACTTAAGTGAGTACTTAGCATTTAACTTTATAACTTGAGTTCTAGAAAGTTTTTTTAGTTCGGAATATTATAATCTTAGGTAACTTAAAATTTTTACTGCGTGGAAAATAACTGAGTTATATAAAATATTTTTCCACCGTTAGGTTGGAATTTATTATGTTTTTTACGACCTTACTTTTAAGACAGCTAATATTTTGAATAAATTATGAACTTACTTAAAAGTTTAGCCCGTAAAATAGCCATTTGGAAAACAGGATGCTAATCCCAACAAAAAAAGCTTGTCAAATTGATGATTAAGGGCTTGCACAACGATCCCTAAACGTATTTAGTTCCCTAAATATGATCAAATTTGACGTATTTGTGTGATTTGACAACTCCTTAAATCATATTTAGCCAATAAATACGTTTAAGCAAAGCAAAACATGCTTTTGCATCCAGATTTTGAATGTGCCTAGGACCATCCCTGTACAACAGGCTAAATCGTAAATTGAGCATCCACTCAATGAATTTCTCAAAATGTAGAAGAGCCTTACAGTCTGCTCTATCCAATCTAAATATCTTACGAAAAAACTGAGAAGTTACTAACCGTAATTAAGTAAGATTTTAAATATTGTATATTACGTAAACTGATACCTGCCTATTTTTGCACTTAGTTTTTTAGTTATTTTTTTCATTACGTAAACAGATTTTAAGTTTTGTTAATGTGAGTATTCATTAGTTACCCCAGTCCAGCCTTTTTTGCCTGAGATACAGGTTCTCCTAGTTCAGGCAATGTATAAAGTGTTACCTATAAGTAGATATTAATCCCTAATATTAATCATAGCAATATGTAAAATGAATAAAGATTTATTTATTTATTTATAAGCATCACTGCGCCCTTAATTTAAATTTCCTGCCTGTCAATGCAACGTAATGCAACTAAAATAACGAGCATTGGGTTATTTTTTACTAAAACTTACACTGAAGGTTTGCCTCTTGACCCTATTACATTTTTAAAGCCTTTTAAGGGCCTGATACTGTCTTCTGATAATGACTCCTTAGAAAATCCTAAGCGATGAACAACTTTGAATTTAGTCTCAGATTTTAATAAATGTAAGCTTACAATAAAATTTAGCTATGTTTCAAGTCAAATGCCATAAAAAATTATAAAATGTATTTATCTTTTCAGCACATATTACAAAAAAAAAAATGCTACAATCGACGATCTGGCATTTTGCGAGCATGAAACAATACTTACGTAAAATTTTAAACGCGGAAAAACAGTATTTCATTACCTTTTGAGATAATTAAATACTGTTAGTTGAATGTACCTACCGGGTTATAATCATATGGTGTACTCATCCGAAAGAGTGCCATTGCAATACTGATAATGAACAACTTTAATACAGGACCAACCCTGAAATCATGAAAATAAATCAACTGCTCCATAGAAAACCGACTTCAAAAAAGGAGGAGATTCTCAATTCGACTGTATTTTTTTTTAATGTTTGTTACCTCAGATCTTTTGACTGAGTGAACCGATTTTGATTTGAAATGATTTGATGATTCTGGTTTATTCGAAAGCTGGTACTTTCCGAGTGGTCTCATTTCAACTTGGTCCAATTCTGACAATGCCATCCATAAGAAAACTATATAAGTCTAAAATTTGTTTAATTTTTATGTTATGTTATGTTTGTTAGCTCAGAACTCCGTTATGTATTAACCGATTTAAAAAGTTAGTTTTTATTTGAAAGAACATACTTATAAATTGATGCCATAAAAATTTCATCAAAATTGGTTGAGTAGATTAGTTTTTACTGTTAACTGAAGTCGGTTATATTTTTGTTAGAAAGTTACTTGTCATATAAAACTTCTTATTCCCTCAAAACTTGTTAAACAATTTTCCAACAAAAACTCTTACCGTAAATAGGAACATACGGGTTTATCCAAATGATTTTGGGCACAATACAGCCATAGAGTTACAAATAATCAAGTTTTTCTTACTTATCAAGAACGGCGAAACTTTCCCTATATCCCGAGTCCCATCTAAATATTGATGCTTCTTTGGCCCGCGCGGGACAATTGCGGTTCGGGCTTAAGGTCAGATTTCAATGAAGATGAACCTTTTTTTATAAGATGTGATGGAGCACCTTTAAAATATCTCTTTATTCTCCAAATATATCAAAAACCACTACCCTCCTTCTTCGCAGTCGGGTAAAATCAGTTATGTTTGTGAACTTGGTTTTGGTATTCATATTACAAATTCGATTGTCGAAATTGTTTATTGTTCGTTTTTAGATTAAATCATTTCATTTTTAGGGTTACGTACCTCAAAAGGAACCCTTATAAATAAATAAATAAATAAATATTGCTGGATATTACACACAGCGCTATCTAGCCCCAAACTAAGCAGAGCTTGTACTATGGAAACCAGATAACTGATAGAATACTTATATACTTTTTTTTGTAAATACATACTTATAATATATAGAAAAACACCCAGACACGGAACAAATATCTGTAGATCATGCAAACATTTGTTCCGCTGCGGGAATCGAACCCGCTACCTCCTGCGTCTCAGCCGGCTATACGCCCACTGCGCCACGGAGGCAGTCAAATAAGATACAATAAGATACATCGTTGTCCATCTGTCTGTCTGTCAATACTTTGTACTGTTTTGTTATTAAAATGAATATCAAATAGGTACTCAGGTTTACGGTCACTTTACGCAGCATATATTTCCGTTGACCAAGAAAATCGTTAATTTGTAGAAATATGACATAATAAAAATATTTTTTCTCGCACTGAATTGCACTTGTCCGGTTTTGTTTATTTGATATTAAGGTCAACAGTTTAATGATTCATTGATTTTATTTTTTTAACATGTCATTGGCATTTCATGTTTTATTTCTATCGGTGCTTGTTCGTTGTTATAAAACGCACCCTTACGCAAACATCTCATTTATTCAACTTTTGTAGACGTCGAGAGTTGTTGCAGCTATGTCTGTGACAGTTGGAATCACCGCTCTAACATAGGCTGTTGCAAAGTGGTTCTGAAACACTTTTTGTTATTTTTTAATGCAGTTTCTTAGTAGGTACATCTTCGTTTTGCAGTTTAACAAATATTAAATTTGAAAGAAGTGGCCGTTCGTGCTGATGGTATTTTTATATTCATGATATTTAAAATTCTGGATTTGAGATATTGCTGGCAGTACCTACATAAAAAAAAATATTCAAGTGCGAGTCAAACTCGTGCGACGAGGGTTCCGTACCTACCCATTATACCGCCATAATAAAATTGATATCATTTTTACACACAATAGCATAATTTTATTTATTTACCTTATTTGAGGTTGGTGCCGATTAAGCTAGTAGTAGTAGTGTATGAGCGTCCATACAACTCAGATGACTATCTTAATTGGCGTCAACTATGTATGTATGCGGACACCCTTTAATTTTCAACTATTTTTATTTTTAACTTTTCTTTTATTTGTCCTGTAAGACCTTGCTTTTTGCCAAATTTCGTGATTCTAGGTCAACGGGAACAACCATTTAGGTTTTCGACCCAACACCTATAGGGTACTTCCGATTGACCTAGAATTGTCAATTTTGGTTAAAAGCAAGGTCTTACAGCAGAAGTAAAGGAAAAATTCCGAAAAATAAAAAAAGTTGAAAATTAAGGTAAATTTTGGCACTTACAAGTTTTCGCGAAAATCTAAACTTGTCCATATCTTTTTATCGTGTTAACTCAGGACCTTGGTTTTTGGTCTACTTGCTAGGTTTACTTGTTCCTGAGAAAATCGGTGGTGACACACGGATAGACAGACGGACAGACGCACAAGAGAGTGATCTTTTAAGAGTACCTTTTTTTACCTTTTGAGGTACGGAACCCTAAAAAGTAGAATATTTCAACAATGCAAACTTGATTAGATCATAAAATACGATCTTGTGGAAAACAAGCAAGAAAGCTGGAATTTTACAGGGAAATTTACAAAATAAATAAAAAACTGATCAACTAATACCGTCGAAAACGTAGCGAAGTTTCAACATTATTTAAACAAAGAATTACAAGTTCGCTGCAAACTTGAGAACGTTCGAAAGTAATCCTTGAAACGTAACACCCGTCTGGATATTAAACTCAAATACTATTTTGCATAAAGTTGTGCAAAAAGCGAACCACCTGTGTATAAATGTCGGACTCCGAAATCAAACGAGGGATTCGAAGTTGCGCGATTCCTACGCGAATGAAAAAACTTTTGCATGACACTCCCCGCGTACCGGAGACTTTGGAAATTCTCTCGACATTTGAGAAAAGAAACCTCGATTTCGTTATTTTAAGCTTCTTATATTCTTAACACGAACGAACGGCGGAAATATTCACTGCTTTTTTTCTCGTGAAATGTAATTTTGCCGCTAACTTTTCACTTAGCTTGCGAACTCGCCAGATGCGAATGTAAGTTTTGGTTATTTTGAAAAGTTTTTTGGATGTACTCCAAATAAAGCGGGACAGTGCCGTTCGGTAGCCTCCCTCATGCGATGGTATTTCATAAAAATGCTTGCACAATGTTGTTTTAAAGAAAATTTATAGCATGAGGGTCTCTCTAAGATGGAGCATTAAAAAATTTAATAAAATCTCATCCTCATACACTAGTAAATATAACGTGTAAGTTTGTTTGTTTAGATATTAGGAAAATTTTTGTCGCTTAATCATTCTAGCTAATAAACCTTCAGAATGTAATGTGGATAAAAGTATACATATTGTTACCTAAAATATGTTTATAGTGGTTTTTGTAACCGGTTACTATGCCAGTGAAGCCGTGTAGCAAAACCAGTATTTTAATATTGTTACAAGCCAGCCGCATCGTCAAGAATTTGTGTCCGCTATTGGATAATATACCCTTCTTTACGCGATAAATGTATAAACAAAAAGCTTAGTTTTCATGCGTATCGTATCTACTAATAATGAGTTATCTGACGGTGATATGACTCACACTAATATTATAAATGTGAAAGTTTGGATGTTTGTTTATTTATTTGTTTGTTTGTTACTCAATCACGTCGTAACGGCTCAACTGATTTATTCGATGAAATTTGGTATATACGTACATTATAACTTGGATTACCACATAGGCTACCTTTTATCTGGGACCGTTTTTTAACCAATCCTACGCGCAACCAAACATTTGAATTTTTCCTGCATTGACTACACTGATCCGAGGCCATCCGACTCCGATTTTTACCTGGAAGCAACCGGGACATGCTCCGGATTCGTAAGATCGGAGAGACTCGGATGCCATATAGTCCAAGCGTTATGTCGGCGTGCCACTTTTTTTTTAACTGAAACCATAGTATAGACTTTATTTTACACCACATAATTAAACGTCTTGTCAATAAACAATGCCTAATTAGATTGCAACAATCGGCGGTTGTTAACAGAAATTTTTGCCAGACAGCCTTGGTTACTTTTTAACAGTTTTTTTATGGGTTTTGCCCCAGAAATCCAGATTTTGATATTTTTTTTCTATTTCAAAGTATATACAGATGGATGGAATAGAATTGTATCAAAATCGGTTCAGTAGGTTGGTTAAGTCGATTACATTTTTATTAAAAAACTGCTTGTTTAAAAGTTACTTGGTAATTCATGATGTTTAAGTAAAGCCAAACGAATGGTTAATCTCGGTCGAATGAGTTGTTCAACAACTCAACCCTGCTATTATTTGCCAAATTGGCAAGATAGGGCGTTATCACACTGTCGATTTGAGAGCGTGCTTCCTACAAGACGATTCGTGAACAGGTTTGACGCGAGCTCCCCACGACATCGACACCGCAACGCGGGCGTTGAATTCATTCAATAGGTAGGTACACACGCGCGCTTAAGAGGAAATCTGGGCTGCGTTTCACCCATACAAACGTAGTCCCCTGTTTCCTTTCTGGATAGTGATACTAGTGCAAATATTTTTTTACCATACAATCAACAAGTACCACGGGCATGTCCCTACGTTTAGTTTTTCTACATAAATTAATTATTATAAGAACTAGGAACCTTCTAAAGTCACAGAAATTGCTAATTTTCACTGCCCCTTTTCAGACATCCAGCAAACAAATTTGACGATGAATTATATACGCACATAGGGCATATAGGGCACAGTGCGACAGCAATAGATTTGTTAAATACCTATTTTTCAAATGTCTTGCTTCCCGGATGTCCTCTTAAGTTAGTCGTATTGTAGGAACACGCAGCGAGGTCGCTGTGCACACGCAGTGATCGCGTTATCGCCTCGCTGAAATCACGTTGTCAAATTGTCCGTGCGATAACGCCATTAGCAAATCAAAAAAACAGATAACATAATTTCTGTAACACCCAAAAGCTCGCTCAAATATTTAATTGTGTCTGATTTATGTAATTTGTACAGTCAGAAATAAAATTGTTAAGTGGGTTTAGAAAAACAAAAAATTTATATTCTACAAAATAAAATTTTTACATAGATTATTTAAATACCTAATCATTTATGTGCATAATATATATGCTGAAACGATGCACTGAAACCCCTAATGGGTAATGATAACGAGATGTGTATAATGTATTCTCTCTTGCTGTACTGGAAATGGAAGAACGTATTAGCACACGTTCACTGATAATGTGGGCCTTGCATTAGTGATAACTGTCTCAGCGTTGAACTTAGTCCAAGAACTAAATGGAGGAATTCTTATTTATTCTGTGCCTAGGAAATATGCTCAATCTACACTTTTGTAATAATATAAATAATGTTTTGTAAAAAATATGTAAATGTATAGAAAGGTTATAAAAAAACTTTCATTCTATTTAAAGCGCCGCCACGCCGGTTCGAAATAAACATGCAGCTCTGATTCGGGGAAGTGATTTTTTTTTATATCGTACAGTAACATGCTTTTGCCCTTGGATTTGCTTACAAAAACGATTTCAATGTACGTAGTCAATTTTACTTAGAAAACTTTTGTGATTTATTTCAATCATTATTATAAATACGGGATTTATCACGTACCGTCTTATCGGTGTTTCGACCGACAATGCTTCGGTTCAATTCTTGAACCTTCATCAGGGTGAGTGCGATTCGCTCCGAATAACGTCTCGCCTCGCACTGATACCTAGTCAATGTTAAATTTTGGATCACGTAACTCGTAACTTAAAATTGTTTCTAAGTGCTTATCAGGCCGAGATAAATCGTTGCAGGTAGGTAATGTATCCAAACATTCATGTAATGTTTAAAGGTAATATTTAAAAATACTCAAAATGGTGAAGGCAACATCGTTAGGATACCGGCATGTCCTAGAACCAAAAACACGAAGGTATGTGCCCTCGAGTTAGTATTCATAAAAGGAAATGAAAAACCTGCCACGTGAATGCTTAAGTTCTATGCAAAAAGTAGGCATGTACCAAATTGAATGTTTTCGACTTGCCTCTTAGTAACCCTAATGGTATATCTGCACGGGTTATAATAATTCGACTGGTCAAACAAAAGATATCATTTCGTATTTCATCATCTTCGTCAGTCTTTCTCACCCACTCACTAGCTCAGTTTCAAATGCATACTTAACACTTTATTCTCCGAAGGCACTTGAAATTCGAAACAAAAAAATAATCAGGTGAGTTGGCGATCAAAAATAACATTTTGAATGGGCAAGTTTTTGGTAGGAGAGTTGACGATTGATTCTTATGTAGCCTCTAGACCATGGGCCATGATGGGCAATCACAGAATGCGCGATGATTGCCACCATGATCGCACAGCTACCTTTGTTAATTATGGACGCCGAAACAGTAGCAGCTGCCGCTATTTATTTATTTAGTGTATATAACACATTATATATAACGCACGCGTCCGCACCATACCGTAAACAAATACGAACTGAGTGATCGGCGATCGTATGGACACGCTTACAATCATGGCCGCAAACTCCTTTGAGGTTTGTCTAAAAAACTGACAAAGCGGCAATTACGCTCGATCGTCACCGATCATGGGCGATTACAGGCAATTATGCCCTCTACACAATGGTGATCGTCTATGATTGCCCATCATGGCCCATCGTTGCTAGCGCCGCACAACGCACTGCGTCTCCATAAACGTGCCCTAAGACGAGCATCTTCACTTGAATTTGCAGGTAAACGCTAAAAAACACACTTCAGGATTTAAAATGGTAGTTTTTATTTGAACTCTAATCAGACGGTCGGCAACATTGCAGCTTGCAAGTCTCTCGGGATTGCAACAACAATCAATCCACGGAACGCAATCTACTTTTCCCGCCTTGTAAATAACGATCAAACATGGACGGAGTTAGGGAATAAACAATAGTACTTAGTATTGTTGTCTCACTTTTACGCTACTTATACTGACTAACAGGAAAGAAATACACGCTATGAGTTGATGAGTCAATGAAAATTATTAAATCGAACTGAGATCTCGCGAGTCTCCCATAAAAACAAAATATATTATTTGTAATCTTTCACTATCAAAATAGTGCCACGAAATAGATAACCATTTTACTTGACGTACAGTTTCATTCAAATTACAGGTAACGGGAGTTCATGTTAATTAGATACATTTTTTGGGGTAGAAATTGCAATTATTCTGAATATGAGACCTTTCCCAGAAATTTCAGAAATTTCACACCAGCAGTCACTGGTGTATCCTGTGATATTTTTCAAAGTTTAGTTTTTAGTATGGCTAATAACTCAAAATCTATAAGGAATTTACTAAAAATAAAAATGGAGACAAATGAAGACTAATAGTTCCATTTTCATTTATTTACCCCTTTTGAACCCCAATATCTCATCAACTCCCCCACATTTTTAACTCATTTAGTCACACCACAATACATACATATAAAATTTTACGATGACCGGATAAACGCTTCGTAAGTTATCATTAGACAAACAAACATACACACATACATACATACTCACATACATATAACGCCGATTTGCCCAAGTTGATTTGGAGATCTCGATTCGCCGGATGAATAATTTTACGAGCTAGATACCAATGAAGAAAATAATTAAGTGACTGGTACAGTGGATGGTTTTGGCGCTAATGAAAGCGAGAAAAAATAATGCATTTGCATTATTTTTTTACTGTATTCCTACTACTTTTGAATTTAAAAAAAACTTTTGTTGTGTCTGTTATTATTGTGTTTATTTATTATAGTCTTAATTTTAAAAACCTGTGTATGCACAATACATTTATATTATTACTAATAAAAGCCTGTAGTGTCCCACTGCTGGGCAAAGGCCTCCCGTCTCTAATTGATGAAGGAAAGGGTTTGGACCGTTTTCCTACACGCTGGTCCAGTTGCGAGTGGGTGGGTATTTTGCCAGAGCTTCGTTTGCTAGTCGGCAGGGTGCACCACGGGCCGGTGAGGTTGGCTTGGGTTCCGAAAGATGTTGCTTGGAACCCCTTACTCCCCTACAATAAATTAGTAAATAAATAATGCTGGACATTTTACACAGCGCCATCTAGCCCCAAACTAAGCAAAGCTTGTACTATGGGAACCAGATAACTGATAGAATACTTAAATACATTTTTTTTAAATACATTCTTATGGTATATAGAGAAACAACCAGACCCGGAACAAATATCTGTATATCATGCAAACATTTGTTCCGCGGTGGGTATCTCCGCAATCTCAGACTGCTATTCGTCCACTGCACCGTGGAGAAATAAATTATGATACGTTATTTGTTTCTTTTTATATAATAGCTTATATTAATACATATAGAGCTTATTTTACATTACAGTCTGACTTGAAGTGATACACCTCTGAAGGGGCAAAAGTCGTGCCTTGAGGGGCGCCGCGAAATGAACGGAGTAAATTCACAATGCAGCGGAACCTGATGTTTCTATAGACAATTTACTTCAATTTTAAAATGCAACTCAAAAAATTATCTAAATCAAATCAAAATCATTTTCATTTGTTACAGCAGCAGTAGTTTGAACAAAATAAACACACATAGGAGATTAAAAAACGGCCGCTTGATTGGCTTAACTCAGCCTTACAGTAAATTCCCACACAAACACATGCGGGCAGGCTGCTGCGCTAGATAGAGGTGATGATAGGTGATTGGATCAGTTCATTTGTATGGAGTATCACAGGTTTGCTAGATTTCAGGAACAACCGTGGGTGTTATTGATCACTTACACCCGGGTATAACACATTACTTTTTATCACGAATGCGAGGGAATTCATTTTTTTTATTGATGTTTGCCAAGCGCTTGTCCACTACCTCACCTATCACTACCGTAAGTGAAGGTGTGATCGTAGATGGAGCACGCTTGCCTAGAAATAACTTTTTCTTCTGGATTCGAAGACTCCGAGATTATACTGGTTTGGAAAAACATACGCTGGAAGTGAGCCCCACTCATTACTAGTGCTAACAAGAAAAATATTTTTCATAACAAGTTGTTGTTAAAAAGAAAATTAGCGTTCCCTGTGTCCATTGTTATTTTTTCACCTACTGACTATGCTTCATTTAAAGTAGAAATAAGGATTAGTCATGGAGATTGCTTTTAATTATAGTATACTAGCTGTTGCCCGCGACTCCGTACGCGTTACACTACTAAATGTATAGATAACCTAGAAATAAAGCTAAACTCGCTGTTGCAACTTGACTTGACACCCCATTTTTATCCCACGGGACCTGATTTAGGAAATAAAAAGTAGCCTATATGTTAATCCAGGTTATAATCTACGTATATACTAAATTTCATCCAAATCGGTTCAGCCGGTACGATGTGATTGAGTAACAAACACACAAATAAACAAATATCGAAACTTGCTCATTTATAATATTAATGTGATTGATTCTAAACGTGACCAGTTCCATTTTTAGGTAGAAATAACGATTTGTCATGGGGATTGGTATTTCATTGTATCATTATAATGAGTATAATGAGATACATTACACATTTGCGGAGCAGTTTTCGAGTTAACAAATACCTACTTTCAGAGCATGAGTAATGAAAATCTATCACTGACCTAAGGCAAAGTGACCATGAAATAACCAGTAATATGATCAACGAACGTATGTCGTAGTTCGAAATAGAAATCAAACACACCGTTCAGTGCCAAACACGAGGGTATTTATATCCTCTTGTTTTTGTGAAATTCAACATTTTTGCGTCTTCAACAACTTTTCTCTTGCACCTCAAAGTTTTCTATTGCGGTAGGTTGGAAACCATTTATCAGGTTCAGCACTTTCATATTACCTAACAGCACAGTTTATACTCGGAACAGCTGGATCATTATAGAAAGAAGAAGATTAATAATTTATATTACATAGGTATACAGGGTAATTCAGGCGCCATGGTCTAAAATGAGCAGCGTGATGGACCCGTGGCCGACCCGAATTTATGTTCTACGATTTTTTATAGTTCCGGTGCTAGGACTAGTCTGTAGTTGGATTTTTAGTTTTCATACAAAATGGCCTATCAAAATATATAACTTTTGAAACTATCATGGTTATGAACACTATTTGTACTAAAACGGGATATTTACCATGATTTGTGAGTTCTTGAGTGTTCCGATAATTCAACGCAGTTGCATGCGCCATGATCACGGGTAAACTGAAGTCTTTGCGAGTGAGTAGTTATTGGCAGATATAACGATCTACCCTCTTTCTTAGTCTCTTGCTAGGAATGAATTTACTAATACGATCACTACTACCGGTTTCATTATCGATCATAACTCGATTCCGACACGCAACACTTTTGGTATCAGGACGCGTAATTGACACTACACTTCTTCGGTTCTTACACATTCTCACCACAGGATTCCAGGCTCCAGATAGTTGAAAACCATCTTCACGATTGAAATTCTTGTGTTTGGTAATCTCATTTGCCTCTTTAACCTGTCTTAGGATGTAATGCCGCTCAGTTGAGATTACTTGTGGATTGTGTAGCTCGATCCAGTGGTTTGAGCCTGAGTCCAGCAGATGTTCCGCTTTGGCAGACTTTTGTCTGTCAACATTCTTCAGTCAATATATTAAATAAAATACGTCTATTTCAGACTAAATACCCATATTTCATTATTTTCCCATTGTTAGGCAAAGGCCTTTCCCCATTTCCGCCATTCACAACGGTTCAGTGTCGTCGTATGCCAGTTACGCTTAAAGGCATCTAGCTCGTGAAAGACACATTAAATAAAAAAAATACATAATAAAATAATCGAATGGATCACAGAAGTGACCAGTAACTGTGATTTGTCACTTAATGTTACTGTCCATGTGGTAACTATAGAATTTTAAAACTTTTGAGAACTACCTGCAAAATTAACTTAGTAATCATACTGTTGTACTAGCTATTTCCCTTCACAGTGCGTTATCTGAAACGCGTTTAATGAATTTAGTATTCTAGTATTTTTAGAATAGTAACAACACAATAGTAATACATAAAAATTATCACTATCGGATAATATTTAGGGGTACAAAACGTTACACACAGTTTTATACCAGCTCCTTCCATTTCTAGTTTTTAAGAGCTGTGTAATTATGTATGCATTTGATTCCTTTGTTGGTGATCCTAAATAAATTAACTCAAAATAAATTATCTAAATAAATTAAATCACCAATAAAAGGTGTAGTGTACTAGCCACATATATCATGAGCTGCGCTAATACCCCATACAGTACAGTCGTCTACACAAAGTTTTGGTTTATAATGGAAGTTATTCACTTGAAAGTTTTGAACTATCTGCCGATTTATGAATTAACTTAGTTTGGGTTATTCGAGTTATTCGACGCGCAAATTTAATACCGTGGTGCTAAGATTCAAAGTTTTCGTTGATGGAAGATTAACGCTCTCTGTAGTTTTCGTATTGGTTAAAACAGTGTACGCGATGTGGAGTTTCATGTAGCCCAAACGAAAACAATCACAGCATTTACAGAAAATGCTCAAGATTTTCTTCTTAGTCCTCGCTCTTTTCCCGACGGGGTCGGCTTTTCTAACCATACAAGGCCATGTAATTCCACTGGATTGTGTCATCCTCTGTAAGGCTAAGCAATTTCATGTCATTTGAGACATTAGTCGTTAGATTTGAAGTCTTCGTCATCCCCTCTTCTTTATACCTATGGAAACTTCTTTACAGAGTGGTCCTTCTTTACATATTTTCCTCTTAGTCCTCGCTCTTTTCCTGACGGTATCGGCTTTTCTAACCATACAAGGCCGTGTAATTCCACTGGTTTGTGTCATCCTCTGAAAGGCTAAGCGATTTCATGTCATTTGAGACATTCGTCGTTAGATTTGAAGTCTTCGTCATCCCCTCTTCTTTATACCGATAGAAACTTTACAGAGTGGTCCTTCTTTACAGATTTTCCTCTTAGTCCTCGCTCTTTTCCCGACGAGGCCGTTTTTTCTAACCATACAGGGCCATGTATTCCACTGGTTGGTGATTCTCTGTAAGGCTAAGCGATTTCATGTCATTTGCGACATTCGTCGTTAGATTTGAAGTCTTCATCATCCCCCACTCTTTGTGGCGATGGAAACGCACTTCTTTATAGAGTGGTCCTTTGATCTTTGTTTATATCCGTATCACATGATTTAGTAAACGCTGAATGATACTGAAAGTATTTTCTTGCAGAGTGTACAAACTCTGTAGTTGAAACCTTAGAATCGCTTGAACGGGGTGAAGCCCGCACGCTGACGCACCGAGCTAATCATAATTACTAATGGCTTACCACTACGAGTGCTAGACTGGACGTTTGATTATAAATTACACTAATAGGGTTATGAACCAAATATCCTTTATATCTGCTTTTTTATGTCACTCCAATTTTTTAATTCTAAACAAGTTATATTACAGAAGAGGGAATTCTCCTAATATAGGTATTTACTTAAAAGATAGTTACAATTACTTGTTAAGCTATTGTAAACACAAGTTAATGAAATAAAAACATTTGTATTTGTCTGTGCAGCTATGTTGGTTTCTTATCCAACATGGCTGCACAATGCTAATATTAATAGATAGACAGATATACTCTTTATTGCAAAGATTTGCCAAAAATATTAAGTCTTGCCGACAATGACTTCAAATTGTTTACCAAAGGACATTTAAATAACAAAAGTTTTTATCGTTTGGACGAAGCTTATGCAGATAAAAACCTTTTTGGTATGACATTGTAGTACAAATTCATAAGTCTTGATATTGTAATTTTATTAGTTTTAATGGATTTTGTAATTATATTAGTTTTAATGGATTTTGTAATTTTATTAATTGATGTATACAACTGACAATGCTTTTGCAGATACTTCTAATTTTTTTTTGTTCCTTTTGTCAAAGTATTTAAATTATCTTGTAAAATGTGTTATTCACTATTGACATCATAATTTAATTCTACCAATGTGACATTGTAATCAAGTTAATTCATTTTAATGGATTTTTTTATCATTGTTGTACTGACATATCTAAGAACATTATAATTTGTCAAAAGATGAAATAAATGAAATTATGAAATTGCGTTAGCTACAGATATTTGTTCCCGGTCTGGGTGTTTTTCTATATATTATAAATATGTTTAAAGTATGTAAGTATACTATCAGTTATCTGGTTCCCATAATACAAGCTCTGCTTAGTTTAGGGCTAGATAGCGCTGTGTGAAATGTATGAATATTTACATATTGCACACCAAACAAAATTGAACAGACAAAGAAATACACAAAAATAAAGGTAAGTACAATGGGCGGTCTTATCGCTAAAAGCGATCTCTTTCAGACAACCTTTGCATGGACAGGACAAAATAAAATCAAGAAAAGACGGCGGTGTACTTATGATCATAAGCTACATAAATTACCTATAGGTACTTTTACTGGTTTATTATCAATTTCCAAAATTTTGGTCTATTGAAATATTCGTTTATTATTATTTGAGAGTATATTTACTCTAATGTACATAATCTAGTACCAATACAAAAGAAAACTTTTTGTTCGTATTAGGTGCGGTCACAAATTATTATTATTATTTTTTTATTTATTCATCACAGAATCAACAGCATGTTACACATCGTTGCTACCTACGAATTGCTAACTTGCAATTACCTAGTTAGTGTGACTCGTGGAATCTACCGTCACGTTCAGCTGAGGCAGCACAACGTGATCGCCCCGCGCCCCGCCGCCCGCCGAGCCTCATCGGACAACAGGGCGTCGTGCCACTTTTGGATCTAACATCGACCATTAGACACATACCTAGATATAAAGTAAATGTAATCTTTTATTAAAGTTTTTTCATATTTTAAATTGCATTTTTTTGCAACTACTGGGCGCACTCGTCATAATTGGCGCAGGCGGTAGGATTCTCTGGAAATACCGGGAATAAGGACTTACAACCCACGGGAGCGACCCAGGAGTGGATCCAGCAATCGATCCAGCAAAATACCAAAATGCGCATGTGAGTAGTACTTTAGTTTCTATCTAGAGTTGCTTCCTTTTATCCATTTAAGTGTTTCCTTTAATCTCCACAATTTTCCATCCAAGGCAAATTCGGACCCCTAGGTTACATAGTAGAATAACATTGCAAGACGCAAGTAGAGACTTAGAGACAGATAGTTTAAAGTGTAGTGTAATAAAATCGAATAAAATGTCGGACGGCATTGATCAAATTTATAAAGCGCTACGTTTGGTACCCGAATTTGACGGGAATGCCAACGTACTCACAAGATTTATTAAATTGTGTGATCAATTAGTGAAACAATATATAAAGACAGATCCGATTTACGAAATAACTAACCTAGCATTAATAAATGGCATTTTAAACAAAGTGACCGGCCCAGCCTCCCGCCTTATAAATTCCAATGGGATTCCGGAAGACTGGATTGGCATTCGAACCGCTTTAATAAATAACTTCGCAGATCAGCGAGATGAAACATCATTATACAATGATCTCGCACTGCTGAACCAAGGCTCATCAAGCCCACAAGAATTTTACGAAAAGTGTCAAAATCTCTTTAGCACTATAATGACCTATATCACTCTGCATGAAACGATTCCGAGTACCATCGAATCGAAACGGTCACTTTATAAGAAGTTGACCCTTCAATCCTATCTACGCGGTCTCCGCGACCCGTTGGGATCTCGTATCCGTTGCATGCGGCCTGATACAATCGAAAAGGCCTTAGAGTTTGTGCACGAGGAGGTTAACACCTTGTATCTGCAGCAGCGTAGCGAACATCTTCCCGAGAGAAAGATGCAAATGCAGCCTCAGGTTAGTCAACCTAGATTTAATTTTGGCCTTACGCCATCTTCCGTCCCTATGTTAACCCCGCGACCGTTCCCTATGCAAACTATGCAACCTCAACGTCCCTTTGATACACCTGGACCGTCTCGACAGACACAACCCCAAAGACCTATACCGATATATCAGCCCCAAACTCCCCAATTTAAAGGACCAACAAGGACACAGCAGATGTTTGGTGCACCCCCGCCAAACTACAGACCTCAGAGTAACGTGTTTAAGTTAGGTCCGCGGAACACGTCCACTGGTCCACAGCCTATGAGTGGTGTAAGCCACTACGTGAACAAACCGTTTCCTGCTCCACGTCAGCCTCATGACTGGAATAAGTTTGGTAATCCACGTCCTTCGAACTATTTTAAAACTAGGGAGACCAACTTTAACGAGTATTATGACCAACCGACGTACTACGACAACTACTGTGACTATGAACCTCAAGACTATTACGGATACCCTGACTTTGCCTACGAGTACTCATATGAGCAACAGCCGCAGTACTTGGACAGTTTTTGCGAAGAAGTCCAGGAAGGCGACCCGACTGAAAATGAGGATTTTCGGAAGGACACCAAATTAGACAAGTTAAAATAGAAATTAACTTACAGACACAACGACAGTTACCATACATACAGATATCCAATCCTCCACTTAAATTACTCATTGATACTGGTGCTAATATGTCATTTATCAGTCCCGAATCAGTACACCGTTTTTATCCGCATGTACCACTTAATTACGAGCCGATCGAAGTGACGAATATCCACGCGACAACTCGTAGTGACTATTCTGTGACCGTACCGTGTTTCCAAGAAATCAACGAACAGGACGGCATAACTTTATTCATATATAAATTTCACAATTTCTTTGACGGTTTGATAGGACTTGATTTATTGGAAAAGTGGGAATCTAAAATTGATTTAAAGAAAAAAATATTAGTAACCGGACACTCGACTAACCCATTATTGATGTATGACTCACGTAACTGCAATTTCTATGAAGATATTATACCAGCAAATTCCTCTAAATTAGTTACAGTCCCAATTAATTGTCATGACGGCGAGGTACTTATACCGGAACAGTTTTTATCAAACTGTACCATAAGAGACTGCGTTACAATGGTTAAAAATAATCGTGGTATCGTGGAAGTCACCAACACTACGCGACATGACTTAGTTTTTTCAATGGACCGTCCCGTTAGTGCGGAGTTGTTCAATATCCAGTGCATGAGCACTAAACCAGTAAACGATCGCGCTAGGGAAGTTTTATCGCGTTTACGAACGGATCATTTGAATCCGGAGGAGCGAGCTAACTTAGAGATTCTTTGTTCGCGGTATGCAGACGTCTTTTATATCGATGGCGAACCTCTGACTTTTACTAACCAGATAAAACACAGCATCCGAACAAGAGATGAAATACCGGTATATACTAAAAGCTATAGATACCCGTTTGTACATAGACAAGAGGTTCAAGATCAAGTCTCTAAAATGCTAGAGCAAGGGATAATCCGCCCTTCTCAATCAGCATGGAACTCTCCAATATGGGTTGTTCCAAAGAAAGTAGATGCATCCGGAAAAACAAAATGGCGTTTGGTAATAGATTTCAGGAAATTGAATGACAAGACTATAGATGACAAGTACCCCATTCCCAACATAGCTGACGTACTTGACAAACTCGGCAACTGTCACTATTTTACAACTTTAGATCTTGCTAGTGGTTTTTATCAAGTTGAGATGAATCCCGAGGACATACCTAAAACAGGATTTAACGTAGAACACGGACACTTTGAATTTCTACGCATGCCTATGGATCTTAAAAACTCACCCTCTACGTTCCAACGTGTCATGGACAACGTACTTAAGGGCCTCCAAAATGTAGTATGCCTCGTATACCTTGACGACATAATCGTTTTCAGTGTTTCGTTACAAGAGCATATGGTTAATTTAGAGAAAGTATTTGAACGCCTCCGATCTTCTAATTTTAAGATTCAGATGGACAAATCAGAGTTTTTAAAATTAGAGACAGCTTATCTAGGACACATCATCAGTAAAGATGGCATTAAACCTAATCCAGATAAGATTCAAGCTATCGAAAAATTCCCTATCCCAAAAACCGCTACCGAAATAAAGCGATTTCTTGGTTTATTAGGATATTATCGTAAATTTATACCTGACTTTGCTCGTATAACGAAACCGATGACGCAATGCCTCAAGAAAGGATCTAAAATATTACTTAATGACGTTAATTACCTAAACTGTTTTGATAAATGTAAGACTTTACTGACTAACGACCCTATTCTACAGTATCCCGACTTTAATAAGGAATTCTTATTGACGACTGACGCCTCTAACTTTGCGATTGGTGCCATTCTTTCGCAAGGACCCAAAGGAAGTGACAGACCTATAGCTTACGCGTCCAGGACCTTAAACTCCAGTGAGATAAACTATAGTACAATTGAAAAGGAACTTTTGGCTATAGTGTGGGGCACAAAATATTTTCGTCCCTATTTATTTGGTAGGAAGTTTAAAGTCCTCACAGACCATAAACCCCTCCAATGGGTCATGAACATCAAAGAGCCTAGCTCAAGATTAACGCGATGGAGATTAAAATTAAGTGAGTATAATTTCGAACCGGTGTATATTCAAGGCAAAACTAATACTAACGCAGATGCCCTTTCTCGCATTGAAATAAATATGGAAGAAACCAGCTCAACTGCAGTTAACCCCTCTGGGTCTGCGAAACAGTCAGTCGCTGGTTCCACCACCCTCACAGCTCACACAAGTGCCGAAAATCCTATCCTAGAGATCCCCATCTCGGACGACCCATTGAATAAGTTCAATCGACAAATAAGCTTTATTGTAGTAGGAGACATAAAAAAACGACCGACCGTCACAAAACCCTTTGAAACTCATACTAGGACTACTATACAACTGACAGAGTCGAACTTAGAAGACGACGTTATAAACGCAATTAAGGAATACGTGAACCCCAAGGTAAAAACCGGAATAATTATTAATCCACCTTTAGCTATGTACAAAATAATCCCCATTATCCAGAAAGCATTCAAAAGTTCAGCCATGAATATAGTCTTAACTAAAATTGAGCTAGAAAATGTGAAGGACTATTTACGCCAGCAAGAAATTATAAAAAATTATCACGAGGGTAAAACTAACCACCGTGGTATTACTGAATGTTTCTTAGCTCTATCTCATAGGTACTATTGGCCCAAGATGAAGGATTCAGTCACGAGGTACATAAACGAATGTAACGTATGTGGTCAAGCCAAATACGACCGTAATCCAATAAAACAAAGGTTTTCTATTGTACCACCACCCACCAAACCTTTTGAAATACTTCATCTTGATCTTTTCACAGCCCAAAATGAGAAATTCCTTACGCTAGTTGATGCTTTCTCAAAATACGCTCAAGCTTATTATTTGAGAGACGGCACAGCTTTAAGTGTCATTCAAGCTCTTCTTACGTTTTGTACTCATCATGGTATTCCCCTCACTATTGTAACAGATCAAGGTCCTGAGTTTACAAATGCTTTGTTCTCAGAATTTACCCGACTTCATAAGATACAACATCATAAGATCCTTGCACACTCCCCAAATGATAACGGCATTATAGAACGATTTCATTCAACTATTCTTGAACATCTCAGAATCTTGAAACTTGAAAAGAAAAACGAACCCGCTATCAATCTTATGCCTTATGCTGTTTTAGCCTATAATAGTTCCATTCACAGTTTCACTAAATGCCGACCAATAGACCTCATAACGGGACACTTTGACCCACGTGACCCGATAGATATAGACATGACTGAACATTTACTTCAACAATACTTACAAGTCCATAAAAAACGCATGACTCAAGTATATGACGTAATAAACGAGACTTCATTACATAACAGAACCGAACTGACTGAAAACCGCAATAAAGACCGGGAACCTGAAAAAGAATATACCCCTGACCAACAAGTATTCGTACGGAACCCTATAGCGAACAGACAGAAACTCGCACCGCGTTATACACAGGACACGGTCCTAGCCGACCTACCTATTCATATTTACACCAAAAAGAAACGCGGTCCTGTAGCAAAATCTCGCCTTAAGCGAAGTCTTAAGAATCCCGTTTTGTTACAGAATACTACTATCGCTGCTACTACAACTGACTCAAGGACAAGATGTAATGATTGACTCGCTACAAAACGGCCCAGGTTTACTCCCCTTTAAACTAGGCCCAACTAAAGTCGTATCCCACTACCATTCCTTTCTCAATTTTATTAATCTCGATGAAATATTTTCTCAAATTCAATTAGTAAAAACTCAATTACTTGAACTTAGGCCCCAGTTAAATAACAAAACTTCATCTCTTTATGAGCCTCACATTGAATACCTTAGTGATAAATTAGAGCGTATTTATAATCAGTTAAAGTCATTCCAACCCAATCGTAGGAAAAGAGGCCTTATTGACGGACTTGGTTCAGTAATAAAGAGCATATCCGGTAACTTAGATTATACTGACGCGACGAAATATAACAATGCCATTCATGTACTTGAAAACAATGAACATTCTTTAGACTCGGAAATTAAAAATCATATTACTTTAACTAAAAAATGGTCATTGCAAAATTCTGAGATATTAAATAACATAACGATAAATCAAGATAGAATTGCTAAAAATATCGATCTTATAATGAAAAGCGATAGTACTAGGGAAACTGACCTTATTAAATACGCCCATATGGCGCAACATCTTTTAATCTTAGGTGATAATATAAATAAACTGTCTGAAGAATTATTTAGGCTCGAAAATACCCTAGCTTTTATCCGGATATCGGGCACTCCTCATTCAATGTTAGATATAGCAGATTTAAATATGTTTTTAAATAAGATAAGGGTTTTATATTTAAAAGATGAAATCCTTGACGTAGATATTAGGTACTATTACGATATTATTAAGTTAGGATATTTTTATACTGATAGCCAGATAGCTGTAGTTTATAAGGTACCGATTGCCTCTCCAATAACCTACAACCTTTTTAAACTATCAATCGTCCCTAACAAAAATCACCAAATCCTTGTACCTTCCCTACCTTTCATAGCAATCTCTGGAGAAGACTCTATGTACATGGAGACAGAATGTCCGAAGGTAAAAACATGGTATCTTTGCGAGAGAATATCCAGCTACCAAGTTCGAGCGGATCCTGACTGCATTCATCAGCTCATCATCAAGCAGGAACTCAATTCATCTTGCAAGCTGACATCTGTTATCCTGACGAGAGAAGCAATGGAACAACTTGATGATAAGCACTATACCATCAGTTTTCCTAACCAAACCAAGGTCAAGACATCCTGCGGACAGGAGCAGTACAGAACCCTTCAAGGAAGTTATTTGGCGACCATTCCGTTCAACTGTTATCTCAAGACGCCCGATTTCACTATATCCAATTCAGATGACCGCGTCAAAGGACACCCACTGAAGATCATGGATCTACCTGAATACGAAGAACATCAACTCAGTAATGATTCATCCATCATCTTGAACTCGATCGATCTTGGAAACCTTCATGAGATCAACGATAAAATATCCCTGCAAACTCCAACAAGGTTAGATGAAATCTCAGATAGCAGTCTATACCACACTACGATTCCAGTCTACACGATCTTACTGAGTGCGGCTGCACTCGTTATCGGCCTCACGTACCGGCAACTCCAAGCGAAACGCACTGAGGAGCATTCAGAGAACGTTACTACACCTACAGGGATTTATTCTGAGATAGCAGAAAGAAGAAACCACCCTTTCGACATCAAAGTTGACCATAGCAACCTTTCAGCGACTCTATCAAAAAAGGTTTCGACATAGTCGCTGAAGTACGGGGGGAGGTGTTACACATCGTTGCTACCTACGAATTGCTAACTTGCAATTACCTAGTTAGTGTGACTCGTGGAATCTACCGTCACGTTCAGCTGAGGCAGCACAACGTGATCGCCCCGCGCCCCGCCGCCCGCCGAGCCTCATCGGACAACAGGGCGTCGTGCCACTTTTGGATCTAACATCGACCATTAGACACATACCTAGATATAAAGTAAATGTAATCTTTTATTAAAGTTTTTTCATATTTTAAATTGCATTTTTTTGCAACTACTGGGCGCACTCGTCATAATTAGCACTTTATATCAATGTATACAAACTCTTATAGCTAATGCTTAATGCCAATAACAGATTCACATTTTATAGACCTTTAAGAAATTAGAAATTAGTCGCTTAGAGATTAAAAACACAATACAATATAATAATTGATTTTCAAGGAATTTAGTAATTTAGTAGGTACGCATTTGAAGAATGAAAGGGGAGGAGGGATGCTGTGTAAAGGTGTATATTTGAGGGAGTGAGGGAGAGAGTGTAGTGTTTTGTGTAGTGTAGTTCTTTGAGTTTCAGAATATTTTATGGAACGTGCTATATATGATTAAGAACAGATATAACTTGTTTCTTAAAAAGATGCCTTGCTATTAGAGAAGATGTCTATATCCGAATTTTATTGAATTAATTTGATTTAGTTTTCATTTGAAAATTTAATGTGTTTGTACAGATTCCCAGATATCTATTCCTAATTTCTTTTAACAGTGCTTTTTAGGGAACCCTTTTAGGATTTGAAGATAACGCTTGTGTACTTACTTGAGAGGTTTTGTTAATTAATGTAATTTAATACGCTGATAAAGTTATGTAATAACAATTCATTAACATGTCCACTAAACATTATTATCATCTTAACAGCCATAGGGAATCCAATGCTGAACATAGGCCTCTCCCTTAGATTTCCATAGCAACCGATCTTGTACGGCTTGCACCCAACGGCTCCCAGCAACCTTTATCAGGTCGTCTTTCCAAATAGTTGGCGGCCGTATTAAGCGCTTCAGTCTCCACTCGAGAACCTTTCTGCCCGAACGGCCTTCAGTTATTCGTGATATGTGCCCCGCCCACTGCTATTTGAGCTTGCTAATCCAGGCTTAATCAGTAATTATTAATGCCTATTAAATCATTTAAATTATTCATAAAACCACCATCATTAATAACACTTCAGTTTTCAACATTTCGTGTACAGTCCGTCAGAGAAGGCAATCAATTTCAATAAAATGAAGATGAGAGACAGAAATGATGCTCGATCAATCATACGCCGTCATTTTGACGTCACACCGGCGCTCGGAGGGCGGAATGCAATACCGTGCATGAGTTTCGGTTTTCATATTGTGTTTATTTCGGTTTGTTTGCTGTGCATACGGGGAAATAAATTATATCGAGGGGAGGTTGGACAATATTGACATATCGCATTAAGTGTACCTACGGTTCTCTTTTGATGTCCTTTTGCTGTAGACTTTCCAATTTAATTTTTCTTCCCCATGTTATGGATTGTTTGATTGTATACTACCAGCTTGACTACATCAATAAGGCAATCTTTATTAAAAATATTCACGTTTATTTTATTTTATTATTCATGGTAAATAAAATAATTAATTAGCGTGGTAAATGGATTTAACGCACCTCGTATAAGCTTTTTTTAGTAAGAAAGAAAGAAAAACATTTAATTGACATACACACACAGGATAGAACAAACATACCTACCTACTTACATAAAGATTATAAATTATATAAATAATGATTTTATATATTTAATATACCTAATGATTTTATTACTTGAGATAAATATAAATAAAATGGTCGTTGCTAAGCGTATACTTGAGAACGGCTGGGCAGATTTGATTTTTTTTTAAACGTGGTAATAGTCCAAATACAGTTTTAGTTTTTTTAGATTTTTGTATGAACTCGAGACCATAATGGTTATATATTTTTTTTAAATAAAATAAAGCCGTTAAGGGTCACTAGTATCAAATAAAAATAACGTTGATACTTTCAACAGTCAAATTTAGACCAGTTTAGTTTGATTGGGCAGCAAAATTGAGGCTATTACATCGGATCTCCACAGCAATAGGTTCTAATTGGACCAATGCAACATGACAACTTGAATGCAGTAATTAGTCGAATGGTTCTGCGCAGCAGGTACGTTCAAAGGGATCTGTGCCACATACAAATAACCAGTATTCTCTGTTGAAACCGATGTATTGATCAATATTTATATTTCTGATCAGATTTCTGGCCAGTCAGCATCGTTTACAGGCGCTACAGGGAAGCGGCTATGAAGCAAAATCCTCGAAATAAATAAGTGTTCGTTTTTATATAGTATACTAGTTGTTGCCCGCGACTTTGTACGCGTTAACTACTAAATGTGTAGGTAATCTAGAAATAAAGTTAAACTCGCTATTGCAACTTGTCATCCCATTTTTATCCCATGAGAACTGATTTATGCGATAAAAGGTAGCCTATGTGGTAATCCAGATTATAATGTACGTATATATCAAATTTCATCAAATCAATCGGTTCCGCCGTTACAACGTGATTGAGTTACAAACAAATAAATAAACAAAATCCAAACTTTCGCATTTATAACATTAGTGTGATGGGGCCTTATAATCATATTTTGTCTGTGCACAATACTGCCTGAAATAAACGGTATAATATTATTAATATTTTACGTATATACAATACATTTGTGTTACCATATTATTTACGACATGGAAATTGAACAAGCAGATAGCCATGTTAAGTGGTAGCATCGCCTATGGCAAAGCATTGCCTCGTTAGTCACGCACCTTAGGTTTTTCTTACTTTGAGTCGGTTTCACCCTAAAATCTTATTTGAGTAGAAATAACATTGGATGCTTTGTCAGTGGCTTGATTTAGGTCGTCCTGTGCGCAAGAGGTAAAGCACAAAGGACAGTCGATCATTTGAGGCATACTTTGAATTCGTGCTTCCCGCAGTTAGCGTAGATAAATATACCAGCTGGTACTCAGTATTATTATTATTATTTAGCCATAGCTATCCACTGCAGGGCAAAAGCCTCCTTTACCTTCTTTCTTGAAACAGTAACAATATATACGAGTAGTAGAGTAAACGGGCTTGCCCGGAGAAGTAATACCACCATACCTAATTCTGCCACCAAGCAGAATTGCTGCGTTTCGGTATGAAGGGTATGGTTTCTGGTGAAATTGCAGGCACATGAGGTACTTGTATACCTCAAGTTGCTGGACGCAGGGCAGTACATCGTAAGGAACGTTTCTAAGTTGCGTGCTCTACGAGGCAATTCTTGGTTATAGGCGATGGCTACCACTTAACATCAGGTGGGGCATATACTTGTTCCAACACGTATCTTGCAGCGGGGTGAATCCGCAACCTATTGTTTCTCAGTCGGTTACTTCGCCACGGCGCTATAGAGGTCTTCAAACAGATTATCTTTCATCGTGGAATATCTCAAAAACTTTAAGACTGAGCATATCGAGAGGCATACAAATTGGTTGTAAGCCACAAACTATGTTTCACGCGCATTTTTACACGAATAATAAATAATACATTTTGCTGGACATATCACACAGCGCTATCTAGCCCCAAACTAAGCCGAGCTTATACTACGGGAACCAGATAACTGATAGAATACTTATATACATTTTTTTCGTAAATACATGCTTATAATATATAGAGAAACAACCAGACCAGGAACACATATCAGTAGATCATGCAAACATTTGTTCTGCGGCGGGAATCGAACCCGTTACCTCCTGCGTTTCAGTCGGTTATTCGCCTACTGCACCACGGAGGTCGTCAATATAGTCGGAATATATAGTTATTGGTCTATCCATGACTAATAGTGTCATGGTAGCGTCTACAGCATACCGTTACAAATAGATGGCGTTCCGAACATTCAGGGCCCAATCAATACAATTCCTGTAGATATTACGACGATACCATCGAGCTACGAATAGGTTAAGGTGCTGTTAATATAGCAGCAACTCACATCACTTTTTTGTTCTGTTTATTTATTTTTAAACTAGCTTCCACCAGCGGCTTCGCATGCGTTGTTTGTGAAAAAAGTAGCCTTTGTTTGAACCCAGGTTATAATCTATCAACACACCAAATTTCATCGAAATCGGTTCAGCCATTACGACGTGATTGAGTAACAAACAAATAAGTGAAATAAAATGAAAATTCACATTTAATATACTAGCTATTGCACGCGACTACGAACGCGTTACACTACTAAATATGTAGGTACCTAGAAATAAAGTCAAACTGGCTGTTGCAACTTGGCTTGACACCCCATTTTTATCCTATGGGGCCTGATTTCTGGTATAAAAAGTAGCCTATGTGTTAATTCAGGTTATTATCTACGTACATACTAAATTTCGCCAAAATAGGATAAGCCATTACGACGTGACAAACAAACAAAGAAACAAACATCAAACTTTCTCTTTTAAAATATTAGCGTCATTTAGTTCAAGGATAGGCTGCTAAGACTGTTTTCACTTGATCTTAGACCTAAGTTTTCTCGTATTTTTGATTGCGTCGTATTTCTGACCTTCAATCCTTATTCGCAGCGGGCATTGTCTTGGATCTTGGGTTTCTTGCGACTTTTATTCGGTCTGACTGCCCCTTCGCTAAGGTTATGCGCCAACTGTCATCATTATCTTGCAGTAAAAGACTCGACTAATGTCATCAGTTTAACGAATAAAATGGGGAAGAAGAGTTTGTAAACATTTGGCGCCCATTTAATACAATGTCTGTAGATATTACGAAAATGACATGAAGCTACGAAAATAAAGGTTCGGTTTGCATAGAATACTATGATAATAGGTTTTTTAAGACAGTGTCCATAGATTAAAAAATTTAGCTGACCTGCTCGCGGCTTCGCACGCGTGGTTTATTGTGGATTGCCCATACAAACTTTCAACCCTTATTTCACACCCTTCAAGATTATTTTTTGTTAGCCTATGCCCTTCTCCAGTATATAATCTATCTCCTTACCAAATTTTATTACGATCCGTTCAGCCGTTTAGTTGTGAAAAGGTAACAAAGAAACAGAGTTACTTTCGTATTTATGATATTAGTGTGGATAAAATCCAAAACTAAGATTAAAGTCGCAAAATAAAAGTAAAATAATAATAACGGGACATATTATGAAAGGAGAACTTTCCTTATCGCTCAAGAGAAACCTAATGGAAGTATGCATCCTCCCCGTTTTGACATATGGTGCGCAGAACTTTAAAGTACTTACAAGCTCTACGTACTTACAAGTTTATCAGCGTGCGATGGAACGCAACATCTTGGGTGTCAAGTAAACGGGCAGAGTCCGAAACACTGGACTGCGCTCAAAGACCAAAATTGTTGACGTAGCCACCAAAGCCGCTCATTTGAAATGGAACTGGGCTGGTTATGTATGTCGCATGCCAAGTGAGCTGAGGGCAGTGACAGCCACCGAGTGGCATCCTCACCCAGCGAGAAGGCGACGCGGCAGACCGAAACGTATATGGCGGGATGAGCTGGATAAATTTCTAACGGATGGGCCACAATCAGCTCAGGACCGCGGATAAGTCTGGAAAGAATGGGACCTTTGCCCAGCAGTGGGACACGAATCGCTGATAATAATAATAGACAAAATAATAATAATAATCGAAATTGCAAAATATTCTTACCCAGTGCTTCTGAATAGGACAATCTAAATGGGCAGGGACTGACGATTTAACATTGAGATCATTGCGTTAGTTTAGTATTAAGTGAAAGCCATATCAATACTACGTGTTTTGTTATATACGACATTAAATGAAAACACGGGTAGGGCCCTACCTTTAACTACCACGTCAAAATTTAAAAATTTTAAACTACCTACTTTAAAATCAATTCTTAAAAGTATCAATGAATCAACCAGTATAAACAGGTACCTGTTAAACTGACTAAACGGCATCATCGCAAAGGTGCCACCGATTAACGTTAAATATTGTTTATTGTCAATTTATGGATTACTGGAAGAATATTTAAGCTATCGGTATTAAACCCACCTCTAAAATCAGTTAAAACTATTTCGGATGTGTATTTTAAATTAATGTCGTACATAACAAAACAGTTTGTGTAAGGTTAGATTGTTCCTCAAAATGATTATTTGAATCTCGTGGATTGAAACGCCACCTTATGAGGGGTGAAATAATAACATAAATTGAAGGGTGTTCAACTGGTCATAATGTGTAATTTTGATAATGACGACTTAGGGTGGTTTCTTGGAAAGTTCGGTCCAGTCATGGGTTTGTTTTGGACTAAAATATTCATGATATTGTAAGTTGGATTTCGAAAATAATACACCATAATAGACGGTTTAAGAAGGATTATTATAGTGTTTGATTTTTCGTATTTATTCAAACACAAAACACATATATATGAGAAAAACCAATTATCATGGTAGTCGGTTCTTTGATAATAGGCCACACTAGGCTCGGGTTTTGAATTTTGGGAACTGTGTACGTTCTACAACGTAGATACTAGTGTTTCTCCCCGAACTGAAATCTCGCGAATCTCACAAAATAAGTATTATTCTTAGGGCGATTTGCACAAAGATGCCTAAACGTATTTAGTGGCCAAATATGATTTAAGGAGTTGTCAAATCATACAAATACGCCAAATTTAAACATGTTTAGTCGCTAAATACGTTTAGTGATATATGTGCATGCCGGCCTTAATCTTTAACTAATAAATTAGTGCCACAAAATGCAAACCAACCTACTTGGCCTACAGTTTCATTCAAATTAGAGGTAACGGGGGTTCTTGTTACTTGGTTATAGTTTTTTAGAGTACAAATTGCAGTTATTCTGGATTTAAGACTTTTGCCTATATTTGTGTTACTAAAGCTATACGAATACCAAATTTCAGCATTGTGGTGTCACTGGTGTACCCTGTGAGTTTTGTCAAAGTTTTATTTTTGTTAGGGCTAATAGCTCAACAACTACAAAAACTAAATTAAAAATAAAAACGAAATCAAATGTCCTAATGAAGACCTTTTATTTGACGTCCTATTTGACCTAATAGTCTCATTTTCATACTTTTTTATTCCTCTTGAACCCCAATCTCAACAACTCCCCAACATTTTTAGCTCATTTAGTCACACCAAAATTGTGCCATCACTACCTACTTATGTTTCAAATTTCATGATGATCGGATCAACGCTTCGAAAGTTATCCTCGGACAAATAAAAAATTCATACATACATACAACGCTGATTTGCCCCAGTTCATTTGGAGATCTCGCTTCGCTCGATCAATAAGAGTTACAAAATCGTTAAAAAAATAAAGCAATGCTGCGATGTTATGTCGATTTCGACCGGACCGAGCGAGAATAAAGTAAACAAGAGAGTTAATACATAGCTACATGTCACTTGCATTATTCTGTGCGTTCGGTATGCAGCGAGGATTATTTTGCCGTTTTTTCATTCAATATTGGAATCTACGGATAAAAAAAAGCATGTGTGCATCTCACACGTGGTAGAAGTGAAACCTTCAAATTTTTGATTTCAAGATAATGAGACGAATGTAAAATTTCGGGAAAATGATAATTGTAGGTTTTAGTAAAGATCATAGTGATGCAAAGTTAGATAATTATTAACACGAGTGGAGGGAGTACGAAGCAAATCACAAAGAGAACCACGAACATAAGAAACACTGTATAATGCTTCCTATCTCATTTTCTCCCACGCTAAATCTTATGAATTTATGTGTCACTTTTTACTGTGGCTTTTTCGTTTCATCGACTTTTAAATCACAACGATGCTAAAGAAGTTTTCACTTCCAAAAATCTCCTCATTTCTGATTAGATCTCATAGAGACCACTCGTTGATAATAAACAAGCCGCACAAGATCGGTCGCACTGTAAATTTATGGGGAAGGCCTATGTTCAGCAGTGGACATTCTTTAGCTGATATGATGATGATGATGGTTAATTCTTATCTCTTTATCAAATTCACCCTAAACGTATATAATCATTAATTATAGAAGCATCAGTCCTGATTTATTCATTGTTGTAAAGACAAGGTCCAGCGTAAGTTGGTCTTAGAGACTTAAAATTTGAGGGTATGTTCCAAAGAATACAGAAGTGGTATGATCTTTTTAGGGTGTATATGTGTACTTAGTAATTATAATCCCAGGGAATACGGTTTCTTATATAAACGTCAACACACACACACACACACACACACCTCGTCCAGACAACTCTTGAATGAAGAGGAGTACTAAGAAATGTTAGTACAGTTAATTTGTTTAGATTAATACTCAAAGCTGATATTTTCCAGCTGCTGATTCTGTCAACACAGCTAAACCAACCGTAGTGACAGTGGCTGGAGCTCTTTCTCTCTCTCTCTTTTCCTGGTCTCCATGTCTAGTCTAAAATATACCCGTGAAATGTTCTTAAGTGTGATAGTTTTATTGGATTAAAATATTTAATACAATAAAATAAATAAATAAATTAATAATAAATAAGTTAATAATAATATAAAATAATAAATAATCCAATAAATTTAAAGTATTTAATTGTGGTATGTATTTATTTAATAAGGTTTGGTTTAAATTTTACAATGGTTGTGTTTTTTTATGAAAACTACCCTTGATCAAAATACTATACGTGAGGTAATCCAAATTAGACTCAGCGGAAGACCAGCGCTGCGGCATATTAACCTGCCGTAGCATCATGCTACGAGTAAGCTGTGGGCCAATTCATCCCCACACATAACTTTTAAGTTTGTTAGTGCTTAGGTCAGATTTTATTGTTGTTGTGTTTATTTTTCTTTATTACTGTGTGGTTTTTTTGAATAAAATGTTTTCTTTCTTTCTTTTTTCAAATGGAATAGTATTTTACTGGATAATGTTAACGAATAAAAGTCTCCAAAATGTTAATAAAAACTTTTCACATTTGCTTTGCTTTGTCCACTCGCCGTACAGTTCATATTAAATTTTATAGTCAGTTTATCGAAGTTTTGCAAGCGAATACCATTCCACTCGAAACTATGCGATGAAATATTATTCAGAGGTACAAAGGGTTCGGTTATTTGTTCTGCCAATAGTTTTGAACGCTCAATAGTTGAAATTAAAGGTGCCAATTTGAAATTAAACTGGAGTTCTTTCCTAAATCACCAGCAGTTTTAAAAAAACTAAGAAAAAGTAGGTTACTATGAGTTAATATCATCATTATCATCATAACAGATGTCATAAAGTTGCATGCCTGCCTAGATCGTTTACCTACAGAAAACATTTTGGAAAATGTGCTCCGGAACTACATTTTGTTTTTACTTAGAAAACTTTCATGATTGGTTTCAATCATTATTGATCCAGCAAAGCGAGATCTCCAAATCAACTTGGGCAAATCGACATTGTATGTTTGTATGTAAGTAAGTACGTATGTACATGTATGTTTGTTTGTCCGAGGATAACTTTCGAAGCGTTGGTCCGTTCTTCGTGAAATTTGATACATAGGTAGGTAGTGATAGCACAATTTTGTTGTTGTTATTGAAGAGGTTCAAGAGGGGTAAATAAATGAAAATTAGACTATTACGTCAAATGGGATGTCAAATAAAAGGTCTTTATTAGTTCATTTTAACCCTGTTTTTATTTTTAGTTTATTTTTTGTAGTTTTAGAGTTATTAGCCCTAATAAAAACAAAACTTGGACAAAATTCACAGGGTACACCAGTGTCCTCGCATTGCTGAAATTTGGTATTCGTGTAGCTTTAGTGACACAAATATAGGCAGAAGTCTGAAATCCAGAATAACTGCATTTTGTACCCCAAAAAAGAGTAATCAATTAACATGAACTCCAGTTACCTGTAATTTGAATTAAATTTTATTTCAAGTTGGTTATTTATTTCGTGGTACTATTTTGATAGTCAAAGATTGTTATAATATTGTTGGAAGTGCTTCGAAGTACCTACCGGCAAACACTATAAATACGTACGACGCCAGGAGAACGGCCTTCTTTCGCTGCGAACCACCGTGCTGAACGGACGTACTGAGTATCACCTATAGATTTGTTTTGTATAATTCTCATTTTCTTTTTAGGCTAGAGTGTTCTTTTAGTTGTAATTATTTCTGTTTTTAATTACCTTATTTTTAGGTTAACAAAATTGTTTTTTTATATAAAACTGCTTCTGATTCCTAAAATCAGAAGTGGGATAAAGAAAACATTCCCACTATTTCCCTTATATTTAAAAAAGAAACGTGATGTTTATTTTTTTTTGTGTTGGTCAGTTGAGGGTAGTTCATTTTATTTCTTCTTGTTGTCATTTACGTATTTATCTAATAAGGGTGCGCTGGTGCACCGCTTTTGTGTCTTGTTAACAGTGCAATCGTAAAGATGAAGAGGTTAAGCCGATCCCGGTCTCGCCACCAGTGACCGTCTGGATCACGGAGGTCACGGGACCAGAGGTCCCGTAGTCAGCGCTTCCGTGACCACTCGCGTGGTCGATCGTCGCATCGGCGGCGCTCCCGTGACCAGCGCTCCCGTGACCAGCGCTCCCGTGACCAGCTCTCCCGTGACCACTCGCGTGGTCGATCGTCGCATCGGCGGCGCTCCCGTGACCAGCGCTCCCGTGACCAGCGCTCCCGTGACCAGCTCTCCCGTGACCGCTCGCGTGGTCGATCGTCGCATCGGCGGCGCTCCCGTGACCAGCTCTCCCGTGACCGCTCGCGTGGTCGATCGTCGCATCGGCGGCGCTCCCGTGACCAGCGCTCCCGTGACCAGCTCTCCCGTGACCACTCGCGTGGTCGATCGTCGCATCGGCGGCGCTCCCGTGACCAGCGCTCCCGTGACCAGCTCTCCCGTGACCACTCGCGTGGTCGATCGTCGCATCGGCGGCGCTCCTGTGTTCTATCGCGTAGTCGATCGCCATATCGACGCTCCAGTAGTCAGCGGCGTCGCAGTCACGCTCGTGAGCGTTCTCCGCGCCGACACTCGAATGGTTATCGGTCGGACACCCAAGGGCGATGCGCCCATAAGCGTGATCACCACAACAAGCACCCCCGTTCTCGTGACTGAATATGCCGTGGCCATAGCTGTGCTGAGGAGGTAAATGACAACCCGGTGTGTGAGGAGCGTTCGCGAAGCGTGCGCATGCCCTCCATGCCGCCAGCGCCACGGAATAACTGTGAGTCTTTAGATACTGTTTTATCGCGTCTAGAAGAGTTAGAAAGGCGTTCTTTGGCCACATTGTCAGTTGAATCGGCAGCTAAGCAAAGTGCAGAACATATAGTAGAAGCAATACATTCGCTAAAATCAACTAGTACCCACCATTATTATATCTCGAACTTTGATCCAAGCATTCATGACGTGGAATCATGGTTCAGCGAGGTTGATAGGGCCAAACTTGCAAACAAATGGGACGATCGTGAATGTCTTCTCGGATAGGAAACTGTTTAAAGGGTGACGCTAAGACATGGCTTAACGAGTGGGTATCTAACGATTGTTAGTGGGCTAACTTCAAAGTAGACTTTAAGTCATTGTTTGTAAAAAATATAGATTCAGCGAGTATTCTTTTTGAGGTGCTGTCTACTAACTCTGATAAATATCAAACCTACGCTAAATTTGCGTCTAGATCGTTGTTACATCTGCGTATTTTTAATGGCCTTAGTGATGAGTTGGTAACAGAAATTGTATTGAGGTATAACCGATCCTCAAGTAAAAGCAACCGTGACTAACGCCAACTTGAAGTTAAATGATTTAGTGAATTATTTATCTGTTTTTATTAAACATCCCCAAATTTTCAACCGCGGATACCCGCACAAACCGTCACATGACTTTAAACAAAAGTTATGATAATGACAGATCAAATGACTTCAAGAAGCCATTGCGTACCACGAGCAGTGATACAGGCAAGTACTTTGTGTGTGGTATTGCGGGACACAAGCAGGCCACATCTCCTAAACGCACGAAACCTTAGCCAAAAAAAGACCATGCAGACTTCTGTGTTGAACTTGTTAGTAGGTCATGAAAAAGCTACACTCGCAATTCGAATATTGGTATGAGATGTTGCTCTGGAACCTAGCTCCGCAAACCGCGAGGCCAGGAGGGAAATTATCAGGCGGAGGGTGGCCGAGCGGCTGTCTGAGAATCAAGCATCAATGAATGCTCGTGTTAACCGGGACAGACGTCCTCCTCGTGTTTTTCAGGAAGGTGACCTGGTATTCGTGATCAAGTACTCCCAGTCAACGGGCAAGCTTGACCATGACATGCGCGGCCCATATCGGGTGGTCCGGGTCCTGCCTCACGACTGCTATGAACTGAGGTTGATGTCTGGGTCCTATGGGAAATCTACATTTGCTGCCGCCCAATTTATGGTCCCGTGGAAAGTCGAGTGGACTCCCGAGTCATGCTCCGCTTTCTTTGAGGGTATGAGATACCCGTGTGGCCCTTGAGGTATTTGTGTGGCCCTTGAGGTATTTGTGTGGCCCTTGAGGTATTTGTGTGGCCCTTGAGGTATTTGTGTGGCCCTTGAGGCATTAGCACCAAGTCCATTGGAATGGTGTCGATGGCCATGGAAGCTGGTCGGCTTTGCAAACCGACCAGTCGCTGTGTAACGTGCGTACACAGTGTTCATTATTTGGCATGTTATGTTCTTACTATTTTTATTTTTTTTTGGTGTTGGTTGTGCTCTATTTACTAGTAACCTAACTAACCTAACCCTTACTAAATGCATGTAAAGATGATACCGATGAGGTATTGACTATGCCTTTTTATAAAAACCATGTCTCTGTTTAATAGCAGCGAGCGATGATGATGACCCAGATGAGGACCAGTTCGGACCTAACGTGTCTCAACTTAGGTGATCGTTTGTCACCACACGATCAAGAACCATGACCTTCACGAGGTTTAGATATGCCTGCACTTGATTAACCTGAGTAACATCCCTGTACCTAATAATCTGTCGGGACGCCAGAGCATCAGGAGAAGCCGTGTTGGAAGTGCTTCGAAGTACCTACCGGCAAACACTATAAATACGTACGACGCCAGGAGAACGGCCTTCTTTCGCTGCGAACCACCGTGCTGAACGGACGTACTGAGTATCACCTATAGATTTGTTTTGTATAATTCTCATTTTCTTTTTAGGCTAGAGTGTTCTTTTAGTTGTAATTATTTCTGTTTTTAATTACCTTATTTTTAGGTTAACAAAATTGTTTTTTTATATAAAACTGCTTCTGATTCCTAAAAATATATTTTTTGTTTTAATCGGAGACTCGCAAGATTTTGTTCGCGAATTCGGGGCGAACTACTAGTTATAAGTACGGGATTTATCACGTACCGTCTTATCGGTGTTTCGACGACAATGTTTTGGTTCAATTCGGGAACCTTCATCAGGGTTAGTGCGATCCGCTCCGAACTGCGTTTCGCCTCGCACGGTGCGAAGCGAGATATTCATAGCAAATCGCGATCGAAACACCGATAAAAAGGTACGTGTTAATCCTGTTTTTATAATAATGACTGAAATAAATCACGAAAGCTTTCTATTCGAGATTAATTACAATATTTAAAAACCCGCGCATAATATTGCTTAACCTAGCTAATGTATTACAAACAACTGTAAAAGCTACGTCAGTAAAAAAACTGTTTTAAATCAACAAGTACCTAGTGCTTTTCCTACTTGTTGATATAAAACTGAATTTATTTAACGACAGTTTGCTAAGAGCCTTGCTAATTAGTAAAATAAACTCATAATTGGTCGGGAAATAGATGTTTGTTTCAACAGAACTTTATTAACCGACTTCCAAAAAGGAGGAGGTTCTCAATTCGTCGGAATTTTTTTTCTTATTTATGTTCCCCGATTACTCGTAGACGCCTGGACCAATTCGAGTTATATTATTATAAATATTATTTTTTTGTTTAAAGGGTGGTCTCATTATCACCAAATTAGGATCTGACGATGGAATCCCAAAAAAAAAAACAGGTCTAGATCGAATAAAGCAAATCTGTTTTAATTAAAGAGTTCCTTGTTATTTGATCTTGTTTTAGGCCGTTACTAAAAACCAACAATTTTGAAGAAAAGTTTTCCCAGAATTATAATTAAACTACGGGACAAATTTTTGAAGGATCTACAGATATTTGTTTAAGGTCAGGGTGTACTGCGGTGTTTACAAAGAAATTATTATTTTATCAGTTATCTGGTTCGCATAGTAAATACTTATTTTAGTTTCGGGCTAGTTAGCACTGTGTGAGATGTCCAGCATTATTTATTTATCAAAAATAAATATAAAATTTTAGCTAAGCCCGCAAAATCTATGTAAAATTTTATCATTTACTAGCCATTGCAATTTCAACTCAAATTACCACTATCAAGCGCATCACGTAGCACCGATATCGACTAATACCATAAGGTGTAAAATCAAATGACGCACATTCTATTGTTCTACCCCGCGTTATTGAATAAGGCTGAATTTACACCAAAGTAAATCGCGCGCGGATTGCCGAATTTCATCGTACTGTCCTTGTCAGACTATTGAAGATAGACAAAGATGGTGTATATAGAATTTAAGCTCCACGCACAATTTTCTCGGTTTGAATGAAGGAACAGTCCGTGGTATCATAAAACTATACGCACGAGTAGAAATGCGAACTGAATGTACGAAGTCGAGCGAGAAATTGATTCAAAAATATCCCGTCAAATCGAATGGTCGTGAGTGAGTTAGGGGCATATGATGACACAGTGTAGGGAATACTAGTAGCTCAATGATTTTGTAAAAAGACTATTGTTGTACATTTTATACTAGCTGTTGAACTTTTGGGGAAAGACAAACAGTATAATGCTTCTTTATTCTACAGGTAAGAACATTAAACTTTTAATTGTTTTACCTATATTTAAATTTATTTATATTTTATGCGCTACTGATTGTCATGCGCTGTGGCAAATCGTTTAGGGTCCATTATGATTTGTCTTACAAAGGGTCATCCAACAGTTTGTTTACTCTATGGAAAACCTAACTCTACTCTGTAGACTCTTAACTATTTCTCTCTGTCCGTGTGTTTGTTACGTTCACGACTAAACGGCTAAACCGATTTCGATGAGGTAAGGATAAATTATGACTTAGTATGAGACATAGGCTATCTTTATTGACAAACCACGCGTGCAAAGCCGCGTGCGATAGATAGTATACCATAATTATAGTTAGTTGCATATTGTTTTATTATACCTTATCCATCATAGATTTAATGAAATATGCCAAAATATACAAAGGATAATTCAAATTCTTATCATTATCATCATCCATTGGCTAAGTAGTCTTACGCATCGACGGCCCGCGACTGTAACTATGTTTTTAACTATCAACCTCACTGGTCTGTAAAACAACAAAATATTGTTACAAGCTACATTAATGTTCGGAATACAATAATGAAAATCAGTCTAACCAAAATAACACTTTTACTCAACACTGAAATTATAAATACACGATCTTAATCACAACACACTAATTCACATCACTGTTGCACTAAAAGTCACCGAAATGTTCGCACGTAGGTATAGCCAAAACCAGACTGACTCCTCCGGCTGTCTCTCCGGCCTATTTATTCCGCGCACAGTTCACAACACTCGAACGCTCTCGATCGTTCCAGGAAAGGGCAGGTATTTCGACAGAACAACCATCCCTTATTCTGTGCAACTTCACGTAAAAACGTAGCATGTAGGTATATTCCATACCAAGTATTACCTATTCTGAGACACAGCAGGCAAGCCGAGAGCCATCTAGAAATGCCGACCACCTATCACTTATTCTGTGACAGCCTCGGCGTAGCAATATTTTGAATCAACTTAAATAAAAGTATATTCGGTGATAATTATTTACCACCTAAATTTTGTATCCAAAATTTATAATTACGCGAAGATAAAACATTGGACCCCCTTTTTAGATTATTGCGCGCATGGAGGAGTGTGAGATTTGGCATAGATAAAGTTATATGGAGAAAGAGAGGCGAATGCTGAACGTAAGCTAATAAAAATGGTTTTCACACCATCTGGTCGACAAAGTCAAATTATATGTTATGTAAACCTCACTGAAAGCAGGTGATTACAACCCTACAGCTGAGTCGTATAAAGTTGTACTGAACTTTATTATGCCCTCGCGGGCATAATGAAATTCAAATCAATTATGTGATTTAAATTTGGGCCAACACAATAAGAACTTATTCGTACCTCTGAACAGAATGCATCAACCTAGATTTTGTTTTTATTGTCTCGCAGAAAGTGTGAAAATTAGAGTATTCTCCTCGTATATTCTCTCTGCACTCAGGATTCTAGTATCTCCCTCGCTCCGCTTGTGAATTAACTCTAGAATCCTTCGTTACGTTCGAGATTCAATACAGCGCCCGTGACGCAAGACACTGTTATATCCCCTCGTTTAATAATCTACCATTACGGTCGAATTTCGACCACTGCGTACTAGCAACTGGTACAAACAAACAAACTAATACATCGACCTAACACATAGTACTTCTAATAAATTGTGGATAAAATCGTTATAATGATGGTGAACATTTCACGCAGCGCTACTTAGCCCCAAACTAAGCAAAGCTTGTACTATGGGAAGCAGATAACTGATAGAATACGTATATACTTTTATTGTTTTTAGAAAAAAACCAAAACCTAAAACAAGTATCTGCAGACCATGCAGCTATTTGTCCTGCAGTGGCATCGAACCCGCAACCTCCTGCGCCTCAGCCGGCTATTCGCCAACTGTGCCACAGTGGTCGTCGCTAGCGTGCGCTCAAAACAAAGATGGAATTTAATAGCATTAGACATAATAAAGATAATATACCCTAACCCTCGAACATATTGACTATTGAAGACCCCTCCACGTGACGGGGGTGAAGTAATCAATACCTTTGGAAATTTTTAAACGACTACTATGGATTTTTGGAGGGGGAAGGGACGCAAAAATGTCGAGCGTGGAGAAGGCATTATTAACATTATGGGGGTGTCTGACTTCATTATTTTAAAGTTTAAGACTTGAATTAATGCAAAATCTTTTACCTTACAATCTAGATACGACAAGTAAATGAAAATATAACCCAAAATAGGTACAATAGTTGATTTATTATGTTATTTATTTGTAATTTACGATAAAAAAATTTAAAGTGCATAAAATGTTATTCGAAACTTAGCAATCTTGTTCATTTATTTTCAGTTTGTTTTGCAATTGGGTTTTTGAGGACTATTAATTTAGTGCGTTGCGCGTTTTTAAGTCCTTATGCTTGATATCTAGCTCACAATTTTTTTCGTTAAGTTCAAACGATTTTTTTTACCACCAACTGATACTTATTTCCTATATGTGTGACATATTTTGGAATTGTATTTTAAATAACTTAATTTGAATACCTCTTTCGATAGGTTTTGTTTCACTGCGCGGACTTTATATTCATGTCACTCTCGTGATTTAAACGATTCCAATGATTGGCAAATTCCGAAAAGTTTTTTAGACTACCTGACACCCATACCTGGTCGGTATACCACCTTGTCGTACCAAACAATTTGCTTGTACTTATTAGCACAAGTAAGAAGTAGAACTCACTTCTGGCGTATGTTTTTCCGAACCAGTATAATCTCGGAGTCTTCAAGTCCAGAGTGAATAGGTTCTTTCTAGCTATGCGTGTTCCATCTTCGGTCATACCTTTACTTACCATCAGGTGAGGTAGTGGTCAAACGTTTGGCTATAATCAATAAAAATGTGGCAAATTAACAGAAATACCTTTTAAACAGACTTCAAAAAAAAGGAGTTTCTCAATTCGGCTGTATGTATGTATGTTTGTTTGTTTATGTTGTATGTTTGTTTCCCGATATCTTCAGCAATTGTTAACCTATTTAGATGATTATTTTTTTATTCTATACGGTGTATCTCCAGAATGGTCCCATATAAGATTGGCATGGATCTGATGATGGATTACAAAGAAATCGAAACCTCCTCAACAGATGACGCATTGCGATGTAGGAATTGTTCTGGAAATCACAAGCGAATATCTATTTGGGGCCTATCATTGTTCAACTGATCTTATTAAGGACTTTAAAGATAACTCACAAAACTCCTAAACGTCAAACAATTCCTGTAAGGGCGATTCCTGTAAGTATTTAAGATCATAGGCCAGATGTGTATTACACGTGCTCTATTTCTGAGTTTTAAGTTTAAATAATCCGGGTAACTTTGAAGTCGGTTGTAAAATTTTTGTAAATATATATATTACTAACTGACCCGCTGAACTTCGTACCGCCTTGACATGCATATGACGCGGACTGCCAATGTACGTCAATCGGCCATCATTAGCTGCATCTGTTGCTGAGAAAATGAATTTTCGTCATATTATAATAGTTATTCTATTATTCGGGGTAGAGAAATCCAACAAATCAAAGATCATCAATATCGCTCCCGCCGTTCTTGAGTTATGACCTAACCCTACTTTGTTAATATAGGTATATACATTAGGGTGTATGTACACACGGCTACACATCAAGCTATACATTTTCAGTATAATCAGACCTCTCATTGTTTGGAAAGCTTATACAATGCGAGGTCAGCTTAAACTAGAAATGTATAGCTTAATGTGTAGCCGTGCGTACCATAAACATGATACAAACACAGATAACCTTCCTTCGCAATCGGGTAAAAAGTTGAAAACGCCCAGCCATAATTTTTTTATTGCGATTTCATTTCAATAATGTTTGAGCATTGATTCTTGTAGGCATTCATCTATCATGATAGTCTATGTGCATGTCGCTTCTAAACAAAATATTTCTATGAATTTTTAACATTTTATTTTTACTAAAGGTACTTTAATGTTAAATGTTCATTGGTTAGTTTATTTTATTGCGTAAATATTTTTTATTGTAAAAAAGCACCCTCAGTGATTTACGATGCTCGTAAAGGGCAAACAGTATAAACTGTCATTACCTAGTTTTAAGACCTTATTGTACACTTGTATGCAAATAAATATCTTGTATCTTACTAATATTTTAAATTAAATAAATATTGCTGGACATTTCACATAGCTCTATCTAGCCCCAAACTAAGCAGAGCTTGTACTATGGGAACCAGATAACTAATAGAATACTTGTATACTTTTATTTTGTAAATACATATGTACTTATAATATATAGAAAAACGACCAGACCCGGAACAAATATCTGTTGATCATGCAAACATTTGATTGTAACTTTGTCTGCCTGTCCCTCTGTCTGTGTTTGTTAAGTTCACGTCTAAACGGCTGGTCTGATTTTGGTGCAATTTTGTTTATAGACAGATTATGATTAGGATTGAGACACGGGCTACGTTTTACTCGACTGCGCAGAAGGTGGGTCATGTTTATTGAAAAACCACGTGTGCGAAGCCGCGGGTGGGTCAGCAAGTCTATAGGTACTAATATTATAAAGAAGAAAGATTTAATTGTTTGTTTGTTTGCATTGAATAGGCTCCGAAACTACTGGACCGATTTCTAAATTATTTCACCGTAGAAAAGCTACACTGTCCCCGGATGACATAGGGTAATTTTTATCCAACTGCACTGAAGGAGGGTAATGTTTTTATTAAAAAGCTACGTCTGCGAAGTCGCGGGCAGGTCAGCTAGTTTTCAATAAAAATGAGGTATGTGGTAAAAACAAACAAAATATGTTTCATATAAAATACGCAAGTTGTAAAAACATTTTCATGGTTTTTTGGAAAAATGTTTCAGAAAAAGCACGATAACAAATTAGAAGATTTGGGTCTTAAAATTTTATTCAAGTTATATAAAAACTCTTCGCAATTTAAACGTAATCAGCTTTTTGGCTGCACTCCTTTGGCTTTGCCAAATTAAAAAATAGGAAAAAGTTCCAATTAGAGAGACCTCTCTCGGAGACAAAATTAATAAATTATCCTTTGGAGGGCTTCACAATGTTACGGGTCAGATTTTTTGCTTGAAGTACAGATGGTAATAGAAGTGTTATGATCATAATTTTTACACGTCCATATCCACACTATAATATTATAAATTGGAAAGTGACTGTCTGTCTGTTATGTTTTCATGACTAAAGGGCTGGACCGAATTAGATTAAATTTGCTATACAGTTAAATTAATACCGGGATTGAGACACAGGAACCTTTTTACTCGACTGTGCAGGAGGGTAATGTTTTTATTGACAAGCCACGCTTTCGAACCCGCGGACGGCAGCTAGTTTGACTATATAATCATCATAATCATAATTATTAAACTTTCAAAAAATTATATAAGCAAGCGTCAGTTTGTATAAGATATACTTACCAAACTGTTTATTTGAGCCGAACATGAAATTCGGATCCAATCTTCAGTCTACATGAATCTTTTCATGTTTCAACATTTAAGTTGTTTCACTTCGAAGCAAAAGTCTAACAAACTCTTTTATTCGACCCCCATAAATCCTTCCCAACTTTATATTCGAATTCCCATCAAGTTCTGTGCACAAGAGTACGCCGTAACATGAATAGGCCAAGCTCTATGGAGCGAAGTTCTATACGATATTAGAATTTCATGACAAAGGATTGGTCAACCTTTTTAGAGGTACGTTCTGAAATTATAGATTCCTATATCAATGGTCTTTTGTATGTCCCAGATTATTGTTAAAGGATGAAAGCGATTTTGCTACTGTAATTATTGGGGAATTTGAGATGAGCTGGCTCCATTTGATTTTCCATTTACTGTCTCGAACAATATTTTGAGTGTATAAAATAAAAAAAAATTGTTGAAAAAACACTTTTTCAAAACAAGCTTTTATAAAATTCACAATCGGAACCGCAAGCAGATTCAAAAGAGCCCAAACACTAGTAGCCTACTATAATCCATTCAGAAGTTCCGTTGTCTGGCATCCGTCTCCATAATGAGACCAACTCCATGGTACCATATCATTGCATTGTCACCGAAGTTACATATATATTCCAAATTTCAGCTCAATCGGTTGAGGGGAACGGATTTAAAATTCAGTTGCAAGATTCCACCCGGACAAATATACATACATTGCAAGTTAATAAAAAGCTTGTAATTAATAGTGTCGGTTTCAAAACCCCGAAAATGAGGATATTTCAACTCCAGTACTAACATTTTAACATAGAGGTCTAATTGTGACCACGGTCAAATTAGACCGTAATACATTTTTGTAGCTTAATTTTAGCATTCTAATCTTTCATCAAATCTTCGTATGCTCAATAAACTTAAAAGGGGTACCCTTTATTTCATTTATTATTATATTGATTTGGTACCAAACAAATGAACCCCAGGCTTAAAAATAACGATCGAGCAAAATACCTAAATGACTGCTATGGAGATGTCGTTTAACAATGTATGTACAAGTAGATTTGTCATTTGGTAATGCAGATTTCGGAGGATTTCGGAGCTTTCTCCTGAATGACGTAACCAATTAGCTTTATTTATTGGCAAGGCTTCGACGGTAATTGCTACACACAATGCCTTTGGTAGGCAATAAATTTTGCTACGACAAATTGTACTGGTAATTTTGTTACACGAAACCTGGCGCCATTTTAAACTGTTAGGTGGTATTGATTTAGGAGCGATTTTATTGAATTGTCATATTAACAAATTGAATTCTGCTGGAGTTAATATTGACAAGGGTGCTATTTTAGATAATGATGGAACATCTCTGATTTTAGATTTATTGGATCGTTTAAAAATATATAATTTCTGGTTTTAGTGTTTATCGTATTATATTGTTGCTACCATAAATACAACGTTATTGATATAATATAATAAAAAAATATTTAGTTGTACCATAAAATCTGTAGTAGGTATTACCATAAAATCCAATGGAAGATGAAAATATATTACATCTTTGCTGTTTGTCATGGTCCATTATATTGTATGGCGAGTGATAATTATCTTATCATAATCAGTTTTTATGTTGAAAAATTACTTTTTCAAAACAAGCTTTTATAAAATTCTTAATTAGAACCGCAAGCAGATTCAAATGAGCCCAAACACTAGTAGCCCACTACAATCTATTAAGAAGTTCCATTATCTAGCATCCGCCTCCATCATGAGATCACCTCCATGGTACCATATTATTGCATTGTCACCAAAGTTAAATATTTATTCCAAATTTAAATGCGTATACAATGTTTCGTGTCTGTGCTGTTGACCGTTGAGGAGTTCCTTCTTGGAAGCCAACCCTGAGTGTAGCAGATGTCATGGTGGAACTTAGAACAGAATATTAGAATTAATTGCATACACAAAATGTCCTGTCTGTGCTGTTGACCGTTGAGGAGTTCCTTCTTGGAAGCCAACTCTGAGTGCAGCAGCCATGACATAGTGGAATTTAGAATAGAATATTAGAATTAAATGCGTACACACAATTTCCTGTCTGTGCTGTTGACCGTTGAGGAGTTCCTTCTTGGAAGCCAACTCTGAGTGCAGCAGCCATGACATAGTGGAATTTAGAACAGAATATTAGAATTAAATGCGTACACAAAATTTCCTGTCTGTGCTGTTGACCGTTGAGGAGTTCCTTCTTGGAAGCCAACTCTGAGAGCAGCAGCCATGACATAGTGGAATTTAGAACGGGCTATCATAATTAAATGCGTCTACTAAATTTTGAATCTGTGCTGTTGACCGTTGAAGAGTGCCCATCTAGGGAGTAGAGCCAGGTCATGCTTACTATAGATATGCATTGTAATCCAAAATAAACGTGAATTCCAAATTTCAGCTCAATCGGTTGAGGGGAACAGGTTTAAAATTCAGTTGTAAGATTCCACCCGGACAAACATACATACCTATATTGCAAGTTAATAAAAAGCTTGTAAAATATTAAAGCATCTTTACCGTATGTGACGCGCTTTATGTATACGCGGTGAACTGTGCGGCGCGTCACGCTGTCAACTCGAACATACCGTGTATGAGAGCGTTTGCTTGATATGAAGCGTTGTTCGTGCCGCACAACGCACTGCGCCTCCATAAACGTGCGCTAAGCTACTGCTGTGTTATCAAACCCAAAAGTTTCACACCGTCTCAACAAAGGTTGGACCACTTTCTTAAGATTGCAAAGCCAGAAAAGAAAAAGTAAAAAGTCTACTAAAACCGCTACGACCAGTAAAATTCAGATTGACATCGATACAATGCGTAAGTAAAAGTTTAGGTGCTAGGTGCCAACCAGAGCTAGGTATTAAACCGCAAATACAGCATTGCGACGGAATTCAAATAGGTAAAAATATTTTTCTAAGGGAGGTGCCCACGGATTCTTATGCGATGTGTTTCATAACCTCGATATCAATGCAAGATATCAATGATACTAAATAAAAACGCAACAAAAGGAAAAGATGAAAACAAAAGGAACAGTAAAGAAGTGAACTTTAAAAAGCTTTTTACTTCTTTGTGCGTTTTTAGGGTTTCGTACCTCAAAAGGTAAAAAAGGAACCCTTATAAGATCACTTTCTTATCCGTCTGTCCGTGTGTCACCACAGATTTTATTAGTAACAGGTAGACCTAGCAAGTTGAAAGTTATACTAGATACTGAAGTTTATAGTCCCTATTAGATGTATAAAAATCAAGGTTCTGAGTCAACACGATAAAAAGATATGGGCAAATTTAGATTTAGGCAAAAACTTGTAAGTACCAAAATTTACCTTAATTCTCAACTTTTTTTATTTTTCAGAATTTCCCCTTTACGTGTGTTGAAGATCTTGCTTTTAATCAAAATTGACAATTCTAGGTCAATCAGAAGTACCCTATAGGTTCTGGGTCAAAAACCTATATGGTAGTTCCCGTTGACCTAGAATCACGAAATTTGACAAAAAGCAAAGTAAATAAAAGCAGCATAAAAAAGTAAAAATCGTAACAAATAAAAAAAGTTGAAAATTAAAGGGTGTACCCATTCATACATAGTTGACGCCAATTAAGATAGTCCTCTGAGCTGTATGGGCGTTCATATAATTTAAAGGACAATGGATAGGTACGGAACCTTTGCACACGAGTTCGACTCACACTTGACCGGTTTCTTTTAATTGTGTCTGAGTTGTTGGTCACAACTTATCTAATTCTAGATTCCCCCTACTCTAGAATTAGAATTAGAGATCGCAAAGTTTGTATTAAGTCCAGTAAACTAAGGTATAACTCTGTTACTAAAAATGTAGTAATTATTTCAGTGTTATTATTTGTTTATTATTATTAAAATTTTAGATTTATTGTGTTTTTGACAAATGATAAACAATTTAACATCTATAGATACAAACATTTTACAAAAGCCGCCTGTAAATGTCCATTTATAATCTCAATATTCCACCACAGCTTTTGCGCTTAAACCAACAAAAGAAAAGTGTTATTATCTCCAAAACACAAAGCATTCGCACAAAAGCAATGTAATTGTTTTTAATGAACAAATAAAATGGAATATCTTCGGATGTCTGGTGTACAATCAGCCCTAGTCATCTGTATTCAGAGAGCAATGTGGCCGCGATGATTACAGTTGAACCACGAGTTTATGTTAATGCCTCTGGAAATTCACTTGCGTTGATTTTTTTCGTGGATTGATTCTAAAGAATAAGGCCTGTCGCATATGAACGATTATATTCTATCTTTTCTTTTGTCGTCAACAATAGACAAGAGTCCAACGGACTTAACCGATTAAAAGCCGTCCGGTTTATGCCTTACAGCTAATAACTAGTGATCTCGCGAGTCTCCTATAAAAACAAAAAAAATATATTAGTAATCTTTGAGTATCAAAATAGTGCCACGAAATAACTAACCACTTTACTTGACCTACAGTTTCATTCAAATTATAGGTAGCGGGAGTTCATATATGTGGTTTTCTTTTTTGATGCACAAAATGCAGTTATTCTGCATTTCATACTTTTGCCTATATTTGTGTCACTAAAGCTACACGAATACCAAATTGCAGCATTGTGGGGTCACTGGTGTACCCTGTGAATTTTGCCAAAGTTTTGTTTTTAAAGGCTAATAATTCAAAAGCTACAAAGATTAAACTAAAAATAAAAACAAGATTAAAATGAACTAATAAATACCTTACATTTGACATCTCACTTGACCTGATAGTCTCATTTTCATTTTTTTATCCCTCTTAAACCCCAATATCTCAACAACCCCCCCAAAATTTTTAGCTCATTGAGTCACACCAAAATTGTGTCATCTTTACCTACCTATATACCAAATTTCACGATAATCGGATAAACGCTTTAAAGTTATCCTCGGACAAACAAACATACATACATACAACGCTGACTTGCCCAATCATTAAGGATTTTAGGTTTACAGTATTCTCAATAAACGTAATTTCAAAAACGTATTATTACGTATCAAAAACCACTAGTTGAAATAATTACTGTTGATATATTTAGTATTTTTTCTATAAATTTTAATTTTTTAAAACACATAAGTATTTATTTAAATAAATAATACACATAAAAACTTTAGTAGGTTTGTCCCAATCATAACTCAAACATCCATCTTTAGTAAATAAATATTTGTATACCTGTAAATTTCTTGTTAATATTTCGCTGTTTTTGATAATGTCCTTACTTATTAGAAATCAATACTCATTATTATAAATACCTACGGATTTACGATGATGGTTCACGAATTGAGCTGGCACATTGTCGGTCGAAACATTGATAAAACGGCACGTGATAAATCCCGTATTTTTATAATAATGATTGAAATCAATCACGAAAATTTACTAAGTAGAAATCAATAAAATAATAATCAATACTACAAATATATTAAAATACAATTAATTACTAGTTGATATATTATATATCAGTTATAATCGGCAAAACTAATAACGACCGAACCATAATCTGTCTAGCCCTTCTTTTGCTTTTCCAGCGATAAGAAACTTCGCGCAAAACTTTGGCTTACCGCTAGTAAGGCAAAAGCGGAGACAGATAGAATATAGGGTTCGGCCGTTAAGGACTGCCAAGGCCCGTAGCAAAATTACATTTGCTGCGAATCTATTCGATTTCTACATACATTTGATGTCGCCGTATCACGTGGTATTTCCATAGCATGTGTCAAATCCCATACATTTTCGGACTTATCGACTACTAGGGTCATCGCTAATCGACTGTAACTTGGCTAAGCCCTCAGATTTGTTAAATATTGTTAGCTTGATTATTGTCGATCGTCTGTAATCGGCCTAACCATAAAAAGTTTAGAATAGGGTATTTATTCCCGTTGTCCCCAGTAAGCTGACTTAACATAAACTGCGGGAACGGTCGTGCGCGGCGAAGGTTTTTTGTTTTTCGACCACAAGTAAATATCATATACGGCTATCAATAGTCGAAATTGTAGTTTCGATGTTGGGTATTATTATTGTTGTTTTATAACTTAAACTTGACTTGACGACCTCCGTGGCGCAGTGGGCGAATAACCGGCTGAGACGAAGGAGGTAGTGGGTTCGATTCCCGCCGCGGAACAAACGTTTGCATGATCTACAGATATTTGTTCCGGGTCTGGTTTTTTTTCTATATATTATAGTGGTATATATATTATAGTGGAAGTAGTGATAGCACAATTTTGGTGTTACTAGATGAGCTAAAAATGTTGGGGGGTTGTTGAGATATTGGGGGTTCAAGAGAGGTAAAAAAAAATGAAAATGAGACTATTCGGTCACTGAGACTTCAAATGAAAGGTCTTTATTAGTATATTTTGGCCCCGTTTTTATTTTAAGTAAAGTTTTTGTAGTTTTTGAGTTATTAACCATAATAAAAACTAAGCTTTGACAAAATTCACAGGGTACACCAGTAACCCCACAGTGCTGTAATTTGGTATGCGTGTAGCTTAAGTATCACAAATATAGGCAAAAGTCTGAAATAACTGCAATTTATACCTCAAAAAAACAACAAATTTACATGAACTCCAATTACCTGTAATTTGAATGAAACTGTAGGTCAAGTTAGTGGGTTATTTATATCGTGGCACTATTTCAATGGTCAAAGATTACGAATAATATTTTTATAGTACACTCGCGAGATCTCAGTTCGGGCGAACCACTAGTTCTATTATTAAATTCTACTATTATTAATTATTCAGTAAAACACATCCATACATTAACTTACACAATCCCTAAAAACTAACATAAAATCTCAGAAAAAAAAAGTTTGTAATACTCAATTAAAAATTGATTGGGCTGTCCAGACGGGATACAATCATCTGCAGCTGCTACTGCCTCGCACGCGCTGGAGTACGGAAGTGACCTTCTTGCGCTTGACTGCATGAAACTCGTCCGTGCGCGCCTCCACGTACATAGCCAATGTGCTGCATAATCGAGGCAGTCGCATCAGCATCCTAAAGATATTGTTATATTGGACCCTCAGAACGTTGACTGCACGGCAGGAGTGGTTAAATCAGAGGTTGTTCGAGTAGAAAGACTGCCAGTAAGCCTTGAAAAAAGTGATTTTAACTTCTTTCGAGCAGCGCGTGACCGTACGAGCGATCATGTTCCCCCGTACCGCCAGCTACTACTATAAAGTGAGGAGTGATTTTAAAAAGTAAATAAAAAAACTGACTGCGGCTATTATTTAGATGGAAATCAAACCTCTAGAAACACATAAATATGTTTTAAAAAGTTCAGCTCATCACAGCTCCCGGTATATCACGTCTCGTAATCACGTCTCCCTTTCTCTGTCATTTGCAGGTGACACACGGACGTGACGTCACAACTTTTTTTATTACCAACCGTCACCAACTTTATTGAGGCAGACGAGTCGTTCTTTGAATATTTTCCGAGAATTGAAAAAAGTATTTCCGTGTCGAAATTAAAAATGAATGGGACCCTGAACGGAGACAAAATGTAATTTGTTAATGTTTTTTTTTTCAAAGCCTGATTATAATCCTTAAACTTACTTCGATCAAATAAATAGTATTTAAATAAACACCTAACAGTTCTATACATATATAGATCTAAAGTGTGGTATTCTATACTTTTGAAACTTATAGTTATAACCTAGTTTAATGAAGAAAAAATCTAAAATGGTGCTATGCATGCATTTATGTACAAGTGAGAGGTAATGATTTTTAGCGCCATTTTATATTCGTTTCTTTAATAAACCAGGTTATTATGAACATTATTTGCACATTTTCATAAAACGTCTTTTTTATTCATGTTTGCTCTGCCTAATTTTCCTTCGACATGGAAATCGGCGCCATTTTAGGCTAACATTTTGTACATTCTTGTACAAATTTGACGACCTTCGTGGCGCAGTGGGTGTATAGTTGGGTGTGACGCAGGAGGTATCGGGTTCGATTCTCGCCGCGGGACAAATGTTTGCATGATCTACAAATATTTGTTCCGGGTCTGGATATTTTTCTATATATTGTAAGTATGTATTTACAAAAAAAAGTATATAAGTATTCTATCAGTTATTTGGTTCTCATAGTACAAGCTCTGCTTAGTTTGGGGCTAGATAGCGCTGTGTGAAATGTCCATGCGCTGTAGAAGAGGGCTGTTCGTGCAATTTATAATATGGGCCTCAGATAATCATTACGCAATAAGTTTAAAGAAATGAATATTGTGACATTCCCTTGTCAATACATCTATGAAAATCTAATGTATGTTCACAAAAATATTAATTTGTTTAAGAAAAATAGCGATAATCATAATTTGAATACTAGAAATATAGATAAACTCGCTGTTGCCACTTGTAGACTCCATAAAGATAGTAAATCGTTTAAAGGGCAAGGTGTACGCTTTTATAACAAACTCCCAAGGGATGTACAAAAATTGACAATTAACAAATTTAAAAACGTAATTAAATAAAATCTTTATAAAAGAGCCTACTATAAAATATCAGATTATTTAGATGATAGAGAAGCTTTGGATTGAAATTGCCCCAATAACTAAAAAAATTCAAGGAATTCAATTTTACCCCTTAAATCAAATTTTATTTTGATTTATAATTGTTATTATTATAGGTATATTATTAACTTGAATTGGAGCTTCAAAGTGTTACAATTTAGACGTAATTTATTTTCTGTATTATGTATTGTATTTATCATTAAAAAAAACAACCAGCCTTGTTTCTTGCCTTTCTTTCCTGGCTTGGTCGCGAAGGAACAGGCAGTAAAATTGACGTTTCAAAGTTATCCTTGTGATTTTAATGAATAAAAATATTTGACTTTGACCACCAATATTAATTATATTTATTTATTCTTGTAACTATTTATTATGTATTATTAGATGTAAAATATCTTGATATATTGAAGTTTCAAAGCTATATTTAGTTGAGAAAGGGATGCAAGGGGGCAGCCCAACATCCTAATGCCCCAATAGTCAACCTCACCTGCACGTGGTGCATCCTGCCGACTAGCGGACGAGGCTCTGGCGACCGGTTGGTGGCGGTATAGCCCTCCCTAAACTGGCACAATTAAATCTCCTGGCCGCTGACGGGCAGCAGCGTCAGCGGCGCGACAAACTGTGTCCTGCGATCGCCAACCCGCATGCCCAGCGTGGCGATTATGGGCAAACCCTCCCAATGACAAATACAACAACACAACGGCCCCCAGTTCCCGGCCGCCCCGCTATTCCTGGCCAAGGTGGCGGTCATGGTAACGGCGGGGCAGGGGGTGCTAGGAATCCCCGGGCTACGGTAGGCTACCAAAAACAAAAACAACTGACCTTGGCGACGTACAACGGAAGGACACTGCGACTCGACGAGCACTTGGCACAATTAGAGGCGGAATTGAAGAACATAAGATGGGATATACTCGGGTTATGTGAAGTCCGAAGAGAGGGGGAGGACACCGTAACTCTGGACTCGGGCCATCTTATGTATTTCCGAGAAGGAGATCAACTTTCCCAAGGTGGCGTGGGGTTCCTCGTTAATAAAGTCCTAGCCGGTAACGTTGAAGAAATATCTAGTGTCTCGAACAGGGTTGCGTACCTGATACTTAGAATATCCAAACGATATAGTCTGAAAGTTATACAGGTTTACGCACCTACCGGTACACATCCGACTGAAGAGGTAGAGGAGATGTACGAAGATATATCCAAAGCTCTTCATAACACCACCAAGGCTCACTTCAACGTTATCATGGGGGACTTCAACGCTAGAGTGGGAGTACAGACTTGCAGCGAATTGAGACTAGGAGCGCACGGTGTCGGAAGTAGGAACGACAGGGGGCAAATGCTCGTCAACTTTCTAGAACAGAAGGGGCTTTTCTTAATGAACTCGTTCTACAAGAAGAAGCCCCACAGAAAGTGGACGTGGCGAAGCCCAGACTCAGCAACCAAAAACGAGATCGACTTTATCATGACGGACAAAAGACACATATTTAGGGATGTTTCAGTGGTCAATAGGTTTAATACCGGAAGCGATCACAGAATGGTCCGAGGCATCCTAAATATCGATGTCCAGCTGGAGAGACGCCGCATGATGAAGTCCACGCTCCGACCTAACCTGCTCCAAATCAGTGCTGGATCTGAAGCCTTCCAGGAGAAACTGGAAGATCGTTTCGCTGCCGTGGAAACCACAGAAGACGTAAACGAGGAACTTCAAAGCATACTAAAAGTCGTGAGGGAAGAAGGTGAAAAATTCTGCACTTTGAGGCGTAAGGGCAGGAAATCTGATATTTCAGATGAGACTTTGCGGCTGATGACAAAACGACGGGAAGACGCAGAGGCTACTTCAGCACAGCGATTGGCTCTCAACAAACAAATTGCTAGGCTGGTTAGACGTGACCTTCGGTGCTCCAGCACACGCGGGATCGAGAACGCGATCGAGCAGAATCGAGGGTCTAAAGTGTTCAGCCAGCAGCTTGGAAGGAGCCACCTAACAAAGCTTAAAACTTCGAGTGGCCTCACCGTTTTGTCTAAGCCGCGGATTCTCTCTGAAATTGAAGATTTCTACAGCCAATTGTATCACTCTCATGCTCCTCGCCCAGAACCCGACACTTACGACTCCAGAGCTACGCTTACGCGCCACTTCACAGACGAGTTGCCGGATGTCAGCGTAGAAGAAGTGGGAATGGCTCTAAGGCAACTTAAAAATGGAAAAGCCCCCGGTGATGACGGAATCACGTCTGAGCTTCTGAGAGCAGGAGGAGTTCCAGTGTTAAGGGAACTACAGAAGCTTTTTAACTCTGTCATTCACCGTGGGAGAACTCCGGAGGCGTGGAACAGGAGTATTGTTGTCCTTTTCTTTAAAAAAGGTGACAAAACACTATTGAAAAACTACAGGCCCATTTCACTCCTGAGCCACGTCTATAAGTTGTTCTCAAGGGTCATCACAAATCGTCTGGCTAGAAGATTCGACGAATTTCAGCCCCCTGAACAGGCCGGGTTTCGAAGCGGTTACAGTACCGTAGACCACATCCACACAGTGCGTGGACTACGAGAAGGCCTTTGACTCCGTTGAAACCTGGGCTGTTCTGGAATCTCTGCAGCGATGCCAAGTAGACTGTCGTTACATCGACGTGCTGAGATGTCGCTACGAATCAGCCACCATGAGTGTCCAGGTACAAGACCAGCAATCTAATCCCATCCAGTTGCGTAGAGGAGTGCGACAGGGGGATGTCATATCCCCGAAACTGTTCACTAACGCACTGGAGGATTTGTTTAAGACGCTGGACTGGAAAAACATGGGCATTAACATAAATGGCGAGCACATCTCACACTTGCGATTTGCAGACGACATAGTCCTGATGGCGGAGTCGCTGCAGGAGCTGCAGAGCATGCTGGACGACCTAGCTGACTCCTCTCAACGAATTGGTTTACGGATGAACTTGGACAAAACCAAGGTTATGTTTAATGTTCATATACATCCGGAACCAGTTGTCGTACAAGGTCATCCACTCGAAGTAGTTCAAGACTACGTATACCTCGGCCAGATAGTGCAATTGGGTAGACACAACTTCGAGAAGGAGGCCAAGAGGAGGATTCAGTTGGGTTGGGCAACATTTGGGAAATTAGGTCGAATCTTCTCGTCACCTATACCACAATGCCTGAAATCTAAAGTGTTTAATCAGTGCGTCCTACCCGTAATGACCTACGGTGCTGAGACGTGGACGCTCACGGTAGGACTAGTCCACCAATTTAAGGTTGCGCAGCGAGCTATGGAACGGGCTATGCTTGGAGTTTCTCTGAAGGATAAAATCCGTAACGAGGTTATCCGACAGAGAACCAAGGTCACCGACATAGCTCAGCGGATTAGCAAACTGAAGTGGCAGTGGACTGGCCATATATGCCGGAGAACCGACAACCGTTGGGGTAAACGAGTTCTTGAGTGGAGACCGCGTCTCGGAAAACGTAGTGTGGGGCGCCCCCCGGCTAGGTGGAGCGATGACATAAAAAAGGTGGCGGGCAGAAACTGGATGAGAAGAGCCGAAGACCGGGCTCAGTGGCGCGTATTGGGAGAGGCCTATGTCCAGCAGTGGACTAATGTGGGCTGATGATGATGATGATGATGATTTAGTTGAGTGAAACCTGACCACATCTAATATAGACGCGACTTAACTATAATGAGAAAGTTTAGAACATACAATAATATTATGCATAAATTAGGTATTAAATCAATATTGCAGTCTTAATCAACAACCAAATCTTATTAATTTTTTTGTAGTCGTGAACTTATTATGACGACCTCCATGATGTAGTGGCTAAATAGCCGGCTGAGATGAGACGGCTGGAGGTTGCAGGTTCGATTCCTGCCGTGGAACAAATCTTTGCATGATCTATACAGACATTTGTTCCGGTTCTGGATGTTTTTCTATATATTATATGTATTTACAAAAAAAGTGTTCTATCAGTTATCTGGTTCCCATAGTATGTACAAACTCTGCTTAATTTGGGGCTAAATAGCTCTGTATGAAATGTCCAGCAATATTTTTTAATTATTTATTAAAATTCTTATCATCAACTAAAAATTGTTTCAGAAAACTTCTTGCGTAAGGAATTATATCATGTAATCCAATTTCAGACTAAATCAGGCAATGTAAGCCCTATTACAACTCAAAAACACGAAATTACCAAATCGCTTCAAGTTTCGCCTTTACGGCGTACGTGTTAAATTGCTAACAGTGCCGTACCTGAGAACTTTTGAAATTTTCTTAGGAAATTGTTTTTTTCTTACGCACCCCCCAATAAGCGTTCCCCTTTATAAATTGCGCAGGGATGATGTTACGATAATTTGAATATCGAGCCGTGGAATTGGCAATTGTCAAGTTTAATGCAGTTAGGAGACGCGTATGCAAAATGTCCCCTTCAACTTTTACTTTATGGTATAACGAAAATTAGTATTGATGTGAGAGTTTTGGTAACCTTTTAGCAACCATAGCTACTTTGCTGGTATTTTTTTGATATGCGTATAATGGTAAGTTTTCACGTGCGTACAAGGTTACTCACAAGACCTGGGGCCAAATTCTGCTTATAATAATAACGATTATGGAGCCATACCATTTTTTAACGATTACGATTGTTGTTCCTGTCTTAAGCTGTCAAGTTGTCAATGGCGTTGTCATAGCAACGGCAGTCATTGAAAAAATTTTGTTCTTGTAGAATACCTAAAGGTATCTATAGTGGCCATTTTGTGACAATACCATTGTCATAGTGAAGCGATTAGTTTGGTTGAACTGGGCCCCAGTATTGGCCATGCTAATAGCTAGTAAACCCAGTTAAAATAATAAATGGATGATTGAATATAAATCCTTTACAATCTAGAAACAACAAAACATCGTTAAAGATTGTCAAAGAAAGGTATCTCTTCCAGACAACCTTGTTGGAGAGGAGTTAATGGTTCATTTGATATGTATGACCAGCTAAACAACAAACTCTTCAAAAGGTAAAGGTAAATGCATTAAAATTATTACGAAAATAAACCATTTGACCCAAATCGAGAACTTTCCCGGGAACATAAAAACGTTTTCCTCAAACTTGCGAATCACTTTTTGTGCTAAAATGATTTATTTGAACCTTTGCTTCTTTGCATTCCGCTTACTATCTTCAGTCGGCGCCTTTTGAAGATAACTCGGGCAGTTTTTTGAAGGAAGTTGTTTAGTAAGATAACTTGATTTACTGTAGTTTATCATATCTACCTAAAAAAATATTCCAAACTAAAAGAAGATGTGCAAGAATGTATGATTCGGAACCATCCAGTTGTACAAGTAAAATATAAATTCAAAAGTAATAACTCTTTCTGTCTGTCTCTCTTTTTTTAATACTACTAAGGTAGCAAACAAGCATACGGCCCACCTGATGGTAAGCGGTTACTGTAGCCTATGGACGTTTGTAACACCAAAAGTATAACGCGCGCGTTGCCGACCCTTTTAAATTTTCAAAAAACCCTTTTTGAAGAACCTCATATATATATAGTCCCTATGGAAAACCTCGGCAGGGAGACCATTCCACAAGCGAAGTGTTCGCGGGAGGAAATTCCTCTGGAACCTCATGGTACGCGACCATATCGTCTCCAAGGTGTGTGGATGGCTTCCCTGCCGATGGTGAGCGATGAGATGATAAAAGGAACCTGCGGGCAGCATATCAAACAACTCCTGAGAATGCAACCCGTTATACAAGTGGTAGAACACACACAGGGAGGCAAAATCTCTCCTGAGACTTAAGGGCTCTATACCGCTTGTGAGAATGGGATCTTCAACAATTCTCACAGCTCGTCTTTGAACAGAGTCAAATGGCCCTAGCTGATATCCAGGTGCTCCTGCAAATACATGATAGCAGTACTCCATGTGGGGCCGGACTTGTGCCTTATAGAGAAGCAGTCTTTGCCCCGCACTGAAGTACAGCTTTGCCCTGTTGAGCACACCGAGCTTTTTGGATGCCAACTTTGCCTTGTCTTCTAAGTGACTTGAAACTGCACGTCACTGGAGATGATGAAACCCAGGATCCCAATGCTTTTAGAGATGGTTAAGGGTGTGTTCTGGAATTGTGAACCCACACTAAAAAGGGGTTTTTTAGCGGTAAACGCACAAACCTGTGTTTTTGTGGGTTTGAACAGGACCAGGCTTGATTCTCCCTAATCAGAAACTCTGGTTAATATGCCCTCAAGGTCAGACACAAGCTGTCTTCGGCTTTCCTCCACAATGGAACAAAGAATGTTGGTACGACCCGTATAAAAAGTGTCCCCAGTACTATCATCCGCATAACAATGAATGCCTTCCGTGGCCAGCATATCATTGATATACAGCAAAAACAGCGTTGGGGACAGTAAAGAGCCTTGCGGAATGCCAGCGTTGATGTCCATGCAATCAAAGCTACTGCCGTCAACAACGGCTTTTATACTTCTGCTGGACAAAAAGCTAGCGACCCACTTGTACAAACCCTTAGGTAGTCGTAAGATGGCAACTTCGACAGAAGACCGTGAGGCCAGACCCGATCAAAGGCTTTCGCTATGTCCAGGCCTACATCCAAGGCCTCACCTTGACTCTCAATAGCTTAGGCCCATCGGTGTGTGAGATACACTAGAAGGTCACCAGTCGAGCGACCGTGGCGAAAGCCATTCTGACGATTACTGTTTAAGTCGTGTCCTTCTAGGTACATATATGAGGAGTTGTCTGTTAATGACACGCTCCAAGACCTTAGAGAGAAGAGAGCTCATAGCGATAGGCCTATAATTAGACGGGTCTGACCCTTTTTGGGCACCGGGTGGACTAATGCAGTCTTCCATGAAGACGGAACTTGCGTCATGAAGTAGGAAAGCTCGACGAAGCGCGTTAGGACGGGACACACAGCTTCAGAACCACAGCCGGTATACCATCAGGCCCGCTCGACTTATGAACGCCCAGAAAGAGTAACTCCCGCCTCTCGTTGAGAGATGATTATTTCCGGCATAGAGATACCGCACGAGGAGATGGTAGGTGGTGGTGCTTCTCTGTTTAAATGAATGAATGAAATACTCTTTATTGCACACCAAACAAAACTACAGTAACAAAGGAAATAAACAATAAACAACGGTACAATGGGCGGTCTTATCGCTAAAAGCGATATCTTGCAGACAACCTTTGGATGGAAAGGATAAACAGAACCCACAAAATAAAATATACCTATTGATTATACTCTGTTTGGTACATTTTCACGAGGAAATGGCTGGATCAATTTCAATGAAATTTGGTTCATAGAAACAATATGACTTAGTTGAGAAACAGGTACGTTTAACCTGAAAAAGGAGAGTAATATTTTTATTGATAAACCACGCGTATAAAGCCGCGGGCGGAAGTTGTTCACTATGAAATTACACATACTTGACACAGTATTATATACGCTTTCTGAAACTAGAGTCATAAAGTATTTAGGTCTCTGAAAATGGTTCACTGCAAAGTAAGTATGGAGTCTGCGTAGTGCGTAGTCTTACATTGGTATTTACGGTTGGTTGTTAAAAAAATGTATTGTTCCCGAAGACGCCTCTTTGTAAAATTCTGTATCATCGCAATCAAATTTCTGTTTGTAATTACTATTATTCTATCCGTGACCTTTCCCCGTACAAAAGAAGAGCTGTTAATCTTCTAACGTCTACCGCATTATTTCAGGATCCCTTAGGTAGGTGCCATTGTGGAATTAATTCAGAGATCAGTCTCTTGAATTGCTTGGAATCGAGGGACCAAAGTACTGACTGCCTTTTGATACTGCCAAGGAACCGTTACTAAGGAAAAGTATAAATCTTGTGGAATGTTTTTTTCCTCTATTTTATTTATTTACTAGCTGACCCGCTCGCGGCTTCGTACGCGTGGCTTGTCAATAAAACATTACCCTCCTTCTGTGCAGTCGCGTAAAATGTATCCTATGTCTCAAGTCCATTCATAATCTATCCATTGAAATCGGTCGAGCTGTTAAGTCGTGAAAAAGTAACAAACAGACAAAGAGACAGAGTTACTTTCAAATCGGTATTACGTAGATTAAAGCCTAGATTAACACATAGGCTACTTTTTGTTAACTAACAACGCGTTAGTAAAGCCACTGTAAAGCCGCTGGCGGAAGCTAGTTATACATATGAACCTTTATTTGGAATCACTCTATCTATTGCTGAAAACTGCATTAAAATCCGTTGAGTAGTTTAAAATATCTAAGAGAACAGATAGCGGAAGCGACTTCATTTTATACTATGTAAAGAAAGATTTATGCTTTATTTTCAATCATAAATATAACGTTACATATAATTAGAATCCAATTCGTTATAATCAATGTACATAATGATAAACCTATCAATTTACCTAAAAACAGTAAAGTTAGGAGATGAGGACACATTAAGGGACTCACAACAAACTCACATCTAACTTTTATTTACTATCACTGGTTAGTAACTGGTTAGTAATAGACTAACCAGTATAGTTAGACTAATAAACCTTGTATTATTTTATTTTTCGAATTTTTGGAAAACTTACAGATAGGTTACAGAAAAGGAGTAGGAAATAAACAACAGTAAATGCTACTTATTACAAGAAGGCCAATTAAAAGTTTCCGCAAGTAAGGTAGGAGATGAATAGGCAATATATAAACAGGTAAGGTAGACGACACTTAATTTGAGAAAAAAATAGATATAGGAAATATAGATATCAATACACACACACACATACACACACACACATACACACACACACATAAACACACACACACACACAACATCGGATAAGTGCTTAATCTATATATTAAAGTAATATATTATAACGATTTGTTGTAAGACTTGTTACATTAGATTTTTTTAATTGGGTAGAGCTTCGTTTTACTACAATCTCACCTGATAGTAAGCGATGATGTGGCCTAAGATGAAGTACGAACATCTAGAAGAAACGTATTTACTCTCACCTTAAAGGCCTCTCACAAGTAGAACAAAAAACAAAAAAAAATTGATATTTAACACATAAAATAATACCAGTGTCAAAAGGATATATGATAAATATGTTAAATTGGTCAGTCGTATCCCTAAAAGCGATCTCTTCCATACAATCTTTCGATGGACACGATACAAAAGCTAAGGACGACGGTAAAGTCACGCCTTGTGAGGCAGGTTTTCTTCAGCTATCCTTATTCTAGGCATTAATAGCATAGAAGTTTTCATCACTCAAAATACAAATAAGCTTCCAAATCTTGCTAAATCATACTAAGACTGGCTTGCACAACGACCCCTAAACGTATTTAGCGACTAAAAATTTTTAATTTTGACGTATTTGTTGATTTCACAACTCCTTAAATCATATTTAGCCACTAAATAGGTACATATAAGCATCGTTGCGCAAGTTACCCCAAAGATTTATTAAAAATGATCTCATCTATTGTCTGAGCAATAGCGATGTCTTCCTGTCAAGCTTGAGCGGAAAATAAAGGAAAACATCATTATTCAATGACTCAAGGGGCGCATTTAAATAAAAAAACAGTTTTTGGCTTGCCGGTGGCATTATACCCTGCACATGAGTTCGCCCAAAGACCTCCACATGACTTGACTATTTTTATTGCCGAAACGTTGCTATTTTTTTTATTGATGTAAGCCAGGCGCTTGACTAGTACTTCACCTGATGGTAAGAGAAAGTGCGATTGAAGATGTAGCACGCTTGCCTAGAAAGAACCTATTCACTCTGGACTTGAAGACTCGGAGATTATACTGGATCGGAGAAATATACGCCGGAAGGGAGTTCCACTCCTTACTTGTGCAAACAAGAAAAGTTGAAGCTATATTATCATCATCATAATAGGAATAGGCTACCTTCCACCATAGATTTCCAGACTGACCCATCTGGACATTATGCAACCTGTACCCAACAGCTTCCAACAAGCATTAACATTTTAATCTGGTGGGTCGCTTTCAGTGCGTGTACTCACACACTGAAAAGTCAGTTCTCCGGGCTATGTACCTACCTTTTCAAGTTGCTAATCCTCATGGCTATCTCGTTAATTTAGGTTTGTATATGTGTTTAAAAGTTACCAGGTAGGCGATCTGATTTGAACGAATAAGGAAGCTATATCCGAAGATGTTATTTATTTAGTATTCTCAATTAATAAAATCTCGTGAATCATCTTGGGCTACACCATCTCTTATTGTCGGTGAGGTAGTAGTTAAACGCTTTAATATTGTCAGCTTGAGTACTGCCTCATCTGATAGCTCTTAGCTAACCTGATATTAAGTAAAGGTGTGGCCTAAGAGCAATCGTGCATTGAAAGAACCTGTTTACTCTGGTTTGAAGACTCCGAGATTAAAATGGTCGAGAAAAACCGAGGTCGAAACCTTGCTGATTTTTTTTGATTCTGCTTCCAGATTTCTGAAACACAGTCGTTGAAAACCTGTTTCTTAAGTAAATGTAAGCTAAATAGTATGTTGCCTGTAGAATAGATGACTGCCATCAAATATTCGTTAGGGGAAGTCATAGGTCGATGACGCACCCTATCCATAATTTTTCAGATTCTTCATAAGGGAGAGATGATATTTACGAGTCGTGTCGTTTAACATAATAGTTGAAAATAAAGGCTGAAAAGGTTTACCTAGGAATTTAGATATTTGGTCAAAATCATTCCAAAATCTGTTAATAAATTGAATTATAAACTATAACAAGCCACCCACAGCTTCGCAAGAAAGGTTTGTCTATAAAAAGTTGGCAATGTATCAATCAACCGTTTTGTCGTGAAAATGTAAGAAACAGACAGAGAGATGGAGAGCCAGAGACAATTTGAAATGTATGATATAGTTTAGGTTAATTGTAGGAAAGGTAGTAGATAAAAATAGAGATAATTTATATTTACTTTGATAAAATTACAAACAACACAATCAACACAATTTAAAATACATTTGATATTAATCAAAGTTAGGGTAATAATTATTAAGTACTTATTATTTTATACTACATAGCTGGCCCGCAAAACTTCGTACCGCCTTGACATGCATATGACGCGGGCTGTCAATGTACGTCACCCGCTGCATCTATGTATGAGAAAATGAATTATCTTCATTATTTCTTTTTCATGAATTTTTCTAATACTTTAATAGTTATTCTGCTATTCGGGGCGGAGACAAATACAACAAATCAAAAACCATCAAAATCGGTCTACGACTAGACCGTTTTTGATGGTTTTTGTGTTCGAGTTATAAGTGTTCGAAGAAACCCGACTTTGTTTTATATATTAAGATATATTAGTATGTATATAAAATGTACTTATTATTTTATATGTATTATTATATATCACACTAATATTATTAATGTGAAAGTTTGGATGTTTAAATGTTTGTTTATTTATTTGTTTGATTGTTTCTTATTCATATGGCAATGGTCCAACCCATTTCGATTAAATTTGGTGTGTTGATTTAATATGACATTCAGTAAAACATAGGCTTCTTTTTGTTGACAAACAGTGCCTACGAAGCCGCTGGCGGAAGCTAGTAATATATATACAAATACTTTTTAAATACGTGTTTTATTTTACATATATCTAAGTACTAATAATTATTTTAAATAAAGACTTTCGAGGCATTACATACTTGAAACAATATTAATATATTCTGAGCTTCTTTATTCATATTATTTGAGAACTCAATACTTGACTTAACCCGCCTATAAATTATACAAAAATAAAATATAAATATTTTCTTTTCAGTATTATTTACATTAAATGACGATACAGCGGCTGTTAACTGGGGCATTAGTCATTCAAATAAGCAATCATTTCTGCAACCCCTTTTTAATTATGCAAAATCTTCGCAATTTATTAACCCCCTCTTCCCTTATCCCGTGATATTCCCCCCTCCCTGGAAAGGGGCCTATCATCTTGGTGGTGGACAAAATTATTTACTCGGATATTACGAAAAATATATAAGATGGATGACGATATCTGTATCAATTTCTCAAAAAATGGGAATTCTCGTATTTTACCTCCCAAATGGGGAACAAAGATATTGTTTTGGATTTAATATTTGACGGTGCTGGGATAAAAATATATTGCAAATGAAGGCGGATTTAATAATGTCATTTCTAAGATCCGAAGGGAGTTACTAAGGAGACAGTTTTGATTTTGTGTATTTACGAGTAAGTCAAATCTGGCGGGGGTTTTTATGTAAATTTATTTAGGTGACGTAGAATTTTCTTTCGTTTATTAGACAAAAGTAAACATCGTTGTTCAGGTAGAAAATTGTCTGCCCACTGACTTAAATGCCACTATTTGATCTAAGTTTCAGCGCCTTGCTTTAGATTAGCTAGTGGTTCGCCCCGAACTAAGATCTTGCGAGTCTCCCAAAACAAAAAAAATATTCTTAGGGTGATTCACGCAACGACATCTAAACGTATTTAGTGGCTAAATATGATTTAAAGAGATGCAAATCATACAAATACATTTAGTCGCTAAATACGGTTAGGGATCGTAGTGCAAGCCGGCCTTAATCTTTGACTAATAAAATAGTGCCACGAAATGCGCAACCAATTCACTTGACAAACAGTTTCATTCAAATTACAGGTAACGGGAGTTCATGTTAACTTTTTTTGGGGTAGAAATTGCAGTCATTCTGGATTTCAGACCTATATTTGCCTATATTTGTGTCACTTAAGGTAGACGCATACCAAATTTCAGTACTGCGAGGTCACTGGTGTACCATGTGAATTTTGTCAAAGTTTAGATTTTATTATGTATAATAACTTAAAAACTACAAGCTTTAAACTAAAAATAAAAAGGGGCTCAAAACGTACTTACAAAGACCTTTTATGAGACATACCACTTGACATCCCATTTTGTTTTTTTTTTACCCTTTTTGAACCCCAATATCTCAACAACCCCCCCACATTTTTAGCTTATTTAGTCACACCAAAATTGTGTTATTACTAACTATATACTAAATTTCACAATGATTGGATAAACGCTTCGAAAGTTATCCTCGTACAAACAAACATACATACATACAACGCCGATTTGTCCAAGTTGATTTAGAGATCTCGCTTCGCTCAATCAAAAATTTTTTTTTAAAGTTTTTACAGTAATTCCACTACTCATAGAAACGATACTCAAAATAATGGTTTATCAATTTTGAAACTTATATTCAAGAGGCATCATTGCCCTCTGTCGAGCAGTCGGAAAAAATAAGAAAAAAAATTAGGCAAGCCCAATTAAAACACTCAGTCACCTGATGTCACTATGATTCCTTGTGTTATAGGCATCCGGATGTATGAGTAGTTATGTACCGTAGTACCTAGACCCGAATTTTGAAGACATCTCATCGGTAAATGTGATCGAATTTTTACGAAGTTAGAGCTCATTTTACACCGCAAGCCGACTAGAAGTAGCAAACGCCTGACTTTACTTAGTATTCTGGTCACAGCATCTCTTTCACGTTGGACGGTGAGCGTAGGACAAATCACGCGCGAAACGGCCACAGTCTAAATGAATATTGACATCCAGTCGAGAGCTGGTTGAATTGATAATCACTTGTAATCATCGTTTTGGTGCTGTTTAGGGGCGCGAATTGAATTTAAATTATTAACTACTAAAATTATTAATTTAAAGTTGTTCTACTATATACCTTGTATCCAATGAGTAGATACTAAATAAATAAATAAGATGCATTTATTGAGGAACAACAAATATACAGTCATGTGCACAGTTTGAAACGATGATGCCTGTTTAGTATGAACACTGTGTTACAGACACCAACGCCCTCCTCCTATATATATCTATGAGTTCCAATCAGGTAAATGGTACATTATCACAAAAACTAAACTAAAAATTCTAGTTATTTTCCAACAGACCAGAAGGAAATGTGTGGGTGGATGTATTTGTGAGTGTGTGTGTGTGTGTGTGTGTTTGTGTGATGGTGTATGTGTATGTATGTGAGTAATGGAGTGTGTGTTTTTGTGTACTATATTGGTGGCGATTCTGTTGTTTACGCTGACTAACTAAAATTGTGTAAAATACGAACGGTCTTATTTTGTTCACACTAAAGATTAAATTAGAATAAAATTTAAAGTGTCATTCCTATATAATATGTTTAATTCCATACTTGAAACAGGACCACTCCTTGAACAGATGTGCCACTCAATTATTGTCCTTCTTCACAAGAAGTCACGAACAAATCTTACATCGGCAATTATAGACCATTAGCCTAGCCTAGTTGTAGTCTAAATCAACTTGGACAAATCGGCGTTGTATGTATGTATGTTAAATAAATAAATAAATAAATATTGCTAGACATTTCACACAGCGCACACACAGCATATCTAGCCCCAAACTAAGCAGAGCTTGTACTATGGGAACCAGATAACTGATAGAATACTTATATACTTTTTTTTGTAAATACATACTTATAATATATAGAAAAACACCCAGACACAGAACAAATATCTGTAGATCATGCAAACATTTGTTCCGTGGCGGGAATCGAACCCACTACCTCCTGCGTCTCAGCCGGGTATACGCCCACTACACATATATGTACATACATACATGCATATACATACATACATGATGGTTTGTACGGTTTCATATTAAGAAGGGAGTGAAGCAAGGAGGCCCGCTTTCTCATACAATTTTTACTTGCACCTTGGAAGAGATCTTCAAAACCCTACCAGACTCATGGATCATAAAGGGAATTGTCATCGGAGGCAAACGCCTGACAAATTTGCGGTTTGCGGACGACATAGTACTTTTTGCACCTATTCCGCCAGAACTGCAACAAATGCTCCAAGATCTGACCGCGGCAAGTCTTGAGGTTGGGCTTCGAATGAACCAGTCGAAGACGAAGATCATGTCAAACAGCACGAAACGTAAGGTCGAGGTAGATGGACAGGTAATACAGTATGTCGATGAGTATATTTACTTGGGTCAGTTAGCTAGCTTCGGAAACAGGCAAGATAAGGAAATCGATTGGCCGTATCGAGAATGCCTGGAAGAGCTACTGGTCCATGAAGGAGCACATGAAGGGTGACCTTCCTCTGATACTTAAGCGCCAACTCATCGACATGTGTATCCTACCCATCCTAACTTACGGTGCGCAGACATGGTCTCTGACTTAAGCTCAGAAGTCAAAGCTCAAGATTTGTCAAAGGGCAATGGAGCGCAGCATTCTCGGCTTTAAACGTGTTGACTGAGTTCGTACACCATGCTGCGCTCATTTACCGGCATAGCAGATGTAGGGAGGAGATCGGCTGGTCTTAAGTGGGACTGGGCGGGCCACGTTTCCCGAATGAACTCCGAGAAATGGGTCCATATTGTGACACCATGGACGCCTGAAGACGGAGTGCGACGTCGGGGCCGGCCGAGAAAGTGTTGGCGGGACGATTTGGTCACCTTCCAAAGAGGATGGTGGGAGATAGCGACATATAGGGATACTTGGAGGGGCTTGGGGGAGACCTTTGCTTAGCAGTGGGACGAGATACGTTAGAGAAAAATAAAATCCTAAAATTAAGTAATTTTTGTTATGATGGCAAGTGTGCAGGCTAGTTTTAGTGATCAATCAAATTGGTGTTCACTAAAACTAGCCCGCAAACACGCCTTCTTATTTAAAAATACTTAAATTTAGAAATGGCACTTTAAATTTCATTCTAATTTGATCTTTAGTGTGGACAAAACAAGACTGGTCGTATTTTACAAAATTTTAGTTAGCGTAAACAACAGAATTGCCACGACTGTCTATTACATGTTGTGTTACATACTACATGTTGGCTAGATTCTTGTCACTAAAAACGAATAATTCCTTAAAATAAATCAAAGTTGATCGAGGAAGCAACGAGCCATGATAATTTTGCGATAACATAAACAAGTCCAACAAATAGTAGTACTTATTAGATTTGTCGATAGTTTCATCGTTTGAATACGGCATACGCAACGAGCATACGAAAATTTAATTTGATTCGATTATGATCAGTTGTGACAAAGCTGGGATTCGTAAGGGCTTTGTTGAAAATCAATTTAGACATTAATAATTTCAATCCAATTTCAAATTATATTGATTTTATTTGTATTTTATGTTGCAGTTGGATTTAGTTATGCTCATCAAATTATATTTATGGTCAGAGAGGTCTCACATTGGATTACAACATAAAATGTCAATTGTAAAATATCATGAATCAGTTTTTATGTTTTAACATAAATCTATATATTTTCAATACAAGCCCATATAGCATCTTTCTGAAACAAAAAACGGATAAAAATACTACTTTATGCACCGAAAAAAGTTCGTAATTCTGTATTTGGTTCGCCCCGAACTGAGATCTCGTGAATCTCCCAAAATAAATATTATTCTTAGGGCGACTTGCATAACGATGCCTAAACGTATTTAGTGGCTAAATATGATTTAAGGAATTGTCAAATCATACAAATACTTCAAATTTAAACATGTTTAGTCGCTAAATATGTTTAGTGATCTTTGTGCATGCCGGCTTTAATCTTTGACTAATAAATTGGTGCCACGAACTGCATAACCAACGTACTTGACCTACAGTTTCATTCAAATTAGATGTAACGGGGGTTTTTGTTATTGGTTATTTTTTTTTGGGTACAAATGGCAGTTATTCTAGATTTCAGAATTTACCTATATTTGTGTCACTAAAGCTACACGAATACCAAATTTCAGCATTGTGGGGTCACTGGTGTACCGTATGAATTGTGTCAAAGTTTTGTTTTTATTATGGATAATAACTCAAAAACTAGAAAAATTAAACTAAAAATAAAAATGGTGTTCAAATGTACTAATGAAGACCTTTTATTTGACGTCCCACTTAGCCTAACTCTCTTTTTTTTTACCCCTCTTGAATAAATATCTCAACAACCCCCCAATGTTCTTAGCTCATTGAGTCACACCAAAATTGTGCCATCACTAGCTACCTATATACCAAATTTCATGATGATCGGATAAACGCTACGAAAGTTATCCTCGGAAAAACAAACATACATACATACATACAACGCCAATTTGCCCAAGTTGATTTGGAGATCTCGCTTCGCCCGATCAATAAATATTAGTGGACATTTCACACAGCACTATCTACCCCCAAACTAAGCAGAGCTTGTACTATGGGAACCAGATAACTGATAGAATGCTTATATACGTTTTTTTCTGTAAATACAATCGTATAATATATAGAAATACATCCAGACCTGGAACAAATATCTGTAGATCATGCAAACAGTTGTGCCACAGCAGGAATCGAACCCGCTACCTCCTGCGTCTCAACCGGCTATTCGCCCACTGCGCCACGGAGGTCTTTAATTGTGTATAATTTGTCATTTTTACGATTAGCTTTAACTTCTCTCTTATTCACTTGTTTACTTAAGTTTATATTGTCACTTATTTACCTAAAGCTACGCTTTTACCTTACCATGGAACTCTAATTCACCTTGTTGTGGAGGAGGGCGTTGCTATCCGCGACACAGTATTATTACTAATGCAGGTAACATCGTTCCATTTTTGTAATTAATCTTAAGTTTATTGTTCCTGATAAAGATTCACTTTACTTTACCCACATCGCCATTTTGAGTTTCGTGAGTGTAGACACTCAAAACTCACAAATCATGGTAAATATTCTGGGATAAGTGGTAATAATTTTGATTATCATATTGTTATAAAAAATATATTTATTACTTTTGTTTCAGATTTCACGCAGTTCATGGGAGACGCCATGGAGCTACAGGAGTACAAGACAATAGCAGGAGGAAATGAAAGGTAAGGCGTTAAAATAACCACAATCCCTTCATAAGTGCTTTATTTTGTAACAATACAGCGCGGCGCATCGTCCATTTTTTGTTTTTAGAAGCTTTTATTAAACTTGCAATGTTTGTTAGTTTAAGTAAAATCTTGCAACTGAATTTAAAACCAGTTCCTCCCAACCGAACTGAAATTTGGAATACCTATGTAACTTCGGTGCAATAATATTGTACCATGGAGGTGGGCTTATGATGGGCACGGATGCTAGAGAACGGATTCAGAATGGATTATAGTAGGCTACTAATGCTTGGCCACATTTCAATCTGCTTGCGGTTCCAAGTATGAAGTTTAAAAAGCTTTTTTTTTATTAATTTGTCTACAACAAACTTTCAACAAAGAATTTCATGTTGTTATATTCAAACAATGACGACCATGTTTCCGGAAATAAAACAAGGAAAAAAACAAATGAAAGAGAATTATGCTCCACTACCTCAAACAGTGAGATAAAATAAAACTTCAATCAACATAAAAGCTTTGCGAAAAACATTTCACCTGATGTCTGTCAGAAGTACATTATACCCTACAAAGGATGGAGAGCCCTCTATCTTGGGCGCACGGCTTATCCTGCCTTTTTTTGGGCACTGACCTTTCGCCTTTTGTTACAGTTAAACAATCCATTACTTATTTTTGTTGATTTGTGTTATGTATGTCATTACAAATAAGTTTTTATGGTTACTAAGTCCATTAGTCCGGTCTGTCTGTCTGTGGTTCCAATATGTTAATTTCGCTTTGCAATATATTTTTATAATCAAATAGGCAGAATCAAATTATGATACACTACGCGTAAAATATAATATTTTAGACTTATTACATATTTTAAAAATATAAAATTGCATTTTTTTTATATTAAACACGAAAATAGAAACATATTTTAAAAAGTAATTTTTATATACACTAGGACTTTCTAAACCGAATAAAAAAAAATCTACTCTTACCTACATATTATTTATGTATCCTCACCAAAACGAATACGCACTTAATGGACGCAAGCCACTTCATCGTAGGGCACATTTCTAACCTTCGTGACCTACGAGGCAATTCTCTGTTATAAGCGATGGTTACCACTTAACATCTGATGGGCCAAAAGCTTGTTCCACATCCATCACACTAATATTATAAATGCGAAATTTTGGATGTTTGTTTATTTATTTATTTGTTTGTTTGTTACTCAATCACGTCGTAACGGCTGAACCAAATTTCAATGACAGTCACGTCATAACGGCTAAACCGATTTCGATTAAATTTAATATGTAAGTAGATTATAACCTGGATTAACAAATAGACTACTTTTTATCTCATAAATCAGTTCCCCTGGGATAAAAATGGGGTGTTAAGTCAAGTTGCAACAGCGAGTTTAGCTTTATTTATAGGTTACCTACACATTTAGTAGTGTAACGCGTACGAAGCGGGCAACAGCTAGTGTAGTATAAAAAAATCACATTGGCTTAAACGTGTGACCAATAATGTTGACTTTTGACATCTGAATCTATATATATAAAACAAAGTCCGGTCCAGCCGTTCTTGAGTTATAAATGCTCGTTACTAACCCTTAGTATATAATATGCGAAAACATGTAAATGGTAATAAGACGTTTTTAAAGTTGTTCTTGTTAGAAATAAGTACTGTTTGTTTTCCGAATAAAATAAAATAAAATAGTTACGAGCGTTTATAACTCAAGAACGGCTGGACCTATTATGATGATCTTTGATTTGTTGGATTTGTCTCCGTCCCGAATAGCAGAATAACTATTAAAACATTGGAAAATATCACGCGAAAAAAAAATATTAAGAAAATTAATTTTCTCATCCATAGATAGATTGACAATTCTACCAGTGACGTACATTGGCAGCCCGCGTCATATGCATGTCATTGCGGTACGAAGTTCGCCGGGTCAGCTAGTAATAAATAAATTGAATTGTGTCATGCAATATGGAGTTTAACTGATTATTTTTCACTTTCGTTATTGAAACTTGACATGTATGGAAAACAAAACATACCGTACTATTCTGTACGAGGAATCTGTGTACAGATTTTTTTTATGCCACTAAGGTGGCAAACAAGCATACGGCCCACCTGATGGTAAGCGGTTACCGTAGCCTATGGACGTTTGTAACACCAACTCGTGCGTTGCCGACCCTTTAAAATTTTCAAAACGCCTTTTTTGAAAAACCCCATACTGTAGTCCCTAGGGAAAACCTCGGCAGGGAGACCATTTCACAAGCGAAGTGTTCGCGGTAGGAAATTCCTCTGGAACCTCACGGTACGGGACCAGATCGTCTATATATATCGATAAATAAATATAGAATAAATATCTGGAAGTTTCTTAGAAAAATCAACTAGCATAGTTTACATCTAAATACCGTATGTTGAATAAAATATACTTATTTAACTTTAGTACGAAGCGCCCCTAATTTTCCAGCTCTTTCTTCCTCAATCACTCATCTTGTTTCTTTTTTCTCTGCGGTACCCCAACTCTCCTCAAAGTGCAACATCATCAAATCACTGGAAAAGAAGTTCCATGATTTCGATAAGGGTTCCTGGAGGGGGATAAAATATTGCAACCAACGAGTTTCGTATACGAAAATAAAGATTTGTTTGTACTATGGCACGAGCGATACTATGCTTCTCAAAAATACTTTTTTTTACGCTTTACTGATATTGATGAATTCCGTAACGATAAAACCGTTCGTAAATTCTTTACTTTTAAGTTACTTTCATCACCTTTCGTCGGTAATACGATCTACTGAAGAACCAGAATTAGTTTTAGCTAGTAACACATTTGTATTAAGGCGTCTAGATAAGATTGCAACTAATACAGGAATACTGAAATACAAGCAGTTATCGGAATCATTATTAAGTATCTATATTTATTAATAATAAATAATTATCAGGTACTCAGGAAGTTGTTAAAAAACAGGGGGTGTGTAGTAAAAGACAGCTTGCTGATTGAACAGTGTTTTATTAAACCGCCGGTAGTATACCAAATATAGTTATGAAAGTACCCTATATTATTATTACGTATACTACATCTTTCCCTTATAACTTGACTTAGAAATATAAGCTAAATTACCTATCCAACATCTTAACGTGGAATTATTAAAACAAAAACATAAGTGGGTATAAATGTGGATACATTTTTAGAAGAACATAAAATCTTTCTAAACTGACTAAAAATTAAAAGTAATAAACTCTAATCAATAATCAAATCCCCAATTCGATCCTTTGGTATTTCGACACGCGTTTAAACTAGCCAACTTAGCCATATTTCTAGTAGTAGGTGGAACTTTAGGTTTAGATTGTTCATATATCTTTTTTATCTCCCTTAGTAAATGTCTCCCTTGATGCCTCTGACGGCCTATCAGAAGGATAAGACGATGGGTCTTCTGTACTACTTAACCCCCACCGCTGCCACCATATAGTAAAAGGCAGCTTGCTGATTGAACACTCTTTTATTAAACCGCCGGTAGTATACCAAATATAGTTATGAAACTACCCTATATTATTATTACGCTGTGTAGTTTTGTCATTGACACGGCCGAATGCCAAAGCTTGTACGTGAATGCGTGTGGATAATATTTTTTATACAAAATATAAAATACACTATTTTATAATCATGTTCTTCGGATCATATTGAATGGAAATCTCGAAACGCTGCAAAATGACCTCAAAATAGCAGCGCTTCCCCCTTCTCCGCACGCAATGCGTCACAGTTCTCACTTAGCGTAACGGATTCTTTGATCCTTTAGTTATCTAGTGGTATAATAAAATTTTGGATGGAGATGTAGATGGGATAGATGAGATGGAGAGAGATATGTAGCTGCAACACCAAAAAATATACCCCGATTTTGTTATTATTCATTTTTTAAATTGCCTCGCACTATGGAAGCAATTATAAAAATGAATTCACATCAAAAAATGAGATGTGGCTGTGTGATGAACACGGCCGCGTGTTGTACAGAAATACGTATACGTTACATGTAACATTTTCTATACAAAATATAAAATACGCTACTTTATGTATGTTATAATCATGTTTGAACACTAAGAAGTCCTTCGGGTGATACTTAATGGAAATCTCTAAATGCAGCAAAATGACCTCAAAATGGCGACACTTATCCACCGCACGCAATGCGTCACAGTCCTCACTTAGCGTAACGAGTTCTTTGATTTTAAGCTATCCAGTGGTCTAATTAAGTTTTTAAACACCAAACTGTATCCCCCGATTTTATTATTATTCGTTTTTTTGAATTGCCTCCCACTATGGAAGCAATTTTAAAACGTATTCACGTAAATATTATCTCCATTATAGACAACACAAGTCAGCAACAGTTCACCAACAAAGTGGTCAAGAACATAATGTTTTATCCTCTTAATAGAAGCAGAGTTAATACTCTGCCTTAATTAAAACGCTCCGTCACATTGTATCTTATATGACGCAGTGCACCGCAGCCCTAAACTGCTAAGGAGTACAGCATCTTGCCGAGTCACTCAAGACGTATTTCATGGTACGTCAACTCACGAAATGATATTGTCGGTTATATGATTTCAGAGTTACAAATGTATTATGTGGCAATTGGAACTAGTTTGTTTTGTATTGGTTTTACGTTTGCCAGTTTGGAAAAGTAGTTTTAAGTTTTCCTAAGTTTTTAATAGTAATTTTGATGATAGATCACTTTGAATAAGTTAAGATGAAAATAAAATAAAAATAAATAAATATTGCTGGAGATTTCACACAGCGCTATCTAGCCCCAAACTAAGCAGAGCTTGTACTATGTGAACCAGATAACTGATAGAATACTTATATACTTTTTTTGTGAATACATAGGTACTTAATACTTCCGTAGCGCAGTGGTTGTATAGCCAACTGAGACGCAGGAGGTAGCGGGTTCGATTCCCGCCGCGGAACAGATGTTTGCATGATCTACAGATATTTGTTCCGTATCTGGGTGTTTTTCTATATATTATAAGTATGTACTTACAAAAAAAAAGTATGTAAGTATTCTATCAGTTATCTGGTTCCCATAGTACAAGCTCTGCTTAGTTTGGGGCTAGATAGCGCTGTGTGAAATGTCCAGCAATATTTATTTATTTATTTATTTACTTAGAATATATAGAAAAAAGATAAGATGAGATAACTCCTTATTGTACACCAAAGTAAAATACAGAACATAATTTTTACAAATAGTATTAGTACAATGGGCGGTCTTATCGCTAAAAGTGATCTCTTCCAGACAACCTTAGTATGGACAGGATATTAATAGATCACATGACGGCGGTGCATCTATCTAATACTAAAAACATACGAACATACTATAAACCTAAAATAATAATACCAACACAAATTTAATTAAAATAAAATTAACAATCATTTTAGTAAGGTATGTTTGTATACGGCAAACGTGGCCGGCCCAGTCCCACTTGAGTCTTCCAGCTTTTTGAGCGACGTCGGCCACCTGTGTTCGGGAGCGTATAACCGAGTTCCTGATTCGGTCCGTGAGTTTCACGCCCAGGATACTGCGCTCCATTGCACGTTGGCATACCCCAAGGGAGGAATTTTGACGATTGGTTAGCGACCAGGTTTGCGCACCATGGGTGAGGATGGGGAGAATGCATATGTCCATGAGTTTCCGCTTTGGAGAAAGTGGAAGCGGTCTTTTCATTAAGTCTTGCCAGACACAATGTGGGCGAAGACCACCACTGAGTGGTTTCCAAACTACGGACGGCGCCCGCGTGGAAGGCCCAGGCGAAGGTGGCGGGATAAGCTAAATTCCTACCTCAAGGATTGGCCCCTACTTGCGATCAACAGAGACGAGTGGAAAGAGGGAAGGGAGGCCTTTGCCCTGCAGTGGGACACAAAAGGCTTATAATAAATAATAATGTTTGTATGAGTTAATCTCGAAGTTCATCTATTATAAAGTCTAACTCATATTATAATGAGTAAAGATTTGTTTGTTTGTATAATATGTTTGTAACGAATAAACTTAAAATTTACTGGTCCGATTTTAAATTTTTTTTCACTATTAGAATGCTACATTATCCCTAAGTAACATAGGCTACTTTGTACTCAACTCTGCAAAAGGAGCGTAATGTTTTTATTGAAAAACTACACGTGTGAAGCTGCGGATTGGTCAGTTAGTAGATGTATAAAGTATTATGACAGATGTAAAAATAAAACTGCTTTTTCTATAAAATGTATAAGTATTTAAACTACTTAAATCAATTAGATGAATCGCCTCGTAAACAATAGCTTTACAACGAAAAACTCGCATTTAAACCAGTTCATCGGTTTGGCTTGAACCACCTAAATTTAGCTTAAAGCTCACGCCTAACTATGATGTCCCAGTTTTTAGGCTGCCCAGAAGCCGCTGAAAGTAAGATTGGACTTTTTTACAAGAGGATTTGATATTTAGTGGCTGAAATAGATTTCGTAGCCGCGTAGACGTTATGGTGGTTTTACGGTTTCGTAGCTCTGATACTCGTAGGCTTTGAATGCGTAGCATTTGTGTAGCAGAGTAGCAGTGCTACGCAATGGTGTGACCAGATTATGCAACATCGCATATTAATAACACATCCACAGAAGCTGGGTTCTTTATTTCACTGCACATGTAGACCTTTTTTGTTTAATTATATTATGTTGTTTTGTCCTTTTTCATCAAACTTACCACTTTCTGCCATGGCTTATGTACTGCCGCTACTAAATACTTTGATTGTTTATATGTATTTTTATTTTTAATTACTTTAGATACATAATAATGTCCAAGTGGTCTACACCCACTAGAGAATAATTATGATATGTGGATGATGATGATGATGAACTATCACATGGATCCTTAACGCAACACTTCCACGTGGTAGACCACCACGGAGAAGGTTTGACAACTTGGATGTGCTTTATCAGAGGACAGAAAAAAACTAGCAAATAAGGAGGGAGAACTTTGCAATGCAAGTCGGAGAATAAGGGTTAAAGATTAAATAAACAAAACGATGATGATGATTTATCTAAAAACACAAAAAGCAAACAAAATCTATGAATATGATTAAATATGTTAGGTAACTTTATTACACAGCATATTTCTAAATCATGTTATATAACCATATTAGCTGTCCCACCCGCGGCTTCGCACGGGTGGTTTTTCAATAAAACATTATCCTTATTTAAGCAGTTGGATTCTCCTTGCAAAATTTCATTACGATCCGTTCAACCGTTTAGTCGTGTAAAGGTAACAAACAAACAAACTAACAAACAAACAGAAATATGTATACATATAAACCTAGTTATCTATCTATTGCTGAAAACTGCATTAAATCCGTTAACTAGTTTAAAAGATCTAAGTGAACAGACTGCGGAAGCGACTTCATTTTATAGTATGTAAACATTATGTTAGCCATCATTACACAATCACGTATCTATATATACTACTAGCTGACCCGCCCGCGGCTTCGCACGCTTGAAATTTTCCGTTCCCGTGGGAACCTCGTTATAAAAACTACATAAACACTCCTGTCAACGTGACGCGACAAATCATGTAAATGATTTCACGTCAACGAACGACGGTTATTATTCGGATATTGTTCAAACAAAAATACTAAAATTGCAATTAATAAATGGGGGGTGGGCGGTAGGAGGGTGAAAAAGATTTTACGACCTATTCTCACACTTACCAAACATACAAAAATCGGTCGACCCGTTCCGGAGGAGTGCGACCACAAACATCGTGTCACGAGATTTTTATATATATGAAGATAACGTTTATTTATATCTAGTAAACAATATGCACTCGTCTTAATTGATCCCTCACCTTCACACAATATCGCTGTCCGTCAATACCTCCTATTATTACCTGATCGCCCCACCTGCTCACGCGAGCGTTTGGTCGCTCAGAGACCTTTAACACTCTACTGCTCCTTGTTATATATTGAGGATAGATTATTCTATAAAAATAGTAAACTGTAGTACAGTAGGCGAATACACGACGGAAATACAAGACATTGACTCAATATCAGCAAAGTTTAGACGATCATCAAATATGTACATGACTTTGGATCTCATGGTACTAAGTTATAATAAATAAATAAATATAGCTGGACATTTCACACAGTGCTATCTAGCCCCAAACTAAGCAGAGCTTGTACTATGGGAACCAGATAACTGATAGAATACTTATATACTTCTTTTTGTAAATACATACTTATAATGTATAGAAAAACACCCAGCCACGGAACAAATATCTGCAGATCATGCAAACATTTGTTTCGTGGCGGGAATCGAACCCGCTACCTCCTGCGTCTCAGCCGATTATGCTCCCACTGCGCCACGGAGGTTGTCAATCGCGAGGAATAAGATATAAATATTGTAATATAAAGAATAGTTACTGGATGGATGTTGGTTCTTCGAGCTATGTGCCCCATTCACTACTATTTTACCTTATGGTCAAGTCTCTTCTTCTTCCTGCCCTTTTCCCAGAATACGTTGGGTCGGCACAACATGTATTTTTCTTCCATACATCAGCCGTCATCTCCGTTGTCACTTCTTTCCTACCCATATCATTCTTCACACAGTCCGTACATCCCTTCTTCGGCCTTCTTCTATATTATATCCATCCACATTTATATCTTACACTCTTTTAGTCACATGATTGTCTTCCCTTTGATGATTGACATGCCCATACCACAACTGACAATATGACAAACTGTTCCTAGTGAAATTAATAATAGGTAAAATGATTAAAATTATAAATTAAGACAACAATGTCTTTTTCTTGTGTCTCATTAGTCTAAATTATTTATCGAGCGGAACGAGATCTCCAAATCAACTTAGGCAAATCGGAGTTGTATGTATGTTTGTTTGTCTGAGGATAACTTTTGAAGTGTTAATCCGATCATCGTGAAATTTAATACATAGGTAGCTAGTAATGGCACAAGTTTGGTGTGATCAAATGAGCTAAAAATTTGGGAGGTTGTTGAGATACTGGTTTTCTAAAGAGGTAAAAAAAATTAAAATGAGACTATTAGGTCAAGTGAGACGTCAAATGAAAGGTCTTCATTGGGGCATTTTGACCCTGTTTTTAGTTTTTGTAGTTTTTGAGTTATTAAACATAATAAGAACTAAACTTTGACAAAACTCACAGGGTACACCAGAGACCCATCAGTGCTGCAATTTGGTATGCGAATAGCTTAAGTATCATAAATATAGGCAAAAGTCTGAAATCCGGAATAACTGTCATTTGTACCCCAAAAAAAATAACCAATTAACTTGAACTCCCGTTATCTGTAATTTGAATGAAACTGTAGGTCAAATCCTTTGGTTTTGATTTCGTGTCAAATATTTTGATAGTCAAAGATTATGAATAATATTTTTTTTTGTTTTTATGGTACACTCGCGAGGTCTCAGTTCGGGGCGAATCACTAGAATTGATTTGGACCAGTGGGTAGCCTCTGCAGACTTGACAGTTGCCTCATTGAGCTGCTCCCTAGTGCAGGTAGCGGGGCATTTGGGCAGAGAAGCAAGTACGGCATATCCTGTATAGGAGCCCCGCAGTTACAATGGATTCTGAAACCACTGTAATACTTAAATAAAGGCTTTTATGATTATTATTAATATTTTGATATATCTGTATATCTATACTCTGGTTCTTGTTTATTATTAGTATTATAATTGCTCCACCTGCCCGGTGTATCGATGCGGGTAGTCCGACAAGCCGTGTTTCACGCTCAGCGCGCTCCGCTCGAGCGTCAGGCGTGTGCGTCGTACGAGCGAGCTTGGAAACTGGACATGTCTAGAGCATGATGTCTTTGTCAATAATAGATCCCAATTCTAAGGCATTTGTCTAATAGTCCCGGTTTATTGGCAAACATTTTAGGGCATTTAATTCTTTATTGTACACAAGTAAATATATTTAAAAGTACAGAAATAATACGTTACCCTAAGAAGCTCTTTGTCGTATGATATTTATCACTGAGTTCAAAAAAATAAGGACAAGAGTTTTCTTTATGTTACCTCAGAACTCCGTCATTTGTCAATTGAATTGTAAAGTTATTGTTACTTATATACTATCAGATTGGTCCCATAGAACCTGCCTTAACAGAAAACGTATAACCAATAACCAGATCTCTCAAATCTAAATTAGCATTGCATTTTAAGCATTGTTAGCTGGTATATTCAATACTTTATGAATAGAAATAGCCGCTTCAGCCAGTATTTTATACCACGACAGAGAAGCAGTCCATTCATCGTCCACATTATGTTTGGTCAATCTGCGTGATAATTTGATTTGGATTAGAGAAATGGATTTCTCATATATCAGTATGTACTTCTAAGTTTACTAATTATATGGTTGACTTCGTAGTATGATAAGCAATAGATATACATCCACGTAAATATAATTCCAAGCCTCTGATTTCCTATGACTTGGTACACATCAAGAAAATAAAAAACGTAAGTTTTCCAATATTAAAACCCCGGTATAAAATCTTCCACCGATAAACAGACAACTGCAAGTCTTTTTCCCAATGCGTCCATCAATAACAGAAACTATCTACAGCCAAGACTGCACCGGTCGATATCCAATCAGCTCGCGAGCGGCCGGTGGAATTACCTGAGCACTGATTAGGTGCCTCGTAAGCACTGTTACTGCGCGACGGACGATAAACTTCAGCCTCTATCACCTTTCTTGATACACTATCGATAAGCTATTATCTGGCTGAACGAAAATGTCGCTTTTCAGAGAGGCATTTTTAAAAGATATGACGTGAGCACTTTTTATTATTTTCATAACACATTTGCTCGTAAAGGGTCTTTTATTTCACCAATTTTAACATCGTAATGTATGTCATTACGTACTTGTGCGTTATTGTAATGTAAAACGCACGAGTTTCTTTTTAATAAGGTAAAACGTACGGTTTATCAAGATGCTCTGTCTAAAACGAACGGTACTTTTTTAAATCTTAGCAAAGAGTTTTTATGTCAGAAAAGTGGTAAACATTTTATGAATAAAATTAATGTTGGGAGATAAAATATAAAAAATAAACGTTTAATTCTTTAATATAATTAATTTTGACTATAAATTACAACCATTTATCTGTAACAAAAACAAAAATATATTAATTTACTTTATTAGTAATACTGGCTGTTTTTGTTCCTTTGCCTTAAAAAAAAGCGCTGTTGCGCGTGCATCGCTAATTTGTGAACACGTAAAAATTATTCCGCGGGCTTTTTCTTTCCGAGAAAGTCCGAGTTTTATTTATTTCCTTGCAAATATCTTATAAAACGTCGTATGACATACGTGGGTTTTGATAATTACAGCCTCTGCTTTCTTGTAGCCCTCGCCTACGGCTCGGACTAGCAATATCGCCTCGGCTGTAATTTTCAACTTACCGCACTTATATTATAATGTACTATTACGTAGAAAAACAGCATTACTACACATTTTAATGATAAACAATTTACTGATTACTTATAAAAAGAAAAATGCATGTTTCAATAATTCTAAGACTTAGCCCAGCTTCTACAATAACCCCTAAACGTATTAAGCGACCAAACGTGTTTAAATTGGACGTATTTCTTTAATTTGAGAAATCTCTAAATCATAAACTTGAGAGCAAAAAAATCGCACATTCATGATTTTTTGACATAACTAAAAAAAAAACAAAAAATATTATGTTTCTGTAATGCAGATTCATAGTCTATTTTAATACCTATCCAGTGGTATCTGATTTGTCTTTCAATCATTACATAAAAATGCTTTTGTGGATCAATAACAAAAATGCATGTTTAGTAAAAAATTCTTTATTCAAGTATTGGTGTCAAAGTTATGAAATTAAAAGATAAAATTAATTTAAAGTTTGTTATTAATACCGAGCGTTCCCTTCCCTAGCCTGAATCACTGACTCCATCCGTGTTTTCATTGATGTTACTAGACTTTTGATAAAGTCTTGAGGAATAGCCTCCCATTCCTCTGCGATCGCCTGTTGCAGCTCCTGTAGAGTCGATGGAGGAGCATCTCGGCCTCGAACTCTTCTTTTCAGCTCGTCCCATAGATGTTCGATGGGATTGAGGTCTGGGCTTCGAGCTGGCCACTCCATAACGGTCACATCCACCTCTTGAAGGTACTCGATCACTATGCCAGCAGTATGCGGTCTTGCATTATCTTGCATAAACAGAAAGTTTTCGCCGATAAACCCAGCAAAAGGTACGACGTGGCTCTCGAGTACTTCCTCAATGTATCGTATGGAAGTCAATCCTCTTGATTGGCGACCAGTATTCGGTCCGGTGATGAAGGCAAGCTCGGTTTTTGCTTCCATAGACATGCCTCCCCAAAACATGATTGATCCACCGCCATAGGCGACACGTTCTGTTATGCAGCATTGGGCAAATCGCTCTCCTGATCTTCTATACACCTTCCCCCGTCCGTCGTTGCCATGCAAGCACATCCTGCACTCATCAGAGAACAGGACTGCACTCCACTGCTCTTCGGTCCAATTCAAATGGTCTCGAGCGAACTGAAGGCGGGCTTCTCGGTGGGCTGGGGTCAATTTCGGCCCGTTTGCTGGCCTGTGTGCAGTCAGGCCACCTTCTCTCAATCGTCTTCTGACTGTCCACCGGCTAACTTCTACTTCACGAACTTCTTGAAGTCGTTGGCCCAGTTGAACTGCGTTCAAACGACGATTTCTTAAAGATGTCGTTATAAGAAAGCGGTTATCACGCTCTGTTGTAGCACGGGGACGGCCCGATCCTTGTCGCCGTTGGTAGCCACCAGTCTCTTGATACCTCTGGTATACACGCCGAACGGTAAATCGGCTCAAACTCAATTGTCGAGCCACTTGACTTTGCTTAAGCCCCGATTCAACAAGGGCAACCACTTGAGCGGCTACTTCTGGTGTAGTATCCATTTTCGTGTTCCGTTTGAAGCCAATATCAATAGAGAACCTTTCACACTGTACGTTGGTATGCAAATGATGACCATTCCCTCAATATGCACTCTTTTATACCTGCGATAAATCCCGCCGCCGGCCTTACCTGGATCGAGCGACATAAGGGGGTCTATTGTTTTGTTGCTAATGAGTTGTTTTTAAAGGTAAATGTCAACCCTTTATCAGTTCTGCGAATGCCTAGATTATGCACTTTAATTTAATTTGATTTTAATTTGCTGTAAGCTCCAAATAAAAAAAAATTTAACTTTTAAGTAAAAATGTGCGGATGTGCGATTTTATTGCTCTCAAGTGTATTTAACCACTTATTTCGTTTAAGCATCGTTGCGGCCGTAATGTTAAGATGAACGTAATATTAAGATTGTTGACCTTAATAGTCAGTTTTCAAGCGATCGGTGGAGTTACTAGCACTTATTAAGTGCCGCGCAAGCACTAACTGCGACAGACGATTAACTTTAGCATCTATTATCCCCCGGATATCACCTTTCTTGAAAAATTTATAAGAACTGTTAGTAGCTACTAAAATCAATCTGTCCACTACTTAAAACTAAAAAGCCCATGGCGCAGTGGGCGTATAGCCAGCTGAGACGCAAGAGGTATCGGGTTCGATTCCCGCCACGGAACAAATGTTTGCATGACCTACAGATATAAGTATTCTATCAGTTATCTGGTTCCCATAGTACAAGCTCTGCTTAGTTTGGGGCTAGATAGCGCTGTGTGAAAGGCCCAGCAATATTTATTTATTACAAAAAACGGTGCTACTCAGAATAGAGCAATATTAGCAAAATAAATGTATAGATTAAGGGCGACTTACACAACAATTTCTTATAGTATTTAGCGACTAAACATGTTTAAATTTAACTTATTTGTGTGACTTGACCCCACCTTAAATCATATTTAGCCACTAAATACGTTAACGCGTCGTTGCGCAAGGCGCCCTTAACTAGACTTGCATATCAATCCCTAAACGTATTTAGCTACTAAACATGTTTATATTTGACCTATTTGACAACTCTTTAAACATATTTAGCCAATACATACTCTAAGGTATTTAAACAAATAGATGTATTTTATCGCCCATTATTTTATAATATGTTAATTATAAACTGCTGCTCCCAAATTTAATCCAAATCGAACTGCCATCACACTAATAATATAAATGTGTAATGAGATATTTGTTCATTTCCTTGTTTGCTACTCAATCACGTCGTAATGGCTAAACCGATTTCGATGAAATTTCGTGTTCTAATAAACTATGACCTGGATTCAAATATTGGTTACTTTTTGTTAACAAACAACACGTGCGAAGCCGCTGGCGTAAGCTAGCAACAAGCTAACACCCATTATAATATTAGTCACTTAGAAAATATGAAACTACGGTCAGGATTAACGCTAAATAACAAACCTAAAAGCCTCGCTGACCAAGACTTCTTCTCTTCTCTTCTTCTCTCTTTTCTTCTTCTCTTACGAGTACCATGACTTAGAAGCAAAACTTCCTCTAAGCGAGTTCCATAAATGCAAAACAGTGGCCATAACTATTCCACCCTGATTCATTTCCACACAAAGTACAGGCGCACGTAGAAGAAATAACAGTTTTGCAGACTAAATGTTTCACTCTGTAGACATATCATCATTATAATTAACACCCATCAGGCATCCACTGCTGAAATACCTGTCACGTACATTTTCAGAGTGATTAGTCACGTGCGGCCTGAGCCCAACGGCTCCCACCAGCCCTTATAAAGTTTTATTTCCATGTAATTGGGGGGGGGGGGGTCGTACTACGCTGTGCTTTCCAGTACGTGGCCTCTTTTTTTTAGTATATGAAGATTACAAATTCAAGATTTGCCAGAGGGCAATGGAACGCAGCGTTCTCGGATTCAAACCGATTGATCCAGAGAGAAACATCACGCTGCGTTCGTTGACAGGCATTGCCGATGTTGGAGAATAGACAGCTAGGCTCAAACGGGATTGGGTGAGACACATTAGCAGAATGCACCCCGATAGGTGGGATCTAGAGACCTAATGACCTACAACTTAGAGACCTAATGGAAGACGCGGTCAGGGTCGCCCAAGAAAGCGTTGGCGAAACGATCTTGTTGCCTTCGAGTAGGAGTGATCACTCCATCACTCCTGCTCAGGATAGAGATAGATGGAAGGACTTGGGGGAGACTTTTGCCCAGCAGTGGGACAATTTAGGTTGAAAAAAATATATATGAAGTATTTGTGATCTATATCTACTAAATTATCTGCAAATGTATGTAACATTGGCGATAAGACTCAAATTACAAATTTTTCCTTGTTGTAATTTTAGTTTAGATAACACCAATCACGGAAAAAAATACAAAAAACAAAACAAATTTAGAGCAACAAAAATGTACAATGTGCCATCTTACCTTTCAGTCAACCAAAGAATGAAGAGATCGAATTAAAAATTAGAAGATTCGTAGATAAATCAAAGTCGCCGACATAGCACAAAGGATTAGCTAGCTGAAGTAGCAGTGGGCAGGGCTCGAAGAACTGAAAGCCATTGGGGCAAAGAGTCTCGAGTGGAGACCACGCACTGGAAAGCGCAGCGTAGGATGGTCTCCTACTAAACCGAAAGAAGACCTGATAAAGATTGCTGGGAGCCATTGGGTGGAGGCCATAGAAGATCAGTCGCACTGGAAATCTATGGGGGGTTTCAATGTTCAATTAGTGGACGCCCTTTCGCTGATAGAATGATGATTGGCTGGGAAAGAGAAATAGGAATACCTGGTACTCGGGGTTTCCGTGCATAGTGATGATACACGTCACGAAAATTATTTCCTCTGGCTTCCAGTCAGTTGAGTTGATGATTTCGGCGGAAGTCGCTGAGTATTAGTTGATGATGCTGATGATGCACTTTGATCACTTCAAGACTGAGTTTGCTGATTTATATGAGATTCCGGATATAATTTTCGCGGAGCTGCGTCCGCTCGACTCGAAGGCAAACGTTAGAAGAAGAAAAGTTGTAGCTACTCCCAGGTGTAAACGAATAGGTGACGGGTAGAAAAATACGGAACTTATCACCGTCTTATCGGTGCTTCGACCGAAAATATTTCGGTTCAATGTGCGAGGCGAGACGTTATTCGGAGCGGATCGCACTCACCCTGATGAAGGTTCACGAATTGAACCGAAATATTGTCGGCACCGAAGCACCGATGAGACGGTACGTGATAAATCCCGTATTTATAATAATGAATGTTAATGATAATGGTGAAGGATGGAGAGGACTGTAAAGAGGAATAAGACAATCTCTATAACTAGAGATGTACTCCCTAAGCATTATGAGATATATGCAATGGGTACTTATAACAGTAACCATCCATCCGTAGACTCTCGTATTTTTTTTTGCAGTAGTTTACATCTAGGGTTGCGATATAATGTTTGTTGACCGAAAACAAATTCTACTACCACGGCGCGCCGGGGTTAGGGAGATGCACGAAAAATAATGGTACCATTAATAATTTCGGTTAGCCTTTATTTTTGGTACCGAAATGTAGCGATACCCTAATTCTAGGCACCGTTTTTTTTGGGATACTGTTTTATATTGATATGACGCCATACCCATACTATAAGGTACCTCAATTTTTCGGTAATTCAATCCCTGCCTGAGTGCGTCAAGCCTGGTACAGTCTCGTGCAGAAGTTCACTCATAAATAAGTTGTCGAGGGCCCTTGGCTCCGCTTGAAAGCGACAAGTCCGGGCAAGATGCCTTTGACAAGTTCCGGCGAGACGCCCATTCTGCCATGCAATTTATTTCGTTGTTGCTTTGCTAACTTATGAGAATAACGACTTTGTAGAGGTTAAGTTGTGGCGCGCGATTGTGAAACTTGCAGTTTGGATTATTGGAATCAATGGAGATTAGAGTTACTTATCTTACTTACTTAATAAACAAAGGATATAGTTTTATTGTATTGGGTAAATTTTAATGTAAATTTGTGTTAGCTTTAACCTTTGGTACGCCTGGATTCCAGACACAATAGAAATTCTACTATGTCGCGTGTAGATCTGTGTTCAGTATACGAGTTAAATAAATAAATAAATACATATTGCTTAACCACCTATTGTGGATATGTAGAATCAGTATTAAGGTATGGAATTATTTTTTGGAGTAACTCCACACACAAAGAATTTGTCTCTCAAAAGAAGTGTATCTGAGCAATGTGCAAATTGCAGAAAACTGACAGCTGTAAGCCCTTTTTCACGGAGCTTAGAATTTTGACTTTCTCATGTCTGTATATCTACGAAATCGCTACATTCATTTAAACAAATATGGACCTCTTTATAAACCGTAAAAGTAAACGGCATCTTAATAAAATTTGTTTTTCACCTAATAAAACAGCCTTGTTTAATCAGAGTGTGATTTGTATGGCTCCACGTAGGTACCTATATATAATAACCTACCTGAGTCTGTACTGGGTTCTTGTAGTCTGATTATATTCAAGAGAAACTTAAAACTAATATTAATACTAAAACATAAATGAGTTTCTAAGCGACAAATCCCTTGAATAATTTTATTAAATCTGACATTTTATTTTTAATTATCTATTTTAAGGTATTTTATATATTGTAAATATTTTAATTATATTAAATTTTGTTTTTTCTCTTGTAACTACTTGTAAGGCTGACTAACATTGCATGCGATAAACGCTGATTATGGACGAACACAAACTGAATCACTAACCACCTGTTACTAACCCATATTCGCAATAAATAATTTGATTAATTGATTGATTGACATTTCACACATCGCTATCTAACCCCAAACGAAGCAGAGTTTGTGTTATGGGAACCAAATAACTGATAGAACACTTATATCTTTAGATCATGCAAACATTTGTTCCGCAGCGGGAATCGAACTCGTTACCTCCTGCGTCTCAGCCGGCTATACACCTACTGCGCCACGGAGGTCGTCAACTACCTATAGAGTGTGACTTTAGAGAACAGGAAATGATGTAAATAAATTATTATAATGATTATTTTATTATTTAAGTCCGATGTTTTCCACTGTAGGACAGAAACCTATGGACCCCAGTGTTTCATTATTTCGTTCAAAACAGTGTATAATAACAGCACTAGACTAAGATTTAATTTTTATAGTGTTATCTTACACTCACCTTACGGAAAATTCAAGATTTTTAAAACATCATGTGTTCAAATTAGTTCATAATCTCATTTATTTCGAGCCTGTAGCACAATTGGCAGTGCATTCTCGTATTAAGAGGAAGGTTGGGGTTAATTCCCGTCAAGCTTGAAAGTTTTTGAGATTGTTTGAAAAACCTTAGAGCAAGGCTTAAAGCAGTAGAATTTTAAATTTTAGCCGTACATAATATTTCTTTCGTCACTGCTGAACATAAGCCTCCCCCATAGATTTCCAGAGCGTTCGATCTTGTGCAGCTTTCGAATTCGAGAAAGAAGTCAATCGGCGAATCCAACACGGCGTTCAGGAAACTGTGTGACACCTTCACGCGCAAAATACCTAAGTGTCTTGTGGCGAAAGTATTTGATTAATGTGTGCTACCAGTGATGACGTATGGTACTATGGGCTTCATAAGAATATTTCTATAATTATATATAATTTCATTGTTTATTTTATAATCAAAACTAATTTAATAATAATTTAAAATTGATTTAGAAATTTCTGAAATATATAAATTATTAAGTACATAAATTTATCAACCAAACAACAAAATACGATATGATTTATGAATATTTCAAGCGATAGCGGCCCCGTAATGGTTTGGCACGGGGCGGGGGCCGACTCAGTAATGCCGGCTCAGAAAGTTTCAATTGAAATGTCACCGATAACGAATCCGACGGCGCTCCTATTCTAAATAAGGCACTCGACCAAAATAAAAATAATGAGTGATTGTTGCGACGAGATAAAAAATGTTATTGGCATCTTGAGGGAGGAAAAAGAACTCATTTTTAGGTCTAAATTCTTTAAATTGAAAAGAACAGCAGAGTTCCTTGTGAAAGGGCTCGCCATGCATATGACGCGGGCTGCCAATGTACGTCACCGGTATAGTTGTCAATCAGCCATCATTAGCTGCATCTATCTATGAGAAAATGAATTTTCTTAGTACTTTTTTTTTGCGTGTATTTTTCCGAAACTTCAATAGTTATTCTCAAAACTCAAAAATCATCAAAATCGGTCTCGCCGTTGTTGAGTTACAAATGGTGTAACTAACCCGACTTTGTTTTTTAACTGACCCGCCCGCGGCTTCGTACGCGTGGTTTGTCAATAAAACATTATCCTCCTTCTGTGCAGTCGCGTAAAGTGTATCCTATGTCTCAAGTCCATTCATAATTTATCTAAGTATATAGGCACCAAATTCCATCGAAATCGGTCGAGCCGTTAAGTCGTGAAAAGGTAACAAACAGGCAGAGTTACTTTCAAATCGATATGTACGTAGATTATAACCAGGATTAACACATAGCCTACTTTTTGTTGATAAGCTACGCGTGCGAAGCTAGTTATACATATCACCCTTCCACTTGAATCACTCTATCTATTGCTGAAAACTACATCAAAATCCGTTGAGTAGTTTAAAAGAGCTAAGGTAACAGACAGCGGAAGCTACTTCATTTTATACTGTTATATGTTATATATGAGTTTGTTATGCCCGCTTTAGTTATCCAATGGTTACCTACTCACTTACTGGCAAAGTAACATAATTAATTATTACAATACACATGATAACTCAAATATAATAAATAAAAAAAATTGCATAAAGGTTAGCATTTTCGTTTATCTATATAGATTTTTAAGTAATTATCGTTCACGAGAAAATCTAATTCTGCCGTTAATTTGCGCCAGCATCAGCTGTTCAAAATTAGCCAAAAGGCATTTACCTAAAACTTAGCTGCTTTTAGACCAAAATAGCTAACTTTAGTGCTTATCTATTATTAAATCTTAACTAAGTCTAAAAGCCAATATAGGACAGTTTTCAATTACGTACACTCACTCACACTAACCTTGATTGGAGAAGAAATTGCCACGCAATTTGCTATCAAATGCTTGTGGTAGAAAGCTGGTAATGGCTTAAAGCTATTATTATACAACAAGTTGCTTCATTTGTAGGTATTATTATTTCATTTTACTAGGAATATAATTTTTCAAAAATTCGCAAAACCACTGTACCTACATAATTACAGCTGCCATCACTTCTCGACGGTAGCTCAAAGTACTACAGTCTGTCCGCGACCACGGCTGTTGCAACGTAGTCGAAACGTTGGGAAAACAAATAAAAAGGTATATACGCGATAAATACCCGTTTTAATCAGTAATTACTAGGAATAGTCTTAGACTTCTCAAGAAGCCTTTATACCATTAGTGTTTATAAGAACCAAGATAAGCCTAAAACCATACGTAAAAATTCAATTTTTAAACTAGCTATTCCCAGCGGCTTCGCCCTGTTGTTCTGGGATGTAAAAAAACATACTGATGATTAACTCTAATAGCTCATGTAAGGGGACTCTACCCCTTATATGAGCTATATGAGTAAAGAGAGACTGGGTTGGGAAACGCTGCGGCAGCAGCACTCCTTTCATCTCATCATTGCTACTCTATCTAGCTATAAGAGAGGGGTCTGGGAAAAGCTGTAGCAGCTGCAAGTTGTTTTATGGTCTAATGGTTTAATGCTCATATGTTCGATCACGCTGCGCTCTAAGCCGCGTCCGTTAAAGACGCAGGCCAAACAGACAAGACTACTGACTATGTCTTACGACGATGAGGACAAAAATTAGGCGGCTCTGTAATATACTTTCATACAACATGTATAGAAAGTTCATGCCTGTGTCACGTCTTCTCTGTATTGTTTGCGTCGCATGTCGCATTCGTCATTAGTCCATGTCTTGGGAAGTGTATCGTAGGACACATTTCTAAGGAGCGTGACCTACGAGGCAAACTTTGTTATAGGCGATGGTTACCACTTAACATCAGGTGGGCCATAGACTTGTTCCATCTCCAGAAGGATAAAAAAAAATTAACCGAGCATTTTAATATTTTTTATTAATCTGCCAATGAGAGCGTTCTTATAAAATTTTATAACGAGCTCTCGTAATGCTCCATTCAGTTCCTATCAAAGGCTGGTTAATAATTTCACATAAACAATTCATCACCAAACGTGTAACATTATTGAAGTTTTTAATTAAAAATTGTTGGAAGCTATTCTACGCATGTATTTTGACGGTGACAGCTCGTGCATTAATTAATACATGTGTATAGTGTTACTGCTACAGGGAATGGTCGAAAATATGGATGTTCATGGCCAGAGGCGATGTTTGGTTTAGATTTCATACGGGTATGGCAAAGCTAATTACTGTGCTTTGGTTGTTTTGTTAAAGTGAGTTTAGATTTAGTCTACACTTTGTTATCAATTATTGATCAGTTATTTTAATGATCCTATTTTAATTATTGATTTTAAATGATAAAACTAAGTACTCAAAATTATTCGTCATGAACAAATAAATAATGTGATACTTTTTATTGAAAGTTGTATATTTATTTATTTAATACGTTATTGCACAAAAATACACTGTACATTAAATGTCAAAAGGTGGGCTGTATACTTATCCTCTGTTCATACATTTTTGATGTATAGTAAACAATTAAAAATATTTACAACAAACCTTTTAATCGGATTTTTATATGTAAACAAATGTAGGAAGTAGATTTTAACCTATTTCTTATTGACATTTCGATTGGAACTTTGCAGATATGATTGTATTCTTCGGATCGGATGACAACACAATAATTTAGTACCATCGAGCTGATCTGATCGTGGTTCAATGGCTTCTACTCCTTAAATTTGATTTGTTTTGACGGGTCCAATACTATTTCATAATTACCAATTGTGAAAAGCGTGTTTTTAGTTATACAAAATAAAATAAAAAGCTTTATATAAAAATGGTTTCTATTTATAACACGTGGGAAAGTATATTATTATTATTATTTATTATAAGCCTGTTGTGTCCCACTGCAGGGCAAATGCCTTCTTTCCCTCTTCAACTCGTCTCTGTTGATTGCAAGTAGGGGCCAATCCTTGAGGTAGGAGTTTAGCTCATCCCGCCACCTTCGCCTAGGCCTTCCACGCGGGCGCCGTCCGTAGTTTGAAAGCCATTCAGTGGTGGTCTTCGCCAACATTGTGTCTGGCATACGGCAAACGTGTCCGGCCCAGTCCCACTTGAGTCTTCCAGCTTTTTGAGCGACGTCGGCCACCTGTGAAAAAGTATAGGTTATAAAAAAAAATACTATGTCCTAGTATAAATAAATAAATAAATAATAAATAAAATAAAATCTTTATTCATTTTTCATATTGCTGAGATTAACATTACGGATTAGTATCTACTTATAGGTAACACTTTATACATTGCCTGAACTAGGAGGACCTGTATCTCAGGCAAAAAAAACTGGACTGGTGTAACTAATGAATACTCAAATTAACAAAACTTAAAATCTATTTACATAATGAAAAAGAAACCTACAAAAACTAAGTGCACACGTGTTATACAATATTTAAAATCCTACTTTATTACGTTTAGTAACTCCTCAGTTTCCTCGTATGATAGATTGGATAGAGCAGACTGTAAGGCTCTTTTACAGTTTGAGAAATTCATTGAATGGATGCTTAATTTACGATTTATCCTTTTGTACAGGTATGGTCCTAGGAACATTAAAAATCTGGATGCAAAAGCATGTTTTATTGGGGTGTTGTTACTGCGGACTATATCTTTTCGTCTTTTGCTAGTACTTTTAGTGCTATAGGGAAGTGCTCTGTGCTGCCTTAAAACTACGTTTAGTATAAATAGTTGCCTAACTAGTAAGTAACTAGTAACTAACTAGTAGTATAAAACATCAATACCTATGTTTAAAACTTCCACTGCTGCTATCAACGAATTTAAACCATAGTTTATAGCTATAATGCTGGATGGAAATTGATGTGCTTTCACTATAAGTAATCATCAATTATTTTGTGGCTTTTGCGGATGAAGTATCGTTTCGGTTTGATATTAAATTACAGTGGTATTGATGGTCAGATCATTTGCCAGTGCAAAGTTTGAATTATGTTCACATTAACCTCCACATTAATGGTTACCTGAGCTTCGAGTCCTCACTGCAGAGGATTGTGTCATTATATCATGATACTCTTAAGTTGTTTCATAAAACTTATACATGTCTAAATCTAATAATTACGAATACCTTATACACATTCATTATCATCATCTACAGCCCATAAGTACCCACTGGTGGGTGTAGGCCTCCCTTTGTAAACGCCACCCTCCCGGTCCTGTGCTGCGCGCATCCAGGAGTTGCCCGCGATTTTCTTTATATCGTCGAGCCACCGCGCCGACGGACGTCCTGGACTTCTTAGGTCTGTTCTTGGCCACCATTCGGTCAAAGATTTACTCACCTGCCATCACCTCGTCTAGCCAAGTGTCCTGCCCGGTTCCACTTGAGTTCCACCACCCTTGTTCCGACGTCTTGGACTTTCGTCTGGCATCGGATTTCGGTATTGGGAACTCGATCCAGCAGGTTGATGCCAAGCATGGCACGCTCCATAGCTCTCTGTGCAACTCGTACTTTGTACACAGTTTTCTTAGTGAGTGCGCATGTTTCGGCACCGTAAGTCATTGTTGGCAGGACACATTGGTTATACAGACGGGTTTTCAAGCATTGTAGGATCTTCTTATATATACACATTGATGTAAGCAAATTAAAAAAAAATGTAGGAAAAAAGTAGTTTTTTTTACAGCGCTATCTAGCCCCAAACTATGCACAGCTTGTACTATGGGAACTAGATAACTGATAGAATACTTATATACTTTTTTTTTGTAAATACATACTTATAATATATAGAAAACCATCCAGACCTGGAACAAATATCTGTAGATCATACAAACATTGGTTCCGCGGCCGGAATCGAATCCGCTACCTCCTGCGTCCCAGCCGGCTATTTGGCCGGCTATTTGTCCACTGTACCAAGGAGGTCGTCAAAAAAAAGTTTCACCTGTATGCACCGCGTTCATGAACTAAATGGTCCTGTCTCAGCATAATGCTGTACACATGCATACATGTGTAGCAGCGCTGGTTTTCAGACAGGACCAGAGTAGGAAATTGGTAGATATAATTTTTTTTAATCTAAGTGTTTAGATACATATTATATTTTTAAAATTAGATTTTATTACAATCAAAAAACCTAAATTATCGATAAAAGAAACTTAAAATCACACAGTATGTTTTGCACTCTGACAAAATATTTACTAATACTTATTTTACGACATAGGTCACCGAATATTTTTTTATATTCTTAGCCCGGCTTCCACAACGATGCCTAAAAGTAATTAGCGACTAAACACGTTTGATTTGAATGAATGAATGAAATACTATTTATTAATCACCAAACAAAAATGTAGTAACAAAGAAAACAAACAATAAATAACGGTACAATGGGCGGTCTTATCGCTAAAAGCGATCTCTCCTAGACAACCTTTAGATAAACAGGATAAACAAAAATCAAAAGACGGCGGATTTGAGAACTCTTTAAATCATATTTTGCCACTAAACACGTTTAGGCCTCGTCGCTCAAGTTACCCTCAGTTAATGGTTTTGGGTCACACGTTCGTAGATGCTTTTGATATAATATTGAACTTAATATATCTCGTGTCAAATGAAATATTTAACTATGATCGTTGCGCAGTCAACCAGCTGAAGAAGAGTAGATGAAAGGTACCTATTTCTTTCACCAAGCAATATTGCTGTGTTGTGGTTTGAAGGGTATGCCGGTAAAATTACAGGACATGAGGCTTTACACCTGTATGCCTTAAGTTTCTGGACGCAGGGCAGTGCATTATCGGATGCGTAATCTACAAAGCTTTTGCTACAGGCGATGCTTACCACTTAACGTCAGATGATGCTTGATCTTTCTACAAGTTGGATAAAAAAAAAGAGTGTGTGTACTTATGTACACGCGTTAGAAGTTATACTTCTTTGGCGTATGGAAAATAAATAATAAATTATGAGTATCACCGTCGTATATGAAATTGATTTAATAAAAACACCAAAATAATATTTATTTATTCACACTGTTTAATTGTACCCTTACGAAACACGTGTTCTACACATAAACAGATTTTATTTAAATAAATTATTAGTATCACCGTCGTATATGAAATTGATTTAATAAAAACACCAAAATAATATTTATTTATTCACACTGTTTAATTGTACCCATACAAAACACGTGTTCTACATATAAAAATACTAGAATATACAACTTGAACATAGTTATCAATTTTCATACCACCTAGAACTAACTTCATGCTGTTAAATTTAGGTGTCGGTGTGCGCGCGCATCGTAAAAATTCACTCTCATCATTTTTCTCCATCGCGCCAAAAGAAGTATAACTTCAAAAACACATAAAAGTTAATATAAATTCCTAGTAAAATACACTAAATAACAAACTAATCTAGCAGCGCTGGCCGAATGTAGCGTTAATTAAACAAATTAGTTCTCCAGTTCGGCGTATGCACGCTACGTGTCCGGTATAGAAAAGGGAACGTTGCAATACATCCAGTATTGGAGTGTTTGGGCTGCCAGGCATTGCTTGGCCAATGTTTTGGCATTTGTTGGTGTGCTTGGTTTTGCGTCTACGATGGATGAGCCAAGCGAAGGTACAAATTGTATCAAAAAAGTAGAAATAGCAGCCTTAAGTTAATTTGAATAAATAAATAAATATTGCTATAAATTTCACACAACCAACGCTATGCAGCCCCAAACTAAGCAGAGCTTGTGCTATGGGAACCAGATAACTGATAGAATATTTAATACTTTTTTTTGTAAATACATACTTATATATATAGAAAAACATCCAAACCTGGAACAAATATCTGTAGATTATGCAAACATTTATTCCACAGCGGGAATCGAACCCGCACCCTCCTGCCTCTCAGCTGGCTATCCATAGGGCCCATTGATCTCACTTACGAGATCAATGACGAGATTCTACGACTTTTAAAAGTACGATGTTTTTTATTAAATAATCACTAATGGCGGGTTCCTATCCTTCCCTTCCCCCTCCCCCTCCCTCCCTACATACTATTTAGAACCCTATATCAATAGAATTATGTAGCACTAGTAAAATAGATTCCAAGACATCGCTCTCCTTCTCTCTTACTACCACAGGTACACACTACACATCAAGCACACACGCGCACTTACATACACACACCAACACACCATACCCATACACACAAATACACAGACACAGTGTGTTTCTGTGTATTTGTGTACACTCAAACAAGACGAAAGAGATTATCTCCACAACACAGGTTTCACCTAGGGTGGGAGCTAGTGAGCTTGTATAATGGATAATTCTTTCGTTATGATATTTGTTAAAAGTATAGCTTGCTAACTATATATAAAATTGTATTGTTTCCTGAAATAAAAGATTATTATTATTATTATCTATATCCGTCGGTAACCGACTATGCCTCGTACTTACTTGAATATGTGTCAAACTAGTGTCAAACTTTTGACACGTTTTCAAGGAGAAACGAGTCGTATCGCCATAAATAAAAATCAACTGACTTTGCAAAAAAAAAAACTGTATATCAGCTGTATGTTCATTAAATTATATTAATAATTTTTAAAATTCTGCTCTTGTTGCGACAAAAATGTTAAACAACTGTTTACTAAAATTGGTAAAGTGTGTAAAACTCCTTACCAATTTTTGTATAGGATTTTTTAAACACGCGCTTAACAGTGTTTAAATTTTTCTGTGGTAAGACGTTGTAGGTTTCAGAGTTATTATCACGAGATGAATAAAAACAACAGAATTTTTCCGGCCAATAATGATATTTTGGAGCACACACGCGTTAAACTGTGTTTTTTTTCTGTGGTAACATCCTGTAGCTTTAAGAGTCATTAACACGAGATGAACAAGAACAACGAAGTCAGCACTTTTCCGGTATAATAATATCCTGTATAAATACCTAACCACCTTGAGACCAAGTCTTCATGATGCAAGCGACAGAAGAGTGAGTGAACCTGGTAGACACATAGTTAGTGGTGTTGATGATAATGATGATGATGCAGCCTGTCAAAGCGCTGGGCCATCGTTGACTCAATCCCCACCACCGCGCCGTCTACACGTGCGCAGAGGGCTGCGGCGCGTAGTGCGAGGCGAGACGTTATTCGAAGCGGATCGCACTCACCCTGATGAAGGTTCACTAATTGAACCGAAACATTGTCGGTCGAAACACTGATAAGACAGTACGTGATAAATCCCGTATTTATAATAATGATACCTATATTATGTCTATAGCAAACTTCGACAAAGCTTCCAGCTTTGGCTATTCCTGCGACATGCACAATCCGGGGACGAATTCAAACTTTTCGAAAAGCACGGAGTAGGAATACAGACTTGGTACGTGAGTAATTTACTAATGCATCCCGACGTCGCGCACTTTCGTTTCACATTGGTAAATGAAACGGGGGCTATCGGTGTAGTGGTGAGCGGAGCGAGTAGCGGGCTGCTACAGCCTCGCTTTCTACCTAGTTGACCCTCTCACGGCTTCAGACGCGTGGTTGACTGTAAAACCATTACACTCATTGTGCGCAGCCGCGTAAAAAGTAGCATACGTACGTCTCAATCCCCGTAATAATCTATACATAGGTACACAAATTCATCGAAATCGGTCAAATTTCATCGAAATTGGGCTAGCCGTTTAGTAGTGGAAACGTAACAAACAGACAGACAGGGGGACAGAGTTACTTTCGAATTTATAGTTATATAAGTAATAATAAAAATGCTGGATATTTCACACAATACTACCTTGCTTGTACTATGGGAACCAGATAAATGTTAATACGTACTTAAAATATCTAGAGAAACACACGGAACAAATATCTGAAGATCATGCATATGATGACTTTCATGTCAATTTATATCGTTCACGTCTGTACCTACTATTCCTTATCGAAATCAATTCAAGCTTTGATTTTATGGTATAAAGACTAAAGATAATGGCGTTATAAAGAGAAGGCCTAGCAGACAGTCTGCAATGCTGATGATGATAAAGTTAATAGTAGAGTTCTATAAGATAAACTATCCCGATAAATTAACTGACTATTGGGAGAAGGCTACACTAGATCGCTCTGTGCATAGTGGAAGTGTTTATTTTATATTAAACTTGTAGACAAACAAGCTGACGGGCCTCCTGATGTTAAGTGGTCACCGCTGCATATAAACTCCTGCAGCACTCGTGGTACTGCAGTCGCGTTGCCTAGCACTATATAATAGTCTATATACCTTTATATTTTATTTAATTTATATATTACATATTGCCTTATATGCCTTAAATACCTCTCTTGAAGGCGTCTTGTAACTGATGTGATGATAGAATAGAATAGAAAATGCTTAATTGTAAACCACACTTAAATTAACAAGTCATGTTTAAATCATGTAACTAGATACGCGATATACTATTGGCGGTCTTATCGCTAAGAGCGATCTCTTCAAGACAACCTTTGGATGTGCTGCATGAAGGATCCCGCTAAATCCTTCACTATGTCCGCATCGCGCAGAGTTAGCGCCTCAGCCGGCGGAGGTATGCACCCTCGCATCATATTTGCAGCTTTCATTACAGTTATTAAAAACTATGTAACAGACATTGGATATATTAATGAAGAACGGCTGAGACGCGAAGTGTTGTCAAATCGCGCACGGAAAATGTTTTTAACTGTATTGTTTTTTTTTTCATCTGACACAGAGTCAAGTTTATACATGTATATAAAAATATATAATAAGCTATAACAAGATTTAAAAACCCTAAAAAGGGATTTATTCTCTAACTAACTGAAAAAAATAGCTTAAGGATAAATGCTTTTACACATTAAGCGAATATTTAAATTAAAATGACATTTAATTCAATTTGTACTGTGTAACATAATTAAATATCCATTACGTCGTAACGTAATCTATATTTCTTTGTATGTTTAATTTTGTTTGTTGTGCAATAAATAGTATATCTATCTATATATTTATCTACCCCTAAAAATAATAATACAACATGATGACCACTACCACTCCGTAAAGTGCATTACGATTGAAAAAAAGAATGAAATACATATACTTGTACATATAATATAACACACAGGACTTTCATGAATTTTCTTCATAATTTCTTTTTGCGTGAATTTTTCCGACATTCTGCTATTCGGGGCGAAGACAAATGCAACAAATCAAAGATCATCAAAATCGGTTCAGCCATTCTTCTCATACGGCTGGACCAATTTTGATGATCTTTGATTTGTTGGATTTGTCTCCACCCCGAATAGCAAAATAACGCTCAATCAATATACGCTTTAAAAAGTTGTAATTAGGGTTCCTCAAAAGGTAAAAAAGGAACACTTATAAGATCACTCTCTTGTCCGTCTGTCCGTCTGTGTGTCCGTGTGTCACCACCGATTTTATCAGGAATGGGTAGACCTAGCAAGTAGACATTCATACCAGATACTGAGGTCTATAGTCTCTATTGTGGGTATAAAAATAGGTGTATAAAAATCAAGGTCCTGAGTCGACACGATAAAAAGATATGGGCAAATTTAGATTTTCGCGAAAACTTGTAAGTACCAAAATTCACCTTAATTTACAACTTTTTTATTTTTTGAAATGTTTCCTTTACTTTCGCTGTAAGACCTTGCTTTTAACCAAAATTGACAATTCTAGGTCAACCGGAAGTACCCTATAGGTTTTGGGTCAAAAACTTATATGGTAGTTCCCGTTAACCTAGAATCACGAAATTTGGCAAAAAGCAAGGCAGCACAAATAAAGGCAAAATTCAAAAAAATAAAACAAGTTGAAAATTAAAGGCTGTACATAATATGTAATATGTAAATACATAGTTGACGCCAATTCAGATAGTCCTCTGAGTTGTATGGGCGCTCATACAATATATTATTATATATAATGGTACGGAACCCTTTGTGCGCGAGTCTGACTCGCACTTGGCTGGTTTTTTAAAGCGTATTAATGGGTTGTTGTCAAACAGTATTCATCTATATATATAAAACAAAGTCGGGTTTGTTAAACCATTTATAACTCAAGAACAAAAGACTTGATTTGAGAAAAAAAACTTAAACATGATTCCACGGCTAAAATTCTATTGAATATTATTTCTCATTAATAGGCGAGCAAAAAATTTGTTACAAAGGTTATTTAATATTATACAATACTTAATTAGTATAAATTAGTAAATCTGTAGCATTTCTTCTTTTGAGACTAATTACTTTAAGATTTTCTTTCTGACATTAGGCTCTTAAATTAAGCTTAATACGATTTTTTGTTTAAACAAGTTAGGTGAAAGAATAATAGCGTTTGAAGGAACAAAGAATAAAGTTTAAAGTGAACTAGCCTATACGTTTACAAGCCGAGAAATTTAAAACTTTTAAAAATTAGCATCGGACTTCACAGTACAGATATGCCCCGTCTAGATGTAAAGGTATTTTGCAATCAATCAATTCACCTGAATCAACTTGACAGGCAATTTATTTTATGTTTTACTAAGGTACCGTGTTTTCTTAGGACATTCCTTTTTCATGGACCGACGCAGATATTAGCACCGATCTTAAATTTAAATTTTAGCAATATAACAATAGTTAAAAAATAAATTTATAATGCAGTCTACATACCAGAGCCCCCGACCCGCCGACACAGCCGAGCGACATTGTCGCCGCCGCACGTCACCGGGTAGCACGCTCGGGTGCAAGTTGACAATGATCGTCTAAACTAGTGGTTCTGTGTTCTGTGAGAACAGTAGACCTCGCGTCCCAAGTCCAAAAAGTAATTTGCGCAACAAAATTAACGAAGAAAGTCCAATTTCAGATGGATTTCCAGGTGCTTTAATTTTCCAATAATTTACCTATGTAGACTTTTGAGTAAAATCTTCCCTTGATCTTAGGAGGTCGAATCTGATGTTTATGGGTTCGTCTTGTGAAGGGGTAGAGGACTGCGTAGTCTGATTGGCATTACATTTTCCAAACAAAATTCAAAAATTGAAATCCGTCCATATATAACGTTACAGCAATTTTCCTCCCTTTTTCCCCTCTCCACTGCCCCCTTTTGGATTTTTTTCGCAACATCATGTGTAGAATTTAAGTGCTTAGTGTGCCTCTCAAATTTTATTGAAATCCGTCGTTAAATAACGGTACAGCAAACTTCCCCCTTTTTTCCCCTTAATCAAAAATCGCGAATTAATAAAAAAATTAAATAAACCAAGGAACTTGTGTGCCAATCTTCGTCAAAATCTGTTGAAAAAGGCGTCTTGTAGGCGAGAACAGACAGACAGATAAACAGTCGGACAAAAGCATTTTTTGTCCAATCTCGAAACTGAGACGCTTCGCTCGCTTCGCATGCTCGGTTAATAAAGCCGCCGATAAGAAGCCGCCAGGCTGTGTGGGCGGGTCGGTGGCTTTGTTATGTAGACTGCTTAACATGAAAAACCTTAAATATCAGTTTTAACAGATTTGCAATAAACAATTTGAGTTCGATTAAAGCCACAATCGTAAATAGTAAACAAATAGTTTATTGATTAAATTTTGGTCGGGTAAGCCCCGTGGTCCTCCAGACCGGACCTCGGAAACTACCTATACAGTTGGGACTTGGGAATTTACGTGCTTGTATGTAAATCGTTACCAAAAGGGCCCGCCAAATCCTTGCGTACAGACGATAGAAAAAGTGCCTAATTTTCATCTTGTGTATGGGATCTAGAAGAGATTGTTTTAGCGATAAATTCACTCATTGTACCTACGATTTAAACATTATTATTGTGTTCTGTTTGTTAATTTATATTTTAACTAGTTGACCCGGCGGACTTCGTACCGCCTTGACATGCATATGACGTGGGCTGCGAATGTACGTCGCCGGTATCAATCGGCCATCATTAGCTGCATCTATGTATGTGAAAATGAATTTAATTCAAAAAATATTTTTTGCGAGAATTTTCCCGATTTTTTATTAGTTATTCTGCTATTCGGGGCGAAGACAAATCCAACAAATCGGTCCCGCGGTTCTTGAGTTATAGATGGTGTAAAAACTTTGTTTTATATATATATATATATATATATATATATATAAATAAATAATAAATAAATATTACTGGACATTTCACACAGCGCTATCTACCCCCAAACTAAGCAGAGCGTGTACTATGGGAACCAGATAACTGATAGAATGCTTATATACTTTTTTTTTGTAAATACATACTTATAATGTATAGAAAACATCCAGACCCGGAACAAATGTCTGTAGATCATGCAAAAATTTGTTCCACAGCGGGAATCGAACCCGCTACCTCCTGCGTCTCAGCCGGCTATTCGCCCACTGCGCCACGGATATCGTCAAATATAGATGGTGTGAAATAAAGATATTATATATTTTAGTGGTTGTTACTTTATTATCTTACATTTTAACCTGCAACCAATGAATAAAATAAAAACCGCCACTTCGTCTTAGTGCTCAATGAAGGACCTTCAGAACGGTTTGTGAGATAAGGAACATTAACAATACTGAGACCCATAAGGGCGTAAGAAAATGGAAAAGAAGTTCTAAAAAAATTGTCGTGATTCTAACTGTAGAAGAACAACAAGAATTGGGATGAGTTATTCCTAAACTTATTAAATTGGTTGACACCGTAATATTTCAATTTCAAATGTCAATTAATTCAATTTGCCTCTATAATTTTGCAGATAAATTTATTCGCTCTTATTGTTGCTTTGAGTAATTAAATTTATTTTCAAGTTTGCGATTTGTAAACATTAAATTTATCCCTATCAGTGTTCCTTCCTGACACGTAGACAGATATAATTTAGTATTGAGTCAGTACTTTTTTGAAAGTTTCACCAAAAATTCGTTGAATGATTTAAATATCTGAGGAGCTTGTGATCGCTTTAAGCTATTTAATTTGTGCAAAGTAATACTTCGGATACTCAAAGGATTCCTGAAGCAATTTATAGGAAATATTTTTCGAAAAATTATTAAAATGTTCGACTTTATAAGGTCCTCTGTAAAAAATTAATAAACGGATTGTACTTAATCCCTAAGCTATTTTTTTACCTTCGAAATTTAAAATATAAAGGCATCTTTTAAATACCCATCAATCTCTTATAAAACAGAAACACATGAAATTCTGATTTTGTAGGAGATCGTAAGCGTGTCTTAGTCGTGGAATAATATAAGAGAGATATATGCTGATATGATTACTTTATTGTGCTTAACTTTACAATTAACGATGCTGATGGTTATGAGTGGCTCGACCGCTAGCCAATTGTTAAATCTTTATTAAATATTTTCCCACTGACATACTTTAAATGTAAAACTGTAATCATAAAATGGCTTTTCACTCTTTTCTATGATGATACGGAGGAGTTAATACAAATTAGAACATAGTACTGATAACGAACATTCATAATCACACTTACCCTGTTTAAACATGCGCATACACTACACACACTCATACTCCCACACCCCACCCACCCGTACGCACACCCACCCTTTAAGCACACCCCACATTACTCACTTCACATATACAAACTCCCCACACATACACACCCCACAAACACGCATACACACACACACACACACACACACACACACACCCTAGACCCAATACACACATAACCTTTATAATAAAAGTGCTTTTTATAAAACTTGTTACATATCATAATATTATTTCAGAATAATTTTCCTTGTTTATTTTTATTTCAGTCTGTTACAACTAATTTTGCATCAAAATCTCTGTACCTAGATACTCTGGAAGGTCAATGTCTCCTTAGTCATAAGGTCGGGAACTGGAAAGTGCGACACAGTTTTTACTATTGCACTTTTCAGTATTTCATCTACGTATAAAGCTATTCTGTGTGTATTATGTTCAAAATAAATGATTGATTGATCATTGATTGAATTGTGCACTGATTAGGTAAACGACCTCTGTGGCGCAGTGGGCGAATAGCCGGCTGAGACGCAGGAGGTAGCGGGTTCGATTCCCGCTGCGGAACAAATGTTTGCATGATCTAAAGATATTTGTTCCGGGTCTGGATGGTTTTCTATATATTATAAGTATGTATTTACAAAAAAAAAGTATATAAGTATTCTATCAGTTATCTGGTTCCCATTGTACAAGATCTGCTTAGTTTGGGGCTAGATGGCGTTGTATGAAATGTCCAGTAATATTTATTTATTTATTTATTTATTACATAAATCGCGCGTCGCCTCACTAAGGCGGCACTAGACCTAAATAATCAAAATTGCTGGCGGAGCTAAAGGTGTTCATGTAGCGAACAGATTTAATATTTTATTTATTTGAATAACTACAATATTTAATTAATCGTACAAAAGGAAAATGAAGGGATGCAAAAGTAATATTGTGTTATTTTGGATAAACAACTTTCGTGATTATCTTACTAGTTATAATAAATACGGGCTGTACCGTTTTATCGTTGTTTCAACCGACAATGTTTCGGTTCAATTCGTTATCCTTCATCAGGGTGAGTGCGATCCTCTCCGCACTGCGTCTCGCCTCGCACCTATAAAACGGTACGTGATTAATTCCGTATATATGAGTAATATTGTACCCGATATTACCCGCATTTAATAAGTGGCCAGGTAAATTTCAGACGTACAAACCCCCGCGTGTTTCCATCCCTCAAGGGAGGGCTAAATTACGGGACCCTTCAGTCTAAGGCGATATAAATATAAAACAATACACCCCTTGACCATTAAAGTTCATGCGAAAACCAAAATTTATTTTGCAAACTTTCGGATTGGATCCGGTCTGGTTTTGTTTGGGATTTAGGATTAGAATTCTGTTGAAATGTTTGCTTATGTAAACAGCTTTTAGATAAATCTAAATTATAGGAGTGTAGAAATAGGAGGGAATTTTCTACGCATTATACATAATGCGTTGAAATATCTGTAAGCGAAAAGCAATCGTGCTTTTATATGATATACATATATATAAATAAATAAATATGACTGGACATTTCACACAGCGCTTTCTAGCACTAAACTAAGCAGAGCTTGTAATGGGAACCAGATAACTAATTGAATACATATATACCTTTTTTTTTGTAAATACATACTTATAATATAGGTATATAGAAAAACAGACCCGAAACAAATATCTGTAAATCTTACAAACATTTGTTCTGCGAATATGAAAATAGATTTGTGGTCCTTTGAGAATGATTTCTTCGAGCCCTTTTCATTCATTTCCGTCATGCACAGGCCTTAGTGAATATAATTCTCGGAAGTTATTTTAGTCCGCACCACATCGGCGTTCCTACAGGCGACTGACTCAATTTGATCAGTATAACTGCGTTCAAACTGTCGCCGGCTGTGGGTCCGCTCGCCATCCAAGTCACGGATGGCAGCGAGTCGCTAGTAGTAGCGGAAAATCAACTCGTCAACTCGTCTCCATCCAAAGGTGGAAGAAATCACTTCTAAGCGATAAGAACACCTATTGTACTTGTTGTTTTGTGAATTTTTATTTTTATTTTTCTGTTGTGTACAATAAAGTGTTTTTATTCATTCATTCGTTCAAATTTGACAACCTCTGGTGTGGACAGCGAGTAGCCGACTGAGAAAATGTTTGCAAGATCAATATTTGATCTTTGTCTGGATGTTGTTGTACCATGGTACTCGTGGTTCTATATACCTACCAACGGTATATAAAATACCTGATTTAGGGTCAAGATTGTGTCCTACTGTTGGGTGTTTTTTATTTGTATATTATGTCTCAAATGGGATTGGGCGGGACACATTAGAAGAATGCACCCCGATAAGTGGGCTAATCTAGCCACAACCTGAAGCCCTGATGGAAGACGCGGTCGGCCAAGAAAGCGTTGGCGAGACGATCTTATTGCCTTCAAGCAGAAGTGGTGTATTGCACAGAACAGAGATAGATGGAGAGACTTGGGGGAGACCTTTGCCCAGCAGTGGGACCAACACAGGTTGACAAAAAAATAAGTAACGGGCGGGTAATTGTCACTCGAATTTGTTGGCTTTTAAATCTATATGTAGCCTGAAAGCAGAGTTTATTATTTCTGTACAAAAAAGTTGCTATCACTCTAACCCCGCCTTACTGAGACTGCGGACAGAGTTCACTAAGAGGTGTTTGTATTGAAATTGATTTATGGAAATTTAGCGGTGAAGACGTCCTGCACCCAGCGAGACTTGCTAGTCGGATCGTTAAAGCGAACGATTCCGACGCAGATTTCGTCATATACATACATTTACATGCTGTTTCACCTGTAATGAAACCGCAACTCTTCATCTATATATAATTTTATTTTCGTTGAGAATCCATTGGATTCGATTGACACAAGATCTAAAATGTACATACAGGGTATTGTGATGGGTCATTGAGATGGGTCAGTGAGGGGAAATCCTAAACGGTAAGAGATATCAAAAAATGCTAAAATAACACGCTTCACCGATTTTGATAAAAATAACTGCATTCAAAGTTTTTCAAAAGGTTTTCCCGTTAGGCTACGACATGGTACGTTTCAAGAAAAATGTAGAGATTTGTACAGGGTAGGGAACGTATCGACAATACCCCGGGTGTTGCTGGTGTCAATAGGCGACGGTGACCGCTTACCATCAGGTAGGCCGTAAACCAGTTTCCTCTTAAACAACATAAAAATGTCAAGAGTTTATTACGTTATTTTTAGGCAGTTCGTGTTTCATCTTCGATCATGGTGTAATCAGTCCCTTACCATTAGGTAGAGTAGATGTCAAACGATTGTTTATCATATTTAAAAAAAAACTGGCTGTGTGGTTATTAGCTGCTAAAATATCTTCTATGATACGCTTAATATTATGTCTATCACAAACAGGTTTCCACAAATCATATCAACAAACAGACGATCTTTACTTTATTCGATAGTACATAGGATATAACTCTATTTTGATTCAGGGTTATCCTGTAGGGATTTTTATAACTCAATTTATAATCATGAGCTTCAGCATCTAGATTTATGTCCTAGGGTCCTTGATAGTCTACGTGATGTAAATTTGTATGATCTAGAAATTACGTCCATAGTTTTTAAGACAGTTCAATAGTAGGGGAGTAACAGGCTAGCGTGGTATTGGCTTGTCATTCGGTGAGAAGAAAATCATGTGACTAAAAGAGTGTTAGATATAAATAGGGAAGGATATAGAAGTAAAAAAAGTCCAAAGAAGAGATGGATGGACTGTGTAGAGAATGCTATGGGTAAGATAGAAGCGGCAGCCACAAAGACATAGGTCTCAAATTAAACAACTCTCTTTTTGCATTGTGTGTAAAAAATACGGGTAATTGTTTATTGCCGCTTGTCATCCATAACCTTATCTTCTTTCAGAAAACAACGCACCATATTTTCAATTTCCATAATCAAATCTCCGTTGAGATTTTTCCAACCACGTCAAGGTTTAGGCTGCAGAGAATTTTGATAACTTTATCAATAAATAGGTATACAGATACTCTTTGATCTTGCGATTTTGTATTCTCAGCACGGAGAGATGTAATCAGAATTTATGCGATCGGGACTCAGTTTTTGACAGTTTGATTAGGTAGGCACTTAGATTATTCTATTAGATGGGTAAGGCAGACTCCAATCTGGCTAATAGCTCAATTCGTGAAGAGTAAGAGCTGGTTCACTCTTTTAATTGTACCGGTTGATTTATTAGTTGAAATTAGGTAACAGATAACCAACTCATTGTGTTCCAGTTTGAACAGAAATTACAGGTTCATGAGACTATTCTGATAAGTGTGTTCTAGTATTCCTGTAGTATATTCCACAGATTTTAGTTTATGATAGTTAACAGGACGCCTGACATGGGTAGAAAGAAAGCTTTTACCCGAAGAAGAAAATAAAAAAATGCATTATAGGTCTATTTATGGAATAGAACACAAAGTCGCCGTGCAACCTGCAATTGAGTAACAGTTTTCCTGCATGTCTTCACATACTTGTGAAACCGTGGACAGTTCCACCCAGGTGTATTAGACCCATTCCTAGGTTAATCAAAAGCACTCCTGATGATGACGTATCATCAGGAGCGTTAATATTGTCTCTGGCAGTTTCCTCACCGCTTTGCACGCACAACTCGATATTTTTACAGATGGATGGCCCGGTAAAGAAAGATTTTGGTTGCTGTGAACAATTAGAATATAAGTTGGTAGATAATTACTGATTTAAATGGGTATTAATTGTGTATGTATCTTTTTTATTAACAAGTGAGGGTAGTTGCTGCAGCTACCATCACTTCTCGACGGTAGCTCTAAGTACTCCAGTCTGCCCACGACGGTTGCTACACAGTCGAAACGTCGGTCGGGATAACAAATAAAAAGATGCATACACGATAAATTCAAATCAAATCAGTAATTTTGTACAGTGATCGCGAAAGTTTGAAAAATAAGTATTAGTAGGTAGATTTAGTATGTAATTGGGGATATGTTTTGTATATTTTCAGTTTTATTGTGTTAATTATATGTTAAGATATTTGTTCCGGGTCTGGTTATTTTTCTATATATTATAAGTATGTATTTACAAAAAAAAAGTATATAAGTATTCTATCAGTTATCTGGTTACCATAGTACAAGCTCTGCTTAGTTTGGGGCTAGATAGCGCTGTGTGAAATGTCCAGCAATATTTATTTTATTTATTATAATTAATTAATTATCACAATTATTGTGACATAACTTTTTTTTTAATCTACTGTGCGATTGTTTTCTAATGTTTAATTTGTTTTGTTGTTTTCTTATCTGTGCTAGTTTTTAAGTTCCTGTTACGTATCCACGCCAGCGTCAGTGTCAGTGAAGTGTCAACACCTAATGTCAATGTCAAAAATTGTAAAACGCCATCTTGTCCACGTGTTTGAGTATACGCATCATGGTTGTACCTCACCATATTTTGTTAAAATATAAAATTACATGAAACTTTCTAAAGAAACCTACTGTTTCCATTCGCAAGAGATCCCATCACTCCAGACTCCAGCTAGGCGTTACAGTTCCTTTTATTAATTCTTGAGATAGTTACGTATTAGTGTAACGATTTGGATTAATTATGTTAACTCTTGGCTGATGAAATAAATCTTGAATCTTGAAAGTCATTGGGTTCGCGTTAGTAGAGGTGTTTTCGGTATCGGGATCATTGAAAACGAGTATTAATTTAGGGAGAGATTCTGAGTGAGATAGCTGCTTTCGTCAAAAGCTACGCTAATAGCTCGGCTTAGTTAAAGGGCCATCAAGAGCGAGACCTCTATTTACAGTACTTAGGTTGATCGATAAAACTGTCATTTGTAACCAACCTAATTTTACTTGGACTCTGTTTAATTAATTTAATTTGACATTGCTAATAATAATAATCATCATCACAAGACGCCCACTACTGAATATAGGCCTCCCCCATAGATTTCTAGAGCCATAGAACTTGTGCAACCTGCACCTAACGACTCCCAGCAACCTTTATCATGTCGTATTTCCACATAGTGGGGGGGCCGTCCTACGATGCGCTTTCTTTCCAGTGCGTGCACAGTCTCCACTCTAGAACGGTTCTGGCCCAACGACCGCATAAAACAACATATTGCAACATATTTTAAGCAATAAACGATTGTTTGATATATAAATGATAATAATAATAATGTTGGACTATTTAACACAGCGCTATCTAGCCCCAAACTAAGCAAAAGCTTGTACTATGGGAACCAGATAACTGATAGAATACTTATATACTTTTTTTTGCAAATGCATGCTTATAATATATATAAAAACAACCACACCCGGAACAAATATCTGCAGATCATGCAAACATTTGTTCCGCAGCGAGAATTGAACCCGCAATCTCCTGTGTCTCTGCCGGCTATTCACCCACTGCGCAACGGAGGTCGTCGAAAGATCTAGACTGAAATAGATCTCTATTGCTCGCCAATCTATGGACACATATAACAATCTAATTCCATCCTACACAACGCTCTCCAGTGCTAATAAGAACATTTGAAGTAATATAAACATTAATTTGTTTATTATTATAAACACGGGATTTATCACGTACCGTTTTATCGGGGATTAAAATAAATCACGAAGGTCTTATAAGTAAAAAATAATTTAATTATAACTATTAGTATTAGCCCATATAATATTGTCTCATTGTTGGGCAAAGGTCTCCTTCCATTTCCGCCATTTACAATATTGTGCCACCATTTCCCAGTTCCTGTGGAAGGCCAGTTCATTCCGTCACCTCCGGCGTTGTCTGCGTCGCTATATTTTTATTTGTTATATTTTTTCGTTGTATTTGTTACTGCTACAAAAAACGACTCCACTTGTGATCCAATAATGTGTGCAAAATTCAACCTAATATTGAAGTTAAAATACACCGTCTCATACAAACTACACTATCTAAAATAGCTGCGATGTATGGGGATATACCTAGATAAACAAAGGGTTAAGAACAGGAACAATGAATGAATTAATGAAAGAAAATAGTGAAAATAGTACTGTTCTTGACAAAAATTATAGCCACCCAACAGTACAGTGTAACCTTTTGTGTAGACAAACGTCTATTGTTGTATTAAAATTAAACATATCCAGTACCATTTCATTTATGCATTCAAAAACCTGTATGGTTTTACGGAGCTGAGCTGTGGGGTACAGCAGCGAACTCAAACTTGGAAATCTTTCAACGTTTCCAATCCAAAATACTAAGCATGATAACGAACGCACCATTTTTTTTAATATAAATTATAGGCTAGCGTTTGACCACTATCTCGCCTGATGGTACGCGATGATGCAGTCTACGATGGTACACGCTTGCCTAGAAGAAACCTATTCACTCGTGACTTGAAGATCCCTAGGCTGTAGTTATCAGGAAACACAGACTCAGGCAAGGCGTTCCACTCCTTGGCGGTGCGCATAATAAAGGTGGAAGAGTACCGCTTTGTGCGTATGGGAGGTATGTCTACCATGTAGAGGTGGCGCAACGCGGAGCGTCTGGTTGTCCGATCATAGAATGGGGATTGTGGGATCAGGCTGAAAAGCTCCGCAGCACTCTCCGAAATGTATCCGATAAAAAACCGAGAGACTTGCAACCTTTCGACGATGCTCGAGGCTGTTGAGCCTTGCATTTGCTAACTCGTCATTGCAAATGAGCTTCTTGGTTCTTCTCTCAATTGAACCATGGTACATCACTAACCATCTAATTGCATCGCAACCTAGAAGTGCCAACGGTGAAATGAAAAAAAGCACAACCTTTAGTAGATTAAAGAGGACAGCCCCTTAAGACCTCAGTAGCACATAAATGAAAGATGGAAGTGCTACTGGGCTTATTCCATACATGCCCAGCTCGAACTATTCACCAAATGAGCAGATTGCAAGAAAATAGGGAGGCTTTAAAAAAATTAAACTTAATAAAGTAAAATCACTTAACGTAATGTAGACTCAAATTATTACCAAAACGCAAACCGGGATAAATGCAAGTAAATGAGTCCCCCAGGCGTCTTGAGACGTCGATTAAACGCACGAATTAGTGTAATGAAAACTGAACAGCTGAGGCAGTCAGTCATACTTCAATATAGGCTGGCCGTGGAGCAGGGATCGTTTAGTTTTACGCTGTAATAGATGCAGTGGAGCTTCAGATGTAGAAGGATAGAGTGAAGACCTTTGCCCAGGAGTGGGACACAATCGTTTGTTAAAAAAAAGGTCTAGACTAGGTCTAAACGAAATATGTGTAAATAGAAATAAATCTTGAACAACACGCATTTTTCTCATGAATTATTATTTTAACTAATAAGAGATATTTAATATGAATTTTTCAGTTCGAGTTTTAAGTTCGCTTATGCACAGATTATTTTTATTTTGTGCAATAAATAATTTTTCATTCATTCATTTTTACGTGCAGAGTTGGAACGTTTATTTAGTGTGGAACATAAATGAATACGTTTATTACCAAATAAAAACAATAAAAAAATCTAGGTACAATAGGCGTACAAAGAGATAAAGAGTTTCATTGCAAAAATAATCAAGCTCAGAGTATGCAGGTTATAACAACATGCATTCAACTTCCGTTGAAGCCTTTGGAACCGAATAAGACAAATCCACACTAATATTATAAATTTGAAAGTAACTCTGTCCATATGTCTGTTTGTTGCGTTTTCGCGACCACACGGCTGGACCGATTTCGATGAAATTAGATATATAGATAGATTGTGATCAGGATTGAGACATCGTATGACCACTATATTGAGATGTGAATCTGCAGGCGGAAGCTAGTAAATAATAAATTTATGGTTTATAATTTACCGCTCTATTATGAGAGAAGAAGATTTTTTGCATACCTTGGTGCTGGGCACAGATGCGAGTGTCACTAAGGGCGAGACAAAGTTTTGATCAATGTGATTTTGTTGCTTTATTATGGTCATTTATAAAAAAATATAGACAGACTTTATAAGTTTTAGCTTTTGGAAATTGAGCATTAATCTTCGTGCAGAATTTCCAAACTTAAATTGTGATATAACTGTGTATCTTATCTATACAATAATTATCACAAATAGTAAGTATACAAATATTAACATAGCTATTAAAAATATATAAGAAAAAGTTGAATCATCCAAAGAGTAAACCGCTTTATCAGGCGGAAGTATCCACAACACACTGGCTGCATTGCCCCACTGATTTTATACTTTTTTTTACTCGATTATGGTAAAGCCAAAAGGAAGGGTTATGTTTTTAGCAGTCTATGTATGTATATTCCACCGTAGCGCCTAAACTACTCACTCATCTGATTCGATGAATCAGGTGTCAATCGATTAGTTATTATGGTCCGGGTGGTATAGGCTACCATCGTCATTACGTAGTCGGGTTTCAGTTTTTAAACATAAATAACTTGTTAAATTAATTAAACGTGAAGGCGGCATCATTTGGCTGCTCCTTTGTAGTAATAAAAACATAATTTTCATAACACATTATGTGCATACGGCTATAATTATATTACAAAAGCTTGCAACAATATTCTCTTTTGCAAAAAGCGTGTCATATAATATTGCTGTGAAGATATTATGGCAAAGCTCGTTAAATTTTCTCAGCAACTCCTTGCTATTATTTAATAAACAACATACTCAAATAATATTCAACCCCGGTAAGAAATAATGAAGAAAGGTGCTTTATTTACTACTTAAAAGTACCTGTGTATGAATCTGTGGTTTGCTTGCAATCAATAATAAACCTTAAGCATAGTGACAATTAAGTTCTATCTATTTTTTTACGATGTGAAAATGCTTTACGCATGTCCTCCAACTCGGGGAGAGCTGAATAGGTCTGTCGGTCTCCCAACACAACCACCGGCATACCAACTAAAACCCACCGATATTCCTTCAATCACCTCAGTGCCAGTGCATCATCAAACCGCCCATCTTGAAGTTAGTGAGTCGATGCTGCACTAGTACATGGCAGGGTCACTGAGTCCCGGTTGGATTCAACCGCGGCCCTGTCGGTGAATTTCCTCCTTAAGCGGACCTCTCAGAGCCCCACCTGGGAGTGAGAGGAATATCCGGACAACACCTGGTGTAGGAGGCCTGTTCGATGCAGAGTCAAGGCTCCCCACACCCAAACACTACTGGTCTCCATCGAGCGGAAGAAGGCGGAGAAACTTTCTTCGCATTACGCACCTACGGCATCCCAGGCTCTGATGCTGTCAAATACAGCCTCGACTACGCTCAGCAGCGAGAGATCTTGACCGACAATTAAGTTCTATCTAACCTAACTGAATGAGCTGCGCCGCCTAATGCACGCACTAAAATAGGTCTAGATTTTAACTACTACCAACCAAGCTATAGTAAATCTTAATTCAGTGCGGTAAAGCCTATTTTACATTAAAGCTGTATTTAAGGTATAACCTACAGCTATAAATTGCCTTAACGACAACCTCGAGGCATAGAGCGGTGTGCACACTACGAGTACCTCAACGTAATGGAATAAAAACATAAAGAAGCATTACAAGTCAAGAGCAACATCACTGAGACTGTTAAGACGAGCCAGCTCTATCCGCAGTGTTCGTTTGGAGATGGATCGTTAGATTTCACGATGTTGGATGAAATGTATCTTTCTAGGGTAGTGTACATACTAATAGCACAGCTAATAGACGTTTTACTCAACAATTATAAACTGCCACGACGGTGGATTCATCGAAAGTACCAGCATAGAAGTGATGTTTTTCTTGTTTTAGAAAATCAACCAATATGTGGATATTACACAAATTTCACGAGAATCACTGCAACTGATTTTGAATATCTAACGCATATGATGAATCATTATTATAAATACGGGATTTATCACATAACGTTTTCTCAGTGTTTCGTATTGATAATAATGAATTAAATAAATCTTGAAAGTTTTCTAAGTAAAATATGATGAACTTAACTCTCTAGGTTCGTAATGTGAGAGTGAAAGTCATTGCAATCGAATCAAAGAGCGCTCAAGGTATGCTCGTGGATACGAGCGTACCTTGAGCGCTCTTTGATTCGTGTAAAAACCGACAATCGTCGGCTCGCTGTGAACCGCACGCATTCTGCTCACGGCAGGCTCACTACAACGCACTCACTACGTTTGTGCGTTTGCGCGTATACACTCGTGAAAGTCGCGAACCACGTGATTTTTGATTACTGTATCTGCAACGGTTACGGTTACGACTCGCTGGTGAGCACCCGTCTTTATGATTTCATCGTGACTGTGCCAGAGTTTCGTCTCTAACCATATTCTTTACCAAGACCAAGATGATACAGTGCGCACTCAACCTTATCGGCCTCGACTGTTTAGTATAGCGATGTTTGATAGGAACCCTTAAAATATTAGATAAAACCTTTTTGTTCAAAGAATGGGGGAAAAATGTCACTCGAGTCGTTTAGAAACTACTATTGCTGTAAAGTGTCGGACGGAACTTGAGTGAGTTCGCAGCTAGTGGCCCGTTAGGAGTTTGATGCCGCCCGACGGCTAAGGACACGTTTTTTGAATCCCATTGAGGATAGTGTATTGTCATTTCGTGTAAGAGGTTTTGCTTTCAATAGGAGTTTATTGATCGAGCGAAGCATGATCTCTAATTCAACTTGGGCAAATCGGCGTTGTATGTATGTATGTAAGTATGTATGTTTGTTTGTCCGAGAATAACTTTCGAAACGTTAATCCGATCATTGTAAAATTTGGTATATAGGTAGATAGTGATAGCACAATTTTGGTGTGACTAAATGAGCTAAAACTGTTGAGGGGTTGTTGAGATATTGGGGTTCAAGAAGGGTAAAAAAAAACAAAATGGAACTATCCGGTCCAATAACACGTCTGTTAAAAGGTATTTGTGAGTACATTTTGATCCCGTTTTTATTTTTAATTTAAACTTTGTAGCTTTAAAGTTATTGGCCATGATTTAAACTGAACTTTGGCAAAAATCACAGGGTACACCAGTAATCCCACAGTGCTGAAATTTAGTATGCGTGTAGCTTTAGTGACACAAAAATAGTCAAAAGTCTGAAATCCAGAATCCTGAATAATTGGAATTTCTACCCCAAAAAAGAAATACCAATTTACATGAACTCCCATTACCTGTAATTTGAATGAAACAGTAGGTCAAGTAATTTGGTTTGTATTTCGTGGCACTATTTTGGTCAAAGATTACGCATAATATTTTTTTGTTTGTATGGGAGACTCGCGAGATCTCAGTTCGGGGCGAACCACTAGTTTTTACATACAGTCAAGTATATAGGCATCTTTATAAGATCCTTCTTCTTGCGACGGAGGATAAAAAGTAGGCAATATCTGTATAGAAGTAGTCGTTTCTTGTGAAAGAGCTCGTCCGGGAAGTCCTACCGCCATACCTATTTCTTCCGCCAAGCAGAATTGCTTTGTTTCGGTTTAAAGGTTATGGTTGCCGGTGAAATTACAGGCACATGAAGATGCCCTGCGCAGGGCAGTGCATTGTAGGGCAAGTTACTAAGATGCGTGACCTAGTTGGCAATACTTTGTTATAGGCGATGGTTAACATCAGGCGGGCCATAGGTTTGTTCCATCTCCAGGCGGTGTAAAAAAATGCTGCAACGAAAAGGAAATCTCTAAATAGTTTAAAACAAAGTCGCTATTCACGTCTGTCTGTTTGTGCGCTTATATCTTAAAAACTACGCAACGGATTTTAATACGGTTTTCACTATCATTTAACGTATCAGTAAAGTTTCCTCTGGAAGGTTTATATGTATTAATCATGCATATTGACTAATAATGGCACAGAAACGTTTTCTCTTATTAAGCGCCTCATAAAAAGGCTCAAACTTAACATCTATGTAAATAGCTATTCTTGATATTTTCTGCGAGATGGAATCATAAATGAGGAGATATTAGACAAACCAAGGTCACAGACCAAGAGGATTAGAAAACTGATATGGCAGTGGTCGGGGCACACAGCTCGAAGAACTGATGGCCGTTGTGGCAGAAAGGTTCTAGAATGGAGACCACACACTGGAAAGCTCAGCATAGGATGGTCTCCGCTAGATGGAAAGATGACCTGATAAAGGTTGCTGGGAGTCGTTGGTTGTAGGCTACACAAGATCGGTCGTTGTATAAATCTATAGGGGGGGGGGGGCTATGTTTAGGCGTGGTCGTCCTTGGCTAAATACATATTATATTGAGTAGAAAATATAAAAAAATGTATGGTTTGTTACTGGACACGTTATTATGCTTCATGTTGTCTGGTCCTCGATGATGAGGCTGACATACTCTGTAGTTTTAATCTCCTCAAGTCACTTACTTACTCATCATCTTTGGACCAGACAATACTTGGCATAATTCCAGTCAAACATCACTTACAGGATTAAGTTTGTTTGACTATTTAAATAGTACGTATACGAAGTTGTGGCGAATATACAGCCAGTAACGAATAAAATTAAATTATTCGACGTTGGAGCTGTATTCCACCGATAACTCAATAGAGGTGTGACTTGTCGCCAAGGGTAAAATATTAGGAAAACAAATGAAAAACAGTAAATAATCCCGTTTAAAACAAGATCGGTCAAGTGCGAATGCGACTCGCCTGCCGAAAGTTACATGTCTCGATTTATTTGTACTAAACCGGGATACTTACCATGATTATGTAGTTTTTGAGTATCCCCATAAACGAGTAAACTCACAAATCATGGTAAATGTCCCGTTTTTAGTAGAAATAGTGTTAAAAATTATGACAGTTTCAAAAGTTATACCTAGATATATGTTAATATAGCAGAGCCATCTAGTTTTGTTACGCAAACTTCGGTGATAGGGGGAGAGGGGGAGGCGGGGGGGGGGGGGGGGGGGGGGGGAGAGCAAAATAATACGACATAAAAAAACAGTTTTGGAATGTGCGAACTGCACTTTTATATGAATCTTGACCTAGTAACCTTATTTTTAAATATTGACCCCACCATTAGGGCCCTTTTGACACTGGTCTGATTGAAATTGCTCGAACTCGGTCAAAAATGTTAGAATTTAGACGTATTTTTTTTTATTGTTGTGTATTCTAAAAGGATTATTAAAAGAACAACCAGCCTTGTTTTTTGCCTTTCTTTCCTGGCTTGGTCTCGAAGAAACAGGAAGTAAAATTGACCTTACAAAGTGAATCTTTTGATTTAATGAATAAAAACATTTTGATTTTATTTTACTTGATTAGACTCAAAATATTTGAAATTTGTTAATTTGTAATTTATATCACATAAAAATGTTTACGGAACCCTCAGTGCGCGAGTCAGACTTGCACTTCTCCGGTTTTTTCAGAGTGAAGTGATCATGTCCCATCCCTATATAGGTGGCAGGCTCAGTATAAAAAAGTAGTGATGTAACGTGTGACGAGGTCGGTACGGTACGGTGTCCAAACTAATTTATCGGCCACTGGGGGTAAACTCGATATGCAAGACTTTATTTTATGCAATTTGGTAGCGCCTAGGGACAATTTGCGATGTTTTCCGTTATGTAAATGTGATGGTTATATATTTTTGTTTATGCTTTAGAGCTGGTAGGTTTGAAATAATATATTTTGACTGTATAATATAAAGCCAATGTAAATAATTCCATCCGTTTTCACCACTTACGGCTAGACCAATTTCGATAAAATTTGGTATATACAGAATATTTGGGAATATACTGACGATATTCAAGTGACGGTTTCTCAAAACATAAAAAAACTACTAGTTATATTATCAAATTTAAAAAAAAAATTGACTAAGTTTAGTTGATTAATTCGATATAAAACTTACTGTGTACTCTTGCAATCGACATCCAAAATAAAGGCCGATTTGATATCTCTTTCGGAAATGGCTGCGGTTTTTGGGTTAAAAAGGACAACAAAAGAGATCCCGAGACGTCACCAATACAGTATCTGTGGTTAGATTGCAATCATTATGCAATATGGCAACATAAGTTTAATAAAGAGTTTATTTTTACATGCCAAAAGAAATTTCACATGTATATGGTAAACATTTCACAAATTTATTTAATATGCTCATGAAAATAACCCCTTTCATTTTTGTGCGTATATTATCAAACACCCTATATATTATGACTGGGATTGAGACAAATGCTACTTTTCACGTTTTTGTGCGTATATTATCAAACACCCTATATATTATGACTGGGATTGAGACAAATGCTACTTTTCACGTGATTGCGTTGAAGGGAACCCAAGATCGGTCACCCTGGATATCTAGGCATCTGTTCAGCAGTGGTCGCCCTGTGGCTGATTTGGTGACAATGTTAATCAACATTTTATTTATTCAAACTATCAAACAAAATGTAAAATGAAACAAAATTACATGAACTTCTCACCGATGCTCTTACAACTTGTATTACAAGGTGTACAAGAACTTTTACAATCTGTGTGGGGAGATGGAAATTGAAATGTTCCTTTCTGGTAAATGCACGGCTAAGCGCAATATTGAATTGAAACTTTAGTATTTAGCACGGTATAGTTTGACCACGCTAGGTTTGCATATCGTTAGAAATGATAGAAAACAGGAAAGCCTTTTTCGCGATACAAGTTTTTTATAATTATATATGTTGATGTAATTGCAACGCGTTTATTATTAGTAACCGTTCCTGCAGCTACGCTTAATTTTTTTGGTTTATTCTCAAAATCCCCACTACTACATCTCCACAATTACTACAAAGATACTTTATTTTTTTTCATACTTTTTTTGCTAACAAGCCTACGGCCCACCTGAGGGTATGTGGTCACCGTAGCTGCTTACCACTCACGAGTTGCCGGCCCTATTAAAACAACTTAAGACACCCTTTTCGAAGAACCCCATACTGTAGTCCCTGGGGAAAACATCGGCAGGGAGACAATTCCACAAGCGACATGCTTTAACATAGTAAATTATTTGATAATACATTTCTCATGTTAAAGTATGTATCTTGAGAACGCACTACCTATAATAACTGATTGTACGCATTACACAATTGATATCTGGAAAAGAATGCTATCTAGTATTAAGTTCGCCTGTGTACAGATTATTTTTATTTTATGCAATAAAGAAATTTTATTCTTTCATTCATCTATGTTGGTAGTAATTGTCCGGTTACAAGGTCTTTACGCACTAGTGGGGATGTAGCGGTGGGGATTTCAAGAATAAACCATTTTTTTTGTATATGCAAAATTTCGGAGTATATAATATGATTAGGGTTACGCAGAGTTAGCGTGGATAGACTATAGCACGTTAGTTCTATAGAAGAGGGAACAAAGCCTTCGAGGCCGCAGCTGGCTGTGTATGTCATCGCACGTTATTTACGGCGTTGTCTTCATTGCAACGTTATCGTTAGAGAAGTTATACCTGCCGTTTGAAATGTGAGTGGCTACTTGCGAGCGATCTTATTTCATTCTTCGTGTTGAATGAAATAAATGAACTATAGTGTTCATTTTTTGGGTGCCAGGCGAAAAAGGTAACTAATCAGAATTAAAATAAGAAGTCTCTTTATTTTTTTAGAAATCTGCCTTAATAATTTTATTGGTTAGTCGTTTAACCACTCATCAAATTAAATAAAAATATTTTGTTCCATAAAGATACATTTTATGTTCACTTGGAAAGGTCATAAATTTTTCAGAATACAAAATACATAAAATCACATTAAAACATTTATGGACAAGTTGGAAAGTACATTAGTACAATCAGAAACACATGTCATCACAAAATAACTCAGGTTGATCAATACAGTCATAATTATTGACGACCTCCGTGGGGCTGAGACTCAGGCGGTAACGGGTTTGATTTCCGCCGCGGAACAAATGTTTGCATGATCTACAGATATTTGTTCCGGGTCTGGTTGTTACTCTATGTATTATAAGTATGTATTTACCAAAAAAATGTATATAAGTATTCTATCAGTTATCTGGTTCCTATAGTACAAGCTCTGCTTAGTTTGGGGCTATATAGCGCTGTGTGAAATGTCCAGCAATATTTATTTATTAATTAAATAGTAATAAAGTCATAAGCAAAGTATATTAAATAATCTATAGTTGATGGACGCAGGGAAGTGCATCGTAGGGCACATTTCTAAGGAGCGTGACCTACGAGGCAAACTTATTATAGGCGATGGTTACCACTTAACATCAGGTAGGCCATAGGCTTGTTTCATCTCCAGTAGTATAAAAAAAAAACTGAAAGTATATTAAACACATTATGCGACCCTAGAAAATTTGAGGGTTGCCCTCTATTTTTTTGGGATCCCATCATCAGCTCCTGGCTTGGTGCCAATACGACTACCTGGGAAGTCTCCCCTTTTACCTCTACCCTTTTAAATTAAAATAAAGAATTTCTCGAATCAGTCCAGGCGCCTTCGAGTAATCGGGGAACATACATAAAAAAACAGATTACGACGAATTCAGAATCTCCTCCTTTTTTTGAAGTCGGTTAAAAATTTTTCTATAACTTGCTTTTGTACGAGAATCTGACATAACAATTTTATCTAACTGCTGAGTATTATTTTCCTTTTGGTTAATATGCCTGCCAGGAAATGCTGGTACAAATTGAATTCAATAGACTGTGACAGTGATCCTTAGTAATCCCTTCAGAGGGATCTATTTTGCGTGGCTTTAACATTGAATTCGCTAGATATATCAACGTGAATGTAATAACTAGTGGTTCACACCGAACTGAGATCTCGCGAGTCTCCAATTAAAACAAAAAAATATTATTTGTAACCTTTGACTACCAAAATAATGCCACGAAATATAGTACCAACTTACTTGACCTACAGTTTCATTCAAATTACAGGTAATGGGAGTTCATATTATGTTGTTACACTTTTTTGGGGGTAAAAATTGCAGTTATTCTGGATTTCAGACTTTTGCCTATATTTGTTTCACTTAGGCTACACGCACACTAAACTACAGCACTGTGGAGTCACTGGTGTATTCTGTGAATTTTGTCAAAGTTCAGTTTTATTATGGCTAATAACTCAAAAACTATAAGGACGATACTGAAAATAAAAACGGAATCAAAATGTAATAATGAACACCTTTCATTTGACATCCCATTTTACCGAATAGTCTCAATTTAATTTTTTTTACCCCTCTTGAACCACAATGTCTCAACAACCCTCCCACATTTTGAGCTAAATTAGTCAACCCGAAATTGTGCTATCACTATGTACTTACCTATGTATCAAATTTTACGATGATCGGATCAACGCTTCGAAAGTTATCCTCGGACAAAATAACATACATAGATACATACTTTACATACATACATACAACGCCATATTGCCCTAGTAGATTTAAAGATCTCGCTTTGCTCGATTAATAAGATAAGATAAGATAACTCTATATTGTAAACCAAAATAAAATACAGAACATAACTTTTACAAATAGATTTAGTACAAAGCGCGGTCTTATCGCTAAAAGTGATCTCTTCCAAACAACCGTTTTATGAACAACATTATAATTTATCACACGATCATAATTAAGATTATGATGTATGATTATAATTATAAATGCAAAAGTGTGGATGTTTCTTTATTTATTTGTTTGTTTGTTACTCAATCACGTCGTAACGGCTGAACCGATTTCAATGACATTTAACACGAACGTAGATTACAACCTAGATTAACATATAGGCTACTTTTTATCCCGTAAATCAGGTCCCGTGGGATAAAAATGGGGTGTCAAGTAGCAATAGCGAGTTTAGCTTTATTTCTAGGTTACCTACACATTTAGTAGTGTAACGCGTACGAAGTCGTGACAACAGCTAGTGACTATATAGTGGTTCAGTTCCGCTGACAATGTATTTTTTATCAAAATAAAACTTTAAGGACGAACTTTATCACAAAGAGCTCTACTACTACTAAATACATGATGATGATGATGATAATAAATAAAACTTGTCTCCTCCACTAAGTTAAGTAATTCCATGGTCTGAAAAGGTGACACGCAACGAACAATTTTAGGTGGCGTATACACGAATTTAGTGATCCGTTCAGGTGTGTGTAACTGGGCTTTGAAGCTTAGCACATGACACTTTCATGTGAAGCACTGTACAGTGAGAGTAATGTAATCGACCTTTACCGATGTTCCAAAGAACTTCAATGTGGTGCATATAAATGCACAGAGCATTCCGGCTCACTTTTCTGAAATGCTGGCGTCATTCAGTTTAAAAACTATTCACGCTATTCTTGTGTCAGAGTCCTGGTTGAAACCTTGTTTGCCCTCTACTCCCTATTCACTGCCAGGATTCCAACTCATTCGCAACGACCGCACTGGAGCGAGGGGCGGCGGTGTAGCTATATACCTCCGCTCTCATATTCCTTATACAATCATTAATATGTCCGCACAGCCGCCTCTATCTAGTGCCGGTGAGCATCTGTTTCTCCAAGTTTCACTATCTCATCGCAAAATACTACTTGGTGTTTACTACTCCCCATCAATGCGTATCGATTACTTCTCCTCTTTTGAGAAGCTTCTTGAAGAGCTTGTTCCCCTCCACGACCATACCATTATTATGGGAGATTTTAATACCTGTCTTAATAAAAATGACCACCGTTCCGCATCTCTTGAAAATATCGTTCAGGCTAACAACTTGTCCATTCTTCCTTTGAATGTGACTCATAATTTTCCAAATTGTCATCCATCTCTTCTGGATTTAATCTTAGTGTCATCTTCAGTTCATGTCGCCAAGCACGGTCAGTGTGCGGCGGATGATTTCTCTTATCATGATCTAGTATTCCTTTCATATAAAATCCGCCCTCCCAAAGCCAAGCCAAAAATTCTTTTTCAGCGCAATTTTGGTGGAATGGATATGGAGTCTTTGCGCAATGATGCCGAAAATGTAGATTGGTCTGAGGTTTTTAACGCTGATACTATCGACGAGAAAGTAGATTGTTTTAACAGCATCATAACGAAATTGTACGATGTTCATGCGCCAGTTCGAGCGGTCAAGATAAAACATCTCCCTGCACCTTGGTTAACTGACCAGATACGAGCTGAAATGCGTAAGAAACTCGCTGCCAAGGTTAGATGTAAACGCAAGCCGTCTGACCAAAACAAGGAAAAATATGCTGAAGTTAGAAATCACTGCAATAGAGTGTGTAGGGATGCTCAACGCCGATACATCCATGAATCTGTAGAAAATAATGATCCATCCAAAGTATGGAAGTTCTTACGGTCATTGGGAGTTGGGAAGTCACGTCAAGATAGTGTTCCCAAAGACTTGGATGTACATTCTTTAAATGTGCACTTCTCCGCTTCGTCCAATTTTGATGGGCTTAGTAAAACTCAAACGTTAAATTATCTTTCCTCTCTACCAACTCCCGACTTTTCACCATTTTTGTTTCGTCAATTTACTGATTGTGATGTTAAGAGGAGCATATCATCCATCTCATCTAACGCCGTTGGCAGTGATTGCGTTAGTAAAAGGATGATTACACCTATCCTTGATGAAATTGTCCACATCATTACCCACTTACTTAATTTCTCCATCAACACGGGAACCTATCCAAGTGCATGGAAGGAGGCTCAAATAACGCCTCTTCCCAAAAAACCTAACCCTGCGTCCTTTTCTGAATACCGTCCCATATCCATCCTCCCGTTCCTATCTAAAGTCCTAGAACGTCTTGTACACCAGCAACTTAGCCGTTTCCTTAACACAAACAGCCTCCTTAACCCTTTTCAATCCGGTTTTCGTCCAGGCCATAGCACCGTGTCTGCTCTCATCAAAATCACTGATGACATCAGGCATGGTATGGAAAACGGACTGGTCACTGTCCTTTCCCTCCTGGATTTCAGCAATGCGTTCAATAACGTTGATTTTGATATTCTCTTAGCTTTTCTTCGCTCTCTTAACATATCTCCAACAGTAATTGAATGGTTTCGTAGTTACCTGTTTGGACGCCGGCAACGTATCCGTATTGACGATACATATTCTTCTTGGTGTCAATTGAGTTCCGGTGTACCTCAGGGCGGCGTGTTATCTCCTCTTCTTTTTGCTATTTTTATAAATTCTATCTCCGAACAACTCACTTCGTCCTACCACCTCTATGCAGATGATTTGCAAATTTATACCCAAGCTCCTGTTGGGTGGTTAGGTGAAGCCATTAATGGCATAAACAATGATTTGCAGAATATACTACAATGGAGCAATTCATACGGGCTTAAAGTCAATCCATCAAAAACCCAAGTAATAGTAATAGGAAGCTCGCGGATGATTACTCAAATCGATTGGCTTGATCTCCCAAAGGTAAAATTTGATGGTACTTCAATAGAAATCAGCAAGGTAGTCAAAAATCTGGGGGTACTTATGGATAGTCACCTATCTTGGGGACCTCAACTAGCAGCGGTAAGCCGAAAAACCTTTGCTGCAGCTGCCTCTCTTAAACGGCTGCGAAACTTCCTTCCGACTTCCACCAAAATTGCACTTGCACAATCATTGTTGCATCCTATTCTCGACTATGCTGACGCCAGCTATCTTGATTTAACTGAAGATCAACTCAACAAGCTTGAGCGTCTCCAGAATTTCTCTATTAGATTCATATTTGGCTTGCGCAAGTACGATCACATTTCAGAGTATCGCCACAGACTTAAGTGGTTACCTATCCGTCTTCGCCGGAATGCGCACATCCTTTCCCTCCTTTACAGCATCCTTTTCATCCCTTCTACTCCGTCCTACCTCAAAGAACGCTTTGACTTTCTTCATCTTTCATATCCATAATTAATATACATCCATGAATCTGTAGAAAATAATGATCCATCCAAAGTATGGAAGTTCTTACGGTCATTGGGAGTTGGGAAGTCACGTCAAGATAGTGTTCCCAAAGACTTGGATGTACATTCTTTAAATGTGCACTTCTCCGCTTCGTCCAATTTTGATGGGCTTAGTAAAACTCAAACGTTAAATTATCTTTCCTCTCTACCAACTCCCGACTTTTCACCATTTTTGTTTCGTCAATTTACTGATTGTGATGTTAAGAGGAGCATATCATCCATCTCATCTAACGCCGTTGGCAGTGATTGCGTTAGTAAAAGGATGATTACACCTATCCTTGATGAAATTGTCCACATCATTACCCACTTACTTAATTTCTCCATCAACACGGGAACCTATCCAAGTGCATGGAAGGAGGCTCAAATAACGCCTCTTCCCAAAAAACCTAACCCTGCGTCCTTTTCTGAATACCGTCCCATATCCATCCTCCCGTTCCTATCTAAAGTCCTAGAACGTCTTGTACACCAGCAACTTAGCCGTTTCCTTAACACAAACAGCCTCCTTAACCCTTTTCAATCCGGTTTTCGTCCAGGCCATAGCACCGTGTCTGCTCTCATCAAAATCACTGATGACATCAGGCATGGTATGGAAAACGGACTGGTCACTGTCCTTTCCCTCCTGGATTTCAGCAATGCGTTCAATAACGTTGATTTTGATATTCTCTTAGCTTTTCTTCGCTCTCTTAACATATCTCCAACAGTAATTGAATGGTTTCGTAGTTACCTGTTTGGACGCCGGCAACGTATCCGTATTGACGATACATATTCTTCTTGGTGTCAATTGAGTTCCGGTGTACCTCAGGGCGGCGTGTTATCTCCTCTTCTTTTTGCTATTTTTATAAATTCTATCTCCGAACAACTCACTTCGTCCTACCACCTCTATGCAGATGATTTGCAAATTTATACCCAAGCTCCTGTTGGGTGGTTAGGTGAAGCCATTAATGGCATAAACAATGATTTGCAGAATATACTACAATGGAGCAATTCATACGGGCTTAAAGTCAATCCATCAAAAACCCAAGTAATAGTAATAGGAAGCTCGCGGATGATTACTCAAATCGATTGGCTTGATCTCCCAAAGGTAAAATTTGATGGTACTTCAATAGAAATCAGCAAGGTAGTCAAAAATCTGGGGGTACTTATGGATAGTCACCTATCTTGGGGACCTCAACTAGCAGCGGTAAGCCGAAAAACCTTTGCTGCAGCTGCCTCTCTTAAACGGCTGCGAAACTTCCTTCCGACTTCCACCAAAATTGCACTTGCACAATCATTGTTGCATCCTATTCTCGACTATGCTGACGCCAGCTATCTTGATTTAACTGAAGATCAACTCAACAAGCTTGAGCGTCTCCAGAATTTCTCTATTAGATTCATATTTGGCTTGCGCAAGTACGATCACATTTCAGAGTATCGCCACAGACTTAAGTGGTTACCTATCCGTCTTCGCCGGAATGCGCACATCCTTTCCCTCCTTTACAGCATCCTTTTCATCCCTTCTACTCCGTCCTACCTCAAAGAACGCTTTGACTTTCTTCATCTTTCCAACTCTCGACCCTTACGTTCCTCTGAAACCCTTCAATTAAAAACTCCTCATCATACCTCAGTATTTTATAGTTCCTCTTTTACTTTGCAGGCTACCAGGCTCTGGAATGCCCTACCTGTCTCAATTCGTCACGCTAAATCTCTCCCTATCTTTAAAAACTTGGTCAGACAACACTATATGTCATCCATCGCTCACTAGACCACTTATTAATTTTACATTTTTATAATTTATATATGTAGGTATGACAATATATATTTTTATGTATTATAATATTAATATTTATGTAATTTTATGATTATATTATACATTATAATTATGCATTTTATTTTATATTATCTATATTTTTTATAAATATACGTGTACTATTAATATCGGATTTACGCCGCCGTCCTTATTTTGTTCACATAGATCCTGTCCATCCAAAGGTTGCCTGGAAGAGATCGCTTTTAGCGATAAGGCCGCCCATTGTACCTATTGTTTAAGAGTACCTATTGTTTCTTATAAATGATTGTATTTAAATGGTGTGCAATAAAGAAATTATCTATCTATCTATCTATCTATCTATCTTTCCAACTCTCGACCCTTACGTTCCTCTGAAACCCTTCAATTAAAAACTCCTCATCATACCTCAGTATTTTATAGTTCCTCTTTTACTTTGCAGGCTACCAGGCTCTGGAATGCCCTACCTGTCTCAATTCGTCACGCTAAATCTCTCCCTATCTTTAAAAACTTGGTCAGACAACACTATATGTCATCCATCGCTCACTAGACCACTTATTAATTTTACATTTTTATAATTTATATATGTAGGTATGACAATATATATTTTTATGTATTATAATATTAATATTTATGTAATTTTATGATTATATTATACATTATAATTATGCATTTTATTTTATATTATCTATATTTTTTATAAATATACGTGTACTATTAATATCGGATTTACGCCGCCGTCCTTATTTTGTTCACATAGATCCTGTCCATCCAAAGGTTGCCTGGAAGAGATCGCTTTTAGCGATAAGGCCGCCCATTGTACCTATTGTTTAAGAGTACCTATTGTTTCTTATAAATGATTGTATTTAAATGGTGTGCAATAAAGAAATTATCTATCTATCTATCTATCTATTATCAAATTTTAAAGAAAATCGACTAATTTTAGGTCATTAAAGGACGCAGGAGGTAGTGGGTTCGATTTCCGCCGCGGAACAAATGTTTGCATGATCTACAGATATTTGTTCCGGGTCTGGTTATTTTTCTATATATTATAAGTATGTATTTACAGAAAAAATGTATGTAAGTATTCTATCAGTTATCTAGTTCCCATAGTACAAGCTCTGCTTTGTTTGGGGCTAAATAGCGCTGTGTGAAATGTCCAGCAATATTTATTTTATTTTTTATTTTTTTAATAATTCGATATAAAACTTACCGCCTACTCTTGCAAGCGACATCCAAAAATAAAGCTGATTTGATATCTATTTCAGAAATGGCGGAAATGGTTTTGGGTTAGAAAGGGACTACAACATATGTATATCTCAAGAATACAGTATCTATGTGGTTAGATGGCAAGCATTATGCAATAGCACAATATGTTGTGTAGTTTGGCGAAGTGTTTGTTTTTACATGCCAAAATAAATTTACATTTCTATGGTACACATTTCACAAATTTATTTATTATACTCATCAAAATACCCCTTTCATTTTTGTACGTATACCAAACACCCTATATATGGATCAACAAAATGTAACATCGAAACATATGTACCTATATTCTTGCAAACAACTATTCTGATTTCTAGTATGAATTTGTTAGCAGTAGATGAATTTTGAGGACCAGCTCTACCTATAAACAGAACAATAAATATGTTCCCACGACTTAAAAAGAGGGATGTTAATGGGGGGTTTTTTTACTACAGAAGATGAAACTTTAAAAGTTTATAGCCCACCTGATGTTAGGTGGTCTTGTAGGTCACACATCTTAGAAATGTGCCCTACAATACACTGCCGTACGTCCATCAACTTGAGGCATACAGGTGTAAAGCCTCATGTGCCTGTAATATCACTAGCAACTATACCCTTCAAACCGATACACCAGTCGCTAGCGGGAGAAATAAGTATGGTGGTAGTATTTCCCCGAGCGAGCCTTTTCACAAATTGATTACGATGCGATTTTCTATAATAGAAAACCAGTATATCTAGGATAGTACTTAGCTTGGGATTGAAATTGCTCCAATTCATTCAAATATGTTACAATTTAGACGTAATTTATTTTATTTTTGTTATGTATTCCAAAATGATCATTAAAAAAACAACCAGACTTGTTTCTTACTTTTCTTTCCTGGCTTGGTCGCGAAGAAACAGGTCGTATAATTGTCATTTCAAAGTGATCCTTGTGATTTTAATGAATAAAAGATTTTGACTTTGACTTAGAAAGCTGTGTCAGTTTTAAACCCCGATGCAAAAAGAAGGGTCGGGGATTTTTTAAATGTTCCAGATAAAATTAATTTGAAAATCTTTTGATAGAGCGGTTTGAATAGCACTTCCATATTGCATTGGTTTTAAAACATCATCGAACTATTGTAGTACATATAACTAGCTTTTTTTATTAGGTATAAAACAATAAAATAATTGAAATAAACACAGAATAGATAATTTTTATGATAATTTTCATTTGTTGTTTGTACTCACAAAGTGCCTAGTCAAATTTTGAGTAATATGGAGTCCGATGGCCTTCGACACTATAACACGCAGAAGTTAACTAGACAACTCGCTGTAATGACGTCATAGTTATGTACTAACTGCATAAAAAAATCAAGTACCCCTTGATGCTCGTGATTATGACTTTGCGAATGTGGATGTGCACGATTTCAATCGAAGTTCACGGGCGGTTCGCATGCGTACCTACTAAATTGATTACTTAAAATATGTTTTGTCTCATTCTCACTTTGACAGATGACAAATGTGTGACTGACGCTAAACATATTATAATTAATCAATAGATACCTAAACAAATACCTATTCGTTTATCAATAAGGGGGTTAAATGTAGCGCCAACAACAATAACAACGAAAAAAAAAACAAAAAGGACGCGCGCGCGTAACGGTAGTATTTAATTTACTGACCGTACTGAAGCGTCGAGGGCGAGAGCGGTAAGCGGTGGGGTGTGGTGGGAAGGGAAGCTAATTCCACACAGGTGCCAAGTTGATTTCTGCGAGTTGTACCTACTTATAAACTGCGCCAATAATTGCTTATCAATTTAACGTTCACATCTAGAAAGATAGATATTCAATGTAGTCCTATCTTTCTACATGGTGTAGAAAGTTGCAATGTGATTTTGTCTTGGTGTTTTTCCGTTATGTAAAACAATTCCATCACCAAAATTCTCAAAAGTTATTATCGTAAATGTGTTTGGTAAAACCATTCCTTAGAAGTAGCATCAAACTCAGACTCAAATGCGAAACTCCTTGCCGACACATAACGTCCCTTTGATCTCAGCTCCACTCTTTCTAGAACATAATGATGGCGCGATCCCTCTTGATTCGTCAGATGGTCCAATTATGGTACAATTTGAATAATTGCTACGGCTCATACGACAAAGGAGCGGAAATGAGCTTTGGTGCCAAAGCTTGAGCAAATGGCTGGGTCACTCCAATTAATAACCAACAGTCCGCAAGGAGAGGATTATCCAACTACCCCACCTGATGGTATCATATTATCAAAAAAATCTTTCGGCCTCCTGACTACTTATCACGCGACAGGTTGCAACAAACGTAACGCGTTAACTGTAGTCAATTGATTTGTTGTGTATAAATTTAATATTAAAAAAACCCCGACTCATTAAAAACCCGTAATAAATTTTGATTTTACAGCTGATCCTTTCACGAAAGAAGAAAAGTAATAAAATAAATAAATAAATATTGCTGGACATTTCACACAGCGCTATCTAGCCCCAAACTAAGAAGAGCTTATACTATGGGAACCAGATAACTGATAATAACACTTATAAACATTTTTGTAAATACATACTTATGATATATAGAGAAACAACCATACCCGGAACAAATATCTGTAGATCATGGAAACATTTGTTTCGAGGAGGGAACCGAACCCGCTACCTCCTGCGTCTCAGCCGGCTATACGCCCACTGCACCACGGAGGCAGTCATTAAAATCACAAGGATCACTTGAACATCAATTTTACAGCCTGTTCATTGGCGACCAAGCCAGGAAAGAATTAGGCAATAAAAATGCTGATTATTCTTTTTATATTATAAAAAAATAGTTACAAAGTGCAAAGTCTTAGGGCATGTTATTGAAGATGTGGTTCGTTGTACGGTGCGTTGTACGTCGCATCGCGCCCCCGCCGCAAGCCTTTCCTTGCGAAGAAGCGTGCGCCGTCGCGACTAACGCTGCGAAGCCCGCCGCGCGGCCAACGCTTCATATCAAGCAAATGCTTTTACATGAACGCTCTCAAACGGCCATACGTTCGAGTTGAAAGCGCGACGAAATACACCACACGACTAAACGCGCCGCATCTCCATAATCGTGCCCTTATTTTGTATGTTATTACAAATCGCCTAAGGAAAGATAGCTAGTATTTACCATTGTGATAAATAAATAGACCAGCTCGATTATATGTACTGTGTATGGCACCACTTAATTAAGCTTTCGTCGCGTTCTGATAGTGATGAAGATGGTATTTTTCGGAGTTATTATGTTGTGGCTGGACGTATTTTGCTCATGTTTTCGTGCTAATATTACTTTGATAATATTTAGTAGGTATAATCAAAAACAAGAATAAATATATGTTTTACGAGCTGTGGCAAATCTAGTATCTATAATGATGAAGACCTTTGATATGATTCTAGATTGTCTCTGATATTATCATTGTCAATTTTTATCTTGTACAAGAACAAAGACAATCTAGAGTCACAGGAGTCACAAGAATTGGGAAACTGCTGCTATGAACAAAAGTCCATACAAGTCATGTCCCTACCTTGCCAACTACATAACGTAGTGGAGGTCAGATTAGAAGTAGGGTCATGCTGAATACTCTCCTATAAAGACGTCAGATCTTATTCCCCCAATCCTAGAACTTGAATTAGGACGCCAGAACACCGTTGGCTCTGAAACATGGAAATTCTAACTATAAATATAACCCATCTAGTTGTTCCTGTGCTTAATATAATGTTACGAGTTACCGCTGACCACGAAAAGTTTAGTGTTTAGTGGATAAATACGTTTATGGATCGTTTTAAAACCCGGGCTACAGTCATAAGTTTTTTTGGTCTAACGTTTGATCTTGCTCGATTGGCCGTAAAAACTTCGAGCATATATGCACGTGGGGACTTGACCATTATATGGCAGGTTCCTATGTCCGTCGGTAACTAGTTACAACTTGTTTCACAAAACGTGTCAAAAGTATGACACTAGTTAGACACTTTTTCAAGGAGATACGAGTTGTAGGCGGTTACCGAGGGATATAGGAAACCGCCAATAGCCATCAGCTAGTGATACCAGGCTGAATGATGATAATCAATAATGACATATAAAATGCGCTCGTAAATCTTCCCATCCCTCAAGAACGACAAAAGTCGCGCACGACAAAAGAACATGCACAGATTCCAAATTGGCGTATAAGTGCGGGACGGCTACACGCTCTGAATTATTTATGAAATCGCCCATCCCCGCCGTAATTTGAACAAATTATAAGCGGACACGAGAAATTACCCACTGGACGTTGCTCCATGCGAAGGTGTAAAAGTAATAATTGGTTTTGAGCACTAATAACTAATGTATATTATTTACATATTATTATGCATGTACATAACTCGCAGCAGTCACTTACAAAGTCAAGATCTGAATCTAGAGGTTTGATTCTAGAACTGTGCTCAAGAGTATATTGATTGATTGAAAATATTTTATTGCAATTATAAAACTAGTATAAATGCGAACTTAATGCTAAATGACATTCTCTTACAGATAACCTTTGTGTATTGTAGAAAAGGATGTGCAGGTAGTGCACAGAAAAGAAAACCGATGAAAATTTACATAGGACTAATAAAAATTGCATATTATAGGTACACATCACATTAATATTATAAATGTGAAAGTTTGGATGTTTTTTTATTTATTTGTTTGTTTGTTACTCAATCACGTAGTAACGGCTGAACTGATGTTCGGTAGTATGCACGTAGATTATAACCTGGATAGACACCTAGATAATTTTCATATACTAACTTTTATCCCATAAATCAGTTCCCTTGGGTTAAAAATGGTCAAAAGGGGTCAAGTTGCAACAGCGAGTTTAGCTTTATTTCTAGGTTACCTACACATTTAGTAATGTAACGCGTACGAAGTCGCGGGCAACAGCTAGTACTACATAAATAAACTTACTTAAATACATTATTTAATAGACTAAACTATACCAATTTCAACTAAAAATACATACCTGTATATGCATGAGTCAGTTCGAACCTTACATAGTTCTAGCATAAAATAAATAATCACCTGTTATAAAAGTATTTGAAACTACGTGTACCGTAGAATCTTAATACTCAAATATGGAACAAATATTTTCAAATGGTTGGTTATTATTATTGAATTTTATTTTATTTCGATTGATTTCGATTATTTTTACTTTAATGTTTTCTGTTGTGTATATTTCATTAATATTGTACGTATTTTAATTTCCAATTACGAATACTATTTTTTTAAATCATATTTTTATATTCAGTCCGTCACCATTCTCTTCTAGGCTTTCAGCAATATTTGCGAGTTTTTCTCTTCTGAGCGGATGTCATCTAGGATTTTCCTGCAAACTCTATGACTTTATCACCGACTTATCTGTCTAGTCTCAGAAATAGTACTAATCATCTAACAAATAATAATTCGCAAAAGACAAATGCACTTTATGACGTCTTCATTATAGCAGTGTGTCTGATTACATATATTTAAAAATAATAGCATTTTTTAAACTTTCGCGGTCACTGTACATAACTATTGATTAAAACCGACATACCTTACAGGCGCCTTACCTTTGTCCATAAGGTCGTCCCAATTTCTTCCTATTTTCAAAGTCAAGGTATACAACCATTTTCTTTCTTTTTCTTGTAACTGCTAGCTAGTGTTTATGTTATTTATCCTCCATATTATGTAGTGTAGTTTATTTATTTATTATTTGTATGTATTTAAGTTTATGTTTATTATTATACATAATCAATATGTAGGGATATATTATTTTATGGGTTCTGTTTACGTATGTTTATGCTTAAAGGTACTCTTACACCGCCGTCTTTTGATTTTTGTTTATCCTGTCCATACAAAGGTTGTCTGGAAGAGATCGCTTTTAGCGATAAGACCGCCCATTGTACCGTTATTTATTGTTTATTTCCATTGTTACTGTATATTTTTTTGGTGTGCAATAAAGAGTATTTCATTCATTCAGTCATTCATTGGCGTCGGGATAACAAATAAAAAAGGTACGTACGCGATAAATACCCGTTATAATCAATAATTAAAGAAATAATAGCGAAACAAAACGGCCCTTAGATTTGTTGCAGCCGAAGTACTGCCATTTGATGCGAAATGAATTGTTCCCGCCGATTTGGTAGATGAGGTGTTATAGAAATTATATTATTTTGACATAAAATGAGCGGAATTTTATGATAAACTAGCTGTTGCCCGTGACTACGTACCCGTTACACTACTAAATGTGTAGGTAGCCTAGAAATAAGGCTAAAGTCTAAAGTCGATGTTGCAACTTGACTTGACAGCCCATTTTATCCCATGGAGCTGATTTATAGGATAAAAGGAAGCATATATGGTAATCCAGGTTATAATCTACGTACATACTAAATTTCATCGAAATCGGTTCAACCGTTACGACGTGATTGTGTAACAAACAAATAAATTAATAAACAAACATCCAAACTTTCGCATTTATAATATTAGTGTGACTAGCTGCCAGCCGCGGCTTCGCACGCATATTTTTGGCAATAAAAACCATTACCCTCCTTCTTCGAAGACGGTTAAAAAGTAGCCTATGTCCTTCTCCAGGATATAATCTACGAGTATTTCTTTGCCATATTTCATTACGATCTGTTGAACTGTTTAGTCGTGAAAAGGTAACAAACAAACAAACAGAGTTACTTTCGTATTTATAGTATTAGTATGGATGGATGAATAAAAATACTCTTCTATTTTATAATTAAACGACTTCATAAAAAGGAGGTTCTTAATTTGTCGGTATCTTATTATGTATGTTCCCCGATTACTCGAAGACATCTAGACCGATTCAAGAAATTCTTATTTTATTTAAAAGGTTAAACATTCAGTTTGGGCACATAGAAATGTAATCAAAATAATATAAATATTGCTGGACATTTCACACAGCGCTATCTAGCCCCAAACTAAGCAGAGCTTGTACTATGGGAACCAGATAACTGATAGAATACTTATATGCTTTTTTTTGTAAATACAAACTTATAATACATATATAGAAAAACACCCAGACACGGAACAAATATCTGTAGATCATGCAAACATTTGTTCCGCGGCGGGAATCGAACCCACTACCTCCTGCGTCTCAGCCAGCTATACGCGCACTGCGCCACGGAGGTCGTCAAATAGGTTCGGTAGTTAGGTTAAGTCGATTATATTTTTGTTAAAAGTTACTTGTTTAAGAACTATTGTAGATTGCTTTTTTTTGTTCATAACAAATCAGACAAGAAAGCTACGGTCACTACTGTCTTGCCACTCCTGTTAAATCAAAGAAAAATGTTATCAGCGTGTAATTATCCCATTGCTGCATTAGACTCAAAAATTTAAGAATAGTTTCTTGTGAAAGGGCTCACCCGGGGAAGTACTACCACCATACCTATTTCTGACGCCAAGCATTGCAGTGTTTCGGTTTGAAGAGTATGGTTTCCGGTGAAATTACAGGACATAAGGATTTACACCTGTATGCCTCAAATTAATGGACTCAGGGCAGTGCATTAAAGGGCACATTTCTAACGTGCGTGACCTACGAGGCAATTCTCTGTTATATGCGATGGTTACCACATAACATCAGGTGGGCCATAAGTATAAAAAGAAAGAAAATAAAATCGCCACTTCAGACCAAGTAAATGTTCCAAGCCTTTTACGTAGTAAGTTCGTATGTCAGAGATTATAGGCCGCCGACATAGCTTGACAAATGTTATATAACTTTATCCGACATTTTAACGAGCCTTCCAAAAAACTAAACTAAAAATGTCGCTAGTCGTCAGTCACCCATTCAAGTAGCATATAAAAAGTCGTCTATTTTTTTCTTTATATCGAATTGAATACATAAAGGTACATGCACACTGTCCATGACAAGCGCGTCATGGACATAAAGCCTCGTCCGTAATCGATAGGGGGTCATCAATCACCCTTGTCGCCGAGCACTGTTGCCGATCAGCGGCTTTTGTGCGTTTTATTGGCGACTGACCTTTGTCACTTTAAATGACAGTCAGCGTGAAATAAGCTTTATTTTACTGAATTTAGGTTTCGTACTCCACTGATCTTTTATCGGACTTTTAATCGTCCGATATAGTACTCTACAAATCTGAAGTGCTCACAGATTTGTAGAGTACGATATATTTGCCCCGCGCGTCCTTAGATGTTCTGGTGTCTTAAACAAGCCAGGGTTCGTTTTTAGTTGCGGCAATTGGTTCACATTTTACTCACTGGGATAACTTGCTGGTCAATTGTCAGCTATTGCGCTATATTATGCATATCAAATGCGAGTTTTGTCGTTATTTGATTTTATATCACAGTTACTCTCTTCGTGTCGTATTTTTTAATGTTATGGGTCGTTCATATGCGATTTTTGCTTTTAATTATGACTAGCTGACACGCCCGCGGCTTCGCATGTGTGGTATTTCAATAAAAACATTACCCTCCTTTTGCGCACTCAGTTAAAAAGTAGCCTATGTCCTTCCCCAGGCTCTCCTCCTTGATCTGTCTCCTTGGCAAATTTCATTACGAACCGTTCAACCGTTTAGTTATGAAAAGGTAACAAACAAACTAATAAACAAACAGCTACTTTCGTAGTTACTATGTATGTATTATTCATATAAACGTTTCTCTTGAATCACTCTATCTAATGCTGAAAACTGCATTAAAATCTATTCAGTAGTTTAAAAGATCTAAGCGAACAGACAACAGAAGCAACTTCATTTTATACTATGTAAAGAAGATGCGCTATCTGAGTATGTTGGCACTGATACGTATACCATTATTTTACTTAGAGCCGAGAGTGGCACTAATCTGGTCAGACTAACGTATTGGGCAATGACTTATCAGTTTAATTGGTCTAATTATGAGTATCGAATCTCACAAAAATAAAAGTGCTAGAATTGGTTCCGATAATTAGTTAGTTGCTTGCACAAATCGAAGTGAAACTTGAGTATAATGACTATTATTTAGGTTGTGGCCGTAGAGACTACTGGATGATAGTCATCGCTTTAAAAAGTTGCAGCGATTAAGGTATGTGTATTGGGAATTACAATACGTAGTCTGGCTAAAATTTTTGAACAAAATCCCGATGTAGCTATGAGTTTAGTTCTGGTATAAAGATAAGTTCCTTTTCTTTGTCACTGTGGTCGAAAAAAATAACCCAGCTTGAGTTATTGGAGACGACAAAAAAACCAGATATACAATAAGTGAACATAGTTTCAGATTCTTTGTTAATTATTTGAAATCTTGAGTTACGTGCTTGGCACGGTGAAGAAAAACTGTTTTACTTACTTACTATCCTGGCGCATCAACCCCGAAGCGGGTCTTGGCCTCCGACACTAAAAGACGTCACTGGTCCCTATTCTGCGCCACTTCTTGCAAGTCTGACATTTGAAGAGAACGAAGGTCTTGGTCTGGCATTCCTAGGTGGGCACATTTGGCAGCACGATCGTCCCCCATTCGCTCAACATGACCAAGCGTAATCGATGAGATTTTATTTCGCCTATGATGTTGGGCTCGGCCGCCAGTGCCGCTACCTCCCGATTCTTCTTCACTCGCAGAGTGCCATCTTCTTGCCGCACCAGGCTCGGATCTTGGAGGAAACCGACATACTCAATACTGAATACACTGATTACTTTCACATGGTTAAAACGCTGTTAAAAGTTATGAACTTTTGTACTTTTCTTTTTTTTTAGAATTTACTGTGGTGTTGCAAATAAATGTGTATTCTATTCTATTCAATTCTGTTACGGGTAGTAAGTAAAAACTTTCACATATGAACCCTGACAACAGAAAACCAGACAACATGGTCGTTTTCTTGTCATATATTAATAGGTAGGCAGGCATGCTCTAGAACGAAATGTAATCCCTAGCTCGGATCCACTACTAACCCACGGGCGGCCAGCGGGTCTCCTTAGACATCACGCCAAACATCCATCCCGGCTAAAAGACGCTCTTGCTAAGAAAAGCCACCGGTATGACAAGAGTACTCTCTACCTAGGGGGGCACTGGCACTCCTACACTGATACCAGAACACGCATACACTAGAAGTTTCAGTAGACTCTAGTTGCATTCTATCAGTTATCTGGTTCACATAGTACAAGCTCTACTTAGCTTGGGGCTAGATAGCACTGCATGAAAGCACTCCTACACTAAAACCAGAACACGCATACACTAGAAGTTTCAGTAGACTCTAGTTGTATTCTATCAGTTATCTGGTTCACATAGTACAAGCTCTACTTAGCTTGGGGCTAGATAGCACTGCATGAAAGCACTCCTACACTAAAACCAGAACACGCATACACTAGAAGTTTCAGTAGACTCTAGTTGTATTCTATCAGTTATCTGGTTCACATAGTACAAGCTCTACTTAGCTTGGGGCTAGATAGCACTGCATGAAAGCACTCCTACACTAAAACCAGAACACGCATACACTAGAAGTTTCAGTAGACTCTAGTTGTATTCTATCAGTTATCTGGTTCACATAGTACAAGCTCTACTTAGCTTGGGGCTAGATAGCACTGCATGAAAGCACTCCTACACTAAAACCAGAACACGCATACACTAGAAGTTTCAGTAGACTCTAGTTGTATTCTATCAGTTATCTGGTTCACATAGTACAAGCTCTACTTAGCTTGGGGCTAGATAGCACTGCATGAAAGCACCCCTACACTAAAACCAGAACACGCATACACTAGAAGTTTCAGTAGACTCTAGTTGTATTCTATCAGTTATCTGGTTCACATAGTACAAGCTCTACTTAGCTTGGGGCTAGATAGCACTGCATGAAAGCACTCCTACACTGATACCAGAACACGCATACACTAGAAGTTTCAGTAGACTCTAGTTGTATTCTATCAGTTATCTGGTTCACATAGTACAAGCTCTACTTAGCTTGGGGCTAGATAGCACTGCATGAAAGCACTCCTACACTAAAACCAGAACACGCATACACTAGAAGTTTCAGTAGACTCTAGTTGTATTCTATCAGTTATCTGGTTCACATAGTACAAGCTCTACTTAGCTTGGGGCTAGATAGCACTGCATGAAAGCACTCCTACACTAAAACCAGAACACGCATACACTAGAAGTTTCAGTAGACTCTAGTTGTATTCTATCAGTTATCTGGTTCACATAGTACAAGCTCTACTTAGCTTGGGGCTAGATAGCACTGCATGAAAGCACTCCTACACTGATACCAGAACACGCATACACTAGAAGTTTCAGTAGACTCTAGTTGTATTCTATCAGTTATCTGGTTCACATAGTACAAGCTCTACTTAGCTTGGGGCTAGAAAGCACTCCTACACTGATACCAGAACACGCATACACTAGAAGTTTCAGTAGAATCTAGTTGTATTCTATCAGTTATCTGGTTCACATAGTACAAGCTCTACTTAGCTTGGGGCTAGATAGCACTGCATGAAAGCACTCCTACACTGATACCAGAACACGCATACACTAGAAGATTCAGTAGACTCTTGTTGTTTTCTATCAGTTATCTGGTTCACATAGTACAAGCTCTACTTAGCTTGGGGCTAGATAGCACTGCATGAAAGCACTCCTACACTGATACCAGAACACGCATACACTAGAAGTTTCAGTAGACTCTAGTTGTATTCTATCAGTTATCTGGTTCACATAGTACAAGCTCTACTTAGCTTGGGGCTAGATAGCACTGCATGAAATGTCCATGTGTTTTAAATTAAATACATGACTTTTATTGGCGATGCTTAAGTTTACAATTCTCCGTGTGTCTTTACTTTTGTCTAAAGGGATTCTAATGAACTGATGAGTTCACGGGAATCCCCTAGGGGATCAGGCTAGGGGATCCTGGTGGATGAACCCTGAATTTGTCTCTAACTACCTCTGTGAGATATCTTCACGGGTCTATAAACTGAGTTATAGATCCAAAATCGGAGATCCGGGGCTATTTTTTAAAATAAAACTTTTAAACAAAATTGTAATTTTAATTATGTATAACTGAAATTGAAATGAATGAGATAAATTGCGTATAAAATTTTGCCAGTGTCATACTAAAAACCTAAACCAAAAACTACCTTACAAAGTAAACTTGTCGATTCTACTATCTATGGTTACAATATGGCGGCACTTAGCGCGGGAAAATAACACAATATATAAGTTTTTAGTCTATTGTGTTATTTTCCCGCGCTAAGTGCCGCCATATTGTAACCATAGATAGTAGAATCGACAAGTTTACTTTGTAAGGTAGTTTTTGGTTTAGGTTTTTAGTAGCCTAAAAGCCTTCCTATAACAACTCAATTGATAACGAATAAAAAAATATTTAAAAAAATCATACTAAAATAATATTCAAATCATTTATTTCTGAATCTGTTTTTACTGAAACTGAAATTAATTTCTGATCGCATCACACTAATATTATAAATGCGAATGTTTGGATGTTTGTTTACTTATTTGTTTGTTTGTTACTCAATCACGTCGTAAAGGCTGAACCGATTTTGATGATATTTAGTATGTACGTAGATTATAACTTGGATTAACACATAGGCTTTTTATCCCATCAGGTCCCAGGGGATAAAAAGTTTTATTTCTAGGTTTCCTACACATTTAATAGTGTAACGCGTACGAAGTCGCGGGCAACAGCTAGTTTTCAATATTTTTTCTGGGCCTCTGTCGAAGCGACGTGTTATCCGAGAGCTGGCGCTTATCTGAGTCAACGCATAAGCATTGTAATTCAGCGGGGCAATATAGCCAGTGTCTTGAGGCCACTTCACATCATGGAATTTTCAATATGAAAATTAAAGTTTAATTTATTAACCTTTGTCACTGATTCAGCCTTTTACTTTAATCTTTATAATCACTAAGGAATTCCTCGCAGCTTTGAAATGCCATTTGATTGCGTAGGAAGTCCCGTTTCCTGGAAACTCGATCTAATAATAAAACCTTACTTCCGGTGCAAATAACTGGAAGTCCAGAATAATAAACTTTTCCTTACTATTTTATTTATGGATTTTGAAATTGATTTGTAATAAATTAAGCATTCCTTAAGATTGCTAAGATTTTTATCAATTATATAATCGCCCCGTATTTACGATTCCAAGTAATTTTAATGAATAATGAAGAAAGAATTTATGAGTTTAGAATTTATAAAAAACCTTGTGCAACTTTTTTTTTACACTATCGAGAAAATATAATTTTAAAGCCCGTAAGATTTTATAAAGCAGCTTATACTAAAATTCTAAGCTTAAACTATAATTTTTCTTTGTCACTGATGGTTTAAGCTTAGAATTTTAAACTGCTATTGATCTTACGGGCCTAAAGTGGCAGAATGCCTCTTTGTAAGAATAGAAGTTAATAACCTCCTTATTACCTTAGAGTTATTGCGTGTTGCTTTACTATTGCTTTCTATGCCACCTAGGTACCTAGGTCTTAAACCCAAGTCATTACGTCAAGTTTACACCCGTGTGTGCTACACTTTCAGTTTTCCTTTCATTCGGCACTTAGGAGTTAATACTGCGGTTATTAACATAGCGGTTAACGCCTGTGCGTTTATGAGCTCCTGGTATGTTTATAGCAAGCAGTTGGCCACTAAACACTAAATTAAGGGGTTTATGCAGAGTTTTGAGAAACATTAGTATTTATACTTAAACTTTAGTTTAGTATATCAGATTAATAAAATAAAAGGAGATTGTCTAATTGTTAGCTTGTTTATTATCAGATACAAGAAGTTGGTTACACAGTGATTGGATCATGTCTTAAAACCTATGCTAGGTTTGGCGAGACACCTGGTTTTAGATAACGTGGGTTCTGGCCAAAAGTATGTTAATCTTAAAAATAGGCATTCATTACAATATTTGATGGTGTTATCTAATGGCGTGCGAACGCACACATGCACGCGGATAACAACATTAACAAACACTGTTTAATTTATTCATTATCCAGAGCAAAGACCTCGTTTCCACTTTTTCTGACATTAGCTTTTTGTGTTCCTGAATTATAAACAAAAAAACCGGCCAAGTGCGAGTCAGACTCGCGCACGAAGGGTTCCGTACCGTTATTTATAATAAACTGTATGAGCGCCCATACAACTCAGAGAACAATCTTAATTGGCGTCAACTATGTATATATGGGGACACCCTTTAACTTTCAACTTTTTTTTTATTTTTTATGGATTTTTTCCTTTATTTGTTCTGTGTTAACGGAAACTACCAATTAGGGTTTCGACCCAAACCCTACTTTCGGGTGACCTAGATTTGTCAATTTTGATTAAACCAAGTTCTTACAGCACAAGTAAAGAAAAATTTCCGAAAAATAAAATAAGTGGAAAATTAAGGTAAATTTTAGTACATAAAAGTTTTCACGAAAATCTAAATTTGCCCATATCTTTTTATCCTGTTAACTCAGGACCTTGATTTTTATACACCTAATAGGTCCCTATTATATACCTCAGTATCTGGTATAAATTTTAACTTGCTAGGTTTACCTGTTCCTGCGAAAATCGGTAGTGGCACACGGACAGACGGACGGACAGTCGGACAAAAAAGTGATCTTATAAGGGTTCCTTTATTACCTTTTAAGGCACGGAACCCTAAAAATAAATTTATTAAAAGCTTGAAATATTGCAATTCGATGTTTAACCAGTTTTCACTTTCCGGTGAAATTACGAAGAGAATTAAAACTTAAGGGCACAAGCTGATCGGATAACACAGAAGGTGGAACAATAGAAGAGCAATTCACGGAACTCAAAAATAGTGAAATTTAAGCTTCTATCTAGTCTCTATATGCTAAGTGATTGATTCATTATCACTGACGCTATCAAAAGAGAATTATAGGCTTTGATTATAATAATATGATATCATTGCAGCAGAACGGCAAAATATATTCAATTCTTAATCCAATCTCGTTTGGGCCTACTGTCGTCATGTTTTGAAATTTTGTTACGTGAATTGGCCCCAGTTCTTATTGATGGATAAAAGTGTTAGGATTCACTTTTCCTTTACACTTTTCTGTATTCATAAATAGTGGTTTGGAAACTGTAACTGAGATTTGTTTGATAACAAGTAACTTTTAAGAAAAATATAACTGACTTAATCAAACTACTGAACTGATTTTGATAAAATTTCTATGAGATCAATTTCTGTTTTCCAAATCGGTTGATAAATGACGAGTCTTGTTGACGAATGAGTTCTGAGGTAAAAACATAAAACCGAATTGCATCCCTATAAAATTTGAGGGTTGCCTCGATTTTTTTGGGATCCCATCATGAGTTCCTGACTTGGTGCCAAATGGACCACCTGGAAAGTTTTAAACAAAAAAATAATTTCTCGAATCGGTCCAGGCGTCTTCGAGTAATCAGAGTACATGAATTAAAAAAAAAATCCGTCGAATTGAGAACCTCCTCCTTTTTTTGAAGTCGGTTAAAAAGCTCATAAAATAATAAAACATTGGATAAAATACGTTACTTACGTTTAAACTGATGGCGTTTAACAAAACATCAGCGAAACGCAAGCTGACCTTCACTGAGATAGCGCGAGAGGCGCGCATCCCTGCCGACGAGGTGGAACTGCTTGTGATGAAGGCCCTGGCTGAGATGCTGGTGCGGGGACATATCGACCAGGTTTCGTCTACGCCATACATATCGTGGGTGCGTCCACGCGCGCTCCCTCGCGCCGGCGTGGCCACGTTCTCTACGCGCCTCGCCACGTGGTGTGGCGCCATGAGGGCCGCCGCCGACCTCCTGGCCAGCAGGTCCCCTGAACTACTCACCATATAGAGATGCTGTGCTGAGGTGCGTCATCCATCATCTACTTACAATTAGTAATATTTCTTATAATAAAACTTAATAATAAACTTAATAAACTCATATTACTCCACGGTAAACAATGCTAGTAAACATTAAATCGTTATATTGTCAGTATTAATATCATCAGAGTAACTCTATAAATATACCGGACTCTCTTACCGCAAAACTGTGCTTAAACTCAATCCTATATACCTAAAAATATGGTTCGGAATAGGAAGATGGTGACCGCAACCGATACAAATCATACATAATTCATTGACGCGTTTCCACGGCAGCTGAGACTTGGTGCACCTGATGCTTGATGCGAGCGAGCAATGTGCTGTGAAACTGCTGAATCCGTTGTATTTGTACTTGAAATAGTGATGTATTTTCGTATTTTGTCTATTGTTTCTTGTTGTTTCACGATTTAATTTAAATTCCAAAAAAGTGTTTTGATAAAATTTAAATTTGTTTTGTCAACTGGCAGAATTTAGACTATAGAAAGTTGGTTGGTTATTGGTTGAAAACTTAAAAAGCTCAACTGTCCAAAATGTCACTCTTTCCAAATTAGTCTTCGCTAGGTTTTCTTGATATTTTATCGTGTTAACTTAAATTGTAAGAAAGTATACACTTTGCAGTCGCGAATTTTTGAATTGGTGCTTTATTGTTTGGTGGTTATGAGTAGTGATCGGATATTCGGATGCATATATAGCATATATGCATATACATATTATATGAACTTCAGTGTTGGCTAGTATGGATAGCACTTTTTTATCGAAAAAATTCCTTGATTTCGGGATTAACAAATTTATCACGTGTTAGTTTTTTTATTTATTTATCTATTAAACCTAAGCATCCCCTAAAGCTGCATAGGTTTTTATGGTAAGTCATTCATCCCTTATATAGTCTAAAGAAATTCACATTCTATGAAAAAACGCACACTTTGGCACTTATTTTTACATAATCCTTCAACGTAATATGGTTGCTTTTTCCTACGTTTACTGTCAGTAATTTTTAACGAAGCGAAAACAACCTTGTAACAAGTGTCAGATCGGGCCTATTAGACCTCAGGGAATATAAGCATTTGAGATGGCAAATTCTACCTGCTTAATATTTAACGTTAAACTAATATGCATCCAATCCCGGGATCCCGGGATTTTATTTAATAAAAATATTCTAAGAAGCCGCTTCCATAATTTGTTACCCAAATATCAACTTTAGGTAAATATGCATCCAAATATCCGATCACTGGTTATGAGTTACACAAAAATGTCAAGCTCCATATTGTTTATGCAAAAACTATAATCATATTTCCTTAGATTACTTTGACCGTAATATTCCAGTACGATTTATGTCTCGAACTTCATAGGTAATTTAAGAACATCTTTCTATTACATGCATCAATGAATATGAAACATTTTGAAATTTTTTTTTTCATTTTAAATATAGTCTTAGATAGAGCGATTGTGCAAAAACCACGTAAAGCATTATGATTATAATACACTTGCATAAAAGATACCGGGTATCCGCATAGATTTCTCTACTATAATGGTATAAAAATTACACCAAATTTGTAATATGCAAAGTCGTATCGGGTAGTAGAGTAGGGTAGAGCTTATTCGAGTAGCGTACACAAGTGCATAATTAATGTTTTAATATGATGACGGAATTGTAATTAAAAGTATTGTTTTCCACGTCATAGTGATATTTGTTTGCACAGCATTTTATATGCTCGGTATTGCGGGACATTTTAATTTTATTTATTACTAGCTGACCCGTCCGTGGTTTCGTACGCTCCCGTGGGAACTTTGGGATAAAAACTAAATACACTCTTGCCAAAGTTACGTGACACTTCATGTGAATGATTTCACGTTAATGAATGACGCTTAAATTATATCGATATTGTTCATACAAAAATACCAAAATCACGATTAAAAATGGGAGGTAGGGTTAGGAGGGTGACAAATAGTTTACAACCTATTCTTATACCCACCAAATACACAAAAAAAAATCATTAAAATCGGTCTACCCGTTTCAGAGGAGTGCGACCACAAAATCCGTGACACGTAATTAAACAAAATCTTTATAAAAAAGCCTACTATAAAATATCGGATTATTTTGATGATAGAGAAGCTTGGTATTGAAATTGCTCCAACTGGTTGAAAATGTTATAATTTAGACGTAATTTATTTTCTGTATTGTTATGTATTATAAAAGGATCATTAAAAAAACAACCAGCCTTGTTTCTTACCTATCTTGCCTGGCTAGGTGGCAGTAAAATTGACATTTCAAAGTGATCCTTGTGATTTTAATGAATAACAATATTTGACTTTGACTTTGACGCGAGATTTTTATATATTAGAAGATTTACATTGAAAATAACCATTGGAAATTATAATGCGTCTGTCTGAGTTTTGTGTGCCAATTTCATTAAAATATGTGAGCTTATTTGACACATTTTTTTTGTATGGTGTAAAAAAGCGTTTCAGCAAGTTATGTTATGTAAATATATTTAATTAAATTTATTTACGGCCTTTGCCCAACAATGGGACAGTATAAGTATTAGTACCTAATAGTAATATACGCTCAGAATTTTTTTTTTTTTTTGCATATATTTTTTTCTTGTTATCCAGTAGGTAGATAAGATACTCGGTACTCATTGACAAGGGCTTGACTACTACCTAACCTGCTGGTTATGTGATGGATGATGGTGAAGCACACTTGCCTTGAAACAACCTGTTTACTATTACTCTAATTATTATTTTTTTAATCTTTATGTATGACTTTGTTTTTAATTATTGTTGTTATGTATTCTCATATTATAAAAGCGTAAAGTTTGTATGTTTTTTTATTTATTCGTAAAAAAATGTAATTATATTACTAGTTGACCCGGCGAACTTCGTACCGCTTTGACATGCATATGACGTGGGCTGCCAATATATATCACTGATAGAATTGTCAATCACGCATCATTAGCTGCATCTATGTATGAGATAATGAATTTTCTCCATAACTTTTTTTAGTTAGTTTTTTCAATTTTTAATAGTTATTCTGTTATACGGGATGGAGACATATCCAACAAATCAAAGATCATCAAAATCGATCCAGCCGATCTTGAGTTATAAATAGTGTAACTAACCCGACTTTGTTTTATATATATTGTATAGTATATACATAGATATGTACAGTGTATAGTAACCATTGTTTGGTAAAAAAACCTTAAAAAACAAAGAGGACTAGGTATCTGCGAAATAACAAATTATTTTCTGAAAATTATTTCACTGATGAAAACTTGACTATCTCTAAATGTTATAAGGCTTTTCGTAAAATGATGTCCGCCAGGGTCAGCTAGTGTAAAATTTATTTTTAACCATATAGGGTTAATTTATATCTTGATAAACATGAAACTCATGAAGAATATCTAGACATAATACAATTGTGATTGGAAATAAATAAAGTGAACTCTGAATTTGCCGAAATAACGCAACGGTAGCATCGTTAATCAATTAACCGTTCGGTGATTTTATTAAAATTTCGGCGATATTTCAACCAAAATATTGGTCGAAATATTGGCCGCCCACGGTTCACGTAGCTGTTGATGAAATTAGGCAATTATGTTGACAAGTGGACCAGCGTCAATCAATCCCTGATTTAATTGGAACGGCTAATTTTTATAATGAAACAAATAGTAATTAAATTTCATATTTGATATAATAATTATATTATTTAGGCTGATCGAAGATAATTTATAAAGCGCGCAGAGTGACAAGTTGGTAGTTCTAGACGAGGACATAATCATAATGCTGCAAATTTCACACAGCGCTATCTAGCCCCACAATAAGTAGAGCTTGTAATATGGGAACCAAATAACTGATGGAATACTTATATAATATTTTTTTGTAAATACATACTTATAACATCTAGAAAAACATCCAGACCTGAAACAAATATCTGTAGATCATGCGAACATTTGTTCCGCGGCGGGAATTGAACCCCCTACCTCCTGAGTCTTAGCCGACTATTCGCCCACTGCGCCACGGAGGTTGTCGGTTTACATAATATGGTGACTTGATGAATGATCCCTGGGATATTCGTGTTAAATTTTACTTCTAGCATTGTAATCTCCAACCAACAAAGGGGTTATTACTAGTTGTCGATATAGGGTTTTCATTATTTCAATAACACATTCATTCAACATTCTATCAATATTTTGCTATAAATTTCTAATTTTGAATTTGTTTTATATTAAAATAATATTACGTCTAATTAATCTTATCTTCTTTGTAATTGTTTCAGAGGGAAGACTTATAAATCTTATCATTACTGGAATTTTCCTTCGTTATTATATGTTCAATAATAAAGGTTACCTAAATAAACCTCTGTTACAAAATTAATTTATTTTCAAATATTTCCTAACTTAGATTACGTTAGATAACTCTTTATTGTCACCATCATGGCCTAATCACACTTCACACTATCACACTAATAATATAAATGCGAAAGTTTGGATGTTTCTTTGATTGTTACTCAATCACGTCGTAACAGCTGAACCAAATTCGATGAAATTTGTATGTATGTATGTACGTATGTAGATTATAACCCGGAATAACACATAGGTTACTATTTAATGACAAATTTCGCGTGTGAAGCAACTGGCGGAAGCTAGTTACATATATTAAAGATGATTTATGTGACATCAGTATGGTCTATTAGGCATTTTCGTAAATGACTGAAAATACCTATAGGTACGAGAGCGGCAGCTACGACCGCAGTTTTGGCAGACATAGGTCCCTGTGTACGTTTGAGGTATAGCGGCGCGTTGGTCTCTGAGCAGCCAGTTTTGGCAATTAAGTCGAGCCAGGCTTTATCGTGGGCGAGTACACCATCTGCTACAGTTTCCCATCAGGATCTTCTGCTTGACTCTTCCAGTTAGTCGGGTCAATGTCGAACGTCGCCATGTTTACGTTATCCTTATATCTAAGTGCAGGGCAGCCAACTGGTCGTTTTGCGTCAGTTACTTCTACTAGTAGAGCTTTCCTGGGCAAAAGAGGACATCCGGTCTTTATAAAGAATATAATATATATTATTATATTTGTATATATATTTAGTTTATTAGTAAGTATAGGTAGTTTATGTAGGTTTATGAACATACTCATAGATACACCGCCGTCTTTTTGATTTTGTTTTGTCCTGTCCATCCAAAGGTTGTCTAGAAAAGATCGCTTTTAGCGATAAGACTGCCCATTGTACTTACCTTTATTTATGTGTATTTATTTGTATTTTTAATTTTGTTGGTGTGCAATAAAGAGTATTCTATTCTATTCTATTGATTTTTAGAGACAGAATCACTCCTTAGATGATTAAATACAAGTAAAATAAAATGTGAACATTTCATAGAAATATACAAAATTCAAATAAAAGGGAAGCAACAGTACGCTATGCTAACAAATTACGTTAATGAGAAATTGACACTGTCAATGCCGTATTGATAAAGTCGGGTTCACACGCGAGATTTGTTTAACAGACGCCCGGTGAGGGAAACAAAGGCTAGGGCGGGCAGGGGCACTGGGCGGGCGGCAGTACCCGCCGAGCCGTCGGCCCGAACGGACTTAGACATATCCGAATTTGTCCGTTACTCAAGATCGCGACCGGTGCCTGTGTTTTTGTGTAATATACAAAATTATCATAAACAGTATATTGAACAGTTTTTTCAGTGAATTCGTGGCGATGTTGAGCGTTTAATTAGTGCTGGGCTTGTTGCAATGCTCGTGACAGTTTTACGCAATGGTGAGTAAGGCTTTTGTAATTTTGCTAAAATGGATTCAGGTCCTGTATCGATCACCTGTGGTGGTAGATACTTGTTTTTGGTGTGATTGGTGATGTTTTGACGCAAACGAACAGATTTTTTAATCATTTTCATAGAAATCACGGAATTTTACATCAGCAGGGCAGCATTTTAATCATTTTAATCATCGCAATTTCTTTCTGAAAATGAACAGAACTTACTAAAAAAACTGACCGTATTATGCCCGGGTTTTCTAACAACCTACGTTTATTTTAAAATAAGAAAATTAGGCATGTTACAGACATAGGCTTTATTCAAAATCAGATTATACCGATAGAGAGAAGATAGAGACTTGAAATGCCAATTGCTGATATGATGATGATAATGGAACAATAAAATAACTTATTGGAAAAGAAAAATACTGATTTGATAAACAAATAAACAACTACTAAAATGCTGCTAGGTTAAACCAGCTGTAAGTTGGTACCAGATCCTAATTACGATTTCTATGTACAATGAAACCTGCTAACTTGTTCAACCTTTGGCACAGCGCTAATGAAAATCGTTTTCTATCCGCAAAGCTCCGACCGCCGTTTGTTTTTATCTTAATTACCTGAGATTCCTAGATAGTATGTAGCCAGGTAAGCCAGGATTCAACTTTATAATCATTTTATTTGTATAGGTACCAACGAGCCACGTTAAATAAAAAAAAAACACTTAGAAATAGGCGTAAGTTATAGTTTAAAAGACGATTGTTTGTAATAGTAACATTTCTCGGCTTTAAATCGGAATCATTTCATACTTTCTGTCATCTCAAAATAATAAGTATTTTGAATAAAGATCACAATAGTTTCATAAGTAGATTATAATAAAATCTAGGCAATGTTTAGAGAAAAATTTAAACACCATGGTCGTTTTATAGAAACAAACCAAATTAATAGTGAAATGGAACATAAAACATAAATTACAATACTTGTCGAGTGAACAGCATAAAATGTAAACAAGAGAAATAAACTTAAGTGCACAGCGGGATGTGAAGTAAGATTTTATAATAGTAGGGTTGTAAAATGTGCAATACTGTTTATGAATTTACCTTGAATGTAAAAATAAAATTACACTGGCAACAATGTTTCAAGAGCGCTATGTAAAATGAGTTTACTCAGTAGAGACAGAGATCATGCAGCAAACATAGGGTATAACGGACCCCATTAGCTTCTTCTTAGCGTGTCAAGAGTTATACGTTTCTATTCACAGTATGTTGAACAGGTATTTGGCCACAACAATGGCATCAGGCGAGGCGGCTATTAGGTCCTCCATCGTGCAGGTGTTCGGGCACAAAGGGCACATCAGCAAGTGCTGCATTGACTGCGTGGGATCACCGCAGTCACACTGCGTTAAGTTAGGGTCCCTGAATCCCCATTTGCACATATTAAGTCTGCAGTGGCCAACCTGGGTGCGGAGCCTGTTTAAGGTCTTCCAGACTGGCTACGGCAGATTATGCCCGGGTGGTAACTGTTCCTGTGGGGTAGTAAAATCAGGCGGTGGGGAATTTTTATCCACAGTGTGCGTTTAGTAGCAGCCGGGTTATCGCTCGTGGCCCTAGGCCTCATCACTAGAAGATAAAACTAGGAAAGTTAGGTGCCTAGGAGCCGATACTATAGTTAGGTTAGATTAAGTTAAATTTCTTCTAGGCAAGCGTGTACCATCGTATACTGCATCATCAGGCGAGGTCGTGGTGAAACGCTAGCATATTATAATTTAAAAAAAACCTGTTCCATATAGGATCGGCCGCTCTGAAAATCTATAAAGGAGCCAGAGTTCAGCAGAAGATCAGCGTTCTATAACGCTATGATAAAGACCATTCATCCCATGGTATACATTCTCAGATTTGTTTTTGTAAGATTTTTGATACTGTACAGAAGGCTTCATAGCAAGCACATAAAATCAGAAAATACCCAACTTTTGCAAATGAAGTAACATTAATTGACCCGCCCCGGTTTCGCGCGGATGTTATCTAAGTAAAATATAGCGTAAAATAGTGTAAAATTTAGTGTAGCTTTATTTTAAATAAATTATTTTCAACTACAAACTTTACCATTTCATAATATAAGTATAATTTAATTCATTTATTAATTCAGACAAATAGTAATTTAACAAGTTCATTTGTATGGAGTATATTTGTTTTTGTAATATTATTGATTTTGTATCTACTAACAACATTTAAGTTAAGTGACATGTATAGATTTAATACATGACAGGATGTAGCCCAACGCCGCATATTAAGTAAAAAAAAATAAAGGTTATTTTATGATAAAATAGAGAAATCTGCTTTATAAGTCAGAATTTTACATTCCGCGACCTAGGCTATTCAACGCAAATAAAAACAAAAGCCAGTCTATGTCTGTCACGAGCACACCGCCCTCAGTAACGTTTCTCACTGTGACTAATCTTAAAATAAGCGCACTTCCATTTCTTTACGAAGACAACTCAAGGATATGGTACATAAAAATGTAGAGTTATAAAATAAAATAAATAAATAAATATCGCTAGACATTTCACACAGCGCTATCTAGCCCCAAACTAAGCAGAGCTTGTACTATGGGAACCAGATAACTGATAGAATACGTATATACTTTTTTTTTGTAAATACATACTTATAATGAATAGAAAAACACCCAGACACGGAACAAATATCTGTAGATCATGCAAACATTTGTTCCGCGGCGGGAATCGAATCCGCTACCTCCTGCGTCTCAGCCGGCTATACGCCCACTGCGCCACGGAGGCAGTCAGTTAAGGTTAGCAATATTATTTTGTTATACATAAGAGACTATATATACCTCTAAGTGGTTTAAGAATACTATTGATTGTACATAAATACAAGGTGTATGCATAGCTATGATAACTACGTTGTTAATTCTTGGTCATTTTTAGAACGTCACTGGTGTGTAGGTTGCTGCGATTCTGCAGTGCATCTGGAATGTTTGGGGCGCGAGTTGATGACTTATTTGTCATCGTGCGCAAAATGCATCCATGATGCGCCGGGTCAGCGTCAGCGCTACCAGCATGCTGACAATAGTTATTAATAACTTTAGCTACAATATAATGAGACACTGGGTGAAGATACATAAGCCCACCCAACTTGTAGCGCAGTATTATCTTTTAAATTTTAATAGTTTTCATTTGAATTTGAATTTGAACTGGTGCCTTGGGCAATGCAAAATTTTTGGGTTAATAGTACTGTACGGTGTTCTTTAAGCAACCCAATTACTAATGATAAAAATGATAATTTAAATAATTATTCAGTATGCACTTGGCTAGGAGGGATGACGGGCGTTGGACGAAGGCGATTACAGAGTGCCCGATGGTCGAATGACATTGAAAACGTGAGAAATGGATGAGACTCGCAAGGGACCGGAAAGAATGGCGTAATAAAGAGGAGGCCTATACCCAACAGATAAGGCAGACGGGCTGAGATGATGATGATGATGGTGATTCAGTAGTAAAATTGAATTTTATACGCAAAATGCAACGTTGTTTCATTATTCTCTATTCCTAATTTTTAAACATATTTTATAATATTTATACTCTTAGCCTTAAAGGATTATTTTATGTACCTAGCTTTACTTCAAACACTTATAGCGGGACGAAGTACCTACTTACGACTAGAGTATACTGGGAGTAAGAAGGAGGGGTGGCTTCAACCCCACTTTCACTAGCCGGCTAGACTTCACGTGACACCTTTTAGATTAGTTATCGCGTCACTCTTATCTATATTCAGAGAATTTTTCTTAGACTTACAACGCAAAATTTATACATCATTTGTAAGAAAAATCTGCATGTTTTGTAAGATAAAAAGTTCAGTAATAAAAGTGAATTAAAGGTTAGCCAAATTAAAATAAAAAATGTGATTCAAAGTAACATTATGCCAAAGTGGACCTTTGATTCAGTAATGAGTTTTTAAGAAAGAAATTATACAGTTGGTCCTGTTCTGAATAAGTCTCAAGCGTTTTTGTATTTTATTTCACTTCATTCTAATTCAGAATGGTCACTAATGAGTTTACAGTCAAAGCTTGGAATTGCATTCTATCTTAACCGGCTACAAAGATTGTTTCGTTATTATATTTCGCTCGTCCGTACATAACAAGCTTTCATACTCGTGAAAATCTAATAGTTCGGATTTGACAGGTGTCAAAATACTACTAACGAACAACAAAACCAAATGATACAACATTGGAATATCGTCCTGTCAAAATATTGGTCCAGGATTAACTAGTGTTTCTGAATATAATTTTATCAAATGTAATTAAATGAACTCATTGCTATAGTGTATGGATAATATGATAATTATTTGGCATTATGTGATTTTTTTTTTCAATTTCTTGTGAGACGTTCGTACAACGTTATAACGGCTTGCAAAATGTTAGACGTTTAAGCGCAGTTATTAGATTTACTATTTTTTATTTCATAAAGTGTAAAAAAGGGTGTGTAAGTAAAGTGTAAAAAAGCTAGATTTTATGTATTCCTAGTTTACTTAGACTTAGATAATACAATCTAATATCGGTTTACGACTTTTATATTGCATTATTTTGTATTGGGATTAGAACCCGTTTTTTCTAAAAGCTTGATCACACAAATACTAAAGTTTTTGTCCGAATAAAATATGTGAATTTCTCCCATTTTTTGCCTAAAAACCTGTACCTATGTCGTGCCTTAAAAATACAGTGAATTACAGCGTAATTATTATTTTATATTTAACACAAATTATTATTAAAAATCCATCACATCCACCCCTTTAAATTATAATACCGTCGAAAATATCAAGTCAACCCACCTATCTGAATAGCAAGCGTAAAATTATGAAAATATTCATCGTTTCTTATCCGAGCGAAATCGAATTTGGCCAAGGGAAGGTCGCACAAATCCCCTGAGACATTGTTAAGTCATTGTCTCGTTGGTACTTTGGGCTCGGGTTTCTGTAACTGGATGTAGAGGCTATCGGAATTACTATTGGAACCAATTGGTGTTGGGTTTATGTAGAATCGGGTATAGGGTTGTATTGTATAGTAGACAAATAGATTGCATACTGATATATAATGTTGCTATCATGGGTGGCCTAGCACTCTCTCTTGCTTTTGTTGCGTCTTCTGATCTAATTTAAGACAAGATTATATCTACAATAAAAAATCTTAAAAAATTATACCAACTAGAAATAATATGTAAATGAACAAAAATGTCCTGCAAGCGATCACTTTCAGCTATAAGGCCGCCCCTTGTATTGCTATTTTAGTTTAGCTGAGTCTATAGATTATTTATGTGTGGTAATTAACATTAATTATTTCAGTTTTCTTCTACTTTTTTTTGTTTCCTAACCTGTACTGTCCCACTGGTGGGCCAACTCTACCCAATCACTGTTGAAGACATCTAGGTCATCGCGCCACCGTTTTCTTGGGCGACCGCGTCGTTTTCTGCCGTCTACGGGTGTCCATCCTATGATTTCCTTTGCCCATATATCTTGTTCCATGCGGGTCACGTGCCCGCCCACTCCCATTTCAGCTTAACTGCCTTGCGATCTACATCAGCGGTACCAGTCTTCGAGCGCAGTGTGGTATTTCTAACTCGGTATGTTCTTTTAATACCCAAAATGCTGCGTTCCATCGCTCTCTGGCAAACCCCGAGTTTGGTCTTCTGTGATTCCATCAGCAACCATATTTGAGCACCGTAGCTCAGGACAGGTAGGATATTCATATCGACGAGTTTACACTTCAGAGACAATGGAAGGTCACCCTTCATCAGCGCTTTCATGGACCAGTAACTCTTCCAGACATTATTGACACGGTGGCTGCCTTCCTTGTCTTGCCTGTTTTCGAAGAATGCTAACTGGCCCAAGAAGATGTACTCATCGACATAGCGTATATCCTGCCCATATACCTTGACTTCTTATGCTATCCTATACTAAATAAAGAAAAAAAACTCTACACCAACTATAAAGAATTCTTCTTCTTCTTAGCGTGTCAAGAGTTTTAATTTATACTATGGGATCCTAACTTAACGCAGTGTGACTGCGGTGATCCCGCGCAGTCAATGCAGCACTTGCTACTGTGCCCTTTGTGCCCGAACACCTGCACGATGGAGGACCTAATAACTGCCTCACCTAATGCCATTGTTGTGGCCAAACACCTGTCCAACTTTATAGAATTAATGCAAGATTATATTAGATTAGACAATTCTCTTGCAGACAATTGTCTCATCAAAGTTTAACCTTTGTTAACGTTAATAAGTTCAACAAAAACACTAGAAATCCTAGTCGACGGCTATAAATATATGTCTGCGACTCCCAGCTTCATATATTTACATTGACTTGACCCAACGTTTGGAATAGATATCGTGTCACCTTCACTTATTTCGTAAAACATATTTGAATTTATTTATATTGACTTAGTATCTAGAATGTTCAGTGGTTTGTATGGGATCAATTTTAACCTTAATTGAAGTGAAGCTAAGACCTGGTTTGGCAAAGGAAACAACGGACTCAAGTAACATTGTTTATTAAGTTACATCGTCAAGTTATTAAAGTTATAGGAAGTTAGGTCTCTATATTCCGCTAACTCGAGTAGTTTTGATGATAAATAAATTATTGTTAGTTGGGTATTAATATCAGTTTATGATGAGTTTCAGTTAAACAGAACTGTGAGCAAACTCTAAACTGTGCTTATAAAAGGGCCTTTATAAATATCACTTTACAATTTACATGTATGCCCTAAAATGAGACAACAACAGATGTCTAGCGCATTCGCAGAGAAGTAAGCAAAGAGTGCGCAGAGCAAAATCTACGCTTTTGTGGATTACGGCCTTTATTTTTGGATGTCGATTGCAAGAGTAGGCAGTAAGTTTTATATCTAATTAATCACCTAAACTTAGTCGATTTTCTTTAAAATTTGATAATAGTAGTTTTTTTTCGAGAAGTATTTTTTTATGTTTTGTGAAACCTTCGCTTGAATATTGTCAGTATATTACCAAACACGCTGTATTTGTTTCGTTACTCAATTACGTCATCACGGCCAAAACAATGTCAATGTAATTTGACATTGACTGAATTGAGACATACTTTTTATTGGCAAACCACGAGTGTAAAGCTGCTGGCAGAAGCTAGATTTTTATAATAAAAAAGTATTCATTGACGCCTAAAATTTACAAGAAATTATTAGGCGACACCAGTTGTTGAATTTACAAACCTCTTTCTAAAAGAGTATATTAATAGTAGTCCCAGCAGTGGGACATGAATGGCTGATAATAATACTATTAGACTAAACTCGGCGCGGCGAACCTTGATCCCTATGACAGTTCGTGTTAGTGATGGGTCGTGTCTTTGGTCGTGTCGATAATTTTTTTTTAGACAAAGGCTTAGCTTGCACTCAGCCACGTTGGTAAACATGTTTTAAAAAATATTGTAATGTGCATTCTTAATGTCCATTATGTTGTTGTTGTATTAATTTAAGATTTTTGGCATAGATTAAGTAGGTAAGTAAAACGAAAGTTTCCAACCTTGTTATTTTCTAATAATGTTTAACCCGGTAAACACGATGGTCCCCATTTATTTATTTTGTCTGAAAAATTTTTGTTATTGTAGGATATAATATTATAGGATATTTTTAGATATAGCCACACTATTTGGTCGGTCACTACGACGCGACGCGCGCGATCATTTGCGAAAAATTGTGCACTCGTTTCCATTACCGACATTTTTTTATCGATACTTGCCGCCCTAGTCAATAAACGTCACACGACGTAAGTTTTGCAGGACGTAAACATAAATTCAGATTGAGATAATTTCTTGTAAATGTTAAGAATTGTTAAAAATATCAACGGAATATCATTAGTAATGGTATAAAGCTACGTAAAATTTATAAATTGCATTTTTAGACGCCCCCAATATGATTCCAATTTAATGGTGACGCCACTACAATGTTATATGGTGACATTAGCTGTCAGTGCCATAGGGATCAAGGTTCGCCGCGCCGAGTATAGAAAATTAAAATCGAAAAATACCAGAGGAGGTAATAAGTTGAACAAGTATTTTAAGCAAGGAAACTGACTGCAATAATGATCTTAGATTATAATTGATAAAACAACCTTCCACCTGATGGACCTGTGATATTTTAATGGGTACAGAAATTTTGATATTTTAATCGTAGTATTTTGCGAATCATGTATTTTAGACCACTAAGGTAGTATTAAAAGATTGGAATCAAGTTCTGTTTATTTTATGGATTAACAGCTATATCTACCAGTCCCTTGAAAGATTGTATACACCTTTTAATTATTGTGTGATTTGTCTCTACGGATTTTGTTAGAAGTCAGCGTTGTACCGTACTTTTCAAGGTTCGAAACTAATGCTGAGACAGAAATCCTTTTGTCTGTTCATAACACAATTAATTGTATGGTTGAGTCACGAGAGGACTGTTTCCTAGGCTACTACATGTAATGCTTTTCTGTGAGCCAGGGACTCATTCTAGATATATTTTAATCACATCACACTATTTATTATAAATGCGAAAGTTTAAATATTTGTTTGTTTATTACTCAATCACAATTTCTTGAAATTTCAATGATATGCACGTAGATTATAACCTGGATTAACACATAGGCTACTTTTTATCCCATAAATCAGGTCCCATGGGGTGTAAAGTCAAGTTGCAACAGCAAATTTAGCTTTATTCTCTCTTCTTCTCTTTTACAAATATTAGATATTTTTTTGTATTATTGCATACTAGCTGTTACCCGCGACTTCGTACGCGTTACACTACTAAATGTATAGGTAACCTAGAAATAAAGCTAAACTCGCTGTTGCAACTTGACTTGACACCCCATTTTTATCCCATGTGAACTGATTTATGCGATATAAGATAGCCTATGTGGTATTCCAGGTTATAATCTACATATAGGTAAAAAAAAATTATCAACATCGATTCCGTCGATTACATGACTGTGTACCAAACAAACAAATAAATAAACAAACATCCAAACTTTCACATGTATAATATTAGTGTGATAGTTTAAAGTAATCATTAAGTGTATTTAAGAATTAAGTTAGTGTTCCTATTGCGTAGCATAATATACCAACTACTTAATTTTTAGTAATAAGTCAGTAGTCTAAGCAAGTTGATTAAACTAACCTATGTTTATCAATGTATTCCACCTGCAGGATTGATTTTTCGTAAGGACCTTTTATTATAATAATAAATATAAATAAATAAATATGGCTGCACATTAAACACAGCGCTATCTAGCCCCAAACTAAGCAAGCTTGTACTATGGGACCAAATAACTGATAGAATACTTATATACCTTTTTTTTGTAAATACATACTTATAATACGAGTATATATAGAATAACATCCAGACCCGGAACCAATATCTGTAAATCATACAAACATTTGTTCCGCGGTCGGAATCGAGGATATAGCCTCCTGCGTTTCAGCCGGCTATTCACCCATTGCGCCACGGAGGTCGTCGCTTAAAATTATTATAATTTTGGTGTATTCGTAAAACGATTGTATTTGTATTTATCTCCCTCTTCTAACTCTTAAACTACAAGTGGCTCAACAGGCACATAATCTCACAAACACCGTCACATCGGGTACTTTGCAAACGATAAACTAATCCGGGTAAAACCGCCACAAATCCAAGGGAATTGCTAACATCAAAACGACTGAAAATGCTTCGGAACATCGTGATCACAGATAAACTTAAACAGCTATATTATTCGTACAGCGGTTTTAATATATGTAGTTAGTTCAAATATCCTAAACGGTACTTAACTACGTTATAGAATAGACGTTTGTTATTGAAAAAAACACTAAAGTTATAATACAGTAAACCAAAAAACGTATACCTACAAAATGGGTGTCACGTGATTTTAACAACTAGAGCCAGATTGAAATCATAACGTGCTCGAAGTACGGAAGCGCTCAATAAACAAAATATCAGAAAAAGTGACATATAATTTTATTGTATGTTTGTTTAACAAATTTGGTAAGATAAACTAAGACACTTACACCATGAGGACTCTTTTCTTATTTGTAAATCACCGAAATCTTTGCCGATTGTTACAGATCATTTTTTTCACAGAATTATATGCAGTGACTTAAATCCTAATAACAAGAAATGCTAATGATTTTTTATTATTTTTTAGTATTGTCACGATAGGACAGGCGTATCACTCTGATTTGAATCCCTTCTTAGTGGCAGCACTCTTAGCAGAGTGGTCGTGGTCATCATGTCAGGGTTGTGGCGCGTTTAACTGCCCTTCGCCACTATTCTCACACCGCCGCTCTTTTGGCACATTCGTTCAAAGGAACACATTTATTTGATGCGGCCATCTCATAGGCAATCTGCCACTCGCTCTTTTGTCGTCAACCTTCCCTGCACCACCAAGCTTTCAATGGAGAGCTCCCCGCGCCGCGACACGTGCCCAAAGAAGTTGAGAAAACGAGATTGTACCGTGGAAGAGAGACGCTGCTTGACGCCGAGTTCTTGAAGTATGGATTGATTGGTACGGAGTTCTGTCCATGACGTCCCAAGCATTCTTCTCCAACACCACATCTCGAGAGCGGCTACCTTCTTTTTCTCACTTTCCCGAAGAGTCCATGTCTTTGAAGCGTACAGGAATATGGTAAAACACTAGCGCTCTGACGAGATGAGACTTTGTCTGTTTTGAATAATTAAATGAATATTGCCGATATCATAACTTCAAATATTTAAAAAAAATTACCTGGAGATGGAATAAGTATAATTATATAGTGTAATTTTACATAAAATGTCAGTACCTTTGGTAGTGCGACTGAAAGAAGCTGAGAAAGGTTGTTCTTTGGTTGGTCAAACGATGTGACCCGGCTGTCCTGAATTGGCAGTGTCGTGAGTTTATTTTCAGGCTTAATTGAAATCGAATGCCTTATTTGTGCTCCGACAGATTGTTTTTTCTGAAGGAATTTAATTATTGCGTTCAAAGCGTTGTTCCTATATACACGGAAATTCATTGGGTATTAAATAAACCTAAAGTTTATTTTTCACAGTTTTAAAAAACCTACATTAACATTATTTTTTATTTTTCTTTATTTATTTTAATAATGAAGGTAATTTACACAGCACCTAGCGGTAAGTTGCAGCACTACCTGGATAAAAGATGGACGACGTCTTTAATAAGTTTTTTTTTTATCACACAATTTTTGTCATCTTCGTTTGACCATAATCTCGCCTGATGGTAAGCGATGATGTGGTCTTAGGTGAAGCACGAAGAACTAGAAGAAATTGTGCTCTTCAGGAAAAACGGACGGTGCTAAAGTATAGCTGTATGCATTAAGAACATAAAACCAAAACGATGACTGCTTCCCGTTGTCGATGCAACTGATTAAATCCTCGTTATAAGGCTGTATTACTTTTGCCTCGTTATACGACATGACAGTGATCTACTCCTATATCTGGTTAATGTAGTTTATTCACAGACCTCCTCTTTCTCGTTTCCTTCTACTTTTAAAAGCTTTTACTTAGCTTGCAATGTTTGTTTGTTAGTTGGTTTAAGTCAAATCTTGCGAGCTGAATTAGAATATTTCTCTGATCCTACGGAATTAAAATTTGACAATGTTGGTTCACTACCGATGACAATGCATTTTTATGGTAAGCGTTACCTGAATCTACACGCTGGATTGGCTCCAGACGAAGGAACTCCTCAACGATCAACAGCATAGACACAAAGTTGTGTATATGCATAGAGCACTTATATAAAAGCTTGTATGTAAAAATAAATAAATATTGCTGGACATTTCACACAACGCTATCTAGCCCCAAACTAAGCAGAGCTTGTACTATGGGAATCAGATAACTGATAGAATACTTATATACATTTTTTTTGTAAATACATACTAATAATATACAGAGAAATAACCAGACCCGGAACAAATATCTGTAGATCATGCAAACATTTGTTCCGTGGCGGGAATCGAACCCGCTACCTCCTGCGTCTCAGCCGGGCGCCCACTGCACTATGGAGCTCGTCAAAAAAATGTGTTTTACAATTAATTTATTTATTCAATGATTATTTTTATAAAGCTGTCATACCGTATCAGATGACCGACTATTTTCCCACTTCTGTTACGTACGATATACATTAGTTATTTTCTCTTTCATTATGTTAAACATTTCTGTCCAGCTTTGTCTCTCTCAGGTCTTGTGTCTCTAATTTTTTTAAAGTAAATAATAAATTTAAATAAAAGAAAGTAATAAAGAAAAAAACATGTGAAATAAAATGAAATGCATTTATTTGACATTGCATACAAAAGGAAACACAATAAAAGATGGTGGGGTATGTGTGCCATACCATATACAGGCTGTTTGGTAATATACTGACGATATTCAAGTGACGGTTTATCAAAAGTACTTGTCAAAAAAAAACTACTACTTATGTTATCAAATTTTAAAGAAAATTGACTAACTTTAGGTGATTAGTTCGATATAAAACTTACTGCCTACTCTTCCAATCGACATTCAAAAATAAAGACCGATTTGTTATCTCTTTCGGAAATGGCTGCGGATTTTGGGTTAGAAATGGACAACAAAAGATATATCGAGACGTCACCAATACAGTATCTGTGGTTAGATTATGCAATAGCACACCATTAGTTTAATAAAGTGTTTGTTTTTACATGCCAAAATAAATTTCACATATCTATGGTAAACATTTCACAAATTTATTTATTATGCTCATCAAAATAACCCCTTTCATTTTTGCGCGTATACTATTGAACACCGTATATGGTGGTATACCATGGGTTCTACAAGTGTAATTTTTTTTTATATATAAATATTTCAAATGAACCAAATAACTGACATTTCTTACTGCATTAGTATTTTTCAAACTTTCGCAATCTGTACATAATTACTGTGTCGTAATATGAACGAGGACATTTCTAATTCTGAAGACCAAGTGAGGGTATTTGCTGCAGCTGCCATCACTTCTCGACTGTAGCTCCAAGTACTCTAGTACTGCAGTCTACTACAATATTGTCGTAACGTCGGGATAACAAATAAAAAAAGGTACATACGCGATAGATACCCGTTTAAATCAGTAATTATCTGTTACCGCTTTATCATAACCGCTTACTCCTTTAAACATATTCAAATCAGTTTGGTATTTTCTTCCGGCATTTTTATAACCGAAACTTATTTAAGGAAAGAACAAAAAGGCTCACTGTTTCCTCCGCTTTCGTCGACTTATCTTTATTCTTTTTTTATAGTTGCCAGAATGTTTAATTGTCATTGCTTTAAAACACGACAGAATAGGGTTGAAAAAGGTTTATGGCCTTTGGGGCGGTAACCTTTAAAAAGTATGCACCACTATCAGCTATTTAATTTTTACCCGATTGCTGAATTATATTTATACATAATGCGCGTATCTAAGTCATTTATGTAATAAATGTTACAACACTTTTTTTTATAGCTCCAACAAGACTGGTTATAAATACTAATATTTATTCGAAGTCCTTTAAACATACTTAGATCATATATTCTCATTATTTTTCTCGTTAAAATATCTAGTTATAGTAATTATTAATAAGTTACTAGTTTTTACAAAATTAACTTGGCATACAGACATACAGACAGATAAAGAAACACTGGTAGCAAACTTATAACACCTTTCTTTTGGCACATGGGGTTAAAAAAGAAGGCAGTCAGAATTAATCTCAAATTACCCCATAGTATTTTTCAAGGTTTCGCGGTCACTATATAAAGTTACTGATTTAAACGGGTATTTAACGCATATAAAACGCCGAGATAGCAAATAAAAAAGGTAGGTACATACGTGATAAATACCTGTTTAAATCAGTTATTTTCATCATCATCATTCTCAGCCCGTGTCGACCCACTGCTGGGCATAGGCCTCTCCTTGTTTCTGCCACTCTTCCCGATCCTGTGCCAGTCTGAACCACGTACACCCCACGGTCTTATGGATGTCGTCGACCCATCTCGCTGGTGGACGTCCCCTATTTCGATGTTATTAGTATTGTAGTTATTATACTATTAGTATTTATATATATACTATTAGCTATTATACTATTAGTATAGTTATTATACTATTAGTATAGTTATTATACTATATATTATTATACTATTAGGATTGTAGTTATTTTACCCTCCTTATATTATTGAAAAAACTAACTAAACCATTTAATATCTTAAACATACTAGCCGATCCGCCCGCGGCTTCACACGCTTGAAATTTTCCGTTCCCATGGCAACTTTGGGATAAAAACTATACAAAACACTCTTGTCAAAGTGACACGACACTTCATGTAAATGACTTCACGTCAATAGACGGCGGTTAAATTATATCGATATTGTTCATACAAAAATACTAAAATCACGATAAAAAATAGGGGGTAGGAGGGTGAAACATACTTTACTACCTGTTATTGCTTTATTTTTCTAGCCATTTGTAGAATTTTAAGTTGCTCTAAAAATCTAAACCAATAATAAAAATCATTAAAAAGTGATCTAAGAGTTATCGCGTCGTAAACATTAAAACCACTCATTTGTACTAAAAACGGGATATTTACCATGATTTGTTTTATTTTGTTTACCATAATAGTTTCAAAAGTTATATTAAAACCACTCACTACAAAATTCCTTTCTTAATTGTTGTATCTTGTGAAATTGTGATAAAAAAATATCAATAATTCTTAAGAATTGTTTTTTAGAAGCTTTAGTTTAATATGCAATGTTTTTAGGTCAAATCTTGCAACTGCATTTTAAACCAGTTTAAGTTTAGTGACAATGCAATAATATGGTACCATAAAGGTGATACCATAGAGACGGATGCTAGACAACGAAACTTCTGAATGGATTATAGTAGGCTACTAGTGTTTGTACTCATTTAAATCTGCTTGCGGTTCCGATTGTGATTTTGTAGAAACTTCTTTGAAAAATGTAATTGAACAACAAAGAAAATTTTATTTTATTTTACTACAAACTCACAAGGTAATTCCTCAGGTGGTAAATCATAGTGGTATTGCCATCTGATATTGCTTTATTACACTATACGTCGCAAGGGTAAGCCATGATTATAGAATTTAAAACACTGAAATTGTATGCTTGTCCCCGCAGACTATGATTTCATTTTACCAGTCAAACGTTCACAATATATATCAAACGCACACTGAAGGTGCATTAATAATTCATTTGTATCAAAAAAATATTCAATCAATTCAATATAATACCACCATACCTATTTATGCTGCCAAGCAGCATTGCTGTGTTTCAATTTAAAGGGCATAGTTAATAAATAAATATCACTGGACATTTCACACAGCGCTATCTAGCCCCAAACTAAGCAGAGCTTGTATTATACTATGGGAACCAGATAACTGATAGAGCACTTATCCGATGTCGTGTATGTGTGTGTGTGTGTGTATTGATATCTATATTTCCTATATCTATTTTTTTCTCTTTCTCAATTTAAGTGTCGTCTACCTTACCTGTTTATAATATTGCATATTCATCTCCTACCTTATTTGCGGAAACTTTTAATTGGCCTTCTTGTAATAAGTAGCATTTACCGTTGTTTATTTCCTACTCAAATACCTTTTCTGTAACCTAGCTGTAAGTTTTCCAAAAATTGCAAAAAAATATAATAAAATAAATAAAATACTTATATTACAGGCACATGAGGCTTTACACTTGTATGCCTCAAGTTGATGCATCATAGGGCACGTTTCGAAGTTGCGTGACCCACGAAGCAATATTTTGTTATAGGCGATGGTTACCACTTGACATCAGGTGGGCCATAAGCTTGTTCCATCCCTAGGACATTTAAAAAAATCTTCAATATAGTAATTGGAACTTTCAAATTCGATTGATAGAGACAAAAAATGTGGTAATTGTGTGACCAATAACTTACATAATAAATAATGCTGGACATTTCACACAGCGCCATCTAGCCCCAAACTAAGCAAAGCTTGTACTACGGGAACCAGATAACTGATAGAATACATACATATTTTATTTTGTAAGTACATACTTATAACATATAAAGAAACAACAAGATCCGGAACAAATATCTGTAGATCATGCAAACATTTGTTCTGCGGTGGGAATCGAACCCGTAACCTCCTGCATCTCAGCCGGCTATCGCTCACTTCGCCACGGCGGTCGTCAACACAGTAAGAGAGTTTATCGCTAGTGGTACAGAAACGTGGTATTCACTATGGATCTCGTAAGAAGGCACAAGGTGAGGTGAAGGGCACTCAGCGTGCTATGGAGAGGGTTATGCTTGGAGTTTCATAACGAGATTTAATCAGAAAAGAGGAGATTCGTAGACGAACCAAAGTAACCGACATAGCATAAAAGAAGCAAGCTGAAGTGGCACATAGCTCGAAGAACTGGTGGTCGTCGGGGTAGAAAGGTTTTTGAGTGGAGACCACGCACTAGAAAGCGCAGCGTAGGACAGCCCGCAACTGGATGACGACCTGTAAAGGTTAAGACGTAAGATATACAGATATATGTTCCGGGTTTGGATGGTTTTCTATATACCTATAATAAGTATGTATTTACAAAAAAATATGCAAGAATTCTATCAGTTATCTTGTTCCCATAGCACACGTTTTGCTTAGCTTGGGGCTAGATAGCGCCGTGTGAAATTTCTAGCAATAAAATTTTATTTATATTTATGAAGAACAGTGGGTACAATTTATTATCTGAAACCAGAAGAAAAGAAAATGAAGCAGCGACGTAATAAAATAAAATAAATTAAGAGAAGTATTGTCCTTTATTAAATGCATTCGCTGCGTTAGATTTAGAACGCACGTTTGAAAATAGTGTATAATATTTTATAAAAGACATTATTTTTGTATAGGGTTTTGGTAAACCGTTGTGAGTGAAGTGGTACATGTGTGTTCAGTGTGCGGCCTAACTAATCAATTCGTAATGCAATTGGGGTTGTCGAGTTGCCGAAATAACATTTGCAGTTCAATTCGTTGACATTAATGTCTGCGCTGTGTGATATTTGTCAATAAAATAAAATTTGTTTACGTTAGTTTCATAAACTGTTACGAACTGAATAATATGCTAGAAAGCAATCAGGATTTGTTTGGTTATTTTTAATGCATGATAAATAAAATGTACAAAGAGAAGATTAAGGATACAACTTAACAAAATACTTTTTATTTATAATAGGAGTTGGGGGAGTCCTTTGCCCAGCAGTGGGAAAATGTAGGCTAGTTAAATAAAAATCGGTACCAACATTTAAAACAAACCATCTTAGTGATGTCAATGACCATTGTTGATTTTTTCTTCATAACTAACATAAACTAACGTCTGCCGCATGTCGGATGCGTTATGGGCTAAAGCCACCACAAAGTGGACGCTTCTGAACGGGAAACGAGCTCGTGGCAGACCGCGGCGAAGATGGAGGGACAAAATTGATGCCCCTTCACAGGATTGGTCCACAATAACCCAAAATAGAGAAGACTGGAGAGAAGGGAGGCCTTTGCCCTGCAGTGGGACACTAAAGGCTCTTAGTAATAAAAAAGGATTGTGTGGTTTTATGAAACCACGGTAAAAGTGAAACTTTGTTTCACATTATAGACATTTAACTAAACATTTTCGTTGGTACAAATGAGTAATAGTCTATACACTACACGGTCAGCTGATGCGAACTATAGGCGCCGCCATATTGGCCTAAGCTGCTCTGACGAGCGTCTTTCACTTTATGCCTACTCCGCGGCCGACCGTCACGCGACATGCAACACACAGACGAAAAAGTTTAAGACGATGTAATAAAAGTTTCACTTTAATAATAATAATAACTAACATAGCTATTACAAAATATATAGGTAATTATGTTTCATAATACAATACTTTTCCAAGTGTCAAAAATAACAAGGAACTGAGAGCAAGATCTGACCAACAGTACTTATATTTATTGTGTATGATTGACTATATTTAAATCCGTGCAAAGATCATAAGGCTAAGAAACCGTTCAAAGCCACAGTAATAAATAAAATAACACCGACTTTCGCCAACCCTAGCACATGCCATAGAGTAAGTAGCGTACAGAATGCTCATGATATTTTTTTTGAACTGCTGTCGCACAACATATATTTCTTAAGGTTTAGTTAGTGGCATAAATCGAGAGTTTTACAATATCACTATGACAAAATCCTTGTAAATGTTTATATTGTTATCGAAACGGGATTTCCAAGAAACTGCATTTAAGTTATCTTGCAAGCTTCAAACAAATGCAGTCATTTCAGATGATTCAAGCGATGTCAAAGAGTCAAAGTATCGATTGACATTTAATTATTAAGATGAATTATCATTCATCTTGTATTAAATAGCCAAAGATAAAAATACGTAGAAGGAACGGACGGAGGCATTTGCCCAAGAGTTAAAATTATAGTCCAGTAAAAAAACTTGCATAATATTTAGGACCGTGGCACCATTTTCTCGTTTTCTCAATCAAAATGGATTTGAATTAAGAACCTACGCATATTATTCTCTTATTATTATGAGTGTATGACTTTGTATACACCTATGACCATATTAACTATGTATTTATTTTAGAATTTTTTGAAGTTCTGTTTTTTTTTTATAAATTATAGGCTAGCGTTTGACCACTATCTCGCCTGATGGTAAGCGATGATGCAGTCTACGATGGTACACGCTTGCCTAGAAGAAACCTATTCACTCGTGACTTGAAGATCCCTAGGTTGTAGTTATCAGGAAACACAGACTCAGGCAAGGCGTTCCACTCCTTGGCGGTGCGCATAATAAAGGTGGAAGAGTACCGCTTTGTGCGTATGGGAGGTATGTTTACCATGTAGCGGTGGCGCATCGCGGATCGTCTGGTTGTCCGATCATAGAATGGGGATGGTTTAATTTAATCCCTGCTTCCCATTTCTAACATCGAACCTCCCGCAACCGGCGACGAGCTCACCCACATACCTATTGTAGATGCGTGGAAGTCTCACACGGTGCATTTCACCCGCTCGTTTCTTCCACGCTCCTGCAAGATGTGGAATGATCTTTTTCAGAAGGTTTCTTGGTGGGCTTCAATATGAATACCTTCAAGAGAGGTGTAGATAAGGCATTAAGGTTACGCAACGCGACTTCAGTACCTCGAGTTTATAGTCGAGGGTGACCACTTAACAGAAGACCCGTCAGCTTGTGTGTTTAATATAATATAAAAAATATTTAGGTATATGTATGTATATGTATTTTATATATATAAATATTAATAATGCTACGTCGAGGTTCTGCGCTCGTGAAGTGGTATTTTCTAAAAACCAGTACTGCTACACATACATGCATGTGTAGCAGCATTATGCTGCGACAGGATCATTTGGTTCATGCACGCGGTACCTGCAGATGGGGACTACTTGTCTAGCTAACTGTGTTTCTATGTATCTACTACTTATACTTTTATATTATACTAGCTTCCACCAGCGGCTTCGCATTGGTGTTTGTCAACAAAAAGTAGCCTATGTGTTAATCCAGGTAATCTACGTACATATCAAATTTCATCGAAATCAGTTCAGCCGTTATGACGTGAAAGAGTAACAAATATCCACACAAACTTTCTCGTTTATAATGTTAGTGGGATACCTATTTTGATATTATTGTGTTTATATAGAAGCCTAATGTGTAAAAACCATGTGTGTGTCCGATATTTTTTTTTCCGTCTTGTAAATTCACATTGAAGCTTTGAAATAAACACTTCACAGTGTTTATTTACTCTATGGCAAAGCAGTCGACTCATTGCAATAACATCGCAAAATAATAACGCATTAAAGGTTCGCCTCTACATGACCGGCGGCGGTTACTAGGAAATTCGGCGTTGTAATTTGCGCCTTCGATATTTCGTGGTGCGGACATGTGAAACACACCTTACAGAAGAAATAGTAAAAGTAGGGCTCAGAAGTTCCACTTCGATTGTATATTTTGTACTAGTATAAAAATTAGTAAGGGGATTATGTTCAACCAGACGGCATAAAACTCGACCAATTTAGAACTTCTATTATCTGGAATCAAAGCATACCAAAGATTAATTAGCCGTAATACCTATAGGTATTTACCTGTTTCAAATGACGACCTCCGTGGCGAAGAGCCGGCTGTGACGCGAAGGTAGCGGGTTCGATTCCCACCACGGGACAAATAATTGCATGATCTACAAATATTTGTTCCGGGTCTGGATGTTTTTGTATATATTATAAGTATGTAATTACAAAAAAAAAGTAAATACGTATTCTATCAGTTATTTCGTTCCCATAGTTCAAGATCTGTAGGTTGGGGCTAGATACCGATGTGTGCAATATCCTCCAATAATAATTTTATTAAAAAAAAACAAATTAAACCGATTGCATTGAAAGTTAGGTTTTTGTCCTCTAGATTACTGTCGACGCGACTGCACTTTTTTGTAGCTGCTATCTCTTTCTAACACACATGACCTGTTTTTTACTTTTTATCCACTTTGCCCTCTATTAGTAAAAAAAACTACTTTACTTATTCAAAACCCCGCAACAATAAAAATATATTAGTACTTTCGAAAGTTAACATCAGACAAACATACATAATATCGTTTGGCTTGGGTGCTAGTGTCTGTACTTGAAAACATTCATACACAACCTTATTTTCATCTAATATCCGTTACATTCTTTCGTGAAGAGCACTCCACATACACGCATACATACATGCATATCATGCATACATACATGCTTACATACATGCATGTCATGCATACATACATGCATACATACATACAATCATACAACAATTTTTTGATGGTAAGCCTGATGGTAAGCGATGATGTGACTTAAGATGAAAATTCCAAGGAAACCTATTTACTCTTACTTAAAAGAGGTCCGGATTGCATTCTTTAGCAAAAACAGACGACGGTAAAGTGTTCCATACCTTAGCTGTACGCATCAAGAACGTAGAACCAAGACGGTGCCACGGTGTGTGCGAATAGGTGCATACATACATATATACAATAGTTTTTCGTCCAACTTAACTAGGAGTGATACAAGCCAACCAGCGTTTTATACAGGGGCGGAATAAATATATGGCATGCTGCCACGAAGGTAGTCCGAAAAACTATATTCGTTTTATCATGTGCTAAGGAAATAATTTTGATATGTAATCTGGGATGTGGGTAGTGTCTGTATGTACTTATAAATACTAGTGGTTTTCCCCGAACTGAGATCTCGCGAGTCTCCAATGAAAACAAATATATATATTATTCGTAATCTCTGACTATCCTAATAGTGCCACGAAATAATCAACCACTTTACTTGACCTATAGTTTCATTCAAATTACAGGTAACGGGAGTTCATAGAAATGGGTTATTCTTTTTTGGGGTACATAATCGTACAAAATATAATCGTAAAAAGTAAAATAATACAGTTATTCTAGATTTCAGACTTTTGCTTATATTTGTGTCAGTAAAGCTACACGAACACCAAATTTCAGCATTGTGGAGTCACTGGTGTACCCTGTGAATTTTGTCAAAGTTTTGTTGAAGTTATACTTCTTTTGGCGCGATGGAGAAAAATGATGAGAGTGAATTTTTACGATGCGCGCGCACACCGACACCTAAATTTAACAGCATGAAGTTAGTTCTAGGTGGTATGAAAATTGATAACTATGTTCAAGTTGTATATTCTAGTATTTTTATATGTAGAACACGTGTTTCGTAAGGGTACAATTAAACAGTGTGAATAAATAAATATTATTTTGGTATTTTTATTAAATCAATTCCATATACGACGGTGATACTAATAATTTATTATTTATTTTTCCATACGCCAAAGAAGTATAACTTCTAACGCGTGTACATAAGTACACACACTCTTTTTTTTATTATGGCTCAAAAAGCCTCAAAAAATACCTCAAAAAGTCCAAGGATTAAACTAAAAATAAAAACAGGGTTGAAATGTACTAATAAATACCTTTTATTTGACGTCTTATTTGACACAATAGTTTAAATTTTTTTTTACCCCTCTTGCTACCCAATATCTCAACAACTCACCAATATTGTTAGCTCATTTATTCGCACCAAAATTGTGCCGTCATTACCTACTTATGTATCAAATTTCACGATGATCGGATCAACGCTTCGAAAGTTATCTTCGGAAAATCAAACATACATACATACATTTATACATACATACATACAACGCCGATTTGCCCAAGTTGATTTGGAGATCTCGCTTCGCTCGATCAATTAATTTACGATTCATATTCTGTAGTACTACTATTACAACTGTACAGTTTAAAATAATAGGTTAGTAATAAATGAATTAATGTTAGTCACATGATATAACCGTATCATGTGATCATGGCACATACAACGCCGCTGAACAAATATGTGCAGATAATGCAAACATTTGTAAAGTGCAGGAATAGAATCCGGAACCTCTCGGGTACCAGTCGGCTATTCGCCTACCGCATAGGACGTTGATCACACTGATAATTTTACATTACACTAATTATACAAACATTATAAATACCAAAGTTTGGACGTTTGTTTGTAACTCAATCAAACTGGCAATGGCTAAACCCATTTTAATAAAATTTATTGTACAGGTTGTTTGATAATATACGCACAGAAATGAAAGGGGTTATTTTGATGAGCTTAGTTAATAAATTTGTGAAATGTTTACCATAGAAATGTGAAATTTATTTTGGCATGTAAAAAAAACACTTTATTACTTATGTTGTATAACTACTGTATTGGTAACGTCTCAAGATATCTCTTATTGCCCCTTTCTAACCCAAACCCCGCAGCCATTTCGAAAGAGATATCAAATCGGCCTTTATTTTTGGATGTCGATTGCAAGAGTAGGCAGTAAATTTTATATCGACAATTTCTTGAAAATTTGATAACATATCTAGTAGTTTTTTTTAGAAGTATTTTTTTTAGGTTTTGAGAAACCGTCACTTGCATATTGCCAGTATCCCTACCAAACATCCTGTATAGACAGATTATATACTGGATTTAAAATTAGGCTACTTCTTATTGACAAAACACCCTTGCAAAGCCCCGGGCGAAAACTAGTTTTAAATAAAACTTCCATGAAAATAAACTACTTATTCATTGATTCTGTTACTTTAATATTTAAACTAACACCAACTGCATATATAATTATATACAGGAGTATAATTATTTATTAGCCTGACAAAGCCTAAATCCTTTGTTGTCAATGATTTATTTCCAATTCACCAACATTTAATTCTCAACCTTACATTTTTGGGTTAGGGTTTAGATTCTAACTAAAGTTGTTGTATAATTGGCTGTTTTGAAATAGTGATTCAACGCCTTATAAGCTAAAATTTAAAACCGAAAATTATACAATATTTCTGAAAATTCATAATATAGGGTACTTCCTGGTGCTTTGTTTTACTTGAGCAAAACAAAAAACAAATGTTCTACAACCTGTTTTGTTATGTACGAAATTAATTAAAAACACACATGCGGAATCATATTAACTGATTTTAGAGGTAGGTTTAATACCAGTAGCTTGAATATTTATCCAGTAATCGATACATTTTCATTAAACAATGTATAACGTAAATCGGCAGTACCTTGGCGACGATGCCGCTTAGTAAGTTTAACAGGTACCTTCTTAAATGATGAATGAATATGATTTGTTTACCTGTTTTATACAAGCTGTTTCATTGATATTTTATTTATTTTATTAAGGTTGTTTGAAAATTTAAAATGTAATATGGTTATTGGTCAAATTTGAAAAAACCTATTTTACAACAATATCATCAGTCCTACCAGTGTTTTCATTGTCGTACATAAAAACACACGTAGTATAATCGAACATGACTTCAGTTTTATTTTATAAAAATACACCTTGTGGTTAGAGCGGAAAGTTCTGTTTTATTACATATGGCACACAAAAGAAAATGGTCCAAAGTAAGTATAGAAAAGTTAAGGAAGTGAATACACTTCTTTTTTAAGCCGAAACCGAAAAGTAAACTGCACCATCACTACAAAGATATTACTATTGATCACTGTTAGATTTACCACAGGGTCAGCTCAGTTCGATCACATGAATATTCTAAGCGCTGGATTACATTAGCGGTTGCCACGATTTCTACTAATAGATGAGATTGGATGAGTTTCCATTTATAGGAACGTGGATGGCGTGGACTTAGACATTGGAATTAGATATTGGTATTTGGTACACATTTAATGAACAATAAAAACTATATATTACTAGTGGTTCGCCCGAACTGAGATCTCGCGAGTCTACCATAAAAACAACAAAATATTGTTCGTAATCTTTGACTATAAAAATAGTGCCACGAAATAAAAACCAATTAACTTGACCTACAGTTTCATTCAAATTACAAGTAACGGGAGTTCATGTTATATGGTTACCCTTTTTTGGGTACAAATTGCAGTTATTCTAGATTTCAGACTTTCGCCTATATTTTTGATACATAAGCTACATGCATACTAAATTACAGCACTGTGGGGTCACTGGTGTACCCTGTGAATTTTGTCAAAATTCAGTTTTTATTATGGCTAATAACTCAAAAAATACAAAAACTTTACTAAAAGTCAAAACGGGATTGAAACGTACTAATGAAGACCTTTCACGTTTTTGACCTAATAGTCTCATTTTCATTATTTTTACCCCTCTTGAACCCCAATATCTCAACAACCCCCCAAAAATTTTAGATCACTGAGTTACACCAAAACTGTGCCATCATTAACTACTTATATACCAAATTTCACGATGATCGGATAAACACTTCGAAAGTTATCCTCGGACAAACAAACATACATACATACAACGCCTATTTGCCCAAGTTGATTTGGAGATTTCGCTTCGCTCGATCAATAAGTAATTTTTACCATGAAAACCTTCGTGATTTTTTCGTATCATTATTATAAATACGGAATTTATCACGCAGGTACTTGTAATATATAAAATCGAATTAATACAAATCTATTTATTGCGTCATATAGGTAGATACAAGGTGTTTAGTATTACATGGTATAAGTGCAGCCACATTCAATGTTTTACGCATGCAATGTCGAGTTTAATTAATAGGTTTCAATATAGTAATTCTAATAACAATATCAAAATTATTGAGTTAGTTTTAATTATTATTAAACATCCTTGTCATCTATATATTCCTTAGAACTACAAGCAATTTTTTCAGGTTTGTCTTGAATACGTTATCTAATACAGACTTAGGAAGTTTCTCATATATTATTTATGGACAGCCATACAGATAAAAACACCCAGAACTTGAAAAAATATCTGTTCATTCTGCAAATATTTTGTCCCGCGGCGGCAATCAAACCCGCAACTTTCGTCTCAGCCGGCTTCGCCACTGCACCACGATAAGCAATAACTTTTGTACGTATAAAATACAATTAGGCTAGTTGTGAGTTAGTAATACTATCATGTTATTATTGTTCTTAATTGGTTTTGAAAATAACAAAAGTTTGTCCGTTTTCAAATAAGATTAAAATTTACGCCAAATGGCTTCCCAATCTATTACCCAACTTCGCCATGGGTGAAATCGGACATGCAATATGTAAAGCTTTGGCTCCCTCATAAGTAGGTACAGTCAGGTATTAAAGTAATAATAATAGGTTGGGGAAAAAGTCTTTTCGCATTATACGAGTAGTATGTATGAACTTGTAATAAAATATCTTTGGCTATACTATTTGTATCTGGCTGGTTTTGGTATCATTCAAAGTTTAAATTTTAAAGAAGATAATTCCAAATTCAAATTAGGAAAATGTGTGATTTTTATTTGTTTTTCGTACTGTAAAGATGAGTGAATCTAATGAAGAAATTCGATACATTTTAAAATTTTACTACAAAAAAGGTAAAAATGCAACGCAAGCTGCGAAAAAAAATTGCGATGTTTATGGACCTGTGAGAGTAGCACAAATTTGATTTAAGCGTTTTCAATCCGGAAATTTTAATGTCAAAGATGCACGTCGTCGCTCTGGTCGCCCTATTACGGATAAATTGATGCCATTTTTGAGAAAGTGGAGCAAGATCGGCATATCAGTAGTTACAACGTAGCTGATGAACTGGGAATTGACCACAAAACTGTTTTGGCGCATTTGAAAAAAACACAAAAAAGCTCGATATTTTGGTACCCCACGAGCTCACTGAAAGAAACCTAATGAACCGTGTACTCATTTGTGATTCTTTATTACGACGTAATGAAACCGAACCATTTTTGAAGAAGCTGATAACTGGTGATGAAAAGTGGATCACGTACGACAAGAACGTGCGAAAAAGGTCGTGGTCAAAGGCCGGTTAGGCTTCACAGACTGTGGCGAAACCCGGGTTAACTCGCAACAAGGTGATGCTGTGTGTGTGGTGGGATTGGAAGGGCATTATTCATTATGAGCTGTTACCACCAGGCAGGACCATCGATTCTGAACTCTACTGCGAACAACTGATGAGATTAAAGCAAGAAGTTGAGAGAAAACGGCCGGAATTAATCAACAGAAGGGCTGTGGTTTTTCATCATGATAACGCTAGACCTCACACATCTTTAGCCACTCAGCAAAAATTAAGAGAGTTTGGCTGGGAGGTGGTAGTGCATCCGCCGTATAGTCCTGACCTTGCACCTTCAGATTTGCACCTGTTTCGGTCTCTTCAGAATTCTTTAGGCAGTGTCAAGTTAACATCACGAGAGGACTGCCAAAACCACTTGTCGCGGTATTTTGATCAGAAGTCCCAAAATTTCTATAGCAATGGGATCATGTCCCTACCTACAAGATGGCAAAAAGTTATCGAACAAAACAGTACCTCCATACTTTAGTTAAATGTAAATAAACTATATTAAAAAATGTTTTGAATTTTCTTAAAAAATGCGAAGAAACTTTTTCCCCAACCTAATATATTACCTAAGCTCGGCCAAACCTATTTATTTTTTCTTTTTTTCTACAACTTGCTGAGAAACTTTGACTAAGACACCGGGGGAGTTGAGCACAAAATAATATATTTTTTGAAATGACTATCTCGCCACCCGGGCAAGTTTTAAGCGGGCGACTTGACGATTGAGTTTCGCATATAACAAAGTATTGCCTCATACGTCACCTTAGAAACGTGCCCTACGCCGCACTGCCCTTCGTGAATCAACTTCAAACATGCAGTCTATTGTCAGAGATTTAGAATGTATGTAGATTTAGAAAATCATCACGATATTTAAAAACAACTAAGACAATTTTTCGGTATCTAACGAATTGATGATGCACGTTTTAGAAATATTTTTAGTGGGGCTTTAAATTTAACTGCTGGGTAAAGGCCACCCCAAAAAATATATATTAATTACATAAATAGTATGTAGGTACTTACTAGATCAGTTATCTGGTTCCCATAAGCTTTTTTTATTATAGATTTTTCTGTCTTAATAATTTTGTCATCCATAAGTTTGAAAATCAATTTACCTGAACGGGTAAATTGATCATAATAAATTTGGGTCATATACGTATTATTCATATATAAATATAGCTAGCTTCTACCCGCATCTTCGCATGCGTGGTTTGTCTATAAAAAGTAGACTGTGTCTCATCCAGGTCATAATGTATATATACCATCACGCTTCTCGACAACAGAATTCAGCTCATCCACATATCATCGATCAGTTGGTATCGCGCAACACACGCTTCATGCGATCTTTTCTACCCCCATACTTGCAAGTTGTGGAATGAGCTAACATCTGAGGTTTTCCCGTTAGTGTTGCTGAATCGCATCGACCCCGAGTTTTGCCGGTGTCAATAAGCGACGGGGACCGTTTACCATCAGGTGGGGGCCGTAAAGCCTGTTTCCCTACAAATAACATAAAAAAAACTGGCCAAGTGCGAGTTGGACTCGCGCACGAAGGGTTCCGTACGAAGGGTTCTATAAAAACGGCAATACAATCATGTCTGTTGTACAGGAGCCCCACTAAAATATTTATTTTATTCTGTTTTTAGTATTTGTTGTTACAGCGCAAACAGAAATACATCATCTGTGAAAATTTCAACTGTCTAACTATCACGGTACAACCTGGGGGCAGACGGATAGTCAGACAGACAGGCGGACAGACAGACAGCGGAGTCTTAGTAATAGGGTCCGGTTTACTTTTTGGGTACGGAACTCTAAGAAACAAGTTTCATCGAAATCAATCCAGCTGTTTGGTCGTGAAAACTTAACAAACCAACACATAGATAGGCAGAAAGACAGAGCTACTTTCTAATTTATAATATTAGAATGGGTATACATTCTAATGTACATGAGTGCCGCAACCATTTACTTTTGCCGTTGACTGTACCACGGCAATCTCGAGCCGCCAAATTAAAAAAGTTTAAAAACTCGAAAACAGTATGCAAAAAAAGTTTACGGCGCATGTACGAGAAAGTTCTAGAATTAATGATTGGAAATATTTTACTGCGGAGTGGCGGGATTAGCTCGTGTGCTCGTGAATTTGTAAGCTTTTTTTTTACAAATGGCAACATTTTTTTGGTGAATGTTTGTTTGAACGTACGTTTACGTTTTTAATCCTCAGCGGGGAAGGGGTGTTGTAAGACCGAGGCTTTTATTAGCTTTTAACTGAATAAATCAATTTCAGTTTGTTGGTTTTGGTTAGAAACTTGTGTTTGTAAATCGTTGGCCGTTTTTGGTTTCGAACTTGTGTTTGTATTTTGAAAAATGTATTTATGGAGTTGTAAAGATTTATTTACAACTCCATAAATACATTTTTCAAAATACAAACACAAGTTCGAAACCAAAAACGGCCCACGATTTATTCAGTCAGCTTCTGAGGTTGTAATGATAATCATGATTTATTTTCACTTAAATAGAGTACACAATACGGTTTTAATTTAAATAGTTGTTTTATTTATCAAGGGCAACTTGCGCAACGTTGAAAAATCGTATTTAGTGCCTAGATAAGATTTAGAGAGTTGCAGATAACACAAATACGTTATATTAAAACATGTTTAGTCGCTAATTACGTGATCGTTATCGTTGTGCAAGCTGGGTTAAGACTCCTAAAAGACGTGAGAATTATCTATACTTATGCCATGATAATTCAAGTCTGCGTTATTCATATTTCTTCAGAAATTCCTGGTTCATTGGAATTTTTATCAGATGACGTAATTCGCAGAACTGCGATGTTTAAATGGCGAACTACAATACTCCTAGGTTCGTAAGAACTACCCATTTATGGCATAAATAAATAGAAATGAAATATTTAATAATTGACTCTGATGTTTTGTTAAATTATGGTTAAACTATCTGTTGCCCGTGACTTCGTACGCGTTACATTACTAAATGTGTAGGTAACCTAGAAATAAAGATAAACATGCTATTGCAACTTGACTTAACACCCCATTTTTATCCCATGGGAACTTATTTATGAGATAAAAGGTAGCCTATGTGGTAATCTAGGTTATAATCTATTATAGACCTAATTTAATCGGAATCGGGTCAGCTGTTACTACGTGATTAAATAACAAATCAACAAACAAATAAATAAACAAAATCCAAACTTTCTCATTTATAATATTAGTCTGATGGACCTTATAAAATTGTCAGTGCACAATACTGCCTAAAATAAACGTTATATTATTATTTCACGTATAAACGGTATATTTGTTTTACCATATTTTTATACGACATGGAGATTGAACAAATATATAGCCAACCTGTTAAGTGGTAGCATCGCCTATAGCAAAGCATTGCCTCGTTAGTCACGCACCTTAGGTGTTTCTTACTTTGAGTCGATTTCACTCTAAAATCTTATTTGAGTAGAAATAACATTAGATGCTTTGTCTGTGGCTTGATTTAGGTCGTCATGTGCGCAAGAGGTAAGGCACAAAGGACAGTCGAGCATTTGAGGCATAATTTGAATTTGTGCTTCCCGCAATTCTTTCGTGTTCGGAAGAGAGAAGTACGATTTCCTTGTAAAATGCCTAATTTATGCCTAACTCGTTTTCGAAATTATGTTTCAATGAGAAACGCGTGATAACCAAAGCACAAGTGTCTATCTTTGTTTGGCAGGGCTAACTCTAACATGTAATAAATGTGCAAAAATAAGTATTTTAGAAAGGTTAAGTAACACTTATTGCCAACAAGTAAACATTATTGCCAGTAATAAATAGTAGATTTACGATCAAATTTGAAAGTCTGGCAATTATACGGGATAAGCGCCAATAAAAGTGTTCGTTGCGAGTTATAAATTGATCAATTTGTGAGATTCGTAGCTGTTCAATATATCAGACGTGAGTGAGGGGAAAGGAAATAAAGGGCTTCTTCAAAGAACCTGGTGAATATAACTCTTGGAAGTTTTACGGGTAAAAGCTTACTGGTTGGTTTTATGTCCAACTGCCAAACAGATAAAAATATAGAAATAGAAGAAATAGAAAAATATTTATTTTGTATCCTTTTTTACATTCTATGAATACAACAGTTATACTTATACCAAGTACAAGACTACAAAATAGATATCACTCAGCGGTGTGCCACTGTAACATATAGCTACTGTAGCGCTGGTATTATGTGACGCCTTTAGTGCGTGTGAGCAGCAGAAAATAGAAACAAGCATTTACAATATTAATTAACATATAAAAGTTTACAAGATTTACAAAAAATTTAATTTAAATAAATATTTTTACACAATAACTAGTAAACATTGCACATACCTAACTTATTAAAGCAAGACTCTTTATGAGATCAAAACTAAACAATAAAAATAACAGTAAATTAAACAACAAATTTCTGCAAGTTATTAAATAAATAAAACATTAAATATTTTGAGGAATTATTAATTTACCATACAGAACAAAAGTAACCCTTGCAACTAAATCAAATTAAATGTAGGCCCGGAACGACTACCTACTGATGGAGTAATTTGTGAAAGCAATAGAATTTTCTTGAGTGGAATTTTAAAGAGTGAACCGATTTTGCGTTTCGAACTAGTATGGTAGATTTTTCCGTTGATTTTTGGCTAACAAATTATGGAAGCGGCTTCTTAGAATATTTTTATAAAAATAAAATAACGGGATCCCGGGATTGGATGCATATTAATTTAAAGTTAAATATTAAACGTCAGTCGTATGGTCACAGAAAAATGGGCAACAGTCGTCATACAATGGGTGCCTGTAGATGGGCGTCAAAGCCGGGGCAGGCTGAGGAAGCGTTGGCTTGACGACCTCGATGCATTCCAAGATGGCTGGTGGACGTGGCGAGTGATCGGGAGATGTGGAGGAACATGGGGGAGACCTTTGCCCAGCAGTGGGAAAGTATAGGATAAAAAAAATAAACAGGTAGAATTTGCCATCTCACTTGCACACGTACAAAATGTTATTATTCCCTGAAGTCTAATAGGCCCGATCTGACACTTGTTACAAGGTTTTTTTCGCTTAATCAAAAATTACTGACAGTAAAAGTAGGGAAAAGCAACCATATCACGTTGTAACAAGGCATTATGTATACCTATGTGCCAAAGTGTGCGTTTTTTCATAGAATGTGGATTTCTTTAGACTTTATGAGGGATGAATGACATACCATAAAAAACCTATGCAGCTTTAAAGGATGTTTAGGTTTAGTAGATAATTATTTTTTCCTCAACCTGTACTATCCTACTGCTGGGCAAAGGTCAAAGATAAATAAATAGAAAAAAATAGCACGTGATAAATTTGTTAATCCCGGAATCACGAAATTTAGTCGATAAGCCAACTTTGAAGTTTTGGTAAATATGCATCCGAATATCCGATCACTAACTATAATAAGCTCGGAAATAATACTGTTTACCACTTTATAGCAAACATTTGGTTTGATTTAGGTAAGTAAATTAGGTTTCACAAGAATTGTAAATTCCTCAAATTCTAAATGTTATTTACAAAATGCTGGACATTTCACACAACGCTATCTAGACCCAAACTAAGCAGAGCTTGTACTATGGGAACCAGATAACTGATAGAATACTTATATACATTTTTTTGTAAATACATACTTATAATATATAGAGAACCAACCAGACCCGGAACAAATATCTGTAGATCATAAAAACATTTTTTCCGCGGCGGTAATCGAACCCACTACCTCCTCCCGTACCTTTATTTCACAAAGCGTTCGCAAATAATAATAAAAATCGCGTAAGGCCCAAACCTGCGATGCCATGCACTGCGCATCGCGTTTAGTAACTTCACGTCGCAGTGCGTCCGACTATAGCCAGTATTTATTCGACCCTCTACTTATACGAGTATAGTCATCAGCCTCTAGCCAGCATTTATTTAGTTATCGTACACTATACATACCTTCTGTCACGTCTGTTTTCAGGAGAAGTAGGCAGAGCCCACGTATCTCCACTTACTAAGATTAGTATTATGTATTATAGATTTTCATATGCCTCGATAATAAATAAATAAAACTAAATAAATATTCCTGGATATTTCACACAGCGCTATCTAGCCCCAAACTAAGCAGAGCTTGTACTATGGGAACCAGATAACTGATAGGATACTTATATACTTTTTTGTAAATACATACTTATAATATATAGAAAAACAACCAGACCAGAAACAAATATCTGTAGATCATGCAAAAATTTGTTCCGCGGCGGGAATCGAAACCACTACCTCCTGCGTCCCAGCTGGTTGTTCGCTTACTACGCCACGGAGGTCGTCAATAATGATGCTGCTTTATCCGCAATTATCGTCAGATCGCAAGAATTTGGGTCCTAAGTCACATTGTGGACTCGTGCTTGACTTAAAGGCTCAAACTCAAAACCTGAGCTCACCCAATACTTCGCAAAATCTTGCGACATAAATTGCGACGTGCTTTCCGGTGATATGACAAATATTTCTACTCATGTTGATTGTTTTAAAATCACGTAATCGAATCAGATATAATGCATAGACATAGACAGGCATTCATTTCTTACTATTGCATACATAACACAATAAAAAAAAACAAAAACAAGAAAAAATTGATGTTTCTGATAAGCTGGGCACACGTGGCAAAAGTTTGTTATATTTGGAGGGAAGAGGGGAAAGCTTTTGTCCTGCAGTGCGATACAAGTGGCTGAAAATAGGAGTAATAAGAAAATTATTAAATATTAAAACAATCACTTCGCATTGATGTGAGTTTCGACCCTTAACAACCGCACAAGTTCGGGTATACTTTCCACCGCTGTCTATCTAACAGTCACTTAGCTCTTGTGAACAGTTCTGGATTTAGCAGACTGTCTCAATGGTTATTAAGTTTTAAGTTTGCTTTGTTTAGCTTTTTAATGGGGTACTTTAGCCTGTTCTCACGGTTTTGTTCAAGGTTGTTCTTGAATAAAAAGTTACCATTGATACATTACGGGCTAGGGTGTATAAAACTGGTTTAGTTATTTTTTGTACCCTCTGAAAACTTTGAAGGGTTGAAGGTAAGAACCCTCAATAGAGAATAAAAACAGGAGCGCAAAAAAATGCTATCAAAAAAAATTGTAATCATTTTAAAAAAATTAATGAAGTGCAGATATTTATGGGAAAATCTTGACTATTTAAAGCACCTAACTTGTTATACTAATTGCTTTAGTCAGTAAGCTGTTGAAGATCGTTCTGTAATAACAAGAATTGGGAATTTATTTTAATACCGTTACGCTGTTACTCATTAATTTATTTCTAACAAGCTTCCGCCCGCGGCTTTGTAAGCGTGGGTTATCAATAAAAAGTAACCGTTTCTCAATCCAGGTCACAATCTATCTACATACCATGGCCATCGGCCAGCTGTTTAGTAGTGAAAATATAATAAATATAACTAGTTTGGATAGGGTAAAATATTAGACCCAGTTGTAAATATGTCGTAGCATATTCGTAGAGCATCTACGAGCAGACGTAGACACTCTACGAATTTGTGAACCTACTCATAGCACAATAGTATCTGCTACGAAACATTACCAATTTGTTTTAATTTTTAATTTATTTAGCTTGTAAAACAGGAAGATAACAAAATTAGGTACACGTTACATCTAGGTATGTTTATTCTAGTCATGATCTAGTGCAGTTTCCAAAACATGTTTACATTGTATGGCAATACACAGTGATATTATTAATGATTATAATTAAGGTACAATGAGTACTATGAATTTGACATTTGATTTTATCGACAGATATTATGTCAATCTGACTGGGAAATTATGACAATATTGACGAGCGAACAGTACTTGCTAGAAAAAAAACATACTATAAAATCCATCTGCACAATATAATACATGGCCTTGAAATTATATTTGTATAGAAACACCTGTAGATATGACCAGTCCCGCTATTTTTTTTTCATTTGGAGAACTATGTATACGCCGAATGTTTTTGATAAAACAACATTTACTGTAACATCTGTTGCCGGACCCATTGTGTCCCAGCTTTAGGGGATACCGCTAAAAGTGCATCGGACCTTCCCCCTTCGCCGTATGCCCCATTAGATGCGTCCGCGATTTGCATAAGCGGCTTGGTTCTCTACACTAGTAATTGGGATCACATGGAACCACTCTCAGAATTGACGCGGGATCACTTTTGTTCTGGAAGCGTCTAGGGACCAAGTAAATTTGGGTTGGACGATAGTGTTAGATTGTTAGAAATAGCTGTACGCCAAAAATATGCGGCATTTTCCTTACGCAAAATGTTACGGCAGTGCGCTAGAAAGCATATCACTGTGCACATATATACGGTTAACAAGTGATAAAAAAAGTGAAAGTGTGTGTGTCAACTTTGACGCACGATTGGAGTTTACTCCTTACGAACGATTATAAAATACATAGATTAGTAAATGAGGGTAAATTAACGCATTTTTATATTACTGAAAGCATGAATAATAGATTTATTTAAATTATTTATATAATTTATATTCATCGAACTACATAGTCATGGAAACATAAAAAAACAAGTGTTACCTTGCAGCCGAGAATGCTCTCTGCTGGGAGCTGCGCAAGATAAGTTGCGCACGAACATAGCGCATAAAGTAACGGAAAAAATTTGATTTTATACCCCATACATTTTCATACCCCGGATAACTGTTTGTCAAAGTAGGTTTTTGTTATTACAATTTATTCATTTACGCTGTGACAACTGATTTGCATAGTTGTGAATCTCAGTCTTATAATAAATTAGTGGAGTAAACTGCAAATTTAAAATAATACATAGTTATGAGCGCCTCCTAACAGTGTGCCCATTTTTTCCTATGGACCAATTTTGGAGTGGCAGAGTATTGTAGATCCCTAGAAAAGTTTACGGGTTAAGCCTCTACGGGCGAATAATGTGAAATTACATCACACTTATTATTATTTGTGTTATTAATATCATTTAAGGTTTATAGTTTTGACGACCTCCGTGACGCAGTCGACGTATAGCCGGCTGAGAAGCAGGAGGTAGTGGGTTCGATTCCCGCCACGGAACAAACGTTTGCATGATCTACAGATATTTGTTCCGTGTCTGGGTGTTTTTCTATAAATTATAAGTATGTATTTACAAAAAAAAAGTATATAAGTATTCTATGAGTTATCTGGTTCCTATGGTACAAGCTTTGCTTAGTTTGGGGCTAGAGAGCGCTGTGTGAAATGTCCAGCAATATTTATTTTTATTTATTTTATACTACGTAGGTATGTTTTAGTATAATATAGATGCACCGCCGTCATGACATGACGGCATTGTGATCAATTATTATCCTGTCCATACAAAGGTTGTCTGGAAGAGATCGCTTTTAGCGATAAGACGGGCGGTCTTATATATTATACTAAAACTATTTGTTAAAATTGTGTTCTATATTTTACTTGGGTGTACAATACAGAGTTATTTTATATTATCTTATTATAAATGTGAAAGTTTGTATGTTTGTTTATTTATTTGTTTGTTTGATAAAATTTGGTACGTACGTAGATTATAACCTGGATTAACACATGGGCTACTTTTTATTGGCAAAGAACGCGTGCAAAGCCACGGGTGGATGTTAGTTTCAGCATAAAATGTAGAAACATTTGCACGATATCACAAAGAAATGTTTCGAAATTTTACATAATTGTCATTTTATTCTATTCTTTCGTAGATATTTTCTATGGTGGTCGTGCTAACTTGGCAGGACGTTTCTAACAATCTAGTTCTGTGGTTCTGACAGTGTAGGTTTAAGTTGGCTGGTACTGATGTTTGCGTTGCACTTAGGACTGCTCCTGCTGGATACTTCTGGAGCTTTTAATCGAAGTGCCGAATTTGAATGTGATTTAAATTCGCATTGTTTAATGGAACTAAATGGCTGTAACGTTTCTCGAGAGGTACGAATCGTTATTACCATAAACTTTGAACTGGTGGCGTTTTGATATTGTTCTTGGATCAACAAAGTTAAGTTGTGATTGTTATTCTGGGAATTGGATGAGATGCTGATTTTGTGTTAATTCCACTTTGGATTCAACAGTGCTTTGGTAATAAGACGAAATGAGAGGGTGAATTAGTATCGACGCTTTTGCTTCACAATTTTGAACCTTATTTATATATATATTAAAGTGAAACTTTTATTACATCGTCTCTAAACTTTTTCGTCTGTATGTTGCATGTCGCGTGACGGTCGGCCGCGGAGTAGGGATAAAGTGAAAGGCGCTCGTTAGAGCAGCCGAGACCAATATAGCGGCACCTATAGTTCGCATCAGCTGACGACTGTGCGAATAGGTGGTACTCGTATATCGACTAGGTACGGATGGTACTGTGCCGTGCGCCTGCTTGTCCTTTGATGGAAGGAAGATGGCGGGATTAGACCGTATAGTTCTTGGACACATTCCCCAAAATGTATTCTGTAAAAGATCGATAGGCTTGCAACTTTGCGGCGGTGTTCGAGACTTTGGGTCTTCGTCTCCGCCATATATTGCTCATCTATAAGCCTAAAAGCCCTACGTTCTATCGAGTCTAAGGTAGCGAGCTGGTATTTGGCCGAACCATCCCAAAGGTGGCAGCAGTACTCCATACCAGACCGGACTTGAGCTTTGTAAAGACTAAGAAGCTGTCCTGGTGTGAAGTATCTCCTGACCTTGTTGAGGATGCCCAGCTTCATGGCAGCTGTTTTAGCCTTAGACTCGATGTATGAGCTAAAGTTGAGAGTAGGCGTGAGCGAGACCCCTAGGAGCTCGAGGTGACCTTTTACAGATAACGGTACATTTCGGAAAATTGGAACTTGGAAATTTTCGCCGAGAAGAGACATACTTGCATTTTTGAAGCATTGAATTTGACAAGATTGGCATCGCGAGACGGCCTTGAGTGTCAAATTCAAACGCTGCAACATCTCGTCTCTCTGCTTGTGAATTTCAGCTCTGCTGGCTCGAGCATTAGAAGTGTACCTCTCCACATCTGTACTGTCGTCTGCATACCCAATGATACCGGGCATGAGCAGGTCACCAGGCTCCACTGTACGAGTATGAAAAACAAAAGTTTGACTACATATAAGGAGGATATTGTGTTGCAATAATAGTATGAATACCATTGAAGAAAGCAACAAAGATGGTGGAAACAAAACAATATACAATGAGTCTATATATTGAACTTAGTACTACAAAATAACAATATCATAGTTTAGAGCCTAACTGATCAATTATCTATTCAGCTTGCTTGTGTATACGTGTTTGTGTTCGAGTGTGTGGGCGCACGTGTTTGAGAGTGGGTTGTGTGTAAGCGTGTGCGCATTATGTACCTATATGATTGGATGAGGATTAAGTATCTTTGAAACTACACTAAAAAGAAACGAGTGGTAGAACCTAGTAGGTTCCAATATGTAATTACAGACCCGTACCGTCCGTGCTAGATTAGGCCGCCGTATAGGCCGCACAGGATCGGTCGCACTAGAAATCTATGGGGGCGGCCTATATTCAGCAGTAATGAAATGATGATGATGAAGCTGATCGCAAAAGCTTGAAACAAACCATCTCTTTATTAGACTACATATTCCAAATAGGTAACAGGGAGCCAAAGCTCTTTGTAAGCGTGCCTTCACATGAAACAAACAGTAGCACCGCATTGCAACCGCACTAATGAGCTGGAACACTCATTAATGCCGGCCGTCAGATGCAGATTAAAGAGAATAACAGGTTTATTCAAAGAGCGAACCCAAACAGTTCGTACTGAACACATATACACACGTCGGACACGAACTCCGTGGCGCAGTGGGCGAATAGTCGGCTGAAACGCAGGAGGTTACAGGTTCGATTCCCACCGTGGAACAAATGTTTGCATGATCTGTAAATATTTGTTTTAAGTCTGGTTGTGTTTCTCTATTTATTGCAAGTATGTATATACAAAAAAAAGTATATAAGTATTCTATCAGTTATCTGGTTCCCATTGTACTAGCTTTGCTTAGTTTGGGGCTAGACAGTGCTGTGTGAAATGTCTAGCATTATTTATCTATTTTATTTATTTATATTATAAAACACTATCATCTGCCAATGATTTTGTACGCATGGTTTGTTAAGAAAAAGTAGCCTACGTTACAAACCAGTTCATAGTTTTATCATCTTTGTATGAAATGTCATCGAAATTGGTTTAACTGTTACGACCTGATTGAATAACAAACAAAACGGTTTTTTTTTTTTTTTTTTATAAATTATAGGCTAGCGATTGACCACTATCTCGCCTATATCACTTCACTCGTGACTTGAAGATCCCTAGGTTGTAGTTATCAGGAAACACAGACTCAGGCAAGGCGGTCCACTCCTTGGCGGTGCGCATAATAAAGGTGGTTTTCTGGAAGATATCGCTTTTAGCGGTAAAACCGCCCATTGGCCTTTATTTATGGATGTCGATTGCAAGAGCAGGCAGTAAGTTTTACATCGAATTAACCACCTAAACTTAGTCGATTTTCTTTAAAATTTGATAATATAACTTGTAAGTTTTTTTTTCGTGAACTTTTTTTTGAGTAACCGTCACTTGAATATCATCAGTATATTACCAAACACCCTGTATATGAAATAAACACAATACTGCATTTATAATATTACTTGCTATTTCCCGCGACTTCGTAGGCTACTAAATGTGTAACCTAGAAATAAGAATAAACCCGCTTTTGCACCTTGTAGGCTCCATTATGATAGTAAATCGTTTAAAAGGTAAAAAGTACGCTTTTATAACATACATACATAATTATGTTACTGTAAATTACCGAATAGCGGTAACTCTTAGGTCATACTTGTAAATCTTAATATACCAACTTGAGTTAGTAAATATAAGGAATGCCATAAAATAAACTCTTAACCTGTCAAAAGTACTTTTAACTGTAAAAAAACAGAGAAAAGTAAGTTTGATTACAACGTAAAAAACACCTAACGAACCACTGCCATCCAAATAATACAAATACATTTAGTTTAGCAATAAGATTCACAACATAAGTGTAGCCTGATGCACTAGCCCCATCAAGTGTTTAGTATATAAATAACGTAAGATTTACCGAGTGAATGCCGATGCTAGTAAAATTCCGAATGTACGACTATTACACAACAGTTCGGACATTTGCTGCATTTAGTTGGTTAATCTTAGGTGTTCCTGGAAAAGCTTTATCATAATTCTAATAATATAATTATAATTATAACGTGATACAGGATGCTCCAAAATATCTTCGCTTTGGAGAACAATGTTAGTTCGACTTTTTTCGGTAAAACCCCTGTTCACTGACTGTTTAAGGTGAATAACCTGCCTTCAAATTTCAAAAATCCTGACCTCCATAAAGCCGTTTATTGTCTCTTACCAGAAATCACACTCATATTATAAATGCTAAAGTTTGGATGTTTGTTTATTTATTTATTTATTTTATTTACGTGGAGGAATCCTCATGGATACCGCTCTGAACCCAGGGAGCAGTATGTCGGACTCCTACCGGCTAAACCTCCACGGCGTTCCTCCGCTCGATGTATACCGGGGACACGGGAACAGAGAACATTCTTCCGCGACCCCGGTGGCGTTGGTCCACTCTTGCGGGCCCTATCTCTCAGGTTTTAGGGTCATCTCTACTAACTATATACAACAGTACAACATACAACAGTATATAGTTAGGCCACAGCTATGGGGGATGGAGGTCGGCATACGCTCTCGCATACGCCCTCCTCCTTCGCCCCGGTCTTGTGCGGCGGGTTGAGAGAGTGCTCTCAGATTCCTTGTCCTTCTCCGAAATAAAGCCGTTTATTGTCTCTTACCAGAAATCACATTCATATGATAAATGCGAAAATTTGGATGTTTGTTTATTTATTTGTTTGTTTGTTACTCAATCACGTCGTAACGTAACGATAACCGATTTCGTTGAAATTTGGTATGTACGTAGATTATAACTTGGATTAACACATAGGCTACTTTTTATTGACAAACCACGCGTGCGAAGCCGCCGGCAGAAGCTAGTAAGTTATGAACTCAAACATTTCCGTTATTATTTTAATGGTTAAAAAATGACACAATGATGGATGAATGATGAACGAAGGGCAATGCATCGTAGGGCACGTTTCTAACGTGCGTGACCTACGAGGTTATTCTCTGTTACGGGCGATGTTTACCACTTAACATTAGGGGGAATATAAGCTTGTTCCATCTACAGGTTGTATAAAATATATATGACGATTCTTAAGGAAAACCAGTTAAATAAATATTAAATAAATATTGCTGGATATTTCACAAAGCGCTGCCTAATCCTAAACTAAACAAATCTTGTTGTACTATGAGAGCCAGATAACTGATAGAATACTTATATACATTTTAATTTGTAAATACATATTTATATTATTTAGCTGTTTGGCTATATTCAAACCCAGAATAAATATCTGTATATCATGCAAACATTTGTTCCGCGGTGGGAATCGAACCCGCTAACTTCTGCGTCTCAGCCGGCTATTCGCCCAGTTTAATATGAAAATTGCCTCACCGTACTAAAATACTTGTTCACAATAATGGTTTTTACTGAGTCTTGAGATTTAGTAACGCAAAAAGTACTTTATCGGAACGACCTTTTGAAAAAATGAAATTTTAAATTAATATTTTGATGTTTATTAATATTCTTGACGAAGCACGTAGCCAAAATCTATAGCTGAAATTTAATAAGGCCTAGCGGGGTGGCGTGTGTCGTCATTTACATTTAAAGCACCAATTATTTGATGTCATTAGCGCCCTCTGGTGGCTATAAAACGCACCCAACACGCGTAAACCTACCACTCACCCCCTGGTTGTGACTTTAAATTAGAAATAATATCATTTTTAATTTGGAGGGTGTTTTTGTTTGTTTTTGGAGTTTTATTAAAAATCTTTAAAATTGTTTAGATCATAAGAAAATAAAATAGTGGTAGTTTGTTGTTGACTAATTAATTACATATTAACTATAAATTGAATAAATGCGCAAGTAACTATGTTTGTTTGATAGTTTGTTTGTTGGTGTGTTAGCTTTTCACGACTAAAGAGCTGAACAGATCGTAATGAATTTAGCAATAAGATAGATTATATCTTGGGGAAGGACATAGGCTTTAATTTGATCCAAAAAATAATCTTGAAGGTGGTGAAATAGGGGTTGAAAGTTCCATTTAATTATACCGTCGTTCATTTACATGAACTGCCCACTTTGACATTTCATTTTGCATTTGATTTCTTTGATAATTTATAACGGCAGAACAGCGTATGCCGGTTCAGTTAGTCTTAAATAAAGGTTTCATCGTTATTTAATTTTTGATTTAATGTTTTTTACATAAGTTCGCGTATCTCTCAAAATGTAATAAAACTGTGTTAAACTGGATATTATTAGATAGGTATGCCATTTATTCTCATTAAAATAGTAAAAACACAATTAAGCGGAAAAAAACTTTTTCGGACATGACCGCTGTTCAACCATAGAGTATCCATCCACCCGAATAGAGTTGGGCAAAGTAAACACTATAGAGCAGGGACAATAAATCAAAAAACCTCACTATCATTAGTTACATCTGCATTTACTCGCTATGAGAGATTATGGTCACCAACTGATCCTGTCTCATATGACAGCTTCGATCACCTAACCACAGAATCAAATCATGACGTTCTAATAGCACAGCTGTGGTTCTGTTGCCAATAATGATTTATTCTAATCAATGTTAAACGCTCGACTAGACATAATCCACAGCATATAATTGTGCCCTCCGTACCGTATTCAGAGGTGATTAGGATAATCACTATGCTATTACGTCCATACAATGAGATATTGCAATATAACAGTACGTTGATCAAGTGGAGAACTTGTAGTTAGAGTAATCGTATTAAACTTATAATATACAGGGTGTTTGATATTACTGATGATATATAAGTAACGGTTTCTCAAAACGTAAAAAAACTTCTCGAAAAAAAAACACTGGTTAAATTATCAAATATTAAAGAAAACCGACTAAGTTTAGATGATTAATTCGATATAAAACTTTTATAATGAGGGGTTTTGTCACACAGTGACTATGTCACCCCCGTACAATAATGATACATTTATAGCAAAAACATAAATCCGACACCAAAATGAACATGTTTCGCTTTTTAGATGCTAGTCAAACTATAACTGCAGGCAGGGCAGATACAGTTTGACCAGCATCTCCGCTTCCTCGGAAAGCAGGGACGCTAAAATGCTATTGCAGATACCTACACCATAACCAAACCTTAACATCTTGTCTTTGTGACTCATTCCGAACACACTCCATCAACACATGATGAACATCTTCTTCAATATCACACTCTGAGCAGTTAGGGGATTCTGAAATACCCATCAAAAATATAAACTTGTTTGACGGAATGTGTCCGGAGCGAAGGTACAGAGGAGATTGATACTGGATGGTTTTGTATCAAATGCCTTTAGTAAGTGAGCGCTCAACAAACAAGCATAGCTCAACATAAATTTAATAAAGTGTTTGTTTTTACATGCCAAAATAAATTTCACATTTCTATAGTAAGAATTTCATACAATAAATGTATTTATTATACTCATCAAAATAACCCCTTTCATTTATGTGAGTGTGTTATAAAGAAATATAAATAAATAAATATTGGTGGACATTTCACACAGCGTTATCTAGCCCCAAACTAAGCAGAGCTTGTACTATGGGAACCAGATAACTGATAGAATACTTATGTACTTTTTTTTGTAAATACATACTTATAATACCTAGTCAGGTCATAAGTATTGTCACACAGTAAAAACTTTTCTTTTGGAATGCTGGCCACAAAAAAGTTTATAGAATTCGAATTTCGAATTGTTCATGAAAATAAAAATGTATACTTTTTAGAATTTTACTCATTTTTAAATATGGAGTGGACGCTTAAAGAAGACCGTGTTGCAGTTATTGCGTTGCATCGTTGCGGTTACGCGCCAATTCAAATTTTTGACATACTGAAAAACTTGAATATAACCAAAAGATTCGTTTATCGCACCATCAAATGATACAATGAAGACTCTAGTGTAGATGACAGGTCAAGAAGTGGTCGCCCTCGGTCTGTTAGGACTCCAGCAGTGATAAAAGCTGTGAAGGCGCGAATTCAAAGAAATCCCAAACGTAAGCAGAAACTGTTGGCCCTTCAGATGGGGTTAAGCAGAACCACGGTGAAAAGGGTGTTAAATGAAGACTTAGGGCTTCGGGCATATCGAAGAAAAACAGGACATCGTTTGAATGCTCGTCTAATGGACCTGAGACTGAAGAGATGCCGCGCTTTGTTGAAGCGGTACGCGGGAAAAAAATATCGAGAAATTCTTTTTTCGGATGAAAAAATTTTTACCGTAGAAGAGAGCTACAACAAACTAAATGATAAGGTGTACGCACACAGTAGTGAAGAAGCGAGCAACCGTATTCCGCGTGTCCAACGAGGTTCATTTTCCATCCTCGCTCATGGTATGATTGGGAGTTTCTTATTGGGGCTTAACAGAGATATATTTTTGTGAGAAAGGTGTAAAAACGAATGCAGTTGTGTATCAAAATACAGTCCTGACGAACCTTGTGGAACCTGTTTCTCATACCATGTTCAATAACAGGCACTGGGTATTCCAACAAGATTCGGCGCCAGCTCATAGAGCGAAGAGCACACAAGACTGGCTGGCGGCGCGTGAAATCGACTTCATCTGGCACGAAGACTGGCCCTCCTCCAGTCCAGATTTGAATCCGTTAAATTACAAGATATGGCAACACTTGGAGGAAAAGGCGTGCTCAAAGCCTCATCCCAATTTGGAGTCACTCAAGACATCCTTGATTAAGGCAGCCGCCGATATTGACATGGACCTCGTTCGTGCTGCGATAGACGACTGGCCGCGCAGATTGAAGGCCTGTATTCAAAATCACGGAGGTCATTTTGAATAAACTTTAGTTTCATAAGAATATATATTTTATTAAGTTAATTTTGGTATATAAATGGTTACATAATGAATAAACTTGTTTCAATTATTTTATATTAAACATGTGACAGAATTTATGACCTGACTAGGTATATAGAAAAACATCTAAACCCGGAACAAATATTTGTGGATCATGCAAACATTTGTCCCGCGGCAGGAATCGAACATGCTACATCCTGCGTCACAGCCGGCTATACGCCCACTGCGCTACGGAGGTCATCGATTATCAAACACCCTATATACATAACTAAGTAGAAATACAATACATACAGAAATGTACTTAGGTACGTTATCTGTGCGTATATAGATTATGTGGTAGTGAGCAGTGGGCCGTTGGGGCAAAAAGATTCACGAGTGGAGACCACGCTCTCGAAAGTGCAGCCTACGGAACATTCTTACCAATTAGTAACAATGGTCTGATCTGAAGGTTAGTACAAAATCATAGCTTAAACTGGAAAAGTAATACTATAAATTCAAAAAAGAATGCACTGAAAAACATAAATGATAAAATGGGACTAAAGATACTCGTGTAAATCCTTTTTCAAAAGGATTTTTTTTTCTTACATACACAAGAGTATTCGAACAATGCATGACAAAAGGTTTATCACTCAAAAAACTTATCACTCCATTGTCGTAACGTCGACCCGACAAAATTGCCTCCAGGCTATAAGTACATCAGGCAGAAAACAAAATATGCCACAGCCTAGGGTTGCAGCGTACAAAAGATAAAATGATGAGTAAATAAACGGAATGGACATGTTTTCCCTAGCAGTCGCAAAGTCCCTCGGTATTTTTTGTGACATTATAATCAGATAATTTTGCCTTTACCTTTTAAAAGTTTCTAGTGGTTTCTTATTGTTTTTTAATCAGACTGAATAAGCTTTAAATAATTAAAAACTTTTCTTGTCAGGCTGGTAAGAGTATTTCTCTTCGAATAGATTTTTATCCATCGAGACTTTTTCGTACTCTGATAATAAATAAAACAATATAATGGCCAGCTAATGCCGAAAAACTTCCATCCCTAATCTCAGCTGCCCTTCACCCACCCTCGCTACCGAGGCACGCATGACACGGCACTCTCGTCCAACCGTAAAAAAGGGAAATCAATTATAACGAAATGGCAACCCCGCACGACTCACGTCCAAAATAAAAAGACCCCTCCAATCCCTTTACATTGTCCAAACAGACCTGAAAAATCTCGGCGACACATGTCGTAGAGATCTAGTTTAAATGGTCGTGTTTTCGAAATCCCTTTTCAAAGAATACAAACCGACGTCTCGTTTCAAATTGATTCCTAATTAGTGTGATAAGCAAATAATTGGTTCGAGGGGAACAATTTATTCAAAAAAGATTAACTTTGTCATGACGTTGGTAAATTCTACAAGGAAATTACAATAGGGATTCGTTAGCTTTTCTTCGGATAAATTACATAATACGAGTAATATGTACATCAAAATAATATTCTATTAAATTCTGAATAAGCTTAAGTACTTTTTTTGTGAATTTATTATAGCAAATAATAATAGACCGACTGGCCAGTTTTATGCGTACCTATTAATTGTTTTCAATTATACACAAGAGCCGTTTAGTCTCTCAACTAGCTGGTATACAAGTTTGAAACAAAAATATTACGAAAATAGTTTTTTATCTTGAAAGTGTTACAACATTTTGAAAGAAAAAAAATCATTTATTTCTCAAACGAAGCAATATATATATAACAAAACATATTTATATTAAACTAAAATAAAACACAATTATATAATGGCTTGTACACACGGCTACACCTCAAGCTATACATTTCCAGTATAAACTGACCTCGCATGGTGTAGGTTTTCCGTACAATGAGAGGTCGGCATAGACTGGAAATGTGTAGCTTGATGTGTAGCCGTGTGTACAGGTGAGTATTGGCGTACAGTACCAGCACAAGTCCTGTACTTAGTGTAGGTACTGCACGCCAATATTCACTTGTACAAGCCATTATATAATTGTATTTAATTAAGTTTAATATAAATATGTTTTCTTATATGTACATTGCTTGATTTGAGAAATAAATGATGTGTATTGTTTTATTTTTGTCTGTCAAAATATTGCAACATTTTTGAAGATATATATAATCTTGATGATGATGATAGATAGATGGAAACCACAGTGGATTTTTTAAAGCTTATTATAATCAGGCTGAATTTAAAATATTCTATTTTTGAATCTATTCTTCTCACGTCCAGTTTAAGTGGGCTTTTACACAGAACATGTCGCATTTACTCCTTTGACCCTGTGCTCGACCACCTGCAGCCTGAAACAGCTTAATGAAGCTACCGATGAGGCCGTAAACTGATCAAAACTAATTTAATATTATCAAAACTAATTAAGTATAGACTGTAGATCATACACACGCAAATACACCCTCTAACACTCATACACACATACGCACATATAATTACGAGTATGCATTCCTAACATGTTTAAAAATTGTTACATTGGAAATAATACTCTTGGAGGGAGGCGTAATTGTTAGCGACACAGTTCATAACTATTGCGAATCGTGTTCAGTATTGTTGTTCATATTTTCGTTCCAAAATAAAGTTATTTTGATAAAAAAAACCTGAAATACGAACCGTTTAGAATATAAAGAGAAGATGATTTCTAAAATATTTCTAAGCAAAACGTGTTTTTCATACAATACAGGGTGTTTAATAATATACTGACGATATTCAAGTGATGGTTTCTCAAAACATAAAAAAGACTTCTCTAAAAAAAACTACTAGTTATATTATAAAATTTTAAATAAAATCGACTAAGTTTAGGTGATTAATTCGATATAAAACATTTTGCCTACTCTTGCAATCGACATCCAAAATTAAAGGCCGATTTCATATCTCTTTCGGAAATGGCTGTGGGTTTTGGGTTAGAAAGGGACAACAAGAGATATCTCGAGACGTCACATTATCTGTGGTTAAATGGCAAGCATTATGCAATAGCACAACATAAGTTTGATAAAGTGTGTTTACATGCCAAAATAAACTTCACATTTCTATGGTAAACATTTCACTAATTTATATATTATGCTCATCAAAATCATCCCATTCATTATTGTGCGTATTATCAAACAACCTATATATACCTGCGACAGCTCATGTTCCATTCACTTTTACCAAGTATCATTATTTGTTTTGCATCCGTAGACTCTTTATTACAATTTGTTTGACTAAGCTTCATCATCGCATTTCGCAATTTCCTTCCATCTTTGACGGTTATATCGAAGGACAATTTCAGAGCGAGTTAGACTCTTATTGGCAATGTAAACAGGGAAACTCGCGTTTGCTGCCACCGAGTGTACACTGCGATCGTATGTATTGTGTACACTTTTTCTCGGCATGATGTGCACAAACAGTGTTTAGCGAGTGTGTCGGGCGTGTATATCTTGTTTTGCTTGTTTTGTAGCTGTGGAGGAGGGGAGAAGGGAGATGTAGGCACCTGTTGCCTCGAGTTTCGATGCGGGAGCCTAATCCTACCCGAGATGAAATAAATACAACATTGGCTGTGCTAGCGATATGGTTTTCGTCTGTTTGGGAATTGGAGAATCGCTTTATTTTTTAATTTAATGGTGTTTGTTCCGCACAAACAATGGATGTTTATATTTGGTTGATGGAACTTGGGGCTTATACGTTGAATGTAGAGATTTACGACTGTTGAAATGTTTTTCTGTTGATCAGATTTTTCTCATTACCAGATCAGTAAATCACTAATTAAGAATATCCTTTCGCAAAATTGAAAATGTATGCCCAAATTTAATATATTTTTTTTCTGTTTCAGGTAAATATTATAAAGGAAATCTTTGGATAACACTAAGTAGTATGTACACTAAGGTTCTTTTGATAAACCATCATAATAATAAAATAATACAGCTCACGTCTATATTAATCCCCATGACGTTCATCATTGGATTTTTTACTCAGTTAGCAAAACCGTGACATTATTCCACAAGGGGGTTGTCAGAGACAATTCCAAACACTGCGTTTGAAGTTGCCTATTTTTTACATAGAAGCATTCACGTGACAGGTTGCAAGCCTATTGCCGCTTATTAGAATACTTACCTCAAGCCAAGAATAAATGTGTATTTTCATTTTACACATCTTCGTTGTAGATATCCTCAAATCTCATGAGGGTATCCCACTGGTAATCGATTTATACTAAAAATCCATCTCAAAAAACCTCAAACTGTCTGACCTAACTAATACAGATTTTCGGAATTTGCAAAAAAACCTGGAAATATGGCTCCATCTATCGAAAGGTTGTGAAGCGCGCTGTGACATCAAACGAAACTAAATAATGTAGGGCTTAGATGAGAAACTCTTGCAGCAGACGTCACTAATCACGTTACTTGATCATAATGCACATGCCTGTCAAGTGGCTGCTGATTGTTTAATTTTCAATTCAATTTTATTTCAGATATGACATCCATAGTTCGTTAGTATAAAAAATCAGATTATGCTGACTTCGGTTTTTTACAAAACACAGCTGAAAATTATAACAGAAATACGAATCATTGACAGCGTCATTTAACATTCATTTGCAAAGTACTCTACTATTCGGATAAATGATGATTATTATATCGGATGTTATTTAGGGATATTTTTTTTTTTAGATTTCTGTATAGACAAGTGCTTGGTATACTTCCATCTCAAGCTCTTCTAACTGCCCGAGCATTGCCCAACGAGAGAGTCTCAAAGTAGATCGCAGGGCAGGGTATTATCGAGTTTTTTACTTCATTTATATACCTAATCTGGTTATTATAGACATGGTATTATAAACTTACCTGAATGGCTAAGCTTCATTCATACTGTAAATACATGCATAATTATTATTTTTTTTATTTCCGGAATATAGGTTATACAGAAAGATGTAACATTTAATTTAAATTAGTTTCACTATACTCTACCCCACTCAGGAGCGTGCAATAAGCTATTGGTTTTGTGGAGTATTTTATCTATTTATCAAATGGTGTTTTTTTTATTAATTAAAATCACAAGGATCACTTTGAAACGTAAATTTTACTGCCTGTTCCTTCGCGACCAAGCCAGGAAAGAAAGGCAAGAAACAAGGTTGGTTGTTTTTTTATCCTTTTACAATACATAACAATACAGAAAATAAATTACGTCTAAATGGTAACATTTTGAACAAGTTGGAGCGATTCCAATCCTAAGCTTCTCTATCATCTAAATAATCCGATATTTTATAGTAGGCTTTTTTATAAAGATCTTGTTTGACTCCTGAAGAGTAGAATTGAATAGAATAGAATAGAAAACGCTTTATTGTACATCACACTTAAAATAAAAAAATAAAGGTTTGTGTGGTTTTATGAAACCATGGTAAAAGTGAAACTTTGTTTCACATTATAGACATTTAACTAAAAATTTTCGTTGGCACAAATAAGTAATAGTCTATACACTACACGGTCAGCTGATGCGAACTATAGGCGCCGCTATATTGGCCTCAGCTGCTCTGACGAGTGCCTTTCACTTTATCCCTACTCCGCGGCCGACCGTCACGCGACATGCAACACACGGACGAAAAAGTTTCAGACGATGTAATAAAAGTTTCACTTTAAAACTTTTTACTTTACTTTATAAGTTATACAGGGCAAGCAAAGCTAGCAGCAGAAACATGTTAAAGTTTTCGATACCTTGCAGGGTCTATAAGCTCCAACCCCACACTACGACACTAATTACGAACTTACTTATTAACATAAATGAACGACATTCACTTCTATGCACTAACATTACATTTTGTGTCACGCCGGTCCAATCCACAATATTCTGAAAATGAATAGATGTCAATGTCTCAAAACGGAAATAGAATCTGGAGCGCCGTAGGTCGGTTTTCCATTAGACAGGTAGACGGGTGTGCTACGGTGGTGTCACAGCGAGTACAGTCCGCTGTTGAGTAAAACTGATCCTTAGTGACATCACATTGTAAATTTTTACTACCAGCGGTCATAACGCAAGGTTTTTCACAGTTTAGTGACAAAATTTATAAAAAAAATGTTTTTAACATAATATGATGATTCAGGTTTATGTGAAAGCCGATAGATGATATTTTTGGCACGATATAGGGGCGACGATGCCTTTACATATTTAGTGACTAAATATGATTTAAGGTATTGTCAAATAATACAAATACCTACGTCAAAATTAAACATGTTAGTCGTTAAATACGTTTAGGAATCATTGTGCAACCCGGTCATAGAAGTTATTGTATCTTTAATCCGAGTAAATATTTAGGTGTTTATATCTACTGGTTGCAGATTTATTTGAGTCTATCTACTTTTACGTAGTTCATTAGATGATGTGCACCACCTCTTGATTGATTGTGCCAAGAACAGGACAGAGAGAGAATCACTGATGCAAAAGTTAAATTTGAAGTGATTTGACATAGGTATAATTGTGAACATCTTAGCACAACCTACTACAGAAGCGGCTAATCTGTTAGCTGAAGCTTTTATGCATCAGTAAATATAAATAAATAATAAATATATATTGCTGGACATTTCACACAACGCTATCTAGCCCCAAACTAAGCAGAGCTTGTACTATGGGAACCAGATAACTGATAAAATACTTATATACTTTTTTTTTGTAAATACATACTTAGATTATAAAGAAAAACACCGCGACACGGAAAAAAATCTGTAGATCATGCAAATATGTGTTCCGCGGCGGGAATCGAACCCACTACCTCCTGCGTCTCAGCCAGCTATACGCCCACTGCACCACGGAGGTCGTCAATCAGTGATTCTATCGATGAAGGTGAGATATGATATAATAGTATTTAATAGTGTTATAAATTAGTAAAGGGCAGGATGGGGCTGTTATAACACTTTGTAGGTAAAAGTCCCTAATAACATTTTAAAAAAATTTAAGTTTATTTGAGTATAAGTCTTTATTAAAGATGCGAATATATTACAATAAAATATTAAATAAATAAATAAAATAATAATGATATTAGTTAGAAGGGTATAAATACATTTGGTTAGTGCTAACATAATTTAATTTCAATAACCTACCTAAAGTCGTAATAGTTTGAGCGTGTTGGTACCTACTTTTGGAAAACCTTTTTACTTAAACAAGTAAACTATATTATTTAAGCTCATTTTAAGTGAACTGTAATTTGTTCTTATGAGAATAAACTCTTTAAGCCGAAGATGATTGCAGAACGTTCAACTACGGGGAACTCCAAAAAGAATGAATGAATGAATATTCTTTATTATACCTTACAAGCTAAACACAACAGATATAAAAATAAAAAATAAATCAAATAAATGTCAGCATAATGGGCGGTCTTATCGCTTAACAAAGCGATCTCTTCCAGACAACCTTTGGATGGAGAGGATCATTGCTTAATGGAAGATTGGCTGAGGTGTAAAAAGAATAAACTTAATAATAGCAAAAGAAAAATTACTTAACCTTAAATACATAAATAATAGGTACATAAATAATTTTAAATAAGTAAATATCATATATAAAATAAATAAATATGTACTTACATACATACATATATTAATATATACATATATCAATAATATTATAGATCAGTTGAATAATCACGACTCTACATGGAGGTAAAAGTTTTTGAGTCTAGCTTTAAATACCTTTAAAGACACTGAATCCTTTGAATCCAAATTGTAAAAATTAATCTGAGATCAAAGTCGTCTTGGGTTCAGTTTTACCAATATTCTTTGCTTAACCGATTTATCAGCTGTATAAACAAAATAGGTATTTCGTCACATTGACGGTTGGTCTAGTGGAAACACGTCCACATAAAATATAAACCTAAAAATAATTTTATATAATTGGCAGAGAAATGAGCGGAAATTAGCCAAATGACACAGATGAATTCGTAGATTTTAAATTAATTTACGTTGCGTAGGATTTGACATTGATGACTTGAATCTGGTACAGAGGTCTAATAAATTATTATTTTAATGAGTATATGTTTAACTATTTTAATGAATAACTGTATATGTATAACAATTTAATAGCTAACTTATTTAGTTTGCTTCGGTATCATGCTTGCACACATAAAGTCTTGTAGTTAAAGTCTTACTTGATACATACATTTTTTAATATACGTGTTTTTCTTTTTGGTGGTTTATATGGAAGCACAATCATTCTTTTTAATATAAGATAATTTAATTTTATAGTACTCTTTGCTGTATCATCAAAACATTGGAAAATATTAAGAAAAAAAAGGATTGTGTGGTTTTATGAAACCACGGTGAAAGTGAAACTTTGTTTCACATTATAGACATTTAACAAAAAATTATCGTTGGCACAAATGAGTAATAGTCTATACACTACACGGTCAGCTGATGCGAACTATAGGCGCCGCCATATTGGCCTCGGCTGCTGTGACAAGCGCCTTTCACTTTATCCCTACTCCGCGGCCGCCCGTCACGCGACATGCAACACACAGACGAAAAAGTTTGAGCCGATGTAATAAAAGTTTCACTTTAAAACATGTGAAAATAATTTCGCAAGCTGCAATTATTTAATATAAATCTAATAAAACATACAAAAAATACTCAAACATGTCCAATGCATAATACTATCACCTTTTTCCAAGCGAAATAACCCTATGAAATGTACATGTCTACTGTTGCATTTGCGTCCGTTTCCGGTTCTATTACGGGGCACATCCAGTCGTTCACGTACCAGAACTAAAATCGCCGGGGATAATTCTATACGTTGGGATGTAAGGGCTGGGTGAAAGCGGATATATCAGTCCTCTTAAGATCACATGCTGCCGGATTTTATTTCTGACGTACCGTCATTCCGTGACGTTTGCGCTTAGACTCGAAACACAAAAAACCTTACTCCAAACATTGGCGAACGCGTTGCTTTATGTATATTGCTGAGATACTAAATAACAGGGTAAGGTTAGTTACTAAATAACGTTTTAATTTTCAAGCGCTTAATCATAATTACTGCGTTAAATAAAACATTTCCCCAATAAAGTTTATATTAAAACGCCACGAAAGTTTATTTCAAACTTAAATAAATTTCATACTTTTGGTAATAGGTTCTAAATGGTAATTGGGGTGGGTAGGTCGGTTGCAATTTTGTTATTTTAAAATAAATAAATAAATATTGCTGGACATTTCACACAGCGCTATCTAGCCCCAAACTAAGCAGAGCTTGAACTATGGGAACCAGATAACTGATAGAATACTTATATACTTTATTTTTTGTAAATACATACTTATAATGTATAGAAAAACACCCAGACACGGAACAAATATCTGTAGACCATGCAAACATTTGTCCCGTGGCGGGAATCGAACCCGCTACCTCCTGCGTCTCAGCCGGCTATTCGCCCATTGCGCAATGGAAGTCGTCAAACAAAAAAAATTTGAATTAGTATAAGGTAAAATTGACGGTCCTTTAAGTAGCTATCTAAACTAGTGGTTCGCCCCGAACTGAGATCTCGCGAGTCTCCGATTAAAACAAAATATATTATTTGTAATCTTTCACTATCAAAATAGTGCACCGAAATAAATAACCGCCTAATTTGACCTACGGTTTCATTCAAATTACAGGTAACGGGAGTTCATGTAATGTAGTTACATTTTTTTGGGGTAGAAATTACAGTTATTCTGGATTTCAGACTTTTCCCTATATTTGTGTCACTAAAGTTACACGCATACCAAATTTCAGCATTGTGTGGTCACTGGTGTACCCTGTGAATTGTGTCAAAGTTCAGTTTTTATTAAGGCTAATACTTCAAAAACTATAAGGACTTTACTAAAAGTAAAAACGGAGTCTAAATGTACTAATGAAGACCTTTTATTTGACGTCCCATTTGACCTAATAGTCTCATTAATTTTTTTTACCCCTCGTGAACCCCAATATCTCAACAACCCTCCTACATTTTTAGATCATTTAGTCACACCAAAATTGTGCCATCACTACCTTTGTATCAAGTTTCACGATGATCAGATCAACGCTTCGAAAGTTATCCTCGGACAAACAAACATACATACATACAACGCCGATTTGCCCAAGTCTATTTAGAGATCTCGCTTCGATCAATCAAATATTCTAAACTTCGAACTAAATAAAAAAATTAAAAAACAAAGGTGGTGCGGTCGAGTTTATCTAAGTACCGAGACAATCCTCTGGGGTTTGCAGTGTTGTATGTAAAACTGTTAGTATGTAACTTTTTGTAGAATAAATACAATACAATACATTAAGTATGGTTTGTCAGGCGCCCATACTTTTTGACAGATAGAGTGAATTTTCATCATTCAAAATTTCTCGTTCTGACGAACGATGTATAAGAGCGACAGAAATATAACATCGAAACATACCATTCGGTAAAACGAAGTCCGAATGTAGCAAACAAGCGTACGGCATCTTATATAAAACGGTTAACGCAGCGTTTCTAACAGTAAACACTGAAGGATCACTCCAACTAAACCCATCAGATGAGATCTTCATTCGGTTGCTTGTGGTCCATTTTAGGAGGATGCAGGATGCGCGCACGCTCGCGAGCCGCATCCGGCGCGGCCTCGTTACGTGCGCTTTGTGAGCGAAGCCATGACGTCACATAGACTGCTTAGGGCGACTTGTATAGATGTCAAATGTGAATTTATAATTCGGTTAGTTAAGTGTTTGAAAGTAAATGGGATGATTTTTATTAAAATCTTTTTAGTTGAATGTAGGAAAGCAATTCCCTTGGCACAGGTTCGAAGAAAGTGGGGTGAACGAGAAAGCGCTTTGGTACTCAGTGTTTGTTGGATGTGGGCTGAGTAGTAAGTATTATACTTCTTAAAATAAATTAAAATTAAATATTGCTGTCTGTATGTTGGGATTGAAATTGCCCCAACTCGAACAAAATGTTAAAATTAAGACGTAATTTATTTTCTGAATTGTTATATATCCAAAAGGATCATTAAAAAAACAACCAGCCTTGTTTCTTGCCTTTCTTTCCTGGCTTGGTCGCGAAGGAACAGGCAGTAAAATTGAGGTTTCATAGTGATCCTTGTGATTTTAATGAATAAAAATATTTGACTTTGACTTTATAATGATTTATTGAAGGAATGAAGTTTCATTATTATATAAGTTAAAAAAACCTTGGCCACGCGACTGTACTCTAATTAAAATATTGCACAATATTGCAAAACTAAGCAATAAAGTCTAAATAATGTGAAGCTACCCTAGTAATTTCCAGTATTTTATGTACAATGGCGACTGATATTACTTTGATTTATGAGCTATTCACTTTAGGTAATGGACATTTTATGGTTTTATTGAATTTCCGGACGTTAGGAAGTCATTCATCAGACTCACTGATATATCGTCTATATGAATTCAATCAAGACAGTTTACTTCAGTAAAAAAAGCAAGCGTAAAAGTTGTTGGTTTGAAAAAACGTTTGTTGCTCTTTTATTCCCTAAAAACTACATGGATTAAGGTTTTTATCACTTTAAAACCCTAAAATAATAAAATAGTGTTATTATCCCGGAAATGAACCTACAGATAGAAAGGAGAGTTGTCATGAATAATATTTTTGATATATTCGTCTTCTGCAACATCATCATCATATCAGCCACATGACTTTCTCTGCTGAAGATTGGCCCCCTCCATACATTTCATGTGCGGCCTGTACCCAACGGCTCCCAGCAACCTTTATCAAATCGTCTTTCCATCTAGTAAGGGGCCGTCCTACGCTGCGCTTTCCAGTGCGCGTTCTCCACTCTTGAACCTTCCTGCTCCAACGGCCGTCAATTCTTGCATTATTTTACAACATAATTATCATCGATTCCTTCAGTGATTCTAAACTCTAAACGAACACTGTGAGTGAGACACAAGTGAGTTTATGAGGAAACTACAGGAGATGCAACAAAGTTTCAATCTGCTAATTTACGAATTGAAAGTCGCTGCGCCCTGTTTAGCGTAGTTTTATAGCCATTTTATGGTATTGAACGTTCGCTCCTTGTAAAGATGTTGCGATAAATCTTTGGGCTATGCAAAGCTCGTTACTGATATTTATTGCTCGTGGAAAACTGTTTCTTGTTAAAACTAAAACAATGTACTTCAGGAATGTTAGATCTCGTTTCCTTAAATACAGAAACTGTAAATGAAATAAAAGTTTGGCGACACGTATTTAAAACATAGAATTTTTCTAACTTTCTGTTTGTTGCAACACAGCCGAAACGTCGGGTTATCAAATAAAAAAGGTATATACGCGATAAATACTCATTTTAATCAATAATTATATACGTGAAATAGTATGTATAAAAAATAGCTTATGTCCCAAATATGGTCATAACCTATCTATATACCTACTCAATTTCATCAAAATCGATCCAGCTGTTTAGTCGTGAAAACATAACAGACGGAGACAAAGTTATTTTCGAATTTAAAAATCATCAAAATAAATGGTGAATCCAATTTTGCCAAAAGTCTTAGTGTTATAAAAACGTTTTCTTGTAGCTTTAGTGTCCTAAAAATGCCCTTTGTGTCTCATCTTAACTTCCTGCCCTGTACATACAATGATTTAACTAGATAATATTAATAATAATGTAAATGAGTCCTCTCCTAGCATCAATTCTTTTTTAACTTGGCTTAGATAGTCCCGTGCAAATCAAGTGTCAAATAAAAATCCTGCGAACTCATAACAATATGCACGTAACTGCACAATTCGAGATTTCACCTCTAGAGGCAATGCATACGAGTTTTCATTTCGATTTTTTTCATTCAGAAAAGCCTCTCGCAAATTCGTTTCGAGCGCGTATGCCGGAACGAATTGACTAGTGTGGGCTACTGGCGTCGATACGCGAAAAAAAAGCAAAAACAGAATCAAAAATGTTAGACATTGAATATTGGACAGCGGACAACAATTGCCAGGTGTCAGCAAATAAAAAGGTGATTTTTTTTATTGGATACAGAATTTGGTGCTCACGAATTTTTTACTTCGCTGCCATATTGAATATTTTTTAAGACAATAGTAGATTTTTGATGATCAAAATTGAGATAAAAATATGACGAAATCTTTTAGCCATTAAATTTGTACCGTTCACAAAATAAATTATTTTGGCTGTAACCGATATTTTGCATAAGCTTTCAGAAAACGCTTTTTGTTTTACATTTTGTAAAAACGAGGCCAATCATCCGTTGCTATTAATTTACCATCAATGTGGTGGAAACGAAGCGATATGGTTTCATTATGGATACGTGGAAAAAGCGGGAAAACATGCAATATTGTTATGCAAATAATTTCAATTTACTTTGAAACGAGATTATGAAGATAAAAATAAAAGTAAAAATTGCGTACTGTTTGTAAAACAAAAGCCAGGATTATATTCTATTTTTTCATCTCAACATGCAAGCTTAAAGCCAAAAACTCGCGATGTATTCAAATGAGTCCTAAGGCGTATATTTTGCGCCTTACGCTTTCCTGCGAATCCCTTGTATTTTGCATTTTTATCGCTTCACAACGAGAGAGTAATATCACAATTGTACTGACATCCTTCACTCCTATATTACACCTATAATTCACAAAGCAGAAGAGCAATAAAACTTAATGCAAACTCGCTGAGCCGACGATGTTTGTCGAAATCCAACCTAAAGCAGTAAACACGACCAGATAAGCTAGGCCCCTGAGCTCTCCTAAACACCTCTTCCTTGTTCGTTATTTATTAGCGTCTGGGGAGGAGGGGTAGGTCTATAATTGCTGGCTGTAAAACCTCTAGATGTAATGGGGTAAACACATTAGCTTGAGACGGCACGGTGCGGTTTCATCGTATGAATCACACCATTTTAGCTCTCTTTACAGATGATTTACAATTGTACTTAAACCGTTAGTTTTGTATGAATAATGCTTTGTGGGAAACTAGTTTTCGACATCTCTGACGCAGCTGGTAGACCACTGTAGTCTTACATAGTTAATTACTTGCGCTATGTTAAAATGTTTCCTTTGATGAGGTTACAACACAATCCGATTATACCTAACAAGCCAAATTTTAAAAAGCTGCATTTTTTATTTTATATTTTATTTTGACAAGCCTAACTTTAAGCTGTTAGATCCTCCGCAGACCACAGACTTTCCAATAGTTCGGTCAGGTAAGCCAACTAAATTGCCGCTAGTACGCCGACAGTTGTTTGGAGGCAAACGTGTAGGTAGCTCATTATACTTAGGTATTTATCGGCCTTTACCGAATTGTTATAGTGTGCGCACTCGCATACCTTTAAATACTGATGAAGAACATGACTAAACTATCGACCGATAGAAAGCCTGCAGTCTGCGGGGGTCTCTGCGATACTCCCAAAAAACAAAAAAATATATTATTCTTAGGGCGACTTGCGCAACGATGCCTAAACGTATTTAGTGGCTAAATATGATTTAAAGAGTTGTCAAATCTTATAAATACGTCAAATTTAAACATGTTTAGTCGTTACGCGACTGCGTAATAAGTTTAGGAATCGTTGTGTAAGCCGGCCTTGATTTTTGCCCAACAAAATAGTGCCAGAAATAAACAAACAATAACTTGTTCTACAGTTTCATTCAAATTACAAGTAACGGGAGTTCTTGTTAATTGGTTACTCTTTTTATGTGTAGAAATTGCAGTTATTCTGAATTTCAGTCAATTTTCACCACTGTGGAGTGGTGTGTGGTGTAACTCACAGGGATTTTCATCAAAGTTTAGTTTTTATTAAGGCTAATAACTCAAAAACACTAACTAGTGGTTCGCCCCGAAATGAGATCTCGTCAGTCTACCATAAAAAAAATGTATTCGTAATCTTTGACTATCAAGATAGTGCCACGAAATAAAAACCAAATAACTTGCTTACTGTTTCATTCAAATTACAGGTAACGGGAGTTCATGTTAATTGGTTACGTTTTTTTGGGGTACAAATTGCAGTTATTCTAGATTTCAGATGTTTGCCTATATTTGTGATACATAAACTAAACGCATAGCAAATTACAGCACTGTGGAGTCACTGATGTACCCTGTGAGTTTTGTCAAAGTTTCGTTTTTATTATGGCTAATAACTCAAAAACTACAAAAACTTTACTAAAAGTAAACATGGGGTCGAAATGTACTAATGAAGTCCTTTCATTTGATATCTCACTTGACCTAATAGTCTCATTTTCATTTTTTTTACCCCTCTTGAACCCCAACATCTCAACAACCCCCCAACATTTTTAGCTCATTGAGTCACACTAAAATTGTGCCATCATTACCTACCTACATACCAAATTCACGATGATCGGATAAACGCTTCGAAAGTTATCTTCGGACAAACAAACATACATACATACATACAACGCCGATTTGCCCAAGTTGACTTAGAGAGGTCGCTTCGCTCGATCAAAAATATAAATGGGGTAGAACTTTACTAATGAAGACACTTCATAAGATGTCCCACTTGACCTAATATTGATTTTTTCTACCCCTCTTGAACCCCAATATCTCAACAAACCCACGACATTTTAGCTCACTTAGTTACACACACACTTAGTCACATCAGGATTGTACCATCACTACCTTCATGTATATGAAATTTCACGATGATCGGATCAACGCTTCAAAAGTTATCCGCGGACAAAGAAACATACATACATACAACGCCGATTTATCAACGTGAAACTGGAGATCTCGCTTCGCTCGATCAATTACCTTACAAGTTATAGGCCCCACACAGACGTCGTCTACGATTTCTTTTGTAGACTGGCTTTTTTTGGAAGAATTAGTTCAAATTTCTAGGCATGCGCAAGGTTTGCGCAAGACTTGCGCAAAGAAATCATCTTGTTTGGACTCTATAACAAGCAAATAAGACTTTGCTTGCATGACATTGCATTGCGTTCGTCATCCTGAGACGTACAGGAGAAAAGAATAGGATATAATAGAATAGAATATTACCTATTGATTTGAAATAACAGCAACACTTGTAAGAACAAAAAACCAGACAATTGCGAGTCTGGCTCGCACTTTCGTCCGGTTCCGTAAAAATATATTATTTGTGTGATATAACTACATCGGATTTTTCAAAAATTGAATTCCGTTGCCATCTAGCTGTTATACGGTTTTTGCAAAAATTTGCTTTAAGTACATAATAAAAAGACTTCTTCTTCTTAGTCGGGCACTCTTGGTGGTCATGGTTATGTCAGGTCTTGGCGTTTGAGTATCAGCTCCAACGATGTGTCTCTATTCAGCTCAATTGAAGGCATTGTGAGAACATTCAGTCATGGTAGAGTATGTGATGGACTAGATGACCATCTCGTTGGAGAGCGGCCACGCGGTATCTTGCCCTCCACTCTGCCTTGCGCACTATTATAAAGATACAGTGACCTTCTCTGTCCTATATTCTAATTGTTTCATCTCATTATGCAAGCTTAAACTCTCGATGTATTCAAATGAGTCCAAAGGCGTATATTTTGCAAATTAAAGAGATACAGTGACCTCTAATATCCTTTTGCGTCATTCACTCGGAGAATTGTTATAAAATGTTGCTCTCGACAATGTAGGCCCTCCCATTGGCCACCCACTGTTTATACCGGCTATCGAAAGCAAAACGGCCCCTACATCAGCAATACCGGATACAATTATTTTTCGCTCTCGCACATATTAGGGGAGATATATGCTGTAGAGGCTGTATGGGTCATATAAATGTATATTTAATTTTTTTGTTCGTAAATATCAGTAGGGTACAATGATATGTGTATTTATTTGTGTGGAAGCTTAATATAATTTCTAAGCTTTTATTAATTGAACATTAAAATAAGCTAATAACTGCGGTGCAGATAATTATAGAACACAAAACGTAAACTTATTACTAGATTCAACTTACTTCTTGTATTGTCTTTAAATATGTTTGCTTTGTTACTCGGAAATGCCTCTAGCTTGTCTACGGTTAAATTTTCCGTAAAAATAAAGTCTAATTTCATATTTTTAGGGTTTCGTACCTTAAAAGGTAAAAACGGAACCCTTATAAGATCACTCTCTTGTCCGTCTGTCTGTCCGTGTGTCACCACCAATTTTCTCAGGCACGGGTAGACCTGACAAGTTGAAATTTATACCAGATAACGAGGTCTATAGTCTAATAGCAGAGACCAGTATATTACTGGTCTCTGCTAATAGATAGAAACAATGGGTAGGTACGGAACCCTATATATATTGTAGTTTGGTAGTATGTATGTATGTTTGTTTGTCCGAGGATTACTTTCGAAGCGTTTATCCGATCATTATGAAATTTTGTACATAGGTAGGTAGTGATGGCACAATTTTGGAGTAACTAAATGCGCTAAAAATGTGGGGGGGTTGTTGAGATATTAGGGTTCAAAAGGGGTAAAAAAAAACAAAATAGAACAATCTGGTGAAGTGGCACGTTTAATAAAAGGTGAGATGAGTATATTTTGATCCCGTTTTTATTTTTAGTTTAAACGTTGTAGTTTTTAAGTTATTAGCCATAATAAAACGCATGTAGCTTTAGTGACACAAATATAGGCAAAAGTCTGAAATCCAGAATAACTGCCATTTGTACCCCAAAAAAGTGTAACGAATTAACATGAACTTCCGTTACCTGTAATTTGAATGAAACTGTAGTTCAAGTAGGTTGATTGCATTTCGTTGTACTAATTTATTAGTCAAAGATTAAATCCGGCATGCACAAAGATCACTAAACGTTTATAGCGACTAAACATGTTTAAATTTGACGTATTTGTATGATTTTACCACTTCTTAAATCATATTTAGCCACTAAATACGTTTAGGCATCGTTGCGCGAGTCGCCCTAAGAATTTTTTTTCGTGTGTTTTGAGATACTCGCGAGGTCTCAGTTCGGGGCAAACCACTAGTGTTAATAATTGTACATGCTTACAATTTTTAATAACTGCAGATATTCATGTGTCTACCGGATATTATTGTAGTAGTAGGACTCGTCTACTAAATGTCACTACAGTCCTACAGCGCGCGCGTCTGACATTGCTCCCGTAGTCGTATGTAAGGACAATAAGTAAATCTATTTCGAGTCAACATACATATTTCGAAACAATCTATACAGGGTGTTTGGTACGGTATTCAAGTGACGGTTTTTTAAAACCTAAAAAAAAAATACTTCTCGAAAAAAAAACTACTAGTTATAATAACAAATTTTAAAGAAAATCGACTAAGTTTGGGTGATTAATTCGATATAAAACTTACTGCCTACACTTGCAATCGACATCCAAAAAGAAAGGCCGATTTGATATCTCTTTTGGAAATGGCTGCGGGTTTTGGGTTAGAAAGGGACAACAAGATATATCTCGAGAAGTCACCAATACAGTATCTGTGGTTAGTTGCCAAGCACAACATAAGTTTGATAAAGTGTTTGTTTTACATGCCAAAATAAATTATACATTTCTATGATAAGCATTTCACAAATTTATTTGATATGCTCATTAAAATAACCCCTTTCATTTTTGTGCATATATTACTAAACAATCTATATAATTAACTATTTTCACATACGCGTAGACCAGTGTTTGGCAGGAGTATTTTATCTCCTGGGTGAAAAGTTGTCTCTTTATGCAGCGCCACGCGTCAGGACGTCCTTAGGGGAAGATTTTTTGACGTTTGCCTCACATTATAATTATTCATTTTAACACCCCACACAACGAATAGATTTTAAGAACATAAGCCCAAAATCTTGGTAGTGTACCGTAGGAATATGATAGACTAGCTTACGCCCGCGGCTTCGCACGCGTAGTTTGTAAATAAAAAGTAGCGTATGTGTTAATCTAAGTTAAAATCTACTTACATACCAAATATCATTTGACTACCTCCGTGGCGCAGTGGGCGAATAGCCGGCTGAGACGTAGGAGGTAGCGGGTTTAGATTCCCGCCGCGGATCAAATGTTTCCATGATCTACAGATATTTGTTCCAGGTCTGGTTGTTTCTCTATATATTATAAGTATATATTTACAAAAAAAATGTATATAAGCATTCTATCAGTTATCTGGTTCCCATAGTACAAGCTCTGCTTAGTTTGGGGCTAGATAGCGCTGTGTGAAATGTCCAGCAATATTTATTTATTTATCACCATAATCAGTTCGGCCGTTACGACGTAACTGAGTAACAAACAAATAAATAAACAAACATCCAAACTTTCGCATTTATAGTATTAGTGTCATTTTTGTGTTGTTTATAAAATGTTTTCAGATCTTAGACTCTAAATAAGTCCTTCTGTCGTTTTATATCTTGCTATTTTTAGATAACAATTTGCATTCTCAATATCTATTACTTATCAGGTTATCGTTGTGTTACATAAAAATGTAGGGTTATTTCATTATCTTCTCTATAACAGTTTTCTAAATATAAGCCAAAAGAAAATACAATACTCATTTATTACACGTTTTCTCAAATAAGCAAACTTTCTTATTACAACTACTTATTCAAATTCCCAACTGAAGCGCTCAACTTTAAGCAATGTCTATTTACGTTTGCGCCGTAACGAGTCCTGTCACTTTACCCGCAAAATGTGCGAAAATGGTGACAACGATTCCAGCTTCCACGACACCATTACTATGGTCCAAAGTTAAATTGCTTCTCATACTAGTTCACTATCGCATAGATTTAAACTGACGAGCCTTGTACACGTATTGAGAATAATCTCACACGCGATTATAAGCTTTATGCCCGCCGGGTATGGTGTAAAATGCATAAATGCAAATTTCCAATTTTACCCGCGGGACATGTCAGAAAGTTTTAAATGGTCACCCTTGTGTCTGTGACGAGGTGTCGACGGTGGCTGACGGTCCTATTATGTTGGCTACAGTTTGATTTAGGCTGACTACGGCCGCTGCAAAGTTGCGGCTGCCAGTACGCCCGTTTAACTGGGGTGCGTCGCGTAATTAAAGACCATGTTTAATTTGCGGGTAGGTGGATATTATTTTGACGTGTTTGAATGGAGATATCCAAAACAGAATGTCAATCTATTGCATTGCTGAATGAATGAATTATATGTTTTTATTTAATTATTGTAACAGGTATAATGAGTATTATGGAAAACTTCCCATATAAACCTCGAATCTCGTTCCCCGGAGAACTTCTTTATAACAGAGTACTAAACTTTTATGTCAACAATAATAAAACTTTTTGCCTCCCGCGTTGATTTTAAACAACGCTAATTGTCCTAATGAGATCCAACAGCGAATAATCACCAAAAATTTGCACGTGACAACAGTTTTCAAAGCAGAAAAAAGCGGGTACACTGATTGGCTTCATTTTCTTGGGGCACGTTCCGCTTGGGGCACAGGGGGCACTATTTAATCCCAGGGGCGCTGCTGAACGGCTTTTTATAGCTTTGTCCGGTCAACAACTTGATTTTTTGCTTTATAAAAACTTAGTGCAAGCTTTTCAGCAGCTTGCTTTTACAAATAAAATGTACAAATACGAGCAAATTGACAATTTGTAAAAGTTTTTTTTTTTGCATTACCTACTTTGTTTAAGGACCACGTTTGACGTTTTCATCTATATATTATGTAAAAATTAATCTTTGTTTCTCTTAGTCGCGCCATAACTTGAGAACGACTTTATCGATTTCATTGATCTTTTTTTAAAGTTTTCTTATACGTTGTAAAATATCCTTACGGAAGGAATTGTTAAGAAAATTCTGCAGAAAATTGGATAATTTCAGAAAACATAACGACTACTTTAACTTCGCGAGTTTGACAGTTCGCGCATATGATGAATGTAAATTTAATAGTTAGCTACAGACAGGACAACGTCTGTCGGGTCAGCTAGTCACACTAATATTATAAATGCGATAGTTTGGATGTTTCTTTGTTTATTTGTTTGTGTGACTACCTCCGTGGTACAGTGGGCGAATAGCCGGCTGAGACGCAGGAGGTAGCGGGTTCGATTCCCGCCGCGGATCAAATGTTTGCATGATCTACAGATATTTGTTCCGGGTCTGGTTATTTCTTTATATATGTATTATAAGTATGTATTTACAAAAAAAATGTATATAAGTATTCTATCCGTTATCTGGTTCCCATAGTACAAGCTCTGCTTAGTTTGGGGCTAGATAGCGCTTTGTGAAATGTCCAGCACTATTAACTATTATATTATTTGTTTGTTACTCAATCACGTCGTAACGGCGGAACCAATTTCGATGAAATTAAGTATATACGTGGATTATAACCTGGATTACCACATAGGCTACCTTTTATCCCATAAATCAGGTCCCATGGAATAAAAATGGGGTGTCAAGTCAAGTTGCAACAGTGAGTTTAGCTTTATTTCTAGGTTACCTACAGACTTAATAGTGTTACGCGTACGAAGTCGCGGGCCACAGCTAGTTTTCAATTAAAAATTGACTAAAAGTCTTATCACTATGTAGCGATAAGACCGTCAATTGTATCCATAGATTTACGTTGCTACATTTTATTTGTATTTTTTTTATGGTGTGCAATAAAGAATTATCTAATCAAATCTAAAATCACAACATCGTGAAATACATTTTCTGCAATTTTTGTCCTGGCATTTCTGTTTCCCAATCATTCTTACGAATGTGTTCATCCTCATCAAAACGTCAACACGTTGACGTGTATTGTAGGGATTTTAATCGGGTGTCCCTTGCCCCGTGCGGGGCAAGGAACGCCCTCTATGTAAATCGTGCGATGGTTTTCGGTAATTGTTTTCGTTGCGAATTGACACGTACCCTGTTTTAGTTTTACAAAGTGGGTAGTATGAATGAAAATAGATGTGAATTGGAAATAGGTGATGAAATATTAGCGGAAAACTAAAGTTTGATTTGTACAATTTTGCATCTGACTTTCTAGTACATAGTGGTCTCAAAACGTAAAAAAAGTAACCCTTATAACTCAGATTATTGATTCGTTTTTTAAACAGTAATATACCAATTTTAAATTTATTTTAAATTAAAACTATTCGTTTCTTCTTATTAAGTATTATTTAGCAAAAAAGACAGAATTATATATTAAAATTAGGTATACATTTTGAAAGTCAAAACCTTGGTCACAGACTTTCATAATCAATAATAATAAAATAATTAATTTTGTACATAATTTTAATATTTTACTTAGAAAACTTTCGTGATTGATTTGAATCATCGTTATAAATACGGGATGCGCAGTGCGAGGCGAGACGTTATTCGGAGCGGATCGCACTCACCCTGATGAAGGTTGACCACGATGAAGGTACGTGATAAATCTTGTACTTATAATAATTAATAATAATTTTAATATTATCTAATACATACACATATCACTCAAGCCAGATCAAATCAAAATCAATAGCAACAAAACCGTGCAGTGACTTAGTTGATGCTAAATGCTATTTCTAACATTTCTCGGTACTATTTCAGTTGTACTATCGCGTTCATAATTCAACTGAATTGTGACTGTACTGGGACACTAATTGAAATGTTAATCCATTGAAATATTGTAACATGAGTGTCCCACAATACTACAAAGTGAAGTTATAGTGATAATTATGTCGGAAGCTTCTGGCGCTTTTGAGAGCAGTGTGTGCATTTATAGTTCATTTCGCATAGCATGGGTACCATGAAACTAATGATTCGACAATTCTAGGGATGTGGTAAAGAAAAACATCTAACACGTTATTCTTAGTCAAACAATCAAAGGTTAATCGATTTTATCATAAGGCTCGGACTATACAGGGTGTTTGGTAATATACTGATGATATTTAAGTGACGGTTTCTCGAAACATAAAAAAGACACTAAAAAACTACTAGTTATATTATCAAATTTTAAAGAAGATCTACTAAGTTTAGGTGATTAAAAATCTGTGGATCTGCATCCAAAAATAAAGGCCGATTTGATATCTTTTTCGGAAATGGCTGCGGGTTTTGGGTTAGAAAGGGTCACCAAGAGATATCTCGAGAAGTCACCAATACAGTATCTGTAGTTAGATGGCAAGTATTATGCAATAGCACAACATAAGTTTAATAAAGTGTTTGTTTTTACAAGCCAAAATAAATTTCAGATTTCTATGGTTGGTCAACATTTTTTTTAGCTCATCAAAGTGATCCCTTTCATTATTGTGCGTATATTATCAAACACACTATATAGCATCCGGGCTTGTCAGGGACCGTTTTTTAACGGCCCCTGACCAATCCGTCGCACAACCAAACATTTGAATTTTTTCTGCATCGACTACACACGATACGAGGCCATCGGACTCCGATTTTTACCTGAAAGCAACCGGGACATGGTCCGGATTCGCAGAATCGGGGAGACCCGGATGCCATATAGTCCGAGCCTATGTGTGTTAAAAAATCTGTCAGGATATCTTTTTTCAGATCTTTCTTGTTAATACCAACTATCACGTCAAAACAGTTTTATTCGTCATATAAGCATTTCAACACTAACAAAAATTCTAATAGTAATTTGAAAAACGGCGACTTCATGGCTTCAACCTCACGCTCAAAACATAACCTAATAATAATAACGCAGTACGAGTATTGCAGTGTTTCTACTTTCAATTAAGGGTATCAAAAACATAGTAGGTACATTGCGTTTTTTTAAGTGAAAACTTCTTTAGGCGCGTTGAGCATTTTTTGAGATTGGAAAAAAACCATTGAACTCGCGACACTGTTAGCATTACCGACACCTCTGTATATAAGTATCTGTAGTGTAGTCTGCTTTTATTCAAGTTCTCACCTTTGTCGGCACTCCCGGAGGGCCACATTTTTTTTTATAAACTAAAGATTGATAAAGCGTCCCATTGTATTTTAGTTTTAGTTTAGAGTTAAGTATTTTTTGTATATGTATTACAGTAAAGAGCTCTTTAATCTTATCTAAGCACTAAATCCTAAACTATCCATGTATTCGCTACTACACAATCCAACTGAGTAGTCTGCGGTCAGCTCAAAAACGTAGCAAGAATAATTATCCCAACCTAGTGGCTGTACACATCAATTATTCATAATATTTAGTGGCCGAGACGAGACTAACGAGCAACAAATGGCGGGACCAAGCCCGGACAAGTCCCAACGGGCAAGAACCATCTTCGAATTAGGCCAGTGGACTAGGGCTGTGGGCGGATTTCATCAAAAAATCAAAATAAAAATCTTTTTACTCATTAAAATCACAAGGACCACTTTGACTCTTCAATATAACTGCCTGTTCTTTCACGACCAAGCCAGGAAAGAAAGGGGGATGGGATGATAAATAAAATAAATAAATAAATATTGCTGGACATTTCACACACCGCTATCTAGTCCCAAACTAAGCAGAGCTTGTACTATGGGAACCAGATAACTGATAGAATACTTATATACTTTTTTTTGTAAATACATACTTATAATACATAGAAAAACAACCAGACCCGAAACAAATATCTGTAGATCATGCAAACATTTATTCCGCGGCGGGAATCGAACCCACTACCTCCTGCGTCTCAGCCGGCTATTCACCCACTGCGCCACGGAGGTCGTCATATAATAAGAGGATAATGTTCTCCTGACAATGGTATTACACACGAATAGTTGACCGGTTTCGATGTAAAAAGCCTACAAACGCGTAAATCCAATAATAAGATTTTGAATGACTCGCTTCATTCATCTCTCGACCAAATAGATTGATATAACTAGTGGTTCGCGCTTGGCACAGGACCGGAGAGATTGGCGTGATAACGAGCAGGCCTATACTTAGCAGTGGGTAGATGTGGGCTGAGATGATGATGATGTATTTGGGTGATAGATAAAATGTGACCTCTCTATCCCTCATCATACTATTTTTTTCAAAAACGTACAAAATTGGGTTCAGACGCTAGTTTTAAATATAATAATAACTAGCTATTGCCCGCGACACTAATAAATGTGTAGGTAAACCAAGAAATAAAGGTAAACTCGCTGTTGCAACTTGACTTGATACCCCATGGGATCTGATTTATGGGATTAAAAGTAACCTATGTGTTAATTCAGGTTATAATTTACGTACATACAAAATTTCATCGAATTCGGTTCAGCCGTTACGACGTGATTGACGTGGCAAATACATAAACCAACATCCAAACTTTCGCACTTATAATATTACTGTGATTAGTACCTACTTCCCGACTTCCAATTAACTTTAATTGACTGATAAAAATCATTCTCTCTTTGTCTGTTTTCATGTCAGAACGAAAGACATATATTTTTTATTCATTGGATAGCGTTAGTAAGAGATGGTTAAATAGGCTTTTAGACTAAACAGTTCAATAATACTTCGTGTAAAACATTTAAGGCTTATGATTTGAGTATCAGGGAATGATTTAGAATATCAAGAGTGAGTTATTTATACCCACGTTCTTGTCAATTTTCTTTTTTATATATACACTAGCTGTCCCGCCTAACTTCGTACCGCCTTGACATGCAATGCTGTCAATGTACGTCACCCGCTGCATCTATCTATCAGAAAATTAATTATCTTCGTTATTTCTTTTCCGAATTTTTTTACGATATTTTAATAGTTATTCTGCTATTCGGGGCGGAGACAAATCCAACAAATCAAAAACCATCAAAATCGGTCAAGCCGTTCTCGAGTTATAAGTGTTCGAACAAACCCGACTATTAAGATTTAAGAACGGGGGTATTTGGCCAGTTGTTTGTTTTATATAAATGACACAGAACCTTAGGATAACATTAAAAATTGTTGAAAAAATACAATTAAACCTCGTAAAAAAATTATACTTTATTTAATATCCTGAATGAGGTTTGTGTCCGTTGCAACCCTAACCACAACAGGACTTTGCCATCTTTGCTTATTTAGTTATGCTTTTGAAAGATGGCGGAAGGATTTAAACATTAATTTTTTTTTTCTATTTATAAGAATACGGAAAAAGTGTGCAAGGAGCTTCATTTTTATGCACTTTGTCGATCTACGCTCTACGCAGGTAACAATAAAGTTAAAACCCATATTTATGATCTACTTTTCAGCCTTACTGAGATTAAAATGTTTTAGCAATTTGATTGATTCAATCGTTGTTTGATGCTTTATAGGTTTTAACTTCCTCCCTCTTTACTGTCTAAGATAATATTGAGAAGTCTAATAAAATTAATCAAAATCTTTGATCAAAGCACTCATAATTTTCCACAATTTCGAACCATAACTGAAATAGGTCGAGTAACTTGAAAAGGCTCCATCAAAAATGTTCTTCCAAGTTTGTAAGAGCTACGGCGAAACCTTAAAGTTGATACAACATTATCTTCGCGGGGCTAATGTATGACGCAATAGGCTTACTTGAACTCAAAGTGAAAAGACTGCTTTGTGAGATGTGAGGAAGCGAGGGATTTTGAGAACAAGCTGTACATTTTTGGGGCACTGGGTGTGAGTTTTTGAAGTTAAAGTTAACCCACGAAACAGTGTGAATTTCAGATTTGGCAGAATTAAAGTTTATAGGGAGAAAGAGGGGAGAAGAATGAATAAATGAATGAAAACACTTTATTGTACATAATATACACAAAAATCTACAAATAAAATAGAAAACACAAGCAAATAATACAATGGGCGGTTTTATCGCTTAGAAGCGATCTCTTCATAACAGCCTTTGGATGGAGGAAACCTACGCGTACGAAGCTGCGGACCATATTATTGTACACTTTCTCGTATTTACTCTCTGTGAGAGCAAATAAATGTATTTTCTTTCTTTCTATTCTTTCTTTCATGCACACGCGGTACAGACAAACATTTTCCGATCATGGTAATATTTGTTCTACGTACTAAACAGATATTGATTTCACGACAATGATGTTCATCCAAAAAAGTAACCTGTATCTTATTGTAAGTCTCTCTTCAAAGTGACATTCAAAACTATTCAAATATCTCACTTTCGCATTCACAATGTTAATACAAAGGTTAACTTACACATTCACCATACCATTAAAACTACAGGAAGTGAACAAAACACACATCCATACGACCCTTCTACCCCCGCAAGAAAAACTGATAAAACAGACAGCAAGAGCAACTTGAGCGTATTTCTTTGTCGTCACAAGACAATCTTTATTTGCGTCGAGTTCATCTTTTTACTCGTTTAAAAAAAGTAGTATAGGAGCGCGTCCTTTGATCTCAGTTAGAATCAGGTGCCCTTGTAAGGAAAAAGCTTCGCTATGTGAGTGAGCAATTTCACTGAATAGTCCACGTGTGCCATTATATAAAGATAATTTGATATTCAACTGTATCCCAACGGAGTACGGCTTAGAATGTTGGCACTGGGGATGATCATTATTGGTGTTTGATAATGCATGTGATATTATATTTCATTATTGAACAGTAGGTATTATTGGTAGTCTAAAAATAATGATCTTATTTATTGACTGACATTATTAGACTGCCTCCGTGGCGCAGTGGGCGTATAGCCGGCTGAGACGCAAGAGGTAGCGGGTTCGATTCCCGCCGTGGAACAAATGTTTGCATCATTGTTTGATCTACCGATATTTATTCTGTGTCTGGGTGTTTTTATATATATTAAAAGTATGTATTTACAAAAAAAAAATATATGTAGGTATTCTATCAGTTATCTGGTTCCCATAGTACAAGCTCTGCTTAGTTTGGGGCTAGATAGCGCTGTGTGAAATGTCCATCGATATTTATTTATTATTATTATTTATTCATATTACTTCAATGCAACTGAATGTATTGAAAGAGGATAGTGTTGGTTTTTTATATCAAAGGATCCATTTAATGTTTGTTATTTCAATTAATTGTTCTACAATCGGTCTTGATCAGTTTTTGTAATCGATGTCACTTGTCAGACAATCCATTAAGTACCTATTCAAAACTAAAAATGTTTGTTTTTACTGACATATTATTTTAACGAGTAGAAATGAAAGCCTAGAAATAGCTTTACACAAACAAATTAGCTATTTAAAAATCAACAGCCATTTACCGTTTCACGATATCATCCAACCGATGATGTCGTGACATGGTCACTGGATTCGATTGGCAGTCTCGGAAAGAATAGCGTACCGTACCCAGCAATTAGTGTTGTCTGATTAGATAGATCTCAAAAAATATTTGGAAATATTTAGTTAGTAGCTTCGAAAATTACTATCAAATGCTTACAATGTAGTTATCTCATCCAGGAAAAAGGTTTCAAAGATACAACAGAAATAAAAGTTTTGATAAACTTAAATATAATCATTCACCGTTTTAGATTTTACATCCAAAAAGTTATTAGTATACAATATTCAGTATATAATATTCAGCAATCGACTCATAATTTGCCGCAACAAAAAAAAATTACTTTAAAAAAACCTGTTCTAGTATTCCACATAGGTTCTTTCGTAGAAAATACCTCGTTACACGAGGAAAGTTCTTATAAAATGGCATACAGGTACAAGTAGGTAGGTATAATGAGAGCCAGCAATCATCACAATGAATGAAAAGGCGACGCTGCGGTGCGCCCTCCGCTGAATGCGTCCTTGTCGCCTTACGACTTGAGTGGTGACCATACTTTAGGATATATGAGTTTTTTAACTATATATACCTAAAACGGGCAAAGGTTTTTATACAATATATGTTTCAGCCCGCAGCTTCGCAGGTTTGGTTTGTCCATAAAAACATTACCCTTAAGTCGAGTAAAAAGTAGCCGTACATCAAATTTCATCAAAATCAGATCAGCCAAGTCATAAAAGCGTAACAAACAAATAGATAGTATGACAGACAGAGTTAATTTCGAATATCTTATGATAACTATGGGTTGTACACAAATAAATTAGGATTATTAGATTAAAGCGAAAAAAGCGTGCTAAGCCACGTGTGGCTCAGCTAGTTATTTTATAAATTTCAAATTAATTAAATACATGTTTAGAGTAAAGTAAAAGTAAAAAAAAGTATTTCTCAATGAAAAATACATTTACAATGAACTCGAGCTTGATATAACATTAGTACTCAATTATAAATAATATGAGCTTGTAGTTTATACGAAAGTAAATATTTAATTACAGTAAAAATAAGCTGATCAAAGAGCAGTGAGATAAACTCTGTTATAAAATACAGCTAAATAAATAAGCCAATTTTCCAGTTGCGTGTCAATAACAGTAAATTTAAAGCGTGATTCGCCAACGTCGTAAATCAAAATAGTAGGTCAATAAGACACGCAAATATTTATTTTATTATTCAACCCATCAGTATTGAAGTAAAACGTAGCTAAGTGCAGGTCGACCTTGCCAAATGCCAAACACTTAGTCTTGCATAAAAGTGTCTAATTTTTTTGGTGTTGTTTGAAATCGCTTTTAGTATTAAAAATGTCCATAGGTTGAAATATCTTACCATCAGCCGGACCGTGTGCCTGTTTCTCACTTTTGGGTACTCGTATAAAAATTAGTGTTTCGTCGTAATAAATGTGAGTTTTTTTTAATATAACTTACATACACAAAAAGGCAAAAGCTAGCATGTACAGAGCCAACATCCAGGGCAAAAGGAATTGGCTTTCCAAGAAACTGAGATCCTTACAGGATTCAACACCGGAATCACCAGTACCAAGCATGACATCCGATGTGATGATTTCACAGCATGTGTTTGAGAGGCAATATATCGTGGAAATGCCCTCTAGAGAAGACTGGACTGAACAGCCAGTTACACTGGGAGGCAGGGTGTCTAAACTGGTACACGGATGGTTCCAAAATGGGACCGGATGTAGGCTGTAGAGTTTATGGAGAGCGACCCAAGTTGAAGAGATGTATTAATTTGGGAAAATACGCCTCCATTTTCCAAGCAGAGGTATACGCCATTCTAGAATGTGCGGAAACCAATCTGCAAAAGCGATACATCAACCGTATGATCTACATCAATTCTGACAGCTAAGCAGCTCTTATGGCACTGGATTCGAAGGTCATCTCGTTCAGACTGGTCGAGGACTGTCTGTCACGTTTAAACGCTCTTGACGTAAAGAACAGAGTTATATGGGTTCCGGGACATCACAAAGGTATGGATGGATGGACAGAACAAGTTTTATTATATATCAATAGTGCAAACTGGTGCTGTATAATATGATCCGTTTTTTATTTTCGTACGGTTTACTAAATATTACACAAAGACGACACAACAGCATTCAAGTAAGTCGTAACCTACATAGAAGCCCGTAAAGGTCGGTGCAGGGAATAAAAGTTTCAATTTTCTACTGCAAAATACAAAGCAGTATTTCATAATCTTACCTTTGTAGAAATATTGTATTCAAAATACCTGGTATTAGACTTTTAGTGTTCGTAAAAACCTCGCGTGTCGCGCTAAACTTACCCTTAGTTATCAAACTATAAAATAAATTTAAAAGTTCAGTCAGACACCGTTAGTTTCTCGCTTTATATATTTTCTAAGCTGCTAAACGTACTTTTTATACAAAAATAGGCTTTTATTTGGTGGTTAATTTATTTTATAATGTCAGAAAGTAAATGGTGTGTCATTAAAAGTTAAATAATATTAAAAAAATTATTGATGGCGTTTTGCGTTTGCGTACAATAAATTTACTTGCAAAGACTAATTTATTTTTATTTTTTTTCTATACGGAGAGTTTAATTCAAGACGGCCTTAAAACCCCTAATTATTAGTACTTTGCTTTTTACTCCTAAAATGGTACTTGTTCTTATATTTTTTTAAAGAGAGTCTGCAACTCACTTGTCTTGTGTTGGTGTTACAAATATCAATATGCTAACCACTTAACATCAGGTAGGTTGAATGCTTGTTTTTTACCTTTGCAGAATTTTTTATTTTTATTTGTGCGGTAACTGGGCATCTTAGTGGTATATTTTTTTTCCCTAGTTTTCCGTTAGTATGGTCACTGTGTAATAGGACTTCTGTTTAATTTGTCCCGCTCTCGCCAGACGCTGAAAAGATATGACCCAACGGCTTCGAAAAGGTTATGTTTTCGTGTGTACGCTTTATGAAAATCCTCTCTTTTCCTTGTATAGAAATGTAACTTCGGTATACGGCTTTTCTTACTCGACTGTAGTTTAAAAGGTAAGTTAAAGAAAGGAAGATATAAAGTTATTTTAATTTATTTGGGCTCTCTTTCGACGTTAAGTTTGTGATAATAATAGCTAACAGGGGACAATTCTACATTATAACGTATTATGTCATTAACTAGCGAACCCGCCCACGGTTTCGCACGCATGATTTACTAAATATTTATTTTCATATCTTCTAAACCCTGCTAGATATCGAAATGGAACAAACACGAAAATTTAAATAAATTCCTATTCCTTAAATTATCATTGAAAACACGTTAAGCTGTTTCGTTTCCTATTCGAGACAAACTTTCAAATGAACAGACAGACAACAATTCTAAAAACGGTCTTTTATGATTAAGCATCGTTAAATAGTAGTTTTCACTTAAACTTTGGCATTTATTTTGATATCACAGACAGACACTTTAATGTTATTATTGGTATAGATAAGCTATTCTAAATTTCATATATCTTCATTGTATGATATCTCTGACTCAGAACACCAGTACAATTTCTTTTATTTTAAAAACATTTCCTCAAAAGTATTATTCAAAGTTTGTTTGAAACATGAAACCGAATAAGCGAGGTTCTTTCATATTCTCGGTCAGAATGAGTAAAGATGCGTCCTCTAGAGAAATGTAAATAATTTACGTAGCTCTCCACAGCTATAAAAAAAACAGCTAGGATACTTCTTAACGTTTGAAACGATCACAGGTTTGAACAGTAGTGTCACAAGACAACGGGATATTTACCCTGATTAGTAAGTTTTTGAGTTACCTGATATTTTGGCACAATCATGTCATGGTAATCATGGTAATTGACCCGGTTTTAGTGAAAATAATAGTTAAATTGGTTTTCTTTGTTTCGATTAAGAAATACTTAATACATTATGAACCTTAATAGTCTGTAGGTAAGTGTAGTGCTAAAACTACTACTTTTTTATTCTTATGTTTCTAATTTAATGTTTTAAAATTAATTTTTGTTAATTTTTTTAATCACATGTTTCGTTTTACGAATATCGAGATGTTTTGTAAGTGAACAAACCTAAAGAAATCCCGTATTATTTGTATTATAATAAACTATTTAATCAATACACATAGTCTATGATGATAATCTTGAACAGTTTTTTTTGTTTTTTTTTATTGCTTTGGTTCAATTTCACCAACAGTTTTTTTGAAGATTAGATTTTTTTTATAAGTCGGCTCTTTCATCGCTTTGCTATTTATGAAAGAACTCATTAGGATTTATATTTTGCCTGGAAGCATGGAATTTACCTCATGAACTAGAAGTACTAGCTGTCTAAACATTTACTGTGGTTTTTCTTTGAGCCTTGCCCGCTCCATTAAATTTACTCTGTTACCCTAATTAGGTGAGTTACACTTGGGACCGTTCCCCACGCAAAGAAAAATGTTTTGAATTAAAATCTTAGCATGTGTAAATTATGAAAAACATGCAGCTTTTTAATATGCTACTGTTGTTTTGTATCCAAGCTATTTTTTGTGAGGAAAAATTTACTTATACAAAGCTAGCTGAACCGCCCGCGGCTGTCGCGTGGTTTGTCAATGAAAACATTACACTCCTTCTGTGCAGTCGAGTAATAAGTAGCCTATGTCCCAATCCCGGTTATACCTCATCATTTTAACCCTTTACCCCCCCCCCCTTTAAAGTTGATTTTGCAAAAATGGAAACACGTATTTCTTTATTTCTAATCAGATGTAGCCTATCTGAATTTTCAGAACCCTAACTTAAGGAATTATGGATTGCCCGTACAAACTTTCAACCCCCTTCAAGATTATTTCTTCGTGACCAAAAATAGCATATGCCCTTCTCGAGGATATAATCTATCTCCTTGACAAATTTTATTACGATCTGTTCAGCCGTTTAGTCGTGTAAAGGTAACAAACTAACAAACAAACAGAGTTACTTTCGCATTTATAATATTAGTATGGATAATTTATTTATTTATATTTACACAAGATTTACATTTTCTCAAATTGTATTAAAGTTGATGCAATTGTACTCAACGTGCATCAACTTTAAAAAATATAACTAAATATAATAAAAGAAACATTTACAGGTTAGGCTTTGGGAGATCTAAATGAAAAAAGCGTCATAAAATTTCCGTAATAAATACCGTCCTATATTTATTTACGGTATTTTTTGACGACTTTTTTGTTTAGGTGTTTCCATCGAAAAACAGTAAAAATACAAACACGATTAATCAATAACATTCGATACCAGACACAGCAGAGAGATCTTTAAAGTGATCTTTTTCTGACAACGTTCTTACAGCTTTTGTATATAAAAAACATATAATCCACTTTTCAATTGGATTCCTAAATTTGTAGGTTAGTTATTCAGTAAGTATTTACATATTTCTTTATTATGCACAAAAGAAACAGTTGAACAATTTAAAAGTCAGGTGGAAGTGTCCCTAAGACACTGGCTGCATTGCCCCGCTGAATTAAAACTGTTTGCGTCAAAGCATTGAAATAATAAATAATTTGGTCCGCTGACAGCCCGCGAAACTTTTGACCCAAATGAAACGTCAATGAATTCATAAAACATAGAGTAGTTCCAGATGTAGAGGCGTCGTAAAGTCTCGTTTTAGTATTCTGTTGCTGTGCGGTCAGTCAAATGCCGGCTTTTAAATACGTTCTCTGCAGGCATCCGTCTCATACATACGGAATAAGTGGTGTGCCGCTGCCGGCTGACCCACTTCTGATCCGAATGTCAGGCATTTTGGTTGGAATACCTTGCAAATGCTGTGACGATTGTTCTCATATTCCCTTTGTGTTTTCTAGTGTGTCGTGGTTAATATGGCTGGCATGTGCTATATCATGATATGTGTTGGACAGGTAGGTTTGCATTGTTCTGTCTATTACCCCATCTCATACGATACCACAAAGAGGCCAAACTTAACTCTTGGACAATAAGATATATTTCTAGTGGATTTTTAGTCGACACCAAAAAGGCGGTTTTTAATTTCATAGTTATTATATGCATGACCTGTCTGAAAATGTGCATTTGGGATAGAATTAAAGGACTTAATATCCGATTAACAATAACAACATAAGTAAAAAGGTTTTGCATGTAAGCTAACCATGATATTTTCTGTGTTTTTTGAGTGTTTACAACATGGAGTTGGAACGAGCCTGTAGCCTACAATGTTAAGTGGTAACCATCGCCTGTAACAAATCTCGTAGGACATGTTCCGAAGGTGCGTAACCTTCAGGATTTGTTATAGGCGATGGTGATACACTCCCCTCAGTCCATTAACTTGAGGCATAGAGGTAAAACTTTATCTGTACAATAATGACATAAAAAAGAGGCTCTAATTTTCCATCTAAATATCATTTAAATCTTCTCTACCGTTTAAAAAAAACATTGTATGGTAGGCATGATGAGCTGGCTGCAATACCAATAGATTACTTGTCTATAGGAGCATTTTTTTTATAAATATCCCTTAAAAAGTAATTTGCTCAAGTACCTTGTTGAAAATTAAATATAGTTTGACTTCTTGCAAGTTCTTTTGAGTCTTGGGGGATAAAGTAGCTCATTAGCAGTGTTTTGAAAAAGTCGACTAAAGTACATAGTATGGTTCTCGCAGCTATGTGCGAGATAAGAGACCAAGCTATCGAACTTATGTATGGTATGAACAGAACATAATTCAAACCACACTAAATACAATGTCGGCCGGCTACCTTTTGGGTGGTTCATATTTAAATCATATTGCAATTTATATTACGTGCTTTTTAGGCAAGAGTGCTTCATCTTCAATCAAACCATCACTTACCATTATGTGAGGTATAGTGGTCAAGCTCTTGACAATAACCAACAAAATATATATATTTAATCCATTTTAGTACATAATTGCAAACTTATACAAATTATGATCTTTATTTGAAAAAAACTACAGTGGTTATTTGAGACCCATGCAACGTAGTTTATATGTGGTTTACGACTAATTAAAATTATTTTGGATAAGATACACACTAGGTACATACTACAAATTGAAAAGCTGACTCGCGAAAGTCGTAAGTAGATGCTTGTCCGTGTAGTGTGGCCACGCCAGTCGTCTCTCCCCACTCCTTCATCATTTAATTATTCTCCAGACTACATACTCAGAAATTCGCAATACGAGCGATATATAAAAATGTTTCCGCCTCTATCGTTAGCTCTATATTTTGTTGTACCTCTAAGACTCGAGCTTTTCTACCCTTTTCTACTATTATACGTAGAAGTTGATTGGCCTCCATAGCTACTTGAAAAAGCTAATCGGGGCGTTCTTGAACTGTTAGTAGAGAGGGTTTTACCTAGACCAAACTGTGCATTAGAATTAGACCAAAGTTTAGTGTTTATCCTTTATACCACAAAAAAGTTAAAAAACTATTTAACGAGTGTTTAATAAATTATTTAGCTATTGTATAAGATTTTTTTAAAGATTGTTTTAATGTGTTTATTGGACATTTATTTATTTCTCATCTAGCTTTTTAGTCTGTTTATCCGGCACTGTTTTAGATATCTGTCTAAAAAGTTTTCTTGGTTTATCGGTCCCATAACTAGATGGCGCTGCTTAATTAATATGAATAAACCTATCTAGGTTCGGAACCCTCGGTGCGCGAGACCTACTCATACTTAACAGGTCTTATTTAAAATTTTGCAAGGATTCTAAATGATATTTACAAAAAAGAACATACTCATTTCAACAGATTTTTTTGAAGAAATCTCGGGGATTTTCATTCTTAATTCGTTAGAGAAGGCATTTAGTCGTTTGAAACATTTTTCTGGGAAAATGGTATATAGTGAAAAGTACAATAAGTTGTTACCAGTTTAGTAACATGCCTAAAGAGCACCTAATAACAAATCGCAACGCTTAATAAATAAATAAATATAATTCACACAGCTATATAGCCCTCAACTAAGCAGAGCTTGTACTATGGGAATCAGATAACTAAATAATAAATAAATATTGCTGGACATGTCACACAGCGCTATCTAGCCCCAAACTAAGCAGATCTTGTACTATGGGAACCAGATAACTGATAGAATACTTATATACCTTTTTTTTGTAAATACATACTTATCATATATAGAAAAACATCCAGACCCGGAACAAATATCTGTAGATCATGCAAACATTTGTTCCGCGACAGGAATCGAACCCGCTACCTCCTGCGTCTCAGCCGGCTATTCGCCCACTGCGCCACGGAGGTAGTCAGGTAGTCAACTGATAGAATACATTGACTTTATTTTTTAATATCTACGTCTTATTTATAGAGAAAAACCCCCAGACAAGAACAATCATGCACCTAACATTACTCTGTTTTGTGTGAAAGTATTAATTAAATAAATAAAGATTATGCAAACATTTGACTAATCCAATAACTCGACTGATTTTCCAACGTGCCAATGGCCCGCCTTGTTCTGAGACGGTAATCCAATCCACAACGTCAACAAACAACTTGGTATTAAAATGTTATATTCCTATTGTTTGTGACTAACTACCATATTTCTGTTGTTTCATTACAAATAAATAAATAAAAACAATCCTTACTAAAATAAAAAATATGATTATTTTCTCTTGTCCAACTTGCCAAGTTATAAGCATACCGGGCATTGTGGACGAGTTGGCAAAGAATGCACAAAACTGTGGCTTCTTTTTTTCATTTTTACGGTTGGCTAACGTGCGCATGAATTTTTAAATTACCATTAAAACGTAATGGAAATTAAAACTACCCTCTAACTGGTGTTCTGTTTTTGAAATGCACGGTTTAACTGCATGTTTTAGTTTTAGAACATGTTTTTTTGTAGGAGATATCTGTTTGAGATCATTTAAGTGTCATTTTATTGTTACTGTTAAATATTGGTTAGCAATTTTTATATTCATAAGGTACTTTTATGAATGGCTGTTATTATCATATCAGCTTTCAACAACCTTTTTATGGACGCAGGAGGTTGTTTGGGTTCGTTTCCCACTGCGGGACAAATGTTTGTATGGTCTACTGATATGTGTTCCGAGTTTGGGTATTTTTCTATATATTATAAGTTTATATTTATTAAAAAAAACTATTTATACTAGTGCTTCACCCCGAACTGAGATCTTGCGAGTCTCCCATAAAACGAAAATATATATATTTGTAATCTTTGACTATCAAAATAGTGCCATGAAATACACAACCAACTCACTTAACCTACAGTTTGATTCAAATTACAGGTAACGGGAGTTCATGTTAATTGGTTATTCTTTTTTTTTGTGGAAATTCAGTTATTCTGGGTTTTAGACTTTTCCCTATATTTGTGTCATTAAAGTTACACGCAAACCAAATTTCAGTACTGTGGTGTCACTGGTGTACCCTCCGAACTTTGTCAAAGTTCAGTTTTTATTATGGCTAATAACTCGAACTACAAGGACTTCACTAAAAAAAACGGAGTCGAATTTTACTAATGAAGAGCTTTAATTCGAGTTCCCATTTGGCTTAATAGTCTCATTTTAATGTTTCTTTTACCTCTCTTGAACCCGAATATCTCAACAACCCCCCAAAATATTTAGCTCATTTAGTCACACCAAAATTGTGTGAAATTTGATACCTACCTATGTATCAAATTTCACGAGAATTGGATCAACGCGTCGAAAGTTATCCTCTGACAAACAAACATACATACATACAACGCCGATTTGCCCAAGTTGATTTGGAGATATCGCTTCGCTCGATCAATAAGTATAATATCAGTTATCTGGTTCCCATAGTACAAGCATTGCTTAGTTTGGGACTAGATGGCGCTGTGTGAAATGAACAGTTATTATTATCTTTCCTGCGTTGCGTTTTCCAGTGCTTACAGCTTCACTTTTCTGTCCCAACGGTCGTCAGTTTTTCTAGCTATGTGCCTCGCCCAGTTTCCCACTGCCACTTCAGTTTACTAATCCTCTTCGCTATGTTATCTTACGTTTATCTATGGATCTCCATCTCTCATTTCTAAATTGGATCTCGTAGAGAAATACAGAGTGGATTTTTATATTAAAAAAAACAACGTAGATAGACTTACTTTTGGCTGGTTATGGTATCAGTATCCACATGAATTAACATCCATTTCATACCTCATTTAATACAAATAACATATTCAAATGAACCGTAAAATCCGTGACATTTATTATTAGTCGTCATGCAAATGGAACAAAATTAATATAATTCGAAATCAAATCGAATATCGATTCACTAATTCTCTAAAAGCTGCAGTTGAGTATATACTGACTACACTAACATTTTTTCTACGACTTCACTTGCTAGTAATATGAGTCCTAACACAAATTGTATACCTACTTTTAAGGCGATTTTTGCACCGGCCGCTAGCTTGATTGTACTTATGTACTTGCTTACGTGTCCTTAACTCTTTTAATGTGAATGTTTGTTCCCCGATTATATTCTGTAAAACTTATGACCTTTCCAAGTGTACGTAAAATGTATCTATAGGGAATAAAAATATTTTGATTCGATTTGAGCTGAAATTCGAAAGGCACGGCTTAGTTCTAGACGCGGGACAAATCTTTGTATAACTTACAAATATTTGTCCAGAACCACCATGGTACAAAGGATTGTAGTTTATAGTCAGGACTATCAAGTTCACTGTTGGGTATTCGTTATTTACTAGTATTTCATTTGCATCCTATAAAAAAAATTGTGAATAATAAAATAAGTGATAGAATTATTTACATTACCGTCACCGATTTTAGAAAAGCGTTATTAGACAAACAGATGAAACATTTAATTTGGTTGGAACTGTATCGTATATCAGAATGGTTAGGTAATTATTACAAATACGCTGATTTCTCATAAAGCTACAATATCATTTGCTTAATCCTATTTGATAAAATCGCGTTTCATTTAGCTTAAAATAAATAATGCTGGACATTTCACACAGTGCTATCTATTATAAGAACCAGATAACCGATAGAATACTTAAATACTTTTTTTTTTAATGTTTTTTGTAGGGAACGGCCCACCTGATGGTAAACGGTCACCGTCGCCTATTGACACCGGCAACACCCGGGGTATTGCCGATGCGCTCCCTACCCTGCAGAAACCTTTTAACATTTCTCTTGAAGCGTGCCATGTCGTAGCCTAACGGGAAAACCTCAGATGGTAGCTCATTCCACATCTTGCAAGTATGGGGTAGAAAACATCGCGTGCAGCGTGTGGTGCGCGATACCCAATTATCGATGATATGTGTATGAGCTTTATTACGTTGTCGAGAAGGGCGGTGGTAAAATCTCGACGACGGGATCAGATCGAATATCTCCTCAGAACATTATCCATTATACAGGCGGTAGAATACACTGAGCGATCCGATGTCACGGCGTTGACTTAGTGGTTCCAGCCTGTTGGCGAGTTTGGGATTGCCGATGCTAATAAAGGCTCTTCTCTGAAGGGAGTCAAAACGAAGCAATTGGTACTTTGGAGCTCCATGCCAAAGATGGGAACAGTATTCTACCTGCGGCCGAACTTACGCTTTGTACAGCAAGAGCCGTTGTTGCGCCGTAAAATACTGTTTGACACGGTCAAGGACTCCAAGTTTTTTGGAGGTGAGCACAGCTTTTGTTTCTAAGTGACTCCCATATACCTTATTAGAAATTTCGACTCCCAGAATCCCTATACTTGCCGAGACGGGGAGAGGAATGCCCTGGAACCGAGGAGCTACTGTGAAAGGAGCCCTCTTAGTAGTGAACGCACAGACTTGCATCTTGGTTGGTTTAAAGGTGACCAGATTAAGGTTACCCTAATCTGACACGCGCTCCAAAGAGCCTTCAACCTGAGACACAAGGCTTTCTCTGTTGTCTTCCACTTCAGATCGAGAGACATTAGGGCGGCTAGCGTAGAGAGTATCACCACTTAGCTAAATAGTTATTTTCTGTCCTTTTAATTATAATATTATATGTATTGCCTTAATGGTATATAGTAATTATCACCTATTCTGTGCCTTGTGTGGCCAAAATATGTACAATTAAACATTTGGATTGACGCCAATTTGTGTTTGCACTTAGTCTATGTTGTGAAATGGAAACAAGTAAATTATGTGTTGATTCATCAAATAATTGGAATTGTGATACGATTTGTTATTGCTTGGATTAATTGCATGTATAAAACAAACATGACCGGTCAAGTGCGAGACTCGCGCACCGAGTATTATTACATGATACCTAAGTTTATGCTTATTTAGCAGCACCTGCTGACTCATTAAAAAAACATTATCCATTGATATTTCCCAAACAAAACCTACTGATCACCTATTGGTTTTTTCAGAAAGATCCTGTCCATCCCAAGGTTGCCTGGAAGAAATTGCTTTTAATGATAAGGCTGCCCATTGCACCTATGAATTATAAGTATATTAACTAATAAATAATAAATAAATATTGCTGTACATCTGACACCGCGCTATCTAGCCCCAAACTAAGCAGAGCATGTACTATGGGAACCAGATAACTGATAGAATACTTACATTATTATTTATTGAAATACTTATAATGTATAGAAAAACAACCAGACCCGGAACAAATATCTGTAGATCATGCAAACATTTGCTCCGCGGTGGGAATCGAACCCACTACCTCCTGCGTCTCAGCCGGCTATACGCCCACTGCGCCAAGGAGGTTGTCAAATTTTAGTTTATTTGTTTAAAAGGTTTACAATAGAGATAACATCTAACTTTAAAACTATCAAGGTTATGAACACGGGCCACTTAAATAATCACAAATCATGGTACCGAGATATCCCGCTTTTAGTCAAAATTATATCTATATGTTAGCTCCCGCCAGCGGCTTCGCACGCTTGGTTTATCAATAAAAAGTAGCTTATGTGGCAATCCAGGTCATAATCTATCGACATACCAAATTTCATCGACATTGGTTCCATTATGCCATGGAACAATGAAACAAAGGAAACTTTCGCACCACACTTATTGATCGAGCGAAGCGAGATCTCCAAATCGACTTGGGCAAGTGGGCGTTATATGTATGTATGTAATGAGGATAACTTTCGTAGTTTATCCGATCATCATAAAATTTGGTATATGGATAGATAGTGATGACACAGTTTTGGTGTGACCCAATGAGCTAAAAATATTGGGGGTTGTTGAGATATTGGGGTTCAAGAGGGGTAAAAAAAATGAAAATGAGACTATTAGGTCAAGTGGGACGTCAAATGAAAGTTCTTCATTAGTACATTTGAAACCCGTTTTTATTTTTAGTTTTATTTTTGTAGTTTTTGAGTATAATATAAACAAATTTTTGACAAAATTCGCAGGGTACACCAGTGACCCCACAATGCTGAAATTTGGTATTCGTGTAGCTTTAGTGACACAAATGTAGGTAAAAGTCTGAAATCCAGAACATCTGCCAACCCCCCAATTGTACCCCCAAAAAATATAACCATATAACAAGAACCCCCGTTACATCTAATTTGAATGAAACTGTAGATCAAGTAGGTTGATTATACATTACGTGGCACCAATTTATTAGTCGAAGATTAAAGCCGGCATGCACAAAGATCACTAAACGTATTTAGCGACAAAATATGTTAAAATTTGAAGTATTTGTATGATTTGACAACTTTTTAAATCATATTTAGCCACTAAATACGTTTAAGCATCGTTGTGCAAGTCGCTCTAAGAATAATATTTATTTTGGGAGATTCGCGAGATCTCAGTTCGGGGCGAACCACTAGTATTATAAATTTGAAAGTTTGGATGTTTGTTTATTTATTTGTTTGTTGTTCACGTCGTAACGGCTGAACCGAATCCGAGGAAATTTGGTATATACGTAGATTATAACCTGGATTACCCCATAGGCTACCTTTTATCCCATATATCAGTTCCCATAGGATAAAAATGGGGTGTCAAGTCAAGTTGCAACAGCGAGTTTATCTTGATTTCTAGGTTACATACACATTTAGTAGTGTAACGCGTACGAAGTTGCGGGCAACAGCTTGTTTAAAATATTAATGTGATGGTGTGATTATGACCAAACTTTTTATACTACAAAATCTAAACTGTATTTTGCCATACTGCTGAACCATAAAGTTCTGATTTGAACTTAGCTCTATACCGTTTATAGCTGTGTTCTGCCTCGTAGTGCAGACTTGTAGCTGTTTCAAGTAAACCAGACCTCAGGGTGACAAACACAAAGCAATGACATGTCGACCGTACTTTGGAATAGTATGGTACTTGGATATATGTACATGTATCATCGGTATGTTTATGTATTGCAGTCTTAAGCATAAGCTATCAGAAACCAGAATATTATTTGCTAGAATATAGGTACATAGAATTATGATCTTACATATCCTTAAATATTCTATCAATTAGATGGAGTGCAAACGTAAATTAATTTTAAAGTATTATTTCTCATATCAAACATTTTTGCGCGAGAGAATTATAAATTGAATTTAAAATGTCACTACAAAAAAAACAAGTTCAGTCGAGTACGAGTAGGACTCTCGCCCTGAGGGTTCCGGAAATAGATAGGTTTATTTATGTTAGTAAAGCAGCACCATCCTTATGTGACCGGTAATCAAAGAAAACGTTGAAGGCTTATCTAAAAAAACTGTTCTAGATAGAGACTTCATTTAATTTACAAATAAATTATAAGTATTTTTTTTTAATAATTTGGGAAATTATTAAACACTTTCATGGATATTATGGCTTTATTAATATGTATCTAGGTCGTACCGATACATAGATTCAGTCAGATAAATAAAAAGATTAATTTATTGAGATATATGGTTATGCCAGAATTAGATTTGCATTAATTTAAATCTGTATGGAAACGTCAACGTCTAACCTTACCGTTATTACCGTTATTAACGGAATCGTTCTTAACGGAAACGGAAATGCCGTTCCAGTAAAGTAAACTCACACCCACCCAACACAAAAAGCTTTTTTGTCACAAAATCTTAAGTAAATTTTAAATTTACAAGTTTTCTTCAAAATTATTTTGTATTTATTATATTATTTTGTATAAATGTAAGATTTACTAAGAATTTAAAAGATGTTTAAATTTTTTTTGCAAATAAATTCCTGGTCGACCTTTACTCAAGACAGCCCAATGATAGAACTTCTGAAATTGATTGATCCCATTCCAACGCGAAGTGACAAATGACTGAAAAAGTTTCAGTTTAACGCTCAATTAAACTTCGGAACTGGATCTCGAAGATATTCAATTAGAAAATTTATTGTAATTGACACTGTGAGTCGGGCCGATGAATATGCAATGGGAAATTGAAAGTTGAACGGTATTGAGTTTAGTCGGTTTAATTCACTGTGAGAGGTCAAGAGGCAGTGAGGGAATTTAACAAAGGCTCTTTGAATTACTTCCTGTTATTTTTTCTTAAACATTTTTATGTTTTTTTGTAATAATTTATCTGTTATCTAGTTATCTGGTTCCCATAGTACAAGCTCTGCTTAGTTTGGGGCTAGATAGCGCTGTGTGAAATGTCCAGCAATATATTTATATTTATAAATGCGAAAGGGCTGACCCAATTTCGATAAAAAGGCAAGAAACAAAACCAGCCGGTTGCTTCTTTAATGGTCCTTTTAGATTACATAATAAATGACGTTTAAAATTGTAACATTTTTGAACGAGTTTAAGCAATTTATATCCCAAGCTTCTCTATTATCTAAGTAATTCGATATTTTGTAGTAGGGTATTTTATAAACATTTTGTTTAATTACGTTTTTAAATTTGTTAATTGTCAATTTTTGTAAATCATTTGGGAGTTTGTTACAAAAGCGTACACTTTGCCCTTTAAACGATGAGTCTACAATTAGCAAAAGCGAGTTTTTTTTATTTCTAGTATTAACATTATGATTATCGCTATTTTACTTAAACAAATTAATATTTTTGTGAACATACATCAGATTTTCATAGATGTATTGACTTGTATATTATTTTTTATTGACATACAACGTGTGCGAAGCTTCTGGTGGTAGCTAGTTTCAGTTAATTACTATTTCTTATTTACTAGTGCCCAACCTTGGTTTCGGAGTCTTTACGTACATATACAAATACATTTTATTTACCTAACAATAAAACAATTTAAGCAAAGACTTATCTTGCAAGTGGTCCCTGCACCAGTTTCTAGCATGTATCGCGGAAGTTACAAAATATAACGTCTTAAATCTAAAATATACATTTTGCAGTGAAAATTAACACAAATCATATATAATAAGTAGAGATTTGGAAACAAATTAACAGGAATTATTTCATGGGCGCTAATAATATGAAGTATGATGCATGTGGCAATTAGCGTGCTTAGCTCAAAAGCCTCCGATCCGTACCTGTTTGTTATGTTATTTTCTGCTTTCTCTTATATTATTTTGTTCATTTCTTTATTTGTTTCTTAACTTTTTATTGTATGTGCTATGGTAGTAAATAAATGTCTGTCTATGTTTATGTCAACCTAGGGATATTCAAGTCGCGAGTAAATAGGTTTCTTCTAGGTAAGCGTGTACCATCGTAGACTGCATCATCGCGCGCCATTAAGCAAGATTGTGGTCGAACACTAGCCTACAATTTATAAAAAAAAATCTTAGACTAAAATCAAAACTAGATACTAAATCAGGCTAAAACCATATAGTGCTTTTAGAAGCACGAATACTCTCAGATACATATACCACACATCGATCTGAGTGCTGCCGTGTTTCCAAATAGTGATCAATTGTTATCAGATGTGATCTCTTTTGTTTATATCTATAGAAGCAATACCCGCGGCAATAACATCAAAACCCCAAAAACTACTAAAAAAGTTTATAAATTATCATTTTGGAACCCTCGTGGACTCCCAGAACTTATCGTATAGTGCGTAACGGGACTCTAGAGATAACCTTTTATATAATAAATTCATTATAGTTAAGCTAAGCAGTATCACTCGTGAAACCTCTCTAGGAAAATGATCTTTCTTACGCTGTAGCTGTAGATTTAATATGGCTTGCGGTTTTTATTCAAAAGAACTGTCTTGTTTCATGGTATGAAGCGTCACTGAATTTTTTTCCATAATGGACGACACGATAGTTTCACACGTTGAATTAAGATTCAATGTGCTGGAGATTTTTACATCCGTTACAATGACTCATTAAATTTACAAGATACATTAATTTGGAGCAGTAGGTGGCCAACTCTACAGCCTTATCAGTTGCCTCACTAAGCTGTGTGTGGTGGGATACTGTGGGCAAGAGTGGCATGTTCTGTATGGGAGCACCGGAGATGAGTTGAATCAGCTATACCCCATTTTTTCACGTTACTTCAACATGTGTCAACTTTAGCGGCGTACCTGAGTATGAACTCTGTGATTTCAATATTAGACAGATTAAGATTCTGTTGCTATTGTTTGATGCCTAGGGCCACCTAAAAGGACTAAAATCCTTACAAACAATCCTGTGTATGGTACAGGATGTATGTTTATATCTCTAAATAAATTATTAGTAAAATATTTTCCCATACCTTTACTTCTTAGTGTATATTATTTTATTGTATTTATTTACTGGACAAGGCAAACATTTAATAGTAACAAGAAACAAACAAAACATTTTTAGAACAGTTAACTAAAATGTTTACCAATAACAGGCGTGCAAAGTATTTGTAATGATAGTACTAATACAACTGCTAAATATCTATTCAGTATTATATAGGGTGTTTGATAATATACACACAAAAATGAAAGGGTTTATGCATGGGATGAGCATAATAAAATAAATTTGAGAAATTTATACCATAGAAATATGAAATTTATTTTGGCATGTAAAAACAAACTCTTTATTAAACTTATGCTGTGCTATTGCATAATGCTTGCCATCTAACCACAGATACTGTATTGATGACGTCTCGAAATATCTCTTGTTGTCCCTTTCTAACCCAAAACCCACAGCCATTTCCGAAAGAGATATCAAATCGACTTTTATTTTTGGATATTGATTGCAAGAGTATGCAGTAAGTTTTATATCGAATTAATCGCCTAAACTTAGTCGATTTTCGTTAAAATTTGATAATATAACTAGTGGTTTTTTTTCGAGAAGTCTTTTATGTTTTGAGAAACCGTCACTTGAATATCGTCAGTATATTACCAAACAGCCTGTATAGCTAAAAACTAAAATCATAATATAATTATGTCATTGTAGTGAGTCTTCTATACCTCAGTACTGTAACTTACCCTGTGGTTATAGTAAAGCCTGGACGGGGGTACGCACTAAAAATAATGGAGAGGGATGTTATCATTACGTCTGATATCTGGGGATTCACAGGAGGTTTACGATTGAGCGTTTTGACAGAATTATGATCACATTTTGGGGTAAAATGCTTTTAGTGAATTCATATTTTTTCGTTCACGTATATTAAACCAATGTGGGGTGTACTATTCACAGTGGTGAATCACAGATATTTTTTTATACGAACTGGCGATGGTCAAGCATATGCCCCATCTGATGTTAAGTGGTAACCATCGCTTATAACAAAGTATTACCTCGTAGGTCACGCACCTTGGGAACGTGCACTAAGAGGCACTGTCCAGTGTCCATCAACTTGAGGCATACCGGTGTAAAGCCTCATATGCCTGTAATTTTACCGATAACCATACCCTTCAAATCGAAATCCAGCAACGATGCTTGGTGACAGAAATAGGTACGGTGGTAATACTACGCTGTGCGAGCCTTTCACATGGAACTCTACTACTCTTGAGCAGTTAGTTTAAAAGCAACAACTAAAAGTAAACCATTTATGATTTTGCGCTAGTTTGCAATCAAACTAGCGCAAAACTTTGACTAATAATTTTATATTAAACAAACTCTCTCGCTCTCTTCCAAGCTATGTATCCCATGTGGTGGTGGAGTCAGCTATCCTGGTCGTTCTTCTCCACTTTGCTCTATCCTGGGCGTCGTCATCGGAAACTTGGCACACTCTCATTTTTTTTATATTAGACATTTAGACACAAGCTGACAGGCCTCCTGATGTCAAGTATGGCTCAAGTTGATGGACGCAGAGCAGTGCATCGTAGAGGGCAATTATCGTAGGTAAGACTTTATTATAGGCGATGGTTACCACTCAACATCAGGTGGGCTATAGGCTTGTTCCATCTCCAAGTCGTATAAAAAAAACAACCTACAAAATCAAATATAAAAAAGTTTATATTTTTAACAGACTTCAAAAACAGGATGAGGTTCTCAATTCACCGGAATCAGTTTTTTTACCTCAGGACTCCGTCAACTGATTTGGAAAATACTTTCATATTGATGTTGGTCTCATAGAAATTTCATCAAAATCAGTTCAGTAGTTTGGTTAAGTCGATTATACTTATGTTAAAAAGTTACTTGTTAACTTCTTATTCATTTGCCTTTCATTATAAACGCAATTGACGCCAATATACTTTGATCCTTTGTAAATTAAGCTGCTCCAGATCCAAACAGTATCTGTACGCTGCTCAATGAATATTTGGTAGTCCTCTTTATCAATTAGCGGCACAAACATCATCCAAGCGAAGAGACTGCTCCGCACTCGATAGTACAAAGGTTTACCCTCAGAGAAGAGATATTATACAGCTTGCTAAAGCCAAACGTAGGATTACATGTGCCTACGACGATGATAAGTACGAATCTGAAAGACCTTATAGCAGCCTGCGTAGATAATTTTAATGTTACTAGGGGTGATCCAAAAGTAGTGATAATCAGTTATTTCTAGTGCACACAAAAATACAAAAAAATATCAGTCACTTGCTCAGTTACCCACTAGTTGAGGAAAAAAAATCATATAAATAGGCTACGATTCCCGGGAGCTACATTAATTTGAATACGGACTGTCAAGGAGTGAACATAAAAATGGAAAAACACGAAATCAGAGCTGTCATTAAATACCTCTGCTTGAAAAAAATGTGTACCAAAGACATACACAGCGACTTGGTGGAAACATTAAGGGACTCTTCTCCTCCATATTCCACAGTTGCACGCTGGGCTAAGGAGTTTAAGCTGGGAAGAACATCGACAGAAGACGAACACCGCGAAGGACGCCCATCGACGTCCCCCACTGAAGAAAATGTGAAAAAAGTTGAAGAAGTTGTATTGGAAGATCGAAGAGTGACTATCAAGCATGTAGCTGAGGTCACAGGGATCTCATATGGCAGCATTCAAAGAATCCTTGCGAACAAATTGCATATGAGAAAGGTCTCCGCGCGTTGGGTACCGAAAATGTTAAACGACGAGCAAAAGAAGAAACGAGTCGACATGTCAAGAGCAAATTTCGAAAAGTTTCAGGCAGACAAAGATAATTTTTTGTCACGTTTTGTGATCATGGACGAGACCTGGATCCACCATTTTGATCCTGAAACAAAACAACAATCGATGACATGGAAACGATCCGATGAACCGACTCCGAAGAAATTCAAAGTGTCAAGCTCAGCAGGGAAGGTTATGGCGTCTGTTTTTTGGGACGCTAAAGGAATAATCATGGTGGACTACTTGGAAAAGGGGGCCATACTATGCAGAACAAATAAGAAGATTGCGGGAGGCTATTAAGGAGAAAAGGCGAGGCAAACTGCGGGCTGGAGTGCTGTTCCATCAAGACAACGCACCGATTCACAAAGCTGCAATTGCCATGGCTGCCATTCAGGAAGCGGGCTTCGAGCTGGTGGAACACCTCCCCCCCATTCACCAGATCTAGCTCCCAGTGACTTCTATCTCTTTCCACGACTCAAGGAACACCTCCGAGGCAAGAAATTTGACGATGATAGCGACGTGATGGCCGCGGTTGAGGACTTTTTTGAGAGTCAAGATAAAGATTTTTTTCTAAGGAAAGTTTAGGTTTAGAAAAGAGATGGACTAAATGTATAGACTTGCTAGGAGACTATGTTGAGAAATAAATTTATTTTTTTATTTTATTCATTGTGTTTATTATTGATTATCATTACTTTTTGATCACCCCTCGTAAATCTTGAGTTACACCAATAAAGGAGTTAAGCCTGTATGAACGTTACCTCATTAGTAGAAAGTCATTTTGGTTTTTGTATTCTACTAAGGTAGCAAAGAAGCAGACGGCCCACCTGATGGTAAGCGGTTACCGTAGCCTATGGACGTTTGTAACACCAAAGCTATTCTACTATTCGCACGTTGCCAATCCTTTAAAATTTTCAAACGCACTTCTTGGACATTACCTCTAAAATAGAAGATCATATTTCTGAGCCAAGTGAGGCTTTAGATATAAGTTATACCATATTCACATGCTTGTATTTTCAAAGGCTTTTCCCATCATCATCATCATCATCATTTTAGCCCGTCTCCACCCACTGTTGAATATAGTGCTCCTCTATAACACGCCATTCCCTTCAATCACTCGCAATTCTCGTCCATTTTCATAATTTTTCCCATAATGATATATAAAAATATAGACAATATTCCAAACAAGTAAATGGACTAAGAATTTACTCTTTTATGAACTACATTGTACTAAATGTCATTCTAATTTGATCTTTAGAGGAAACAATATAAGACTGTTCGTATTTTACACAATTTAGCTATTCAGCGTAAACAACAGAATCGCCACCACTGGCTACCTAGTGTAGATGGCCTTTACCCAGCAGTGGTATATTTATAAATAAATAAATAAATATCTCTAGACATTGTAAATACATACTTAGATCCAAAACAAATATATGTAGATCATGCAAACATTTGTTCCGCGGCGGGAATCGAACCCGTAATTCGCCCACTGTGCCACGGAGATCGTCGTTATGGATAATGACTTGAATTCAAATTCGTTAAAATAAATATAAATTATATACGTATTTATCTAACCTGTGGATAACGTCGTGGACTACAGTATCAATAGCTCACACATGATATACTACAGACTGTACCTTACATATGTAGGAATCAATTTGTTTTTGTTTAGTTTACTATGTGAAACGAAACGTAACAACTTGACGGAAGGATGGTTGTCAAGCAGACAGAAAATGAGATTTATTCGATCAAATGATGGCTACCGATGAGCAGACTGTTTTGTAAGGTTAAAATAAAATAAATTATAAAGTGGAAACGATGATTTTATTTGGGTCCCCATATCCTAGACAAATATGTTGTAGTCGTTTGTTATTCCATATTAATTAAAAATAAAATAAAATGAAGTGCTTTATTACAAAAATAAATATTAGCCTAGGTCGTTAGTCAGCTGTAGTTTATTATTCCTCTTGGTTTCAAAGGTTCGTATTAAATCAGATTTCTCCGGTACGTCAATAGCAGAGCAAACCGAAACTGTTTACATAAACGTACATAAATAAATTATCCACCTCGCTAAACTATCGCCCCAATACAGTGGCGTAAGAACAGCAGACGCAGTCTATGCTTCTAACAACTAGCCTATCTTTATCAGAACGTTTAGGATAATCCAAAATAAGAGCGGGAGGTTTGACTGTTAAATATTTAATTTATTGAAGCCTCTCGTACTCTTAGGCGGCCTGGCTGCAGCAGCAAATCCAACAATGGAGCTCCCGCACTAGCCATGTCTATGTTCCATGTGTTTGATAATATACGCACAAAAATGAAATGGGTTATTTTAAGATTTTTAAAACCATACCTATAATTTTTGGGATGCTATCAAAAATCTTGGAATTTTTCCGTATGTGTTCGGGTAACACTATAAAAATAAAAATCCTAAGTGGTTATTTTGATGAGCATAACAAATAAATTTGTGAAATGTTTACTATATGTAGAAATGTGAAATTTGTTTTGGCATGTATAAACAAACACTTTAATAAACTTATGTTTTTATATTGCATAATGCTTGTCATCTAACCTCAGATACTGTATTGGTGATGTCTCGCGATATCTCTTGTCCTTTCTTTCCTGTATCCTTTCTAACCCAAAACCCGCAGTCATTTCTGAAAGAGATATCAAATCTGCCTTTATTTTTTAATGGCTATTGCAAGAGTAGGCAGTAAGTTTTGTATCGAATTAATCACCTAAACATAGTCAATTTTCTTTAAAATTGTATAATATAACTAATTAGTAGTTTTTTTTCAAGAAGTCTTTTTTATGTTTTGAGAAACCGTCACTTGAATATCTTCTGTATATTACCAAACACCTTGTATAACAATTACGTGATGAAGTAATCTTAAAAACTACTTAAATAAAAATTCCTCTTAAACTCGAATAACGCCTGTATAATATGTCTAACAAATTGAATTATCGTTTTTATTTGTTAACTGTCAATCATATATCAATATAAATGCAATAAAATAATATATAAATATAAAATAATATATAATAACTAATTGTTATATATAACTTTTTGATTTCGTAATTTTAGATACAGATGATAGTCATTAAAAATGTCAATATTGCGTTCGCTTAAGCTTTTGGCGTCCATATTTTAAGTTAATAAATAAATGAATCATATAGAATTTTGACAATCGTCATTGATTGTCTTAGGACCCCGTTTACTTTATATTTTTTTTTGTTATGGATTGGTATTTGTGTCGTAAACAGCTACCTGTCAGTCCCACAGTGAGTCAGCCATCCACCCCTAGGTCGTGGCCAGCTCGGCGTGACGCATCACTCACCCTGCGACGTTGCGATTAATCAAATAGTGAGCTAAGCGGGAATCAGTGTTCTGTGCACACAGGGTCTGTTTCCGGTGAGCGATTCGCGTTTCTTGTTAGCATTCCTTGTTTGCTGTTTGAATTGTTTATTATGTGTCATGGAGTTCTAGGACTCAGATATGTGTTTCGTGGATTATCTATATGTTTAATTTTAGTCTGTATAGACCTCTTAAATTCTTATATAGAAAGAAAGAAAGAAACGAAAGAAAGAAAATACATTTATTTGAACTCACATGACATCACACACCATAAAAACAAAGGAAAAGACTTAAAAACACAATAAAAACAAGCTTCACCCAGACAGAAAATGATGGTGTTGCGTGGGGATAAAATCCCTGTCTCAGCATAAGCTGTTTCGTACCACGGTGGATACGATGCAGCGCTGGTTTCCTGACAGGGTCTAGGTGACGGCACGATCATATGAAAAGATAATACTAATATAAAATTATATATTATTATATCTGTACTGACTGGCTGGCTGTGATTAGTTCTCAAACTAAGAGAGGATTTAAAGTTGGTGAAGTGGTGTGGATAATATAGGTTTGATAAACACGCAATTCTCTGGTCAATCCTTGCATTTTAAATTGGATGAGTGACCATCATCATAATCATCTGAATCAGCAATATGTAGAACTTTTTCATGTTTTTTTTAGATAAATCTACCCGATTGGTCAACATTCAGTACGGTGACATCCCTTTTCAGAGCCACAATGACACATTTTGGTCAAGAGTGTCCAAAAAAACTAGTGACACTTAAGATAAACAAGAATACGTAATTTATTACCTTCAAAACGCTTGACTCCGACCAAATAATATTTTATTCTGCTTTTCAATTAATAAATTCAGATCCCAAGTAGAATGCAAAATTCTCCCCGGAAATCTTCCCAAAGTACACAAAACCGAATATAATAATCTACCGACAAAGTTGATCAATTAGCTCTTTATTAATACAAAATGGAGATCGGGAGAGATCAGAATTTCTCGAAACTGTTCGGGTTACATAGAGTAATGAAAGTTATATAAATGTAGAGGTGACAGAAATATTCACTTGTATTTTTTTGTTTACTTGATGATAATGTCATCCAAGACGATTCGAACCATTCGATTCGACTACGGCGACATTGTTTCTGCTATGTTACAAATCGTTAGTGTTCTCTATGATAACTTGAGTAGCCAATTTTACCTTTAAATGTGCGTGCACATAAAGTGCGAGTCAGAGCGCTGTTAACATAATTATGCTTTTATGTTTGCAGGCGGTGTACTTTTAAGTTGGTGACGTCTTATATCTAGTTCGCACCTGCGTTCATCTTCAAATGTGTAGACATGTGACATTCACATTTTCTTTTTCTTAGTTACTGGTTGGATGAGTGATTATTAGTGTTGTTTATATCAAAGTACTTCTTTGCTTCGGAGGGTTTGTTACAGTCCAGCTATATAAGCTCATCAAGACGATAGTCGTCTACATGTCGAAGGTCTTTGAGTGGGTCCAACACCACAGTTGGCCACTCTTTTTACTTTCTATCTTCTCAGCCCACATCAATGACTAAGCACCGCCATTGCCTTCCAATACTCACGCGTTACATCTGTGCCACTCATACATCATCATCATCATATTAGTCGCAGGACATTAACTGCTGAACATAAGCCTCCCCCATATAATTCCAGAGCGACCGATCTTATGCGGCCTGCATCTAACGGCTTTCAGCAACCTTTACCAGGTCGTTTTTCTATCTAGTGGGAGCCGTCCTACGCTTTCCAGTACGTGGTCTCCACTTGAAAACCTTTCTGACACAACGGCCGTCAGTGCCCCTCATACGAACTTATTAAAATACTGATTTTATTCGTGTCATTTTCTTAATTGCCCTTGTTATCCTATAGAGCTATGTAATTGGTGTCTTAATATTTTAAGACGTTAATATGTTGTCAAAGTTATGTTAAAATCAGCATAATACCAGAAAATAAAACAGGTTTTTTTATGTTACCTGTGGGTCTTATGGTCCACCTAATGGTAAGCGGTCACCGTCGCGTATTGACACCGGCAACACCCGGGATATTGTCGGGGTGTATGACCAGAATTTGATGTTTAATGTTTCGTCTAAGCTACAAGTATTTTCTAAGTCGAAGAAATTTCTTTCATAGAAATTCAAAAAAGTAGAAAAAAAAATCAGAAGGCTTATTCTAATTTAATTCCACTCTCTTGCTCCCAGTGGGAGTATAGAAAACTGTAAATTGCATTATGCTTCTCCTATTTGAGGCATGAATATATATGGTCTTATTCCATTATGATCCCAGCTCTATTATTGTATGCCTACCTACTAGGTTGTCTGGTAGAGATCGCTAATTAGCGATAAGACCGCCAATTGTATCCATAGATTTACGTAGTTGTTTTTTTATATGTATTTGTTTCGTGGTGTGCAATAAAGTATTATCTAATCTAATCTACTTCCGGGTACGCGAGATCATAATGGAACGATGAGTGTCCATGCTTCCCTAGTGGGAGCATAATATACTCTAAAGTTTTCTATGCCCCAACTGGGAGCAAGAGAGTGGGATTATAATAGAATAAGCCGATCCGAAAGCAAAAATGTCAGTTTACGACAGCTCTACGAATGATGAGAAATTTGTCTCCAAATCCTCATTGAAGCAACCACTGCGCTGAAGCTATGCGAAGTTAAACGCGCAATTTGCATAGATATTATACCGTCGTCGGTCGGTTGTTCATAGAAAATTTTACTAATTAAAACGCCTTCGGTGCCGGGATTTTGTTCCAATTAAAAAGTTTTACACGGAGCTGTGTATCTGAATTAGCAAGTTACTGTGTCGACTATTGATGGATTTATTATGTGAACTTGGATTTTCTTATTAGTGTCGGGGGAGTTTTGCCATATATGCATTCAAGGCAGGTTGTTTAGGGGCCAACTCTAATAACTTTTCCGGCAATTAAATATTTAAAATTAGGGCAGTGCAGTAGCAAAGAAGTGATTTTTATAAAACTCAAATACTTACCACTTTTTCGAATGGACCTCCAGATTGAAGTAATAGATTTGCCCTAGTTCTTGAATTCATAGTATTTTATGTGTACGGTTTTATGTTTTATATTATGCGTAAGATTACATCACAATATAATACATATATGATATTACGCACAACGCACGCAGTATGCGCCCCATATTAGCATTAGCGGAAGCTTCATATTTTATTCTTAGGTCTGCATTGCATAATTTACATATAAATCTATATTTTTGAATGAATTAACAAAATGAATGAAAACACTTTATTGTACACAATATAAACAAAAACCAATACAAACAAAATAGAAAACACAAAGCAAATAGTACAATGGGCGGTCTTATTGCTTAGAAGGGATCTCTTCCAGACAACCTTTGAGGATTTTGTTATAACAAAGATAATGGTCGGGGTCGTACATTTATGGCCAAACTATTTATGAAGAGAGTGCGTCTAATACCAAAATAAAAATATAACTAAATACTAATATTCATAAATAAATATGAATGCAAATAGAACATATATAGAATATAACATACTATATACGTGAAAAGAAAACTTTTTACACATCTTTAAGCTTTTTGCGCGCACAGAGGAGATATTTTGAGATGTGATATTTGACAAAGTCAAAGTTTGTTTGGAGAAGAAGTGGAGAATGCAAAAAAAATATTAGGTTGAATTTCGACCACTGTGCACATGCAACTAACTAGTATTTATAATAATCACATTTTAATGCATAATTATTTAGAAAAATAAAATACTTAAACGTAAGTGCTGTGGAGTCAGTGACTACTTATTTATTTCATTGTGACATACGTATTATTTATAATATAAAAAAGTAGAGTACATATGTTTGCAAGGCAGTTCTGTTTAATATACATAGACATAGACAATGTTTTATTCACTACATTAGCACAAAATATTTAATACAGGTACATTTTAACACAAAAAAAAGTATAAACTTAAAACAGAAACAAAATCAAGGGAGAACTTGGATATATTTGAAAGTCGAAGGTCCGGCATAGTCATTTTAATGACCAGAAAAAACAAAGGTTCCTCTCATAACTTTTATAATTTAAAATAATCAAATAATTCAACCTCCGTGGCGCAGTGGGCGTATAGCTGGCTGAGACGCAGGAGGTAGCGGGTTCGATTCCCGCCACGGAACAAATGTTTGCATTATCTACAGATCACAGTATCCGATCAGATACAGTTCCGTGTCTGGATGTTTTTCTATATATTATAAGTAAGTATTTACAAAAAAAAAAGTATAAGTATTCTATCAGTTATCTGGTTCCCATAGTACAAGCTCTGCTTAGTTTGGGGCTAGATAGCACTGTGTGAAATGTCCAGCAATTTTATATTTATATTTATAATTATCAGCAAATCAGTGCAATCGCTCGAATTCAATTCGGACAGAATAACAATATTCTGATAGTGCGACTTCTATGTTCATCGGGCCGAAGCCAAAACAAGAATGTCCGTGCGTTTTTTTTCTGAAGAACTTACACTCTTTTCGCCTCTGAGGCCGATGCAGTTTAACCAAACTTTTGACGAGCGCAGACGGCGCTCAGCCCAGTAAGATTTGATGAGGCAACTAGCGCAAGGGCATCACTTAGGTACGAACTCGTCTTGTACCGTTGCCGGGATGGGGATAGGAGAGAAACGCCCAGATACCTTCTGTAGACGGCAACTCTTCAGTTGCCGACCCGTTGACCTCGCCGGCGAGGTCGGTGTCATCTCCGTGTTAGAGGGGGTGATTTCTTCATCTGGATCGCTGAGAATGTGTCTTGGTGGACTCGCTTTTATAATCGAGCGCCTAGCAATAATGACAAACACGAGTTTCGTTTGCCTGCTAAGCGCGTTGCACGTGTTGTTTACATCTAAACGATGACGACGCGCCAACATAATATTATTCAAGACAATGAAAAGACAAATAAATTTATAATGATTTAAAATCATCTCAGAAATAACATACCAGATACGATATTTACCCGTCCGGTTAAAATATTAAAACTAGTAGTTAGCCCCGATCTGAGATCTCGCGAGTCTTCGATTAAAACAAAAAAATATTATTTGTAATGTTTGTACGATCAAAATTGTACCACGAAATAAATAAGCAATTGACGACCTCCGTGGCGCAGTGGGCGAATAGCCGGCTGAGACACAGGAGGTAGTGGGTTCGATTCCCGCCGCAGAACAAGTGTTTGCATGATCTACAGATATTTGTTCCGGGTTTAGTTGTTTTTCTATGTATTATAAGTATGTATTTACAAAAAAAAGTATATAAGTATTCTATCAGTTATCTAGTTTCCATAGTACAAGCTCTGCTTAGTTTGGGGCTAGATAGCGCTGTGTGAAATGTCCAGCAATATTTATTTATTATTTATTTATAATTAACTTGACCTATAATTTAATTCAAATTACAGGTAACGGGAGTTCATGTTACTTGGTTACTCTTTTTTGGGGTACAAAATGCAGGTATTCTTGATTTCAGACTTTTGCCTATATTTGTGTCATTAAAGCTACACGAATACCAACTTTCAGCATTGTGGGGTCACTGGTGTGTCCTGTGCATTTTGTCAAAGTTTTGTTTTTATTATGGCTAATAACTCAAAAACTAAAAAGAATAAACGAAAAATAAAAACAGATTTGTGTACTAAATGTACTAATAAATACTTTTTATTTGCCGTACCATTTGACCTAATAGTCTCATTTTCATTTTTTTTACCCCTCTTGAACCGGAATATCTCAACAACCCCCCAACATTTTAAGCTCATTTAGGCACACCAAAATTGTGCCATCACTACCTACTTATGTATCAAATTTCACGATGATCGGATCAACGCTTCGAAAGTTATCCTCGGACAAACAAACACACATACATATACAATGCCGGTTTGCCCAAGTTGATTTGGAGATCTAGATTCGCTCGATCAATAAAAATGTCTTTAGAATCTTTAGAGATAACTTACACAGTTTTGTATATTGCTTACTTAAAATATAAATTATCGCGTTTAAAGAAAACCAAAAAAATTAAATCAAGAAGCAACACTTAATTATGTGCACTTGTTTCAATAACAAAGTGACACTTTCAAATATGAAAGCTTACACAAAACTTCCCTCACTTTGAAAGAAATCGTGTAGGTATATGATGTACAAGTAAGACATCAATCATGGTCTATTTAGGAAACATGACACAACAAGTCATAAGCTAAAATCCCGGCGTATTACCGGAAAATGAAAGCTATTAGCTTTACCGTGAAACGATATAAAGCGATCGCGGCATTACTTGCTTGTTCTAAGTGAACGGTAGTGAGGTTATTGTTTGCCTGTTATTGTAAACTTCTACCCTGGGAACCATTATTTTAATAAAATTGAATGCGTTACACACACGTAATTAATGCAATATTACTCTCTCATCGATCTCACGAACGTAACACTTTAATGTACCATATTACTTGACATATTTTGTTTGTATAAGTGTCTTCTACCCATACATACCACTTACATGGTCCGACAAAATTAAAAAAAAAATCAAAATGGCGGCGGGTGGATATACCAGCTTCAATAGATAAATGTTCGAACCCCTTTAGATTTATATATCACAAGTTAGAATGAAAGAAAGAAAGAAAAACATTTATTTGACACAAGAAAACATATTAATGCACACAAAAAAGCAGCAATACCCAACGAATTTGTGTCTCATAATTATACCTAAACGATCAACGTCACAAAAAGGCGTCCAACTCAGCATTTGTTGTGTTATTGGCACAACGCCGATCTTCTGTTGGAACCATTTAAAAAAAGAAGAAATCATTGATGACTGCCCGATGATGATGAAGTTGTGTATCAACTGATTTCGCTGACTGTACCGGAACACTCTAACAGTCATGTATAGCACGTATCACCGTAAAAAGTGGTGGCAACGCGCGAACGTCTCGATGCCGCCACCACTCAGCTTAATTGTAATTTATGCGCACGCAACAATGTAGCCTGATCTGTTTTCATCTTGCGCTAGACATCATGTGGTAAGGGTTTGTCCACATTTACCGCTTGCATTCGCGCTGCACTCATTTCAAGAAGCGTAATAAAGAACAATTTGAATCTATGAGGTATAACTTAAAAAAAGGATTGTGTGGTTTTATGAAACCACGGTAAAAGTGAAACTTTGTTTCACATTATAGACATTTAACTAAAAATTTTCGTTGGCACAAATGAGTAATAGTCTATACACTACACGGTCTACTACTACTAGGCGCCGCCATATTGGCCTTGGCTGCTCTGACGAGCGCCTTTCACTTTATCCCTACTCGGCGGCCGACCGTCACGCGACATGCAACACACAGACAAAAAAGTTTGAGACGATGTAATAAAAGTTTCACTTCAAAAACACGGCTCATTTTTGCATTAAAAAATATTTAGGGTGTTATTATAAATGTTGTTCTTCTTTGCTGGAAGGAAAGAAAGGTTTTGACTTACAGTGGGATTGTATAGGCAAACTTATTTTTTATCTAGCATATTCTGTCCCACTGCTGGGCACATGGCTCCCCTCATATCTTCATATCTCTCTCTCTATCCGTTGGTGCGATGATTTGGACAGGTATTATAGGGACTGTCAAAATTTGACACAGGATCGAGAAAGGCTAAATTAAAATAAAATAACCATACATTTCATAATTATAACTCCTCTCTATCCAAAGGTTGTCTGGTGACCACTTTCTTTAGCGATAAGAACACCGCATGTGAGTTTATAAGTATTATCAAAGAGTTTGTTCATTAATTTATGAATAAGCCACTATCCTATGAATGTCCATATTTATAATTAACTAACTATATGTAATGCTAATATATAACTAACTAAAATTATAAGTGAGAAAGTTTGGATGTGTGTTTGTTACTCAATCACGTCGTTACGGCTGAACCGATAGCAATGAAATTTGGTATATAGATAGATTATGACCTGGATTAAAACATAGGCTCATTTTTACCGAGACAATACGTTTGCGAAGCCGCAGGCAGAAGCTAGTATTTTATATGTTTCTTTTATGTGAGACTCGATATTAATAATGACAGTTTTCATCTTACGTTTTTCATAAAATCTGTAGACAGTATGAAGCATTCACTTATCAGAAAATCGAGAAGAAAGGAACTTACTCCATTATCAAACATCTCAGACGTCCGACATACAATCTCTTGCCAACTTGTTAGCTCACACAGATAACCTACCAGTTACTATTAAACGAACACAGTTTATTATAAAGTTAGTATACCGGTTACTACTGTGGTGCTATAGATGATGTTATAGTTTGTATGGTATGAAATATTCATAGTCCCTTTTAAAATAGAACGTCAAGTGGCTCAGATAAGATCGAGTACGCCGTAGTCGATAGCAGGAATTAATTGAATAAAGCGCTGTGTGGGGGGAGTTTCATGAATATGGATTCTGGTTGAAGTATTCTTCGGCTTTGTAAAAAGTTGAAGTTAACGCCGCTATTACACGGGGGCGTTGTGCGTTCAAGAGCACAAACGGCTAATAGATTTTAAGCATAAATTTGTTAAATTGGTAATGGTATGAAGTTTTATGAATCTTGAGATTACTAAGTAACCACGGCTGGATAATTAAGGGTAAAAACGTATATATAAAAATACTATATTGAAATAAAGGAACGTTCGTCATGCTTAAAACCTTGTTGGGCCCATAAAATTAAAGTGTTCTCCAACGAAAATAAATGTCACCGTGTCGTGTTCGGCATGACTTATAATGCGTTCTTGTTGTTCCTCTAATCCGGTTCTCACCTGCACAAGGGATGACCTCAACAAAGCCACTCCCAACGCTATTAAAGTAGCAAAGTACTTGATTTGAATTTGTATTCAAATTAAACAAAAGAGACCCACATATAACTTATTCGAAAATCGAACTAACCTCTGTACAGAATACACCAACCCAGATTTGGTTTTTATTGTATCGCAGAAAGTGTGAAAAGTAGGATATTCTCCTCGTGGATAAAGCTGTCTGCATCTTAGGCGTGATTATCCATCTCTGCACTCAGGATTCTAGTACCTTCGCTTCGCTTGTGAGTTAACTCTAGTACTCGTATCCTTCGTTACGTTCGGGATTCAATAAAGTGCCCGTGACGTAAGACACTGCTTTATCCCCTCGTTTAATAATATTTTAATATAATATTAATAATATAATAAGTTTAATAATATAATCCCTAATCTATTTAATGGCTAAATATGGTGTAAGGAGTTTTCAAATCATATAAATACGTCAAATTTAAACATGTTTAGTTGCTAAAAACTTTTAGGGATCGTTGCGCAAGCTGAGCAAAGTTTACCATTCTATGATAAGCGTATACTAACGATCTACAGTGAACTTAACTTACAGAAAAAATCCAAAACAATATCACAAAAGGTCAAATGCTGCTACTAGCAAGTAGTTGAATTTGAATTAGCATCAGGTTATACAGTTCACTACCTGACGTAGCCTTCTCCCAAGGTGTGATAATGAGCCCGATCTTCGGCTCTCGTCATTCAATGTCTACCATCTATAGTGAGCAGATTGCGCTGTTTTTAGCCAGCGGGCATCCTACACTTTCCTAGGGCACGCTAGAACAATGGTTATGGTTATCAGTTCTTCGCCAGGTATGACCGGTTCACCGTTACTTCAGCTTGCTAATCCAGAGGTCAGTAAGCTGAAGTAATAGTGAGCTGGTCATATCTTTGAAGATAATATCTTGTTGGAGAACCTAGGTGGTTGACATATTCAATACATTTAGCTTAAGATATTTCTATTCGCCATAACTTAACATTTTGCAATAAAAGTTCCCAATCCTAAGCTCACTTACATAATTTGACAACCTCCGTGGCGCAGTGGGCGAATAGTCAGCTGAGACGCAGGAGGTAGCGGGTTTGATTCCCGCAGCGGAACAATTGTTTGCATGATCTACAGATATTTGTTCCGGGTCTGGGTGTGTTTCTTTATAAGTATGTTTTTACTTTAATATAATATTCTACCAGTTATCTGGTTCCCATAGTACAAGCTCTGCTTAATTTGTGGTTATATAACGTTGAGTGAAATGTCCAGAAATATGTATTAATTTACACCTCAGCAGATTTGTCGACCATCGTGTTTCTCCAAAAACTTCAATAGATTTACTTCAGGATAATATTCAACTTCAATATTTTGTAATAAGAGTTTCCAATCCTAAGCTTACATAATTTCTGCGAGACATCTTTATGACTAAGAAACAAAAATTCGAAGCAAATCCAAATGTGGATATGTTGGGGCTTGGAGGTGCGCCAAACGTTATCGAATTCATGTAAAAGATGGAAGGTGGGAATTGGCAAACGATGTTTACGTATGTCCAATAGGAGAAAATTTTCTCTTGAAAAAAAAACCAATAATACAGCTTAATGTATCTTTGTTAATCGGGTTTTCCTTTGACACTGTTTTTCTACTTGGAGTACCTACAATAAAGAATAAAAAATAAAATAAAATAAATAATGCCCGCGGCTATGCGGGCGTTAACGGGTGCCATGCCAGCCCGGGGGTCAGGGGAGCTAAGACAGATAGGGATACTTGGAGGGACTTGGGGGAGACCTTTGCCCAGCAGTGGGACGAGATAGGTTAGAAAAAAAATAATACTGCAGATTTCACACAGCGCTATCTAGCCCCAAACTAAGCGAATCTTGTACTATGGGATCCAGATAACTAATATACATAAATACTTTTTTTTTTGTAAATACATACTTATAATATATAGAGAAACAACCAGACCTGGAACTGAAAAATCTGTAGATTGTACAAACATTTATTTCGCAGCGGGAATCGATCCCGCAACCTCCTGCGTCTCAGCTGGCTATATTCACCCACTGCGCCACGGAGGTCGGAGGTGTATATAGAATAGACCTATCTACTACATACATAGTAAAATGTTAGTATTATAATGAAAACGAAATTAATGAGACTATAATCTGCGCACGGCTTGCGTTGTTATAAAGAGCTCGTTTGTATTGTTCCAGGATACAAAGATATTCCTAATATTATTCTTGGTTTTTCATTAAGAGTGCGTACCCAGTCAAATACCGTGCTTTTTAAGGAATAATATAAGTTTATCTGCCTACTTGATTGATAAATAAACCTGGAATAAAATAAACTTTTTTGTTAATCACACTATTCATAATTTAAATATATTGAAAATTACTTTCTATATTTTAGTTCGGCTAACTACAAAAGCATTTTTTTTATTATTTATTTTATTGAATTATGCTATTATCATCGATCCTTGATAAGGCCTTGTCTACGCACTGCTTATTTATCGTTATTATTATCTCTTTTATTGTAGTTTGTGTATATGTATGTATGTATGTATATATTATTATATTTGTCTGTATTTAGTTTATAGGTAGTTTATGTAGGTTTATGAACAGACACACCGCCGTCTTTTTGTTTTTGGAAGAGATCGCTTTTAGCGATAAAACCGCCCATTGTACTTACCTTTATTTTTGTGTATTTCTTTTTATGTTTACTTTTATTAGTGTTCAATAAAGAGTATTATATTATATTCTATTCTATTATATAAGTGTGCAAAATTTCAATATAATTCTACGTTTTGAAGTGGTTGAAAATTGAGTTCAAAATTCCGTTACATACCTACTTACCAAGCTTAATCCTAATTCTAGGGTGGGGGGAATAAGATCTGCACTGACATCCCGCAATCGGGTGTATTGTGCATTACCCCCCTCCTAACCTGACCCCAGCCATCCTAGCTCCTTGAAGTAACGGAGCAGGATTTTGGGTTGATGAATGCAGCTTTCCAAGACCCCGTGGATGCCGTTGTGTTAGCAGATGAGGATTCGATGAGCTCTTGCAGACCCGTCCTCAGCCTGATATCGTTCGTGGCCGTACAGTGAAGCATCACGTGCTCCACCGTCTCCTCCTCCTGAAGACATGCGCGACAAAGCCCACTGTCCGTGCGACAAAGCCCACTGTCCGTGCGACAAAGTCCACTGTCCGTGCGACAAAGTCCACTGTCCGTGCGACAAAGCCCACGATCCGTGCGATAAAGCCCACTGTCCGTGGCCAAGCTTATAAAAGCTTGTTAAAAAGAAGTGTACGAAGGTTTTTACACAATTGAAGACAATTTGTCAGTGCCTGCGGGCAATTAGCAATAGTAGACGGATTTTTTATAAGCTTAGGTGTACACGGTGCCTCCTCTATTCTACTATAATGTTGAATAATAATCCTAAGATAATCAAGCTGAGCATGGTACGCTCCATGGCTCTCTGTGCAACTTTTAACCTGTACACAGCCTCCTGCGTGAGCGTACAGGTCTCGGCACCGTAGGCCATGGATATCCGTAGACGAACGAAGGTTCATGACGTTGGGATTCGAGTTATGGAGCTCAAGTGATCTTGGGCGGGACACTTGGCTACACTTGGTGATTGCAGATGGAGCAGGGCAGTGACTGAATGGTGGCCGAGGAGCGGGTATAGAAGGGTAGGACGTCCAGCAGATGGGTGGACGACATCGTAAAGATTGCGGGCTGTCAGTGGGTGAGATTAGCGCAGGATCGTGGTGGATGGCACAAACTTGGAGAGGCCTATACAGTAGTGGGTGACGTTAGGATGTGGATGGTGATGATGATGAATCAAGCTGAACAGTGCATAGTCAATTTATGTTCATAAATGTCTCCCTAAACATAAAAATAGAAACTCAAATTAATCGTGCAGCCCATTATTTTCGATGGAGCACATTCCAGCAGCCATTTCAGGCCCTTTACTTTCGCTTTCAAAAATGTATAATTTTTTAGTAGCAGACTTTTCACATTCGCAGGCTGTTAAGCAACTTTTAAACAGAGTAAATGGACTCGTTAATCCATTTTAGTGGCCCCAAGATGGGGAGAATCTAGGGGAATGAACTTAGAGGAAAGATTCTACATCGTTCGCTCGTTGATTCGCCATCACAATGCGTTTTTCTTTGTCAACTAGTTAAATTGTAAGAACCATCGATTATACAAAAGTCGCCAATCAATGTCTATTGCTCAAACTATGAGATCCGTTACCCACTGATTAATATACAAAAGTATGATAAAAACTGTAAGAAACGCTCAAGTACTTATACCTCGACGACCTCCATGGCGTGTTGGGTTCCGGGTTCGATTCCCGCCGCGGAACAAATGTTTGCATGATCTACAGATATTTGTTCCGGGTCTGGATGTATTTTTATATATTATAATATACCATATATATATATATATATATATATATATATTTGTATGTTGCTTTTGTGGATTATACAAAGGCATTTGATAGTATTCACCACACAGCCATCTTCGATGCCCTTAAAAACCAGTACATAGATCCTACTTACATAAACCTTATTCGAAATATTTATACGCATAGTACAGCCTCAATTAAGTTAAATTCAATCGGACCATCCTTTAAAATAGTCAAGGGAGTAAAACAGGGAGACCCACTTTCCCCAAAACTTTTCACCAGCACCCTTGAGGAGGTGTTTAGGAAGCTGGCGGCTGGCTGGGAAGAGAAGGGAGTTGACGTCGGCGGAGTGAAGCTGACAAACCTCCGTTTTGCGGACGACATCGTCCTCTTTTCTTCATCAGCCACAGAACTACAAACGATGCTTCAAGAACTTAGCATAGCAAGCTTTGAGATTGGACTTGGAATGAACAGGGCAAAAACCAAGGTCATGACCAACAGCGTTAAGACCAGAATAACGGTGGATGCAGAAGACCTAGCATACGTCCAAGAGTATATCTACCTAGGCCAAATAGTCTCCTTCGAGGACAGGCAGGTTAAGGAAATCGCTCGGCGAACCGAAAATGCCTGGAGGAGCTATTGGGCCATGGGAGATATGATGAAAGGAGATCTTCCTTTAACGCTCAAGAGAAAGCTAATGGACGTATGCATCCTTCCCGTTTTTGACATATGGTGCGCAGAACTGGTCACTGACTAACATTTTAAAGTCCAAGCTCAAAGTTTGTCAGCGTGCGATGGAACGCAGCATCTTGGGTGTCAAGCGAACGGATAGAGTCCGGAACACTGAACTGCGCTCAAAGACCAAAATTGTTGACGTAGCCACCAAAGCCGCTCAGCTGAAGTGGAACTGGGCTGGGCATGTCTGTCGCATGCCAAGTGAGCTGTGGGCAAGGATAGCCACCGAGTGGCGTCCTGATCCAGCGAGAAGGCGACGCGGCAGACCAAAACGTAGATGGCGGGACGAGCTGGATAAATTCCTAACGGATTGGCCACAATCAGCTCAGGACCGCCAAGTCTGGAAAGAATGGGGGGAGGCCTTTGCCCAGCAGTGGGACACGAATGGCTGATAATAATAATATATATATATATAAATTGTATCAGTTATCTGGTTCCACTGCCTATTTCATTTTCATTCATTTCATTTATTCAGGAAACAATTAACAATTGTATTCGAAATCACAAATTACATCAATTACATCAATTTTCATTGTTAACAAATGACATAAAATATAAAGAAGTAGAAGCTCTGCTTAGTTGGAAGCTAGATAGCGCTGTGTGAAATTTCCAGCAATATTTATTTCTTTAGTCTATTTTTAGTTTAGTTTTGCAGCTCAATCGCTTCCAGCAGAAAATAAATAAACGCAAAGGGCCTCTGTTCCAATGTTTTTCTATCATTTACATATATATAGTATTACCTATATTTTATTCAACAAGTAACTTTTTATCAAAAATATAACCGACTTAACCAAACTACAGAACTGATTTAATCGAAATTTCTATGAAACCAATAAGGAAGTATATAATAGGTTGGGGAAAAAGTCTTTTCGCATTATAGTATGTATGAACTTGTAATAAAATATCTTTTGCTATACTGTTTGTATCTGGTTGGTTTTGGTATCATTCAAAGTTTAAATTTTAAAGAAGATAATTCCAAATTCAAATTAGGAAAATGTGTGATTTTTATTTGTTTTTGTACTGTAAAGATGAGTGAATCTAATGAAGAAATTCGATACATTTTAAAATTTTACTACAAAAAAGATAAAAATGCAACGCAAGCCGCGAAAAAAATTTGCGATGTTTATGGACCTAGTGCAGTGTCTGTGAGAGTAGCACAAATTTGGTTTAAGCGTTTTCAATCCGGAAATTTTAATGTCAAAGATGCACGTCGCTCTGGTCGCCCTATTACGAATAAAATAGATGCCATTTTGGAAAAAGTGGAGCAAGATCGGCATATCAGTATTTACGACGTAGCTGAAGAACTGGGAATTGACCACAAAACAGTTTTGGCGCATTTGACAAAAACTGGGTACACAAAAAAGCTCGATATTTGGGTACCCCACGAGCTCACTGAAAGAAACCTAATGAACCGTGTACTCATTTGTGATTCTTTAATACGACGTAATGAAACCGAACCATTTTTGAAGAAGTTGATAACTGGAAATGAAAAGTGGATCACGTACAACAAGAACGTGCGAAAAAGGTCGTGGTCAAAGGCCGGTCAGGCTTCACAGCCTGTGGCAAAACCCGGGTTAACTCGCAACAAGGCGATGCTGTGTGTGTGGTGGGATTGGAAGGGCGTTATTCATTATGAGCTGTTACCACTAGGCAGAACCATCGATTCTGAACTCTTCTGCTAACAACTGATGACATTAAAGCAAGAAGTTCAGAGAATGCGGCCGGAATTAATCAACAGAAGGGGTGTGGTTTTTTATCATGATAACGCTAGACCTCACACATCTTTAGCCACTCAGCAAAAATTAAGGGAGTTTGGCTGGGAGGTGTTAATGCATCCACCGTATAGTCCTGACCTTGCACCTTCAGATTTCCACCTGTTTCGGTCTCTTCAGCATTCTTTAGGCAGTGTCAGGTTAACATCACGAGAGGACTGCCAAAACCACTTGTCGCGGTATTTTGATCAGAAGCCCTAAAATTTCTACAGCAATGGGATCATGTCCCTACCTACAAGATGGCAAAAAGTTATCGAACAAAATGGTACCTACATACTTTAGTTAAATGTAAATAAACTATATTAAAAACTGTTTTGAATTTTCTTAAAAAATGCGAAGAGTCTTTTTCCCCAACCTAATACATTCAAATAAAAAAAGAATTTTCCAAATCGGTTGATAAATGACGGATTCTTAGGTAAAAATATAAAACCGAATTACGTCCTTATAAAATTTGAGGATTGCCCTCGATTTTTTAGGGATCCCATCATCAGATCCTGACTTGATGCCAATGAGACCATCTGAGAAATTAAATAAAAAAAGAATTTCTCGAATAGGTCCAGGCGTCTTCGAGTAATCGGGGAACTTACATAAAAAAAAAGATTGCGACGAATTGAGAATCTTCTGATTTTTTGAATAAAAATTCATAAATAACATCTACCTAAATTATAATCGTACACCGCATCCCGTTATAACTTCAATAGTTTCTTTCCATCCAAAGGTTGCCTGGAAGAGCACTCTCAGCGATATGGCCGCCCATTGTATTGCCTTTTTAGTTTTATTTTGTTTATGTGTGGTAATTACAATAAAGAGTTATCTTATCTTATCTTAAATGTACGCATGCATTGAAATATTACAGATAAAGTAGTGAAATGGTTTCAACATAATCCTGTCTGAATATTTTTATATTAAGCAGACATATTAAAATTCTTAAGGACTTAAATGTTATTAAATTTGTGTAACGAAACCAAGGAGGTTTGAATTTGTTTTCAATTAGACGCATGTTTGAATAATTAGAAGATTGTTTAAGGTATTTAAGGGAGTAAATTGAGATATTTAGCGTACTTAATTACCATGTTAGGGCTTGTCTCCAGTATCAGATCCATGAATATTTATAATGAACCTGCGTACTGAATGAGATCTGATTATGTCTATAAAGATAAAGTCGTGAACGTATTTTTTTTTTGTTTTTCGCCAAAAATGTCTGGAGAAATAGGTAGAAATATCCGTAAGGAATTAATTAGGTAACTAATTTTCTATTTTTTTAAGTGAAACTTTTATTACATCGTCTCAAACTTTTTCGTCTGTGTGTTGCATGTCGCGTGACGGTCGGCCGCGGAGTAGGGATAAGGTGAAAGGCGCTCGTCAGATCAGCCAAAGCCAATATGGCGGCGCCTATAGTTCGCATCAGCTGACCGTGTAGTGTATAGACTATTACTCATTTGTGCCAACGAAAATTATAAGTTAAATGTCTGTAATGTGAAACAAAGTTTCACTTTTACCGTGGTTTCATAAAACCACACAATCCTTTTTTTTTTCTTTGCTGATCACAAAACCCACTAAACATGCTCCATCTTCGAAAACACCATCACTGATCTGATGAGGTAGTGATCAACTGCTGAATATTCTCATTAAAAAAGCTATAGCCTGGTCACTAATCCCAAGAGGTCCTAAATACAACCTGTTATGTTCGTCATTAATTTAAAACACAAATCCAGAATCGTATTAACTGATTTTAGAGGTGGGTTTAATACCAGTAGCTTGAATATTTATACAGTAATCGATACATTTCCAATAAACAATTTTTAACGTAAATTGACGGCGCCTTGGCGACGCGACGATGCCGCTTAGTCAGTTTAATAGATACCTAAGTTTAATAGGTACCTACTTACATGATGAATGGATATGATTTGTTTGCCTATTTTATACAGGATGTTTCATTGATATTTTAGGGCTTGGCATTAAGGTTGTTTGAAAATTTAAATTTTTTATGTAAGTTAATTTGAAAAATAAAAGGATTGTATGGTTTTATGAAACCACGGTAAAAGTGAAACTTTGTTTCACATTATAGACATTAAACAAAAAATTTTCGTTGGCACAAATGAGTAATAGTTTATACACTACACGGTCAGCTGATGCGAACTATAGGCGCCGCCATATTGGCCTCGGCTGCTCTGACGAGCGCCTTTCACTTTATCCCTACTCCGCGGCCGACCGTCACGCTACATGCAACAGACAGACGAAAAAGTTTGAGACGATATAATAAAAGTTTCACTTTAAAACCCTATTTTACAACAATACTAGCCATTAGCCCTACCGTGTTTTCATTTAATGTCGTACATAACAAAACATGTAGTATAATTTTAAAAAATAAGTATGCGGTTAAACCGCTAAAGAGCAATTATGATTTTTTAAGGAACAATATTATATCAGAGTCTGTCGCCAAAAAGGTCACCGCCCATTAATCTCACTTCAACGAAACTGGTCAGTCACGTTCGCCCAGTAATTAGCACTCACCCCAAATTTTGAAAGTGGAGCGATTTAACTAAATTTTGTAAATTTGTCATCGCCAGGGATTACAAACCGCTGCGCCGATTCGCTCGCGCTCCATGCTCTTAGCATAGACGGTTCAGATTGCATTAATTTTGACAAAAAATAGAGACACAGCGAAAATGAAATGTGATTGTTCTTTGATAAATTGTGTGTCAAATATATAATGCACTTTTCATTTGACATTGATTTCATTTGACTTTTAATTTGATTTTTTTCTTAGTATTTTTATATCTGTCAATAATGTTCTGTGTTAATATAGTAATAATCTCGTTGATCGTTTGGTAGCGCCCGCCCGCACTCCAATAACAGACGAAGTGGCGGCAAAATCATTAATTTTCAGATTTTATACCCAAGCTAGGAAATTTCCTATCTTGAGCTGACCAGGTTAAACCGTCATCAGATCAGTGAATAAGTAGAAATTTACTGGTGTTGTAGATAAAAATACAAACATTAACAAAATCTAACTAGTGGTTCGCCCCAAACTGAGATCTCGCGAGTCTCCCATACAAACGAAAAAAATATTATTTATGATCTTTAACTACCTATCAAAATATTACTACGAAATGAATAACCAAACTACTTGACCTACAGTTTAATTCAAATTACAGGTAACGGGAGTTAATATTAAATGGTTATTTGTTTTGTAGTGTAAATTGCAGTTACTCTGAGTTTCAGACTTTTTCCTATATTTGTGTCACTAATGCTACACACATACCAAATTTCAGCACTGTGGGGTCACTGGTGTATCCTGTGAATATTGTCAAAATTCAGTTTTTTTTTGACTAATAATTCAAAAACTACAAAGACTTTAGTAAAAATAAAAACGGAGTCGATATATGCCAATAAAGACCCCATAAATACGTCCCATTTTACCAAATAGTCCTATTTTAATTTTTTTTTATCCCTCTTGAATCCCAATATTTCAACAACCCCCCAACATTTTTAGCTCATTTAGTCACAACAAAATTGTCCCATCACTACCTACCTACGTATCAAATTTCACGATGATTGGATCAAAGTTTCGAAAGTTATCCTCGGACAAACAAACATACATACATAAAACGCCGATTTGCCCAAGTTGATTTGGAGATCTCGCTTCGCTCGATCAATAAATATGTACACCAAAGATTAATAATTATCTATCTACTACCAAACTTCTATGAACGATTTGTATTTAAATACCCAGATAAAAAACTTAAATCTCTTTTCATCCATAAACTTAAATTGTTGTACGACCCAAGTTATTTCGTTCTCAATAAATAATTTAAGTAATACGGAACGTATAATAAAACTTGGTATTACACTTTGTCAAAGCCCCGAACCCGCATAAAGTAAACAAAATGTTCTGATTTACGTTCCACGGATTAATATTACGAATAAGCTCCGCCCGATCACGCATACTAACTGTTACACAATCTGTGTTTGAAGTCATACTAACTGATACCCAATCTGTGTTAGTCAGTATACTAACTGCTTTCTAAGCTGTGTCTGATGGGGTATAATGAGAGTACAAAGGATTAATTAGTTTCAAATCCTTTTATCTTCTCAAACTCGGCTTTATAAAGTCTTAGTCTTACTTCGGAAGAAATTAGTATTTATACCTCGTTTGGAGTTTTATTGGTACAGTTTTAGGAGAATAGAGTAAGGATTTGCAAGGCACATTATACTTTTTGAAAGTAAAATGTTGTTTTCAATAGGTCTTATTAAGTATTTCTGTTTCAAACATGAACCCTGTAAGGGCACTGCAATTTTTCGCTAGGTGGCGAAGTGTACTTACATAATAGATACATTAATTAAAGGTTTACAAGAAATTAATAGTATATAAAATAAAAGAAAATCAATAAAAATGGAAAATAAAAACAGGTCAGCGGGTAAAAATCTACTTATAACTCTAACTTATTAAAATTAAATAAATTGCTTAAATAAACCTACCTACATAAAATTAAATCAGTATTAATTAAGATGTATCCTCGAAAAATTCTTGCAGCGAATAAAAAATACATTCAACTAAATATATTTTTAGCATCGTTTTAAATTTATTTAAAATTAAATTTAAATTAAATTTTTTCCAGAGCGGAATTCTATGCGGCACCAGTAGGTTGTAGCAGTTGAATTGATTTAAATGAAAAATAACATTATGTTTAACAAATCAATTCAAATCAAAAGATATTTATTTGTTACATCACAATAAAGGTTGTTGGGAGCGGTTGGGTGCAGGCTGCACAAAATCAGACGCTGAAAATCTATGGAAAATCGAATCTAATATAAAAAACTAAATATGCAGTTATTGTTTTCTTATAAATCGAGAGCATGACTCCTTTCACGACTTTTCTCTAACTCTCGTGGTTTCGGACTTGGCCATCACCACCCTTCTCAAATACCTGTGAAAATGTTTGTCATTTTGTTAAAAAGGTATTAGGTACCAACCTGAAATTATTGTACTCACTTTTCTGTTATTAAATAAATTATTATTATTATTTAGTGTGCGTGTAGAGGGAGTCGACTGTTCAACTTCATTAATTGATTCAAATTAATATAGATTTTTGATTAATTACGAACCAAGCTTCCTCAAAATTTGTCAAATGTTTACAAACTCACTCTGTAAATTTGTAAAGTGAGACGTCAATAGGTACCAAATATATGGGCGGGAAATATTCCTTGCCCATATATTTATCGCCCAGCGACGTGTATTGACGTCTCACTTTACGGTATCGGTATATCTGTTTGCCCATTTTTTTTTTCGAGGAGGAAATCTGTACCCAGATATCCGTATTGCATGCAGGGTACAATACGGTATATGTGGGGTTGTCGGCCTCGATGACCCACTAAAACCTCCCCGGTGGCCGGCCTCAATACATGTCAAAGGGTTCTGGGATCTCACAAGAAACACACCAGAGCCCCCCTCATGCATATCACCCATAAAAAGCACGTCCCAGGGGCTGCTGCCCCCAGCACCCTCGCGGTGCGTGCACAGCAGGATATGCCACATTGTGCGGCTGCCCTCCCTGAGTTCGTTATCCGGGTTGGCCAGAGCCCTCCCCCTGACTACCCATGGACGCGAAAGGTCCCCTGTTTGGCAGGGGAAACCATTACTCTGCTCCTTCACGGGGCGGGCGGCGCGGGGTGGCCTTTGCCTGCACCCCGCCGCCGCCTTCTCCGAACGGGATCGGCCCTCTCCCGATCTCGCTCAGCGACCTCTTTCCGAACCAATACGGTCTCACAGAATGAGGACACGGCCTTCCAGCCGTCCTCGTCTGCTAACATAGCCACTACTACGTTTGGCAGATGGAGGTCCTGCCCGATCCTGGTGATCAGGTTCCGCCTTTCCACGCACCACGCTGAGCATTCCTCGAGCGTATGCTGATATCTGTTTGCCCTAAAGTAAGACAAGAATAGGATGTTTCCGGGCAATATTACCCGTTTACGAGCGCCTTCCAGCTGGTTCCAAGAGTACAAAGCCTTGGCCTAGCAAAAGCTAGCCAACCCAGATTCTGATAGATGAATAGTCAAACAAATGAAGTGAAAAGGACTTCTTTGTTGCCATGTCAATGTCTGACTTACAAAGAACCCTCGTGAATCTATCCCATTCATACAGCTTTACTGAAGGTACCTATATCATTCAGCTTTATCCTATCGTTATATCAGTCCTCGAAATTATTGAAATTGAGTAGCTATACACTGTTGTAATAACCAAATAAATAATTGATGGACACAGTACTTGAAATACTAATTATTACTTAATTATAGCTATTACTAATTATTTGACAACCTCCGTGGTGTAGTGTAAATAGCCGTCTGAGACGCAGGAGGTAGCGGGTTCGGTTCCCGCCGCGGAATAAATGTTTGTATGATCTACAGATATTTAATGTTTCTTTTACCTCTCTTGAACCCGAATATCTCAGCAACCCCCCAAAATATTTAGCTCATTTAGTCACACCAAAATTGTGTGACCTATGTATCAAATTTCACGAGAAATGGATCAATGCGTCGAAAGTTATCCTTGGACGAACAAACATACATACATACAACGCCGATTTGCCCAAGTTGATTTGGAGATATCGCTTCGCTCGATCAATAAGTATTCTATCAGTTATCTGGTTCCCATAGTATAAGTTCTGCTTAGTTTAGGGCTAGATATTGCAGTGTGAAATGTCCAGCAATATTTATTTATTTTATTTTATTTATTGGCTAAAACAAACTTCGCTAACTTTGTAAATTTGTTTTTTATTTCTTTATAACTGTTGTGTCTTGTAAGATACTCGTAGTAAAGATATATCATTAATTCATTATTTTATACAATTTTACTTGATTTTCGCTCTTACGCCACGAATTAGTCCTTCTCGTTGCGACTCGAGACTGTAGCTCTAGGTATAGTAGGCTCTTAAGCGTGCTAGCGTCAGTCAACAAGATCACTCAATTCGTCATGCTCACTGCAAGTCCGTGTCATTCGTCATCCAACACCCCACAAGCTTTGTCACGTTCGGGAATGTCGGATTTGCGTCGCCTTCAGCTGTATGGCTGTGTGTCGTCCCGTTACTAATTAGATAATATTTTTAAGGTGCGGTTGAGGTGTTTGCGACTTCATTGTGGATGAAAAAAATTGCTCGCACGGCTCCTGATCATAAGGTGTACATTTAAATTCTAGCAATACGGAGCTCTATGAGGATATCACATTACCTAAGGGGCAGAATGGGAATTTTCCCAATGTTGTAAACAAAATACCTTAACATACTTCTAGCCCCTATGGTGGCTTCTTCACCGTTTATGCGGTAAAAATATGGAATCCCCTTCCTCGTGAAGTTCGCGCTAGCCCAACACTCAACATTTTGAAACGGAAAGTTAAAGAGCAAAACTTTCTCTGTAATTTTATATTATTATAGGTATATATTATTATTCCATATAATTTATTTATTATAATTATAATAAACATACTTTAAGTATAGTTCATGTTAGTTTTGGGTATATATATTTATTTATGTATTTGTACACTCACCTACCTTTAAAATCATCTCTCTCCCTAGCCTCAAAGGTTTGCTGCAAGAAAACTCTTCTTAGGGTTAAGCTCGCCTTTGTACATGACCTCTATTTCTGTATTTTCTAAATTCTATATTTTCTTGTGTGCAATAAAGAATAAAATGTTAGCATGTACGTATTTCCAGGACTGCCTAAGAAGTACATGCTCACATTTTGCTAACCATACCATCCATGACCCATAACTGCTGTTACACTGTTTAAATTATTTTCCGAAACTGTTCCAAAATCAATCAATCAAAAGATATTTCAGTATGGTTTTAATCTTTGAACTAAATGCGGTAAATACATAATTTATTATAGTTATTATATTAATTTAATAATAATAATAATTTATTCAGCAACAAACTAAGATTTTCACAAAAAATGACAACGGTACTAGATATAATACAATTCAGGATGGAAAATGTACCTATACCCCCCTTCAGACTATAGCTCATATGGAATGTTCAGTGAATGAGGGTGAGTTGGTGTGCGTGTTTGGGGGTGTGTGTGCGTGTGTGTGCATGTTGGGACCCTTCGCTTATAGTCGGCTTCCAGAGCATGTTATTAAGTCACCATGCTTAACATCATTTAAATATAAATTAAAATCGTGACTCATCGAGAGGGCGTTCGACAATGTTGAGAACTTAAGTCTGCAAAGGGTTTACAAGTCCACTTATTCTTTAGTACTTATTGTTATATCTGATAATTTCTACATAAATGACATTGTAATCCAATTTCGTTAGTATCACTAAATAGGTAATACACAATTATATTATTTAATTCGATTAATTGTTATTAATTGGTATATAACATTAGTTTAAATTGAATTTTTCTGTGAATATCTGTGTATAAATAATAACATACAGATATTGCAGAAAATGACACAAATATCAAAATCTACGGGTAATATTGTATTTAGACTGTTTCTAGACCATTACCGCAAGTTAAGTTGCGTTGCAGAAACGCGGTTCTAAGTCCCCTTAGTTTATGACCCGAGAATTATGGCTGTAATAAGTTTTGGCCCGCAGTTTTGGTATAAGCAATTTTGATGTTAATCAAACTTTTGATCTCTTCCACTTTGGGAATAGTTTTTTATTGGACTGTCGTTGGTAAAGTTGCTTAATACTTGGGATATAATTTTGTTTATCGATAATAGTTTTTCGTTGTTGTTTGGATATTATGTGAGGTAGCAGTGTTGCCATGTAATGTGGGTTCTCGTCGGGTGGTTTAAATAAATAAATAATTATTGCTTGATATTTCACAGAGCGCTATCTAGCTCTAAACTAAGCAAGACTTGTACTCTGAGAACCAGCTAAAACTGATACAACTTAATAACTTTTTTGTAATTTTGTGCTTTTAATAGTATATATAAAGTGATTTTACATTAAAAACTATTAAGTAATTCTGATACACAAGTAAATAAATAAAACCTACTTTTTTACTAATTATTTTTAATTATTTCAATATTCTTTTACAATACTAATCCCAAAAATAAAAAAATAGAAAAACACATAAAACCGGACAAATTATTTGTAGATCACGCAATTCATACTTTCAGCTTTATTTATTTGACTGACTTATAAACCCCTAACGCTTATACATCTAGTACCTACAGTTCCACCCCCTGTTCCAAGTTGGTTGTCCCTTTATCTGGTCGCTGCACGCTTAATAACCGGCCATTCTCGTCTACATTACAAAGATGACAGCCACTCGGTTCCCATGTCCCTGAATGTAAAGTTATATGGTATAGAATCTACGTGCCTCTCCATTAATTCTGCATTTTAGGGAATTGCTTAAAATGAAGAATAAAGTTTTTTTGGGTCACGTGAAATTAGGCTGAGATTTCGCTTCACTTGATCAATTATTATAATAATAATTATAATAATATAATAATAATAATTGATCGAGGGAAGTGAGATCTCCAAATCAACTTGGGCAAACCGGCGTTGTATGTATGTACTCGTATGTATGTATGTTTGTCAGAGGATAACTTTCGAAGCGTCTATCCGATCATCCTGAAATATTTTTACATATGTAGGTAGTGATAGCACAATTTTTATGTGGCTAAATAAGTTAAAAATATGGGGGGTTGTTGAGATATTGGGGTTCAAGAGGGGTAAAAAAATAATTAAATTAGACTATTAGGTCAAATGGGACGTCAAATGAAAGCTCTTTTGTACATTTTGACTCTATTTTTATTTTTAGTAAAGTCTTTATAGTTTTTGTGTTATTAGCCATAGTAAAAACTGAACTTTGACAAAATTCACAGGGTACACCAGTGACCCCACAATGCTGAAATTTGGTATGCGTGTAGCTTTAGTGACACAAATATAGGCAAAAGTCTGAAATCCAGAATAACTGCAATTTCTACAACAAAAAATAATAACCAATTAACATGAACTCCCGTTACTCGTAATTTGAATGAAACTGTAGGTCAAGTTAATTGGTTATTTATTTCGTGGCACAATTTTGATAGTCAAAGGTCATAATATATTTTTGTTTTTATGGGAGATTCACGAGATCTCAGTTCGGGGCGAACCACTAGTTAGTTAGGTTATAAGTGTATATCATAATATCAGTGGATTATCAAAATTTATTCAATTTTGTTTTGGTAAATAAAAATAACACAGCGCTTATTGTACCATTTAATTTAAGTCTTCCATTTTGTTTATTTATTAATTTTCCTAGCTTCCAACCGCAGCGTCGCACGCGTGCTTTCTCAATAAACAGTAGTAGGTATATCTTTAAATTCCAGTTATTATCCATCTATATACAATCTATACATAAATAAGTGTATATGAAATAGATGTATATATCAATCTTTATATACGACAGTACGTCAAGTATGTTCTCCGAGGCGGGTGTTCCCGACTGTTTCGCTATTATCCGAACTCGCGTAGCGTCCTTTTGGAATAGGCTGAGTCGCTTTAACAATAGCGTACTAAAGGTGCTCCCACATTGCCGTTATAAAATGTTTAATAACGTTAGTAAACATTTGTTAGCAAACATTTAATCACAAATAAATTTTATCATCAATTTATCAAATATCTTTTGTTTGTAAACATTTTATAAGGGTGATGGCGGGATAGGCGGTGCGGTGCGGTGGGGGTTAGAGTACGCAGGTCGTGCACTTATAACATGTAACAGTATCTAACAAAGTGCAACAATTGTTAACATTTGTTAGTAAATGTTTTGGTGTTATAAAATGTTTACCAACATTTTATAACGGCAATGTGGGAGCACCATAAGGGCTGTCTCTGACCAGATATATAAAAATTTGTTACTACACTGGAACATCTGCTCCGTGTCATATTCTGTATTTTTAGCCAACTTCAAATAAGGAAGAGGTTCTCAATTCAGTTGTATTTTATTTTTGTTTGCGTGATATAGGTCGTACATTTTGTGTCTGCAGTAAACGAATTTCATATATTATTACTTTATAAATAAATAAATAAATAAATATTGCTGGACATTTCACACAGCGCTACCTAGCCCCAAACTAAGCAGAGCTTGTACTATGGGAACCAGATAACTGATATAATACTTATATATATATGTGTATATATATATATATTTTTTTTTGTAAATACATACTTATAATAGATAGAAAAACACCCAGACACGGAACAAATATCTGTAGATCATGCAAACATTTGTTCCGCGGCGGGAATTGAACCCGCTACCTCCTGCGTCTCATATCATCTACATTATTATTTACATCTATTTCATCAAAATCCGTTACGACGAGATTGAGTAATAAACAACAGACATCCTAACTTTTGCATTTATAATATTAGTGTGATGGTATACAATCAACTGTATTCATTAATTCCCTCCAATATTTTGAAACTTTCATTCTATCATAAAACGGGCAGCCCAATAGGAAGTCATGTAGTCGTTTTTATTTTAATGCACTGACGTTTAATAAAGCTACACGTGGCTTTATTTTAGTAAAAAATAAAAAAATCATCAATTTTAATCACCCCGTACGCAAATTGCGCCACTTCTACAAGAATGCATGCAATTCCACTCCATTGTCCTTCTACGCCTTGTAATTTTACGTTGGAGCATTTCTTTTCCTACCCTAGGGTGGTAAAATGAGCAAAGTCCGATGCAAAATTAATCTTTCCAAACAATGCAACGTAGTGAGTGCCAATCCTCTATAATGCATTGTTTAACTGGGCATATTTAGGGTAGAAATGGCAGTTTTTCATCATGCACAGGGCACATAGCTCGAAGAACAACGACCGTTGCGGCAGAAAGATTCTTGAGTTGTAACCACGCATTGGAAAGCACAGCGTAAGACTTCCACTAGATGAAAATATCTGATAAAGGTTGCTGGGAGCCGTTGGGTGCAGGCTGTGCAAGATCGGTCGCACTGGAAATCTATGGGGGAGGCCTATTCATCAGTGGATGTCTAGTGATTGATATGATGATGATGATGAAAACCAACATTTCAGTATTTATATCTCGTTTTTTTTGGTAAAACTGGATGCACCATTCTTGGCCATAAAAATATAGTATATTTCTTTACTAAAATATTCTGTATAAAAGTACGTTAATCCATAAAACATAGTTTTTCATGTGAAAACCTATGACTTAGTGAAAATTTTGGGGGTGGACCCGTGCTTCACCTAGGTTCTCCACCTGGGTGTAGCACGGGGACTATATGGGTCCCGTGCTCTAAATGATGATTAATACAGTCAAGTAATTAAGAAAAATATATCATTTAATATATATTCAATAGGATTTATTTTAAAGCATTTTTTCCAATAAATGGCCCAAAGAAATTACTTTATTAATTGGTATAATAACAGATACCTTGATAATCTTCTACCTCACTGTTTATTGTGTTTTACGAGAACTGGCTGCAAGCTCCATATGTATTCCTTCCCTTAAACACTGCTCCGAGAACCGTTGATGTTATTTACATACAGAATCGAATATTTTTCCCTAATCCCCTGACGGAGTACCTGCGCCGTTAATACTCTAGGAGTATTGATAGGTTTCGAGTATGGACCGAGAGGTATTTCACAACTGGACACAATACTTTGATATGTTTTTCAATTTATGCTATTTCATTGTTTATATATTATGCTCAGCTTGCATCCCTTAACGTAATTATCGACTAATTAAATTTGATGTATTTGTATGATTTGACAATTCGCTTAATCATATTACTATCAGGCACTAAATACGATTATGCAACGTTGCGTAAGTCGCTCTAAGTATTGTATCTACATTATAAATTTTAGGTATTTTTGTCTATTTTTTTTGCATATTTAACGGTATTATATTTATGTGTTTATTTCTTTTAATATAAACTTGACAACACCCTATTATTCCATTTATAGCTCGATGCATCCTAAAATTTTCTGGAAGAAATCGATTTAAGCAATACGATACAATTATTGTATTGTTTATCTTTCTGGAATTTCTTTCTGATCATTAAGACTTATCTAGTAAGTATTTTGCATAGGTATGTAGGTGCTAGAAAAACGCAGTCATGAATCATGCTTATTTTCTGTTTCGTGGATAATCTGTAAAGCAAAGCGTTTCTTGTGTCCAGCTAGAGTATAGAACGTCCTAGGTCAGTCCCGATTGGTCTGGGCCGATCGTTATCGGAGTATCGACGAAACGAGCGCGGGATCAACCGTGTTGATTGGGCCCGGACGTTGCTTCGCGCTGTGTGAACCTATCCTCTTATTTCGTTCTGTTTTTCATGTTGTGTGAACCGATCCTTATTGATGTTTTTTTTTATTGTTTTTAGAGTGCTGTACGTGTGAGTGCTTGTTTGGTTAATTCTTAGTTATTTTAAGTGTGTTATTTTCTTTTGTTTGTTTGAAATCACAGATTTAACGGAGTTTCTGTTACCTGACTGTTTTAACATTTTGATACTAAGCAAACGGATGGACGATTCGGTCACGGTTTTTGTTATAAAAAGCCTAACTGGAGTGGTTCTTAGCTATGACAGTTTTTAAACCCCGACGCAAAAAGAGAGGATCGGGGTTTTTTATTTTTTTTATTTATCCTTGTTAATTCAGATATAGACTGGTGTGTAATCATCAACAATCTGTCACGTGAATGCTTAACTAATATATAAAAAGTGGGCATGTATCAAACGTTTGGATTTTCTTCTAACTACCCTCGTGAGGAATATATTCACTCTGAACTGAAGCCGTGCCTCTATTTACATTATTATTATCTTTTTGACACTTTATGCGTGCATTTATTTATTTTAACATTAATGTTTTTGAAAATAGAATCTTTTGTGTAAAAAGTAATTAATATTACATGCAATTAACCTTCGCATGAATTGTCGTGCATGATTAATTAATCCCTGTCACCATTGGGGATAAACTTTGTTGTTTGGCCAATAATGGCCAGTTAAAACAAACAACACAATTATTTCATTTCATAAGCTCTACGCATTAAGTTTTTGCTATTTTCATTGTTTACTAGTTATTTTACAAAGCAAAACAATACTATTATAAAAAAGTTAAAAAAAATATATAAAATTGTATATTACTCGTAAAACGAATGTCGCATGTCTATGTCCAGTCTAAACATTGGACCAAGTTAAAAATGAAAACCTTAAGAATAAATAAATTTATCAATCCTTACTACTATAAATTCGAAACTAACTCTCGTCTCTCTGCCGGTCTATTTGTTACGCTTTCACGACTAAACGGCCAATCAAATTTTGATGAAATTTGGTATAAATATAGATTATGATCGGTTCTATAAATCTATGGGAGAGGCCTATGTTCAGCAGTGGCCGTCCTGTGGCTGTAGATGATGGTATCAATGACCTGGTTTGAGAAATAGGTTACTTTATCAAAACACGCGTGTAAAGCCGCGAGTGGAAGTTAGATTATTATATTTCTGTAAGATAACGGTACAAGCCTTTGGACCACCTGAGCCTGTAGCCAAGTTATATCCTTTTTCTGACAAATTTTCTCCCGGGAGAAACAAAAATGGGTCGTTACTCGAAGGAACCGGATAACCCAGCGAAGTCATGCAAAGCGCGTGGCTCAAACCTTCGCGTTCATTTCAAGAACACCTATGAGACAGCGATGACAATTAGGAAACTGCCTCTGCGCCGTGCTTTCCGTTACCTCAAGAATGTGACAGAGAAAAAGGAATTCATTCCTTTCCGCCGTTTCAACGGTGGTGTAGGCCGATGCGCTCAGGCTAAGCAGTTTGGCACCACACAGGGTCGTTGGCCTAAGAAATCAGCTGAATTCCTGCTCCAGCTTTTGAGAAATGCTGAACCCAACGCTGACTACAAAGGTCTGGATGTTGACAGGCTGGTCATAGATCATATTCAGTGAAAGAGAAGACACCGTGGCCCGCGCCACGCAAACCGACGACGCACCCGCCAAGAAGAAGCTTTCGAAAAAGAAGCTCGCTCGCCAGAAGGAAAAGATGATGAGAGAATAGATATCTAAGGGTTAATAAACTACTTCGAATCCATTCGATTTCTACATATGTTCGTTGTCGATAGATCACGTGATGTGTATGTGTCAAATCCCATATATTTTCGGACTTATCGACTAGCGTCATCGCTAATCGAATGTAACTGGGCCCGTAGCCAAATGTCATTCGCCACGAATCTATTCGACTTCTACATACATTTGTTGTCGCTGAATGACGTCATATTTCTATAGCAGGTGTCAAATCCCATACATTTTCGGACGTATCGACTAGCGTCATCGCTAATCGACTGTAACTTGGCTAAGCCCTCTGGGCTAAACCCTCTGATGTTATTCGATTACCACGTTACTATGTATTGCCATTATTATAAATGCGATTTATCACTTTCGATTCGATTTCGGCTACTCAAAAGAGCATTTTATCACCCAACTACTAACAGATAAATAAGCCTAGTTTCTTAATTTAACTTGAAATGGAATGCGCCCGCGGATATCCTAAAACACACACGCTTTAAAATCCCCTTGGGCGGGACAAGCTTACTGAGGTAAGTTGCGGTCAGACTGACAGCATGCAGAATCCATTTAGAAGCTTATGTAACTTTTGTAGCGTTATTTTGTATTGGATAAGATATCGTAATGCGTATGATTAGCGCACACATGTTTTAAAACTCTTGGGCGAGACAATCTTACCAAGGAATGCAGTCAGACTGACAGGGAGCTTTTAAAAGCTTATTCTAAGTTTTTTTTAATTAGGAATTATCAAGTACCGTTTATCGGTACTATGGCTGACAATCTTTCGGTTCAATTCGTGATTCAGTGAGAGTGCGATCCGCTCCGAGCTGGGTCTCGCCTCGCACTTATTTTAAGTTATTTTAACGAGCATAGGCACCTGACAGCCATCTATGTTATCACAGGTTATTTTTAAATATTTTATTATATTGTCTTATTTTTAAGGATGATAACTTAGTTAAAAAAAAATCTCTCTTTACAGCAATTTTTAGGCTCCGGTTTTCAATTTAACATATAACAGAATCGTACCCATTTTATAGAACGGAACCAATTTTTGGTATCAGATACCAAAATATGGCACCCACAGTTGCATTACCAAAAGTTTACAGCCAAACCGCCTATCCGCTATCACTCTGAGCCTAAACCTCCAAATCGTTACCAGCTCACAATCTGCGCCCAAACCTTTCCCCTTTTCTTATCACCCGGCTGTGTTCGCTTGGGGCCATATTTGAGCGTATTGGAGCGAGCTCGCTAATTGAGTCGCGCGAACTTCTTAGGTGATTCGAGACGTGAAACAAACCTAATTTCACGCATATTTTGTCTCTTTCATTTAGCCTCTGAAGTGGAGATAAGTTGTACTGAAATGTCTTTACTTTTGTTCATACGGCGCGGTGAGCGCTATATTTGTATAAGGGTAGACAAGAAAGGTTCTATGGAGGTTTATTTTGGAATTTTACGCGGTACGAAGGTCCTTTATTTTACTCGATGTTTTTTCAGGGGAATTAGACTTTGAAGAAAGTGACTTTTGTTTCTGAAACTAATGATTATTTAAATCATTATAATAATAATTATTAAACAACTGTATTTTTTTTGTATAAGTATCTAAATATATCCATACTTAAATTATACATCCGAAAGTAATTCTGTCTCTGTTTCTTTGTGTTTACGACTAAACAGCGGGAAAGATTTTGACAAAATTTGTATATAGCTTGATTATAACGGGGATTAAGAGATAAGTTACTTTTACCCGATTGCGCACAAGAAGAGTATTGATTTTATTGACACGTACGATGCTGCTTACGGGAGCTTTTTTGTTATTTTATACGTATTTACCTTGTCAGTAAAAAACACATAGGTGATTAACATAGTAGATTGTTATACCTATATATATAACATGTAGTTTATCTAATTAGATCGGATAATAATAATAATTAAGCCCATTGTCTGTCGTCCAATAGCGTGGTGGGTCGACGACGTACCAGGGCCCGTAGCCAAATTACATTCGCCACGAATCTATTCGATTTCTACATACATTTGTTGTCTCTGTATCACTTGGTATTTCCATAGCATGTGTCAAATCCCATACATTTTCGGACGTATCGACTGGCGTCATCGCTAATCGACTGTAACTTGGCTAAGCCCTCTGGATGAGATCTGACTCACATTATTTGTCAATAAATATCTATGTTCATCTATCTATGTGATCTAGGTCATAATCCATCTATATATGAAATTTCTACGCAATCTGTTCAGCCGTTATGACGTGATTGAGTAAAAAACAAACAAACATCCAAACATTTGCATTTATAATATTAGTGAGATGAGACAGATCTACAGTATTCTATCATTCGTTCATGTTTTTATGAATAAATAAATAAAAGTGATTTGACAATGTAGCATTTTTATATTTATTACTAGTTGACCCGGTAAATTTCGTACTGCCTTGACATGCATATGATGCGGGCTGCCAATATGTGTCACCGGTAGAATTGTCAATCGGTCATCATTAGCGGCATCTATGTATGAGGAAATGAATTTTCTTCATAATTTCTTTTTGCATGAATTTATCCGATATTTTAATAGTTATTCTGCTATTCGGGACGGAGACAAATACAACAAATCAAAAACTATGAAAATTGGTCTAGCCGTTCTTGAGTAGTCTTGAGTAGAGTAGTACAGTTATAATGTTTGAACAAACCCGACTTTGTTTTATATTTAAGATTTTGATGATAATGCCTGTAAAATTAATGTTACGAGCTGAGGGTTCAGGATAAAATAATGAAAATTAATCCAACCAAAATAACACTTTTATTCAACACTAAAACGACGAATACACGAACTTGGTCACACGTAATCGCAACACACTTATTCACACCACTGTTGCACCACTTAAAGTCACCGAAATGTTCGCACGTATAGCAAAATCCAGACTGACTGTCCGGCCATCTCTCCAGCCTATTTATATCGCACACAATTCACTACACTAGAACGATCTCGAACGTTCCAGGAAAGGGTCGATGTTTCGACAGAATGACCACTCCCCATTCTGCGCAACTGCAGACAAAAACACAGCATGCAGGTATATTCCATACAAAGTATTAAGTATTCCGTGACACAGTAGGTAAGACGAGAGCCTTCGAGAAATATCGACTATTTCTTATTGTGTAACAGCGTAACATTATTGTCCCTATATTTATTGACTAATTCTTATATTTTAATGATTAATGATTTAAATGATTACTACATTGTATTTATAAGGAAGCAACCTGTAATGCTATAGCCTGCCAGGGTGCATACTGGTATGTGAAACTATCGCCCTACTACCTGTTACAATTTGGCCACCATGTGAAAGCAATACATATATTGAGCACTAGCTTCTGCTACCGACTTCACACGCGTTGTTTGTGAATAAAAAGTAGCCTATGTTTGAATACAGGTCATAATCTATTGACAAACCAAATTTCATCAAAATCAGTTACGCCGTTACAACGTGATTGATTAACAATCTAATGAATAAACAAACATAAACTTTCACATTTATAATATTAGTGTGATTGAGTATTGAGTATGATAAATGTAATGCTTAAATAAATAAATAAGCATTCCATAAACATATCCAAAAGATAGGCAGCAAAAGATAGCAAAAGATAGGCAACGCGCGTCCCAAAACGCAAACTTAAATTGAAATCTTGCGAAAATAATCAGTTTGTTGTGCTGCTCTCGTCACGGCCTGTCCCCTCGCTTGACGGAGGCTTGGCCCCTAAAATAAAGGCTTGTGTGCACTGACGCCTTTGTCTAAATAAAGAAGAAAAAAAATTATAGATAGGTGCTAGATAACGCTACGTGAAATGACCAGCATTATTAATTAACCAATTTGTTTGTTTGTTTATTTATTTACTTCTATATACTAGGTGTTTTGTTATGTCCGACATTAAATGAAGACACGGGTAGGGCTAATGGCTAGTATTGGTAAAAATAGGTTGTTTTCAAATTCATTACCATAGAAAGTTATAATTTTCGGACAATCTTATTATCAGGTCCTAAAATATCAATGCACCAGCCTGTATAAAATAGATAAACAAATCATATTCATTAATAATATAAGTAGGTACCTGTTAAACTGACTGTTGTGAGTGGCATAGTCGCAAAAGCGCCACCAATTTACGTTAAAAATTGTTTATTGCAAATATATTCATTACTGAATAAATATTCAAGCGGTATTAAACCCACCGCTAGAATCAGTTAATACGATTACGGATATATGTTTTAAATTAATGTCGTACACAACGAAACTGATTCTATTTATAAAAATAACAATACAAAAAATTATACATACAAAAAACAATACGTTAGGTATTGTTTTTTGTGTGTTGTTAATTATAATTGACGTCAAAAAAGGCCACAAACTTTTTTTATTTGAATTCTCTAATGGCGGGTTCTTATATCCGTCGGTAACCGACTAAGACTCGTATCTCCTTGAAAGACTGTACAACTAGTGTCAAACTTTTGACACGTTTTCACGGAGAAAGGAGTCGTAGCTGGTTACCGACGTATATAGGAATCCACCATTTGTCAGTACCCCTCAACGAAGACTCGAATCGCGATAAACACATTCGGAGGCCAACATTGAGTGACGCCGGGTCGTGGGTAGCGGGTTCGACTTTCAATTTGTAAGGATCGCTCTTTATGTCCATGCGTGTCGCGAGGATGGATGTGATTAAATTAGTTTTGTGGGATTTGTTTAGTTTTTTTTGTGACAAACCACAAGTGCGGTTTTTTATGTTTTGTTACTAAATTATATTTTTGAGATATATTTTGTAATAGATTTTGGCGTTTTCAGATACTAAATAATTTGTAATTTTGGCAGTGAGTGAATTGGACTACGGACCTTAAAGCACTAATTTATTTAAACTAATTTAAACCTATGTACACATGCATAACCTATATGTAAATTTTTAATTAGTGGCACTTTTGTGGCAAACACAAACGGATTATACTCAAAACAAAACTTCATTCGAAATCCGACCTTATCTTCTGATATACAACAGTTAGTATCAGATGGCAGCGTTAAACTTGACTGTCACTTATAAGTTTAATCTGTCTAGTTGAGCCAAGTCGTCTCTCACCTTCGCCATTCATATCCCAGCAGCCTGCTAATTAAACCGCCGAATTTAGAGAAACGACGACTTTAGGCGCGTTTACACTGAGCTAGTGCATAACGGTAACTTATTTGCTCATTACAGTAGACTGACATGTTCTTTGATGACATACTTTATTTGGTTTTCAGATAGTCAATCAATTTTAATTGAATGCCATATTAATGTATAGAAATAAGATAGTGAAAATAAACAAAGGTCTGACCAGTGACTTTGCAATACACTGACATTATTAAAGTGAAACTTTTATTACATCGTCTTAAACTTTTTCGTCTGTGTGTTGCATGCCAGCTTACGCTTTTCTGGGAAACAGGGACACAACTCATCTATGTAACTTTTATGGTCACAAAATATATTTCTATTTCTATGTCGCGTGACGGTCGGCCGCGGAGTAGGGATAAAGTGAAAGGCACTTGTCAGAGTAGCCGAGGCCAATATAACGGCGCCTATAGTTCGCATCAGCTGACCGTGTTGTGTATAGACTATTACTCATTTGAGCCAACGAAAATTTTTAGTTAAATGTCTATAATGTGAAACAAAGTTTCACTTTTACCGTGGTTTCATAAAACCACACAATCCTTTTTTTCTAGAAGTTACAGATATGTAAAACGGGATGACTAGTGAGTTTTTGAATATCCCGATAGTTCAGCACAGTTGCCAAAAAGATGTTGCAGTATTTCAAAAGTACTATGTCCTTATCTCTCGTTCCTTATTCCAAGAGCCGCCAGACTTATTTAACCCAACGTTACTACAAGGTAATTTAGTCTACTATTTTGCCAATATTTTATTTTATAGAGCTTTTATGACGACCTCCGTGATGCAGTGGGCGTATAGCTTGCTGAGACGAAGAAGGTAGCGGGTTCGATTCCGCCGCGGAACAAATATTTGTTCCGGGTCTGGATGTTTCTCTATATATTATAAGTATGTATTTACAAAACAATGGTAAAAACAAGTATATAAGTATTCTATTAGTTATCTGGTTCCCACACAAGCTCTGTTTAGTTTGGGGCTAGATAGTGCTGTGTGAAATGTCCACCAATATTTATTGAAGTGAAAACTTCTTTAGGCGCGTTGGGCATTTTTTGAGATGAGAAAAAACCATTGAACTCTCGACACTGTTACCGTTACCGACACCTCTGGATATAAGTATCCCCTCCTCGTAATTGTTCAAGTTTTCACTTCTCCGGCACTCTCTGAGTGCCATTTTTTTAAAGTGAAAAATTCTTTAGGCGATTTGGGTATTTTTTGAGATGGGAAAAAACCATTGAACTCGCGACACTGTTACCGTTACCGACACCTCTGTATATAAGTATATCGTAATTGTTCACACTTCTGTCGGCACTCCCAGAGTGCTACTTTTTTATTTATTTATCTGATTTTGATGCATGTCCCGCTTGATATAACCAATAGGTGAACTTGCACCTATAAATAAATCGTAATGCAACCTGATTCAAGTGTAAATTACCAGTGTTGTACCTTCGGGTCACTGGGTGACCGAATAAGAGCCGGTGACAACGATGAACTAGGTAAAGTTTGTAGTGGTAGATCGTAATTTGCTGTCATTGTAACTCTTAGCTCGTAGCGTCTCGTAGAGTTTCGTAGCAGCTTGTAGAAGTGCTACGAAAAAACAAGACCAATAAATAAACTGATAATGCACCCATACGTTGCGGTGATATTAGACATTGTAGAAATCGTACAAAACCCAATGAATTGCTAATGATTACATGCCAAGCTGTGACCCGAAATTTGGCGACTATATTAAAATGCAATCCGTCAGGCAAGCGTCGCGAAAGGGGCGAGGACGCGGATACAAGGAAGGGCAAGGACGTAAGACATAAATCATTATACAGTATGATTATTTTGTACTAATATAAGAAAAGACGAAGAAAGACGCAAACGTTTTCACCCTCACCTTACGTTTTACGTCTCTTAGGGCCTCTGACACCACTGAAACAAATAAAAAATAAATATGTACATCTTTTGTTTTTACATGAAAACAGATAAAGAGAGAATTATTTTTATCCATATTTGTTGCACGGCGGGAATCAAACCCGCTTCTTCTTGCGTCTCAGCCGGCTATTCGCCCACTACGCCACGGAGGTCACCGAATAAAGTCTGTCTTATAATTCAAGTAAGTAAAAATATGTAGCTACTGCTTCCGTGTAAACGGCCTACAGAGAACCGTCGACGCGCTAATATAATAAAGTCTGTATAAACCGCACTAAACCGGTTTAATATCAAGAGGGGGTAGGATCACTGAGCTCAACTTTTCAGCGCGCAGGGCGCATTACAACTTACAAACCGGGCGTGGATTAGCCCCGTGTGTACTCGGCTTTATGCTGGCTTCTTTGTTTGCGAACAACTTGTTACTACTGTAATTACTTGAAGCTTAATAAATGTATACCATTTTGATACATTTAAATCTTCTACGCCCTAAAAAGAGATCGGGGCCGTATTACCTAAGCAAAATTGCAGTCGCTTTGCTATCGCTACTCAGGCCATCCCTTTCACATGTACAGTACGTACCTCACGTGTGAAAGGGATGGCCTGACTAGCGATAGCGAAGCAACAGCAATTTGGCTTAGGTAATAAGGGGGCGGGTAGATGACTAAGAACGTGAAACACAAGTAATTTTTTAACAAAAATATAACTGACTCAACCATACTACTGAACCGATTTTGAAAAAAAATATATGAAACCGATCTGAAAGTGTATTCTTTCAAATAATCCAGAACTTTCCCAATTCGGTTATTTAATGACAGAGTTCTGAGGTAATTGCAACCTAGGGGTCTTCAAGTCGCGAGTGAATAGGTTTCTTCTAGGCAAGCGTGTACCATCGTAGACTGCACTATCGCTTACAATCAGATGAGATCGTTTTCAAACGTAAGCCTGTAATTTGTAAAAAATAAACAAAAACAAAAAAAAGTAACTGAAAACCTTTGTTTTTGAACTCGGTTAAAAAGTCACTCTAAGGTTGTGTTCAATATTCGTATACGCGTTCAGTATTCAATATTCTATGCGTTTATACAAAGTGGATTAAAATATTACAAATGTTACCATATCAGATCTTATTGACTAATCAAGAGCTAGCACTTCATAAGTACCCTGTAAGAAAGGTTGAATGATTTCTTTATCTAATATTTATTTAATTGTCTATAAAAAATAATCAACGTTGCTGGGAGCTGTTGGGTGCAGACTGCTCTGGAAATCTATGAGGGAGGCCTATGTTCAGCAGTGGACGTCTTTTGGCTAATATGATGATGATGATGAAAAATCAATAAGGACGTTAACATCCAACCTAAATCCTTATGCTCCATATGTAGCAGACTGATCCCATCTAGGTCTCATCCGAATACACATGAATACCAAATGAAAAAGGTATTGGTGTTTTTCGTACCAAAATCCCTTGCAAATAAAAACACGGATATAAGTAGGTATTTATCTTTACACGTTCCTTTACTACGCAGAATGAGAACAGTGTACCGTCGGTAATGAAACTGGTATACTATCATTATATTCGCAAAATAACGAGCCAATCATCATCATCCTACAGCCTGATTTTATCACTAACTAGAACAAAGGACATTTAGTACAAAACTTCTAAAGTTTTTTAAGTGTATTTATTTTAAAAGTATGTGTTACTTACTTCATGATTAGTATTTATATATACGAGTATATATATGTACTAGCTGACCCGCTGAACTTCGTACCGCCTTGACATGCATATTACGCGGGCTTCCAATGTACGTCGCCCCGGTAGAATTGTCAATCGCCCATCATGAGCTGCATCTATGTATTAGAAAATGAATTTACTTCATAATTTCTTTATTCGTGAAGTTTTTCCGATAGTTTAATAGTTATTCTGCTATTTGGAGCGGAGAAAAATCCAACAAATCAAAGATCATCAGAATCAGTCCAGCCGTTCTTGAGTTATAAATGGTGTAACTAGCCCGACTTTGTTTTATATATAGATAGATATATAGATAGAGGATAGATAATAACGGATGTTCATGTTAATTGGATGACATTTTTGGGGGTACAAAATGCAGCTATTCTGGATTTCAGACTTGTGTCTCTATTTGTGTAACTAAAGCTACACGCGTACCAAATTTCAGCATTGTGGGGTCACTGGTGTACCCAGTGAATTTTGTCAAAGTTTTGTTTTTATTATAACTAATAACTCAAAAACTACAAAGACTAAACTAAAAATAAAAACAGTGTTAAAATGTACTAATGCAAACCTTTTATTTTACTTTTATTGACCCATTTGACATTATAGTTTCGTTTTCATTTGTTTTACCCCTCTTGAATCCCAATATCTGAACAACCCCCCCAAGATTTTTAGCTCATTTAGTCACACCAAAATTGTGTCATCACTACCTACCTATGTATTAAATTTCACGATGATCAGATAAACGCTTCGAAAGTTATCCTCGGATAAACAAACATTCATCCATACATACATACCTACATACTTACATACATACATACTTACATACACACATACTTACATACATACATACAACGCCGATTTGCCCAAGCCGATTTGGAGATCTCGCTTTGCTCGATTAATAATAGTTATTTGGCATTATGTGTTTATGTTTTAGATTGCTTGTGTAGCCGGTGTACTGAATTATCACAGCTTGCATTATGATAGACGTCAAGTCGGACCTATTAGAATGTTTTCAGTGTATGTAGAAAATTCGAGATTTACGCGAAGTTTTAACGATTTTGATGAATTTAAACATTAATTTGTCGATCGGCAGTTTCGTATTGGCACTACTGGATCTTTTAAAGCGAATCAAATAATGAATGTCAATTCAGTAAAATTCAGTTTACAGGGTTACAACCATTTTTTTAAATTAATATCACAGGATTCGGCTGGCGACTGAAAGTACTTGAAGACAGTGGGAGACATTTGTCCTACAGTGTGATGACACAGGTTGAATTAAAAATAATATATTACTAAGAAATGTACAATAGGTCTTATCACTTTGCCCAGTAACGGGACTACGCAAGCTATAGCATAAGAATATTGATAAATTAGGTTCTGTAGCCTGACTGTACAACAAGTACTCATTTGATCTTCATGTTTATCTTATCCGCAAGTCGAAGGCAGGTGATGGAGTTCACATGGCGTATTTTAATATAATTTACAAGTTTTCCCCAAAGGTTTAAGTGCTCTGAGAGCTTTTACGTTTCTTGAGGAATTCGCGAAAAGGTGTTTTTCAATAGCAGCTTTTAAAGGATTTAACTTTCCTTAGGCTTTCAATTCATCCCTTTCATTAATTTTGAATGGCAATTTTGACTCTTTTCAAGTCGAATGGACAATGTGTTTCGAATGAATAATCTTTTGAACATTGACACGCTGGAAGGCTCTTTTTTTGCTTATCGTACGCTTATCAAATTGATTTACAAGAAACACGCAGTTAAAAAGGCTATATATAACATCTATTCCGTGTGATTTGTACTGTGCCTAGTAGCAGGTTGGTGGCCGTATTGAGTTAATGGACGTTTAGTGATTCACTGTTCCCTCCGATAGTTTTCACTGTGTTAAGAAAAAGAACATGGGGGAAAAATACAAACAAGTACTAAAAAACATTTTAGTACTTTTATTAGTATCTTATTTTGTTCCAAACAAGTACTAAAAAGCTTATTAGTACTTGTTTGGGACAAAATAAGATAGACATGTTTAGCACTCCTTTTTCCCACTATTCATTTTCTTATCACAGTGAAAACTAACGCAGGGAATAGTGAATCAGCAAACTTGTGCTTATGTAATTTTTGGATGAACATTTTTTTTTTGTATTTGTATTATATAGAAAAAAACTTGACGACCTCCGTGGTGCAGTGGGCGAATAGCTGGCTGAGACGCAGGAGGTAGCGGGTTCGATTCCCGCCGCGGAACAAATGTTTGCATGATCTACAGATATTTGTTCCGGGTCTGGATGTTTTTCTATATATTATTATTTATTTACAAAAAAAAGTACATATATGAGTATTCTATCAGTTATCTTGTTCCCATAGTACAAGCTCTGCTTAATTCGAGGCTAGATAGCGCTGTGTTAATGTCCAGCAAGATTTATTTATTATTTATTTATATTTTTCAAGGCACGTCTTAGTCGTAACATCAGGTAAATCTATGTAATCTACCTTTGAAGCCCTGAAAACTTCGAAGTTAAGTTGTATACTGGGTGATCACAGCTTACCCTACTTTTTTTTTGTTTTTTTTTACTTGTTTCCATAGTATTATGGTTAGTTTGGGGTTAGATAGCGCTGATATCTTGATGTGCTGAATCTGCTATCTATTGAAATGTACCACCATTCTAAGCATTTAGTTTTACCAGTTTAACTGTCTATATGAATCCTCACACATTTACGACTTTGTTTGTTACAGGTACTTATTTCTTCAGCCCGAGGATTCAAACGACCGGTTTTATTATCCTAGTAAATTAGCGGAGCTTTATTGAGACTATATTATATCTATCGGTACTCAGTTTTTGTTTAAGAGCAGTAAAAGAACTCAAGGGCAGATTAAGCTTCTATGAATCCCGAAGTTGCCAGATTTTATTTAATGTGCTTAATAAAGACGGTGATAAAATTAAGATTCGGTATTGGAAGGGACAAAGTTTTCATATATTTGTAATGAAAAATATTTTAGTATCAATGCTTAAATATTGAAATTATATTTTTGAGCATATAACTTTTGAGGCAAATGAAATCTAAAATGAATTTGTTTTGATACAGTAAATTGTAGATATAAAGTAATATTTGATCAAACTCAAAAGGACGAAAATATATATCATTTATAAGACATCTATTACAGAATACATTTTGGGGAATGTGCCCAGGAACTTTACGATCTGATTCCGCCATCTACTTCCATCAAAGGACAAGCAAGCGCACGGCTCAGTACCATCCGTACCTAGTTGACATACCACCCATTCGCACACACCGTTTTGGTTCTACGTTCTTGATGCGTACAGCTAAGGTATGGAACACTTTGCCTTCGTCTGTTTTTCCTAAAGAATACAATCCGAATCTCTTTAAGGTAAGAGTGAATAAGTTTCTTCTAGATCTTCGTACTTCATCTTAGACCACATCATCGCTTACCATCAAGTAAGATTGTGGTCAAACGAAGATATATATAGATAAAAAAGCATTATCTATTATACTGTCAACATTTATGAAGAAATTAAGAATTATTTTTATATTTAAATATCACTGGGCAAGCAAGCTAGTGGTTACCGGTAAGTGGTTACCGTAGCTTATAACCGTTTGTACCACCAAAAGCATAAATCGCTCGTGGCCTTTAAAAATTATAAAAACTTCCTTTTTTAAATATAAAAAAGGTAATGTAGTCTATGGAAATAATTTTATTTTTTTAAATAAAATGAGTACACATTGATTTAGTAAATGTCTAAGTTTGGGCTAGGGACCAATCCTAGTGTTGGAAGTTTTAAGCGAGTGTAGTCAGAAACAAAATCATAACATGCTTAGTAAATCATACATGCAATTTAACTAATTAAAAAGTGTTTATTTCATTCGAAATCTGATTCTCTTAAAAGTTTTTGTTAGACCACACGCACGCAAACATGTATCGTACTTAATATTCATTATTTGCCTACACTAGCTTTGAACATAATAGCTTAGGGCGTGACTTTGCATGAACTTAGCGGAAAGCGGAAATTCAGGTAACTTTAATATGTTAATTGATAAGGGTCAGGTTAGGGAAACAATACATTATTTTACCGAATCACGGTAGTTACTGATGAATAGTATGTTCATTCATTGTTACGTCTTTCCATCTAGTAGGGTGGCGTCTTTCTCTGCACTTTCCGTGCGTGGTCTCTACTCGAGAACCTACTCGTATCTGCCCCAATGGCCATCAGTGCTTTGAGCTATGTGATATTATTCTTATTTTATTTGCTGGGAGCTGTTTAGTGCAGGAAATCTACGGTTAAGGTATGTGTTCAGCCCTGGACGTTGGAGGGAATTAATAGCTGGTTCTAATCATTTTCCCACCATAGTTGGGTTTGTTTTAACAGATCGATAGCTGGCGAGTGTTTGGATGGAGTGGACTGTATGTACGAATTAGATAAACTTTTACTATGCCTAAAATACACAAATAACCAATAGCATTTGTAACGATTTTCTAATGATAGGAAGACCAAGCTGCTGAAAGTGGTTAAGTCAGAGGAATGGTGCACAGCAGCGGTTTAGGGAAGTGGTTCAAACACGTACCTGTAATATTTGGATACCGCAAGTTCGTTGCGATGGTCGACTCGACACTTCACGCACCTGTATATCACTGTTTTCTTTACACGCTTAGGTATTAACACATAAAATAGCGAAAGTTTGGTGGAGTTTGTAAGATTCCATCAAATATATAAAATTCGGCGTACACGCGCGTATTCTGTCCGTATTTCACGGCGGGTCGAAAGCGTTTCTTGTCACAGCGGCCAATGAACTTGGCGAATGGCGAGCGTCTGCTGTCCCCGTCAGAATGGGACGGCAATATATGGCGCTGTGCATGCGGAAAGGAAAAAGGAATAGGATATCGTTTCAAATGCATTTTGGCGTGAAATACAAAGTGGTGGATGGATATCTACCAGACGTCCTATAGCTCATATGATGATGATGATGTATGGTTTAGCAGTTGTTTATTTATAAATACTGCTAAATTGCGGCTTTGTTTTTAACCATCGACACAAAAAGATGGCTGCTCAAACTTGAAAACCTTTGTTAAACTGTCCGTGACATTATAGCCCCAAAACCTTTCAATTCTGTGATTTTGTTTGAATGCTTTGTTTTTAGCTTTGGCTCGTGTTTAGTCCATTATCGAGGCAGTTAATCTTCGTTAATCGCTTAGCTTGCGCAATAACCAGACCTTAACCAAGCGCAACGAAGCAGGTACAACGCTCAGTTAATTAAAACTGGACACCCATTACACGTTGGAACAGTCGGTGGTGATGTCTGGAGGTGCAATAGCACTTATGCATCGGGAATAAGGCTCAGATTCACGAGTATTGTCCTAATTAGGGTGTAGTGTAAGGTTAGGACGTAATAAGAATGGATGGTATGCGGTTGAAGGAATTCTCGAGGCACAGCAGGAGTTATTAATTTGTTCGTGTAACAGAGATGTGGCTGAGATATGAACACGTCTCATAGAAATTTCAGCTTTTATTTTACTTTTCATCGCCTTGGAAAGTCTAAGTTTAAGAAATTTGGACTTTGTATTTGTTAGTAGAAAGATTGAGGTTTGCTTACAAAAGTTGAACGATGAATTAGTTTCTTTCTTGTCTTATTACTTAAAATACAAGTCAATCCTGAAAGATATAGCGAATCGTAAACATTCGTAATTGTTTCTAGTGATTTTCCAATGGTAAATTTACATTTATTTATAGATATAACATGAATTATACTCAAATATCGAAACCCTTTGTCTTTATAATTAATTATGTGGGTATTTGATTTATTTTTATTGTTTTAATTTAGGTGATAAAATATAATGTTTGTACGCTAAAATGGCGAAGCCTAGTATAGTTCAACATTAAGCTTTACCATCTTTTGTACCTAGGTTTACAGACAATAAACGAATTATGCATATGAATATGAAGATATTTAGTACTATACAAAATAAACAACTGGTCCATATTACTACCGTAGCAAGCAATCTTTAGATCTATAGATTGCCACTCGTAGATTCCATAAAGTTAGTAAATCGTTTAAAGGCTTGATTGTTAATCGAAATTTAAAGGGCAAGGTGTACGCTTTTAAAACAAACTCACAAGTGATGTACGAAAATTGACAATTACCAAATTTAAAAACGTAATTAAACAAAATCTTTATAAAAAGCTTACTAAAAAATTTCGGATTATTTAGATGATAGAGAAGCTTGGGATTGAAATTACTCCAACTCGTTCAAAATGTTACAATTTAGACGTACTTTATTTTCTGTATTGTTATGTATTGTAAAAGGATCATAAATAAAACAACCAGCCTTGTTTCTTGCCTTTCTTTCCTGGCTTGGTCGCGAAGGAGCAGGTAATAAAATTGACGTTTCAAAGTGATCCTTGTGATTTTAATGAATAAAAATGTTTGACTTTGACATTGCATGATCCTTTACGAAAAATTTGGTGCCATATATTTTTCTAGAACAATAAAGTTCGGGCATCATAAATATTACATCAAATAGCTTTTAGCTACTAAAACCATACAATAACCAATATCCCAGCGAAATTTATACGACCTCTGCACAGCCCATTGGGTTTAGACAAAAAACAGCTTGTTAACAAGTACTAGGTATTAAATGGACCATTTCTGAGCTCCTATATTATCTTGTTCGAAGCAATGGCCCCTAATGCGGGCCATTACGGGAACTAATGTAAATGTGTTTGTTGGCTATTTGTTGTGAGCACTGGCCGTTTTGCTCAACAGCCTTTATGGGACGCTCATATCACCGTTTTTGTTCGTTTGTTTTGTGCAATTGTAAGGTATGTCTTTATTTGTTCCTACTTCGCTGTAATGTGAGACCCATATTTTTACCCACTTATTATTAAAAAAATATATTACAGTAGCTTTAATAGTTACTATTGTTTGGTTTCACCAGCATGTGAATAAAAGGATGAAAATACATATCATTTATGAGACATCTATTGCAGAATACATTTTGAAGAATGTGTCCAGGAATTTTACTATCAGATCCCCCCATTTCTTTCCATCAAAGGAAAAGCAGGCGCATGGCTCAGTACCATCTGTACCTAGTTGATATACCACCCATTCGCACACACCGTTTTGGTTCTACGTTCTTGATGCGTACAGCTACGGTATGGAACACTTTGCCGTCGTCTGTTTTCCTAAAGATTACAATCCGGATCTCCTTAAGGTAAGAGTGAAAAGGTTTCTTCTAGATCTTCGTACTTCATCTTAGACCACATCATCGCTTACCATCAAGTGAGATTGTGGTCAAACGAAGATATATACAGTTTAAGACAAACTTACCTATTATACCGTCAACATTTATGAAGAAATTAAGAATGTTTTTTTTTTAATTTTAAATCAATGGAATGGTACAAAAGTCGCTGGATAGAAGTAGCTTAAAAACGTTTATCTTGACATTCTATAAGGTCCTATATTTAACATCCGTAAACGATAAAAACTAATAATACCAAAAAAAACTTACGCCGTACGGCCCACCTCGTATTCGAAATAACACAGACCGTTATTTTTGCATTGTAGTAGAGTTCAAAGAAATAAACTTGAAGTATATTTCCGTAGTTATTTTCTCGGGTTATTTTCTCGAATCGCTGTACGCAATACCCTGATATCTACGCCACGACCTCTAAACCATTTCAACCTCGTTGTGGTAGGCCCGTGGGTCTGTGGCCCATCCCTGCCTCAAGCAGTATTTGATTACGCAATTACGGTGAAGCGTAGGTAATTTAATTTGAGCGGAATATCGTGTTGATTCCCTGAATATTAGCGAAACTAATATTGTTAGCTCGGGTGTCATACGGGGAACGCTACTCAATACTTTAAGTATCTCGCTAATAGATTTTAGATATTAAGACTTTGTGTTTTGATGTAAATCATACGGTAACGATTTTTTTTAAATCGAGGTTATATCGGGTTATATCGTAGGGCACGTTTTTAAGTTGCATGACCTGCGAGGAAATACTTTGCTATACGCGATGGTTACCACTTAACATCAGGTGGGCCATATGCTTATTCCCTCAACCCTAACAAAAAAAATATATTAACTCGCAAACAACTAAGATCGTCTTTCTCCTATTTCTCTTTGCTCGTATAACAAAGAAATATGTATGTCACATTTAACTAGAAGCTTTGTTTGGAGTATATACATAAGGTATTTGAGTAAATAAGCCCATCTTATTAAAATAGATTATTAGAATAGAATAACAACCTCCGTAGTGCAGTGGGCGAATAGCCGGCTGAGACGCAGGAGGTAGTGGGTTCGATCCCCGCCGCGGAACAAATGTTTGCATGATGTACAGATATTTGTTGCGGGTCTGGTTGTTTCTCTATATATTATAAGTATGTATTTACAAAAAAAATGTGTATAAGTATTCTATCAGTTATCTGGTTCCCATAGTACAAGCTCTGCTTAGTTTGGGGCTAGATAGCGCTGTGTGAAATGTCTAGCAATATTTATTTATTTATTATAGATACTGATGGTAAAGATATGAACTATATAACTCAACGTCATCATCATAATCGGCTATTGAACATTCGCTGCTGAACATATTTATGCCTTCTCCATAGATTTTCAGAGAAGCTGGTCTTGGCAACTAATATCAAATATATTTCCTCAAAGTTGCAAATATAATCATAATAGTTGTGGTTTCCATATTCACCGGAAAATCTACAAATTTTCGCGCCATAATTTCCTTATCAGTATGAATAAACACGCCATTAATTGGAATCGTATCACACGTGTCGCCGCGCGACGCGACGTTTGTCAGATCGTACGATAGCAGCCTGAACTATTCGTAAACTTATCAACACGGGCACAGGGTGATGAGAACAGTTGGGTATGTCGATGGGACCTCTGCCACATGGGGATTTAGGTAACAACTTGTCACTCTTTATTGAACACAAAGCGTTTTTATAACAGTTTTCGAATCTTATCTACACGAACTTGGACTGAGAAACATTTGAATCATGGTGTACTTAGTATTTTCTCTCCGTCACGTGGAGGATTAATTTGTATAAAATCTAACACACAATTACATCAATAAGTATTTGTTTTATCAACACAATCATATGCTGAGAGTAGCGATGTGTTATTAGATTATGTTTTTATCAACATTTTCTGGTGTTTTATCTCGTTAAATGCACTCTAACAGTTTTTTTTTGTAAAATTGCCAATATCGTCTGCAAGCTTCGTTGCAAAAGCTACTAATTCGAGTTCCTTCGAGTTTTTCTCGGACAGCTAGCAGCTTGTCCAAGAAAACCTCGTATCTTGAATTAGTATCTTTTACAAATTAATAAGGATCCTGATCTATAATGGTCAATTAGCAAACCTTAAAGGGTCAATCATTAATATAACGAGTCAAATAATTCAATGCAATATTGCAGACTCTTTGTATGAAGAGAGCTTAATAATATTAGGGAATCTTTAATTGCACTTCTAGATAAAATTATGCAGACTAAATTCTGTCAATGAACTATGCGCATAACTTTTAAATGATTGCACTTCTAATAAACAGTTCTAATAACAGTTGTCACTCAAAACAAACATAACTAAAAATATAATAAGTCTTATCAAAAGTAGAGGATCTTTTTAACTATGTGTGCACCAAAAATTTGTCTGTTATCACTGAAATACTGCCTTTAAAACAAAAATTCTCGTGACACACCTAAAATACTGACTTGCACACTAAATAATCCAATTGCATATCAAAATCTCTAATATTTATCATAAGTTGCAACTCAATAACATAATGTTTTTGCAATAGTATGTGATAGTCTAACAATTAACGACTCATCGACAGCGGAGCCGTTGTCGGGGGGCCACCGAGGCGCTTAACGAATAACGTTTAACTACCTACCTTACCTAACAGAAGTACAAATAAATATCAAGATTTAATAGGTTAGGTTAGAATAATAAAAAATATGGCAGATCAAAAAAACTGCACAGACCCGAACACCGTCAATCTAGGTAAATAAAAACAGATGTTCTTACAAGTTTATTAGGTGCTTGATTCTAATAAATTAAGGTTTTGATTTTTGTGGTAAGTAAAATATTATTAGGTATGCTTTTAAAATATTAGATCATCACGTAGAATAACAGTTTGCATTAGGGTATAAAAAGTTTGCAAAATCAGTATTTTTAAGTATGCAAATTTAGTGTACTTTTGATGCTATTTTAGATTTTTTGTTTTAAAAAATGGTATTTATTAGTTATGCGTTTAAAAGCCACCCAATAATATTTAAGTCTTACGTACGTAATATTACATACTATCATGTCTTTTTTCGGAACAAGACATAGATTAAAGATTTCTACTTGATGATGATGATGATCATAAGATACGATCTTGTTTTAGTCGTTCTATCTCACGAAGGCGGGTTGAAAATAAATATTGATCACAAAAAATATTTTAATTTCACTGCTAATCTAAACGAAATACAAATCTTACTACTTCAATTAAACAGTTAATTTTTAACCAGCTAATTGAAGTAGTTAATTGTGTTTCGTTCAGATTAGTGGTGAAATAAAACTATTTTTCCTGATCAATATTTATTTTCAACCTGCCTTCGTGAGATAGAACAACTATACCCTTTTTTGCTTCATTTGCTCTGATCACACTCTTCATACATCTCTCACCGGTTTAGGGTACTCTTGGGCTGGCGTAGATCTTGAGATCCCGGGTTATAAAATGAGCTAGATATTTAATTTAAGCTGTAACATGGTGGAAAGCCGTGATAGCGTGTATTATGGTGGCAATTAAGGCCCCCGTTGTAAGTTGGTATTTATGGGGTTCAGTGCCAACACAGAGAAGTAAAACAAATCCTTCGGTAAAATAACCGACTATACACTTTTGGAATAAGAGAACTCTGCCTTAATACGTTTATTTATTTATACAGTGCTATTAATATACTAGAATTCAGTTTGAAAAGCTGTAAGGCCGGCGGCAGTTTTAATGAATTAGTTAGTGACATAAAAATCATTTATTTTTTTGATCTCTCGCCATTGCTTTTTATTTTTTGATGCACTTATTATGTATTTTTTAGGAAAAAGATAAGTAATTTCCATAATATATATATCTATTTCCAATGAGGTATACTTTTCATCATCACCATCATAGGACGTTCACTGCTGAACATAGGATAAGACCATATTCTAAATATCTGGTTATGATCTTAAACATAGTTTTAATTAAAATAGCTGAGTCAGGGTTAATCCGTAAATTCCAAAAATTGTTGTTAAAATAATCTCGCATCTCGCGACTAGATCGAACTCGATGTTAGTCATTAAAGTTATATTTAAAATTTAAAACTCACGTGATTCAGCAAAAGTGGACCGTGTTTTCTTTCGTCCTAGGTTTCTAGTATAACATTGTATACGTTATGTGCAGATTAAGTAATTGATCACAAATAAGGCAATACTACAATGTTAATAAACACAAAATGTACCTGGCGCTAGAAGCTAAAGCATCAAACGTTTTTTTACAATTTTAATCATATATACAAACTAGGTTCTAATGAAAGTTTTTTAATTTAAAAAAGTAGTTTCAACTATCGTAACAGGTGGCGCCATCTAAACTTGCCAAACTGTCAAAGTCGCAAAGACAACATCAAAATTTCTAGAGAACATACTCACATTGATTTTGTTTCGTCTTGTGTATGTCTTCAATGTTCTTTTGTGATTGTATTATTTCTTAGACCTCAATATTCTTCTGGCAGTATCTTTTAAAAACTTTTAAGAGGAAAAATGACAAGTACATAGGTACCTAATCCACGCCAATTAACTTTTATGACCAAGATAGATAAGTATGTAAAATATCGCTAATATCTACAAAATAATTTTTATGACATTTTAGAGGTTTTTTATACTACCTGGAGATTGGAAGAAGCCACCTGGTATTAAGAGGTAACCATCGCCTATGACAAATATTGCCTCGTAGGTCATGCATCTTAGAAACGTGCCCTACCATGCACTGCACTCAGTCCATCGAATTGAGGCATACAGGTGTGAAGCTTCATGTACCTGTAATTTCACCGGCCTTCAAACCGATGGTAGTACTTCTACGGACGAGCCCTCGTACAAGAAACTCTTCTACTCTTAAGGCACTTGTCTTACCACCGGCAATGAGCGAGAAGCGAGTGTGTAGTTGCTATAGTTGTCTTGCTGGGCTATAAAATGAGTGAGCGAGTGCGGCGGGTGATACTCGCGCCACTCGCTGAGCGCGTGGCACGTGCGTTGCGTTCCGCTGCTTCATTTTACGGCGAGTGTTCTGAGCGCCAAGCGAGCATCGCTGAGCGAGTGTTGTAGTCGCTGCGACAAAATAGTGGAGAACGAGTTCTCGCCGGCAGTGTGAATGGCCAGCGATCAACTATACGTGTCTCTTTTACTGACACGGAATCTATATCTTTTGTTCGTCGCTTACTCGCCGGCGGTGAGACAAGTGCCTAAGAGCGCCTAAGTTTCACTGGCGTGTTTTTTTGCAACATTCGTTGAAGAAAATATAGGTTAGGAAAAAAACTGGCAGCCCTGAACGCAACCACCGCGTAACTGCAATCAAATAACTCGGAATGACTTAAGCGTGCCCCGCGCGGCCGTGCACGGGCGCCGGAATTTATTAACATGACCGCTTCAAATAGAACACACCGTGAAAATACACTACTTTAATAAATGGAACGTATATTATGTTTTGCAATCTTACAAACTGAAGCTTACAAATATTAGCCGAGGATTGTAAGCCTTTGGCCACCGACTTTAATACCCTTGTCACCTAATGGTTTTAAACTTCTAACGTCGAATACTATATTTTATAGTACGTGAGTAGTTTTGGTGAGAGTTTTGCCTATACGGGAGTGGTAGCCACGACCGCAGTTTTGGCAGACATGAGTCCCTGTAGACGTTTGAGGTATAGCGGCGCGTTGGTGTCTAGGCGCGCGCTTTTGGGCAATAAGTTGAGGCTTTATCGAGGGCGACTACACCGTCTGCTTCAGTTTTCCGCCAGGGGTCGTGATCTTCTGTTAGGCTCTTCCTGTTATACAGGTCAATGTGGAACGTCGCCATGTCACTTTTCAGCTGTACTTATATCTAATGCCAAATGATCGTTTTGTATCAGCTATTTTTGCTAGTAGAGTTTCCTCGTCAAATAAGAGAGGTACATCCAGTGCACATGCACCAGCCATCGCAACCGCTTCTGGTTCAGCAGGGCGATGATGCTAGGCAGCTGTGCAAATTATAATAACATGAGATGCTTAAGAAATAATTGTAAAAATATTTGTTGATGAAGCAGGCCTCACAAAAGGCATATGAACTAGGCTTACAAGAAAGAAAAAAAGAGAACGAAAGAAAATACATTTATTTGACACACATACAGGACAGACAATTCAAAAGAGTACCTATACACCTACTTATATAAAGACTAAAAATGATAAAAAATAATTTTTTTACAAAGAAACAGGAAACGCACAAGATAGGACTTGAGTACATAGGTAGGCTATGTTAAATTATAGGCTAGGTATATAGCTATAATTTATATTATAATTCGTGTACTAAAACACATCATAACTGTCTTGACAGAGAAAAAACAGCGCACAGGAAAATTTGAGGCAAGCTATAATAAAAAAATGCGTATACCCTAAATAAATTAATCAGCCGAGCACATTCTTACAAATCCCTAGAGAATTTTATGAGCAAAAGCTCCTAAAATAACGTCGAAAGAAGTATAATACCACGTTGAAATAAATCCTCGTTAAATTAAATGTACCGAGACGTTTGAGACTGAGGCAATCGACGAGCACATTCGTAAAACGAGAAACGGAATTCACACCACCGCTGCGTTTTACGCAATGCCACAGAGTGGTTTAAACAGTAAATGATACTCCAACCTAGTATATAAGGCCTTTAAAGATACCAAGACAAATGAATATTTCTGTCTTTATTCGTCTGATACATTATCATAAAAGCTATAGGACATCCATTGCTCAACATAGGCCTCCCCCATAAATCAGCAGAGCGAAAGATCTTGTGCGGCCTGTACCCAACGGCTCTTAACAACCTATATCAGGTCGTCTTTTTACCTAGTAGGGGCCGCCCTACGCCGCGCTCTACAGTGGTCTTTATTTGCCTGACTCACTATTCACAAATTTCTTATATTAGTATGCGCACCGCCAAGGAGTGGAACGCCTTGCCTGAGTCTGTGTTTCCTGATAACTACAATCCTAGGAATCTTCAAGTCGCGAGTAAATAGGTTTCTTCTAGGCAAGCGTGTACCATCGTAGACTGCATCATCGCGCGTCATCAAGCGAGATCGTGGTCAAACGCTAGCCTATAAATAAAAAATATAAAAAAGATATTAACTCTTCATTCTACCGTAAATTACACTAAAACAATACAATCATGACGATTATAAAAAAGAATTAGACGTGACAATAGAAATCGCAGTCTCATTGCCAAAAGCGAACTCTTCCAGACAATCTTAGAAGCCGAACTGAAAAGTTCGAAGCTTACTAAGATCCTTGCAAAATTGTGAGAAAAACTAATTCTGATTATTTACTTAGTTCATAATGTATCTATGGGCGTTTTTAAAGTATGGATGGGTATAACTTCAATAATTATCTCTACAATCGTAGCATTGCTACGCCGTAGTACCTGCGTAGGTCTACGATTCGTGATTCACAATAATTTATTTTATAAGTGAACTCACATATCATCCTACGTAACCCAAACGCAACATAAAAAGGCCACAACATATACAACAAGTAGTTTTTTCCCTTAACACCTCATATTTTCACCCAAAAGTCAAGTGGAGTTGACCCACTGTCAGCGTTTCATTACTACACGCCCCGCAATAAATTTGATGCTGGGCCGTCGTTTCACCGACGATAAATCTAACCATTCACTAATACACCACATTCAAATGTACCAAAGGGTGCGGGTGGGGTTAATCTCGTATGCTGCTCGAGATTTCACCCCAAAAGGGGGGTTTTCACCTTAAAAGCGGTGCGTAACTTATGACTGTGTGTCTCGTCTGATATTTGACGTAAGGCGGTGGCCATAGCAGTTTTTGTTTTTAAACCGTAATGAATAATACAATTTTATGAAATATTACTCAAAAGCTTCCATCCGCAGCTTTCCACGCAAGATTTAGCAAAAAAAAGTAGACCATATCTCAAACAACGTCTTATTCTCTCTATACACCTCTGGGACGACCTCCGTGGCGCAGTGGGCGAATAACCGGCTGAGACGCAGGAGGTACCGGGCTTGATTCCCACCGCGGAATAAATGTTTGCATGATCTACAGATATTTTTTCCAGGTCTGGATGTTTTTCTATAAATAATAAGTATGTGTTTACAAAAAAAAGGAATTTAAGTATTCTATCAGTTAGTTGGTTCCCATAGTGCAAACTCTGCTTAGTTTGTGGCTAGATAGCGCTGTGTGAAATGCCCACCAATATTTATCGTGAAAACTAAACAAACAGACAGAGAGGCAGGTATGATTATAATAATATTAAAAAAAACGGATACAGTTAAACACATTGTTAAGTTATTTATGATACGAATAATAATATTTAATGTAGTAAATCAATTTTCTAATTATAATAATAAAAGTTTTGTCTGGCATACTATACAATATATAATATACATACTTATATTGTTTAGAGATTTAAGCTGCTGTAAATGGGCATTGGCTTTGTATGAATATTTTATTAATTATTATTATTTATCGAAATAACAACAATATATAAGTAACGGTTCTAGCATATACATAAAACTCTAATGAAAGTAATGAACAGTCCTAAGTGTTAATCATAATGAAATAAACCTCGAAAACGATAATAGGTAAGTAGACTTCTACTAAAGTTTTTTTGATGATTACTTTAATGTACACATTACTGCTTCAAACGGCTTTAAATATCTCTTAAAAGATATTTCCACAGATAATGGCAAAAAAGGAAAAAAATATACCAAAGTCTCCGTTTTGACAAAAAGCTAAAAATACCCAGACGATACCCTAAAAATTACAGAATCTTTTAAAAGAAAAAATAAAGTTAACGGAGTGAAAGAAAGAATCCTTACGTGATCCTCCCCTAACCGTGGCGTGACAATATTTGGAATCCCGTATTCCATGGACGTCGCCGATATTTCTTAAGCGTCAAGATTCAGGGAATAAAATAACAATATTTTACGCTTTGGATTTTCAATCGACCTTTTTCATTTCATATTTATTTATTTTCAACGATAGGGACTTTGATAACACTTAGCGTCGCACGCCTCAGTCACAAAGCACCGACACTGAACTGCGGACTGCATGTTTCGTACATGTTATATGAACTCGCCGCACAGGTACGTTTTATCATCGCACCGCTTACCATCGGCAGGGAATCTATCCACACACCTTGAGGACCGGAATTTCTTCCCGCGAATACTTAGCTTGTGGAATGAACTCCCTGCCGAGGTTTTCCCTAGGGACTACAGTATGGGGTTCTTCAAAAAAGGCGTTTTGATAATTTTAAAGGGTCGGAAACGCGCGAGTAATACCTTTGGTGTTACAAACGTCCATAGGCTACGGTAACCGCTTACCATCAGGTGGGCCGTATGCTTGTTTTCTACCTAAAAAAAACACGACTGACGCCTGTGGTCGCTACACGCAACGAGGCGCTACTTTACCAGTATAGAAAAAAGTGGTCGCGCGCTACTAAATGGCAGCTTTCAGCTTCATGTGGTCGCGTTTTGTAGCTCGTGTGCGGGAAGGCGTTACATCAAATTAAAACATAAAACATTGTTAAAGAATTAATATAACTACGCTAAATCTCTCAGTGCCTTAAGATGAACGTCTTTGATCAGTGTGGTTGTGTAACCAGTATGTACATAAGCATATGCATAAGCATATGGTACAAAAACGTGGTCGTTCACTATGGACCTGATAAAAAGGCTAAAGGTTGCTCAGCTTGCTATGGAAAGGGTTATGCTTGGTGTTTTTCTACGAGATGAAATTAGAAATGAGGAGATTCGTAGATGCACCAAGTCGTCGTAAGTCCTAGTGACAGTGAGCAGGCCGTCGGGGCAGGAAGGTATTTTTTTTAAGTTGTAATTGGTTTCGAATGGTTAAATTATCTCCTTAGTTTACAGTAACAGTAAGTAGTAACAGTGGTTTATGTCATCAAAATTTTCGTAACATACAAAATATATCGATACAACTTTTTGCAAAATCCCTTGAGCCTCCAAATTATCAGCTAAAAACTCCAAAGGGCCATAGTCACGTGTACCCAAACTGCCAAAAACTCAAACCGCCAAACAATCAATCTTAAAACTCTAGGTGAGGCTTAACCGACTAACGCCGCGTTAAAATTTGACAAGCAAAATGGAAACTTTTTATTGGCCCTCTCATTTCAAGAAGTTGGCCAACTCTCTCGTAATATTTAAGAGGCAAGTTTCGAGGCCTCGTAAATATGAAAAAGGCTGGTAACTCGACTTATCAAGTTTTTCTTTTTTTTTTTAAACTTTGGGGATAAACAGGTATTGTGGCTTAAGTTACCTTTGGGTGGAATGAAGTTGGCTGATAAAACACAAGTATACGAGATCTTGCATGGGTTCTACTGTATTTTGATTTTTGTTTTTATTAGTAAAGTTCGCAGGAATAAAATAAAAAGGGTTTTATTTTTTTTCTCTCGAGAAAGGTTTAGAATGTATATTCAGCTTTTTTCGTTTTGGAAAGTAAAAATCTATTGTTCAACTTTGAGGGTACATTACATACTAGTAAAAAAAAAGTATACGTGATATTTTGAAAACTTTTCAGAAAGCACATACTTTTGCTTTACTGCTAAGAGAGATAAGTTATTTTACGAGGTTTTACTGATCCCTAATGTCACATGCCTTTTGCGTCTGGAATTTTTCAGCATTATCCTTACTTTGCCTTTTTAACCTTTCGAAAGCTTAACTCGGCACTTTAGAAATGAAAGTTTCATTTTAAGTTTTAAGTAAGACCAAGGGTCAACTTGTGTGGGACTTAGGAATAGTTGACATGATTGGTACTTACTTTTTTATGCAGGGTGCCAAATCAAATCAAAATCTTTTTATTCATTAGTATCATAAGGATCACTTTGAAACGCCAATTTAACTACCTGCTACTTCGCGACCAAGCCAGGAAAGAAAATCAAGAAACAAGGCTGATTGCTCTTTTTAATGATCCTTTTAGAATACATAACAATAAAGAAAATTAATGATGTCTAAATTGTAATATTTTTGAACAAGTTGGAGCAATTTCAATCCCAAACTTCTCTATCATATAAATAATCGGATATAGGTAGGCTTTTTTTATAAATATTTTGTATAATTACGTTTATAAATTGGTTAATTGTAAATTTGTATGCATCACAACGATGCCTAAACGTATATGGAGGCTAAATATGAATTAAGGAGTTGTAAAATCATACAAATAAGTCAAATTTAAACATGTTTAGTCGCTAAATACGTTTAGAGATCGTTGTGCAAGCCGGTCCTTAATCCATATCAGTGAAAAGCATCCACTAAAATGTCATTACACTTTGCAATATACTTACGAGAAAATGGGTACCCTTGTGCATTACTCTCGTCTTCGAGTCGCGCGTTGAATAGGTAAGTCTAGGTATCATAAAAAATTACGTAAATGGTACATTATTGAAACTGATTACAATTTATTCATGGTACTTTTTTCAACTCCTTAAGAACTGCCACTGTTTTATAAAACGGTACAAAATTAGATAAAAAAAAATAGTTTTAGTATGTAAATCAATCTTTTTGATGTAACACCCCACTAAACCTAGAAACCCTATTTTTAAAGTCATTGTAGGAAAGTCAGGTACTTAGTTATTTATGACAATTTCAAATTTCAAGCGGATAGGTTCAGTAGTTGCTGAAATAATCAGCTGTGACAGACGGACAGACGGACAAAGTCACACCATATGGGGTCCGTTTATACCACTTTGGTCCGGGCCCTAAAACCGCATCCGAATCGGTCCATCCTTATAGAAACTACACTACAAACTGACAGACCGGCATATACATCATACTTGCGATGCCCCTTTTTTGCGTTGCGGTTTAAAACCTAAAGCTTCTACAAACAACAAAGTTTACCTTGTTCCAATAATTTTGACTGTACAGTTTTTGATTGTTTAAAGTTCTCAAAGATGCCCGAAGCGGTTTCTTCATCGAAGTCAAAAGTTATCAAAATATAGTAACAGGTGCCTTCATCGAAGAAGTTATCAAAAGGTTTCGGTTGCTCTCAATATTTCATCTCACTTTCAGAGTTATAAGTCGGGACTAAGTTAGACTAAGTTATAAGTTAGGTACAGCTGTTTGCATATTTAATATGCTACGTTTAATGTTATCTATTTTTTGTTTGATTTTTTACAAGTTTGTAGATATTTTTATAAATTTTGTTTAAAATAACAAAATGGAACTATCCGGTTAAGTGGTACGTTTAAGGTGTACAATACGTAAGTACATTTCGACCGATTTTAAGTTTAAACTTTGTAGGTTTTAAGTTATTACTGTTATTAGCCATAAAACTGAACTTTGACAAAATTCACAGGGTACACCAACAGTGCTGAAATTTAGCATGCATGTAGCTTTAGTGACACAAATATAGGGAAAAGTCTTAAATCCAGAATTACTGCAATTTCTACCCCAAAAAAGAATATCCAATTAACATGAACACCCGTTACATGTAATTTAAATGAAACTGTAAGTCAAGTTATTTGGATATTTATTTCGTGGCACTATTTTGATAGTCAAAGATAAATAATATTTTTTTGTTTTTATGGGTGACTCGCGAGATCTCAGTTCGGGGCGAACCACTAGCATACATTCGAAAGTAACTCTGGATCTCTCTCGGTAAATGGTAAACGGCTTGATTTTAATGAAATTTGGTATGTACCCAGATAGATTATAACCTGGATTGAAACAGGCTACTTTTTGTTGACAAACCGCGCGTGCGAATCCGTGTGAAGAAGCACGTATTTCATATGTATTTTTTAGCCATATTGTCCTACAACGTAGAACAGAAAAATCATCCTCCGAGGACGACCTCCGTGGCATAGTGGGCGAATAGCCGGCTGAGACCCAGGAGGTGTCGGGTTCGATACCCGCTGTGGGACAAATCACATCACATCACATCACAAATTACGGTTTGGGTTTTTTTTATATATTCTAAGTAAGTATTTACAAAAAAATATATATAAGTATTCAATCAGTTATCTGGTTCCCATAGTACAAGATTTGCTTAGTTTGGGGCCTTTTTCCGCTGAATGGCGGATTCTGGATATGGCAGATTATTTAAATGGCTGATTCTGGCAATGGCGGATTCTTAAAACGGGAGATGTACAGTTCAGTAATAAGTTAAATTCCGTTCTTGACAGTTAATTTTGAATTTAATAGATAAATTAACATAACTACTTACCTACTTACAACAAACTTTTATTTTTTATCAAAACAAACATAACTTTCATTTTTTTAACAAAACATACAAAACTTTTATATTTTTTAACAAAACAAACATTACTTTTATTTTTACGCGTATTCTGCAAAAATATAACTTAATTATTTACTTTGATTACACGACATGATCTTTTTAAACGCTCTATTGTTAAAAATTCGGTTTGTAATGTAATTTGTATAATTTTTTCAATCTGCTTATCTTTTTCTAGTTCTATTACGCATAACCATAATTACGCACCTACCATTTCCGACCTATTTTATAGCTGACTGTATAACATCTGCCGTTTTAAGAATCCGCCATTCACCGAAAAAAGGAGTTTGGGCTAGATGGTGCTGTGTGAAATGTCCAGCATTATTTATTCATTACTTACCATAATACAATTGAAGGTACAATTGTACAATGTATAGTAGTAGGTACATTTGAATTTATTAAAACAAAGGCTTTCCTTTCTTTTTTAGGGTTCAGTACCTCAAAAGGTAAAAGGAACCCTTATAAGATTTTCTTTCTTGTCCGCCTGTCCGTCTGTCCGTGTTTCACCACCGATTTTCTCAGGAACGGGTGGACCTAGCAAGTTAACATTTTTACCAGATACTGAAGTTTATAGTCCCTATTAAGTGTATAAAAATCAAGGTACTGATTCAACACTATAAAAAGACTTGGGCAAATTTAGATTTTGGCGAAAACTTTTAAGTACCAAAATTTACCTTAATTTTCAACTTTTTTTATTTTTCGGAATTTTTTCTTTACTTCTGCTGTAAGAACTTGCTTTTAACCAAAATTGATAATTCTAGGTCAACCGGAAGTACCGGAAGTAGTAAGGTTTTGGGTCGAAAACTTACATGGTAGTTCTCGTTGACCTAGAATCACGAAATTTGGCAAAAAGTCTTACAGGATAAATACAGGAAACATTTTTAATAAATGTTGAAATTTAAAGGGTGTCCCCATACATACACAGTTGACGCCAATTAAGATAGTCCTCTGAGTTGTATGGACGCTCATACAATTTAGAGGACAATGGGTAGGTACGAAACCCTCGGTGCACGAATTCGACTCGCACTTGACCGGTTTTTTCAGTCGTTTCTGTCTCTTGTAGATTCATATTTTTCTGGACTTTCGAAACTTTGACGCCATTATAATAACTTATTTTTATCAATCAATGGTAAATTTTAATTCGTTTTGTGCATATACAACTTAACGCCGCATCTAATATTGTGAAATATGCGATAGCCATTCGATTTTATCCAATTTTGAAAAAGGATTGGTGAAAAGTCAGTATTTGCAAGTCAGATTGATAGCAACCGTAGTGCACATACCGTAAAAACAAACAGAAATGAAAATCGCAGTCAAACATTGGCAGAGAAACAAAACTGTAACAGGATTGCTACATAGCTAAAAATCTTACCGCTGTCTGCGCTCTTCGCCAAAATTATAATGAGCCTGAAAGAGTTTGTAAATTTAATTTAAATTCAGCAAGCCAAATTCTTTGTTTCATTAGCCGTTTTGTTGGAAATTTTCAAACACAGTCTTTTGAAGGGGATGTAAATGAGGCGTTCGATATTGTAGCGAATTTTTCTGTATGTTGGAGGGTGAAAATGTCACCTACGTGTATTTTTGTGGGACGTGGTTCGTTATCGTGCAAGTAAAATGTCTCTGAAAGTATGTTTTGTTCGAGATTAGATATGTTAATTAGTAAAATAAGTATGAAATGGCAGCCTGCTTTTTTTTTATACGTTTTTTTTATAGGCTTGCTTTTGATCACTATCTCGCCTAATGACGCGCGATGATGCAGTCTACGATGGTACACGCTTGCCTAGAAGAAACCTATTCACTCGCGACTTAAAGACACCTAGGTTGTAGCTATCAGGAAACACAGACTCTGGTAAGGCGTTCCACTCTTTGGCGGTGCGCATAATAAAGATCGAAGAGCATCGCTTTGTACGAATGGGAAGTATTCCAACCATATAGCGGTGGCGCACCGCAGAGCGTCTGGTTGTCCGATGATAATGGGCAATGGAGATGGTGGGATCAGGTTAAAAAATTCCGCCGCATACTCCCCAAAATGTACTCGATAAAAAACTGAGAGGCTAGCAACCTTTCGTCGATGCTCCAGGCTGTGGAGCCTTGCATCAACTAGCTCATCTTTGCCTGTGAGCTTTTTGGCTCTTCTCTCAATTGATTCCAGAGTTTCAAGCTGGTACTTCGCTAATCCGTCTCAGAAGTGAGAACAGTACTCCAAACACGATCGGATTTCTGCTTTGTTTTCCAAGAGAATTGATAAAAAGGTTATCTATCATCATCATATCAGCCATATGATGTCCACTGCTGAACATAGGCTCCCTCATAGATTTCCAGAGCGACCGACCTTGTGCGGCCTCCACCCAACGGCTCCCAGCAACCTTTATCAGGTCGTATTTCCATCTAGTGGGGGGCTAGAGACCTGTAAGCCAAGTTAATTAAGACCTACCTACCTAATCAGGACCTATCTAACGGTTTGAAAAGAAAAGGTTAATGATTAAAATGATTAATTAATTAACTGTGAGCTACGTTACATAACAGTGTACTTCTATAGAGTGCACAATTGATAAATCACGGAGTCTGAGTGACCTGTAGGACACGCGTATCACCTCGTGTTATGGGCTAGTATTGAGTTACCACTAGCCAAAGTCGATGGAAGGCCGCTCAATGGTAGATACAAACATTTTTTTTATGCTACATTGAAATGAAACAAGCTTATGGCCCACCTGATGTTAAGTGGTAACCATGGCCTATAACAGAGAATTGCCTCGTAGGTTGCGTACCTTAGAAATTGGCCATACGATGTACTGCCCTGCGTACATCAACTTGAGGCATACAGGTGTAAAGCCTCATGTACCTGTAATTTCATCGGGAAGCATAACCCTTCAAACTGAAATACAGCAATGCTGCTTGGCAATTTTTAAGTGGTCCAAAGTTCAAGAAACATTTAAACTGGGTGGTTAATGCTTCAGATGATACGTAAACATGTCGGTCATACCGTGTGGAGGCCTTCAGGCGGCCTAAAAATCAAATCGAAGCTCAAACAAGATTACTTTTTATGTGGCACTTAGTATTTTATGCTCGTCCATTTGTTATTAATGTAAAATATTTTCGATATTGTTTGCAAGGAATTTAATATTGAAATTAATGTTTGCAACGTTTCACCGGGTAGACAAAGAGAAATACGAGCGTGGATTCGATTGAATTGTAATCACAGATTTCAAGTGTAAGTATATTTAATTCACTGAGCAAAAGTGAACTGTATTGTTTTTACATAGTTTTTATGTTAACAAAAACTTTTGACGAATTATTTAAATTATTATTATTATTTTGACGACCTCCGTGGCGCAGTGGGCGGATAACCGGCTGAGACGCAGGAGATAGCGGGTTCGATTCCCGCCGCGAAACAAATGTTTGCATGATCTACAGATATTTGTTCCGGGTCTGGTTGTTTCTCTATATATTATAAGTATGTATTTACCAAAAAAAAATGTATATAAGTATTCTATCAGTTATCTGGTTCCCATAGTACAAGCTTAGCTTAGTTTGCGGCTAGATAGCGTGGTGTGAAATGTCCAGCAATATTTATTTATTGATACTAGCTAACCAATTCGCCGCTTCGCACGCGTAGTTTTTCATTAAAAACATCACCCTCCTTCTGCGCAGTTGGGTAAAAAGTAGCCTGTGTTACTCCGAGATAATGTAGCATTCTAATAGTGAAAGAATTTTTAAAATCGGTCCCGTAAACTTTGAGTTTATTCGTTATAAACATATAAAAATACAAATCTTTCCTCTTTATGAATTAGTATAGATTGAAAGAAACTATTTATATTTATCTTGCTTTGTTTAACTAGTTTAAGCGTAACTGCAGTGCTCTGTAAGTGCATGTACGTTATTTGCTACGTAATGAGTATACCAGTCTTATCCTAATGCAGTTGTTCAATCTTTATCTTTACATACTCGTAGTATAAAATGAAGTCGCTTCCGCTGTCTGTTCGCTTAGATCTTCTAAACTACTCAACAGATTTTAATGCAGTTTTCAGCAATAGATAGAGTAATTAAAGAAAAACGTTTATATGTATAACACATGCTTAACTCTGTCCGTTTGTGAGCTTGTTTGTTACCTTTACACGACTAACGGACCGAATCGTAATGAAGTTTTGCAAGGAGATAGATTATATCGTGGGAAAGGACATAGGCTATCTTTTAGGCAACTGCGTAAAATGAGGGTAATGTTTTATTGAAAAATCACCCGTATGAAGCCACGGGCGGGTCAGCTAGTGTTAAATAAAGTATTGATCAGAATTATAGTAATAAGAAATTATTTTATTGATAACGAATATGAATATAAATAAATATGGCTGGACATTTCACACAGCGCTATCTAGACCCAAACTAAGCAGAGCTTGTACTATGGGAACCAAATAACTGATAGAAAACTTATATACATTTTTTTTTTGTAAATACATACTTATAATATACAGAAAAACATCCAGACCCGGATCAAATATCTGTAAATCATACAAACATTTGTTCCGCGTTGGGAATCGAACCCGCTACCTCCTTGCATCTCAGCCGGCTATTCGCCCACTGCGCCACGGAGGTCGTCAATATGAATATGAATTGAATATACACAAAAATTTGCGTTCCCCCATTGGCACATGTGCCATGTGGCATGTATTATGACTAATATTTTATCGAATGTACAATCGCGAACAGAAATGTTACCCCATTAAATGCGCGTAAATGTTAAATCACTGGTTTATCCTCTGAATCCGAATAAAAACGTTGCACGCAACATTCCAAGGCCGGAGCAAGTAAGAATCGGGGGAAAAAGTATTTATTGCTGCAAATAAAACACGCAATAATAAATACTTTACGCTTTAGAGAGGGGCCAGTTTGCGGCAAAGAGATAGGAAACCCGAGGGTTTTGGTTGGAGCTAGCTTTTTCCAGATAAAAATGGCTGCGTCCAAACTACCGGTTTCAAGTACATTCAAGTAGGTACGTAAGTTTGGCAAACGTTTATGAATGACTAGTTTCCACAAGCAGCTTCGCACGCCTTGTTTGTCACAAAAAAGTAGCCTATGTTTGACTCCAGGTCATAATTTATCAACCCATAAAGATTCATCAAAATCGTGACGTGATTGAGCAACAAACAAATAAACAAACATACAAACTTTCACATTTATAATATTAGTGTGATCTTTTAAAAACTCGCTGACTAGCACATTCTATAACCTGGCTTATCTCTCAGAATTACAATGATACTGAGAGGTTACTAATTACACCTACGTAAAACAGTATGAACTTAACTCCACAAATATAAATATATACTAAAAATGTATACAAATATCATATAACATGTTCACCTCCCCCTTACATACACTTCACATTAGTATACCGTGACACCACCTCATTTATACCTAACACGTAAGCATTTCTACTTAACCCCACAACTACATCCACAATCATATCTGACCTCTTCTACATTATATATAAATATACTTTAAACAACCAAATTAAATTTAATCTGGATAATAAAATTTATTTTATTGTGTACAAGTTTGGAAGATATCTAACTCCCACAACACAGGTTTTTGTTAGGGTGGAGGTTAGGGAAATATTTATGTGAGACTATAACTATCTATTTACCATGACCATATATGCACCTTATACATATACATATATAGGTATGACCATGTCTCTGATTTTCGCGCAAAGCTCAAGTGGCTCCCCATCCGTCTTCGCCGGAATGCACACATACTGTCCCTTTTGTATAACATCCTTTTTAACCCTTCTGCTCCCTTCTATCTCAAGGAGCGTTTTGAGTTTCTCCACCAGGCTAATGATCGCAATTTGCGTTCTTCAGATTCCCTTCAACTTAAAACTCCTGTCCATACGACAGAGTTTTATGGTCGATCCTTCATTGTAACAGCCGTACGATTGTGGAACGCTTTGCCCTTCTCTATAAGAACATCCAAGTCTATTAGTAATTTTAAAACAAAAGTACACACCCATTATCTGTCCCTGCGTTGAAGTTGTAACTGCTTGTTAATTCATCATAACCATTTTTATAGTTGCTTATTTTATTATAATAAATTTGTGTTATTATTAGTATTTTAGGTTTATACTATGTACGTATGTTTTTTTTTATTTTATATAGATGCACCGCCGTCATGTGATAAATTATAATCCTGTCCATGCAACGGTTGTCTGGAAGAGATCGCTTTTAGCGATAAGACCGCCCATTGTACTAAATCTATTTGTAAAAATTATGTCCTGTATTTTACTTTGGTGTACAATAAAGAGTTATCTTATCTTATCTTAACTATTTATTAACTATTACTTTACAATAAAAAAAAACAGAATGAACGATATAGGTAAACACCACCAGATTTACGTAAAAACCTTAAAACATGGCTGGCCGAAAAAACCACAGATTTTCCGGCTTTTTGAATTTGCATCGAGCAATACTACCGCTAGTACAAACAAACATCACTGTCGGTACATTATTGGTAAGCCTAAACAACTTTATTGCCTAAGTAACATGACAAAATATATAACAGTATACACAAACAGTGATTTTACTGGTTCTGTAGGGCTCAAAGGATTTAGGTCACTAATAAAGTACATATATGCGAATATCAGATGGTGATCATAAAATAATCTATATATAAAACAAAGCTTGGTTAGTTACACCATTTTTAACTCAAGAACGGCGGACCAATTTTGATGATCTTTGATTTGTTGGATTTGTCTCCGCCCCGAATAGCCGAATAACTATTAAAATATTAAAAAGACATGCAAAAAAAAATTATGAAGTAAATTCCGATATATAATGTAATGTAAGTATGGCTGATCGACAATACTACTGGGGCGACGTACATTGGCAGCCTGCGTCATATGCATGTCAAGGCGGAACGAAGTTCGGCGGGTCAACTCACCTCTCACTCAGTATACGCAGTGAAGATATCGTACCTCCGTAGCACAGCGAATAGGTGGCTGAGACGCAGGAGATAGCAAGTTTGACTCCCGCCGCAGAACAAATGTTTGTATTCTTCAGATATTGGTCTGGATGGTTTTTTCATTATATTATAAGTATCTATTTACAAAAAAAGTATTCTATCAGTTATCCGGTTCTCCTAGTACAAACTCTGCTTAGTTTGTGGCGAGATAGCGCTTTGTAAAATGTCCAACAATATTTATTTATCCCACAAGATGGTAGTCAGATGCAAATCCAAACATAACGTTTGTTACATGACCACTTTCTGCATATGATGTGACAGGTTGCAAGCCCATTGTCGCTATAAGAATACTAAACCTGCATGTGCCTCAACATGTTGCACATCACAGTTGCACGTGTAAATGTGCACATAAATATTTCGTGTACTTAGCTAAATATAATTGAATTCACAACCTTCGAATTGGAAGTCTGATTCTGATCCAATCTCTTCAAAAGTTATACATTACCTGTTTGTTATCCTACTGTCCCTTTTGTGTTTTGTCTACCTATTGTTTAGTACTACCTATTTCTTTTTTGTGGTTTATTTTGTATCCTTTTTTAGTATATATTACCTACTTACGCTTAGTTTAGTAAACGTATGCTTACCGGTTTCTGAACAAGTTTCATTGAGTGAGCATTAAGTTGTCTTGTAAGTGAAATTTATTATTAAGGCAATATAATTCTCTAAACCGTTCTCGTATAGAAACACTGTAGCCCTCTCCCTAACTCACTGAGCGACCTCGGGCCATCTTATAAGACCCACAATAAGGAAGTACGTCTCTGTTCCATGTCATCATCGCCGCACACGAGTCGCCGCCACAGTCACAAAACACCGCCACCAAATTGTGGATTGCAAATTTCGTACATTTTGTACAACCTGTTTCGTTATGTACGACATTAATTTAAAACACACATCCAGCATCGTTTTAACTAATATTAGAGATTGGTTGAATACCAGTAGGTTAAATATTTATCCAGTAATCGATACATTTCCAATAAACAATTTTTAACGTAAATGTGCGGCACCTTTTTACAACAGTACTAGCCATTAGCCATACCCGTGTTTTTATTTAATGTCGTACGTAACAAAACACGTGGTATAAACTCGCCGCACACGGTAGACGCCAGTGGTCGCTATACGCCACGAGAGGCTTCTCGCTTCGTGTGACCGCACCAATCGAAAGTGAAGGATGGTGGCAATTTGTGGCTGTGGCGCTTGGCTCGTTTGCGAGGAGGCTTAGACACTAAGGTATTTGCTAAATAATAGGCATTCAAATAAGTTTATTTTATAAGGTTTGTGTAACCCGTTATCTAATTGTATTCTTGATCAAAGTTAGCGAGTGATACTGAATACCACGTATTTATATCCAAACAGACCATTAGACTTCGGTTGTTTTCACAAAAGTTCTTGAAGTGTTAGAGACTTGAGTGATCCTGGCATAAACAAATAAATGCAAATACGGAGCCTCAGATCCGTAAACATGGACCCCAGGTATCCGTAACTCCGGACGACGCATCCTTCAAGCTAAGTGGCGGTACAGCTAGCTCAATACACTACCTAGCTAGAGGTTTAAAGCCTCTTGTTCGGTTGTTAGTCCGGTTGACCGAACTACTGATACTTTTCGGTGGCAATAGTCTGGTTGGTACACACAACATATTAATAATAAAATTTTTAGGTATTTACACATGTAAGCATTTAATGACTGTCTGAAGAAACATAATCGCATTTTAAACTGATTTAAAAAAGAGGTGTTATATAATTTGTCTACAAATATCAATAATTTAATTTTTTACTCAATTTATTTATTCATCTCATTTAGGCGAACTTACGAACCCAATAATCAAGTAAAAAGTTACCGTTGGTACACATCATGGTAAAGATTTGTGAACTGAAATGTACCGGTTAAAAGCTGAACAAGATAGGTCGGTCTGAAAATCAATGGATCATGTTATACAGTGTCATATGATGACCATATGGTATAGTGTAGTGAGCTAGCTGTCTCCTCCAGCCGCGACCGCTGCCCGTAAATAATATAGCGTCACCGTAGGATTTGCGATCGTCACCGTGACAAAGGGAAATGTGCCTCGAGTTATGACACTCTCGGCTCGCTTTTGTTTGGTTAATGCCCTCGTTTTTTTATATTTTTTATGTATTTTTCTTTATGTCACCGAAACTTTTTACGTATTTTTCTCTTGGATCGAGAGAACGTTGTGATTTTCTTAATACATTACCTACTTAGCCAAAAGTGAAGGAAGTGAGAACTTCATCAACATGTTAGGGTATATAGTTTTATCTCATCATCATCACCCAGAGCCCGAATGCACTACCTCGATCTTCAGAAAAGAAAATAACCACGTGAATAAGCGGTACGACACAAAACACTTTTCTTTAAAAAAAATACAACCTATGATGTATTTACCCAGATAGTAAATAATACCTAAGTGTTACCAGTGATGGCATATGGTACAGAAACGTGATCTTTCACTATGGGCTTCATAGTGAAAAATAAGTATAAGGCTCAAAGTGGATCAACGTGCAAGAATATTAATTTGTTTAAGAAAAATAGCAATAATCATAATTTTAATACTAGAATAAAAATAAACTCGTTGTTGCCCCTTGTAGACTCCATAAAGTTAGTAAATCGTTTAAAGGGCAAGGTGTATATTTTATAACAAACTCACAAGGGGTGCACAAAAAAATCGACAGTTAATAAACTTAAAAACGTAATTAAACTTATAAAAAAGCCTACTACAAAATATCGGATTATCGGATTGTTTAGATGATAGAGAAGCTTGGGATTGAAATTGCTCCAACTCGTTCAAAATGTTACAATTTAGACGTAATTTATTTTCTGTATTATGTATTGTAAAAGGATCATTAAAAAAACAACCAGCCTTGTTTCTTGCCTTTCTCTTCTAGCTTGGTCGCGAAGAAATAGGCAGTGAAATAGACGTTTCAAAGTGATCTTTGTGATTTTAATGAATAAAAATAATTGACTTTGACTTTGACTTTGAATATATCAGGGAGGCCTATGTTCAGCAGTGGATGTCATGTGGCTGATACGATGATGATGATGATGAATAAGTAATGTAAGTAAAAGCTCACTATCTCTCGGTATTTTTATGATACAGAGACAGGTTCAGGTGACGAGTTTAGTGACATGGCTGATTTGTTTACGCTCAACGTGAATTTTTCGTTGTTGACGGATTTAGTTTGTGTGTTTTCGGATGTTACAGTTCGGTAATGAATGTTGAAGTATGGTAAAAAATACCTTTTGCTTACTGGTTTATGGTAAAGTTTTGAATGGATAAAATATAAGCTATACTTATGTTTAACTTACACTGTAATCGTTTTATTTAAAAGAGTTCATAAGCAAGACATAATTCCTTGAAAATTTTGTTTATTTCTTTGGGGGCGTCCATTAATTACGTGAGGCGATTTTAGCGATTTTTCGAACCCTCCTCCCCCCTTGGTGAGATGTCGTAAGATTTGGCGGACCTGCTCCTCTTCATCCCTAATCTCACGTGCAATTTTTCAAAATGCATATTTCAATCAGTGCTTGATTTGCATTTGATTTATTTTGAAAGAAAAGAAAGAAAGAGAGTAAATACATTTATTTGCTCCCGCAGAAAGTGCACAATAATATAATAACACAAACAATGGTGGTGTTGCGTGGGGACAAAATGGTCCCTGTCTCAGCATGGGCTGCTTAGAATGCTGTTATGCATGATTATTAACACTGTGTAGGATTTAGCCATATTTCATTGGAGAAACATATGTTACTTAATTTAACCGAGATTTCTCTCAATGGTACCCTGTTTATTGCGGGGGAAAAAATACGTGATATTTGCAGAGACCCCCTCTCTCCCCCACGTGAGATTGGGTGAGCTCAGCATGCCCCCCCCCCCCCCCCCCCCCCCGCTAAACGCCTCACGTAATTAATGGACGCCCCCTTACTTGAAACAATTTATCAATTTATAGCAAAACATAGAAGAGTACCTGTTCAAAATCTAATCCAAATATTGTCTGGAATATGTAATTATGTGTTTAAATATGATTTATTAGTTTAAGTGTGCTTGAAGCCCTTGATTCGATTGAGCGACGAACTGCTATACTCATTGGTGATGACTCCTTGGTGGAAGCCAATTTACAAAGACTAGAGCACAGACGCCGAGTAGCCAGACTTTCAGTTTTTTACAAGATTCATTTTTGTGAAAGTGCGCCAGATCTTCATTACCTTATCCCTCCTTCCCCTTTCCACCACCAGACAAGCCGACCGAGACGTACCACCCATACCTAGTTGGTACATCTTGCCGTACCAAACGATTCGCTTCAACTTTTCTTATTAGCACAAGTAAGGAGTGGAACTCACTTATTTACCACTTAACATCAAGTGGGGCATAAACTTGTTCCATGTCAAATTATTCCATATAAAAAAATTAAAGTATATTGTTAACTATATTTTAATTTTTTTATACAACTTGGGCATGGAACAAATTTATGACCCCCTGATGTTAAGTGATAACCATCCCTATAACAAAGTATTGCCAAACAAACTATTGCCTTGTGAACAAACTATATGTACTCGTATAGTATATAACTCTTGGGACTTTTTTCTGATACCTCGTTTATTGTAATTTACCCTGTCACTAAAGTACTTCGCTCTAGTGGTACATCAAGTTTTTGTTCACAATTTCGTTTTATATACTCATCAAAAAACTACGAGCCTTACAGTAGTCACATATGATGTGTAACATCTGAACACCGCGCGCACTCATTGGTCAAATCAAACAGCGAGTGCTGCCCTGGTTTTCTGTTACACATTTCCGTCCCTTTTGCCAAAATCACTCCCACGAACCGAGAGGAAAGATGTTACACATCTAAAAAACTGCGAGCCTTACAGTAGTCGCATATGATGTGTAAAATCTGACCACCGCGTGCGCTTATTGGTCAAATAAAATAGCACGCGCTTCCCCGGTTTCATGTTACACATTTTCGTCCCTTTTGCCAGAATTACTCCCACAAAACGAGAGGAAAGATATTACACATCAAACATCTGGCATGCAATGACCAACCGCTGTACTTGTAGTTTTATGTTTGTACCATTTCAGTATAGATAGATAGATAGATAGATAATACTTTATTGCACACCACGAAACAAATACATATAAAAAAACAACTACGTAAATCTATGGATACAATTGGCGGTCTTATCGCTAATTAGCGATCTCTACCAGACAACCTTTGGATGGAATGGACTGTGTAGACATTACCTGGGGTGTACCTAACATATTACATGTACATACATACTAATACTAATTATATAAAAATAAAAAATTAAAACTTACATAAATGAAAATTACGTGAATCTAAATAATAACTACTCATAATAATTTAAAGATACATACTTAGACTTATTTAAGAAACAAATAATTAATAATAAATACATATATATTTATACCTACCAACAATTTTAGTATACCTACCTACCTACCAACAATTTTCCGTTAAAATATTGTATCAATTAAATAGATTACTGAAAACGTAAAAAAGCATGTTTTATTCTGTTGCAATTCTGTGTAGCCGTTATAAAAAGCCATTTCTGTTAATATTAAGTAATATTTTAAAAGCATTGCAGTTTTCGAGAAATAACTCGGCTCAGCTCGCTGTAAAATTCGCGATACTCCGAAGCAATTTAAATTATTTGCCATCGTACAAACAAGCGTCAGTTGCTACTATTAAAATATGCTCAGTATTCAGACGCAGGTCGAGTTGCAACAAAAATTTTCATAAAACAACATTTGTGGAGCTATAGAGTTCTGCGTCCTAGCCAGAGGGTTGCCAGGCTTAAGGGAATTTCGCCAGATGCATCCGTTTAAAAGTAACCTTATCATCTTACCCATAGTTCGTGCATTGCTGATTACAGGCCTCCCCAATAGATGATACTCATATGGTCGTCTTTCCATCTAGTGGGCGGCTGTTCTATGTCGTGGTTTCCAGTACGTGGTCTCCACACAAGAACCTTTTTGCTCCTGTTCCGTCACTGCCACTTCAGTTTGCTGATCCTATATACATATACATAATAATTATTAAAATAATATGTAGTTGTAGTTTATTCCGCTGCAGTACACAAATATATACACTGTCCCACTGCTGGGCAAAGGTATCCCCCATTTCCTTCCATTCCTTGCGTTCTCCAGAAATCTCTTGCCAAATGTGAAATAATAATGTAAAAAGATAAACAACTGTTTAACGCGTGTTTAAAAGTTACTTTAATAGTTAATTGTTAGGTACTATTTCAGATATTTTTCTCTTAGTCCTTCTAACTTAAGGCAAAATACAACTTGATTTTTTGCCGCAGGTACTTATCAAATGATAGTAAATTAAGCGTCCGAGACACGGCTAACCTTATGAGGCTACAACCTTTTTTCATCAACCCTACAGGGTTGCCAGTAAATAATAATAAAGGAATGCAACAGCGGCGGAATTTAATTATTTCCAGCAAGACTGCGGGCGGATTGAGAGAAATAAATTTGAGCCGGGGAGCCCGCAACTAAACAGCGTAATTTAGTGGCCTTCGAACAATAGCTGGCTAATAAGTGCTGTCTGAAAGGGATGGTACAATCAAGGAGTTGAAAATATTTTATTTCATTGGTACAAAAAATAACAATTTTACGAGTGGTGGCAACACTAGCTAACTAGAATTTCGTAAATTAAACGTTTATTTTTTCACGCTAAAGATCAAATTAGTTGGCTTGAAGAGATTGCATTTAGCAATAAGGTCCCCATTGTTTTGTATTTTATTCATCCGTGTTAATAGAAAACTTTCGTGATTTATTTCAATCAATATTATAAATACGGGATTTATCACGTACCGTCTTATCGGTGTTTCGACCGACAATGTTTCGGTTCAATTCGTGAAATCAGGCTGAGTGCGAACCGCTCCGAATAACGTCTCGCCTCGCACTCAGCCTGATGAAGATTCACGAATTGAACCGAAACATTGTCGGTCGAAACACCGATAAGACGGTACGTGATAAATCCCGTATTTATAATAATGATTGAAATAAATCACGAAACACCGATAAGACGGTACGCCATAAATCCCGTATTTATAATAATCATCCGTGTTTGTTTATTTTTTTAATGGTGTGTATATTATCTATCTATTAGAATGACATTTATGGTAACATTTCTAAAATTACTTAAAAATGGAATCGCCACCACTGACACAACTAATATATGAATGAAAACAAATTAATTTTATTAGTCATTGACAATAGAAAACTAATAATTTGGACGAGACATAAGGATCAAATTTTTTTGTACTTTTAACAATTATCTTTACCAGACCCCTGACACTCCATATAAACAAACTGATTTAATTCCTCATTACTTCTACAGGCGCAGCGGCCTGTTCACACGTGGCTTGTATTTAAGTGAACTTACTGTATGGCTAAGGCTTCGTATATTCTGATATTTTCGAGAAGGTAGAATCGAGAATCATCAGTAAAATCAGGTTGTAGATTACGATAATGATAAAATCTCACTTATTTTTTTTTGTTTTTTTTTCGTAACCTTTACTGTCCCACTGCTGGGCAAAGGTCTCCCTCAATTCTTTCCATGCCGACCTGAGACATCTAGTTCATCGCGCCAGCGTTTTCTCGGGCGACCGCGTCGTCTTCTCACGTCTACGGGCATCCATCCTGTGATTTATTTTACCCATCTATCGCGCCTACTTCCATTTCAGCTTGTTTCTTTCAGTCTTCGAGTGCAGTGTGGCATTTCTAACTCCGTCTGTTCTTTTAATACCTAAAATGCTGCGTTCCATCGCTCTCTGGCAAACCCCGAGCTTGATCTTCTGTGATTCCGTCAGCGACCACGTTTGAGCACCGTAGGTCAGGACAGGTAGGATATACATAGCTTGTCTCACTTATAACTTACGAAAAAAAAGTTTCATTTTAGAAATTGCACCTTTTATCTATATCTTCCTTATATCTTTTAATTCCATCTCTGCCACATTAAAGATATTCAAAAAGAAAATACTAGTAATTTGTGACTCTGACCGTACTTGTTTGTGATGCCTGTTGTTTCTATGAAACTTAAATGAGCATGTTTTTGTAAATAATATAAAGTAGAGTCTAGACAGAACCATAAAGCCAAGTACATTAGCGAAACAGTTTATTAGCAAATTCAGATTGGGGATGTTTCTGGAATACCAATAAATTTTTTTCTGAAAAACCTTCTAGAATTTACTTCAATCATCATCACCATCTCAGTGTGTCTGCTCTCACTGTTGTATATGGGCCTCATCTTTATTACTCCATTCCTTACGGTCCCTTGCGAGTCTCATCCATTGACACCCAGCTACGCTTTCAATGCCATTCGACCATCGGGCGGGTGGTCTGCTTCTTGCTCTACGAGCATCGATTGGCCACCACTCTGTAATCGCCTTCGTCCAACGCCCGTCATCCCTCCTAGCCAAGTATCCAGCCCATCTCCACTTCAGCCCTGCGATCCTCATACTCACTTACTTCAATAATTCTTTTAAATATGACATTGATCACGTACCGTTTTTTCGGTGTTACGAGAATGTATCGTTACGCACTGCCTCTCGCCCCGCGCTTATTTATTTGGAAACGTAACACCAATAAAACGGTACGTCATTAGTCCCGTAATAACATGTTATTAACTAGTTGCAAATTGAACCGTTATTTTTATTTTTAGCCTAATTTACTTATTTGTTTGGAAACACCGTTGATTGTAATACCGATAAAAGGGTACGTGATGAAACCCGTATTCATAATAAATAGTTGCAAATTCGACAGTAATAATGTTATTTAGCTCAATGCAAAAAATGCAAGCTTATAACATAAGCTTAAAAAGGAGTACAGAGTTTTCCCTTTACGTATTTTTTATATATATGATAGGAAAAGTTTCTTATTGTTCCAATTAATTAGAATCTAATTATTTTGTAGTCTATACTTTAATATTATAAAGAGGAAAGATTTATATTTTTGTAAGTTTGTAACGAATAAACTCAAATCTACGGGTCCGGTTTCAAAAATTCTTTCACAATTACAATCCTTGATTAGTATAGGCTACTTTTTAAGTAACTGCGCAGAAGGAAGGTAATGTTTTTATTGTAAAACCACGCGAAGCTGCGGATGGGTCAGCTAGTATTTAATAAAGGCTTGGAGTATTTAATAATTCTGTCTTTAGACAGATACAATGTTATAAGTAGTCCCTCATTTTTTATCAGATGATTGGTCAGTTGTTTTAGTGGTAACTTTAAATTTTACCTTGAAAACTCTTTCAGGAATCGATGCCATAAAAAGTCTTGTTTTAACCTGATATGATCGAGAAAATAACATATTTTGTATAAATTTTTACTAACATTAAAATTCAAAACTTTCTCCCCTCAAAAAACTTGGCTCATATCTTATGTACCCCCACTCTCAGGCCCCCTCTCTAACTCTGAGACTACTTTTATAGCTATGGATAGGTACATTACAGACACTGATTTATTATTTCCATTGATTTTCCTCTTTTCTCATAAAGCCCCGAAACTTTGCGCGCGTTACCCAAAATTATGTCGCAACATGGCTTTGTACAGGGTGTGTCAAAGTGCATGTTTCATACATACATGTGTGTTACTCTTTCACGTCGTAACGGCTGAACCGATTTCGATGAAATTTAGTATGTACGTAGATTATAACCTGGATTATTACATAGGAAGCTAGTAATTGTATAAGGCTGGGCAAGCCTACTCCATCTTAGAATTCAACGCCAGGCACAACAGTGGCTTCGTTCGTTACCGGTATTATTACGTATCATTATTTACCCACCAAGTGCTGCAAATTAGCACCAGACACCTTGAAAGTTACCTGAAATTATACTCATGAAACTTAGGTAAACCTGAGGTAATTTTTATAAGCAGTGATAACCTCTTAACATCAGGTGAGCAAACAGGTTGTACCTCATCTCATGTTAGAAAACAAAACAAAAAAAAAAAATATATATATATAAATAAAGTAGATTTTTTGTAAGTATTTTTTTAAAGACCATTTTAAAATCAGCTGTTTCTTGGATCGTGCTTTGAATTTTGTACCTAAACAAGCAGTAATTTCCATTAAAGTATCTGTTTTTGTTTCTTCAATGTAAACCATGTATCATGTAAGCATTTTTAGCGATAAAACCGTCAATTATACATTTACTTGTTTCTCATTATGTATTCATTTGTCAAGTCGAGTCGTAGAATAAACATTGTTCATATGAGTGAAGACAATGACTCCATCATGTTAACATACGTATTCCAGACCACCCTATATTAAAGTTACTCCCACACAGTCTCAAGTAAATTGAGTAGAAATAGAATCACACTAATATTATAAATGCGAAAGTTTGGATGTTTGTTTGTTTGTTACTCAATCATGTCGTAAGGGCTAAACCCATTGCGACGAAATTTGGCGGAAGCTAGTTACAAATAAAGAACTAACAGAAACAATAATAAAAGCGAATATTGAATTAATCGGGCAATTAATACTATATGCAGGGTGGTCCAAACAGTGACGTCGTGAGTTTTACCAGTATAGCTACAAATTCTCAAAAACACATAAAAAAATCATAACTCCAAAAGTACAAAAAATCGGGGAACATACATGGGGTATTTTTAGATAATTCCTGACACTCCGGGGTGTTTTTTTGGACGTCACTGTTTGGAGCAACCTGTATAACTACAATATATTTTCTATCTTTATACTGATTCTCATATAAGTGATAATCATTATTTAACCTACATATGCGATCTGTAAAAGTTATCGAAATACAATCTGTTATGTTATAAACAACATTAATTTAAAACACACATCCTGGATGATATTTATAGATTTTCGAGCTGGGTTTGATAACGGTAGCTTGAAGATTTCACAACAGAGTGCAGTGGAGTAAGGTCATGAACTTCCAGGAGCCAACAATTAAGATCTTCTGCCCTGATCTCGTAGCATTAAGGGACACTTTCAGAGCAGTCATCACAGTGAGGCTGATCTATTCATTAACTCTAACATCAAAACCTAACGTGAAGGACAAGAAAAGTTCGCAAGCTTTTAGGCCCCCCGGTGAACAGAGGGTCGTTCTTGCTAATATGAAGTGTGCTCTCAAAAGACCCGATTGGAGTCAGTCTTCGCAGCACTTCCATTGGGACGATTCTCTAGGCACCAATGATGCTATACATTGGGGAGATGGTGACCTATCGGTACTTCAATACAGTCTTATGCCTGGAAAGACTGTAAAAGGAAAACCAGAAACAGACGTAGGATCTTCAAGACAAAACTTACCCGATAATCTTACTTGCCATTTCGGCTTCGGTATAGACACATTACGGGCTTAAAATATACATTAAATACTGATAAGATTTATCCAGGAATCGAAACAATTTTGGTTTTTAAACGTCAAATCGGCGGCGCCTATACATGCCGCTTAGTTAGTATACATTTGTTTACCTATTTGATATAGGCTGGTTGATTTATATTTTTAGGACTTAATAATAAGTTTTTTGAAAATTGTAATGTTCTATAAAACCGAATATGAAAGAAAACCTATTTTACAACAACTCACTAACCCTGCCCGTGTTTTCATTTAATGTCGTACATAACACTTCGTTTAATGACCTTTATCTTAAAATACTATGATAATAAAAATATGAACAGAGCGAAAAGTTCTCGTTCACAAGAAAATATTTTACGAATAACTTTGCAAATTTAAAATTCAAGTTTATTCCGTTTTCGCAAAACACATAGGATGTTGTTTTATGTTTAGACATAAAACACAGGAAGTAGTGCATTTTTTTTTTGGCAGAGCTTTCCACACGAGAGACAGGTTGCGAGGTTGCATTCAATGGGTTATTTCTATTGAATTATGAATTCATTTTTGGGATGGAATAGTTTTTTCGCAGCTACGTTTATTGAATGAAAAAACCCGGCAACGTTTAGCTTAACGACCAGATTTTGATGACGATATCGAAAACAAAACCTTTGTCTAAAGTTGACTCCTACACATGTAACATAACTTATTTTAAAACATGGTTATATAACACTAGCTGACCAATCCGCAGCTTCGCACACGTATTTTTTCAATAAAAACATTACCCTCCTTCTGCGCAGTTAGGTAAAAAGTAGCCTATGTCATTCAGAAATAGTGTAGCTTTTCAACGGTGAAATAATTTTTTAAATCGGTCCAGTGGTTTCGGAGCTTATTCAATGCAAACATACAAACAAATCTTTCCTCTTTATAATATTAGTATAAATGTTTCAATAAGGTAGACTTTATGTCTAACAAACATGTTATAAAGCTTTACAACATTCCAAGATTTTTAAACCATCTCAAAAATGTAAGCCTAGACAGCACTAGAAACTTCCTCTTTATAGAAGGATGCACTATCCAATGGTGCTACCAGGCTAGGTCACGTCAGGGTAGAAATTAGTGAGATGATTCAGATTGCGATTAAAGTGCCGTTAGCTCAATCTACAAGAAAATTATACTGTTTTCGACCTGCTCAATGCCAAAAGTTGCAGTTTAGTACATTGACAAGAGATGTCGCGTTGCTTATTTCACATAGTATTTTTATAGTGTTATCCTAATGCTTACAGAAAATTCCAAGATTTTTCAAACCATAACACAATTTTTTTTTAATCTTGGAAGTTTCCGTTTGTGTTCAGATAACACTAGTGCAAAAACATTCTCTTATGTCGAAATTGTAAGCCAAACTAAAGAACAGCTAAGTATATATTGTTACAAACTAGCCTCAATGTTATTTTTTTAAAAGAAACCCAAATAAACCTGTCTAGGATTTATTACTAACAATGATTTTAACTACAACAATAACATCCTAGTAAAACTTAACCACTGCTTCTAATATGGAAAGACACCAACTTTAGCACATAAACACGTCCATCGATTCCGAAAGCCAAGCGTAGCCTGCCATGAGCCCGAGGCGATCCCCGCCCCGCTATTTACACGGCCACTTGGTCCAGCCATAGGGTAGGGAAATCCCTAATAATATTATAAATAGATAGTATTTTTCAAACTTTCGCGATCACTACATAATTACTGATTTAAACGGGTATTTATCACGTATGCACCTTTTATTTGTTATCCCGACGTTTCGACTGTGTTGCAACTGTGACTGTGTTGTGTTAGTATGCCCGCAACCACGGCTGTTGCATGCAACAGAGTTGAAACGTCGGGATAACAAATAAAATAGGTACATACGCGATAAATATCCGTTTAAATCAGTAATAAGGGCTACATATATTTTATATTAATATTTTGCACTGTTATTTAATATGTATACATACTTGTAATAATATTATATAGCAATATCAATTAATATAGCAGTGGTTTATAACAAAAACTGTATAACATGTGTTTTATTCTGATCTCACCTTTATATACAAAAACCTTTAAAACTTAAGCTACATCAATTGGCCGACCAATCCATAAACTAGTTGTAAGACGATACTAATAATGACACATACATTTTATGTCATACGGTTCAATGTTACTAGCTCCATCTCACACCCATTAATCGTATGTTCGAGTCAACGCGGGATACACACAACCACGCGCAGCCACATTGAGTGTTTCACCTACCCGCACTAACTAATTAAGCTCACCATCACTGCCGCATCCAGTTGCAGGGACACGCACACAACGTAGCATCTAATTCGCCTTGTCCTTATCTAACTCCCGACGCTCGCCGAGTGATTAAAGCCTCATAGCTTCTGCTCCTCTAGTACAATTAGACTGACATGCCGCTAAAAAGAACGCCACCGCCGTCGATGCCGTCAAAGTCGGCGGACCCATTACCACACTGCAGCTCCGAACCAGACCTAAATAAAGCATTTGCAGCGAAGTCAGAATCTGTTGGATCCGAATTGTGTCGCCGAACCAAACGTAAACGTGAAGATGAATACGATTTCAACCTACAAAGTATGATGTCTGAAATGCGAAGCATGTTTGCAAATTTTAAGGACGAACAAAACGAAAAGTTTGAAACCCTTTGTGCAACTATGGAAGACCTCAAGGTTGCATTTGAGTTCGCGACTCAAAAGTATAATTCGGCACTGGAGCAGATACAAAAACTAGAACAGGAACGCGTTTCGGACCGCGGTTATATTAAAACGTTGGAAGGCAAGCTTGAAACGTATGAACGCCATACTAGATCGTCCTGCCTGGAAATTCGTAATATACCGAGTTCTCAGCCTGAGCCTAAAGATAGCCTCTTGAAAATAGTTCTTAGCACAACTAAGGCGTTAGATATCCCTGTGGTCCAATCGGATATCAAAGATGTCTATCGGATTTCTTCGTCGAAGGACTCGACGAGTAAAACGATCATAGTTGACTTTGTTAGTACTTTGCTCAAAGAAAAAGTGCTAAACCAGTACAAAAAGCAAAACCGAGATAGAAGCAGGCTAACTACGGAACATATCAGGCTAAGTGGGCCGGCTAATCCGATTTTTATATCAGAAAATCTAACAGCATATATGAAGAGGATTTTCTTCCTCGCGCGCGACTTTGCTAAGACAAATAATTTTAGTTACTGTTGGGTAAAAAACGGAAAGATCTACATCCGTAAGAGAGAAGGCGCCTCATTGGTCCGGATAAATAATGAAAAAGACCTGGCCAATCTTCAAACGACAGATTGACTACGTCCATTTATTTATACTTTATCTGAACTACCTTTAACTCAAGTCAAGTTCATCACTTTAGTTTTTGTATTTAATTCTTTGCTACGCATACTTAGTAACTACCCTGTGAAACTCGGTCCTTTTTTTGCATATTTATGCTTACATATAGCTTACATATACCTATCAAAAATATTTACAGATTCGCATGCTTTTTATATTATAGTTAGACTATATCTTATTATAATGTCATGGTCACATACACAAATACACTTACACACTCATAAAATACACACAGATAAAACATCATTTAAACTCATACACTACTCACAAAATGGTAAACACAACTCTAGTGGGTTTATATACTATCCAGCATTACTACGCCGACCATCTGTACTTTTAACAAAACTTCATAATGGATGATATTAACTATGTTAATAATGAAATTCAAGCTTTTTCGATCTCGGAGTCCTTTTTCTGTGAACCAGAAGACTGTAGAAACTATATTAAAAGTTCCCGTTCATCACTAAAAACCCTACATGTGAACATCCGCAGTATTAACAAAAATTTCAGTGAGCTCGAAGCTCTATTAAGTAGAATTACGACTACTTGCGATGTTGTCATCCTCTCTGAATGTTGGCTTAGCAAAGTCCCACAAACCCCTGTACTTGATGGTTACGTCTCATACCAATCCAACTACACAAATCAGAATGACGGCATTGTTGCTTTTATCAGGGATAACCTTGTGCACACCGTAGAAGATACAACTATTAAAGATGCAAATAGCTTAACAATAAAATTCAAGAGTGACATTGCTGTTGTAGCAGTTTATCGTCCACCATCTTTTAAAAACTGTAACATTTTCATAAATAGTTTAAATGATTATCTCGAGTCATTAAGGATGGTAAAAACCGTTGCTTTGGTTGGAGATATAAATATTAATATCGTACCCAATAGTAATGACCCTCACTGTGAAGACTACCTCAACATCCTTGCGTTTCAAGCAATGTTACCTGCTCACTTGTTTCCTACTCGCAAAGAAAGCTGTCTTGATCATGTCGTGTTAAAAACAAATCGAAAAGCTACTACTCTCGTGCTAAACGCAACACTTACTGATCACTTTCCCGTTGTTTTTTGCTGCGACTGGCATACGAATAATTATAAACCTATCAGAAGCACTAAAGTAGTCAATAAGGAAGCAGTAGTATCAGAAATAAATAGTCTTGATTTTGCACCAATACATAATTCTGGAGATCCTGAACATGCTGCAACACTACTCGTTAAATTTATATCAAATATAATTAAAGCCCACACTAAAATTATTAAGATCCCGTCCAGTAAAATAGTTATTAAGCCTTGGATTTCTCCTGGCCTTCTCAAATGCATAAGAAACAGAGATAAATTGTACACAAAACATATAAAAGACCCACATAATGAATTGAAAAATACCGTTTACAAAAGATACCGCAACTATTGTAACAATTTGCTTAAAAAGCTTAAACGTGAATATGAGCGTAATGAATTTGAGAATGCCAGAAGTAATCCAAAGGCTACTTGGGAAGTTATTAAAAAAATCACCTGTACAAACAAACCTAAGACACAACCACTAGAACTCTTAAATTTACTAGATAGCTCTTTAAACTCTGTAAACTATGTTAATAAATATTTCTCAGAAGTAGGCAAAAATTTAGCTTCACAGATTCTTATTCCTGAATCACATCATCCTAGAAGGTCATCAGATAAACCCATCTATACCAACCTGAACTCTATGTTTTTATTAGATGTAGACGAGGATGAAGTGCTAAGGACTATAGTGGACCTTAAACCTAAATGTGCAGTGGGTTGGGATGGCATTTCCAGTTCTATTATTAAGGCCACGAAAAACACCCTTGTACCCGTTATAACCTTCGTCATTAACCTATGTTTCTCCCATGGTGTCGTCCCACGTGTATTTAAGAAGGCTCTTGTACACCCTATTCACAAATCTGGGGACAAAGGCAGTGTCGATAATTATAGACCTATATCAGTTCTTACAACATTTTCCAAGATTTTCGAGAAATGTCTTAATTCTAGACTCACTAAATTCTTGAACAAATATGATATCCTTGCTGCAAATCAGTATGGATTTAGAAGGGGCCGATCCACAGAAGATGCTGTGCTTGACCTTACTGACAGCGTAGCTAAAAATATTGATTCCAAACATAAAACAATCGGTATCTTCCTTGATCTTTCAAAGGCCTTCGACACTGTCTCTGTCCCCCTCCTTCTTAATAAGATGGAGGCTTTAGGTATAAGAGGCTCAGTTTTAAGTATATTTTCCAGTTATCTAAGTGACAGATCACAGTGTGTTATTATAGATAACTTCACAAGTACAGATGAGCGACTAACTTACGGTGTCCCACAGGGTAGTGTCCTTGGACCTACCTTATTTCTCATATACGTAAATGAACTCTGCCGGCTTTCGTTGACAAACTGTAAGATTCTGGCGTATGCAGACGACACTGCACTTCTGGTAACTGGAAAAACCTGGGATGAGGCAAAGGTTCACGCTGAGAATGCCCTATGTAACGTTATACACTGGCTTTCGTATAACTTGCTTACCCTTAACGTTAAAAAAACGAAATATGTAACCCTGGGCCCAACTTGCTCGTCGCAGCCTCGTGAAAGCTTTGCACTCAGGGCGCACGTGTGCAATACTGGCTCACTTGTTTTATGTAACGATTGCAGTGTTATAGACCGAGCGGACTGCATCAAGTACCTAGGGGTATTGATTGATAGCACCCTTAACTGGAAGCCTCAAATATCTGTTACGTCAACTAAAATAAGAAAATTACTTTATATATTTAAAAAATTAAGATCTAGTGCAGACTATCACACCTTAAAAACAGTATATTTCGCATTAGCACAGTCTGTCCTGGCTTATTGTGTTGCGGCATGGGGAGGAGCGCCAACGACTTCACTCATAAAGTTAGAACGAGCTCAAAGAGCTATCCTCAAAGTTATGCATTTCAAACCTATGCTGTTCCCAACGCAAGAGCTCTATTCCCTTAGTGATGTTATGTCTTTACGAAAGATTTTCATACTAAATATAGTCCTACGTAAGCATTGTACTCTGTCCTATGAAGCCAGTACAACAATAGTTCGAAGAACTGCCAGTGTATGTACTGCACAACCGTGCCGTACAGTTCTTGCTTTTCGACACTTCCATTTCTTAAGCCCCATTTTATATAACAGATTGAATAAAAACCTTAATATCTACCCTTTAACACGCAAAAAATGTAAAGACAAAGTTAAAAAAATGCTATCTACTCTTACATACGAAGAAACCGAAGAAATCATACAGGTAAAATAATAAATTCCCCTCTATATCATTAGATTACTGTTATACGCTCGCAAGTACACCCTTACCCACCAGATACACATACCCACATAAACACTCACCCTTACATATACGCATACTACCACCCACCCTTACACATACACACACCACCACACACATCACACACACTACCATAAACTCACACACCTTCCAACCCTCACACACGCAGACCCCTGCATACACACTACTACACCCTTTTACACCCGCATGGACCCACTCCCCTAACACTCTGAAACACACTCACACACACATACTTACACACAACTTACTTACCATGGCATAGCATGTTTATTTATTTGATTTTACTTTATATACTTTACTTTTTTATTTTATTTAAATCAATTTTGTAATTAGGTTAATTGGTATACTTACGTAATCAGGAAGGAACGTCAAACTCATTTAGTTGTATGTACGGGCACTGGAAACTGCGACACAGTATTTTACTAATGCAGTTTCCAGTGTTCACTTTGTTTTAGTTACATGTAGAAAGTTCACAATAAATAAATAAAAAAAAAAAAAAAAATGATAGACTAAAAACTACATACATTTTATTTGTACTAAAAACGGGATATTTACCATGATTTGTGAGTTTTTGAGTGTCCCGATATTTCGACGCAGTTGCATGCGCCGTGATCACGGGTAAACTCTACCATGATCATGTTTACGTCGAAATATCGGGATACTCAAAAACTTACAAATCATGGTAAATAGCGTGTTTTTAGTACAAATAGTGCCTAAAAACCCTACTTATTGTATTTTATTTAATATACCTTTTTTATTATTAATATGGAATATTTATGTACTATTAATATATTAATATGTATGTACCTAATCCATTGATGAATACTTATATATATGTATTTATGTTTTGCTTATGTAAGTACACTGTTTATTCAATATTTAATTATTTTTATTAAAGCTACCGTCCTATAGCGTTCTCGTGAAATCCAGTCCATCCAAAGGTTGTCTGGAAGAGATCACTTTTAGCGATAAGACCGCCATTTGTATTTCTGTGTGTATTGTTTGTTTTTTATATGGTTTTTTTATATTAAGTGTGATTTACAATAAAGCGTTTTCTATTCTATTCTATAGTGTTCATAACCATGATAGTTTCAAAAGTTACACATACGTTGTTTCCAAACTGATACTGAAGTAACTACAATAATGTATTTGTGCTATGATTTCAAAGCTATAAATTACTTTATTCCTTAAATAAATTAATATTGCTGGACAGTTTATAGCCCCCAACTAAACAGAACTTGTACTATAGTAGTTGCCCATTGTACTAAATTTTTTAGTAAAAATTATGTTCTGTATTTTACTTTGGTGTACAATAAAGAGTTATCTTATCTTATCTTATCTTATGGAAACCAGATAACTGATAGAATACTTATATACTTTTTTTTTGTAAATAATAACATCCAGCGCTGGGTAGCCAGTGTAATCCAGCATATGCTGAGTTGGAGCCTTTTTGTGACACATGCAGTGAGTACAATGAGACACGCACACTGCAATATTTTTTATTTATATTAAATGTTTATTCTTCAAGCTATTGCTGCTTTATTCTATTTGTTGTCTTCTGTACTTATGTTTTTGTTCTGTTTTTACTATTGGTGTTGTCACAAATACATTTTATTTGATTTTATTTGATTTACATACATATGACGACCTCCGTGGCGCAGTGATCGAATAGCTGACTGAGACGCAGGAGGTAGCGGGTTCGATTCCCGCCGCGGAACAAATGTTTGCATTATCTACAGACATTTGTTTCGAGTCTGGTTGTTTTTCTATATATTATAAGTATGTATTTACAAAAAAAAGGTATACAAGTATTCTATCAGTTATCTGGTTCCCATAGTACAAGCTCTGCTTAGTTTGGGGCTAGATAGCGCTGTGTAATATGTCCAGCAATATTTATTTTATTTATTTATAATATATAGAAAAACATCCAGACCCCTACTTTGGTATAGGCGATGGTCAATACTTAACATCAGGTGGGCCTTAAGTTTGTTTAATTTCCCGTTATTATGATAAAAAAGTTTCAAATAATCTACTTTTGTAAATACAAAGAGAAACAAACAGACCCGGAACAAATATCTGTAGATCATGCAAACATTTGTTCCATAGCGGGAATCGAACCTGCTACCTCCTACGTCTCAGTTGGCTATTTACCCACTGCACCACGGAGGTTAAAGGTAAGCGTGTAAAATATAATAGAATAGAAATAATCTTTATTGCACACCAACAAAATTAAAAATACAAAAAAATACACACAAAAATAAAGGTAAGTACAATGGGCGGTCTTATCGCGTAGGCGTGTAGGTAGAACTTACTACATAATACCTACCTATTTTGATAATAAGCTTAAAAGGTACCTTTATAATAACGAGAAATAAAACTTGGAGACATTTCAGAAATTCCTACCAAGTTCCAACAAAATCTCTAAAAGGAATGTTGCAACCAAACGTTCCAGCATGACAAATGGGAGCACTTTACGAATAAATTTAAATCCATCGACCTTACACTCATAATGCTGCCACACATCTTCGTGATAGTGAATTACTGCCGCCTCTAACAATTTTTAAGGTAAACTTCCGGACAATGTGATTGTGAACATCGCTGACGCGCGGTTCTGTCTCACGATAGTACTTATGATTAGTGATCCTAGTTATTTTTAGGATTCAGTAGTCGGCATTTTGTTGAAATGTTTTCAATGTAGCAATTTTCACTAAATTGTACTGCACAGTTAAAATAACTTTGATAACTGTTAACTAATACACGTGTCTAAATATTATACAACCAAAAACGTTTCTGTAACAACCGAAAGGGACTAACCACCGATTGATGGAAATAAATTCACACAATCGCGCGTCTCTATTATGCACAATCGCATTGCTCTACAGTATACCTGTACTCTTTCTTCCATATTCCCAGAGGCCCCCAGGAGGGAGAACAGGGGGAAAGAACAGGTGGGGAGATAGTCGGCTAGCCGGTTGAATTATATTGTTATTTCGGAGCGATTGGGAATCGATTGAGCGTCCTGCTAGTATTTCTTGCGGTTATACCAACATTGCCATGAACAAGTTACAATCGAAACATTAATTCTAACTGGCATTTAATATTTAAAATTGAAACAGATTTATACAGCGCCTGGTGGTTGTAATTAGTTGGGTAAAGGTCACAATGGTGATATTACGCGGTTCAACCAAAAATGAAAGAAAACAATGATCTTACCTTGCCGTAACATAGTTTACAACTAGCGCGGGAGGTAATCCCGTAATCGTAATCCCGTAATCCGTAATCCCGTAATCCGTAATTGTTATGGTAATAGTCTAAGTAAAAAATTAAAAAGTGGTACTCCGGGATTGCCGACAGAAGTGAAAACTTGAACAATTGCGAGATACTTATATACGGAGGTGTCGGTAACGGTAACAGTGTTGTGAGTTCAATGGTTTTTTCCCATCTCAAAAACTGCACAACGCGCCTAAAGAAGTTTTCACTTCATATACTGAGGTGTCGGTAACGGTAACGGTAATAGTGTCGCAAGTTCAATGGTTTTTTCCCATCTCAAAAAATGCCCAACGCGCCTAAAGAAATTTTCACTTAGAATAGAATAGAATATATTTATTTGACACACACAAAGAAACACAAAACGGAACACAAAACTTCGTTAAGTTTTCACTTCAAAAAAATGATGTTCAATGATAGTATTTCAGTATTCATTTATACACCATTTCATTACATTACATGTTATTGGTATGTCAAAAATATATATTACAAATATAAAATAAATAATAATATAAATAAATAAAAATATACTAATTACAACTAAGCAGATATTTGGAAAAAACAAAACATTCACATTGAATGATTCACTTTTATGTTTATCTGGATCAATTTGATTGCTTCATCCAAATTAAAAGGCAGTAGTGAACCGTGGTATATCGCTATAACCACTGAATTGCCTGAGACAGATGCGAGTAGTAGGCTAGGAGGCAGAATAACTTAATGTAGATACGCTAAGGTAAAGGTCACAAAAAGCCCCGCCCAGCCCCTTTAATGTAAATTTATACAAAATGTATCGATGTAACTGGGTTTTTCCTCGTGGTCAAACTTTTTATGCGTTTTCGTCGAGACGGAAAACATTCAGAGAAAACGGGACGCAGGGCACGTTTATAGAAACTGGCATGTTGTGCAGCGCGTTGTGCTGTCAACTCGAACATAAAGATCATAAGTGTTCATGTAGAATCGTTTGTTTGATATGAAGCTTTGCTCGCGCCGCGGATAAGTGTTGACCTTGTCTAACTTCGGAAAGCAATCGGACCGGTCTAACAGTTTTTTAGGATTCGATTTGGTATCGGAGAACGCTATTTTGTAAACTATCAAATTTTGAATCCGTGTCGGAAAGGTATCCAAGCTTTATGGCCAACTATCCGTTTCCCGCGACTTCGTATGCGTTACATTACTAAATGTGTAGGTAACCTAGAAATTAAGTTCCTAGAGCCTACTAACCTTCCGAACCTAGAAATTAACTCGCTGTTGCAACTTGACGTGACACCCCATTTTTATTCTATGGGAACTGATTTATGAGATAAAAATGTAGCCTATGTGGTAATCCAGGTTATAATCTACGTATATACCAAATTTCATCGAATTCAGCCGTAACGACGTGATTGAGTAACAAACAAATAAATATACAAACATTAAAATTTTCACATGTATATAATTTTAGTATGATTTGAAATAGTTTTGAAATAGCGTTTAAATATATTTTTATCGTAATTTTTATCGGATGCAATAGAAATAGTATCCAATAAAAATTACGGTCCTACCCGACACCCTTCCGACGTTTTAAAATAGCCTCGCAGAATTAATTTTAATTAGTATATGTACTTTTTATCCAGCTCTTTGATATAACGCTTGGATTGCATGTTATCTAGGCTTTGTTGTGTGACTGCCCAGTGTACAATGGAATATTAGGACGGTCATTGGTCAAATTACGGAAATGGGTTTGTGGGGCTGATATTGACCGAATGTTATTGGACGATTTGCAGAAATTGGTTCCTGTAACCGACGGTGATAGTTATTTAATCGGAAATATAGTACACTAGTACAGTCAGTGACATAAATTGAGATTCATTATTTCCAAATAGTCTGTTATCTGCACAAAGTCAGTCTTAATAGTAGCAGAGTTCCATGTGAAAGGGCACGCCCGGGAAAGTACTACCACCATACCTATTTGTGCCGCCAAGCAGCATTGCTGTGTTTCGGTTTGAAGGATATGTTTATCGGTGAAATTAAAGGCACATGAGGGTTTACACCTGTAAAGCCTCAAGTTGATGAACGCAGGGCAGTTCAGAATTGTAATAGTTACATAGTCTTGTGACGAAGCATGTATTAGTAATAGCAAAAAAGTTAATATTGAACTCAAAAACCATTACATAATTATTTACAGTATGCAAACATTATGTTTATGAAGAGCCTACGTTGTTACAATTATAAATACCAAACTATTTTGAAAATACATCAATATCGATAATAGTAATGCTGCAATCACTAGTTCCATCTGTAAAAAAGTTGGTAACTTATGAACCCAACCCGTCAACGATTTTTTTGTACACAACTAGAAATATGAACAAATTCTTCCGACAGAAGCTTGCGCAAGCTTTAAGCCGTGGTCGTGACCACGGCTGTTGCAACACAGTAAATCAGTAATTATATAATGGTCGTGTCAAAAACACTGTTTCATAGAAAAAATCGGTTGTAGGATCTCACAAGCCTGACAGTATCAGTACATTAACCTAACAGGAAGTTACCGCGACTCTGATAGCGTACTATTATATTTATCGCGTTGGTTGATCCATATATCCATTATTTTAAATTGGCTTGTTTGGTGTATGATATTAAATTAAAAATTAAAAATCGAGCCAATAAATAAAAACACATCATACTCGAAAATAAGTTAAACTATCAAAACAATCTTCATCATCATCATTATCATTTCAGCACATCTGTACCTATCGGCTAAGTATAGGCCTCGTTTCTTATATTCCATTCTCTCTGGTCTCCTGCATCTTGTCCATTGGATTCCAGTTTCCTTTACAAATCGTCCATTGGATCAATCATCATCGACATAATAGACATAGGATGTCCACTACTAAACCCAACGGCTCCCAGCAAAATTATCAGGTCGTATTTCCATTAAGTGAGGAGCCGTCCTACGGATCATTAGAATCTTAAAATGAATTAACGTTTATTCCTGTTTGTCTCTAGTTGGGTATCATGAGTACCCAAATAAGTTTGACTCCTCAAAGTAGCAGGTTTAATAAAACAAAATCATTCACCTTAATATCGCTGTCTGTACAATTTCAATTCTAAAACTTCTTCAAAACAATTGAATGCTATGTATAATTGAGCGCTTTAAATCAAACACAAAATACGATTTTGTGTACACAACACTTCACAGACTTTGAGATCTCATCAGCTTGAGCTTGTGCGAACAGAATCAAATGAAATTTACAGTACGCGACATCTTATAGCGCAGGTAACAAAGATGAAATTTTATATTTATTAATTGAACTACGTTTACATAGGTATAAGATACAATATATATAAATATATGTATGTTTGTTTACCTTTCTATTTTCTGGCACTACCACTTTATCCACACTATACAAAGGTTAGCTGGAAGAAAATGCTAATTAGCATTAAGTTCGTCGATGTATAATTTTATTAGTGCAATAAAAAAAATTCTAATTTAATCCATACTAATATTATAAATGCGAAAGTAACTCTGTTTGTTTGTAAGTTTGTTTGTGTGTTACTGTTTCACGACTAAAGGGCTGAACGGATCGTAATTAAATTTAGCAAGATGATAGATTATATCTGGGGGAAGGGCATAGGTTATCTCTTATTTCAAAAAATAATCTTGAAGGGGTTGAAATAGGGGTTGAAAGTTCCATATATTTTATCCGTTACCGTCTTTCATACACGTGAAGTCATTTACATGAAGTGTCACATCACTTTGACATTTCATTCTGCATTTGATTTCTTTGATAATTTATACATTTGATATGGCAGAACAAAGTTTGCCGGGTCAGCTAGTCTAATATTAAAAGGCTTTAAACCGCAGTTGTAAGAAACTTTGTCGCAGTTTGCAGCGCCCAAAATTTACAGTACGCTGCGTCTTAAAGCGCAGGTAATGGCAACGATTTATAAACTGCCAAAGAAGAGATAAATATATCGAGCCTTTTCTGTTAAGGTCAGTTTAACGATACAAATTCATATTATTTCCTAAGATTAAGAAAATAAATTAACACATAATTTATCTATAAATTTGGATTTAATACAAATATGCAGTGTCTTAAAATGTGTTCAGGCCTCAAGAGTCACAAAGAGAGAACTAAAAAATTTAAATGTTGGTCAATTTAATAATGTCTCGCACTAGTTACTGTCATAATAATACCAATTGATCAACTTTAGTCAAATCAAATCAAAGTGAAATCAAATTTTATTTATTGCGTAATATGGATAATTATATGGTGTAGGTTTATAGCTATAGGTACACATTCATTTTATTATTACCTACGTTTTTCATAATATATGACATAATTACAATGGTAATCACAAGCAAGGTCAAATATTTATAATAACTAGTGGTTCGCCCCGAATTGAGATCTCGCGAGTCTCCCATGAAAACAAAAATGGTATTAGTAATCTTTGACTATCAAAATAGTGCCACGAAATGCTTAACTAACTTACTTGACCTACAGTTTCATTCAAATTACAGGTAACGGGAGTTTATGTTCTTTGGTTATTCATTTAGGGTAGAAATTGCAGTTATTCTGGATTTCAGACTTTTCCCTACCTTTGTGTCACTAAAGCTACACGCATACCAAATGTCAGCACAGTGGGGTCACTGGTGTACACTTTGAATTTTGTCAATGTTCAGTTTTTATTATGGCTAATAACTTAAAAACTACACGATTTAAACTAAAAATAAAAACGGGGTCGAAATTTACTCACAAAGACTTTTTATTAGACGTGCCACTTGACCGGATAGTCCCATTTTGATTTTTTTTACCTCTCTTGAACCCCAATATCTCAACAACCCCCCCACATTTTTATTTCATTTTAACACATTTAGCCAAAGGTTTGCTATCACCTATACACGAAATTTAACGATGATCGGATAAACGTTTCGAAAGTTATCTTTAGACAAACATACATACATACAACGCCGATTTGCCCAAGTTGATTTGGATCTCGCTTCGCTCGATCAATTACAATTATTTTTGAAGCTCATATAAAATAGTAACCTCATAGTAACTTTTATGTTGAAATAAATACTGTACTGTAACTAAAAATCTTATATATTTGCGTTCAAAAAGCCCAGCAGACAGTATCATGACACTAACTATTATATATTATTTTATTATATGGCTATTAATAATCGGTACAACTGTGGTTACACTAACACAAATTATAATCATCTTTAGCCTTCTCGTACTCCTCGAACACCTAGCAAAAGTTGTTTCATAATCATTATAGCGCGTTCTATAACATTTTCAGAAACTCACACAACACACAATACACTCCCGCTCTTACCCCCTCAAGTATAATATATACATTTACACACCATCTCTCCCTCCCTTAAGTTCTTCAAATGCGTACCTACATACTATTCCTTAAAAAATAAATATTATAGGTTTAATAATTTTAATAATTTTCTCTAGGTGACTAATTTCTTAAAAGTTAAGTCTATAATATAAGTAATTGTTGAAAATTTTTGTTTTTCTAAAACAAGCTTTTATAAAATTCACAATTGGAACCGCAAGCAAATTCAAATGAGCCCAAACACTAGTAACCTACTATAATCTATTCAGAAGGTCCGTTGTCTAGCATCCGTCTCCATAATGAGACCACCTTCATGGTTCCATAATATTACATTGTCACCGAAATTACATATGTATTCCAAATTTCAGCTCAATCGGTTGAGGGAAACAGGTTTAAAATTCAGTTACAAGATTCCACCCGGACATACATACATTGCAAGTTAATAAAAAGCTTGTAAAATGAGAATCTGTTACTGGCATTAAGCATTAGCTATAAGAGTTTGTTTAAATTGATATTTATAATGAATAAATAAAAATAAAAAAGTATATACGTCAGACTCTAGCTAATGAAAACAGTAGTATCACGCACGCTGATAACATTGAGTTTGAAAAACGAACGCTGCTGTCATTGCCTGAAATATTCATATCGTCTCGCTCGAGTCTATCGCAAATTCGCACCTAGCCCTCCAGTGTATTGTGGGGTACTGTAATCGGCGTGTATCCCGAATCAACATGACGACTTATCATTAATTATTCATTAATCCCGCGATGCCGACTTGATGAAGTTGATGATAGCGCAACAATCGCGCTGTTTGCTTTGCCGGGATTTCATTTGAAAGCTGTACATTCGAATGAAGATCTAACAGAAGCTTTGATAAACATTTACTGCCGCACCTTGAGTTTACAAATGGCGTACAGTGTTATCATTGTATATTGGGTTTATTTATAAAAAAATATAACATTGATGAACGAAAAAAGCAATAGTTCAGGGAAACAATGTTTATTTTTTTGGATTTCGGATGTTTGTTTATTTATTTTTTGTTTGTTACTCAATCACGTTGAAACAGCTGAACCGATTTCGATGAAATATACCACATAGGCTACTTTTTATCCCATAAATCAGTTCCCATGGGAAAAAATGGAAAGTCAAAGTTTATATTTATATTTTTGTACCCCAGAACAACGCGGGCGAAGCCGCTGGCAACAGCTAGAAAGAAAAGAAAGAAAGAAAATACATTTATTTGACACACACACAGGACAGACTATTGAAAACGGAACATATACAGAACGAACATACCTACTTACAAACAGATTTTATTAACAAAGAAAAATTATACAAAGAAACAGGAAACACATAAGATAAAATTAAGTACATATAATATAGGTAGGTAATTACAAATAATATGGTCTTCCGTGCTGTGTGGGTCAAACAGGCCCCGTCTCAGCCTGTTCGTCAGCTAGTTCGTTTAATCGTTATAGTGTCGTTGTTTATACTAATATTGCTTTGTTTTGTTCCAGGTGGATTAAATAGACGATAGAGCACACCACTATATCCCGATAAGTATGAAACGTAAACTTAAGACTCTTCGTAAGAACTTAATAATTCTTTAACTAAACAAGTATACACAGAATAATAGTACTGGGAAAAACATTTTTCGTTTAGCTCAAGAAACATGTAGCGAAAAAGTCAGATAAGCGCAAAGCCGAAAAAAAACAGCGTCGCTTTGTCGTATACTGGTCAGTGCGATGCCTTATCGCAATGCTTAAAGAAAATAGGAGAAAACGGTATTATCTAATTCTCACAAAAAATTCTACCCAATAGCACCAGAGTAGAGTTTAAATTCGGTGTCGCATTGTCTTTGTATGTGCGGGCTAAATGGCACTCATTATGGCTAAATTAGTTTTATGGGCGCCTGTAAACACGATCGAGATAATGCCGGCACCGGAGTGGCGGTCGTTAAAAGTTGACCGTGTAATAATTTAAAAGTTATGCGGTCGTATTTCGACGGAGTTCATATACTGTTAGTGCAATTATTTTGGCGTGTAATGTGTTTAAGGGAATTAAGCTTTTTAGTGGTGAATTTGTGGGCTGGATTGTTAATTAAAATTTACAATTTTGGTGCAATTTTTAAATGAAGTAAGATTGTGATCTACTTTTTTGGTCTAACTAAGCTTTTATTAATTGAAAATCATTGACATTTTCTAGATGTTTACTCAATTTTTTTGAGTGTATAAGCAATGCGTAAGTTACGTATAATAGTTTTGACTGATTTTCTCAGTAAAAATCTGTTTAGACTGATTCTCAGTTTTGATTGTAACATTATCTTATGTACTACAATATGTACAGTACAATATGAAAAATTACCATGTACTTTGAAATATATTACATACTAGCTTCCGCCAGCGGCTTCGCACGCGTGGTCTGTCAATAAAAAGTGACCTATGTATGAAACCAGGTCATGGTCTATCTAAATATCGAAATCGGTTCAGTTGTTCCGACGTGATTGAGTACCAAAAAAAAAACAAACATCCAAACTTTCGCATCTAAAATATTGGTATATCTAAACTATAAATTCGTTATATCTCTTAAAACATATTCATTTCATAACATATTATATTTTATGAATCAGTTCCATTTCGGCCAGATCCCAGTCAAGTTGTATTGTTGACTCTTTGGCCATGGTTCATATTTTTGACCTTATTCTTTTGTCTAATTTAAAGGCTAAAAATAACTAATAAAAGACAGTTACTAACCAACTGGCCGGTTACTGGGCTTTGAAACTTCACATATTAGGCGAGTAACATAATCTGGGTACAACGTATCTGCCCAAAGGTATAATTGTCATTAATATCTCCTTGTTTAGAACCTAAACAATGCCGTAATTACCAGCTACATACAATATGATGGGCAGATATGATTTTTAGTCATTTATTTTATGCTCTGGATTCTAGGTAGGTAAATGAACTTAATTTATTACAATGTTTAATTAAGTTGTACTTATTAGTTCTAAAAACGGGATATTTACCAAGATAAGTAAGTTAAACTTTTGTACAAAGTTAAAAATTACAAAAGAAAATTGACTATCATACTAATACAATAAATTCGAAAGTTTGGATGATTGTTTGTTTCTTACTCAATCACGTCGTAATAGCTGAACCAATTACAATAAAATTATGCAGACATATTGTTACGAGCTGAGGGTTCGGGATAAAATAATGGGAATCGGTTTAGCCAAAATAACACTTTTATTCAACACGATGACGATGAATACACGAACTTGGTCACACGTATCACAACACACTAATTCACACCACTGGTGCACCATTTAAATAAGTCACCGAAATGTTCGCACGTATAGCTTAATCCAGACTGACTCGCGAGCAACTACTGTTCACGCGAGACCCTTCTCCACGTCAGTCCTCCAGGGCCTCGCTGAGACTCACTCACTCACTGAGACTGACTCACTCAGACTAACTCAGACTCGAGACTGACTGTCCGGCCATCTCTCCGGCCTATTTATATCGCACACATTTCGATTGTTCGAGAACGATGTCGATCCTTCCAGGAAAGGGTCGGTCCCTCGACAAAATGGCCACTCCCCATTCTGCGAAACCACAAACAATAGCAACAATAACACAGCAAGACAAAAGCGTTCGAGAAGGTTCGATTATTACTCATTGTTTAACAGCCTCGGCGTAACACTATAAATAAATAAAACGTATATTACTAGACACAGAGCTATCTAGCCCCAAACTAAGCAGTGCTTGTACTATGGGAACCAGATACTCGTAACTGATAGAATACTTATATACATTTTTTTTGTAAATACATACTTATAATAATCTAGAGAAACAACTAGACCCGGAACAAATATCTGTTAATCGTGCAAACATTTGTTCCGTGGCGGGAATAAAACCCGCTACCTCCTGCATCTCAGCCGGCTATTTGCCCACTGCACCACGGAGGTCGTCGTCGTCGATTATGAAAGATAGATTATGACCTTAACTGAAACCGCGGGTGGAAGATGTAATTGATTATTGCTAAATTTTAAGATTTTGTGTTATCAGACTAGCAGACACATCGGTTAGCTATTACCACAATAGCAGACTTAATATTTTTTATCAAAAAAAGAGATACAAAATTGCCTAAAACAGTAACAACACAGCCTACCAGTAAAACAATAACAAATAGCACAGGCATTCGTTCCAATAAAAGGATTTAATATTGTCGAACAAAATTGTTTTCGCCTACCCTTGGAATTTGTTTTAAACCCTAAGCGCACCCAACATCTGTCCAGCCACATAAACCAAAATATTCTTTTGTTCCAATACACACAAAAAAATCAATGCCCCAATATTTATAATTGAATTTTCCGATACAAAAATGCATCCCTCGCTTATCCAATGGGGTGTTAACCCCCCCATCCCTCCCTGGTGCTCCGGTGTTACATTTCGCAAGGGTCCGAAACCGACAAATTATTCCCTACGGCTTCGCGAACATAATTACAGTAATTCGCCAGCGTTGTTACTGACACGGAATCAGATTGGGATAGAACGTGTGTGATTTATAGTCGTGGACAGTTTTTGTGGCTTGCGTAGAGATTTTTCATACGTTTTTGATTTGTTCTAAAGCGCTTGTAGTTAACTTCCTATGTTCAGCGATATTCTGCGTAGTCACTATTTAGATAGGTGACCGCTAGTGGCATTTCTAACTTCAGTGCTTTGGAAGACACCTTAAGATGTTGGTCCCGATCAATTTTGTTCGTTCAAAAGCCACTATGGCTATGGCCTAAAAACTCGAACGCTAGAGATGGTCTCTAATTCATACCACCTTACTTGCTTTTGTTAATTATATGTATATATCTAGAGGTAAAAGCAATTCATGTAAATTTTCATGTCATATTTGATATCAAAAGTTAGAATGTCATTAGATGGAAAGAAGAAGAATGTTGGTTATTCCATTAAAATTAAAACTTTAAACGTAGAAACCTATAAAGCCTTAATCTTACCTTCAGACCTTTGAATATAACTCCGCAATACTTCCCTAGAAAAGTTTGAAAAGGTAAACTCACCTTCTTAACATAGACTTCGACGATTATACTCTTCTGGCAGATGTGCAATATGCATTTAAAGACCTAAATAGAAACTGAACGTCACGTTGATCTGAAAATCTCATCTTATTTCTCTTCAATGCCATTGTTTTCTCTCAATTTACTAATATAAGTATTCCTGGCTCTTCCATCTTACCTTATTCTACAACCAACTGTATGCTTTCCGTTCGCAAAGTGGGGTGCCCGATTAGGGATAAACCTTGTTTGATTTAATAAGAACCGGTGAAAAAATAATTGCGATAATCTGATTACATTCTGTCAACTTAGGGTTAACATCTGCACCAGAGTTTATTACGCAAAAAGAAAGGTGTTATATGAATATCTCTGGGTATGTGCGTCTATCTGTCTGTGGCATCGTAGTCGTCAAACGGATGGACCGATTTATCATTTTGTATATTTAAAGATATTATTTTTTTTATTCTGTTAGTAAATCGACTTTTTAAATACTATAATAATGATGATTACAAATTGAATTATTTCATTTACTTATAGAAATCATCAACATCGCATACACTGACATTATTTAGCGGTACAAATGGTTATTAAAGATACATGCATTAATATTTTATGCTGATTATCAAATTAATTAAAAAATTGTAACTCACAAAAATGTTTATTTAGATTTGCGAAAATGAAAGCGTAATAAGGTACATCATAGATAAGCATGCTAATGTGTGTTTGTTTGTGAATTTCAACTTGAATTATTTAGTTGTTTACGAGACAAACGTAATAATAACTTAGAGGCTCTTCTTAGAAATGGAATACAGTTTTATTTATACAAAACAATGACACAATTAACAGCTAGGTTGTTAGTTAGTGCTTATGTAATTTTTTTTGTGTACCTATAATGTAAAAATTGTATATAATTATACAGGGTGTTTGGTAATATACTGACGATATTCAAGTTACGGTTTCTCAAAACTAAAAAATAAATAATTCTCGAAAAAATAACTACTAGTTATATTATCAAATAATAAAGAAAATCAACTAAGTTTAGGTTATTAATTCGATATAAAACTTACTGCCTAATCTTGCAATCGACATCCAAAAATAAAGGCCGTAATCCACAAAAGCGTACATTTGCTACTTATGCCCTCTCTCTGCGCTCTCTCTTGCGCTTACAACTTCGCTGCGAATGCGCTGTAGAAAATAAGACATCGCCGCTTGAACATTTCCACTAAAGCTGGGCGGAGAGATGTCAGAATATTGATATGCTATGTATTAGTTATTTTCGCATGGTATTTTCATCTCTGCTAATCTACGCTTTTATAGATTACGGCCTTTATTTTTGGATGTTGATAGCAAGAGTAGGTAGTAAGTTTTATATCAAATTAATCACCTAAACATAGACGATTTTATTTATAATTTGTTAATAAAATAGTAGTTTTTTTTTTCGAGAAGTCTTTTTAATGTTTTGAGAAACCGTCACTTGAATATCGTCGGTATATTACCAAATACCCTGTATTTAAAAAAATACGAGATGGTAGAGAAAATTCAGTTAATTCAAGTTAGGCAACAATTTTAAAAAGTCGGTCTTTCTACAAGGTTATTTTTAAGTTAATATCTAAACTGTGAGTAGTCTAGAAATATATTTTTAATATGGAAAAAATACTCCGTGGAATTAACTTTTAAGGGCTTAGATGAAGAAATAACCTTCTCTCAGAGAGCTAGTATAGAGATGCAATATCAAACACTTAGTTATATCAAGGATGTTTAAATTATATACATGAACGTCGCATCGCATACCTGCAGTCTGTTTAAAGCTAAATATATTTTTTATTGTTCGTCCAAAATTATATAGGAATGGCGGGACAATCTCGAGAACTTAGAAAGAGGATGGTAGGAAATATCGACGAATAGGGATGGTTGGAAGGACTTGGGGGAGACCTTTGCCTATTAATGTGTGAAGTCATGCACAAAACTTTAGAGGAAAACATCGTGTTGATACCGGCATATCCTAGAACCAAAATTACGAAGGCACATCCATTGGGTTAGTATTCTAATATGCAGCGATGGGCTTGCAAACTGCCTGATTTAAAATCCAGACCAGACCAGACTAAGACGGGAAAAAAAAATATTGCTAGACATTTCACACAGCGCTATCTAGCCCCAAACTAAGCAAAGCTTGTACTATGGGAACCAGATAACTGATAGAATACTTATGTACATTTTTTTGTAAATACATACTTATAATATATAGAAAAATAGCCAGACCCGGAACAAATATCTGTAGATCATGCAAACATTTGTTCCGCTGCGGGAATCGAACCCGCTACCTCCTGCGTCTCAGCCGGCTATATGCTCACTGCACCACGGAGGTATAAAAAATATAGAATTATTTAAAAATATGAGAAAACGTATACAAGCTTTGCTTAGTTTGGAGCTAGATAGCGCTGTGTGAAGTGTCCAGCATTGGTTATTTATTTAATAAGATATGAATTTCCACGGTAATATTCCCTGTATTGTGGGAATTAGAAACTACGTGTATCCTGGAATCAAATCGTAACATCTTGCGTCTCAGTCAGCTAATGTATAACGTAGGGTCGGCATAAGTATTTTCCTTCCGTACCTCTCTATCTCTCTCTCTTTTTATCTAAATTTTCATAAGCATGTACACAAAAAATAAAACTCCAAAACTACAACTGTTACCAAGTTCTTGGGCGAAGATTCTTGGGACTCCAACCCCGGAGACGGAGCCTAACATTGTTAAAGCCTACCCAAAACTGGTGGAACAGGCGATAGATTGCCAGCGACTTGGAACAAAGAGGAAGAGAATCTGCTTATAGAAAATAATTTGTTCCTGGAAAGCGACTCTATTCCGTGCTACGAGTACACGACAATCCGACCCTGATCGTAGGATATCCTTTGAAGATTCTCTTTCAGTGTAACAAGTAATGAGTTCGAGCGTTGGGTATGAAATGTCATCTGAGAGACGAGTTTTATTTCGTTTATAATGAGTGTGGTTTTCATACAAGCAACTTTGTGTAGTTCAAAAATTATACTCATTAAAATGTACGCTTTTGATACAAGAATTCTTTTTATTATCGTTCTTATTCTTCATAGTCATAATTTTTATTATTTCACTAGCTTCCGCCCGCAGCTTCCCCCGCGTGGTTGTCAGTAAAAAGTAGTCTATGTTTTAATCCAGGTCATATTCTACCTACATATATACCAAACTTTATCGAAATCGGTTAGGCGTTACGGCCTGATTGAGTTACAAACAAACATCCACATTTATAATACTAGTTGTTCGCCCCGAACTGAGATCTCAGTCTCCGATTAAAACAATAAAATATTTTTTGTAATCTTTGATTATCAAAATTGTGCCACGAAATACATAACCAGCTAACTTGGCATATCGTTGCATTCAAATTACAGGTAACGGCAGTTAATGTTATTTGGTTTTACTTTTTTGTGGTACAAATGGCAGTTATTCTGGATTTCAGACTTTTATCTATTTGTGTCACTTAAGCTACAGGCATACCAAATAACAGCATTGTGGAGTCACTGGTGTACCCTGTTAATTTTGTCACAGTTCAGTTTTTATTATGGCTAATAACTCAAAAACTATAAATACTTTACTAAAATATGAATGTAATCTAAATGTACTAATCAAGACCTTTCATTTGACGTCCCATTTGACCTAATAGTTTCATTTTCATTTTTTTTACCCCTCTTGAATCCCAATATCTCAACCACCTCCCAATATTTTTAGCTCATTTAGTCACACCAAAATTGTGTCATCACTATTCAAATTGTGTATCAAATTTCACGATGATTGGATTAACGCTTTGAAAGTTATTCTCGAAAAAACAAACATACATACATATATACAATGCCGATTTGCCCAAGTTGATTTAGAGATCTCGCTTCGCTCGATCAATTAGTGTGATATGTTTTACAATAGATGTCTAGTACAAACAATTTGTGGTTCCCACAACCCCCTATCTTGACTTCTTTAAATGCCGTTTGAATTTGTAACTCTAGCTCATACTCCCCAAATGTAAACAATATTGTCTTAAATTTTATGCGGATGTGCTGCGTCTTCTGAAACGGCTATTTAAATTGCTCTTTCCTCACCGAGTCAATACCTAAGTAGATAGCGTCTATCGTCTCGAATGTGTCCCGAAACAATATTTCTAAATAAAATACTTCCTTTAGGGACTTCAAATTGGAGTGGTGCAAGTTATAAGTAGAACTTAAAGAAACTTTTACAGTAATTTTTGGTGTATTTAAAATATATAATATCTATAGAATATTGATGATGATTTCTAAAAAGCGATCTCTTCCAGACAACCGTTGGATAGAGGAGTATTCTTACATGGAAGTTTGGCCGAGGTGTATTATATAAAGAATAGTGCTTAATAAAATCATTATAATCCAGATGTAGGTACCTACTATTGGTACTTAATACAATAATATAAACATTCTAATAATTACGCAAATAAATAAATAAATACATATTCAACTACAATTAATATACATAGGATACAAATTAACACTATACAATGAACAATCTACGAAGATTTTTCTGAGAGATAGTAACTATTGACCCTAACCTGTAACAGCTTGTTGCTTTATTTAGAACTAGCTGACTTCCTCCGGCTTCGGACGCATGGTTTTTCAATAAAAACATTAGCCTCCTTCTGCACAGTCAGATAAAATGTATCCTATGGTTACTCTGGGATAATGTAGCATCCACGAAGGATGTGAATACAGTAGCACAAATACTTACGACCAAATTAGAAACAGCTATAAAGGAAAACACAATAATAAGCCAAATATCCAAACGGAAAGCACCACTTAAGCCGTGGATTACAGTAGGGGTTGTTAGCTCAATCAAACGGCGTGACAAAATGCATAAACTATTAAAAAAAGATATCAATAATGAAGTACTTAAAATGAAATATCTTAACTACAGAAATACATTAAATAAAGTTATAAAAAGATTAAAAAAGAATTTCTATAAACAATTACTAGCAAAACATAAAGGAAATCTAAAGGAAACCTGGAATACAATAAAGGAAATATGTAATATGACTAAAAAGAAGGAACCGTCTTCAAAGTTACTGAACCGACAATCTAATATTGTTGATTCACTAGATGAGGTCAATAGGTTTTTCACAACAATAGGCTCTAACCTTGCCAATCACACACTAATGCAACTGAATACCACGGAGGATTCGTTATCCCTAAAGGCTAAATCCTCTGATTCTCCAGCGAATTCGATGTCCCTTTATTTAACTGAACCAGGTGAAGTCGCAAGTATTATTTGTGACCTTAAAACTAGCAATTCATCAGGCTATGATAGGATCACATCTCAAATACTTAAAAATAACCGAATGGTTCTTTCAGAACCTTTAGCTTACCTGATAAATTTGTCATTCGAATTTGGAATTTTTCCTAAAATATATAAAAAGGCAATCATTTGTCCAGTATTTAAATCAGGTGATAAATCTTTACCCACCAACTATCGTCCCATATCTCTTTTAAGTACATTATCAAAAGTCCTGGAAAAAATTACCAACAAAAGGTTGATCAATTATTTAGAAAAATACCAACTGCTACATTCTAACCAATACGGGTTTCGCGCCAGTAGGTCTACGGATGACGCTGTTTTGCAACTTACCACCAATATTACAAATTATCTTGATAACAATGAAAAGATCATTGGAATATTCCTAGACCTACAGAAAGCGTTTGATACCGTTTCAGTCCCGATCCTTTTAAGGCGCCTTGAGAACATGGGAATAAGGGGTAATGCACTTCTGTGGTTTCAGGACTACCTGTCTGGTAGGAGCCAACGTGTTAAAGTCGATGGCAGTCTAAGTAATGAAAGTTTCACCACATATGGGGTGCCACAAGGCAGCACGTTAGGGCCAACTCTTTTTTTAACATACATCAATAGCCTGTGTAAAACTATGCCTGGAGGTGCTGATATTCAAATGTTTGCTGATGATACTGTTATTCTTTTCCATGCAAAAACCTGGGAAGTTGTACATAATCAAGCTGAAATAGGCCTTAGTATGGTTACGTCATGGTTGGAAGATAGCTTGTTAACACTTAACGCTAGCAAAACTAAATATTTATGTTTCTCTAAGACTAGTGTTACTTCACCTAAAACATTTAAATTGCGTATCCATTCGTACCCATGTAATCGGCTAACTAATACCTCTATAGTACCGTGTAATTGTACAATACTTGAAAGGGTTTCATCTATAAAATACTTAGGAATAAATATTGACGACAAACTTAGTTGGAAACCGCAAATCACATCGATAGCTAAAAGATTAAGGAAATTAATGTATGTTTTTAAGGAATTGCGAACCGTCTGCGATAAAATCATTTTAATACAAACATACAAGGCTTTGGCTGAATGTGTGATCACATATTGTATATGCTCGTGGGGTGCAGCCGGTAAAACATATTTATTAGAACTTGAGCGAGCACAAAGAGCCCTACTTAAAGTCATGTTATACTTACCATTTAGAACCTCAACAACTACTGTATACGAAATAGCTAATGTTCTTTCAGTGCGTCAATTGTATATCTACCAGTGCATAAAAAGGTATCATAAAACTGTGGTGCCCTACCTTCCCTCCGCAGATAACAGACGGGAACGATTTCCTGTTGCCAGAGTTAAATCACGGATTGCCCAACAGCACTTTAACTTTCAAGCACCAAGATTTTATAAATATTTTCATTCTAAATATAAGGTAAAAGACCTATCTAACTATCAGTTAAAACCTAAACTTAAAGATTGGTTAAGTACATTAACATACATTGAAACAGAAAATTTATTAACAATCTTACAATAGATTTATCTATACTTCATATTTTTTATTTTTAGTTTTATCCTTACACACAACACACACAACACATTTGATATTATATAATTTAATAGTTTAAAAAGAAATAAATAGATAAACACTTAACTATACACCAGGATTAGTAATACATCTACCTAAATTATATTGACTATTTATGTATCATTGTAACTACTATAGCTATTGACTGTTTATCTATCATTGTAACTTTTGTACCACTTATGTATTTTATTTTGTTATTTTGTCATTTAACGTGGGAAGAAACTGACTCCTGACATACAGCTCACGCTAGTTCAGGAGCCAGGGCTTCAACCAGAATTGTAAAATTTGATATAAAACAAATAAAGTATTTTTGATTTGATTTGATTTTGATTCCAGGGTGAAATAATTTTTAAAATCGAACCATTCGTTTTTTGAATTTAATCGTTACAAACATACAAAAATACAAATCTTTCCTCTTTATAATATTAGTATAAATAAATAATCAGTTTTGTTTATAATGTCTTTTCCTTTAGACCAAACTACCACGTGAGAATAAAAACAGCGTATCGCGCCGGTATCACCGCATTATATTTAAGTGGGTAGTTTGCGAGAAAAACGCCGTATTGTTGTCGGAATTGAAAATATAGTAGCACCCCTACTATACCCCTAGTTTCTAAATATACGGCCCACTAGGAACATAATGCGGGAGCTAGTGATAGGGTTTGGGTGAATAGTCTGAGACGCAGGATGTTGCGAGTGCGATTCCCACCGCGGAACAAATGTTTGCATGATCTAGAGATATTTGTCCCGGGTCTGGTTGTTTCTCTATATCTTATATGTCTTACTTAAGTAAGCTTTGCTTAGTTTGGGGCTAAGTGGCGCTGTGTGATATGTCCAGCATTATTTATTTATGATTACTAAGTCCTTTATCAAAATGTTTCTCCTATATTTTAACCTAATAATGGAGCTCCTAAAATAATAAATAAATGCTTAAGTACAAATTATTAATTGAACAAAGTAAATCGATCTATACATAGACGAACTTATTGCTGGAAAGCATTCCCTTCCAGTTAAACTTTGTTTAATGTGGAAAACTGTTTTTGTAGGTAGTGCATAATTAGTGGATGGAGAAGTTAATAAATTATATGATACATTGATATAAAAAAAGGATTGTGTGGTTTTATGAAACCACGGTAAAAGTGAATCTTTGTTTCACATTATAGACATTTAACTAAAAAATTTCGTTGGCACAAATAAGTAATAGTCTATACACTACACGGTCAGCTGATGCGAACTATAGGTGCCGCCATATTGGCTTCGGCTGTTCTGACGAGCACCTTTCACTTTATCCCTACTCCGCGCTCCGCGGCCGACCGTCACGCGACATGGAACACAGAGACGAAAAAGTTTGAGACGATGTAATAAAAGTTTCACTTTAATAAACCTACATTAACACAAGGCAGTTCAATAAACTTACATTCTAATACTTAAATATCAATAAATCTTAGTTATACATTCATAAACTAATAAATAAATATCGTTATAATAATACTACATAGACTCACCATATTTTTGATAACAGATAGATAACAGAGTAAGGGTACCGCAAATTTTAGAAACATTGTTTTATGGTTTAAGATTATTCATTTCTCATTAAATTTACATAATAAATCCATTACTGAGAAAACATGTAATTCTATTGCAGATTTATAGTGCAATGAGCTAAGATAATACAAAATGCATACAGGTACATCTGTCAAAACAAAATTATCTTTTAAAGATTATAAGTAACTAGCTGTTGCCCGCGACTTCGTACGCGTTACACTACTAAATGTGTAGGTAACTTAGAAATAAAGTCAAACTCGCTGTTGCAACTTGACTTGACACCCCATTTTTATCCCATGGGAACTGATTTATGGGATACAAGGTAGCCTATGTTGTAATCCAGGTTATAATCTACGGCGTGATTAGGTAACAAACTTTCACATTTATAATATTAGTGTGATATGAAGTACCTTCAAATATTCGTATTTCATTTATTTTCATAGTTTGTGAAGACAGGGTGATGTAAGTTCAACCATAGGTCGCTAGCTCCTTGCCTATAATATGGGCTACTACAGAGTAATATTAGGTGCGATTGTGTTTTGTTCGCCGGCCTTTATATCTCTGCAGTGTCACCGTATATCTACCGGGGGCACTTTACGGTTTCGGGTGTCGTGCCCGCTCTGAGAAGAATAGGTAATTTATGAGGACCTTAATTTTGTTTGCCATTTTCTTCCAGCTCTGACAATGGCCTTTCTCTTTATGGTGAGTAAATTTTCTAGTCGTTTGTTGAAAGGAAATTGGGTGATACATATTTTAATGTGGAATAGAAACATTTGAATAGTGGCAACTTTAGATATATGAACAGAATTGTTAAGCGCGACACACACGATGTAGATGGATATATTATATTAATATAAATATCGCTCGCCATACCATCCCATGAAAATGAAAAAATCTTTATCATGTGGGACGCGCTTTAAATGGAAAAAAATACTAGCCTATGTACAAAAGAATGGACAGATATTTATTATTATTATTTATAGTATTTATTGTGTGCAATAAATAATGTTAATTAATCAATCAATCAATCAATATGAATACTGTTATGCGAAGTTATAAATAAAAATATAATATATCTAGTGACCTTAAATGGATCTAAACTTCGTTAATACTGCTTATCCACACATCTAAGTTGTTGTAACTCCTTCATAAAAAAACTGTTGGTACATTCAGATACATTTTCACGATAATTTACAAATGAGAGAAAATATATCGCAGTTGACAAGATGAATCCATTATTTAACGAAGTTCTCAGCTGAGTAATTCTTAACACACTCCCAAAGTGACATTGTAATTTATTTACAGCTTTTTGTCTGTCTAGTTACAAAGTCAATCAACGTGTCCTAACTTTTAGCCAACTAATGGATGAAACTGAGCCAATTTGCAAAATATCTATTCGACGTCAGCAACCAGTTATCCATATTATCTACTGGTTAATTGGCAATCGATTCTTGAGAACTTGCTAGTATAAGGTGCTGTCTCAGCATTGCGACGCGAGAGACTTCTAAGCAACTTTTATTTATTTATTAAATTTTAGCAAGTCAGTTGGCAAGTGACTTGCTTCAAGTGAAGGTAGTGGGCGGGGCGAGTAGCTTCTAGAACAGACGAGATTTTCAGGTGCAATACATTGGAAAGTGCAACGTAAGCCACAAATTAAATGGACGATCCATAAAAATTGGCGTTGGATACAGGCCGCACCAACATTTGAAAACGTCGCTGTCGGATCGGTCCGACATTTTTTTAGATTCAATTTTTAATTTTTTCATTATTTTAAAACAAAAACTAACTCGGATTTGCCTTAAAGCTCGGATACCTTTCTAACACGTATTCAAAGATTTCAAAATGGCGTTCTCTGATTCGAAATCGGTTCGGGAAATAAATGGATGTCTAATGGCTGATAGGATGGTTCTTATTCGGTGATTAATATATCAATATTTACAACGATGCTTTGTTAGCTTTTTGCGTTGTTAGTTGGCATACGAAAGGCGCAGAATATAAATTATAGACTTTCTTTGGTTGAGTTAAAATAAGAATAATGTTTATTTTACCAAAAAAAAAGAACATGCAACTTATATACTAAATTTAAAACTAAAAACAAATTTAAAGGCAATAACAGTACATCATAGTAATAAAAAAAAACAGATAGGTCATAATATAGGTCATAATGTAGGTCATAATGAAGGTCGGACCGCAGACCAGTATAAGTTAACGATATAAGTAAAACAAGTTTACCTGTACTGGGATGTGGCAGGACATAATGTTGGTAGGTACGTGGATAGAACTTTCCTATGTCAAGAGAAGTTCCATCCACGCACCCACGTAAATGTTTATAATTCTAAAAAGAGTGTGTGTACTTATGTACACGCGTTAGAAGTTATACTTCTTTGGCGTTAATATTAAAATTAATCAAAAAGATTTTATTTAATTAAATAATAAATTATTAGTATCACCGTCGTATATGAAATTGATTTAATAAAAACACCAAAATAATATTTATTTATTCACACTGTCTAATTGTACCCTTACGAAACACGTGTTCTACGTATAAAAATACTAGAATATACAATTTGAACATAGTTATCAATTTTCATACCACCTAGAACTAACTTCATGCTGTTAAATTTAGGTGTCGGTGTGCGCGCGCATCGTAAAAATTCACTCTCATCATTTTTCTCCATCGCGCCAAAAGAAGTATAACTTCAAAAATATAAGTAGGTACCCAGAAGTGCCCAGGATTTTAAAAATAAATAAACAAAAACAGTTAGGTATATCTTAGCACACTTAATTAATAAACCCTGAATAAATATAAATAGGTATGTACTTAATATGTATCCTACTAGTTCTACTACTAGTAGAACTATACTAGTAGTATTTGGACGATATTGATGTCGCAACCTCTTGAGGTTGCGACATCAATATCGTCCAAATTTTATTGAACTCATACAAATTACAACTTAGTTAATTATACAGAGACAAAATATGAAATAGATGATCTAAATAATTTAAACACATAAATATATGTAGCTCCTTCAAAATTTTAAGGGTAAACTTATGAAATTCACCTCTCAGTCAAGACAAAGATAAGTTGGGTTCAATGTGCGCGTGAGTCCGAGTTCTATGCAACAATGGAAGCCGATTTAGGTTGACAACACAATGAGTAAAAATATTGATCAGGATTATAATAATATTATGTATGTATGATACGAAAATGTATTATAGTTGTAACTGACATATTTAGTTCTGGCTTCATTACTTACAAACATTAGACTCAGCTATTGGTAGCGAGTCGTAAAATGCCACTCTTTTTCACAAAACAGGCCCTTAATTTTCAGTGTTTTGGATCAATGGCATCATCCAGTATGCCCTGGATAGAAACTAGAAAGTCGAAGTTTAATTACCAAAGTTACATAATGAATAGCAATTCCAATTTGAAGTTGCTGATTTATCTTCATAAAATTATTATTGTTTGGTAACTTTTCAGAAGCAATTTATTTTAAATGAGTAATATTTTGTATTTGATTTACATTTAAATGAGTGACTTTGTCAGTCAGTCTGTCGCAGCTGATTATCTCAGCAGCTACTGAACCTATCGGTTTGAAACTTGAAACCGTTTTAAATAATAATAACCTTCCTCTATAGAAAAAAAAAATTAAAAAGTATTTCCATTTTGATGGACAAAAGAGCCAAAATGGTGGGGATCAAAATTTATAAGGTTACTAGATCAAATCAATTCCTATCATATCAAAGAAATTTATTTACATATCCCAAACCAATTTTCTATTTGTACTAAAAACGGGATATTTACCATGATTTGTGAGTTTTTGAGTATCACGTTACTTTGACGCAGTTTAGTACAAATAGTGTTCATAATATCATTTTTAGTTTTGTACTGTATTTATTGAGTTATAATAAAAATTACGAAAAAAATACCGACCCACTCTAGCAAATATAGAATACAGAACAAATATACGTATCTGTAGACTATGTAAACATTTGTCCCTCATTGTCTCAGCCGGCTGTTCGCCCACTGCGACACAGAGGTCGTTTGCTGGGACATCTTGTCCTCTAAAGACAGTGGTTAAAAACTGACTCCCTTTTATTGCGTAGGAGGTTAAAAATGTGCGTCTATATAAACGTGCATAGATAGGGGTACTCAGACCCGCTCTGCCAATTCGCCTTATCGCCATGAGAGCATTTCACTCAATCTGTCAATTAGTGCGTCGCATACGGAGCGCGAGGCTTTTACCAGTACAGGAGGTTTTGTTTCCTTGTTTAATGTGTTGTTGATGAAATCAATGCGAGCTTTTTTAAAACCCTTATTGTAGCCGAAATATTATAAGATGAAAATACTCCATTGTTAACTTATAACAAGCAATAAGATAAAATAAACAATAGAACAAACATTAAAATACGTAAAGGGTGGTATTTGTTTAAAAGCGATATATTCCAGACAACCTTTGGTTGAAGAGGATCATTTGCATTACATACATTTATTTACATTTATTTAGTTTAGACAATCACACTCATATTATAAATGTGAAAGTTTGGATGTTTGTTTATTTATTTGTTTGTTTGTTACTCAATCACGTCGTCAAGTCAAGTTGCAACAGCGAGTTTAGCGTTATTTCTAGGTTAGCTACACATTTAAATAATAATAAATAAATAAATATTGCTGGACATTTCACACAGCGCTATCAAGCCCCAAACAAAGCAGAGCTTGTACTATTGGAACCAGATAGCTGATAGAATACTTATATACTTTTTTTTGTAAATACCTACTTATAATATATAGAAAAACACCCAGACATGAAACAAATATCTGTAGATCATGCAAACATTTGTTTCGTGGTGGGAATTGAACCCACTACCTCCTGCGTCTCAGCCGGCTATACGCCCACTGCGCCACGGAGGCAGTCAATTTAGTAGTGTAACGCGTATGAATTCGCGGGCAACAGCTAGTAGTATACGTAAATTGAATACAAATACATTAAACAAATCAATTATAATAAACCTACACAACTTTATAAAAACTCTCACGTTTTTCACGCTAAAATAGCTACTTGTATGCACCTCATTTAATAACGCGAAGAATAAAACATGTTATATGCGTTAACTGAAATATTAATTCACATAGTATTGTAGAATAAAATTAAACAGTTGAACTATCCATTGCTAAACCATCTTTATGCTATGTCTACTCCAGTGCGCTTTCATTTTCGTCTTGCGTCTTCAACATTCGTCTTGCTTCAACCGTATGCAGCTTATCGTCTACACCTGTGCGCCTCGATCAGTCGTCAAGATGGACGCGTGTGAACTTAGCTATCTGTGCGGAATATTTGGTGTTAAGTGCATGGAAAAACCCAAAAAAGGGAGAATCTGGATGAAAGATAATTTGAAGAAACGTAAACACAATCTTCCTCCATTTTGACTGGAAAACGATCGGAATGTTACACGCCAACCCATCGATACCAGATCGGCAACGTACGCTAAAGGCACGCGCTGTTGTCGAACTAGTTTAAGGTATGCGCTATTGCATGCGTTATAGCGCTTCGTGGATGCCTCAGATCAGACACAAGATGAACATGAAAGCGCACTGGTATAGACATAGCATTAGATAGCTCAACTGCTCCAGATCACTACTAGACCAAAGTGTAACAACAGTGGCTGCATTGCTCCGCTGAATTGCCACGTCTTTGTGCTCCAGATAAGCAGTAATTCTCGGATCGCACATCACTTAAACCTTCAACACGTCACACAATACATTTGTCTAAGCGTGTGGTGCCTGACCGATTACAATAATGCTAAATACTTTGTTTCACTATTTCTACACAATTTAATACTAGTGGTTCGCCCCGAACTGAGACCTCGCGAGTCTCCCATAAAAACAAAAAAATATTATTTGTAATCTTTGACTATCAAAATAGTACCACGAAATGCATAACCAAACTACTTGACTTACAGTTTCATTCAAATTACAGGTAACAGGAGCTCATGTTAAGTGGTTATTCTTTTTTGGGGTATAAATTGCAGTTATCCTAGATTTCAGACTATTCCCTATATTTGTGTCACTAAAGCTACTGGGGTCACTGGTGTAAACTGTGAATTTTGTTAAAATTAATTTTTAATTATGGCTAATAACTTAACAACTAAAAAGTGAAAACTAAAAATAAAAACGAGGTCAAAATGTACTCACAAAAATTTTTATAAGACGTGCCATTTGACCAGATAGTTCCAGTTTGGTTTTTTTTTTACCCCTCTTGAACTGCAATATCTCAACAACCCCCCTACATATTTAGCTCATTTAGTCACACCAAAATTGTGCCATCACTACCTACGAGTACCTTGTACCAAATTTAACGATGATCGGATAACAGCTTTGAAAGTTATCGTCGGACAAACATACATACATACAATGCCGATTTGCCCAAGTTTATTTAAAGATCTCGCTTCGCTCGAGCAATCAAATGTTGACAAATGACTAATTTCAGCGTCAACATGTAACCTAGAATAAACTAATTAGACTATGGTTAAACCATCAGTGATTCAATATACTTGACAACAACAAAGTTTTTAATTACCTTTTGTTTGCTTCCATTGCAGTATTAAAGAAACTTATGTTGTAAAGTGTATAAGTGAATTTTTATAACAGAGTTTTCCAAGAAAACTTAGCTTCTTTTGTAAGCTTTAATAAAATCTTATTATTTACCATTAAAAGTTCTTGAAACCTTTGTTTGTAACGTCCAATAAGTACACGTAAAACAAACAGTCCAGAACCCAAATTACTTACGAGACGCGAATTTTGATGGACCTTAAACTCCTGAGAAGAATTTATGCAAAGAAAAGCGAGAAAAAAAACTCATTAGTGAAACCTCCTTTAGACGAAATCGACTTCCTACGTTTACATTAAAAACAAGGCTTTGATAGTACCCACACCGCTAAGGCCAGGGCTGTCAGGTCAATATTAAGTAGTAGAAGCAAATTAATTTTTTGAACGCTGATTTGGTATATAAAAAACATTAGGTATAAAAAAATACAAATGTGCTTTAGACCACACGACTGAAGTAAAACTTGAATGCTGTGAAGTGACTCAACTTTCGTTCGTCTCGTCCGATCACATTTTTCGTAAAGCTCTCGTCACCCATTTACCACCTCACTCCCCAAGTCAAGCGTGCGTAAAGAAGTTTTACTTAACAGTAACCAAACACAATGAAAAACACAAGGCACCCCTAATAGATGGAAGGATGACCTGATAAAGGTTGCCGGGAGCCGTTGGGTGCAGGCTACACACGAACGGTCGCTTAGGTAATCTGTGCCTGCTATATGATGATGAACAAGCACACAAAAACTACAAACAATTGATATACAAACTTTATCTAAATCGAAACAAAATGTGTTAAATGTAAATTTATATGTCCTAGTGCGAGGGACTAGCAATAAGATTTAATGTTTAATATTAGAACTACGGCATACAAAGTATTAGGTTTTTTTTATATGTGTTTTCCGTGCGTAAGATGGAGTTTGGTATACACTGAACAAGTTGTGAAAAGCACAGTTTCACTTGCGTTAAACAAATATTAGATAATCATCTGAACTTTCGCATTTAAAATTGAGAAGGGTAACAATGTATTCCTGTAGTATTGGAGAAAAACAAAATTTGAAATAACTAGTGGATCTCGAACTGAGATCTCGCGAGTATCACAAAACACAAAAAAATTCTTAGGGCGACTCTCGCAACGATGCCTAAATGTATTTAGCCAATATGATTTAAGGAGTTGTCAAATCATACAAATATGTAGAGTTTAAACATGTTTAGTCACTAAATACGTTATGAGATCGTTGTGCAAGCCGGCCTTAATCTTTGACTAATAAAATGATGCCATGAAATGCCTAACCACATTACTTAACCTACAGTTTCATTCAAATTACAGATAACGGGAGTTCACGTTATTTGGTTCCTCTTTTTTGGGATAGAAATTTCAGTTATTCTGGATATCAGACTTTTCCTATATAAGTTTTACTATAGCTACACGCATACTTAATTTCAGAACTGTGAGGTCATTGGCGTACCCTGTGAATTTTGTCAAAGTTCAGTTTATATTATGGCTAATAATTTAAAAAACCACAAGGTTTACACTAAAAATAAAAACGGGGTCGAAATTTACTAACAAATACCTTTTATTAAACGTTCTATTTGACCGGATAGTCCCATTTTGGTTTTATTACCCCTCTTGAACCCCAACCCCCACACATTTTTAGCTCATTTCAAAATTCACACACCAAAATTGTGCCATCAAACAAACATACATACATACAACGCCAATTTACCTAAGTAGATTTAGAAATCTCGTTTCGCTCAATCAATAAATACTGTTGATTATAAAAGCACTCCTGTATCTATGCATGAGTATTTAATCATATTTTGCCTGTTGAACTTTTCGGCTGTATTTTTTTAATCTTCATAAAAAGTAACCTCACCGCAGCCCTAGATTACAGCCTTCCGGTATTTGTAAACCGCCTCCGGTAGCGGCGGCGGTACGTGGATAATTAATTTGCTTAGCTCTGGTGCTAAAGTGGGGGGCCGTCCATTTGTTTCATCAATTATTCGTTTAGCTGGCTACAATTTATCGCTGTGTGTGCGCTTGACCTTATTAATCTCAGTTAGACCGATTGTTTTGGTGATTTGAATTAATTTTGGCGCAACCGGTGTGAGTGGCGGTCGTTTATTTTAATTACAGAGAAAATCATTAGTTGTTTGCGTAGAACGTTTCCTTAATTTAAGTAATTTATTATATTTACATCCACACAAAATTCAAAAGAGAATGAAATTAATTTTTATTGTTTCTAACTTTCATAAAGATGAATAAGAAACACACAGATTGCATTAGATTGGTCGTTCTTGAAATTTATGTGGTGGCCTTATTTTTGAGACTGGACGTCTCATGACTGATAATGATACTGACAATTGGTTAGAAACTTATGTACTAAAACAAGTACTTCAAATAAGAAGGCAATCTTTATACTAATAAATATTTAATAATATACTCCCAGAATTATTTTTATTTTAAAATCCTCCAATAAAAAGCTTCATAATATTGATGAAACAATTCGAACGCAGTAATTTTTCAGTTATGTAAATTAAGGATTGAAAAAGTTATAAATTTTAATATTCGCCCCAATATTCGATATCATTATTTACTTCCGGTACGTCATTATTTAACGAACGCAGCCCGCCCAGCCAGTTCCGGCGGACGCATTCGTCTGTGTTTGCAAGATAACAACACAAATTGAGTACTTTCATTGCCTACATTCTGGGCAATATAAACGTGACGTGTGGAAATAATTGAATGTGCTTTTATATGTTTTTTGTATGATGATGATAATAAGTAATTTTCAGACCCTTGACGCAAAAAGATTGGCGTTTTAAATTTGACGCTTATTTCTGTCTGTGTGTATGTGTGTGTTTGTATCTATTTGTCTATGGCATCGTACTTCTCAAATGAATCCGTCTATCCGGATTAAGGCGAGGTTTTTACAAGCTTTTTATTAACTTGCAACGTATGTATGTTTGTCCGGCTGGAATCTTGCAACTGAATTTTATACCCGCTCCACTCAACCGATTGAGCTGAAATTTGGAATACATATGTAATTTCGGTGACAATGTAATAATTACTAAACTATGGAGGTGATCTCATGATGAAGACGGATGCTAGACAACGGAACTTCTGAATGGATTATAGTAGGCTACTAGTGTTTGGGCTCATTAGAATCTACTTGCGGTTCGATTATGAATTTTATAAAAGCTTGTTTTGAAAAAATAATTTCAACAAAATATTTATTTTAATAAAAGTCAGCTGAGTGGTTCTTAGCTATGTCAGTTCGCAAAATGGGAGTCGGAGGTTTTTTAATTTGTTTATTCATACTTGTTTCTCTTTGAGATGAACTGGATGCATACTACAGAGTGTTCCCAATTAGCTAGTGACCGAGATTCGTGGAAAGAGGGCAGGGATACCTTTGTCCTGCAGTGGCCCTCTACGGGCTGATAAATAGTAATAATAATATATGTATTTATCTGAACCAGACCAATTGAATAGAAAATTATACGGTTTGAAGACGTTTAGACATCGTTTCGCAAGTCGCCCTAAGTAATTAAAGTAATATCTACTAAGATAAATACATTTATTTGGTAGCTAGAAGAAAATATTAAGTAGGTATTAAATTCGCCTATGTATTATTTCGTCACGATTCTGCGCTAGTTTCACCCATTGAGGGCCCGCGGCTCTAACGATGTCGTCCATCCATCTTGCTGCTGGACGTCCTACCCTTCTACAGCTATTCCTCGGCCATCAACGGATGGTACAAACTTGGGAAGGCCTATATCCAGCAGTGGGTGAAGTTGGGTTATGGATGATGATGATGATGCATTATTTTACTAGTGCAATAAATAATTTTCTAATATACTCTTATTTACTTACTCCATTCGCTCAGATACATTAGGAATTCACATTAGACATTAGACCAAGAGTATTGGCCTCTGATACGAGAACTCGCCACTTCCCTGTATCCATTTTGTCTAATTTGCCAGTTTTGTCTAATGTATGAACAGAAAGATTATACAAGTATTTACATAATTTCTTTATAATAGTGATACTAACAAACAATATTTAAATAGCCCAAATACTCCAGATCACTGATTTATCAAGTAGTTTAAATATTGTTATAACACCTTCAATAAAGGCAAGTCTTGGAAAAAATATCTAGCTCAATCGATTTTATTACCTGGCCACTGGCTACGGCGTAGCACCGTAGCACCGCTCGTAGAGGCGGCCAACCGTTAAACGGAGCGTCGTCGTAAATAACGCTTGGGCAACGATAAATGAATAATTAACGGACGTTAAACGCTTTACGGCGCCTCTAGAGCGGTTGATACGTAGTTTTGATACGCTATCTTGATGGACCTATTTGTCATTTTATGTACTTGGAGCTTACAGTTTAAAGCGAGGACTCAAAGTATAGGAAGTCGTTTTAGAAAACGTGTTTTATGCTTTATTGAAACCAGTTCATGTTCATTTAGTGATTTAGTATATTACTAAATGATCATGACCAATAATAATAGTGCATTCGTTTGGTAGTTTTACCTGGAAAGTTTTTCGGTGTTTTGAAAATGTGTAATTTTATACTTTCCGAATTTTAACTTTGCCACAGTTCGATCCACATAGGTTTGTAAAACGGTACCGTTTTACAAACCGATGTGGGTGGAATGTATATTAATCTGTTTTTCTCCAAATCGGTCTACCTACACTAGTCTATTCATTCATTTGAATATAAAGGCGATGTAACGAAGGCTTTCACACCAGAATTGTAGAGGACGTAGCATTATATCGAACTGGATACCCCATTCAGATGACGCTCATTCACACACATAATTCAATTTCAATGGAAATTGTGACGGCACAAATCAATGATGTAGAACGCTTTATTGTAAATCACACTTATATTATAAAACAATATAAAAAATAACAATTCACGCAGAAATACAAGTGGGGGTCTTATTGCTAAAAGCGATCTCTTCTAGACAACCTTTGGATGGACTGGATTTCACTAGAACGTTATAGGACGGTAGCCTTTACTGAAAAAAATATTTTAATATTGAATAAACAGTATAATAAATATATGAATAAGAAAAATAAATAAATTTAGGTATACATATATATATGTACCTATATATAAATACACATTAATGAATTAAGTACACAATAATATAGCATAGTACATATATATTCCAAACTAATAATAAAAAGGTATATTATATAAAATACAATAAGTAGGTACATATAGGTGCATAATAGAAGGGTGAAATAAACCCAAAAGTAGCGATAACGTAACGATAGATGAGAAAATAAGAAATCAGCATTGTCTTAACTGTATTAAAGATGGGAAGGGATTTAGCAGTTCTAATGTCTGGAGGAAGAAAGTTCTATAGACGGATAGCTTGAAACAGACATAGTACCTTCCTTAATAACCTACTTTTAATCCTCAAGGTAAAAAGGGTTTCTAAAAGTGCTAAAAAAACTTTTTAATTATAGATGCCGCTTTATAAATGAAGTAATTATTAAGAGGGCATCTAATAGAGAGATAAGAAGAAAATGACACGTTGTGCCGACCTCACGTAATGTTGGGAAAGGGCAGGCAGATGCCAATTTGTCTATGGTGTGTCATTCTTACAGTCAAGCGCTAGACTACATTACCTAAGGGTAAATAATTGTATCGTCAAAAGAAAAGCACGTTTGCATAGAAAAACTGTTTATAAGACTTGAAAACACGGAGATTATAGTGCTCCGGAAAAATAAACACCGGAAGCGAGTTCCGCTCTTTACTCGTTCGATGCGGAAAGGTGGTATTTGGGTACAGATGCTATTTTCCAGCACGTGCCACAACAGAAACATTTGTATGCTACAAAAATAACCTTCCTAATTAAAAACATACTAGTATAATAATTATTTAATGGAAACACTAGAGGCGATCACTTGTTAACGCTACTTCCGTATTAGCGCTGCAGTCGAGCCTAATTTGCGCACGCTGCAACCACTTATGTACTGTGAATAGACAGTATCTGGTACTGTCATGGACATAAGTTAACATTAAGAGATTTAAGAATCATTTTAGCACAATTTAGGTAGGTAATAAAATGCTATAAACATTTCATCCAATAAACGGATACTTACATATTTATTGGCGTTGCAATAGGAATTTGACGACCTCTGTGGCGCAGTGGGTGAATAGCCAGCTGAGACCTATGAGATTGTAGATTCGATACCCGCCGCGGAACAAATGTTTGCATGATCTACAGGTTTTGAAAACTTTTGAAACTTTTTTTTATACTAACGGGAAATGAAACAACATATGGCCCACCTGATGTTAAGAGGTCACCATTGCCTATAACAAAATATTACCTCGTAAACTATCATGGTTATGCACATAAACACAAATGGTTATGGTAAACAGATTAATCAGTTTAATCCCGTTTGTGAAAATCGATTAAATATTAGTTGAAAAGTGGTTTCTATTCATCGCTGGTTCCTAAGCTTTGTATGTATTTCTATGTAAAATGTTCCCTGACAGTACAAAGTGCTCATAAATTCGAAATACAAGTTCGATAGTGTGATTTTAATGAGGGTAAGCTTTAGAGCTGATTGAAGTCTCAACTATACGCCTGCCGACGAAATTAGGTCCCAATGATGCGAGGCATTGAACTTTGATGTATAATGTTTGTGCTACTCTTGAACTTTAGTATTCATTGAGTGCAGTTTTAATGGCCCAATTGATGATCTTTGGCAATGTTTGGGAAAAGTACATTTTACATGAAGATACTTAAAAAAATTATATATAGAAGATATATCTTCTGGTCTTAAATTGTGCATCTCATGTTAATGCCAACTATTCAAAAAAGCTGGAGTAACGTAGCGAGAACTTACAATATGTGGAGGAATATAGGAGAGACCTTTGCACATGAGTAGAAAATACAGCTCCCAGCATGCGTGGTCTCCACTCTAGAACCTTTCTATCGAGCGGCCGTCAGCTCTTCGAGCGATGTGCCCCGCCCAATACCACTTTATCTTGCTAATCCTCTGGGCTACTATTATTTTATAATATACTATTATATTCTTATACCAGCATCCGCCCGTGGCTTTGCATGCGTGGTTTGCCAATAAAAAGTAGCCTATGTGTTAACCCAGGTTATAATCTATGTAAGTACCAAATTTCTTTGTTCTTGAAATCGGTTCAGCCGTTACGACGTGATTGAGTAACAAACAAATAAATAAACAAACATCCAAAATTTCGCATTTATAATATTAGTGTGATAAAATGTTGATTATGATTTATGCTGTTACAGCTGCAAAGTAGTTCGCGTGACAACAAATCAAAACTACTAAGAACTAGCTATTAATGTGACAGGTCGCCATTTTTTTATTATACAAGAGCACTTGCGTTTTTGTCTGCGGTCGGAATCACAGAGGAATAATTATGATATAGAGATAAGGTATGAACTGCTAACATAAATAGCTAACATAATAAATAGCTTAATAATAATGAGAACAGGTAAGAAAGTTCTTCTTTCTCTTTATCTTAATACTAGTGCAAGTAAGTCTCATGCTTTAAGGCTTATGAGGTTTTATTGTAATATTTACTGTCCTTAAAAGAAAGAAAAAGTTGACCATAGCAGTTACCTTCAATTAATAGACTTTGAAATAAAGAAAGTAAGAAAGAATATACATTTATTTGACACATACACAGGACAGACCAATCAGAACAGAACAAACATACCTGCTTACAAAAAGATTATAAATAATTAAAAAGAAAAATTATGTAAAGAAACACATGCAAAACACAAGATAAAGATTGAGTACGTATAGGGTATTTGATATACGCACAAAAATGAAAGGGGTAGTCAGCGAATTTAAATTGACTTAAATATTAAAACTTAAGAAACTGCGCCGAATATAACATGATCATGGTCAACCATAATTTATACTTAACTAGTTGACATTATACAAAGATCCCATAAAAAAAGCACTTTGAGTTGTTCCAAAATTTTCAAAATACATATTAATTATTTCATACAAACCATGTTCTGAAAATTACGAGCACAACAAATAAAAATAAGCCAAATATCCAGCCATTTTCGAGTTTTAGCCATACTAACGCACGGTCATTTGACTGCCTCCGTGGCGCAGTGGGCGTATAGCCGGCTAAGACGCAGCAGGTAGCGGGTTCGATTCCCGCCACGGAACAAATATTTGCATGATCTACAGATATTTGTTCCGTGTCTGGGTGTTTTACTATATATTATAAGTATGTATTTACAAAAAAAAGGAATATAAGTATTATTCTATCAGTTATCCGGTTCCCATAGTACAAGCTCTGCTTAGTTTGGGGCTAGATAGCGCTGTTTGAAATGTCCAGCAATATTTAATTATTTATTTTATTTACTGATTTCTATTGGAAATTTCACACAGCGCTATCTAGCCCCAAACTAAGCAGAGCTTGTACTATGGGAACCAGATAAATGATAAAATACTTATATACCTACATTTTTTATGTAAACACATACTTATAATCTATAGAGAAACAACCAGACCCGGAACAAGTATCTGTAGATCATGCAAACATCTGTTCCGCGGCGGGAATCGAACCCGCTACCTCCTGCGTCTCAGCCGGCTATTCGCCCACTGCACCACGGAGTTCATCAAATATATATTATACAATATAGATTACTGTAGTAACAGTTATTGCATATGAACACATAAGTAGGAATTGCTTACAAGGTACTAGATAAAGGGCCGTGGTATAGTTCTATAGGTTGATTTTTTACTCTGAATGGATGATAAATTGAAATGAAAATGAAGACGGTCGTAAATTATGAAAAGAACCATGTAATATAATGCCGAGGCTTTTTTTGAGTTGGCAAGCTCGAGTAAGTTAGTCGTGGATCATGAATAATAAAATGTTCGACGGTATTATTCTGTTTGTCGAAGAAAAACCATCAATATGAAGTAAGAATCCTTATTAAACCTGTTTATTTAAAAATACAAGTTAAGTATTATAATTTTTAACTGTTACTTTTTATAATAAAACTGCGACATGCACGTTTATAAGTATTTTCCTTCAAGCGACTTTTAGGTATTTTCCAAGAAACTTTTCTCAAGCACCCAAGGAAATATAAAATCAACTTCAAAGTAGCTCCCTCAAATCGTACGTACATTTTGCGTGCAGACTTTAACCTAAATATGAACTAAGCTTATTGCGTGACTTGAAACCTGCGAACCTGTTTTGTAGATAGAAAATCATAAGAGATTTTCTACTTTATAAAACAGATGATAAGACTTAGTGGATTTTTAGGCTTTACACGTAAACAAATCGTGAAAAAATGTGAATGTAACCGGTATTTTAGATGGCATTGTTGAGATTTTCGTGTAAGTTTTACTTTGTGTTTGAGTTGTGCATATTTTGGAAATCAATTTTCATTCAGTGCTCGTAACAGTAACCAACCGAACTAAAATTGTATATACGTATTTATAGATAAATAGATAATTCCTTAATTGCACACCATTAAATAATTATAATACTTTTAATTAGTGGTAATGTAATTTTATGCGAGATCTGTACACATTTCTATTAATTTTATCTTTAATCAACTTTCGATCTCATTACTAGGGGACTTTATTGTATGTATGTGTTTTGTTCGAATAAATAAAAAAAAATCGATATTATTTCGGAGTATCTTTATTTTTCTTAAAATCTTGCATTGAAAGAATAATCAAGAAAATCATCTAAATTTTAATTGGATGAAGTTTTTTTGGAATCGTTCAAATAGAAGACGGAAGACTGACAGTAAAAGTCTTTGCAAATATTTAGTAGAATTACTGTCAACACTTCATAACCTCTTTTGATACATACATCGAAAACATACTTTACCATTGGCGATAATGAGTTGAGAGTGGGGCAGTTTACTTATGGGCAACGGAATTGTAGGGGGCAGAGGCTGGTATAATGAACTCTTTCTGACTCTTCTGTAGCCCATAAGTACGTAAAACCATAATGTAGTGCCGCCGTGTTTTTGCGCAAAACATGACGAGACAATAATGATTTAATAAATATTAATACTCAAAATCTTGGCACCGATATTATTATTTGGCAAAACAAAGTTTCACACCATTAAGCGTAATGTGTATTGTTATATTATTTGGCAACTGCACGGTTTGTAAGTAATTTGTGTGCACAGACTGAATAGTTTCGATAAGCACTTGGCGACAATCTATTACCCGAAGATAAATACACTATATCCACTATTGTGGCCGTTCATCTGTTGGGGAGAGGACCGTAAATCTCGCTATGGCCGAGGGCTGAGAGCATAGACAAAACACCAATTAATTCTGCCGTTAAACTAACGACAGGCCATTTGTTATGTAGGTATTGATGTATATAGAAGTAGGTATGATCTTTGGAATTGGCTGAACTTGCGAGTGAGGGGAAATTTTCGGAGGGTTCTCTATAATTTACAACAGTTCTTGTTTGTATCGCTATTTATTCAAAAGTTTTTTTTAAATAGTCATCTGTACACGTACTTTCGTACTCGATAAGCACGCGTTGCTTGTGCGGGTATGAATAAGTAGCGCGGGGCGGTGTCGGTGTATTGAGCTTGTAACTTACCCGCAGTAGGTGCATTTTAATCATGATATTGCATTACACTGAAAACATACATTGTGAAATGAACAGCATAATTTAATTCCAGCACGTCATAATGATAGCGGACAAAACAGGCGTTTTATTCGAGAGTTGTTTTATTTAATTACTAGCTGTAGTGTGGAGTTGAAAGGTGAGTGAGGGCGGGCGGCCACGCGATTTTATAATTTATTTCATGATTAAGCCCATTAACGGCCAACTTTGTTAATAGTTATAATGGCATCTAGTTTGCTAGCACGTTATTTCATTATACTATGGTTTTGCATATGATATTAATGGAATGGACGAAAACGGGTTGAAACTTTATTATCTGTGGCAGGTAGTTTATATTTTCGCTTTAACTATTTGTGCCGCATGTTTTGCAAGTTTTAAGTAGATAATGTTATAGTTGTGAGTATTTCTGTCAAAACATGAACAAGATAAAGTGGCCAATGTAAGCCCTTGCCCCGGCTATAATTTTTTAATGTCAAATATTTTTTTTTGAAGTTATACTTCTTTTGGCGCGATTGAGAAAAATGATGAGAGTGAATTTTTAAGATGCGCGCGCACACCGACACCTAAATTTAACAGCATGAAGTTAGTTCTAGGTGGTATGAAAATTGATAACTATGTTCAAGTTGTATATTCTAGTATTTTTATATGTAGAACACGTGTTTTGTAAGGGTACAATTAAACAGTGTGAATAAATAAATATTATTTTGGTGTTTTTATTGATTAATTTTAATATTTATCGTTAATCACTACTGCATTTTAGTTATTTTTTTTCCATACGCCAAAGAAGTATAACTTCTAACGCGTGTACATAAGTACACACACTCTTTTTATTTAATTTCGGTGTTTGTTAGTCAATACAACGTTAAGCGTAATGCCCGGTTAACCTTATTCCAAGTCCAGCGATTGAATTCAGTTCTGGATTGCAACTGAAATACTGTAAACCTGACCATATTGAAAGGTGATGCTGTATAGATCAACTGAAGTAATGCGACCGAAAGTTCACTCAATGTACATCTAACAACATCGGAGTACCAGACAAACCCGACTGACAAACAAACGTAGAAAATACAAGTAGTATGAACAATTATAAAAACAACTGAATCGAGTTCTTCTTTCATTACAAAGTTAGCAGCAGAAAAGTAGCAATCAAGAATCAACTCTGTACAAAGATCGAAGCAATTCAATTGAATAGAAACAATAGCGATTTTCCGCAACCGCTCAATGAATGAAATTAAACATTCGAAGTAAAACTAGCATTCGACTTGAATCGAGTTGAAGTTAACGCAATTAAACATTTCCCACTGGCCAGTGAACATTGACTCCTGCGATAACTCGCTTACAATGTGCCAGTGGATTTTTTTACAAAGAAAACTTTTGTGATTTGGATCGTAAACGCCCGTGTAGCTGGGCCATTAAGCTAAATTAATTGAGCTAGCATTATTGAAACTAAATTTTAATAATCTGTAACTTAATTTAACATAAAAAAATAGAGCGCGTTGCTTGAATTACGTCTGTCATAGGCGTAATGTATTTTATTGTATTTTGGATGAAAAACGTAATCAATCCAATATTTTAATTTATAACAGGCTGCGGCTGTTGGTCGCCGATTTTAAAAACATAAATTCATAAAAAAATCGATTCACAATCATTTTCCATGCACACATTCTTATTGAGCGGATTATGTGATCATCCTCAAATAAACGGATAAACACTTTTATTGGTAGAAGATAAATTTACGTCATATATTTTTCTTTAATAATAAGTAAATGATGATGATGATGGTTGGGCAATCACTACATGAAAGTTTTATTTCTTGTTACTGCTACTTTTTTTTTAGTAACTACCATAACGTGAACAAGGCTTAATAAGTAAGTACTACTCGTATAAAGAAATGGAAAGAAAATAGTTCTTACTTATGCTGTTCTTTAATAGCTATTAAGCTGCCGTCCCACTGGCAAAGTTTATTCATTCAATTGACAAGTTTAGTCTTTCTTTAGTCTGAAGTAATACGCTTAAACACAGTACACGAAGTACTAGTTCTAGTTACAATTTCAAGTTATAAAATAAATAAAAAATAAATATTGCTGGATAATTCACACACCGCTATCTAGCCCCAAACTAAGCAGAGTTTGTACTATGGGAACCAGATAACTGATAGAATACTTATATACATCTTTTTTGTAAATACGTACTTATAATATTATTATATAGAAAAAAAACCAGACCCGGAACAAATATCTATAGATCATGAAAACATTTGTTCCACGTCGGGAATCGAACCCACTACCTCCTGCGTCTCAGCCGGCTATTCGCCCACTGCGCCACGGAGGTCGTCAATTAATTATTATTATGTGTATATTATAATAACGTTTTATTGTGTTCTAATATTAGATACTGTCATTATTAGATTAATAGAATATAATTGTTTTATTTGCAACAACGAAAACACATAATAATATATGCTACTATATTTAATTTTTGATATATGGTTTTATTTATATATCAAACATCAAAAATTAAATGTAATAGCAATGGTTACAAAAAGTTCCTTAACACATCGTTATTGCAAATCAATATTATTTTATACTATTACTAGCTGTTGCCCGCGACTTCGTACACGTTACACTACTAAATGTGTAGGTTACCTAGAAATAAAGCTAAACTCGCTGTTGCAACTTGATTTGACACCCCATTTTTATCCCATGGGACCTGATTTATGGGACTAAATGTAGCCTAAGTGTGAATCCATGTTATAATCTACGTACATACTAAATTTCATTGAAATCGGTTAAGCAATTACGACGTAATTGAGTACACACAAACATCCAAACTTTCACATTTATAATATTAATATTGCGATGTGATGTAACCACCATTGTCTTACTCTACTTTATAGTTATTGCATTCTCTCTGGCGAGACGTGTGACCTTAGAACTGGTACTTATCTAGGTCAACGCGTAAAGCAATTCAGCGGAACAATGCAGCCAGTATATTGGTGTTACTACCTGGTTGTGATCTGGAAAGTTGAGCTTGCATACTACTAGAGCGGGCGACCGTTAGTAATTTTTACGAATGAGCGCTTCTGTGCTTATATACGCATTATTACGTATAGTTATAGTGTACAATATAAAATAGATCATAATTTTTACAAATAGATTTAGTGTAATGGGCGGTCTTATCGCTAAAAGAGATCTTTTTCAGACAACCTTTGTATGGACAGGATAATAATTGATCACATGACGGCGGTGTATCTACTTATTATTAAAAACATACCTACTTATTATAAACCTAAAAGAATAATAATAACAAATTTAATTTAAGCAAACATAACAATGGTTATGATGTATTAACAAGCAGTTACAACTTCAACACAGGGACAGATAATGGGTGTGTACTTGTTTTCAAATTGTGAAGGATCGACCGTAAACTCGAATAGAAGGAGTTTTAAGTCGGAGGGAATCTGAAGAACACAAATTGCGATCATTAGGTTGGTGGAGAAGCTCAAAACGCTCCTTAAGATAGACGGGAGAAGAAGGGTTATAAAGGCTGTTATACAAAAGGGACAGTATGTGTGCATTTCGGCGAAGACGAATGGGGAGCCACTTGAGCTTTGCCCGAAAATCAGAGACATGGTTATACTTGCGCAAGCCAAATTTGAACCGAATACTCGTACAGAGGTTTTGAAGGCGCTCAAGTTTGCTCAGTTGGGCTTCAGAGAGGTCAAGATAGCAGGCATCAGCGTAGTCCAATATTGGAAGTAAAAGGGTCTGTGTAAGCGTAACCTTGGTAGCAGTCAGCAAGAAGTTACAAAGTCTAAAAATAAATAAATAATGTTGCTGGACATTTCACACAGCGCTATTCTAGCCCCAAACTAAGCAGAGCTTGTACTATGGGAACCAGATAACTGATAGAATACTTATATTCTCGAACATTTTTTTTTTGTAAATACAAACTTATAATATATAAAGAAACCACCAGACCTAAGTGACTCACCCACCTACCCCACATAAGAGTCATTTGTGTCCTTGAACAGTTAGAAAATTGTCGTATATAAAGCATTCGTTACGGACGGTGACCAGGAGTCGCGACTGTGGCACTTGGCGTTAGGGCGGCCAACTTTTCACATAAACATTGCCGCGTTGCCGCCCATCGGACAGTCGATGGTACAAGTTGTGGAAACTTCGGTATATTTATGTTTGTTTTTAAAATATTAAATAAATCTGAAATCGTTATTTATGTTGCTTAATCATTAAAAGTTGATTAACAAGAGGAATGTTAAGACCTACGTCCAGCGATTGACTGCTATTGGTTGATAATTATTTTAATAACCAACTTTTTAATCACTAGACAATTACATTTAAATTTATAGTTAAAGCTCTCATATCCTTGCATTATAAATACTTTCCTTCTTCCAAAAGTTCAAAAGTTTTTTTTATATAGGCTGGAGATAAAACAAGCATAGTGGCCCACCTGATGTTAATTGATTATCACCTTAAAAACGTGCCCTAAGATGCACTGCGGTGCGTTGATCAACTTGAGGCATACAAGCGTAAAGCCTCATGCGCCTGTAATTTCACCGGCAACCATACCCTTCAAACCGAAACACAGCAATGCTGCTTTGTGGCAGAAATAGGTATGGTGGTAGAAATTTCCCGGGCGTGCCCTTTCAGAAGGTACTCTTCTACTCTTAAAAATGTTCCTACGAAGAATGCGAACATTTTATCCTAACGAATTATATCAAAAATCATTTCACGAATAATCTTCTTACAGCTCATTTCGTACCTGAAAATATACGAACCATAAAAACTTATCGCATCTCGCCGACATCTCACTGCAACTTCCCGAGTTTATGACTTGCACCAAACTACGAAGACCGTTCGACCGGAGATTTTTACGTGTTTGGTTGTAGTGCAAGCGGGGTTCAAGTTTTAGGATGACTTACGCAGTAATGCCTAAACGTATTTAGTGGCTAAATATGATTGAGAGAGTTGTCAAATCATACAAATACGTAAAATTTAAACATGTTTAGTCGCTAAATACGTTTAGGGATTATTGTGCAAGTTATCAAATCATACAAATACGTCAAATTTAAACATGTTTAGTCGCTAAATACGTTTAGGGATTGTGGTGCAATCCGGGCTTAGGGTGTCAAGCAAAACACACCTTTTACTTAGAAAACTTTCGTGATTTATTTCAATCGTTATTATAAATACGGGATTTATCACGTACCGTCTTAGCGGTGTTTCGGTTTAATTCGTGAACCTTCATTGTCGATCGATAAGATGGTACGTGATAAATCCAGTATTTATAATAATGATTAAAACACGCCTTTATGACAGGCCGTTTATAATTTTGATACTTTATTGTCAATTGTTAAAAGATCTAAACGCGACAACTCGTGACGCCAAATAGCCTAGTACCTACCTAATAAAAATAAGTAGAACTATTGACATGCTAAGAAGAAGAAAATGAAGAAGTCTGTAGCGTAGAATTTAGAAACTTTGCTTCGTGAGACCGTTCAACAGTTTCTACTCTCGACGCTAAAATTTTAAATAACATAATTATAAGTCATCAAAGATAAATGCCTGTGAGTTGCACCAAACATCAGCAAGACCGTTTCTTGGTAAGAAGAGTTTTATACCAAAGTCGCGCTTCGTTTATTGCTTAAATAAGTTTTTTTATAAGTAATTTTGTAGCACGAATCTACATAATGTGAAGAGAGAAAAAACAAGTTGTTTGCTTACGCCTCTCGTCGGCCTCCTTGGCCTAGTTGAGTTACTAATGTAAACATTTGGATGAAGGCTTTGAGAATATATTACGATAAGATGTGGTTTTGAATTATGTTGGCAACTTGAGCCTCAAAATGCTAACGAACGAAAATACTCGTATCAGCAAAATAGGTAACAAAAGCCATTATTTAATCAAACAAAACAATATAGCCTGTAGCTGAAACGTAAATTTTATTTTTCACTACTAGACTATGGCCTCTTTCATGTAATAGAAATAAGGATTTTTCATGCAGGTTGTATTTCAATAAAGCATTTCAATGTGCTTAATTACATTTAAAAAAAAAATCAGCTGTAGGACCGTAAATCACATTTACGGAGGCGTTATCGGGTTTGCAATGAACAACTTTCAAAGCAAGAGTTATTTAAAAAATATATGTAAATAATTGTCTATATGATGAATGAATTCAAATTCTTTAGTAACAATTTAAACCTTACAAGCTAGACACAACACATATAAAATAAAACGAAAACAAATAAATGTAAGAAAAATGCCGGTCTTATCACTTAACAAAGCGATCTCTTCCAGACAACCTTTGGATGGAGACTATCATTGCGTAATGGAAGATTGGCCGAGGTGTAAAAGGAATAAACTTAATAATAGAATAAGAAGAAAAAATACTTAACCTTAAATACATACATATTAGGTACATAAATAACTATAAATAAATAAATATCATATATAAAATAAATGAATATGTAATTATATACATATACTCGTATATTAATAAAAATAAAAGTATAGATCAGATGAATGGATCGCGACTCTTCATGGAGATAAAAGTTTTGGAGTCTAGCTTGCACGCTTGCTATGATATCCTAAACCGTTGTTTCCGAGATAAATAATAAATAAATATTGCTGGACATTTCACACGGCGCTATCTAGCCCCAAACTAAGCAGAGCTTGTACTATGGGAACCAGATAACTGATAGAATACTTATATACATTTTTTTTGTAAATACATACTTATATGTAATAGAGAAACAACCAGACCCGGAACCAATATCTGTAGATCATGCAAACATTTGTTCCGCGGTGGGAATCGAACCCGCTACCTCCTGCGTCTCAGCCGGCTATGCGCCCACTACACCACGGGGGTCGTGAAATATAGATAAATCAAGGTGTGTGATTAAACATTATCATTTTATTAGCTTTAGTCGTGAAAACGTATCAAACAGACAGATGGATCTCAGAGATGATAGAGACAGAGAGAGACGGAGAGTGGATGACAGAGAGAGTGGATGTTTACCGTAAAACACAGACAAAAGAAACAAGTAAAATAGGTCTACTTGTAGAACTAGATTTTAAATAATACTAGCTGACCTGCCGAACTTCGTACCGCCTTGACATGTGTTTGCTGTCAATGTACGTCACCCCGGTAGGATTCATCATTAGCTACATCTATGTATGTATGAGAAAATGAATTATCTTCATTATTTCTTTTTACGTGAATTTTTCCGATACATTATAATTATTCTGCTATTTGGGGCGGAGACAAATCCAACAAATTAAAAACCATCAAAATCGGTCCAGCCGTTCTCGAGTTATAAGTGTTCGAACAAACCCGACTTTGTTTTATATATTAAGAAGATATAAATTATATTACAATAAGCAAACTTATCACTCAAAGTGATTTCTTCAGAGCTTTGTGTGGTGTATTAGTATCAATCAAATGGATTACTTCCGGCTTGCTTATTGATCGAGCGAAGCGAGATCTCTAAATCAACTTGGGGAAATCGGCGTTGTATGTTTGTATGTATGTATGTTTGTTTGTCCGAGGATAACTTTCGAAGCGTTTATGCGATCATCGTGAAATTTGGTATATAGGTAGGTAGTGATGGTACAATTTTGGTGTGACTCAATGAGCTAAAAATGGAGGGGGGTTGTTGAGATATTGGGATTCAAGAGAGGTAAAAAAAATGAGTCTTTAAGGTCAAGTGGGACGTTAAATGAAAGGTCTTCATTAGTACATTTCAACCCTGTTTTTATTTTTAGTTTAATCCTTGTAGTTTTTGAGTATAATAATAATATCCATAATAAAAACAAAACTTTGACAAAATTCACAGGGTACACCAGTGACCCCACAATGCTGAAATTTGGTATGCGTGTAGCTTTAATGACACAAATATAGGCAAAAGTCTGAAATCCAGAATAACTGCATTTTGTACCCCAAAAAAGAAAAACCACTTTACATGAACTCCCGTTACCTGTAGTTTGAATGAAACAAGGTCAAGTTATTGGTTATTTATTTCATGGCACTATTTTGATAGTCAAAGATTAAATTTTTTTTTTGTTTATGGGAGACTTGCGAGATCTCACTTCGTGGCGGACCACTAGTGATAATATAATATTATTCAGCAGTGGACGTCCTATTGCTGATGAGATGATGATGTCTATCTACTCATACGTCCTTACGACTACGACACCTCAATCTCCTGTAGGTATTTCTCCCTCGGCGCACTTCCTGTGGGGCTGTAAGTTTGGAGTCCGGAAGCCAAGGGAAGGCAACATTACGCGTTCTGTTGCCCACTGTCATCATCATATCAGCCACAAGACATCCACTGCTGAAAATAGGTTCTCCTATAGATTCCTAGAGCGATTGATCTTGTGCTGCCTGCACCTAACGGCTCCCAGCAACCTTTATCGGGTCGTATTTCTATGTAGCGTAGGACGACGCTGCGCATCCCAGTGCGTGGTCTCCACCTAAGAATTTGTTGAGAAAGTTTTCCCAGCAAATGAGGTTGCCCCATTTGATATGGTTTACGTGCCCTGTCATTAGTAAATTTTATTTAAATGTTAATGCGAATTGTGGCCAGTGTAGGGTTATTTTAAAGTCCAGCGTCATTTAAACGGACGCTACCGTATTCTTCTATAGATTCTATATCCTTTTCTATTGCCAACAAGAAACAATACTTGCAAGTATCCGCATTTGTCGTGCGTGGATTACTTGGTTAGATAGTCTAAGGTCTAAAGAGTCTAGCCTGCTTCACCTCACTGTAGGGCATTCCTCTTCCACTTTTTTTGATCATTTAACATCCTTGTTTAACGAATCCAGGTAAAAATATAACGTAAGGTAACAATCCTTAGCTCTCGCGCTCTCTAGGTTTACTGCACTTTGCACGTTAATCCTCTCGATTCAATGGACCAGTCTGATGTCTCACGTGACTCAGGGGACGGATAGCGATGCAGAGATGCGTTTAAGCCTTGCTACGTGCGATTGATTTGATTGGAGCTCTGATATGAATAGGTGAAAGTTTATTCGAACATGAGTTGGAAACCCTAGGCGTATCCATGTGTGAAGAAGTATTCATAGACACCCTAGACTGTGAGTCTATTAATACATGGCTAACTACATAATGCTACTCCAGATTAAGATTTCGTCAACAATAAGGAAGAAACAAAAATGTTGTAGACTGTATTGTGGATACTAAGAATGGTTTTCCACCATAGCTGTGAGAGGAGCGTGAGAGCGGCGAGTGAAAAAAGAAAAACCACCAATAGCAGTCAACGCTGCGCCAGGCTAGGAAAATGAAGAGTCTGTTGCTTGTTTTTTTCACACTCACTGCATAGGAAAGCCATCCTAAAGACACACTTCTGTCAAGAGAAGCGACGAAAAATCGTTGAGACCCCATTTTTTCCATGCTATTCCGCTTTGATCCAGCAACCACTCGCCGTCAATCAACTAAGACACTGGATATGCTGCGATCTCCAAGTAGCTACTGAGGGCTGCGACGGCAAACAATACGGCCGGCAATTAATGCCGCCATTACACTAACGAGCATCCTCCCTGATCAGATACAAAGGAAAAACTTGGATCACTTGTGCCCACTTTGTTTGTGATGTTTGCATTGTGATGATTAAAAAGGGGATTGGAAGAAGCTATTTTAAGTGCTCGCATTTGTAATTGGTTGGTCTAGGCAAAAAAATAAGTTGATGGGACAAAATAACTCGAAGGATTTTGAGGAATATATACAGTCAGTTTATAATAAAAGTTATACTGTAATGGGAAAATAGTGTGATATTATTGGACTGTTGCATCCGTGCGTATATGTAATTTTTTAAACCGCTGTGGGTCATTTCACTGTAAACTATGACTCCAATTACTTCCTGGTAGTGATCTGGAGCGGTTGAGCTATCTATAGATCTTTTGCAATGGTCTATATATGATTCAACTGTTTCTTTTGTATTTTATTCATGTAAATTATGTATATTATATCTGTTATTAAAGGAATTATGCCGCATTATGGCAGCATAATGTACTTTCTGTGCTAATAAGACAAGGAAAGAAAATATAGTTTTTATTTTAGCCAGCACATTAGTTTTTTTGATTTAGTTTGATCTGGTACCGCGCGGTTCATATGAACTTAGCCTTAATCTAAAATTGGTGGTCTTCGCCCACATTGTGTCTGACAAACGGCACACGGAAAGAGGGAAGGGAGGCCTTTGCCCTGCAATGGGACACAACAGGCTTATATAATAATTAAATACATAACTTAAAAGTATCTAACAAGTGACATTAAATATAAGCGTATGTCTCTCAGTGCCATTCAAATGATGACGCATGACGTCAAAAAATAGTATACAACTCAGCAAGAATAGCTCTATTTTTCTTAAAACTGTACTATTTCTTAAAACTTTATCAATATAATGAAATTTTATTATTATATTTTTCTTCCATTTTAGTTCAGATAAGCTTCTTTATTTCTACTATTTGCAAAATAGAGCTCCGCTAGAAATATTTTCCTTTCTAGAACTCATACCGTGCGAGACTGAAAAAAAAAAGATAAAAAAATGTAATTACAAATTGTACAAAGTGAAGTGAAGTTAGTCGTGGTCAATGAACCAAACGCGAAGAAATTAAAAAGCATGTCCAAAGCTGGGTCACAATGTACAGGAAATCAGTGTGACAACTCCAATCCAATCAATTTTTCGGTCCAGAATCAAATCTTCTCATTGAGTCATCTGTGAATATTGAGTATCATGATAAGTTTTTTCTTATTGTTGAAGTTTTTTGCGGCGAGCGTGTGTCGCGGTGCCACAGATTTACAAATATTTGTTAGCATAGAAGTCATACCTTCGTGCAAAATAATCTACGCAGCAGTCAGCTTTTCAGCAGGGGTTCTGTGAGAACAGTAGCCTCGCATCCCAAATCCAAAAAGTAATTTGCGCAACAAAATTAACGAAGAAAGTCCAATTTTAAATCGAATTTCAGATGCTTGAATTTTCCAATAAGCTTACCTCCAATAAGTAGACTTTTGAAAAAAAAATGTATATAAGTTTGAACTATTACTCGCGTTCCCTAGGTCCTAGGAGGTCGAATCTGGTGGATCTGAGAGCCGTCTCATGAAGACGATGAGGACTGCGTAGTCTGATTGGTATAGGTATGTGTAAATATTCTAAAAAAAAAATCCAAAATTGAAATCCATCCACACCGCTATACAAACTTCCCCCCTTTCCTCCCCTCCATTTCCTATCCCTCCTTTTGGATTTTTTTCAATATCTTGTGTAGAATGGAGTCTTTAGTGTGCCTCTCAAATTTAATTGAAATCCATCTATAAATAAGGCTACAGCAAACTTCCCTCTCTTCCCCCTCCCTCCCTATTTTCCCCCAATCAAACATTAAATTTAAATAAATCAAGGAACTTGTATGCTAATTTTTATCATAATCGGTTGAAAATGCTATCTGAAGGCGAGAACAGACAGACAGACGAACAAAAGCACTTTAACCCAATCCACCCAACCAATTATTTAGGGATGGAACTGGGTATGTGTCAAGGTTGTTGTTCGACTGTTGTGTAATTTTAGGTAAAAACTAACTATGAAGTTGTACTACTGTGAAGTACTATGGTCTTGTGAATAGCAGCCCTTTAGCTTCCTTAATTAACGCCACTCTAATTAAAATACCATTCAGCCGTCTGCAAAGAGCTTTATCGCTATCTACCTCCTTTCTAGTTGAGCGTTTGTTATCCTTGATGCATGGAATAGGAAGAATTACGATTACGGCCATTTATTTTTTAGATGTTTTTAAATCGTACGCTTTACCGGTGAGGGGAGATTATATCTTATAAATCATAGGATGTCCACTGCTAAAAATTTTTTTTTATGCATATTAAGCTTGCCCTTGCCCACGATCTCGCGTGATGGTAAGCGATGATGCAGTCTACAACGGATCACGCATGCCTAGAAGATTTACCCACGACTTGAAGACACCCAGGATAGATATACATAGAGCTTTTCTTCTTCATAGAGATTCCGCAGAAAGGGCACAAAGAGTAATCCTTAAGGTATCCACTTTTCGTCCCTTTCTCTATCCAACCAACTTATTATATAAGTCATGTAAATTTCAAACAGTTAGGTAGCTATTTATACCAAACATAGTTTTAAGGCAGCACAGAGCACTTCCCTATACCACTGAAAGTACTAACAAAAGACGAAAAGATATCGTCCGCAGTAACAACACCCCAGTAAAACATGCTTTTGCATCCAGTTTTTTAATGTTCCTAGGATCATACCTGTAGAACAGGATAAATCGTAAATTAAGCATCCACTCAATGAATTTCTCAAACTGTAAAAGAGCCTGACAGTCTGCACTATCCAATCTATCATACGAGGAAACTGAGGAGTTACTAACCGTAATAAAGTAAGATTCTAAATATTGTATAGCACGTTTGCACTTAGTTTTTTAGTCATCTTTTTCATTATGTAAATAGATTCTAAGTTTTGTTAATTTAAGTATTCATTAGTTACACCAGTCCAGCTATTTTTGCCTGCGATACAGGTTCTCCTAGTTCAGGCAATGTATAAAGTGTTACCTATAAGTAGATATTAATCCCTAATGTTAATCTTAGCAATATGAAAAATGCATAAGGTTTATTATTGTTATTATATAGAGCCCCCCACATAGATTTCTAGATCGACAGATCTTGTGCGGCCTGAATCTTAAGGCTCCCAAGTAGCCGTTATTAGGTATATTTTCTTATAGTGTAGGGTCGTTATATGTTGCCCTATCCAGTGCGCGGTCTTCAACCTAGTAAGTAAAAGTCTATCTTAGAGATTTATGATAGGCATTTTTTTAACTCTTCATCATCGAGTTTTAAGAGGAAGGCTCCAATGAAATAGAAATATCTTCTTAATGTATCAGCAAATTATAATTAAAAGCATACATTCGGGATGATCGAGGAATAAGCTAATAACTTAATTGGGTTTCTCGAAACTCTTGTCAATTTAATTAATTTGTGCGTTCACCAAATCACTATTTCTTATCATTCTTAGTTCAGGGCCTTTTACATGCGTTGATCGCGAGAAATAGACGTAAATAAACGTTTAAAGTAGTGGGTAAATGTGAAAAAATTGTATAACTTAGCCTTCAAAAATACCCACTAACTAATCCCTCCTTCCACCTTCCACCAATCAAACATTCTGGAAAGTATCATTCACACCACCTTTCCGTACCAAACTATACTTTAACTTTCATTGTGCATGGTGCAAGCATGGGTGAAGAGTGGAACTCGCTACTGGTGTCTATTTTGTCTCGGAATCTTCAAGTCCAGAGTGCACAAGCGTGCTCCATCTTATTTATCATTCTAGGTTCATTCTAGACAAGCGTGCTCCATCTTACCCCTCACCATCACTTACCATCTGGGCCATTAGTATGAGTTGTCAAATTACGCATTGTGGTATAAAATGGTTGTTTTATTGAAATAAAATGTTGTTCGACTTTATTTATCTTTATTCATTAAATACTTATTTTATTTATTATTTATTTATTTTTATCTTGTCTTTTTGTGTACCTACTAGCAATATTATTTATGTAAGATTTTTCTGTGTTACCAACAAACACTATGGATCTGTCTGGTCTGAAATAAACGTTTTATTATTATGATTTATCTTCATGAAAAAAATCAGTTTTCATGGATAAAATCTTTTTTATAAGTTTAACATACATATTCCAAAGTAGGTAATCTGTATAAAAAACAATGCTCCCCCAAACATACAAATTACTCCAAAAGGCTAAAATACAAATAGTCATGAAGTACATTTGGCCCACGCGACATTTATTACACAATGTTATCAAACACTAGTTCTGATTTTTAAAATAGCGGCGAACGTCAATGTAGCTTGATTTTTAACCTTATATCAAGGAACATAATTTTTAAATCTGAGACTGACCTGCACGACTTAATGACCACTATTTCTAATAATCAATATGTCTCATTGGTTGTAACTTATGGAGTAAAATAAAGCTTTTTAATTAATTCATTCAAGCCTGCAGCAATTACGATATCAGTTACAGGCACATGAGACTTATCACATTTATGTCTCAAGGTAACGGTAATGGGCGCAATTCAATGGCATGTCTTAGACGTAACCTATGATGAGATTAATATCCTTATAAAGAAAAACCGGCCAAGTGCGAGTCGGACTTGCGCACGAATAGTTCCGTACCATTATCTATAAAACGGCAAAAAAAAAATCACGTTTGTTGTATGGGAGCCCCCCTTAAATATTTGCATAACTAAATATTCTGTGAATATTTCAAGCTGACATCAGGTATATCGTTATCAATATCGAGCAAAAAAATCACGTTTGTTGTGTGGTAGCCCTCTTATATATTTATTTTATTCTGTTTTTAGTATTTATTGTAATAGCGGCAACAGAAATAAATCATCTGTGAAAATTTCAACTGTCTAACTATCACAGTTCATGAGATACAGCCTGGTGACGGACAGACAGACAGCGGAGTCTTAGTAATAGAGTCCCGTTTTACCCTTTGGGTACGGAACCCTATAAACACCTTTTCGGAGGTTTTCACGCGCCAAACTAACTTCGATAACAGGGCTGACCGCTCATACGTTTTTTGCTAGCCGTATGACGGTGACCGTTTCTACGAGCCATGGAGCAATATTGATTTACATGAATTCGAGTTGGCAGCCCAGTACTAAGGTAATTGAGTGGAAGGCACCACAGGCGCCCACACCCGAAAATTGATAAAGTTTCGATGAATATTCGAAAATTGATAAAGTGTCGATAAGTTTTCGAACTCGACTAGACCTACCGCCGATATGAGCACATTCTAATTTAATTCTACAACAAAGTATCGACAGGTTTTGTAACTCGATTTTCCCACTGGACTGTTTTATGTGAGCATTTTTACTAAAAATGTGTATGCTTTGTTTGAGAACGTATCCCCTAAATAAATTCTATAAAGAGCCTGTTGGCTCATCAGATAAGCCCACCTTGTATTTCCCCAAGTCTAAGTACTCGTATTTAGTTATTTTTAATTAGAACTTGGTGTTTAAGAAAGTGTTATGTGTGTTATATTTACGAGGAAAACTTTTATTGATCTAATCATTAAATGTGTTTTGTGTTATAAATTGAAAAATATGATAACCTAGTCAGCGACACATATTGATTTTAAGAATGAAAAAGTAATGACCTTATCACAAAAAAATTAAACACGCCTTGAACACCTATTAAAAGAAATCCTTATGAATTTTTGTATATAATTTTTTAAACACGCGCTAAATAGTGTTTAATTTTGTCCGTGGTAAGACGATAATTTCTTATTTTCTATAAGCAAGCATCTTTAAATTGAGTCAGAACTTACACATTTTATAACCAATTTATTTTGCGGTTTGTGGCGTAGTGATTTAAAAAGGGATTATTTTTAGCTTTCGTTAATTATGAATAGTTATCACAACAATTTCCATTTGCTCCAATTTGCCAAAAGGCGGTGTGTTAATTATTACACTTCACACTAATATTATAAATGTAAAAGTTTGGATGTTTGTTTGTAACAATAGGCTACTTTTTGTTAACAAACAGCGAAGCCACTGGCAGAAGCTAGTCTTCGATAAATATTAATTTATACCTCAATTATTAAATTGTAGACATTAGGCCACCCTTGCTTTGACAGTTGATTCGCGTTTAGCGTTATAGTAACTCCTATTGGTAGACCAGGTACTTGTTCATGCATTTTTATTTAACAACATTATGCGGTACGTCCGTCGGTAAATTCGTACCGTGCATTGTTCTTTCAAACTTGACCGTATCGAAACTAAAACCAATACTGAGGTAGAGTGGTCAGCTGTCCGTCTGTTGCCGACTGACTTTTCGCGTACACGGATTAAAAGTAAGTTTTTGTTTAAAAATTACTATTTCAAAACAAGCTTTTATAAAATTCATAATCGGAACCACAAGCAGATACAAATGAACCCAAACACTAGTAGCCTACTATAATCCATTCAGAAGTTCCGTTGTCTAGCATCCGTCTCCATCATGAGACCACCTCCAAAGTACCGTAGCACCGCATTGTCACCGAAGTTACATACATATGTATTCCAAATTTCAGCTCAATCGGTTGAGAGGAACGGGTTTAAAATTCAGTTGTAAGATTCCACTCGGACAAACATACATACATTGCAAGTTAATAAAAAACTTTAAAGTAGATTTGGACGATTGTCAGTTTTTGGATTGATTGTTATTATCATATTGTCAAACTCATAGATTAGACTTCAGACGGTAAGCGTATGGTTTTTTGTAACCCGGTTTCCTACGATTCAGGCTAGACCTAGTGCCTAGACCTTATGCAACCTTAAACTTATTGTGAAACTTTTTGGTAAAATAAATGTATTTGAATTGAATTTTGAACACAAACCTGTACACACGGCAACACCTCAAGCTATAATATAAGCTGACCTCGCACTGTGTAGGTTTTCCATACAATGAGAGGTCAGCATAGACTGGAAATGTATAGCTTGATGTGTAGCCGTGTCTACGTTTTGGACTTCGGTTTTGAGCTTCCTTGTTTGTGTCCGCAAAACTCGAAAAGTAGTCGATGGATTGACTTGAAATTTTTAATCTACGTTCCGTTTCTATATCATATATTAAAAGTTTTTATATATAACTTTTATATATTCTTCACGCGAATTGGAAATTACAAGCGTATGAAGCCGTCCCTGGGTAGTATTTTGACACATGTCAAAACCGACCAAATAGATATCCACGAGAATAGTGCGGCGTTTTTCGCCAACTCTAAACAGGGAGCCGTTGGAATAAAGACAAAACTCACCGGTAACATTTAAGTCTTAACTTGGCTTCGTCGTTCTTGCCGTGAATCCGAAGAAACTATAGTTTTTCCTACAGCACCACAGATTACTAAACAGTGTATCTTTTGGATTTTTACCACGCAGCGTGAAAATGCTTTTCGTAAAAGTTTAGATCACGTTGACTTAGAGAACTAGAATTTATCCATATGAAAAATTTACAGCATGCCGCCTGAGCCGTTTTTTTTTTTCAAACCTTTACAAAAAGGACTTGGGGTTTCTACGCAAATTATTTAATCATGCAATAAAGAAAAACTTCAACTATCAAAATCCAATACGGATTATAGGATTTCTTTAATTTTTCTAAGTTTTCAGGTTTGTTATAACTTTCCTTAAAAGTAATAATTGATCGAGCGAAGCGAGATCTCTAAATCAACTTGGGCAAATTGGCGTTGTATGTATGTTTGTTTGTCCGAGGATAACTTTTGAAGCGTTTATCCGATCATCAGAAATTTGGTATATAAGTAGGTAGTGATGGCACAATTTTGGTGTGACTAAATAAGCTAAAAATGGGGGACTGGGGGTTGTTGAGATATTAGGGTTCAAAAGGGGTAAAAAAAACAAAATGGGACTATCCAGTCAGTTATTTTTTAGTTTAAATCTTGTAGTTTTTAAGTTATTAGCCATAATTTAAACTGAACTTTGACAAAATTCACAAGGTACACCAGTGACCCCACAGTGCTAAAATTTGGTATGCATGTAGCTTTAGAAACATAAATATATGCAAAAGTCTGAAATCCCGAATAACTACAATTTGTATCCAAAAAAAGAGTAACAATTAACATGAACTCCCGTTACCTGTAGTAATTTGATGAAATTGTAGGTCAAGTCAGTTGAATATTCATTTCGTTGCACTATTTTGTTAGTCGAAGATTACGCGAGATCTCAGTTCGGGCAAACCACTAGATAAAAATGGTCATCTCTAATGCTTGGTTTGGTACTAAGAGTAGGAAAACAAAGTGGACGTAGAGAGGGTAAGTTTTAATAAGATTCCCCTGGGGGCACAGTAGTCTGCTTTGGCCACTTGTGCGCTTTATTTATCGTATGAACTAATAATCGTAGAGGTAGCAATACTCTTTATTAGTTCTTGAGCTGAGTTGGTTTCGCGAGTGGATTTTATTTCAATCATTTATTTATTACGAGAGAATTAAAGTAAATAGAATGAATAAGTACAGGTCGTACAGTTGGGACGTAAAATCGGTATCAAGTTTGACAAAGTAATAAATCTCTGTGATTATTCAGTAATGTGATTATAAATAAATAAATATTGGTGGACATTTCACACAGCGCTATCTAGCCCTAGACTAAGCAGAGCTTGTACTATGGGAGCCAGATAACTAATAGAATACTTATATACTTTTTTTGTAAATACATACCTATTATATATAAAGAAACAATCAGACCCGGAACAAATATCTGTACATTATGCAAAGATTTGTTCCGCGGCGGGAATCGAACCCGCTACCTCCTGCGTCTCAGCCGGCTATACGCCCACTGCGACACGGAGGCAGTCCACTATGACCAGTCTGAATATAAAATAAATAAATATTGCTGGACATTTCACACAGCGCTATCTAGCCCCAAACTAAGCAGAGCTTGTACTATGGGAACCAGATAACTGATAGAATACTTATTATACTTTTTTTTTTTTTAAAAACATACTTACAATATATAGAAAAACCGCCAGACCCGGAACAAATATCTGTAGATCATGCAAACATTTGTTCCATGGCGGGAATCGAACCCGCTACCTCCTAAGTCTCAGCCAGCCATACGCCCACTGCGCCACGGAGGTCGTCAAAAACCAGTCTGAATAAGTTTATTTATTGTATATTTATAAAGGAAGACCAACAGCTTTAAAATCTACTTATTTGCTGACGTATAATATGAATAAGATAAACAGATTACTGGTCCCCACGGCTTATAAATATTGATTATACTGACAGACAGTAAATAGTAAAACTAAAAGTAAAAAAGTATGGTAGTGTTGCTCCAATTTTGGAACCAAATTAAAGTTCTTATACTATTCTAGCTGACCCGCCCGCGGCTTCGCACGGGTGGTTTTTCAATACAACATTACCCTCATTTTTCGCAGTTGGCTAAAAAGTAACTTATGTCCTTTCTCAGGATATAATCTATCTTCTTTATACTGCCTCCGTGGCGCAGTGGGCGTATAGCCAGCTGAGACGCAGGAGGTAGCGGGTTTGATTCCCGCCGCGGAACAAATGTTTGCATGATCTACAGATATTTGCTCCGTGGCTGGGTGTTTTTTATATAATTATAAGTATGTATTTACAAAAAAAAGTTTATAAGTATTCTATCACTTATCTGGTTCCCATAGTACAAGCTCTGCTTAGTTTGGGGCTAGATAGCGCTGTGTGAAATGTCCAGCGATATTTATTATTTATTAGATATTTTTGCAAAATTTCAATACGATCCGTTCAGTCGTTTACTCGTGAAATGGTAACAAACAAACAAACTAACAAACAAACAGAGTGATGTATGTATTAAACATATAAACCTTTTTCTTAAATCACTCTATCTATTGCTGAAAACTGCATTAAAATCCATTGAGTAGTTTAAAAGATCTAATCGAACAGACAGCGGAAGCGACTTAATGTTATACTATGTAAAGTTATAACGGCTTGGAAAGCCCCACAGCGCATTTTCTCAATACCATCGAAAGGTAATGAAAGAAAATCATTTTTCCAGCAGTTTATCACAACCTGCAAACAATGTCTTCGAGGTGGTTTTTATAAGAGCCCTAAACTCTCGATACTGTTCGATCTGCCAGTTGGGAATTCGTCAGTTTCCCACAAATCATTCCCTATCGAATTTCCCAATTCTGTTGCGGAAATTTCTTCATAAAATATAGCCCTCATTTAATTCTTGCAGTCGAACGTTTTTAACGAAGTTTTACGAGCTTATTGGCGGAACTTTTATTTTATGCTTTTTAACTTGACAAAATGCCGAATTTTTACGGGTGTCCATAAACCGTGTTTATATCGAGTTAGATTTATTATTGCCAGCAAATTTCATTCTGAAATAACTGTGAATTGTTATAAAATAGTGACGTTTAAAAAAAATAGCTTTTTACGAATGTCACTCTATTCATTTTTCTGAGTTTTCTCGAAGAACTTCTGCGTTATTTATCTAAGAAATCTTTTGCGATTTATTTCAATCATTATTAATAATAATAAATAAATAATGCTGGACATTTCACACAGCGCTATCAAGCCCTAAACTAAGGAGAGCTTGTACTATAAGGAAGCAGATAACTGATAGAATACTTACATACTTTTTTATGTAAATACACACTTATAATATATAGAAAAACAACCAGACCCGGAACAAATATCTTTAGATCATGCAAACATTTGTTCCGCGACGGGAATTGAACTCACTACCACGGAGGTTGAAAAGTTGTAAGTACGGGATTGATCACGTACCATTTTATCGATGCTACGGCAATGTACATGCGGGAAAACCAGTTTCATAATAGAATAGTATTTTGCAAGCTGTATCTTACCAAATTACATTCACAAATGCTAAAATTCTGATCGCAGTAAACCTCGCTAACTGGATTCAAGTGCATTAGCCGACCAAACACGGGTCCAGCTGTAAACCGAAATATAATGACACTTTATGTAACGCTTGTATCGCAAATCGTGACAATTCGCCTCTATACCATTACTGTAGTTAAATTTGTAATGTAGTTAGTGAAAACATACGAGGTTGTGTTGCGGATTATGTCGATATGTTTTTAATGCTTCGTACGTTGTGAAGTTTTTCTAATTATTTAGGGTAAAACTGTTAATTGGATTAGATAATTTTTATTGCACACCTAATAATAATACAACTACAGCAAACATCGTAAAACTATGTGATACAATTGGCTGTCTTATCGCTGAATAGCGATCTCTACCAGACAACCTTTGAATAGAAAGGACTGTGTGGACATTACCTGGGGTGTAATGGTCTACCTAACATACTACATATACATACTTATACTTATGATATAAAAAATAAAATAACGTATCTATATGAATGAACCTACATAAATAATAACTATTTATACAATATGTAACAAAAACCCTGTCGGATTTTTAAGGGTGTGATATAGTATCGATATTTGGTCACAATCATGTAATTCTATTAAAGAAAAAATTTAAAAAAAAATACCCGACTTAATTTCATTATTTGGCGCTCAAAAATTAAAACTTACATCTGGCAACACCGGAGACGGTGACCGCCCTTTAGACGACGAAGACACGTGCCTGTGCACGTGTCATTTGTTTTTTTTTTTGTTGACGATTGTAGTCAAGAAACAATAAGTTTATTGCAGCTCTGAAAAGAACTTGGGTTTAGCTCTGAAAAGAACTTTGAGTTAGCTCTAATAAGAGCTTAGGTAGGTATTGCTAGTTATGTAGAAGCACGTCAACTTGATCAAGACTTCGGCGGTCGTGTTCCACGTGTCGACCTCCAACTTCAATGCACCTTCGACACCATTTTATAACGTTGGCACGCACTTTTCGCAGCACACTTGTATCAGATTTTATTGACTCAAAAGCCGCGACGATTCGAGTTCGCATTTCCGCTTCCGAGTCACACAGCTTATTAAACACAACTTGTTTGACGTGCCCCCACAAATAAAAGTCTAATGGCGTGAGGTCGGGAGATCGTGGAGGCCATGGAATAGGTCCCCCCCTGCCTATCCATTGCTGTGGAAATTGTTCATTTAAGTAATCGCGAACTGCATGCAAAAAATGAGGCGGGGCGCCATCGTGCTGGAACCACATTGAACGATGGAAAGCCACGTTTAAATCGTCCAACTCTTCACTAAGCTCTTCGCGCAAAAATGCCAAGTAGTTCGCACCGCTCATAAAACGATTTAAAAAATACGGACCAATGATTCGATCTCCGAGTATACCGGCCCACACGTTAATACGCCAACGATGTTGGAAATGGCTTGGTTTAATAGCAAACGGATTTTCCATTGCCCAAACGTGTTCATTGTGCGAGTTAAAAACACCGTTTCTCTTCTCTTGCAAACATAGTAAGGCTGCCTGTCCATTGACGCGGAGAGAGGCAGCGGGGCGGAGAAACGAAGAAATATTAACCAATAGGATTTCCATGAATAGAATTTCATGCAATCCTATTGGTTAATATTTCTTCGTTTCTCCGCTCCGCTGCCTCTCTCCGCGTCAATGGACAGGCAGCCTAAGTCGGCGGCGGCAATCATAATTACAAGAGTTATAAATTTTTATAGATAGGTAGTTTTAATTTCGTAGTTTAGTTCAAAAAGAAAGAAACGGTACAATAATCCTCAATGCATACCGAACGCAAAGACAATGCACATTGCACGTGTCATAAAGCTAGTTATCAACTACTTACTTTTGTTCATTCTCTGTTTACTACAGTTACTATAACTGTTTACTTCATTCTCGCTCGGTCCACAGCTGAATATCGAGAGTTGACAACTCGGTAAAATTTGCCTATTTGGGGGGTAAAATTCAGATAATTCTTGAAATTAAAAATGAAATAACTTTCAAGTTATTTGATACATATGTTTTTTATACATCTGCCCGACTTTAATTTTTATGACGGAATACGCTCTTCATGGATCCGACGGGGTTTTTGTTACATATTGTATAAGAAACATATTTAATTGATCTACCGAAGCGAGATCTCCAAATCAACTTGGGCAAATCGGCGTTGTATGAATGTATGTAGGTATGTATGTTTGTTTGTCCGAAGATAACTTTCGAAGCGTTTATCTGATCATCGTGTAATTTTGTATATAGGTAGGTAACAATGGCATAATTTTGGTGTGACTCTATGAGCTAAAAATTTTGGGCGGGTTGTTGAGATATTGGGGTTCAAGAGGAGTAAAAAAAAAGGAAAATGTGACTATTAGGTCAAGTGAGACGCCAAATGAAAGGTCTTTATTAGTACATTTCGACCCCGTTTTTACTTTTAGTAAAGTTTTGTAGTTACAGCCATAATAAAAACTAAACTTTGACAAAATTCACAGGGTACACCAGTGACCCCACGGTGCTGTAATTTGGTATGCGTGTAGCTTATGTATCACAAATATAGGCAAGAGTCTGAAATCTAGAAAAACCGCAATTTGTACCCCAAAAAAGGGTAACCAACATCATGAAATCCCGTTACCTGTAATTTGAATGAAACTGTAGGTCAATTTATTTGGTTTTTATTTCGTGGCACTATTTTGATAGTCAAAGATTATGAGTAATTTTTTTTTTTTGGTTTTTATGGTAGACTCGCGATCTCTCAGTTCGGGGCGAACCATTGGTTAATAATAAATTAATAAATATTTAGCGACAAATAATCAAATAGTGTTCTCTAACCATACGTTTAAAAGTGGCAAGTTACTAGGCACATCTGATAGCCACCAGCAGCGCGTTCCATAACCGAACAGCCTGCACTGTAAAAGACTTATCAAAGTAGGAGGAGGAGTGTACAGGTGTCCTGAGTTGGAGTGTGTCAGACGAACGCAAGGTTTAAGGATTAGATTGATGGAGGAAAGCGTTTAGCGTGTTTAAAAAATAACTTACGTGCGTTATACATTTGTTAACTTTTTTAGCAAAAGCAAAAGCTTATAATTTGATTTCTGTGTAGCGGTGGGTGGACTGAGATGAAAGGGTTTGATTACCGTTGAGGGAAAAATATTTGTCACTGGTTTGGTACTATGAAAATCTCCTAACTTTAACAGGTAAAAAGTTTTTAAAAAGATAGAGATAAGATAAGTAGAACTTTTTTGACGACCTCCGTGGCGCAGTGGGCGAATAGCCGGCTGAGACGCAGGAGGTAGTGGGTTCGATTCCCGCCGCGGAACAAATGTTTGCATAATATACAGATATTTGTTCCGGGTCTGGATGTTTTTCTATATATTATAAGTATGTATTTACAAAAAAAAAGTATATAAGTATTCTGTCAGTTATCTGGTTCCCATAGCACAAGCTCTGCTTAGTTTGGGGCTAGATAGCGCTGTGTGAAATGTCCAGCAATATTTATTTGTATTTATTTTTTATTTATAACTATTATTTATAGTAAAAAAGCATCGAGCATTAAATATAAACTATTTAAGACTATCTGACCCACCCGTGGCTTTACACGCGTCGTTTGTTAATAAAAACTTTACTTCTGCTGCGCGGTTGAGTAAAAAAGTTACCTATGTCTCAATCCCGATCATAATGTATTTATCTACCAAATTTCATTAACACAAAAAAGTAGGTCCGTAATCCATAGGAATTCCCGCACAAAATTACCAATTTTTAATTTATTAAAATTTTCATGTGTTTTTATGGGTGTACCCCATTTTGTTTTTAAACTACTCCTTAATTCGAGCGAGTAAAACAAAACAAAAATAAATCAATCAAGCCGCTTTTGTATTCTAGCGAAATTAACGAACAGCAATAATTACTGGAATTGGTTTAAATAAAACTTACCATCTCCGGCTGATATAACCTTTCGTGTATTCTATATGGCACAAGTCCAGTGCGTGCTTACAGGAAGGTGCACGAGCTGAAATTGTTTCAACTCACCAACGCAAATATTAGTTAATTAACTGTAAACCGGCGAAGCAGTTAGCTCGGCGACTATTTGACTTGTGATCTCGAACCGGACGGTAAATCTCGAGGAATGTTATAAAAACGGGAAAACCCAGGCGGTCGGTTAGACTGACGTAGGCTGGGTCGCTGTTTGTTTGAGTAGCGAATTGGTAAGGGCGTTTTTAGAATAAATAAAATAAAAAAATAATGCTAAGTAAGGAGTGGAACTCACTTCCGACGTTTGTTTTTCCGAACCAGTATAATCTCGGAGTCTTCAAGTCCAGAGTGAAAATGTTATTTCTAGGCAAGCGTGCTCCATCTTCAATTACACTTTCACTTACCATCAGGTAAGGTCAAGCGTTTGGCGCTATACAACGCTATCTAGCCCCATCAGCCCTTCATCAGGGTGATCCTGATGAAGGTTCACGAATTGAACGGAAACATTGTCGGTCGAAACACCGATAAGACGGTACGTGATAAATACCGTATTTATAATAATGGTTTTCAATAACGTATGAGAATATAAAGACTGAACTTTGTTCTATAATAATCCGTTTATTTTTTTATATTTAAAATATTTGGTAAAATCTGGTCTGTGTCAGTGGAGCCAACTAAGGCCGTGGGTTACAGGTTTGATTCCATCTACGTAGAATAAATAAATAAATAAATATGGCTGGACATTTCACATAGCTCTATCTAGTGCAAACTAAGCAGAGTTTGTACTTTGGGAACCAGATAACTGATAGAATACTTATATACTTTTTTTTGTAAATACATATTTATAATATATAGAAAAACATCCGGACCCGGAAAAAATATCTGTAAATCATACAAAAATTTGTTCTGCATTGGGAATCGAACCCGCTACTTCCTGCGTCTCAGCCGGCTATTCGCCCACTGCGCCACGGAGATCGTCTTCTTCAGGAGTTCGTCAAGAGAATCTTTGCATGATCTACAATTATTCGTTTGAGTCTGGATGTTGTGATACATAGGTCTTCTAGTTTTTAATACTAACGAAACTGCTAATCCTCGAAATCAAGACTATGTAGATAATTGGGTTTCGTAACTCTTCTTCTTCTTCTTGCCTTTTTTCCACATTACGTGGAGTCGGCACAACATGTATTTTTCTTCCATATCTCTCTATCATCCGTCACCTCCATTGTAACTTCTTTCCTACCCATATCATTCCTCACACAGTCCATCCATAACATGTTGGGTTCCGTAACTTAAAAGCTAAAAAGGAATCCTTATAGGATCACTTCGTTCTTCTGTCTGTCTGTCAAGACCCTAATTCTAATCTTAGGGTGAGGGGAATAAAATCTGCACTGACGTCCCGCATAGAGGTATATTGTACCCAACCCCTCCTAACCCGACCCTTGCCTTCCCAACTCCTAAAAGTAGCGGAGTAGGACTTTGGGTTGGTGACAGCAGTTTTCCAGAGTCCCCGAAGACCACAGGTGTCAAGACCCTTTTTCTCAGGAACGCGTGATGGTTTCATGTTGAAATTAATAAAAATACTTCACAAAAATGATTCAACGCAAACGTAATCGATAAATACGACCATTTATGCCGCATAGTTTGACACTCGCAAATAAATCCAAACCTATAAGGCCCTAGAGTCCAAGAAATACTGTTGCCCTAAAATCATGAAATAAGGCAACAAGCAAGTTCTCACAGCACATGTAAATTAAAAAACTGAAAGTCGTTAATTTGTAGTTGTATCACACTAGTGGTTCGCCACGAACAGAGACCTCGCGATTCTCCCAAAAAACAAAACAAAACAAATATTATTCTTAGGGTGACTTGATCAGCGATGCCTAAACACGTTTAGTGTCTAAATATGATTTAAGTAGTTGTCAAATCAAGTACGTTAAATTTAAACGTGATTAGTCGCTAAATACGTTTAGGATCGTTGTGCAAGCCGGCCTTAATCTTGGACTAATAAAATAGTGCCAGGAAATGCACAACCACGTAACATGACCTGCAATTTCAATAAAACTACAAGTAACGGGAGTTCATATTATTAGGTTAACTTTTTAGGGGTAGAAATTGCTGTTATTCTAGATTTCCGACTTTTCCCTATATTTGTGTCACTAACACGAATACCACTGGGTGGGGTCACTGGTGTACCCTGTGAATCTCGTCATATTTCAGTTTTTAGTCAACTAACTCGAAAACTACAGGGATTAAATTAAAACTAAAAACGGGGTCGAAATTTACTAATGAAGGCTTTTTATTAGACGTCCCATTTGACCTAATAATCTAATTTTGACTTTTTTTACCCCTATTGAACCCCAGTATCTCAAAAATTTTTTGCTCATTAGGTCACACCAGGATTGTTCTATCACTACCTATATATCAAATTTCACGATGATCGGACCAACGCTTCGAAAGTAATCCTCAGACAAACAAACATCATACAACGCTGATTTGCCCAAGTTGATTTGGAGATATCGCTTCACTCGATCAATGAGTATTTTTCATAGTTTAAGAACCTCTATATTCTGACAATAGATTCATCCCACAACACATAGTTTGCGCCCCATAAAAGGGAAATGGAAACACTAACACGCGTTGACACGAACGTTTTCCTGTCATAATTCAATAAAACATAAATAAAAAAATCGTAAACTTCCCCCTCACTTCCCAAGAGGCTCGTATTTCGAGAAAATATCGATAAAGACAGTTCCGGGAGTTATTTTGTTTCAAAAACGGGTCCTGAAAAAAGGTAAGTAAATTGAATTTGGCCAAGGCTTATTTATTCAAGGAATTTTAGAGTTTAAACTCTACGCGGTTGAGTAACTCTACTCTCCCTCTCTAGTCCGGTTTAAACCAGAAATAATTAAAGAAAAAGAATACAACTGAAATGTTTTGGAGCCCTGCTTATCTTGTTTGACTTATTTGAGCAAAATTTTCTAGACGATTAATTATAGGCTCTCCATAATATTCTTATTCATAAATGGGTTAATAATAATTACACATAAACTAGAAGTACACATAATTTGAAATCACTTGGTTTCATAATGAGAAAATAATTATAAATATGCGTTTAATGTTAGGCAGCAACAATGTACTACACTCAACGTTCTTCCGGGGCAACTCTTTTGAGGTGGTAGCTGTTGGTCTATGGAACTCTCTCCCTACTCATATTATAAAGGCGCCTAGTAAACCAGTCTTCAGACGACTAGTCTACAGTCATTTCTTGCAGTCCTCCACTAGCTGTTAAAATATATGGAAACGTAGTATGTGTACATACTTTATGTAAAAAGTATTTTTTGTTTTATACATATTTTTGGTATATTTATATTTTGTTATGTATATGTATATATATTTTATGTATTATTATTATTATATCAAGTAGGTTTATGTATTTATTCTTACTGTGATCGAAGTTTATTGTTATTTCTGTTTCTTTTTGTTTTTAAGTATAATTATGTTTATATTGGTGTATGTTCGCACGCCAACCTTTTTTGTTACCTCTGAGGTTGGCAGGTAGAAATAGATATTAGCATTAAGCCCACCTTTTGTATATGTAATTTGTATTTTTTGTGTAATAAAGTATTAAAATAAATAAATGTAATGTATTTAAGTGATAGAGCCTACGCCTAGATTTGAACTCAGTACGATCTCCTCAAGAAATTAACATGAGATGGTATAAAAACGAATAAATACATTAAAGGAAGTTATATTAAGTATTTGAGTAGGTGGATGTATGTTTGTAATTATGAATATCATGCACATACGAGATCAAAGGAAAATTAGGGCTGGCAGAATACCAGGCAATCATTTTGTCTCACTATAGCACATTGAGCTAGCCATGCGACCGAATTCGCTCAATAATAATTCGGCTCTATGAAATTACAGTATCATATAAATGACAAAATTAGGATGTTTATTTTTTTAATTGTTACTCATCCAAACGTTGTATGGAAGAGATCACTTTTTAGCGACAACCCATTATACTTTTACTTGTTTCTCATTAATTATATCTAGCTTGTAATAAAGATTCATGTATTAGATAGATAGATAATTCTTTATTGTTACCCAAATTACAATAACTTAACCTAGAAAACTTAGACTAATACATGGTGGTACAATGCGCGGCCTTATCGCTCAAAGCGATCTCTTCCGGGCAACCTTTGGATTGGCTGGATTGAAAAAACATTTAAGGAGGCGGTGTTAAAATAAATACCTATTTATCTTGGATAAAAATAAATAAATACCTAAACCTAAAAAAATCCTACATATACATACATTTATATAAATAAACTAGAGGTTGCGTTGTGCGCGAGCTGCTCGCAGCTCGCGTGTTTTTCTTTTAGTCGAAGAAGTAATTAAAAAGGATATCGAGCTGTTAAAAGCCATCAAACAGGATATCCATGTGTAAGAAGCAGTCAAAGACGATATCGAAATGGAAGAAGCAATCAAATCAAAGAGGATTTCCAAGTGGAAGCAGCAATTAAAGAGGATATTGAAGTGAAAGAAGCAATCAAATAGGATATCGAAGCAGCAGAAACAATCAATGAGGAAATTAAAGTTGAGTAAGCAATCAAAGAGGATGCCGAGGTGGTAAGAGCATTCTAAGAGGATGACGAAGTAAAAAAAGCAATCAAAAACGATATCGAAGTGGAAGAAGCAATCAAAGAGGATATTGAAGCGAAAGAAGCAATCAAATAGGATATCGAAGTAGCAGAAACAATCAAAGAGGAAATTAAAGTTTAGTAAGCAATCAAAAAGGATACCGAGGTGGTAGAAGCGTTCTAAGAGGATGACGAAGTGAAAAAAGCAATCAAAAACGATATCGAAGTGGAAGAAACAGTCAAAAACGATATCGAAGTGGAAGAAGCAATCAAAGAGGATATCGAAGTGGAAGAAGCAATCAAAGAGGGTATCGAAGTGGAAGAAGCCATCACAGAGGATATCGAAGTGAAAATGCTATCAAAAACGATATCGAAGATGAAGACGCAATCAAAGAGAATATTGCAGTGCAAGAAGCAATCAAAAGGAAATCGAAGATGATATCGAATTGGTAGAAGCAATAAAAGAGGATATCGAAGTCGAAGAAGCAATCAAAGAGGGTATCAAGCTGTTTAAAGTTATCGAAGAGGATATCCATGTGTAAGAAGCAGTCAAAGACGATATCTAAATGGAAGAAGCAATGAAATCATAGAGGATTTCCAAGTGGAAGCAGCATTCAAAGATGATATCGAAGTGGAAGAAGCAATCAAATAGGATATCGAAGTAGCAGAAACAATCAAAGAGGAAATTGAAATTGAGTAAAAGACGTCGAGGACAATGATAAAAATAAAAAACGGTTTCACCAAAAACTTATACTAATATTTTGTAAAAGTTTCCTCGAGCTATCTCTTCCCGTTTAAAAGATACGAGCGATTTAAGTTTTGTATGAAAACCCATAATTTTGTGGAGTGGAAATTGAAGTAAAAGAAGCAATTGAAGAAGACATATAAGTAGAAAAAGACATTAAAAAGGATCTCAAAGTGGAAGAAGCAAAAATAGAGGATATCGAGGTGAAAGAAGCATTCAAGGAGGAAGACCAAGTGAGAGAAGCATTCAAAAAGGATGTCAAGAGCAATGATGGTAATAAAAAAACTATTCGACCAAAAATTTGTACCAATATTTTGTAAAAGTTTGCTAGGCGTAACTGTTCCCGTTTAGAAGATACGAGCGATTTAAGATTTGTATTAAAACCCATAATTTTGTAGAGTGGAAATTGTAGTAAAAGAAACAATTGAATAAAATATATAAGTAGAAAAAGCAATTAAAAATGATATCAAAGTGGAAGAAGCAAAAATAGAGGATATCGAGGTGAAAGAAGCATTTAAAGTGGAAGACGAAGTAAGAGAAGCATTCAAAACGGATGTCAAGGGCAATGGTGGTATTAAAAAAACTATTCCACCAAAAATTTGTACCAATATTTTGTAAAAGTTTGCTAGTCGTAACTCTTCCCGTTTAGAAGATACGAGCGATTTAAGATTTGTATTAAAACCCATAATTTTGTAGAGTGGAAATTGTAGTAAAAGAAGCAATTGAAGAAAATATATAAGTAGAAAAAGCAATTAAAAAGGATATCAAAGTGGAAGAAGCAAAAATAGAGGATATCGAGGTGAAAGAAGCATTCAAAGCGGAAGACGAAGTAAGAGAAGCATTCAAAAAGAATCTCAAGGGCAATGATGGTATTAAAAAAACTATTCCACCAAAAATTAGTACCAATATTTTGTAAAAGTTTGCTGGGGGTAACTCTTCCCGTTTAGAAGATACGAGCGATTTAAGATTTGTATTAAAACCCATAATTTTGTAAAGTCGATATTGAAGTAAGAGAAGTAATTGAAGAAAATAGAAAAATAGAAAAAACAATTCAAAAGTATATTGAAGTAAAAATGCCATCAAAGAGGATTTCGAAGTTATAGAAACAATTAAAGAGGATATCAATGTGGAAGAAACATTCGAAAACGAAAAGGAAGTGAGAGAAGAATTCAAAATGATGGCAAGGGCGATGATGACCGTAAAATAACGATTCCACCAAAAATTTGTGCTACAAAAAAAAATTGATTTTCCAAAATGATCACAGTGGATGTTGCATAATAAAAAAAAATGACGTTCCAAAATGATCATGTGGATGAGGCATAATTTAAAAAAAATGATGTTCCAAAATGATCACAGTAGATGATGCATAATAAAAAAAAAATTGACGTTCCAAAGTGATCATTGTGGATGAGGCATAATTAAAAAAAATGATGTTCCAAAATGATCAAAGTGGATGTTGCATAATACAAAAAAAAATAATAATTGACGTTCCAAAGTGATCATTGTGGATGAGGCATAATTAAAAAAAATTATGTTCCAAAATGATCAAAGTGGATGTTGCATAATACAAAAAAAATAATTCCAAAGTGATCATTGTGGATGAGGCGTAATTAAAAAAATGATGTACCAAAATGATCACAGTGGATGTTGCATAATAAAAAAATAATAATAATTGACGTTCCAAAGTGATCATTGTGGATGAGGCATAATAAAAAAAAATGATGTACCAAAATATCACAGTGGATGTTGCATAATAAAAAAAAATTGACGTTCCAAAGTGATCATTGTGGATGAGGCATAATTAAAAAAAATGATGTTCCAAAATGATCACAGTGGATGATGCATAATAAAAAAAAATTAATTGACGTTCCAAAGTGATCATTGTGGATGAGGCATAATTAAAAAAAATGATGTACCAAAATGATCACAGTGGATGTTGCATAATAAAAAAATAATAATAATTGACGTTCCAAAGTGATCATTGTGGATGAGGCATAATAAAAAAAAATGATGTACCAAAATATCACAGTGGATGTTGCATAATAAAAAAAAATTGACGTTCCAAAGTGATCATTGTGGATGAGGCATAATTAAAAAAAATGATGTTCCAAAATGATCACAGTGGATGATGCATAATAAAAAAAAATTAATTGACGTTCCAAAGTGATCATTGTGGATGAGGCATAATTAAAAAAAATGATGTACCAAAATGATCACAGTGGATGTTGCATAATAAAAAAAAAATGACGTTTCAAAGTGATCATTGTGGATGAGGCATAATTAAAAATAAATGTGGATGTTCCAAAATAAACATGATGAACATTGCATACTAAAAAAAAAAAAAAAAAAAATGGATGATCCCAAATGATGATGATGACCTTTGCTAAAACTATGAAAGTTGTCTCATGCCCCTCCACAACCATTATATAGAATCAAGCAAATTTTACAGTAATTTTATAGTACACACAAGCAGTGGGCTCCCTACAAAAACAGTATGAAAATTACGGCAAACGAAATATACGGTTTACGGTATTCATACAGAAATATTTTGTATGAGACAATTTTTTTTTGTATGAAAGACAATTTTTTTTTCATGGAACCGGATATAAAAAAATGTCCTCTGCAACATTAGTTTTTGCACCAACGCTCTAAGACCTATACTTTCCGAGATACGATGTCGATGGGAGCGAATGGGGGACAAAAGGGGTACTTTAGGATTTATTCCCAACTCACCGGAACTCCCTCTATACGATCCCACCAAACATTTCCCCCCTACGAGGTGGCATCTGGGAGAACAATGATGTCAATCAGTCAGTGAGTCAGTGGTAATCGAGCTTTATATAATATAACTAGAGGTTGCGTTGTGCGCGAGCTGCTCGCAGCTCGCGTGTTTTTCTTTTAGTCGAAGAAGTAATTAAAGAGGATATCGAGCTGTTAAAAGCCATCAAAGAGGATATCCATGTGTAAGAAGCAGTCAAAGACGATATCGAAATGGAAGAAGCAATCAAATCAAAGAGAATTTCCAAGTGGAAGCAGCAATCAAAGATGATATCGAAGTGGAAGAAGCAATCAAAGAGGATATTGAAGTGAAAGAAGCAATCAAATAGGATATCGAAGTAGCAGAAACAATCAAAGAGGAAATTATAGTTGAGGAAGAAATCAAAGAGGATACCAAGGTGGTAGAAGCATTCTAAGAGGATGACGAAGTAAAAAAAGCAATCAAAGACGATATCGAAGTGGAAGAAGCAATCCAATGGATATTGAAGATGAAGAAGGAATAAAAGAGGATATCGAAGCGGAACAAGCAATCGTAGAGGATATCAAAGTTAAAGAAGCAATCAAAGAGGATACCAATGTGGAAGAAGCAATCAAAGAGGATATCGAAGTGGAACAAGCAATCAAAGAGAAAAAAATTGGATGTTCCAAAATGATTATGATAATGGTTGTATAAAAAAAAAATTGAACGTTGCAAAAAAGATCATGATGAACGTTGCATAAAAAAAAATCTGGACGTTCCAAAATGATCATGATTGACGTTGCATAATATAAATGTATGTTGCAAAATGATAATGATCAAAAATTTGTACTAATATTTTGTCAAAGTTTGCTAGTGCTATCTCTTCCCGTTTAGAAGATACGAGCGATTAAAGTTTTGTAAGAAAAATCATAAATTTGTTGATTGGATATCGAAGTGGAAGAAACTATCAAAGAGAATGTTGAAGTTGAGTAAGCAATCAAAGAGGATACCGAGGCGGTAGAAGCATTCAAAGAAGATGACGAAGTGAAAAAAGCAATCAAAGACGATATCGAAATGGAAGAAGCAGTCAAAGACGATATCGAAGAGGGAGAAACAATCAAAGAGGAAATTGAAGTTGAGTAAGCAATCAAAGAGGATACCGAGGTGGTAGAAGCATTCAAAGAAGATGACGAAGTGAAAAAAGTAATCAAAGACGATATCGAAATGGAAGAAGCAGTCAAAGACGATATCGAAGTGGGAGAAGCAATCAAAGAGGATATCGAAGTTAAAGAAGCAGTCAAAGATGATGTCTAAGTGGAAAAAACATTCAAAGAAGATGACGAAGTGAGAGAAGCATTCAAAAAGGATGTCAAGGATGACAATAAAAAAACAGTTGCACCAAAAATTTATACCAATATTTTGTACAAGTTTGCTAGGGCTATCTCTTCCCGTTTAGAAGATACGAGCGATTGAAGTTTTGTATGAAAGACCACAATTTTGTAGAGAGCATAATGAAGTAACTGAAGCAATTAAAGAGGATATGAAAGTAGAAGAAGCATTTTAAAGGGATAACGAAGTGGAACATGCAAAAATAGAAGATGTCGAGGCGGAAGAAACAATCAAAGAGGATATCGAAGTGGAAGAAGCAATCAAAGAGGGTATCGAAGTGGAAGAAGCCATCACAGAGGATATCGAAGTGAAAATGCTATCAAAGACGATATCGAAGATGAAGACGCAATCAAAGAGAATAATGCAGTGCAAGAAGCAATCAAAAGGAAATCGAAGATGATATCGAAGTGGAAGGAGTAAACAAAGAGGATATTGAAGTGGGAGAAGCAATCAAATAGGATATCGAAGTAGCAAAAACAATCAAAGAGGAAATTGAAGTTGACCAAGGAATCAAAGAGGATACCGAGTTGGTAGAAGTATTCAAAGAGGATGACGAAGTGAAAAAAGCAATCAAAGTCGATATCGAAGTGAAAGAAATAGTCAAAGACGATATCAAAATGGAACAAGCAATCAAAGCGGATATCGAAGTGGAAGAAGCAATCAAAGAGGATATCAAAGTGGAAGAAGCCATCACAGGATATCGAAGTAAAAATGCAATCAAAAACGATATCGAATATGAAGACGCAATCAAAGAAAATATTGCAGTGCAAGAAGCAATCAAACGGAAATCAAAGAGGAAGGAGCCCTTACAGAGGATACCGAAGTGAAAATGCCATCAAAGAGGATATCAAAGATGAAGAAGCAATCCAATGGATATTGAAGATGAAGAAGGAATAAAAGAGGATATCGAAGTGTAACAAGCAATCGTAGAGGATATCAAAGTTAAAGAAGCAATCAAATAGGATATCAATGTGGAAGAAGCAATCAAAGAGGATATCGAAGTGGAACAAGCAATCAAAGAGAAAAAAATTGGATGTTCCAAAATGATCATGATAATAGTTGTATAAAAAAAATTAAACGTTGCAAAAAAGATCATGATGAACGTTGCATAAAAAAAATCTGGACGTTCCAAAATGATCAGGATTGACGTTGCATAATATAAATGTATGTTGTAAAATGATAATGATCAAAAATTTGTACTAATATTTTGTCAAAGTTTGCTAGTGCTATCTCTTCCCGTTTAGAAGATACGAGCGATTAAAGTTTTGTAAGAAAAATCATAAATTTGTTGATTGGATATCGAAGTGGAAGAAACTATCAAAGAGAATGTTGAAGTGGAAGAAGCAATCAAATAGGATATCGAAGTGGCAGAAACAATCAAAGAGGAAATTGAAGTTGAGTAAGCAATCAAAGAGGATACCAAGGTGGTAGAAGCATTCAAAGAAGATGACGAAGTGAAAAAGCAATCAAAGACGATATCGAAGTGGGAGAAGCAATCAAAGAGGATATCGAAGTTAAAGAAGCAGTCAAAGATGATGTCGAAGTGGAAAAAACATTCAAAGAAGATGACGAAGTGAGAGAAGCATTCAAAAAGGATGTCAAGGATGACAATAAAAAAACAGTTCCACCAAAAATGTATACCAATATTTTGTACAAGTTTGCTAGGGCTATCTCTTCCCGTTTAGAAGATATGAGCGATTGAAGTTTTGTATGAAACACCACAATTTTGTAGAGCGCATAATGAAGTAACTGAAGCAATTAAAGAGGATATGAAGTAGAAGAAGCATTTTAAAAGGATAACGAAGTGGAACATGCAAAAATAGAAGATGTGGAGGCGGAAGAAACAATAAAAAAGGATGACGAAGTGTAACAAGCAATTAAAGAGAATATTCGAATAGTGGATGTCGCATAATAAAAAAAAAATTGACGTTCCAAAATGATCATAGTGGATGAGGCATAAATAAAAAAAAATTATGTACCAAAATGATCACAGTGGATATTGCATAATAAAAAAAAAATTGACGTTCCAAAGTGATCATTGTGGATGAGGCACAATTAAAAAAAATGATGTCCCAAAATGATCACAGTGGATGATGCATAATAAAAAAAAATAATTGACGTTCCAAAGTGATCATTGTGGATGAGGCATAATTAAAAAAAATTATGTACCAAAATGATCACAGTGGATGTTGCATAATAAAGAAAAATAATTGACGTTCCAAAGTGATCATTGTGGATGAGGCGTAATTAAAAAAATGATGTACCAAAATGATCACAGTGGATGTTGCATAATAAAAAAAATAATAATTGACGTTCCAAAGTGATCATTGTGGATGAGGCATAATTAAAAAAAATGATGTACCAAAATATCACAGTCGATGTTGCATAATAAAAAAAAATTGACGTTCCAAAGTGATCATAGTGGATGAGGCATAATTGAAAAAAAAATGATGTTCAAAAATGATCACAGTGGATGTTGCATAATACAAAAAAAATAATAATAATTGACGTTCCAAAGTGATCATTGTGGATGAGGCATAATTAAAAAAAATGATGTTCCAAAATGATCACAGTGGATGATGCATAATAAAAAAATAAAAAAATTGACGTTCCAAAGTGATCATTGTGGATGAGGCATAATTAAAAAAAATTATGTACCAAAATGATCACAGTGGATGTTGCATAATAAAGAAAAATAATTGACGTTCCAAAGTGATCATTGTGGATGAGGCATAATTAAAAAAAATGATGTTCCAAAATGATCACAGTGGATGATGCATAATAAAAAAATAAAAAATTGACGTTCCAAAGTGATCATTGTGGATGAGGCATAATTAAAAAAAATTACGTACCAAAATGATCACAGTGGATGTTGCATAATAAAAAATAAAATAATTGACGTTCCAAAGTGATCATTGTGGATGAGGCGTAATTAAAAAAATGATTTTCCAAAATGATCACAAAGAATTTTGCATTATAAAAAAAAATTGACGTTCCAAAGTGATCATTGTGGATGAGGCATAATTAAAAAAAATTATGTACCAAAATGATCACAATGGATGTTGCATGATAAAAAAAAATAATTGACGTTCCAAAGTGATCATTGTGGATGAGGCATAATTAAAAAAAATTATGTACCAAAATGATCACAGTGGATGTTGCAAAATAAAAAATAAAAAAATTTACGTTCCAAAGTGATCATTGTGGATGAGGCATAATTAAAAAAATGTGGATGTTCCAAAATAAACATGATAAACGTTGCATACTAAAAAAAAAAAAAAAAAAAATTGGATGTTCCAAAATGATGATGATGACCTTTGCAAAAACTATGAAAGTTATCTCATGCCCCTCCACCACCATTATATAGAATCAAGCAAATTTACAGTAATTTTATAGTACACACAAGCCGTGGGCTCCCTACAAAAACAGTATGAAAATTACGGCAAACGAAATTTACGGTTTACGGTATTCATACAGAAATATTTTGTATGGGACAATTTTTTTTTTGTATGAAAGACCATTTTTTTTTCATGGAACCGGATATAAAAAAATGTCCTCTGCAACATTAGTTTTTGCGCCAACGCTGTAAGACCTATACTTTCCGAGATACGAGGTGGATGGGAGCGAATGGGGGACAAAAGGGGTACTTTAGGATTTATTCCCAACTCACCGGAACTCCCTCTATACGATCCCACCAAACATTTCCCCTCTACGAGGTGGCATCTGGGAGAACAATGATGTCAATCAGTCAGTGAGTCAGTGGTAATCGAGCTTTATATAATATAATAACTAGAGGTTGCGTTGTGCGCGAGCTGCTCGCAGCTCGCGTGTTTTTCTTTTAGTCGAAGAAGTAATTAAAGAGGATATCGAGCTGTTAAAAGCCATCAAAGAGGATATCCATGTGTAAGAAGCAGTCAAAGACGATATCGAAATGGAAGAAGCAATCAAATCAAAGAGAATTTCCAAGTGGAAGCAGCAATCAAAGATGATATCGAAGTGGAAGAAGCAATCAAAGAGGATATTGAAGTGAAAGAAGCAATCAAATAGGATATCGAAGTAGCAGAAACAATCAAAGAGGAAATTATAGTTGAGGAAGAAATCAAAGAGGATACCAAGGTGGTAGAAGCATTCTAAGAGGATGACGAAGTAAAAAAAGCAATCAAAGACGATATCGAAGTGGAAGAAGCAATCCAATGGATATTGAAGATGAAGAAGGAATAAAAGAGGATATCGAAGCGGAACAAGCAATCGTAGAGGATATCAAAGTTAAAGAAGCAATCAAAGAGGATACCAATGTGGAAGAAGCAATCAAAGAGGATATCGAAGTGGAACAAGCAATCAAAGAGAAAAAAATTGGATGTTCCAAAATGATTATGATAATGGTTGTATAAAAAAAAAATTGAACGTTGCAAAAAAGATCATGATGAACGTTGCATAAAAAAAAATCTGGACGTTCCAAAATGATCATGATTGACGTTGCATAATATAAATGTATGTTGCAAAATGATAATGATCAAAAATTTGTACTAATATTTTGTCAAAGTTTGCTAGTGCTATCTCTTCCCGTTTAGAAGATACGAGCGATTAAAGTTTTGTAAGAAAAATCATAAATTTGTTGATTGGATATCGAAGTGGAAGAAACTATCAAAGAGAATGTTGAAGTTGAGTAAGCAATCAAAGAGGATACCGAGGCGGTAGAAGCATTCAAAGAAGATGACGAAGTGAAAAAAGCAATCAAAGACGATATCGAAATGGAAGAAGCAGTCAAAGACGATATCGAAGAGGGAGAAACAATCAAAGAGGAAATTGAAGTTGAGTAAGCAATCAAAGAGGATACCGAGGTGGTAGAAGCATTCAAAGAAGATGACGAAGTGAAAAAAGTAATCAAAGACGATATCGAAATGGAAGAAGCAGTCAAAGACGATATCGAAGTGGGAGAAGCAATCAAAGAGGATATCGAAGTTAAAGAAGCAGTCAAAGATGATGTCTAAGTGGAAAAAACATTCAAAGAAGATGACGAAGTGAGAGAAGCATTCAAAAAGGATGTCAAGGATGACAATAAAAAAACAGTTGCACCAAAAATTTATACCAATATTTTGTACAAGTTTGCTAGGGCTATCTCTTCCCGTTTAGAAGATACGAGCGATTGAAGTTTTGTATGAAAGACCACAATTTTGTAGAGAGCATAATGAAGTAACTGAAGCAATTAAAGAGGATATGAAAGTAGAAGAAGCATTTTAAAGGGATAACGAAGTGGAACATGCAAAAATAGAAGATGTCGAGGCGGAAGAAACAATCAAAGAGGATATCGAAGTGGAAGAAGCAATCAAAGAGGGTATCGAAGTGGAAGAAGCCATCACAGAGGATATCGAAGTGAAAATGCTATCAAAGACGATATCGAAGATGAAGACGCAATCAAAGAGAATAATGCAGTGCAAGAAGCAATCAAAAGGAAATCGAAGATGATATCGAAGTGGAAGGAGTAAACAAAGAGGATATTGAAGTGGGAGAAGCAATCAAATAGGATATCGAAGTAGCAAAAACAATCAAAGAGGAAATTGAAGTTGACCAAGGAATCAAAGAGGATACCGAGTTGGTAGAAGTATTCAAAGAGGATGACGAAGTGAAAAAAGCAATCAAAGTCGATATCGAAGTGAAAGAAATAGTCAAAGACGATATCAAAATGGAACAAGCAATCAAAGCGGATATCGAAGTGGAAGAAGCAATCAAAGAGGATATCAAAGTGGAAGAAGCCATCACAGGATATCGAAGTAAAAATGCAATCAAAAACGATATCGAATATGAAGACGCAATCAAAGAAAATATTGCAGTGCAAGAAGCAATCAAACGGAAATCAAAGAGGAAGGAGCCCTTACAGAGGATACCGAAGTGAAAATGCCATCAAAGAGGATATCAAAGATGAAGAAGCAATCCAATGGATATTGAAGATGAAGAAGGAATAAAAGAGGATATCGAAGTGTAACAAGCAATCGTAGAGGATATCAAAGTTAAAGAAGCAATCAAATAGGATATCAATGTGGAAGAAGCAATCAAAGAGGATATCGAAGTGGAACAAGCAATCAAAGAGAAAAAAATTGGATGTTCCAAAATGATCATGATAATAGTTGTATAAAAAAAATTAAACGTTGCAAAAAAGATCATGATGAACGTTGCATAAAAAAAATCTGGACGTTCCAAAATGATCAGGATTGACGTTGCATAATATAAATGTATGTTGTAAAATGATAATGATCAAAAATTTGTACTAATATTTTGTCAAAGTTTGCTAGTGCTATCTCTTCCCGTTTAGAAGATACGAGCGATTAAAGTTTTGTAAGAAAAATCATAAATTTGTTGATTGGATATCGAAGTGGAAGAAACTATCAAAGAGAATGTTGAAGTGGAAGAAGCAATCAAATAGGATATCGAAGTGGCAGAAACAATCAAAGAGGAAATTGAAGTTGAGTAAGCAATCAAAGAGGATACCAAGGTGGTAGAAGCATTCAAAGAAGATGACGAAGTGAAAAAGCAATCAAAGACGATATCGAAGTGGGAGAAGCAATCAAAGAGGATATCGAAGTTAAAGAAGCAGTCAAAGATGATGTCGAAGTGGAAAAAACATTCAAAGAAGATGACGAAGTGAGAGAAGCATTCAAAAAGGATGTCAAGGATGACAATAAAAAAACAGTTCCACCAAAAATGTATACCAATATTTTGTACAAGTTTGCTAGGGCTATCTCTTCCCGTTTAGAAGATATGAGCGATTGAAGTTTTGTATGAAACACCACAATTTTGTAGAGCGCATAATGAAGTAACTGAAGCAATTAAAGAGGATATGAAGTAGAAGAAGCATTTTAAAAGGATAACGAAGTGGAACATGCAAAAATAGAAGATGTGGAGGCGGAAGAAACAATAAAAAAGGATGACGAAGTGTAACAAGCAATTAAAGAGAATATTCGAATAGTGGATGTCGCATAATAAAAAAAAAATTGACGTTCCAAAATGATCATAGTGGATGAGGCATAAATAAAAAAAAATTATGTACCAAAATGATCACAGTGGATATTGCATAATAAAAAAAAAATTGACGTTCCAAAGTGATCATTGTGGATGAGGCACAATTAAAAAAAATGATGTCCCAAAATGATCACAGTGGATGATGCATAATAAAAAAAAATAATTGACGTTCCAAAGTGATCATTGTGGATGAGGCATAATTAAAAAAAATTATGTACCAAAATGATCACAGTGGATGTTGCATAATAAAGAAAAATAATTGACGTTCCAAAGTGATCATTGTGGATGAGGCGTAATTAAAAAAATGATGTACCAAAATGATCACAGTGGATGTTGCATAATAAAAAAAATAATAATTGACGTTCCAAAGTGATCATTGTGGATGAGGCATAATTAAAAAAAATGATGTACCAAAATATCACAGTCGATGTTGCATAATAAAAAAAAATTGACGTTCCAAAGTGATCATAGTGGATGAGGCATAATTGAAAAAAAAATGATGTTCAAAAATGATCACAGTGGATGTTGCATAATACAAAAAAAATAATAATAATTGACGTTCCAAAGTGATCATTGTGGATGAGGCATAATTAAAAAAAATGATGTTCCAAAATGATCACAGTGGATGATGCATAATAAAAAAATAAAAAAATTGACGTTCCAAAGTGATCATTGTGGATGAGGCATAATTAAAAAAAATTATGTACCAAAATGATCACAGTGGATGTTGCATAATAAAGAAAAATAATTGACGTTCCAAAGTGATCATTGTGGATGAGGCATAATTAAAAAAAATGATGTTCCAAAATGATCACAGTGGATGATGCATAATAAAAAAATAAAAAATTGACGTTCCAAAGTGATCATTGTGGATGAGGCATAATTAAAAAAAATTACGTACCAAAATGATCACAGTGGATGTTGCATAATAAAAAATAAAATAATTGACGTTCCAAAGTGATCATTGTGGATGAGGCGTAATTAAAAAAATGATTTTCCAAAATGATCACAAAGAATTTTGCATTATAAAAAAAAATTGACGTTCCAAAGTGATCATTGTGGATGAGGCATAATTAAAAAAAATTATGTACCAAAATGATCACAGTGGATGTTGCATGATAAAAAAAAATAATTGACGTTCCAAAGTGATCATTGTGGATGAGGCATAATTAAAAAAAATTATGTACCAAAATGATCACAGTGGATGTTGCAAAATAAAAAATAAAAAAATTTACGTTCCAAAGTGATCATTGTGGATGAGGCATAATTAAAAAAATGATGTACCAAAATGATCACAGTGGATGTTGCATAATAAAAAAAAAAAAAATGACGTTTCAAAGTGATCATTGTGGATGAGGCATAATTGAAAAAAAAATGATGTTACAAAATGATCACAGTGGATGATGCATAATAAAAAAAAAATAATTGACGTTCCAAAGTGATCATTGTGGATGAGGCATAATTAAAAAAATGATGTACCAAAATGATCACAGTGGATGTTGCATAATAAAAAAAAAAAATGACGTTTCAAAGTGATCATTGTGGATGAGGCATAATTAAAAAAATGTGGATGTTCCAAAATAAACATGATAAACGTTGCATACTAAAAAAAAAAAAAAAATTGGATGTTCCAAAATGATGATGATGACCTTTGCAAAAACTATGAAAGTTATCTCATGCCCCTCCACCACCATTATATAGAATCAAGCAAATTTACAGTAATTTTATAGTACACACAAGCCGTGGGCTCCCTACAAAAACAGTATGAAAATTACGGCAAACGAAATTTACGGTTTACGGTATTCATACAGAAATATTTTGTATGGGACAATTTTTTTTTTGTATGAAAGACCATTTTTTTTTCATGGAACCGGATATAAAAAAATGTCCTCTGCAACATTAGTTTTTGCGCCAACGCTGTAAGACCTATACTTTCCGAGATACGAGGTGGATGGGAGCGAATGGGGGACAAAAGGGGTACTTTAGGATTTATTCCCAACTCACCGGAACTCCCTCTATACGATCCCACCAAACATTTCCCCTCTACGAGGTGGCATCTGGGAGAACAATGATGTCAATCAGTCAGTGAGTCAGTGGTAATCGAGCTTTATATAATATAACTAGAGGTTGCGTAGTGCGCGAGTTGCACGCAACTCGCGTGTTATTGTTTTTGTCGAAGAAGCAATCAAAGAGGATTTCGAGCTGTTAAAAGCGATCAAAAAGGATATCCATGTGTAAGAAGCAGTCAAAGACGATATCGAAATGGAAGAAGCAATCAAATCAAAGAAGATATCCAAATGGAAGCAGCAATCAAATATGATTTCGAAGTGCAAGAAGCAATAAAACAGGATATTGAAGTGAAAGCAGCAATCAAATAGGATATCGAATTAGCAGAAACTATTAAAGAGGAAATTGAAGTTGAGTAAGCAATCAAAGAGGATACCGAGGTCGTAGAAGCATTCTAAGATGACGAAGTGAAAAAAGCAATCAAAGACGATATCGAAGTGGAAGAAGCAATCAAAGAAGGTATCGAAGTGGAAGAAGCAATCTTAGAGGATATCGAAGTGGAAGAAGCAATCAAAGATGATATCGAAGTGGAAGAAGCAATCAAAGAGGATATTGAAGTGAAAGAAGCAATCAAATAGGATATCGAAGTAGCAGAAACAATCAAAGAGGAAATTAAAGTTGAGGAAGAAATCAAAGAGGATACCAAGGTGGTAGAAGCATTCTAAGAGGATGACGAAGTAAAAAAAGCAATCAAAGACGATATCGAAGTGGAAGAAGCAATCCAATGGATATTGAAGATGAAGAAGGAATAAAAGAGGATATCGAAGCGGAACAAGCAATCGTAGAGGATATCAAAGTTAAAGAAGCAATCAAAGAGGATACCAATGTGGAAGAAGCAATCAAAGAGGATATCGAAGTGGAACAAGCAATCAAAGAGAAAAAAATTGGATGTTCCAAAATGATCATGATAATGGTTGTATAAAAAAAAATTGAACGTTGCAAAAAAGATCATGATGAACGTTGCATAAAAAAAAATCTGGACGTTCCAAAATGATCATGATTGACGTTGCATAATATAAATGTATGTTGCAAAATGATAATGATCAAAAATTTGTACTAATATTTTGTCAAAGTTTGCTAGTGCTATCTCTTCCCGTTTAGAAGATACGAGCGATTAAAGTTTTGTAAGAAAAATCATAAATTTGTTGATTGGATATCGAAGTGGAAGAAACTATCAAAGAGAATGTTGAAGTGGAAGAAGCAATCAAATAGGATATCGAAGTGGCAGAAACAATCAAAGAGGAAATTGAAGTTGAGTAAGCAATCAAAGAGGATACCGAGGCGGTAGAAGCATTCAAAGAAGATGACGAAGTGAAAAAAGCAATCAAAGACGATATCGAAATGGAAGAAGCAGTCAAAGACGATATCGAAGAGGGAGAAACAATCAAAGAGGAAATTGAAGTTGAGTAAGCAATCAAAGAGGATACCGAGGTGGTAGAAGCATTCAAAGAAGATGACGAAGTGAAAAAAACAATCAAAGACGATATCGAAATGGAAGAAGCAGTCAAAGACGATATCGAAGTGGGAGAAGCAATCAAAGAGGATATCGAAGTTAAAGAAGCAGTCAAAGATGATGTCGAAGTGGAAAAAACATTCAAAGAAGATGACGAAGTGAGAGAAGCATTCAAAAAGGATGTCAAGGATGACAATAAAAAAACAGTTGCACCAAAAATTTATACCAATATTTTGTACAAGTTTGCTAGGGCTATCTCTTCCCGTTTAGAAGATACGAGCGATTGAAGTTTTGTATGAAAGACCACAATTTTGTAGAGAGCATAATGAAGTAACTGAAGCAATTAAAGAGTATATGAAAGTAGAAGAAGCATTTTAAAGGGATAACGAAGTGGAACATGCAAAAATAGAAGATGTCGAGGCGGAAGAAACAATCAAAGAGGATATCGAAGTGGAAGAAGCAATCAAAGAGGGTATCGAAGTGGAAGAAGCCATCACAGAGGATATCGAAGTGAAAATGCTATCAAAGACGATATCGAAGATGAAGACGCAATCAAAGAGAATAATGCAGTGCAAGAAGCAATCAAAAGGAAATCGAAGATGATATCGAAGTGGAAGGAGTAAACAAAGAGGATATTGAAGTGGGAGAAGCAATCAAATAGGATATCGAAGTAGCAAAAACAATCAAAGAGGAAATTGAAGTTGACTAAGGAATCAAAGAGGATACCGAGTTGGTAGAAGTATTCAAAGAGGATGACGAACTGAAAAAAGCAATCAAAGACGATATCGAAGTGAAAGAAATAGTCAAAGACGATATCAAAATGGAACAAGCAATCAAAGCGGATATCGAAGTGGAAGAAGCAATCAAAGAGGATATCAAAGTGGAAGAAGCCATCACAGGATATCGAAGTAAAAATGCAATCAAAAACGATATCGAATATGAAGACGCAATCAAAGAAAATATTGCAGTGCAAGAAGCAATCAAACAGAAATCAAAGAGGAAGGAGCCCTTACAGAGGATACCGAAGTGAAAATGCCATCAAAGAGGATATCAAAGATGAAGAAGCAATCCAATGGATATTGAAGATGAAGAAGGAATAAAAGAGGATATCGAAGTGGAACAAGCAATCGTAGAGGATATCAAAGTTAAAGAAGCAATCAAATAGGATATCAATGTAGAAGAAGCAATTAAAGAGGATATCGAAGTGGAACAAGCAATCAAAGAGAAAAAAATTGGATGTTCCAAAATGATCATGATAATAGTTGTATAAAAAAAATTGAACGTTGCAAAAAAGATCATAATGAACGTTGCATAAAAAAAATCTGGACGTTCCAAAATGATCATGATTGACGTTGCATAATATAAATGTATGTTGCAAAATGATAATGATCAAAAATTTGTACTAATATTTTGTCAAAGTTTGCTAGTGCTATCTCTTCCCGTTTAGAAGATACGAGCGATTAAAGTTTTGTAAGAAAAATCATAAATTTGTTGATTGGATATCGAAGTGGAAGAAACTATCAAAGAGAATGTTGAAGTGGAAGAAGCAATCAAATAGGATATCGAAGTGGCAGAAACAATCAAAGAGGAAATTGAAGTTGAGTAAACAATCAAAGAGGATACCAAGGTGGTAGAAGCATTCAAAGAAGATGACGAAGTGAAAAAGCAATCAAAGACGATATCGAAGTGGGAGAAGCAATCAAAGAGGATATCGAAGTTAAAGAAGCAGTCAAAGATGATGTCGAAGTGGAAAAAACATTCAAAGAAGATGACGAAGTGAGAGAAGCATTCAAAAAGGATGTCAAGGATGACAATAAAAAAACATTTCCACCAAAAAATTATACCAATATTTTGTACAAGTTTGCTAGGGCTATCTCTTCCCGTTTAGAAGATATGAGCGATTGAAGTTTTGTATGAAACACCACAATTTTGTAGAGCGCATAATGAAGTAACTGAAGCAATTAAAGAGGATATGAAGTAGAAGAAGCATTTTAAAAGGATAACGAAGTGGAACATGCAAAAATAGAAGATGTGGAGGCGGAAGAAACAATAAAAGAGGATGACGAAGTGTAACAAGCAATCAAAGAGAATATTCGAATAGTGGATGTCGCATAATGAAAAAAAAATTGACGTTCCAAAATGATCATAGTGGATGAGGCATAAATAAAAAAAAATTGATGTTCCAAAATGATCACAGTGGATGTTGCATAATAAAAAAAAAATTGACGTTCCAAAAGTGATCATTGTGGATGAGGCATAATTTAAAAAAAAAATTGACGTTCCAAAATGATCATTGCGGATGAGGCATAATTAAAAAAAATTGATGTTCCAAAATTATCACAGTGGATGTTGCATAATAAAAAAAAAGAAATTGACGTTCCAAAATGATCATTGTGGATGAGGCATCATTTAAAAAAAATGATTTTCCAAAATGATCACAAAGGATTTTGCATAATAAAAAAAAATGACGTTCCAAAAGTGATCATTGTGGATGAGGCATAATTTAAAACAAAATGATGTTCCAAAATGATCACAAAAGATTTTGCATAGTAAAAAAAAAATTGACGTTCCAAAAGTGATCATTGTGGATGAGGCATAATTAAAAAAAAATGATTTTCCAAAATGATCACAAAGGATTATGCATAATAAAAAAAAATTGACGTTCCAAAATGATCATTGTGGATGAGGCATAATTTAAAAAAAATTGATTTTCCAAAATGATCACAAAGGATTTTGCATAATAAAAAAAAATTGACGTTCCAAAAGTGATCATTGTGGATGAGGCATAATTAAAAAAAATTGATGTTCCAAAATGATCACAGTGGATTTTGCATAATAAAAAAAAAAAAAATTGACGTTCCAAAATGATCATTGTGGATGAGGCATAATTAAAAAAAAAATGATTTTCCAAAATGATCACAAAGTATTTTGCATAATAAAAAAAAAATGACGTTCCAAAGTGATCATTGTGGATGAGGCATAATTAAAAAAAATGATGTACCAAAATATCACAGTGGATGTTGCATAATAAAAAAAAAATTGACGTTCCAAAGTGATCATTGTGGATGAGGCATAATTAAAAAAAATGATGTACCAAAATGATCACAGTGGATGTTGCATAATAAAAAAAAATAATTGACGTTCCAAAGTGATCATTGTGGATGAGGCATAATTAAAAAAATGTGGATGTTCCAAAATAAACATGATGAACGTTGCATACTAAAAAAAAAAAAAAATTGGATGTTCCAAAATGATGATGATGACCTTTGCAAAAACTATGAAAGTTATCTCATGTCCCTCCACCACCATTAAATAGAAAAAGTTTGCTAGGCGTAACTGTTCCCGTTTAGAAGATACGATGGTAATGATGTACCAAAATGATCACAGTGGATGTTGCATAATACAAAAAAAATAATAATAATTGACGTTCCAAAGTGATCATTGTGGATGAGGCATAATTAAAAAAAATGATGTTCCAAAATGATCACAGTGGATGATGCATAATAAAAAAAAAAAATTGACGTTCCAAAGTGATCATTGTGGATGAGGCGTAATTAAAAAAATAATGTACCAAAATGATCACAGTGGATGTTGCATAATACAAAAAAATAATAATAATTGACGTTCCAAAGTGATCATTGTGGATGAGGCATAATTAAAAAAAATGATGTTCCAAAATTATCACAGTGGATGATGCATAAAAAAAAATTGACGTTCCAAAGTGATCATTGTGGATGAGACATAATTAAAAAAATTATGTACCAAAATGATCACAGTGGATGATGCATAATAAAAAAATAATAATAATTGACGTTCCAAAGTGATCATTGTGGATGAGGCGTAATTAAAAAATTGATGTACCAAAATGATCACAGTGGATGTTGCATAATACAAAAAAAATAATAATAATTGACGTTCCAAAGTGATCATTGTGGATGAGGCATAATTAAAAAATGATGTTCCAAAATGATCACAGTGGATGATGCATAATAAAAAAAAATAATTGACGTTCCAAAGTGATCATTGTGGATGAGGCATAATTAAAAAAAATGATGTTCCAAAATGATCACAGTGGATGATGCATAATAAAAAAAAATAATTGACGTTCCAAAGTGATCATTGTGGATGAGGCATAATTAAAAAAATTATGTACCAAAATGATCACAGTGGATGTTGCATAATAAAAAAAAATAATTGATGTTCCAAAGTGATCATTGTGGATGAGGCATAATTAAAAAAAATGATGTACCAAAATGATCACAGTGGATGATGCATAATAAAAAAATAAAAAATAATTGACGTTCCAAAGTGATCATTGTGGATGAGGCGTAATTAAAAAAATGATGTACCAAAATGATCACAGTGGATGTTGCATAATAAAAAAAATAATAATAATTGACGTTCCAAAGTGATCATTGTGGATGAGGCATAATTAAAAAAAATGATGTACCAAAATATCACAGTGGATGTTGCATAATAAAAAAAAAATTGACGTTCCAAAGTGATCATAGTGGATGAGGCATAATTGAAAAAAAAAATGATGTTCCAAAATGATCACAGTGGATGATGCATAATAAAAAAAAATTATTGACGTTCCAAAGTGATCATTGTGGATGAGGCATAATTAAAAAAAATGATGTACCAAAATGATCACAGTGGATGTTGCATAATAAAAAATAATAATAATTGACGTTCCAAAGTGATCATTGTGGATGAGGCATAATTAAAAAAATCTGGATGTTCCAAAATAAACATGATGAACGTTGCATACTAAAAAAAAAAAAAAATTTGGATGTTCCAAAATGATGATGATGACCTTTGCAAAAACTATGAAAGTTATCTCATGTCCCTCCACCACCATTATATAGAATCAAGCAAATTTACAGTAATTTTATAGTACACACAAGCCGTGGGCTCCCTACAAAAACAGTATGAAAATTACGGCAAACGAAATATACGGTTTACGGTATTCATACAGAAATATTTTGTATGGGACAATTTTTTTTTTGTATGAAAGACATTTTTTTTTTCATGGAACCGGATATAAAAAAATGTCCTCTGCAACATTAGTTTTTGCACCAACGCTCTAAGACCTATACTTTCCGAGATACGATGTTAATGGGAGCGAATGGGGGACAAATGGGGTACTTTAGGATTTATTCCCAACTCACCGGAACTCCCTCTATACGATCCCACCAAACATTTCCCCCCTACGAGGTGGCATCTGGGAGAACAATGATGTCAATCAGTCAGTGAGTCAGTGGTAATCGAGCTTTATATAATATAATATAAAATACATACATACACATGTATACTTTAGCAATGTATATCGAAAGGAAATACAATGTTTAATGTACAATAAAGAAATTACATTCATTCATTCACGTGGTAAAGGCTGAACTAAATTCGATTAAATTTAGTACATAGATAGAGACATCGATTGAACTAAAGGCTACTTATTTAAAGAGGGTACAGCCTACTTACGACTACTTGACAATTCAACTCGACAATAACTCCTTTTTTTGAACAACGACAAATAAATCACACATTAAAGTTTTTGTGAAGTTTATACAAAAAACAAGTGTTATTATTCCTGCTTTACCCATAACTTTCATTTGATATGTTGAATATCAGAAAAACACAATTTTATAACATATTCTCATTGAAATCTGAAACTTTCTCATTTTATCTAATTAATATCGTAAATACACTCGATATAGTCGGGTAATAAATGAAGTACCTAAAAAGTGCGACAAGATCATTATTGTTATAAATACGGTACTTATCACGTACCGTTTTATGGACGTTACGAACGATGTTTCGGTTAAATTCGTGAACCTTCAGTTGGGTGAGAGCGATCCATACCACACTGCATCTCTCCTCGCACAAGATCAACTTCACCCCGATATTTTTATTACAGATAGTTCTTCGTTTCATCAGAATCTCACCTGATGATAAACGTTGATGTGGATGCGATTAAAATCAACAAAATAAACTTTCTGTTCAAAATGTCACCGCTTCGGGCGTCGTAAGTTTCGGGCGAGACACGTATTTACCTCGAAAGCCGCTCAGTACCCAGCTAATGCCGAATAAGCCATTTGTCCCATCTCTAAAATATTCGGCGACATTTGAATCAAGGCAATTTTCCCGCCATAATTGGCTGTCGGATAATCAATGCGTGAAATAATATACGGCTTGAAGGGCGAACAGTGGTTATGAAGATACTGGATGATTATCAAGTAATAAATAAAAACAGTCGATTCTGCTGGATTTCTTATTTTATTGGGCTTTTCGTTAATGAACTTTCACGTGTAATTTATTAGGCAAATTATTAGAAAATATATGTAGCTTGTAAACTGAGAATTTTTTCGATTACTACTGATGGCAAGCTATGTATATTCAAAGGTGAAAGGATTGTAGATACCTTTCATGCATTATGAATAATGATTTTAAGCAGCTCACATAACACAAAAGTTTTCAAAGAAAGAAAGTAAGAAATACCTATTTCTGCCGACGAGCAGCATTGCTGTGTATCGGTTTGATTGGTACGGTTGCCAGTGAAATTACAGGCACACGAGGCTTACACCTGTATGCGTCAAGTTGATGGTAGTGCATGTGACCTACGACGCAGTACTTTGTTACAGGTCATGGTTGCACCTTAACGTGACATGGTGGGCCATATGCTTGGTCCATCTCCCGGTGGTAAAATAAGTCGCGCGTCTTCCGGATAATTATTTTTGTCTCGGCTGCTTTTAAGCTCGTATCTAATGTACGTTACACAGTTGACGTAAAGTTAATTATGCTGTATACGATTTCTTTCCGCGGCAATGTAAATTAAGAGGAAATCTGGGCTGCGTTTCACCCATACAAATGTAGTCCCCTGTTTCCTCTCTGGATAGTGATACTAGAGCAAATATTTTTTTACCATACAATCTACAAGTACCACTGTCATGTCTCTACGTTTAGTTGTTCTCCATAAATTATTTATTATAAGAACTAGGAACCTTCTAAAGTCACAGAAATTGCTAATTTTTACTGCCCCTTTTCAGACATCCAGCAAACAAATTTGACGAATATAAATAAAAAAAACGAAACGTACAAACATAACTAAAGCCCTTTTTATTACATATTTGAAAAAAAATTAAAACCGGTCCAGTTTTGGAGGAGGAAACAGGGGACTACGAAACAGTGATTTCGTCTATTTTAAATAGGTATAATCAGTTCGACCTGCAGTTGTCTCTATCGCACGCACATAGGGCATATAGGGCACAGCGCGACAGCAATAGATTTGTTAAATACCTATTTTCCAAATGTCTTGCTTCCCGGATTTCCTCTTAAGCCTTGTGTATCACCTAAATTGTAACTTGATATAGTTTTTACAACTTTATTTCCATTTATAAATCATCAACCGTGTTCCTGGGTATGGCATATAGCCATTCACCCATTATTCACTGCGACAAACATGCAATAGATAGATGACCATAAATTTCACCGCAACATATGCTTACCGCTAAGTTTTATTTGTGTTAGTAATGACTTTCAATGCTTCCGGTATGGTTTAGGGTAGAAAATGTTTTTTTTTATTGCGTTAAGTTCATAGGTTAATCATTCATTGATTTATAAAATGGCACTATGTTTCAAAGATATGAGTATTTTATACAGCAAAGTGATGTAGTTATATGCTGAAATGCAAGCCGGTTTGAAACTAAATAATTTTTGGTCAATTTATATGAAATTTTGTCGATATATAACCTCTATAAACCCTATATAAACTCTATAAACCCTTCACTTCTCTTCAAGATAGCCAATAAAATTGAGCACTTTATGTAGGTATATTTATGTATCTCGTATATCGTATGTATGTGCATTATTATTAATAATTTTTGTAAATTTATTAATGGTACCTTAAGCTAAATTTTATTCACCTTTCTATTTTCTGGCACTACCACTTTAGCCACACTACACAAAGGTTAGCTGGAAGAAAATGCTAATTAGCAATAAGTTCGTCTATGTATTATTTTATTAATGCAATAAAGATTTTTTTAATTTAATCTAATATTCGAATATATACGCATACCCTACAGATATTCTAAAATAAAAAACAATTAACCATCTATTAGATAGTCCAACTGCTTCCTAACAACACCAGGCAGTTGTGACTTAAAATACTGTAAAAATATAAAAATATATCTAAAAACAAAGTTGGGTTTGTTCGATCACTTATAACTCGAGAACGGCGGGACCGATTTTGATGATCTTTGATTTGTTGGATTTGTATCCGCCCGAATAGCAGAATAACTATTAAAATATCGGAAAAATTCTCGCAAAAAAAATGATTAAGAAAATTCATTTCCTCATACATAATGACGGCAGATGTTCAATTCTACCGGGGTGACATAAATTGACAGCCCGCGTCATATGCATGTCAAGGCGGTACGAAGTTCACCGGGTCCAACAAATAAAAAGTTAAAAAGAAGTATCATTATAAAGTCAGTAATCAGTATCCCCCTCAAAGCTACAAAACAATGCAAACAAAACTCTATTCTGTAACAATAAGTTACTTTTTGGCAAAAGGTCGAGTACACTGGATTAGCCGGAACCGCGCTCAAACAAACTTCATCGCGTTAAACTCGGAGGCGTTCATCCGTTACTATGAAATGGTTACGGGACTTCTCTAAATCCTAAACAGAGTAACTTTTCAAGGAGGTAAAGCAAAGAATAATAATAGTTGCGCATAGAAGCGAAAAAAAAAGCTGCGGTGCGCTAGTGATGTACCTTGACTTTCGTGGTTGTGGTTGTGACCGATTCAGAGGCTGTGGGTTGAAATCCCGGCCGTGTAGCAAAGGATTTTTTAACTCAAAAAATGTATGGTGCCTTTAGACGTGTGATTTTATAATTGATTTAATAATAATTAAATACGAATGTTATAGAATGCTAGTTACACGCACACGCGTGTATAAGGGAGTGAGTTTTGTATCTATACGTAATTCTCTAATTTATGGCGGAAGCAGAAGCGAAAGTTGGCTGAAAGAATGAAATTCTCACTTCCTTCTCTCTGTGAAATGTCACTAGTAAGTACCGTTTTCCGATTTTTTTTAATCAATTTCAAAATCTGAAATAACTTTTGTTGATATCAAACTTTGCCCAACAAAAAGAACTATTGTCATCAGCATATCAGCCGCATGACGTCGACTGCTGAACATAGGCCTCCCCCATAGATTCCCAGAGCGACCGATCTTGTGCGGCCTGCACCCAACGGCTCCCAGCAACCTTTAACAGTTGTAAAAGTTTACAACTAGATAACTATTGTATTATCGGATATGAACTTATCTATTGTCTTCTAAATAAAAATATAACGATAACGATCTGGGTGATACCTTATCCTATTAAGCTGATGGCCAACTAAAGGTGAGTCCACACTATCCATAAATAACATGTGAAACATTGTAACGGTTGTTATAAAATTATGCAATGTTAAATATGGACTTGTTATAAAACAAAAGTTTTATCTGGACGCACCCTGATGAACAGACCTCGCATTTATAACTATATGCTACACAGGGTGTTTGGTAATATGGTGACGATATTCAAGTGACGATATCTCAAAACATAAAAAAATACTTCTCGAAAAAAAAACTACTAGTTATATTATCAAATTTTAATGAAAATCGTCTAAGCTTAGGTGATTATTTCGATATAAAACTTACTGCCTACTCTTGCAATCGATATCCAAAAATAAAAGCGGATTTGATATCTCTTTCGGAAATGGCTGCAGGTTTTGGGTTAGAAAGGGACAACAAGAGATATCTCGAGACGTCACCAATACAGTATCTGTGGAAAGCATTATGGAATAGCACAACCTAAGTTTAAAAGTGTTTGTTTTTACATGGCATAATAAATTTCACATTTCTATGGTAAACATGTCACAAGTTTATTTATTATTCTTATCAAAATAACCCCTTTCATTTTTGTGTATATTATCAAACACACTATATAATGTCATCATCATCATGGACTCTAACATCTACGAGTGAGATGATTATTCGGTCAGGACCATACAAAAAATGATTGGTGTGATCCTTGAAAATTTAAGCGACGCCAAGGCCTTATAAGGCCTATGCAGAAGCAACAGCTACGACTGCTTATTTTGCAGGTAAATGTCCCTACAGTTGGCAAGATTGCACATTGGTATTAAAGTGCGCTTTTAAGACAAAATATCAAGACATGAGCAACAACGCCATCGGAAATGTAATACAATGTATATATACATTAGGTATATGTTCGTCTGCATTACCTGAGCACACAATCCCTAACTTACAACTATTTCCGGCTAAAGCTTGCAGCCAATATTAAGGTGCCCTATAAACAAACAGTATATTAGACTTTGCCGTATTATAGAGGCCCTATTTCCCGGTTAAACAAGACTGGGTTTACAGCATCACAGCTTATCGTGTAAATATCTGGTACGCTGTGTACATTGCTTACCCATAAAGCGTCCGTGAGTTAGCAGGGATTGTTTGTAAAAGATGGTCGAGGTTAAAGTTCCGTATGTGGATAAGGGACAGTAGCGTTTACGCTTACAATTGTTTTTAATTGCGATACTTTAACTGTAGCTATATTGAAAAAAAATTACTGTGAGCGTCTATATCACTCTCTTCTTGCCCCTCCACCACTTTTTTACGCACCATTTTACGCTAACTATGCCCCTATTCTGTTATCGGTTGGGCTCTCTCTCTATGATGAGCCCCTCTCATGATGGAGATGAGGGGAGGCTAGAGAGAAGAGCAAGGCTAGAGGAGAGAGATGGAGGGGGCTGTAAGGTCGCTCGGGTGCCTCGGGTGCGTCGGTCGGTGGACGGCGGATATGGGAGCGGGTGGAGTCAAATGGCTCGTTCTCTTCTGGCACCGGGGATAAGACTGAAACAAAAAAGATTATTTGTCATTTAATCTACGTACGTAGAAATCTTCCTGTCTTTAATTGCGTTTACACATAAGCTATTAACATGTTATATGCCGTTGTCAGGTATCTTTTACCCGACTACACCAAATTTACTTTAGAGGCCATTTGCTTTTGTATGTCAATAGCCAATATTCATATATTCATTAAAATCACATGGATCACTTTGAAATTTATGCTCATCTTGCTATTCTTGACATATGTCGTCTGTGTCCTATCTAAGTTAGTCATAAGTTAAACTAAATTAAAATATTTTAGGTATGCAGGTTAATAATTAAATAAGTAAAGTATGTAATTGAATTGAATTTATTAGGAAAACTTTCGTGATTGATTTCAATCCTTATTATAAATACGGGATTTATCACACAACACGATCGAAACACCGATAAGACGGTACGTGATAAATCCCGTATTTATAATAACGATTGAATTTATTAAATTAACAAATATTTCTCTCTCTTGTACCACAGCAATACTCTCTATGTTTGTAATTTTTCGTCAGAGGTAGAGAGAGGTTAGTAGAGATATCGCTTCGGTTTTCAATAAACAGTTTGCTGTATACTTTTAACATTCTTATCTCTAGTCTATTTTATACAGTTCAGGCCTGTTAGAAGAGGTGTAAGATCAGGACGAGGCAAAGACATGGCGGTCCTTTAATTTACATGCATACAAAATGCATAGAAGATTCACGACGTTCAACATAAAGAGAAGACGGGTGAAGCAGTCGCGACGGTTATTTACATTGTATCAAAGTTTACTATAGGGGTTCCACGTCTTTGCCTCGTCCTCGCCTTAGGCTCAGCACACCCTTTTGTCTGACCTGCACCTAAGGAATGAGCCAGCTGCCCCGCTATAGCACGGTTTACAGCGTTGAATTATGTCCGTTGGATATTGCATGTGTTTCGGCCAGGAAGCGACGTTTGGCCGCAGTTTAGCCGCATATGGTTGGAAGTTGGCCGGCACTGGAGGAAAATATAGTTAGCGCTTCTGTGAAGCTTTGGCATGCTTGTAAATGAACTCACAAACCACTTAAATTGTATCTGGCCTATAAGACTAAAGAAGAGAAAGCGTATTTAAACTTTTAAGAATTTTCAATTTCATGGCCACAATTTACACTCTGACGCTCTAAGCATGAGATGATTTTGTCGTGTCTGATATTGGATGTCAGTAAACAAACAGGTAATTTCGTAGGCTTTGACATCTGTCAAAAGTACATTTATTCCTATGAACAACGTTCTCGAATTTCCTAGACAACAGATTTTAAACCAGTTCTAATAATTACCTTGTGGAAAGAAAAATAACTACTGAAACCAGCACAGAACAAATAACACGTAACAGGAAGATCTTTAATCACAGTGTTCTTAGGTACCAAGATAATTATACTGAAAGCAGCTCACTCCTTCATTTCTCTCTATATCCATTACCCTATATGCATATTAAATTAAAATAAACTTTGATAGCTCCCACACACAGTTTAAAACTGCTAACGAAATTAATTTGTTAGCTACATGGATAAGTTTCGCATCTGAATTAATTTGAATAGTTACAGTATTCAGCTAAAATTACCTAATTTGAAGGCTCTTGTGGAAAGTTTTTATTTTTGTGACTGGATTTTTAATTGGCTTGAAAAGCTGCAGCTATTTTTTTCAGTTCAGCTTGAGGTTCCGTAGTTTTAATTTTATTAAAGGCTCCACTTTAAAAAACGACTTCAGTTGAAGTTTTGTTGAACACGATGTCATTTATTTTATTAATTAAATATGAATAGGTGGACCTTGTGAATGAGTAATTTGTGTCTGGCCCAGTTGTTATTTTTTTATAAAATTAAGATCTGTATGATGTACATTGAATAAAATGGTATCAATGGTTTCAATCGAAAATTACAATCCAATATACAGAGTGTTTGGTAATATACTGATGATATTCAAGTGACGGTTTCTCAAAACATAAAAAAAGACTTCTCGAAAAAAATTGCTACTAGTTATATTATCAAATTTTAAAGAAAATCGACTAAGTGTAGGTGATGAATTCGATATAAAACTTACTACCTGCTCTTGCGAACGACATCCTAAAATAAATGCCGATTTGGTATTTCTTTCGGAAATGGATGCGGGTTTTGGGTTAGAAAGGGACAACAAGAGATATCTCGAGACGTCACCAATACAGTATTGTTACAAGCTGAGGGTTCGGGATAAAATAATGGGAATCGATCCAACCAAAATAACACTTTTATTCAGCACTAAACGATGAATACACGAACTTGGTCACACGTAATCACAACACACTAATTCACACCACTGTTGCACCACTTAAAGTCACCGAAATGATCGCACGTATAGCTTAATCCAGACTGACTCGCGAGCAACTACTGTTCACGCGAGACCCTGCTCCACGTCAGTCCTCCAGGGCCTCGCTGAGACTCACTCACTCAGACTGACTCGAGACTAACTGACAGTCCGGCATCTCTCCGGCCTATTTATATCGTACACATTTCGATTGTTCGAGAAGGATATCGATCCTTCCAGGAAAGGGTCGGTCCCTCGACACAATGGCCACTCCCCATTCTGCGAAACCACAAACAATAGCAACAATAACACAGCAAGACAAAAGCGTTCGAGAAGGTTCGATTATTACTAATTGTTTAACAGCCTCGGCGTAACACTGCCCCCTCCTAAAACATGCTCGTCCCGAGCATTCTTAGCCCCATATCGCGGCAACCGATCAACACGAACAATTTTAGGCGCACCTCGCGCTGAAGATGTAGCAACTAGAGGAGCCACATTGCCGTCTCCAGTACTTCAGGACACCCAGAGTCCCTTTCTCATCAGCGATCCCAATTCCAGCCTCCAAAACACGGCTCTCATGATTTCTATCTGTTCTTTCACTTCCTGGAATTCCTTTCCAGATGAACCGAACGATTCCCTCATCAGTCGAGCACGCTCTTATGGCCAACGTCGCTGATCTTCCTGTTGACGACGCTGCTCTTCTTTATCCTGACGTCACTGTTCCTCTTGCAACCGAGTCTGCTCCACCTGTTCATGTCGCTGTTCCTTCTGCAACCGAGCCTGCTCTTCCTGCTGACGACGCTTCTCTTCTTTATGCTGACGGCGTTCTTCCTCCTGCAACCAAGCCTGCTCTTCTTGCTGACGATGCTGCTCTTCCTTATCCTGACGTCACTGTTCTGCCTGCAACCGAGCCTGCTCTTATTGCTGACGACGCTGCTCTTCCTTATCCTGACGTCGCTGTTCTTCCTGCAACCGAGCCTGCTCTTCTTCCTGATGTCGCTGTTCTTCCTGCCAACGTCGCTGCTCTTCTTGTTGACGACAAAGCATGGCCATAATAGCAGCAAGATCGCCTGTCACAGGAGCTTGCCCCACGGATGATGATGATGATGATGATGCTCCAAATGATTCGGTGGCGGCTGATTCCATCTCCATCGGCTGACGACTCTGCCGAGCTTCTTGAACCGGAGACTCCCCGAACCACCTTTCATCCATTTCCTGTTGTCGTTGACCTCTCGTCCTGACATCGTCCACGTTATCCTTTGGCAAAACCGGCATTATTTTATCCCACTTCTGACACCAAATTGTTACAAGCTGAGGGTTCGGGATAAAATAATGGGAATCGATCCAACCAAAATAACACTTTTATTCAGCACTAAACGATGAATACACGAACTTGGTCACACGTAATCACAACACACTAATTCACACCACTGTTGCACCACTTAAAGTCACCGAAATGATCGCACGTATAGCTTAATCCAGACTGACTCGCGAGCAACTACTGTTCACGCGAGACCCTGCTCCACGTCAGTCCTCCAGGGCCTCGCTGAGACTCACTCACTCAGACTGACTCGAGACTAACTGACAGTCCGGCATCTCTCCGGCCTATTTATATCGTACACATTTCGATTGTTCGAGAAGGATATCGATCCTTCCAGGAAAGGGTCGGTCCCTCGACACAATGGCCACTCCCCATTCTGCGAAACCACAAACAATAGCAACAATAACACAGCAAGACAAAAGCGTTCGAGAAGGTTCGATTATTACTAATTGTTTAACAGCCTCGGCGTAACAGTATCTATGGTTAGATGGTAAGCATTATGCAATAGCACAACATAAGTTTAATAAAGTGTTTGTTTTTACATGCCAAAATTAATTTCACATTTCTATGGTAAACATGTCACAAATTTATTTATTACGCTCATCAAAATAACCCCTTTAATTTTTTGTGTATATTATCAAACACCCTATATTACATAGCTAGATGATGTGGTGCCACCTAAAGTTTAAAATATCTTAACAAAAATAGTGAAACTACACTATTTTTGACTGATGATCTTATAAAATATACCTACACTTTTACAAAGCATAAAAAACAAGCAAAGGTGAAAGGATTGGAATGGACTCTTCTGGGAGATGCTTGTGGCGATGACTAGAAGTGTCGCATGACTTTTGACTACATAAGCCTTAAATATTAACGTCCGTTTTGGGTTAAGTTTTAATAAGCTAACCCATTAGCATTGCGGGTCTGAAGCAGCTTAAACATTAAAGTAATTAGTTGAGGAGACACGAGAACCACTAGAATATTTTCAATTTGTTTTAAATTTTTATTCGTTGACAATTTTAAACCACTTTGTAACTTTACTGTTTTGGAGAGTTTGTTATTTGGTCCCATTAACCAACTAACAAACTTGGCGACGGAACCATAACAAGAATAAATTAAAGCTATTAATGAGGGTTTTTGATTTTCGATAAAAAATAGTCCTAACTAGCGTAATATATGACGCTGGAGATAAGCGGCCAAAAAATATGGTTTATATGCCAAAATATCAAACACAGAGTATCAAAATGCGCAGAAAAGACATGGTCAAACCAGCATTTTATCCCACTGGAACTGATTTATAGGATGAAAAGCCTTTCCTATTCCAGGTCATCATCAACGTAGGTATGTTCCAAATAAAATGTTCAGTATGTTTGGCGTTAGAAAGGAACAAACATTCATCCAAACATGCAACATCTAAACTTTCTATAAAATATACAAAAAATAATAATAACAGTTAAACCAGACCGGTCAAGTACGATTAGGACTTGGGCACCGAGGGGGTCCACATCTAGATAGTTTTATTTGTGATAATTAAGCAACGACATCTAGTTATGTGACCGTAAACCAAGAAAACTTTTAAGGCAGATATCTAAAAAACTGTTCTAGATAGAGACTTATCAAAGCCTATGTGGTTCGGCATTCCACTCAGGTGAAATAGTTTCCTTGAATACAAATAGGTAAACAGACAAATAAGGGTGGAATTATTATGATGGAATAATATGAGGGTACCAAGCGGAAGACGCCTTAAGTTGTGTACACAGATAACATTAATTTTCTGCATGGACTTACACAACCATATCCATCATTTCACCTTATAGCAGTCCAATGCTGGAAGTAGGTCGGAGCCGTCTCTTTGGCTCTTCTTATCCAGTTTAACCATGTCTGTGCGCAGATAAATGTTCCATCTAGCTGGGCGGTGGCATGGTATGGAACACTTTACCGTCGTCTATTTTTCCTGAAGAGTACAATCCGAGTCCCTTTAGGCTAAAGTTGAATAAGTCTCTTCTATATCTTCGTGCTCCATCTTAGATCAAATCATCGCTTACCATCAGGCGAGATTATGGTTAAACGAAAATCTATTCGTTATAAAAAAAATTATTACGCTTGCCTAGACGTGGTCTGCACAGTAGAAGACGTTTATCTCAGTGGTTATCGGTTCTTCGGCAGATAATATATCTAAAAAAAATTTATGATTATTTGTAAAATGGCCATAACGGAAGACCAGCGCTAGTTAGGATCAGCATTATCCTAAGTTAGAAAACCTTTTTGCGACTTTTAATATGTAGTTATTTTTGTCTTTGTTAGATGTTTTTTCTAATAGTTAATTTGTCTTTGTTAATGGTTTTGTTATGAGGTGTTAGTAACATTACTGTATTTCATTTAATTTTTTTTTTAATCCACAAACAAAACTAGAACATTGTAACCACTATAGAGAATGTTTTGGAAAAACAATGTTGGCTTCGTATTTTATAGCACAATACGGCTTCCTCATTCTGACAGGTGAAAACGTAAATAAACAATAAAAATAAGCGTTTTTATTGTAACCAATGATAGCATGCATTCTTACGCGGCAATTTGCTTCCATAATGTCGTAAAATAATATTACTCGGGGGTCGGAATTCTCTTATAATAATGGTTCCTATAAAATTCATTTCGCATCGAGTTTATTGGATTGGCAAGAGTTATTTCACCGAAAACCTGGATCTAGTAAACGAAGAATAAATGTTATGTGAAATATTGTTTCCTTTTATAATATAAATTTTATCAATGGGGCATTAGTGAAAGGACCGCTTCCACTTTCTCTAAAGCGGAAACTCATGGACATGTATTCTCCCCATCCTCACCTATGGTCCGCAAACCTGGTCGCTAACAAATCGTCAAAAGACCTCCCTTAGGGTATGCAAACGTGCAATGGAGCGCAGTATCCTGGGCGTGAAACTCACAGACCGAATCAGGAACTCGGTTATACGCTCCCGAACACAGGTGGCCGACGTCGCTCAAAAAGCTGGAAGACTCAAGTGTGACTGGGCCGGACACGTTTACGTATGCCGACACAAAGTGGGCGAAGAGCACCACTGAATGGCTCCCAAACGACGGACGACGCCCGCGTGGAAGGCCCAGGCGGAGGTGGCGGGATGAGCTAAACTCCTACCTCAAGGATTGGCCCCTACTTGCAATCAACAGAGACGAGTGGAAAGAGAGAAGGGAGGCCTTTGCCCTGCAGTGGAACACAACAGGCTTATAATAAATAATGATAATAAATATGGCACATGATCAAGACAAGTGGAAGTAGGAGGGAAGATATTTGCCCAGAAATATAAAATACATAAATGAAGAATATCTAATCAAATTGTATTGAAACTGTTTGTTGTATTACTCAATTAAGCTAATTAAAGAATTGTTTTTGTCTTTGAAATAGATCTTATAGAATTTTGTATTTATTTTGAGAGTGTCCTCACTTTTAATCAAAGTTACTTAAAATCACCGACCAGATATATTTAATGACGGCAAAAACCCCTGATGTTATAGGGTTACTTACCATGGCCTATGAACAAGTGCATTATCTTATATTACTAGAGGTTAGCTCCGAACTGAGATCTCGCGAGTCTCCCATAAAAACAAAAAAGTATTATTTGTAATCTTCGAAAATCAAAATAGTGCCACGAAATGCATAACCAAATAACTTGATCTACAGTTTCATTCAAATTACAGGTAGGAGTTCATGTTAATTGGGTACACTTTGGGATAGAAATTGCAGTTGTATTGAAATTGTAAAGCTACACGCATACCAAATTTCAGCAGTGTGGGGTCACTGGTGTACCCTGTGAATTTTGTCAAAGTTCAGTTTTTATTATGGCTAATAACTTAAAAACTACAAGGTTTAAACTAAAAATAAAAACGGGGTCGACATGTACTCACAAAGACCTTTTATAAGACGTGCCATTTGACCGGATAGTTCTCTCTTGAACCCCAATATCTCAACAACCCCCCAACATTTTGAGCTCATTTAGTCACACCAAAATTGTGTCATCACTACCTATATACCAAATTTCACGATGATCGGATAAACGCTTTGAAAGTTATCCTCGGACAAACAAACATACATACAACGCCAATTTGCCCAAGTTTATTTGGAGTTCTCGCTTCGCTCGATCAATTACATCATCATTATCATATCAGCCATTAGGACGTCCACTGCTAAACATGGAATAGAATATAAAGTGTTTATTTTACGCCACAAACAAAACTTAAAAATAGGTAGGTACACAATTAAATCTAATAACAATAAAAGAGGCAACATCATGTGTATGTAGTATGTATGTATGGGTTTGTCTCTCTGTGTGTTGTTATTTTCATTTAATTATGTAATGTTATTTTGATTTTATTTTATTTGATTTGGGTAATTTTATTAAATTTGATTTGTATTTGTAGAACGTATGAGTTTGAAATAAACAATTTTTATTTTATAATTGGTCACCACTCAGCGATGTGCTAACAGCCAGTGGAAACATTGAAATCTCGCTAGTTTAGTAACTTTGGAAATCTATAGGAAGGCCTATGTTCAGCAGTGGCCATCTTATGCCTGATATGATGATAACCTAAGTACTAAAAGCTAAGAATATTATCTATTACAACTAAAAGTATGTCAGCCTTTCTCTGACTTCTCATCCAACTTGCAGCATTCTGCTTGTGACATAGTGGAGTTCGAATGAGTTGCGAAAGTTGAAAGTTTCAGCGCTGCAGTAGCGTGAAGATTTGCATGATGTGTGTAAGTTTTTGACTGTTGACACATTTCCATGGAACTCGGGGTAATGTAATCAACTGGGGAATTTCGGTAGTTTTGTTACGAGGGAGTTAAAGCTGGGTCATGTAAAGGCGCGGACGGGGACGTGGATGTTGTAGTTATTCTTTAGAGTTATGTGGTAAAACATTCGTCAGCTAGATTATTCTGTAGTGATGATGATGAATGATGCTTCCTGCGACCATTATCTCTGTCCTTAACCCAATACCTAATTAACTCTTATCTATATAGCTCGAATTGATTTCAACTGTATATATTTTCGTGATAAATAAACATTACTTTGGCAAATATACGTTTTAGTAGTTACACTATTTCGTATATTATTATGAGTCCTTCTGTGTCAAAAAAATTTGCGAATGATATTTAAAATCATTATAAAAATAGTAAATGTTAAATGGTCCTCAAGTCGCAAGTGAGGTTTTTTCTAGGCAAGCGTGTACCATCGTAGACTGCATCATCGCTTACCATCAGGCAAGATCGTGGTCAAACACTAGCCTAGATTTATAAAAAAAAATTAGATGAGATTGTGAATCTTGAAGGATTTCTCGTGTCGGTTAACACTGCTATCTAGATCTCCAAGCTTCATCTTAGACCACATCATCGCTTACCATCAGGTGAGATTGTGGTCAAACGAAGATCTATCCATGTTTAAAAAATAAAAAATAAACAAATTTCTTCTAGGTTGGTTTTTCTTGCTATAGGAATTTTTAGTGGCAAGCCCAGACAATACATTCATAAGTAACATTCCAAGACTTTTTACTAGGCGTGAAACAGTACCGAATTTCGTAAATTTCATAATCGCGTCCGGTCGTGCGTTCTGATCCCGTTGGGTCTGAAATTTTTAGCATGATTTGGAATTAAAAAAATTCGGCTATCATTTTGAAATAAATAACTACTTGTTTCAGCTTAGTGACAACCTGAACTATAACAGTCGTTATGCTGTTTCAAAAGCCTTATCCAAAACCAGAGATAACATTTTGCTCAAACGAACTTAGTTCAAGGAGGTTTGCAATTTTACTTAGAAAACTTTCGTGATTTATTTCTATCATTATTACTTATTCGGAGCGGATCGCACTCACCCTGATAAAGATTCACGAATTGAACCGAAACATTGTCGGTCGAAACACCGATAAGACGGTACGTGATAAATCCCGTATTTATAATAATGATTACTTCAAGGAGTATAGACTAGCTAGAAGACCATCCTGTCTCTAGACAACTTAACAAAATCTTTACCCATCAAAAGCAAGCACACAATTAGAACAAATTATTCTGTCCTCTAATCAAGCTATTAATACGCCGGCGACCGCACACATTAGTTGACCCAGTCCGGCCCATCCGGATGGCCGGATGTGGACCGGATACACAATAAAATTAACCGGAATGCGGTATTGAGATTACATCTGAACCCGACTGACTATTGAACTGGATACCTACTGGAATCGGGGTAGTGGTTTTGTTGTAGCTGACAACGGTATAAGCTTGGTTTTGTTCTACTTTTTGTATTGAGAAGAGAAGGATGGGTGTTAATTAACTCCGATTGGCGCAGCTTAGAACGGCCACTAGATGAAACAACGACCTATTAGGGGCCATACGTCTATTATCATAATGATGACATGCTTACAGCCTAGGTACTTGCTAAGAAGTGAGCACAGTTATTCCATTTGCCCGTTATATGAGCCAAGAATATCAAACTGCAAAACAAAGACTTCCGTGCCTTCCTGCTATATATATACAGGGTGTTTGGTAATATACCGACGATATTCAAGTCACGGTTTCTCAAAACATAAAAAAGACTTCTCGAAAAAATTACTTCTAGTTATATTAACAAATTTTAAAGAAAATCGACTAAGTTTCGATTTATTTCGAATGTTATAGAATGCTAGTTAGAAGCACACGCGAGTATAAGGGAGTGAGTTTTGTATCTATACGTAATTCTCTAATTTATGGCGGAAGCAGAAGCGAAAGTTGGCTGAAAGAATGAAATTCTCACTTTCTTCTCTCTGTGAAATGTCACTAGTTAGTATCGTTTTCCGATTTTTTTTTCTTGTAATCAATTTCAAAATCTGAAATAACTTTTGTTGATATCAAACCTTTGCCCAACAAAAAGAACTATTGTCATCAGCATATCAGCCGCATGACGTCGACTGCTGAGCATAGGCCTCCCCCATAGATTTCCAGAGCGACCGATCTTGTGCGTCCTGCACCCAACGGCTCCCAGCAACCTTTAACAGTTGTAAAAGTTTACAACTAGATAACTATTGTATTTTCGGATATGAACTTATCTATTGTCTTCTAAATAAAAATATAACGATAACGATCTGGATGATACCTTATCTTATTAAGCTGATGGCCAACTAAAGGTGAGTCCACACTATCCATAAATAACATGTGAAACATTGTAACGGTTGTTATAAAATTATGCAATGTTAAATATGGACTTGTTATAAAACAAAAGTTTTATCTGGACGCACCCTGATGAACAGACCTCGCATTTATAACTATATGCTACACAGGGTGTTTGGTAATATGGTGACGATATTCAAGTGACGGTATCTCAAAACATAAAAAAATACTTCTCGAAAAAAAACTACTAGTTTTATTATCAAATTTTAATGAAAATCGTCTAAGTTTAGGTGATTATTTCGATATAAAACTTACTGCCTACTCTTGCAATCGATATCCAAAAATAAAAGCGGATTTGATATCTCTTTCGGAAATGGCTGCAGGTTTTGGTTTAGAAAGGGACAAAAAGAGATATCTCGAGACGTCACCAATACAGTATCTGTGGAAAGCATTATGGAATAGCACAACATAAGTTTAATAAAGTGTTTGTTTTTACATGCCAAAATAAATTTCACATTTCTATGGAATACATTTCACAAATTTATTTATTATGCTCATAATATTATATATATTTATACTTCCTGTAGATGGAACAAGCATATGGCCCACCTGATATTAAGGGTAACCATCGCCTATAGAAATTGTCTCGTAGCTCACGCACCTTAGAAGCGTGCCCTACGAATCACTGTCCTGCATCCATCAACTTGAGGCATACAAGTGTAAAGCCTCATGTAATTTCACCGGAAACCGTAGCATTCATAGCAAAACATAGCAATGCAGCTTGGCGGCAGTAATAGATATGGTGGCAGTACTTCCCCTGGGCCCTTTCTTATGGAACTCTACTATTCTTTACAAGCACTTTTTATTTTTTGCATTAGAAAACACATTACTGAGTTAGTTCTCAGTTAGTAAAATTAGCACCATTTTACAAACTCAAGTTCCTCTGCAGATAAAAAGAAATAAGATAAGAAGAATTTAAAATATGTAAATTTACTTGGCATCTACATCCAAAATTACCTTCCAGAAACATAAGGGTTTCAGTAAATATAAATGTATATAACCAAAACCTTCAAACTTCACAAATCTGACCTTGACCCGCATTTATTCCTTAAATTATTCTTGATCTCAAATATGAACAACTTCACCTTAAATTACGGGAGAAAAATTACATTTCCTCGTTGCTTTGACGTTGGAAATATTCGTGCAATTCCGCTTTAGCATCCGCCCGCCCGCCCTAGCTTTCAAAGAGACGTCACGGCTTGATTATGTTATTTAGTATCACAGAATAAGCCATTAGGCTAACGTACAAATGGTAGAAATGTGTTTTTGTTTCCGTTTGTACACTATTATTGATCGAGCGAAGCGAGATCTCTAAATCAACTTGGGCAAATCCGCGTCGTATGTACATATGTATGTTTGTTTGTCCGAGAATAACTTTCGAAGCGTTTATCCGGTCATCGTGAAATATGGGTAATATATTTCATTATAAATTGGTAGGTAATAATGGCACAATTTTGGTGTGACTAAATGAGCTCAAAATGTGGGGGGGGTTGTTGAAATATTGGGGTTCAAGAGGTAAAAAAAATGAAAATTGGACTATCCCTTAACCGGATGGCACGTTTAATAAAAGGTTATTGTGAGTACATTTCGACCCCGTTTTTATGTTTAGTTTAAACTTTTTAGTTTTTAAGTTATTAGCTATAATAAAAACTGAACTTTGACAAAATTCACAGGCTACACCAGTGAGCCCACAGTGCTGAAATTTTGTATGCTTGTAGCTTTAGTAACACAAATATAGGCAAAAGACTGAAATCCAAAATAACTGCAATTTTTACCCCAAAAAAGAGTAACCAAACAACATGAACTTCCGTCACCTGTAATTTGAATGAAACTGTAGGTCAAGTTTGTCAAGAAACTGTTGGTTATGCATTTCGGGGCACTATTTTGATAGTCAAAGATTACAATCAATATTTTTTTATTTATATGGGAGACTCGCGAGATCTCAGTTCGGGGCGAACCACTAGTTATTTCAAGTTAAAGCAACAAACTGAAAAGGATTCTAATCAGTTAGGCAGAGTTCTCCATACAAAGTCGGAGTCAAATAAGCTGAAAACAAATGCAAATCAACTCATTGATATCACAAGAAGTCGGTCAAAAAGCCAACTAAACAATATGATGACTGAAAATATAATTAAATTAATTTCATGGTAGGTAAGCGTTTGTGTAAATTTTCAAACAATAGAGTTTTTTTTCATATAATTACACTTTTCTTGGTTTACGATACATTTATTGTAATGTCGTAAAGCCTTATCTCTGAAAAAAGTCATTTTCCTTTGTAATACACATCAACCAATTTATTATGAAAACAACAAAACATGACTTCAGGCAGCTTAGACACGATAATAAAATATCGCGTTTCACAGATTTAATATCAACGCAAAAAAATACAATAAAGGTTTCGCGAAAACGCCTGCGGTCACATATTTCATTACTCGTAGATCTACCGCTTGCTGTTCGTTATTGTTCAGGCGCTCTTGTAAATCTAACACCTTGTAGAAGAAACAATAGTAATGCTAGCATTGAAATGTTTCACTCACAAGCATTTCTTATTAAATTTGCACGCACAATGTGTAGCCTTAATTCAGAGTGATACAGGCTGTACGTGCTCAGTCGCGTTTGTTATGAATAATTTTAGTAGGAAAGTAATATATTTCTCATTTCTTGTTCTTTCGTATTGTCGAAATGGAATCAAATTTTCTCTGAGTTTTATTGCTAATATAATTTAGCCCAGTGCGTATATGTACCTTAAGGCTGAGCTTGTTGGTCCGTGAATTACTAACAAGGAGTCCCTACAAGATGAAGGAGCTATTTTCGTTGGTAGTTTACGATCTTTACTTACGTGGGGGGGTAATTTGTCACTGAATGCTAGCAATTTTATGAAGAAAAATCTCGCATCATAATTATCTAGGAGGATTTCGCTATCGAAGGCCGAACATCGTAAACGCTCAACATCGCCAAGTCTAACCAACTCAATACATTACAGTTCAACTCAAACAAAATCTAAAGTAACCAGTGCAAAGACACAGTGTAAAGGCAAACGCAGAAACATAAGTGATGATAAAATGTCAACAAAATGTCTGAGACGGACAGGACGCTGACCCGCATCGTTTAAAAAAATCAAACATTCTGTACCGCGTTTGTGTGTGTGAGCCTGTGACAGTGTCAGGTGGCGATGAGGCGTGGGGCGGTGCCCCCGCGCCTCTTATCAGGAGATAAGGCACCGTGGCTCGTGGAAGGCAGTTCGGCGACGAGATTCAAGTCATCAGTGTGACCAGGCCGCAAGCAAAGCGGCCGCCGCCCGCAATGCTTCACTCTCTGAACGCACTCGCCGGCAAGATATCGCCGGGCGGCGGCCTCGACACGAACGCAAACCGACCCACGCACCCCAATCGGAACCACAAGGCGGCTTCGCCTTCATCACCCTACGCGAAACCGAAGTGAGTACCTACACACATTCCCACACATTACATGAAATGGTTTATTTATATCAAGTCCCAAACTCACAACCAAAAACTAAGTTTGTGTGTGTGAGACACAAAAAAGATCCTGTCACATTTTAAAATATGTTTCATTCGTTTGTGGTGCATTTCTTGATAAATGTTTTAAGATGATGATGTTCTTAAAAGGCCTCGGTAAAGTTGTGACCAAGAAAAAAAAGTAGCCGCTGTGGCGAATAGTAAAGTAGGTACTAATTATAATGTATTGCAAAAAATTTTAAAACTTATATTTAGACCATCTCATGCAATGAGACCTCTTATCATTTAAAGGTAGTCAAATTATTATGTGATAACTATAATACGTGCTAGTGTGGTAAAAGCTGTACCTCAAGGAGTACATCATTTCCTGTTCCGGCTACATTAAAACTGGACTGAATATTAAAACTGTGACTTTTTTACAGTGATCTTATTTTCCTCTTTTGCCTTTAACCAGTAGACGTTAAATTTATCGGTGTTATCATTAGCCCGTCAAAGTTAGAGAATAAAATATGTATCAAATAATAGATACGCGTAAATTGCGACATTTTGGTGTGGAAGTGGTGTTATTGGTTTTGTCTCCAGTAGTTACTAGATTTGTCATCACACCACTTCATTCAATACGTGCTAAGAGTACGGCTGTTTTTTTTTTTTATTCTGATATAATATTATTACTAGATAAGATATATTTTAGTGGCATTTCAAATGGATACATAATATATGTCGGATTAAAATAGTGTTTATGAAGTTAAATGTAACAACAGAAACATTCTACCAAATAGTTAAAGGAATTACCTATTCTGAAGCTCTGACATATTAAAAATAATTTATGATGCAGATTCTGCTATAATAATTTATGAATAGTTGTATCCCTAAGTAGTTGAAAATCTTGTTAGGTTATTTTCCAATGATGAGACAGTTTGTTTTTAGGTCAGTCTATTTCTAATAGGTATTAGACATTAGACAACCATAATATAATATCATCTATCAATCTAATCAGGGCCAGTAGCCAAATTACATTCGCTCCAAATCGATCCGATTTCTACACACTTTTGCTGTCGATATATCACGTGATATTTGCATAGCATGTGTCAAATCCCATACGTTTCGGACTTATTGACCAGCGTGATCGCTAATCGATTGTAACTTGGCTAAGCCCCCAGACCAGATTCAAGTACTGCTGAGTACAACCTATATTTAACTACTCAAGTATTTGTACTCGACTGTGAATAAGGAAGGTAGAATAGAATAGAAAACGCTTTATTGTATACCACACTTAAAATTAACCAATCATATTTAAAACACTTAAAACTAGATACGCGATAGGGTAATGTTTTAGTACTCATGCCTACTTCCAATACACAAATGTTATCTGATAGATAATGCTTTTAATATTAAGAACGAATTGTCACATTTTTACACATTACGTTTATTTTAAACTAGCTGTTGCCCGCGACTTTGTACGCGTTAACTACTAAATGTGTAGGTAATCTAGAAATAAAGTTAAAGTCGCTGTTGCAACTTGTCATCCCATTTTTATCCCATGGGAACTGATTTATGGGATAAATGGTAACCTATGTGGTGATGCAGGTTATAATCTACGTTTATCCCAAATGTCATGGAAATCGGTTCAGCTGTTACGACGTGATTGAGTAACAAACAAACAAACAAATAAATAAACAAACATCACATTTGTAATATTAGTGTGATTGACGCTATCTCCATTTATCCGACTGCACTCACATTCATTCAATACCACGGGTTTTATGACGTGAATTTAGAATTGTTTTCTTTGGAGAATTTAAAGAATCGTGTTTTTACTTAACATTTATTTCGCTTTTATCCTCCATTTTTGCACATATTTATTACAAAATAATTGATTCAGTTTCACAAATAAAAATAAAGGACCATATGAAGCTATCTGAGGTAGTATGGACTCTTAAATACAGAAGAGGCCAAGCCGTCCTCAAAAAGTTGTAGTTTGTTAATATTATAATTAACTCTAAAGCTTTTATATGCTCGCGTGCCTTTAGTGACGTCATTAAAATGAGTTTAACTGTGATGTCACGTTAGCCTCGAAGTTGGTACTCATAAATCCTAATCTGTTGGTAAATATTTGCTGAGTGGTGATGTGGCAGCGTGTTGGAACCACAACGGTAATAGCTTAAACATACCGTTATTTCTAGCGTGTTTTTGTCCCACTGTACATACTTCATAGCTGAGGGCTTAGCCAAGTTACATTCGATTAGCGATGACGCTAGTCGATAAGTCTGAAAATGTATTGAATTGACACCATGCTATGGAAATATCACGTGATCTAACGACAACAAACCTATGTAGAAAACGATTCGATTCGAAGCGAATGTAACTTGGCTAAGCCCTCTGCAATCAAATATTTTGGGTAAAAATGCAAACAAAGACATAGTAACGTAGTAAAACCGTTTTTTAACGAATAGAAACACCTTATACTCGTGCAAATAGGGCGTATTTGACCGGTATCAAAATACTACCAACTAAGATATTAAAATTTTCGAATTTATACGTAATTTATGTCAATCTTCTTTCACTGGCAGGTCAAAGTAAAAATAAAAGTAAATAATGCTGGTCATTTTACACAGTTTGGATGTTTATTTATTTGTTTGTTACTCAATGACGTCGTAATGACAGAACTGTGTTGATATATTATGACATAGATTCAAACATATACTTGCTAGACATATTTTTTGTTGACAAACAACGCGGGCGAAGCCGCTGGCGGAAGCTAGTTTTACAATAAAATACATAAAGCCCATATTTTAGAACTCAAGCGTAGATTTATTCACAGGCTGCTTTTCTACCTTTTCTACCTGCTAAGTTATGGATGCGTGTCAAACCGACCAATAAGATCGCTTGATTTTCATACGAGTAGCTTAGCTTAGCTCCGGTGAAAAGGGGTTCAACGAAACAAAGTTTAATAGATACTCGTTGAAGAGGGGGATGTTAGCTAAAGATGTGAATTAAGGATGCGAGATATGGATCGCCGCGCATTTACCTCGCACAGCTACCTCACGCCAAGCGAATCTTCATCGCAATACCACTTAGCTTAGATTTGGTGGAAGTAGACACATAGAGCCTTACAACAAACAAGTTGAACACCCGTTGAACAACTGTAAAGAAATTTTTGAAACAGGTGTTTGACGAGTTTTATACTTTTTTGTGGTAAAGCATATAGTTACGTGGCATAGCTTTAACCTCACTCACCGCTTAACTACCTTGCACATCTCTGATGGAAAGGCACTTTAAGTCTGCTACGAGGCATGCCTTTTAAGTTCTGTCGTTTCCATATTTTCCGGCAATTTTGAATTTGGAACTGTTCTATGTTCGAATGTGTTTACATTTTGAATCTCAAAACAGTTGAAAGTATTAGGATTAATGCTATTGTTTAGTCACAGTTTCGATTTGAATCTGTCAGGTCACGTACGAAAATGAATCTTTCTAAGGAAAATGTTCGTGCAATAATTTTCTACAACTTTAGAAGAGGCCTGACACGGCTTCAGTGTTTAGAAGAGCTAACATCTGTGTTCAGTGATGTAGCCCCATGTCTGCGGACTGTCGAACGCTGGTATTTAGAATTCCAGCGTGGACATACTAGTGTTAGTGACAGATTTCGCGAAGGACGCCCAAAATCCGCCTTCACTGAAGATAACATCATTGCTGTGAGACAACTAATTCTCGAAGATCGTCATGTGACGTATCGAGAGATAGAGGCTCTATTAGGCATCTCAGGGACAACCATTCAGAAGATCTTGCATGAAGCGCTTGGTGTGAGAAAGCTAGTTTGCCGTTGGATACCGCATCTGCTTTCCGACGATCACAAGGCGGCCCGCGTCAGATGGTGTAAAAAAACTCTGCAAAGGTTCAACCGAGGGGAGTCAAATCACGTCTACGACATCATAAGTGGTGACGAATCTTGGATTTATGCCTACGATCCTGATACCAAACAACAATCTACAATCTGGGTCTTTCAAGACGAGCCAAAGCCGACTAAAGTTGTTCGTTCTCGAAGCACTTCAAAGAAGATGGTGGCCACGTTCGTTGGAAAAACCGGCCATGTTGCGACTATTGCACTTGAAGATCGTAGAACGGTTAACGCAGAGTGGTATACTACAGTTTGTTTACCACAAGTCATCGCCGAACTTCGAAAATCTAACTCAAAGCGACGCATCATCCTGCACCACGACAACGCAAGCTCACACAGCGCTCGTCAAACGATTGAGTATTTGAAGCAGGAAAAAGTAGAAATTCTTGACCATCCTCCATACAGTCCTGACCTAAGCCCTAACGATTTCTTTACATTTCCTAAAATTAAGAAAAGTCTTCGTGGTCAAAGGTTCCAGTCCGGTGAAGAAGCAGTCGACGCTTTCAAGTCAGCCATTTTGAACACCCCCACTTTAGAGTGGAATAAATGTTATAATAACTGGTTTGAGCGAATGGAAAAGTGTATTAAGCTACGCGGTGAATACTTTGAAAAACAATAAAAAGTACTATAAGGTTCTAGTTGTGTTTTTTTCTTCAAACGACAAAACTTAAAAGGCATGCCTCGTATTAGTTCGCGAGAAAAATAAAAAAATTTTAAACATATTCTTGAACTAGGTATACGGTTCAAGATATTTCTCTTAAGAATTAGTAATTCACTTACAGAGAAAACTTAAAAATAATGTATAACTAGTGTGCCTTACAGCATAAATTTATATAATTGTATAGTGTATATAAAAAAATATAGTAAAATAACATGATAACAATCACACACATTAAAACAAAAAAAAAATTGTTAAAGTGGGTAGGTGCCTAATTTGTGCATCTGAATAGTAGCGAGCAAACGCTGAGCTTGCTTTCCGCGATTGTTGTTTAAGGTCTTATAACTCTTATAACTAGACTGTGAATACAATAACGATAGAAATAGGCTATTTGTGATAGCCTCAAGTACGTACCTATCACATAATAAGGCGGCTATTTACATTGTTGATAAAACGAGAGATTACTTCAGTACCGCTGCTTGATATTACCTGTTTCTATAAAGCATTTATTTTGTTGCTTTAGTACTGAGAATTATTCTTAACCCCCAACGCAAAAAGATAGGTGTTATAAGGTAAACTCTTCGCAACGTTCCCGTGTAGACTCGGATAGACCGATTCGAATGCACATTTTTTAGGGTTCCGTACCTCAAAAGGAAAAAACGGAACCCTAATAGGATCACTTTGTTGTCCGTCTGTCTGGCTGTCTGTCTGGTGAAAAAAATCAAATTTCTAAGTTTACGTAAAATAAAGATACGGCCATTTATGCCGCAAATAACGTATATTTCAACACTTTTAAGTGTACCAAAATTTATAAGGTAGGTACTTTACGCTGACCTAAAACTATTCAATTTAGCAAGTAATATCGTCTTAAACTACAAGTACAGGGAAAAATCTGAAAACTGTTTGTAATTAAATCATAAAAATATAGTCTTTATTTGAAGTACCTACAAATTGTACGGAACCCTCGGTGGGCGAGTCCGACTCGCACTTATTCATTGTTTTTATTTTAAATAGAAAGGTTGTTTAACTGGGGTGGTTCTTAGCTACGTGTGATGCAGATCAGGTTAGCCGATCCGAAGAAGCACGGTTCCGTTTTGGTGAAAGGATCTCCGCTGTAAAATGGAAATTTATTACGGAAGGGGATTGTTACATTTTTAATGTTTGACCAAACTCTTTTAATATGATTTGTTCACGCTAACTACTTATCGGCCGTTTTGAAAATCTAAATAATTTCTTAAAAACGAAGAACTAAAAAAAACACTTAAATAATATATTTGGTGACGTAGCAAACTGCTAAGTGGCATGCTTTGTAGATTTACATGAATAATGTTACTTAAAATATTTGTGTTTATGCACTTGATTCTATTTATTGGTTTTTGTTGTTTAATTTTGACTGTTTAATATATGGTAATTTCTTAAATTCTATCACTTGAGCTATTTTATGTATTACTATACTGTTTTTTGACTACTCTTCGAATTGTATCAGCGTAACTTTCTCCATTTTAGTAATGAATTTTCACAATGATAACAGGTTCTTCTTTTGTGTAACGCTCCCTTTTTATTACCCAGAATAATCACAGGGGGTAATTGTCAAATTTCAGAGTTGCAACATACACGAAAAAAAATTACACAATATTTAAAAAGTGCACTCTTATTGAGACACCCTATATTTAGCTGACCAATCCGCAGCTTCGCACGCGTAGTTTTTCAATAAAAACATTACCCTCCTTCTGCGCAGTTGGGCAAAAAGTAGCCTATGCCACCCGGGGATAATGTAGCTTCGCAACGGTGAAAGAATTTTTTAAATCGGTCCAGTAGTTCCATAGCCTATTCAATGCAAACAAACAAACAATGAAATCTTTCCTCTTTTTAATATTAGTATAGATAATCGAGTAATTCTTAGTTCACGAAAATTTCATTAATTATTATTCTGAATGCAAACTTTAGTTTTAACACGATTTGCACTAAAACCCGGAAATTTACCATTTTAGATGTACTGATGGATATTTGTTGCATACGTTCCTATTTAAACTGGGACAAAATGTGTTAACCTGAAATCACAGAAAATACCAATCCTTTTATCCTCGGAATAGTAACATCGTGTTATGTCGCTTCGATCGAATCTAAAAGTACGTGTTAATAAATAATAATAAATAAATATTGCTGGACATTTCACACAGCGCTGTCTAGTCCCAAACTAAGCAGAGCTTGTACTATGGGAACCAGATAACTGATAGAATACTTGTATACTTATTTTTTTTGTAAATACATACTTATAATATATAGAAAAACACCCAGACATCGACAATTTATGAGTAATCCAGTAAGATCCATCTCAAAAATGTTTACCTGCGAAGTTATCGCATTTAATCGATTTATTTCCGCCTTGGTCTATATATTTTTAAAACATTTTCAATTCATAATTTTTATAATACAGTTCACATAATGTACTGGAATATAAAATAAGACAATTATTTATCCGGATACAACGCGAACAAACCCATAGTCATGAACTATTAATTCGTAAAACAACTAAACGACACAACCATTCTTCTCTTCCATAAAGTCCTCTCCATCCTAAAGCTGTCTGGAAGAAATCACTTTAAGCGATAAGACAATGTACATTTCCGTTGTTATGTATCTTGTTTCTTGTATTGTGTTCTGTGATTGTTATGTAATAATAATTAATAATAAATAAATATTGCTGGACATTTCACACAGCGCTATCTAGCTCCAAACTAAGCAGAGCTTGTACTATGGGAACCAGATAACTGATAGAATACTTATATACATTTTTTGTAAATACATACTTACTTATAACATATAGAGAAACAACCAGACCCGGAACAAATATCTGTAGATCATGCAAACATTTGTTCCGCGGCGGGAATCGAACCCGCTACCTCCTGCGTCTCAGCTGGCTATTCGCCCACTGCACCACGGAGGGCAACGTCATGTACAACGTTTTCATATATCTATCTGTCTAAACCTAAAAAATAGAAGCTAGTTTTTGCCTGGATCCATACCACTGTTGCTTTTTTTTTAAGATTGGTGTCTCATTGGCAAAGGTCATCCTCTAATTCTTCCACCCTTCCCGATAATTGGTGGTATTTCGTTCAAGCAGAAACTAATGATATAAAAATAAAAAAATAAAGTGTTTTCTCCTACTCAGCATTTCTTTTAGCTCAAACAGATAATGTCAAATGATGTTTCCTTTTCTATTCAGCCAGCATTTCACTTCCTATAATATTTTCGCCTATTAGTATGACAGCTGTGTTATCAGATATTTTTCTGATTGTGGCAACATGTTGTCGCGACATAATGCCGGGGAGGCCAGTCTTATAGTCTTATTATTCTGGTTACGTGTGTGACGGGTGTTCCGTACATGATAACCACTGTGGCGGCATTTACATAGGAAGCTTGCCAGCGCCTAAAAATTGAAATACTTGATGTAATGTTAATCTTTAGAACATCACTTAAATGTAGTATCAAATTATTCTATTTAGTAACCTATTTAGTAACATTTTTGTATGTTATAACTTAAAATAAAAAAAATTAATAAATATTGCTGGACATTTCACACTGTGCTATCTAGCCCAAAACTAAGCAGAACTTGTACTATGGGAACCAGATAACTGATAGAATACTTATTTTTTTTTTAAATACATACTTATAATATATAGAAAAACAACCAGACCCGAAACAAATATCTGTAGATCATACAAACATTTGTTCCGCGGCGGGAATCGAACCCTCTACCTCCTGCGTCTCAGCCGGCTATTCACCCACGCCACCTGCGCCACGGAGATCGTCAAACTTATATACTATATTTATATTTGTGGACATTTTAAAAAAGGATTGTGTGGTTTTATGAAACCACGGTAAAATTGAAACTTTGTTTCACATTATAGACATTTAACTAAGAATTTTCGTTGGCACAAATGAGTAATATTCTATAGACTACACGGTCAGCTGATGCGAACTATAGGCGCCATATTGGCCTCGGCTGCTCTGACGAGCGCCTTTCGCTTTATCCTTACTCCGCGGCCGACCGTCACGCGACATGCAACACACAGGCGAAAAAATTTGAGACGATGTAATAAAAGTTTCACTTTAATAAAATAAATATAAAATGTTGATAACCACAGCACTTTTTTCCAACTAATACATTCCTGAGGCCGTACGACCGAAAAATTATGTGCTGGCGCATATCGGTACAAATATGCAGGGAATTAGATAGATAGAAAGATAACGCTTTATGTACGTCACACTTAAATTATCAAACAATATTGGAACAAATAACACGCGGAATTACAGTTGGCGGTCTTATCGCTTAAAGCGATCTCTTCCGGGCATCTTAGGTAAGAGCTAATAAACCAGCTTTATCCCTGAGTGTGCTTGCAAGTAAACCCGGCCCCATAATGATGAGGATGCGTACGCTACGACGCTATTTGCGAAATTGGTAGATGGTTATAATGAAATTCTTTAAATTGACGTGTTTACAAATTCCAGTGCGGAGATATTTTTTCATGAGTTATGTCTTCCTTATTTGCATAACTTACGAAAGAGTGTTTTGTGAACTGTTTTTAGCGGTTTTCAATTTTATGCACTGAATCAAGAGTGTTTTTGCACATGGTGTCAGATGGAATGTAGGTAGCTAATCTACATTTAAGTAGATTCTTTTGATTTATGGTCTTATTAATTATATTTTTGTATAAGTAAATAAACGTTGAACCTACATCCATGCAAATGTTTTTACACTAAAACTAATGTAATATTTGTGCAACACAGTAGAAACATCAATGTCACTGTCAATTGTCATCCTCAGCATTGAGGATAACGACTCGAAGAGAGTTACTAAAAGGCTGCCAATATAACCTGTTGGTGGATGTACCAACGTACTACAGCTATCATCATTAGCGCCTTTATTTACCCTATCTAAACATAACCTAAAGGTGTTCGTGGCAGACTGAGATTAAACAAAATATCATAGGTAATGATAAAAGCACCCTATTCTAGTAATGGCCACCCTTTTGTGCACTCTTCGATCGATAGATAAAGAGATAACTGTCTGTTTGATCGTTAGGCAACGTTAACTGACAGAAACATGCCAGGACAATTATGTGGGGAAATGGGGCATTAGATACATAACGCCAGAACTGTTCTTTAGTCAGTGAAGGAGTTCATTAAACCAATGGATGTAAAAAAAAACGATCCAAAAAAAATCTGGGATGAAAGTCAATCAATACTTGTAAAAATTAGTGGTTCTAAGTGGTCTAACTAATAGTGGTCACCCATAAAAACAAAAATATATTCATCGTAATCTTTGACTATCAAAATAGTGCCACGAAATAAGGAACCAACTTACTTGACCTAAAGTTTCATTCAAATTACAGGTAACGGGAGTTCATGAAAATGGTTCCTCTTTTTTGGGGTACAAATTGCAGTTATTCTGGATTTCAGACTTTAGCCCATATTTGTGTCACATAAGCTACACGCATACCAAATTACAGCACTGTGGTGTCACTGGTGTACTATGTAAATTTAAGTTTTTATTATGGCTAATAACTCAAAAACTACAAGGACTGTACTAAAAATAAAAATGAAGTCGAAATGTACTACTAAAGACCTTTAATTTGACATCCCGGTTGACCTAATAGTCTATTTTGTTCTTCTTCTTGAACCCCAATATCTCAACCACCCTTCCCCCCCCCCCCTAATTTTTAGCTCATTTAGTCATACCCACCAAAATTATGCTATCATTACAAAATAACGGTTTTTTTTGTTTGCTGTTAGAGTGTTGGTACATACAAAATTATGAATAAATAAGATACTGTTAGATCTTAGATTAGCGTATATATTGTCCAAAAAAATAAACACAGGAAAGAAAATTATCAAATGATCATAAAAAAGGTACATACGCGATAAATGCCCGTTTAAATGTAGTTATGAAAATCATTGGGTTTGTAAATTAAGATACTTAGACAGTTTAAAATCACTATAATAATGTTTATACAAAATAACCAAAATCAACTGCAAAATTAACTTTGTATTTTATAATGACTAAGATACAGTCGTTCTGACTACGGAACCCTTCATTGTGCGAGATCTAACACGCGCTTGACGGTCGCCCTCTAAATTTTACCAACGACAGAGGGTATGTTTTTTTTTTTAACCTGTACTGTCCCACTGCTGGGCAAAGGTCTCACCCAATTCTTTCCACTCCTCTCGATTTCTGGCCAACTCTACTCTATCCCTGTTGAAGACATCTAGGTCATCGCGCCAGCGTTTTCTCGGGCGACCGCGTCGTCTTCTCCCGTCTACGGGTATCCATCCTGTGATTTATTTGGCCCCTATTTCTTGTTCCATGCTATTTATTTACCATTTTCACGAAGATTACATATGTTCAGAAATATAACATCTAAAACCACTAAGGTGTATGCTGGGTACTGCGTGGTTTACATGAATAAATATTTTTTACTTTGACAGATGACTGTCAACCAAAATAGGTAACATAAATATGTAGGTAAAAACTAATGTGATAATTGTCACACAAAATAAAAGTATTATGTAAAATATAAGTAGGTAGGTAAGCAGGAGCCAGGTAAGTACTTATGTGTATGGTTCAAATTAGAAATGTTATGTTTGAGCCAAGAAGACTTGACTCATAAAGTAGTTTTTTTGTTTAATCTGTGCACAGACCAGTCTTACTGTACTATTATAAAAATATCCGAACGCATTAATATTTCAAAACGAAGGTACTTCAATCAACAAAAAATGATCTGAAAATAGAACTACCCACGTTTTTCCATTAGTCGTAAACTCAAGTCTCACAACACTCGGCGTTCCGTCGATCGTCTGATAACGATAAGCTCTAATCAAGCGATGTACGCTCTTATCAGTGATAACGTCATGGCAAACAAGTGTATGCAATATGGAGTGTGGAACGTTGGTTATTCTAGAATTATGAGGTAGGTACATAACCTATAAACGTAGGTTGGTGGGATGTTATCTTGTGTGCTAGCGAAAATGTGAGTTATAAACCTGTGTACAGATTAAGAATAGTTTATTTTTGTAGCTGTGCAGATGTGACTAAAATAATTAACACGATTATCGATGCTGGATTCACACAAGTAATAATAGTAGCAGACATTGCCTGCATCGTGTAGGTAGTAAAAAACGAACTTTTTTATCAAATGATTCATTTAACCTAGTGTAAATACGGGAGTTACCACGTATCGTTATATCGGTGTTTCGTTCGACAATTATTACTTCTCTGCAAACATAAAAACACCAAATTGTACCTCATTAATATTACTAAAGATACAGCAAATCCTTGTATGGAGTGAGAGTTGTCTATGTGGCTATTGAAGTATAATAGAATAGAAAAACGTTTATTTTGCATCACAAGTTTACATTACAGCTTAGACAAATGAGTATAAATTAATGAGCAAATTTTGTGAGCAAACACGGTCACGATCATTGTGATTTGTTATTTGTTTTTTATGTTATTTCTGTTATGTTCGTATTAAGTATATAGGTACATATTTTTTTTCTCTGTTGTTTATTATATGTAAGATGACAATGCCCTTTTACCTACGATTTGACATTATTTTATACATATCTTGACATTCCATAAAATATAATCAATGACAATGCAATTCAAAATTATAATTATTGTTACTGACATACACAGCAATTTATAATTCAATTTAAGTATTATAATCAATTCTTTGACAATGCCCCTCTACAGCAGCTATAATCATAGGTACTTACATGCTTATGAATCAGTATTTAGATGCATATACCTATGTAAATGAAATGTAAACGAAATGCTTGTCTGTTTCTGGCACCTCCAATATTATGGTGCAATGAACTAGACACTTAGATAAATACATTTAATTAATTAAGTACTATGATTGACGAAACCAATTGTTCTACTGTATCCCTACGGTTTAAGTAAATGAGTATGAGTAGTATATTGATACTAATATAGCGCTGGTCTTCCGTGGTGCTATTTTTATGTGCAACTATTCTTCTAACTGTTAACTGTTATTCATTTAATTTATTTGTTGTTACAGTGGGATCAATATGAACTTGAACAATAACAACAATAGCAGTATAAACAACAACAACAATGAGGTGAAAACTGAAGCACCGGACCCTGATTACATTAAGGTAATTATATGTTTTACTAGCTACCCTGATGCCCACTCCCCACTGCTGGTTATAAGCCTTCAAACGCCACTCCGATCCTGTCTCTTAGCAGCTAGGTGTTTGCCCTACGCGGCCTCCATGTCGATCCACTAAATTGATGGTCTGCCATAACCTCTTTTGCTCTCTCTCGGCCACCGCTCAGTTCAATTCAACTTCTTTATTTCAGATTAGCACTACTATATAAGTCCTAGCCCATATTATATACAATAAACAACGAATTAAGTAAATAACATACAATACACATAAAAATAACAGCAGTGTGCTGCAATGAGTTGCAGGTAGCTGTTGGGTCAGTATACATACACTGTGTTTTTTACTGGGAATGGACTTGGCTATGGGGAATCAGAAACCATAGAAAATACAGGGAAACTGACTTACGAACCATTTTGTCCTTTTTTTTAATTTCAATTACAAGCTTTTATTTACCTTGCAATGTTTATCTATTAGTTTGTTTTGGTCAAATCTTGCGAGCGCTGAATAAAAACAACTTTCTCTTATCCTACGTTCCACCACGTGTGAGTCGACTCAGTTTCATGCGAGTATTATTTGGACAGCATATGATGATTAAATTTAATAAAACTTTTTTATTTAATTACCTTTTATTATCATCAACTATAGGACGTCCGGTGATGAGCAAAGGCTTCCTCATAGATTTCTAGTGCGACCGATCTTGTGCGGTCTGAACCCCCCCCCCCCCCCCCCAACCTACTTTAAGCTTTATATTGCACTTCACCGTGTTAACAGTTCTACTTTCTTTTATTATTTTAATAATGTACTATATACTTTTTCTAATAAAGTCAAAGTCACATATTTTTATTCATTAAAATCACAAGGATCACTTTTAAACGTCAATTTATTGCCTGTTCCTTCGCGACCAAGCCAGGAAAGAAAAGCAAGAATAAGGCTGGTTGTTTTTTTAATGATCGTTTTACAATACATAACAATACAGAAAATAAATTACGTCTAAATTGTAACATTTTGAACGAGTTGGAGAGTTGGAGTTAATCTAAAGTAAACCCAAAACTTGGTAATTCATTTTCTAATCTGATAACACCAAGGTAAATTCGCGTGAGCTAGGTAACTCTTATTAATTTGAATATAATTAAATACAATTTAGAAAAAATTCTAATGACCTCATGTTGTGTCATTGACCTCTTAGGGTGGCATACGATTGTGATACATATATAGATTGAGTATACTTGTGGTGATGTCCTCGCTTCAACACTTGCCAGTATTTTTGTATGCTATCCAGGTTTTTACTCCCACGGGCTAGAGTGAGGGCAACATTTCAAGGTTGCCAGTTAACAGCTAATACCATCCCATTCTAGATGTTGGCCAATACAATAACCAGTGCAAATAAAGCAGGATTATATGATATCTTTTGTTATAAGGGAATGTTTATTTGAAATGACATCTTTCCCCGTACATCCTCGTACTACCGCTGATATTCCAACTGATTTACTACAATGAATATATAAATGAATGAAAATCCTTTAACTTGCAAGCTAGACACAAAAACATTTAAAAATAAATATAAAAACAAAAAATAAAAGCATATTGGGCGGTCTAGATGTAGTTAAATATCTGTAATTCCAAGGGGATTTTATAAATAATGCGCCAACGCCATTATTATAATAGCCTGCCTCCAGGAAAAGGGAATAATGTTTTAAATTCACAAATTAAGTGATATACTGACATAATTAAAAAGGTTCCACCTCGACGGATGGCGACTGCGAACTTACTCGTATTTCTATAGGGGTGTCACTGACAAATTAAACATAGTTACTGATTAATTGTCCTTATTTACTTTTTGTCCGGGAATTTGTGTTTATCACGCGTAGTATGTACTACTATTAATGACCTCGTAGCATACAAATGTTATAAGCGATAGTTACGTCACTAGGTCGTGTAAAAAAAAATATAATATTGCTAATTGGTTTTAGACAAATGGCTGATAAAGTCTGCTGATCCAAGCGTGATCCACCGTAAACAGAATCTTATAATTTGATAAAGAAAAACTTGAAATGTTACGTTAAAAAATATATAAGTCCATGTGACATAGGGTACAAAATGTGTCAAAAATATTCAATGGAAACATATTAATCGAACGATACATAGAGGCAAATGAATTTAATTCAAAATGTAAAAAAAACTCAGAAACTTTAATGAATTATTACAAAATGTTAAACGAACTGAAGTTTTCGAAAGGTCGCGCCTTATTGTCTGTGAATTCAAGTGAATTTAATTTTCATTTCTATAAATGTTATTTATAATCTAAGTTTTCTAAGTTGATTCATTATCCGTTACAAATTGCCTCCTAAAGTATTAGGTAAGTTCACAATTACTTTCAAAGCTTGCTACCCGTAGCTCGGTCTCTAAACTAGTTCGCGTGACAGCCCTGAGCAAAGCCGCGGCGCCCAATTACGACTCCTGATTGCTTTTATTCGCACCACGTTTGTCAACCCTAGCTTATTATCCGAACGCAATGTTAAAAACTTGATTTTTTCAATACTATTTATTGGAAACACGCGTTTTGTATCGGTAGCATTTTGATTTTCAATGAATTCGTTTTGCATTGAATTTACTTGATACAATAAAATGCAAAACTATATAATTTTAAGATATAAGAATAAAACTAATATGGATTCCTAAAAATGGAAAGTGACGCCAAGGAAGGCCTAAAAAGCGCTGGAGCGACGAATCGACTCGACTTGAACATCCTCCAAAGAGACTGGCGGGATCTGGCTCTAGACCGTGATAAGTGGAAGGAAGAGGGGGAAGCCTTTGCCCAACAGTGGACCAGTACGAGCTAGTTAAAAAAAGAATAAAACATAAACTGGCTCAAAATGAATATATTATCCGCAATATGCTATTTTGTACTGCAGGCCAAAATAACGTTAATTTTCTTCTTTATGACTCACTGTCTTTTTTCTCGGGACCTTGCTTTAGTTCAATAACCTTTTTGAAGTTTGTATGTTTCAAAAATGCTGAGCTCGATACTGAAATATTTTAGTAACAATTTATTTGTAAATAAACTATTTGTTGATTAAAAATGGTATTACAGATATTATTAAATGTGTAGTAAAAATGTTCGAACAACGAGATAAGTGGAGAAATAGGGGGAGATCTTTGCCCAGTAGATGAAAGGATAGAAAAGTTAAAAAAATGCTTGTTAAATACAACGTTTGACGTAACTAAAAGATGATGCTGGCCCTATAGATCTTAAAGCAACAAAAAGTTCATCATCATCATTCTTAGCCCGTGTCGACCCACTGCTGGGCATAGGCCTCTCTTTGTTTCTGCCACCCTTCCCGATCCTGTACCAGTTTGAACCACGTACGACCCACGGTCTTATGGATGTCGTCGACCCATCTCGCAGGTGGCCGTCCCGTATTTCGATGGCCAGTTCCCGGCCTCCACTCTGTTAGTGCCTTAGTCTACCTGTCTTCACTACATCTGGCCAAGTCTCCTGGCCAACTCCACTTGAGCCCCAATATTCGCTTGCTGACGTCTTGTACTTTAGTCTGCTTGCGAATTTCGGTATTGGGAACTCGATCTAAGAGTGTGATGCCGAGCATGGCGCGCTGCATGGCTCTCTGTGCTACACTTATTTTGTGCACAGCCTCCTTCGTGAGCCTCCATGTCTCAGCACCATAAGTCATAGTTGGCAGGACACATTGGTTATAGAGACATGTTTTAAGACATTGTGGAATACGCGTGAATTTTAGTATGTCATCTAGTTTGCCGAAAGCTGCCCATCCAAGTTGAACACGCCTGGTTAAATGTTAAATGAAACCAAAAGTTAAATGAAGTTAAATTATAGAGAATTGGACCTGAAATAACACAGAAGCTAGGAAGTAAAAATTGTCTGTATGTACACTTTTAATTTATGGGCATAATAGCCAAATGCTTGACGGCTTCCTTACATGAAGGTAAGTGATTGTGTGCGCGTCGTGATCGGTGTCTCAGTGCGTAGATACGGTTAGTCTAGTGTGTATATTAACGAGGACATTTCTAATTCTAAAGATCAAGTGAGGGTAGTTGCTGCAGCTACCCACACTTCTCGACGGTAGCTCCAAATACTCCAGTTAACCCGTGACCACGCCTGTTGCAACACAGCCGAAACGTCGGGATAACAAATAAAAAAGCGATAAATACCCGTTTTAATCAATAAATATGGACAGTGATCACGAAAGTTTGATAAATACTATTAGAGATACCTATCTTGTGCGGCCTGCACTAAACTCGCAGCAATTTTATCAAGTGGCCTTTCCATCTAGTGGTGCCGCCCTACGCTGCACTTTTCAGTGGCGGTCTTATTCTGCCCCAGCCAACATTCTGATCTAACTATCCTCATTCTCAATTCCAGATGTTCGTGGGCCAAGTGCCGCGGAGTATGGACGAGAACGACCTCCGGCTGATGTTCGAGGAGTTTGGCAGGGTTCACCAAATCAACGTGCTCCGGGATAAGATCACGGGCGCTAGCAAAGGTTGGTTACATGCTTTAGGCAAGTTTCCGTGTGAATGACCTTGAAACCATTCGGATCGTGATATATCATCGTGATGGACATTCTGTAGTTCATTTTAGAGATCTGCAGTCGGTTTTGGAAGCCTAATCTCTTGCCATATCCATCTGTCTATCTGTCCGAACAGTTATCGATTCTGCTCTGCAAGTGACTGCGACCGTAGTCTTTTGTAGGGATAACAAGTCAGAAAACCATTTAAATTCCTATACAGTTTTATAATACGTTGTCATTAATCGAAGAATCATTTAGTAAAAATCTGGTGATTCAGTATAGCAGCTGCAAGACAAAACTTCATGTATAGTCTTAGTGTAGTAGTAAAGTCTTTATAGTTTTTGAGTTATTAGCCATAATAAAAACTGAACTTTGACAAAATTCACAGGGTACACCAGTGACCCCACAGTGCTGTAATTTGGTATGCGTGTAGCTTAAATGACACAAATATAGGCAAAAGTCAGAAATCCAGAATAATTAACCTTTAAATCCAGAAAAATTAACTTGAACTGCCGTTACCTGTAATTTGAATGAAACGGTGGGCCAAGTTAGTTGGTTATTATTTCGTGGCACTATTTTGATAGTCAAAGATTTCAAATAATATTTTTTTTGTTTTTACTCGCGAGATCTCAGTTCGGGGCGAACCACTAGTAGTATAAAAAGTTGTTTAGTTTACATCCATATTCCGACAGACCCTGTTACTTACTTAATTTCAATTAACATATAAGCTACTATTTACCTGGTTACTACGCTGGCAAAGACGGTGGCAGACTCCTCTTGTTTAATATAGCAAAACGTAACAATAGGTGTCCCCATATGTTATGTACATGTTGACTTTTTGTTTGTCCTGTTTGAGCAGCCTTTTGTTTGGAAAAAGCTCCTATTATGCAAACGGTCCTCTTTTGTCCGTGTCCGAGTTGTGAGATAGCGGGATGGGGTACAAGGTCTTAGTCTTGTTTTTGTGTTTTATACTGTTGATTTTTCAGTTAGAGCTTTCGCTTGTTGTTTTATTATTAAAAGCTGAAAAAGTCGTTCCTTTGACACAAACTTTGGGAAACATCGTGAGCAAACCGGTATGCCTTAGAATCAGAATTTTAAAGGTATGTATCATCTGTTTATTTTCTAATAAGCGGTGAGTTTTCCCTGGTTTGCGTACTGAGTAAGAGATTCGGGGATGTCCATCATGGGAGTAAATAAAGTAGTGGTTTGTATTATTTTTATTGATCTGACGAAGCGAGATCTCTAAATCAACTTGGGCAAATCGGCGTTCTATTTAAGTATCCAGAATAACTACAATTTGTATGCCACAAACAGACACCAATCAACATGAACTCCCGTTACCTGTAATTTGAATGAAACTGTAGGCCACGTAATTTGGTTATGCATTTCGTGGAGCTATTTTTTGATAGTCAATGAATACATATAATTTTTTTTTATTGTTATGGGAGACTCGCGAGATCTCAGTTCGGGGCGAACCGCTAATTATTTACCGACTAAAGAAATAATGTTTTGTACTGACTAGAGCGGGCGGAGAGATAAATGGAAGTAAGCAATTAAGCTTTGTACGTATGTATGTATGTACTCGTAAGTATGTATGTATGTATGTTTGTTTGTTCGAGGATAACTTTCGAAGCGTTTATCCGATCATCGTGAAATTTGATATATGTATAGTTAAGTAGTAATTGCACAATTCTGGTGTGACTAAATGATCTAAAAATGTGAGGGGGTTGTTGAGATATTGGGGTTCAACGGGGATAAAAAAACGAGATTATTAAGTCAAGTGGGACGTCAAACGAAAGATCTGGTGGCAAGGTAGGCAAAAGTCTGCAATTCAGAATAACTGCAAATTTTATCTAAAAAAACCAATTAACATGAACTCCCGTTACCTATAATTTGAATAAAACTGTAGGTCAAGTGATGTGATTATTTATTTAAGGGAACTATTTTGTTAGTCAAATATTACGAATAACATTGTTTCTGTTTTTATCGGAGACTCGCGAAATCTCAGTTCGGGGCGAACCACTAGTATATAAAGTTCACACACGCCATTAACAAACATGAGAGCGTGACGAATGCGCAATGGCCGCACGAAAGTTTTCGCGTCTTTTAACCGCTCTCTTAGGAATAAATGCATTCAAAGATTTGCATACCTAAGCTGAATCGAACCTACTGATTTTCTTAATATTTTGATATTGTCAACATTTAGGACACTTATTTTGACCGTTTATCACTAGGTATAGATAGTTTAAGATTACTAACCTATCTCGACACCCGGTAGAAATATATCTAATAGTTATTTTCAAAATAGGGTAACAGTCTAATGCAGCCATAACCGCACACATGACTGCCAGCACGAACCACTTAGCCAGTAACGAAGTGTTTGCGTGATCGCTCCTGGGGCGTTTAAGTCCGGACCTGACGCCCTGACGCCCTGACGACCGGCGTCTGACGCCTTGTCGATCAGTTTGTATAATGAGCTAGTCTAAAGTTCAGTACACATTAGAACAATTTTAATGCAAGAATTTGAGGGGCGGAGACCAATTTAATGTCAGGAGTTAAAGAAACGCCTACGGACCTACGGTTTTATTGATTGTTTGCCGGTGTAAAAATCATATCACTATTTTTTTTATTATGAGATCTCTCTCCCAGAAGTAAATGCATTTTCTGATTTGATGTATTTGTCTAACGGCTCACATAAGCATACATTTTAACCCCAGAAATTAAGACCTAGCCTGGACGATGTCACCTTTCGTCACCGAGTTGGCATAATGATGTCCAAAGTCTTAAAATCTTTGTCTTTTTATTAATGAAAACAATAGAATAAAAATTACAGTAGAACATTTTATTGCGCTATCCAGATATGGCCAGACGACACTTCAGAGGTAAAGAGGTGTTTAATAATATATACCTTATGTATATACATCAAACTATAATAAATACCAGTATGATAAATAGGCTAATACATAATAAATTATGATGATTATGTTGCGCGAATTAAATGAAAAAAGTCAATAGATAATAGTTCTTTTATTATTAGGCCTAGTATCAAAGTGAAGAGGGCTAGGGGGTGGATATGCGGGGTATGTTTTCGAAATGAAAATAAGTAATGTGAATTGATTAATGAATAACATTCGAATAAGGCAAGTCGTTATGAAATAATCGGTTCTTACACACAAATATTATATTGACACCTGTATTCACTGTTTCTTCTTTCGTTTTGTTCTTACTGCTGTATTTAAGATTATGACGAACAGAAATGCATCTTAACTGCAGTATACCGCTGCCTAACATGCCACACATTGCAATCAGAATAAAAGTTGTGCCACGACACGAGAGTTGTTTTTTCACTATTTTCCATATGCAATGCGGTGTATGCCGGGTAATACGATTACAGTGCTGTGGCCTCACTGGCTTTGTCGCCTTAATAAGCTGCTAGATTGCAAAGTTCGCCTTTATTAGTTTGTATGTGCAAGAGGTTTTTAAATAATTAGCTTTTTGTAGGAGTTTTTAATCACTATTTAGCAATAGAGTGGTTGTAGCTTCGTATAAGTAGATTCAGTGCGAAGATTTAAGTGGTTTTTGCTTAAGAAAAATTCAAGAGAAACTCGTAAGAAACATCTGTAATTATGTACAAGTTTTTTTTTTTGGTCTACGTTTCACAACAATTTGTTGCGATGTGGTCTAAGATGGAACACGAAAATCTAGTAGGTCCCTATTCGTTTTTAACTAAAAAACCTAGATTATAGTTTTCAGGCATGACAGACGACTTCACTTTCCGTTCCTTCTGAGTTAGGGATGGCTTAAATCCTTGCGCAGGTAAAAATGAAGTCCTTAGTGATTTTGTAAGTTGAATGTAAGTGTTCTATGTACTAAGTCCTTTCATGTTTCCGTCAATGTATAATACTGTATGTATGTGTGCGTAGTGAGTGAAACACTTCCTAATAATAATATTTGTGTTTTACACGTGCTGTAGGCTCCGTTGTGAACGACGTCCGTGTGTGCAATGTTATGTATGTGTGTGCTTTTGTTACAGGGTGCTGTTTTGTGACGTTTTTCACTCGCAAAGCGGCGTTGAAAGCCCAAGACGCTTTGCACAATATAAAAACATTGGTTGGGGTAAGTGCTGTCTTTCTGTTTTTTTTATTGAAAATACCTGAAGCGATGCGATGTCGAAGGATTATTCAGCGAGACAATTTTTTATGGCATTTTTTGATTCATTCTATACTATACTATTAACCTAGCTTGTCTCCCTTTCAAGCGATGTCTTCGTATGTTGCTACGTCGTTGTCGCATCGCTTCATTTTGTACCCTTGTGTTATATGTTTAGATGATCTCATAAAAAATATTTAGTATGTGTTAATGTATCAAAATTGGACGATATTTACATATTATTTGCTAGGTCTGTTATAAATGTTTAATATTCTATAAATACTTGATTTTACAAATGCAGGCTACTCCGCAAAATGATTTCAACATAATCGGTAAGATATGAATAAATCGGACTGACCTTACTCCAAGAAAAATTCGTAGTATCAACTTTCTGCAGTAAAAACAATGTATTAGTACCTACTGCGAGTCAGCGAATGGAAGCTACTAGTTTTCCGCAAGAAACCGTTTAGAATAAACAAAAATTTGATGAATTTTTGTTTCATCATAAAATCATTATTATATCTACGTAAAAACTTGTTGCGTACAACATTTCTTTATTGAATTACACCGCCGAATAGAGATGGGAGAGGGGGAGAGCAAACATCCAATTTGATACGCGAATTGTTATCGAATACAATCGAATTACTCGAGTTGGTTCGCCCCCGCCGCGTCTTCATTTCATAGGCTCGGAGATGGTAATGAATTTCTTACATTATAAAGTTTTATCTGGAAGGTTACTTTAAAGAAATGACCGCCCATCGTACTTAATGAATTTTTTGTTTGTTCATTTTCTTATTACTTTCATTTATTCATTTATTCATCATTATCATACAACATTTATTTCAAATACGCATGCGGAATCAAATGAACTGATTTTAGAGGTGGATTTAATACCGGTAGCTTGAATATTTATCTACTAATCGATACATTTCCAATAACCAATTTTTAACGTTAATCTGCGGCGCCTTTGCGTCGATGCCGTTTAGTCAGTTTAGCAGGTAGATACAGGCTGTTTCATTGATATTTTAGGATTTATTTTTAGGATACTAAGGTTGTTTGAAAATTTAAAGTTTTCTATGCTAATGAATTTGATAACCCTATTTTACAACAATACTAGTCATTAGCCCTACGCGTGTTTTTATTTAATGTCGTACATTCCAAAATACGTAGTATAAGTATTTAATAGACAAAAAACTATTTTTATGGGTTATCTGTCCGTTCATCATGATTTCTAGGTGACTTTAAATTAGCTTCACCAGTCATGAAAATTGTTATGATTCTGAGACATTAATGTCCTACTCGATTACCAACCAATCGCCAGATATGACCGCATTAGACGACAGTTTAACCAGTCAGTGATGAGGAGAAAGAGAAGATAAAAAATCAGTACATTAGCAATTTTTTCAATTAGTTCAAGGTGTTTTATTCTAGACAAGCTATGTTTTAGGGCAGTATTACCCTGTCACATCTTTTTTTATCTCAATCTATGGTGGTATACCATAAAGTAAGACAACGATAGTGGCAGCTGTAAAACATGACCTGTTTAGAAGTACCTTCAACTTACGCTACGCAAATATTACATATGAGGTAGAAAAATAATGACTGGTTCCTAGACTATATCAGTTTCATCTGCGATAATTCAATTCTATTGTATTATCGAGGGGTTTTTTCTCTCAATTGGTTCGCGCTACGCTCTTTTGATGGAAGCGCCGGAATCGATGTGTTAACTTGATAAAGACGTACCCTTATCTATGCTAATACGAGTACTAGCTACGAGTATAACTATTACAAGAATTAAAGCTGTGTTTACTAGAGCTAAATGTTAATTTTCTTCAGTCAAACAATCTAAAATGTACATACCTGAGTTAAATCGACTAGTTGTTGAAACTCTCACGACTGAAAAATTGGTACTTTATCATAATGTATTTATAAAATCTCTGTTTAAAATAACAAAGTTGTGTGATAACATCATTAGCACCATCATCATCATTTCCAGCCATTTGTGTACTGGACTACTACTACTACTACTGGACAAAGGACCCTCTCTATATCTAAGTAATATTTGTGAATGAATGGATGAATGAAAATAATTTATAGCCAAATGAGAAACAAGAAAAAGTATAATGGATGATCTTATAGCTTTAAAAGCGATCTCTTCCAGACAACCTTTGGATGGAGAGGAGTATTATTAAATGGAAGATTATCTGATATTTTTTTCATTCATAGAGTTCATAATACAGACATGGTAAAAAACACACAGTAAAAATACTATTTTTCTTTTCAACCTTCTTCGTCCTACTGCTGTGCAAAGGTCTACCCCACTTGTTCACCCCCGTCTTTGTTCACCTGCCAAATCCCACCAATATGTCTCGAAGGCATCAAGACCATCACGCCAGCGTCTACTAAGCCTTCCTCGGCGGCGTTGCATAACATTGAAAAAAGATTTAATACTCGTAAAACAGGCATGTAGCATTTGTAATAAAAGTACATTTATTGATATCACCAACTTTTATTGTCTATGCCCCTGGTCTTTCGACCCTAAATTAATACAGAATGGCCAAAGCCAAAGTCAAATATTTTTATTCATTAAAATCACAAAGTGATCCACTTTGAAACTTCAATTTTATAGCCTGTTCCTTCGCGACCAAGCCAGGAAAGAAAGGCAAGAAACAATGCTGGTTGTTTTTTTTAATGATCCTTTTACAATACATAATACAGAAAATAAATTACGTCTAGATTGTAATATTTTGAACGAGTTGGAGCAATTTCAATCCCAAGCTTCACTATCATCTAAATAATCCGATATTTTACAGAAGGAAAAGAAAGAAAGAAAAAAAAGAAAGAAAAAACATTTATTTGTGACGGTACACAACACACACAGCACACAAGTAAGGTACACACAAGATAAAATATTCATGCACTCAAGAATAACAATACATAACAAATGTGTGTCTCACAGTTACGGAGGCTTTTTTATAAAGATTTAGTTTAACTACGTTTTTAAATTTATTAATTTTCAACTTTTGTACATCCCGTGGGAGTTTGTTATAAAAGCGTACACCTTGCCCTTTAAACGATTTACTAACATAATGGAGTCTACAAGTGGCAACAGCGAATTTATCTTTATTTCTAGTCTTAAAATTATGATTATCGCTATTTTTCTTAAACGTTCGTCGTTCTTAAACGGCGTTTAATGTAATGCTCAACAAAGCTTATATGTTACTAAAGGTACGTACTTATAAATTAAAACCCAATATGCATCGTAACACGTAGTAAGACTAATACTAACTTAAATAAAATTTTAATATATAAATAATCTAGCTGACCCCGCAAACGTTGTTCTGCCATTTAAATTATCAATTAAAAATATGCAGAATGAAATGTCAAAGTGACGCGACACTTCATGTAAATGACTTCAATGTCAATGAACGATGGTTATATGGATACAGTTTATCAAAAATCTAAAATCACGATTAAAAAATGGGGGGAGGGGGTAAGTGGCTTCGTTTTGACTCCCTTCAGAGAAGAGCCATTAGAATCATCGACGATCCCAAAGACGCCAACAGGCTGGAACCATTGAGTCAACGCCGTGACATTGGATCGATCAGTGTTTTCTACCGCCTGTATAATGGGAAACGTTCAGAGGAGCTATTTGATCTGATCCCGTCGTCAAGATTTTACCACCGTACTTCTCGACAACGTAATAAAGCTCATCCACATATCATAGACAATTGAGTATCGCGCACCACACGCTTCACGCGATCTTATCTATCCCATACTTGCAAGATGTGGAATGAGCTACCATCTGAGGTTTTTCCGTTAGGCTACGACATGGCACGCTTCAAGAGAAATGTTGAAAGGTTTCTACAGGGTGGGGAACGCATTGGCAATACCCCGGGTGTTGCCGATGTCAATAGGCGACGGTGACCACTTACCATCAGGTGGGCCGTAAGCCTAATAGTTAATGTCCTATTCTCAGACCTACCGAATATACACAAATAATTCTATAAGAATCAATCAAGCCGTTTCGGAGAAGTTTTGTTACAAACACTGTGACACGAGAATTTTATATATAAATAAATAATGCTGGACATTTCACACAGCGCCATCTAGCCCCAATCTAATCAAAGCTTGTTCTTTGGGAACCAGATAACTGATAGAATACCTATATACTATCATATTTATTAGTTATCTAAGTTTTGAGAAGCATTTTAATAGCTTAATTTACATTAAAACATAATTATGATTGTTAATTCATGGATTCAATTCACACTGGAATTGTACTAGTTAAGTCTACAATATGTAACAAAAACCCTGTCGGATTTTTAAGGGTGTGATATAGTATCGATATTTGGTCACAATCATGTAATTCTATTACAGAAAAAACAAAAAAAAAATACCCGACTAAATTTCATTATTTGGCGCTCAAAAATTAAAACTTACATCTGGCAACACCGGCGGCCTACGCGGCGCGCCGGAGACGGTGACCGCCCTTTAGAAGACGAAGATACGTGCCTGTGCACGTATCTTTTGTTTTTTTTGTTGACGATTGTAGTCAAGAAACAATAAGTTTATTGCAGCTCTGAAAAGAGCTTAGGTGTAGATCTGAAAAAAACTTTGGTTTAGCTCTGAAAAGAACTTGGAGTTAGCTCTAACAAGAGCTTAGGAAGGTATTGCTAGGTATGTAGAAGCACGTCAACTTGATCAAGACTTCGGCGGTCGTGTTCCACGTGTCGACCTCCAACTTCAATGCACCTTCGACACCGTTTTATAACGTTGGCACGCACTTTTCGCAGCGCACTTGAGTCAGATTTTATTAACTCAAAAACTGCGACGATTGGAGCTCGCATTTCCGCTTCCGAGTCACACAGCTTATTAAACACAACTAGTTTGACGTGCCAAATAAAAGTCTAATGGCGTGAGGTCGGGAGATCTTGGAGGCCATGTAACAGGTCCCCCTCTGCCTATCCATTACTGTGGAAACTGTTCATTTAAGTAATCGCGAACTGCACGCAAAAAATTAGGCGGGGCGCCATCGTGCTGGAACCACATTGAACGATGAAAATCCACGTTTAACTGGCACTGGAGACCTTGAGGCAGAGCAAAGCGCTCCTCATAGTCATAGATTTTCGTTTTACGGCATTTACAAAGCGTGCCGCCAAATCCACAGCTGAATGTCGAGAGTTGACAACTCGGTAAAATTTGCCTATTTTTGGGGTAAAATTCAGATAATTCTTGAAATTAAAAATGAAATAGCTTTCATGTTATTTGATACATATGTTTTTTATACATCTGCCTGACTTTCATTTCTATGACGGAATACGCTCTTCATGGATCCGACGGGGTTTTTGTTACATATTGTATATTATCCAAAATATATATCGTCTATACAGAACTATTAAAATTGAAATTGAATTGAATAAAGTACATACAGAACCAGCTGAACGATACATTATGAATAAGAAAATAATACTTAATACAAATATAATAAAAAAACAATACCAAAACTGAAAACATTGTAAAGGTACTTACTAGAGAATATACTAGCACTTAGGTATTAAGGTTTGGTGATTCAACTTCATCAAAATTGCAAGATTTAAGAGCCTAAGACGAAAAGTTTTCGAAACTTCCACTACTCCACGTTCGACTCCCTAAATAAATTATAATCCTTACCAAGAACTCCAACTGAATGTTACTATCATGTGATATACAGGATGGAAAGTTAGGACATATAAAGCCAGCTTCATCTATATTAATATTATAAACAGGTTAAGTTTCGAGTGTGTTTGGATGGATGGAGTAATTTCTGGAATTACTGGTCCGATTCTGAATTTACTGAATTTTCACTAAGGAAGCTGCATTAACCCTGTAGCTATAGGCTATTTATTATTTTGATATTCATCCGCGCAAAGCCGGGGGGCGGCTATACATACATCAATAAAAATTAGAGCCGTGTCTTCTACATTTAAGTTTTAAATTACTAAGGAGAATTATCCTTACATAAGGAGAAAACACTTCAGCATTATAGTTTAAGAAAATGCACAATAACTGCAGATTTTTTATCAAGAATCGTCAAGCGTTTGACCCTTTCCTCACTTAATAGAATAAAATATGTTCGAATCTTGTAGGTACTTAAATCTGTTAATTCTGATTTGAATTTAAAGTTATTTTTATTGTAACTCTTATGGGCCGCACACGTCAACTATTTCCTTGCGCAAGTCTCTGTGGGAAGAATTTGTTCAAATTTCTATGCTTGCTCCACTATTGATACCAATGAAACAAAAGTCTTCAAGAAATCAACAGACAGGATACGAGAAGTCTCAATAACGATTCATTATAGCTGGCCATTGTGTCGCGTCTCAACTTTCCACCCTGTTTAGACGTAAGTTGAATGATTGATGACGAACCACTATCCCTAATGGAGCTTTTACACTAATATTGGGGACAAAATATAAATTGTAATTTGGGAAGGCACCTGAGCCTTCCAATATCAGGGGGGATAGTAATTTGTTATGATTTTGGTCGTTCCATATTATTACTATGGAAGTGATTGCGGCAAACCCTTCTTTGTATTAGCCCCGATACATAAAATAATAAATGAACAGAGGTTTTGTTTTTAAAAAGTCTTTATTCAACATAAATGTTTAAAACATAATAAAGCTAAACACGGTTTAGTACAACAATATATTATTTTAAATTAAAATAACACAGCAAGCTATCAGCATCTTTTAAAGTTTGTTGATGAAACTACTATTTATATGTTAGTTAGACTTTGTAAATCGGTTTTATAAATTTTATATAGAAAAAACGTAATACAGTAAGTACTTCGTGTACTAGTGGTACAATGGGTGGCCTTATCGCTTAAAGTGATCTTTTCCAGGCAACCTTTGGTTGTACTGGATGGATTGATTATGTAAATGGATTGAATAATGCTTAAAAGGGGTTTTATATGTTTTAAGCCTTTGTATGTGTAGTTGGGCTTTCGAGGCTTTGTGTCTGACCGTGGTTTCGTAGCTTAGAAATGGATAAAACGATTTTTTAAGATATGCGAGATTTTTATAGTTATTTCAAAAACAAGACCGAAGGTGCGAGTGAGACTTGCGTACCGAAGGTTCCGACCTACCTAGATTTATGTTAATTTAGCAGCGGCATCTAGAAATGTGTATGTAATAAATAAAAAAAACAAGTAAATTTCTAAGGTAGATTTCTGAAGGTCTCTTCTGGTGATGGATTACCTCTGAGGCGCAGAGGACTAATAGCTGGCTTGATTTATGGATAAAAGCCTAACGTAGGTCATTTTTCATGACAAAATTGTACACTTTATAATAATTTAATCAATTATTAAAGATTATTACTGTTATTATTGATTAAATTATTGTAAAGTCGTTCAGTTTTAAGATAAGTATAAAACCAAAAACTCATTTTTACTTCGCTTTAGGGAGAAACACGCAAAATATTTCTCCGCCGTTCGTCATCTGTTAAAGTCAAGTTAAAGTGAGGTTTAAGTCAGGTCGGTTCCTTTATACATCCCCCAAATAGTTTTAAAGTTATCCCCTTAAATAAGTTGGCAATGTAGATTAGCACAAAACAGCCCCCAGTAATGTCTTAAAGGGAATTTTTGACATAGTCTTTGAACTGAGTACGCCCCCTGGCGGTTTTCGTCCGACCACGCGGCTCGCAGTAATCCTAGGTATTCTAATTTGAATAGCTTTATTAAATTCTTTAAACTTTTTGGGCACATTTCTTTGAGATGGTATGCATGTCGGGGATATTGAGAATGTTGTGTAGTTTGAGTACTTTATAGATAGCTAGAGAAATAGATCTTTATTGCCCAACATTGGTTTATCGCTGTTCAAATATACACCAAAACTTTAACTTTTCAACGCCTTGTCATGTTGACACCTTGACAGCTATCGACTGACGGATGCATCGAGTACCGACGCGTTTCGGAGAGTTTTAGGTAAGCCACGGGTGGTGAAAAATCCATTATTATAATAAATCAATGTTGTACTACATACATACATACACATACATCATATCATCGAGCTAATTATCAGAATTCGTAAGTCGATTTAGGCAAATTTCACAGGAGCAACAAAAAAGTTATTTTCTCACAAAGTTTGATAGATTTTTATGGAGTCACTTAATTTAGGTTTAAAAAATACACTCATTTTATACCTAAAGTAAGAGTGACTCAATAAAAATTTGCATCAAAAGAACAGTATTTTTGTTTTTAATGTGTTATCCGAATACAGACGGAAAATTCCAAGATTTTAAAACCATCTTAAAAATTGTCAAGCCTCGACGGGACTTGAACTCGCAACTTTCTTGATACGAGGATACACTAGCCAATTATGCTACCAGGCTCTGTCACTTCAGGGTCGAAATTGCGGGTTCAAGTCCCGTTTAGGCTTGACAAATTTTCAGATGGTTTTAAAATCTAGGAATCTCTCAAACTTTGTGAAAAAAGAGTTTTTTGTTGCTCCTGTGAGATTTGCCCATATGGACTTATGAATTATGATAATTAGGCCGACGATATGATACTTTCTTAATTTTAATTTTAAAGAAAACCCGAAAGAATATAATTGATAACAGTGTAACTAACATAATGCGACTATATCGCTTAAAGCAATCGCGTCTTTGTTATTCCTATAATTATACTAGCATTATTTTAAGCCTGTAAGTTTGTTTATAACATACTTTTCTTGATGCTACCATCTTATATTTTTTTGAAAGATGAAGATGAAATAAGGACTAAAAAAGATATTGCCTTTTGATTTATTAACAGACAAAGCTTGGTTTACCATACTAATATATACAAGCTTGTTTTGAAGACAATTATGAATGCGAAAGCCTGTCTATCACATTTTAACATTTTCTAGGCTAAACCTATCTCGGTGAAATAGGTACCGCACCAAAATAGGTTTCATTCTTGATACGGACTGGTTTTTTAATTTACTTATTCTAATACGTTATATTACATACCACATTTTTTATGAGTGAACTGCGCAACGAAGCCTAAATGTATTTAGTGGCCAAATATGATATAAGGAGTTGTCAAATCATACAGATACGTCAAATTTAAACATGCTTAGTCGCTAAATACGTTTAGGAATCGTTGTGCAAGACGGGTTAAGAATGTGGTAAACTATTATTATGCGCATTAGTTTAATACGTAAGCATTCAACTAATTTATTAGTTTCTCAATCTCAAGTAACAGCCAAACCCAATAAATGAAAACGATTGAAACATTGTAAGGTCTACGTCTGCTACGAAAGCACGTAGCAGCTCTACGGCGTAGCTTTCTTGTCTACAATGAAACGGAACGTGGCTTCTGCGATTCTGCTAGTTAAACAAAGAATCGTAGGATCCAAATCTTGACCAATAAATAAGATAGGAATAGTGAAACTATGTTGTTATTGGCAATAGTGGACAAACTTTTAAATGAAAAGTAATGGACTTAATCGCTGAAAATAGATATAATATAATAATAACTCATGGCTATATGTATTAATCCCTATGATAGACATTCTCGGGTATTTTAATTCCACAAAGGGGTACTCAGAGGTAAGTCCAAATATTACGTTTGATACATGTCTACTTTTTGCATAGGGGTTAAGAATTCACGTGATAGGTTGCAAGCCCATCACCGCAAAAAATATAGTTTTATGTAAACTATTTTGTGGTTTAACTGAGATTAAAGCATTGTTTATTCCAGTTGGTACAAATTCGTTTAATTTTATTGAAGTTTTCAGCTTTATACCAATTTTGAGCAATAATATCATAACTGAAAATCGAATAACAGCCTTATAAAGTTCAACCCGGGAGAAAACCAAAAAAAACGTGATAATATTATGTAAAAACAGCATTTCTTATACGTTATAAATTGAATAACTGACCTAAGGAATAACCCTCAACTGGGGCAATAAATCAATCGCTCGCATTCTGGCTGCGAGCGGGTAAGTTCACAAAAGCGTGTATAATACAGCCTGGTTTCTGCTAGGTAGGCTACGCAGAAAGTTACCTCTCTAGCGCAGTAGTTGATTACATGACTTAGTATTTTATTTTTATAGTGTTATACGAACACTTACGGAAAATTCCAACATTTTAAAACCATCGCAAAAAAGTTCAAGCCTATACGGGGCTTAAACCCGCAACCTTCCTTTTGATACGAGGATGCACTATCCAATTGTGCTACCGGGCTCTGTCACGTCAGCGTCAAAATTAGTGAAATGATTCAGTTTACGACTAAAGTGCCGTTAGCTCCATCTACAGGAAAATTTAGACAGTTTTTGACCTGCTCAATGCCAAACGTTACAGTTTAGTAAATACATTGGCAAGAGATGTCGCGTTGCTTATTTTAAATAGTATTTTTATTTTTATAGTGTTATCCGAACACTTACGGAAAATTCCAATATTTTAAAACCATCTCAAATTTTTTTAAGCCTAACTAAGACTTGAACCCGCAACCCTCCTCTTGATACGAGTATGCACTATCCAATGGTGCTACCGGGCTCTGTCACGTCAGGGTCGAAATTTGTGAGATGATTCAGATTACGACTAAAGCGCCGTTAGCTCCATCCAGTTACATGACTTTATCAAAAGTGTGCCACGTTACACTGCGTAATGTACCGTTGATATTTTAAGGCCGGTACAAATCAAATGCGTGGCGTGACGTTAGCGTCCACACTGTGGATATAATGGCAGACTGCTTGCGTGGCATGCGCGTCATAACGCCAGCGGTTTAAAATTTTTGGATGAGCCAATCGTCAACTCGCCCGCTTAAAACTCGCCCGGTCAGCGAGATAGTGATTTCCAGAAAATATGTTATCTTTTATTGTCAAGACGGATTTTTTGATATGCAAACAATTGAAAGAAGGCATGAATCGAATGTAATGTTTGAACTTTGACTATTTTTTGTGGGATATCTTCACGCGTCTGCGTACTGAGAAAGATATATTGTATCTTCTTCTAATACTGACTGTACTATGATGTTTATTTTTAAACTAAAATAGTCCACGTACCTGTCAAAATGTACGTATTTAGTGTAGGTCTGCACTTGAATCGCAATAAGAGGATAACTCACCTGAGGATGGCAATCATAACGTCAAATAGTATTTTTTAGTCTTTTTTTGTTCAATTAACTTTTACTAGTTTAATAAAAGCTTTTGAAACAAATATTTATTTCTTTTTTGTTTCTTCATACAACAATTAAAGGAAAATATTCAAAAACATTGTCGGTCTTAACACCAATGAAACATTCCAAAAATATTTTATAAAAGAGTCGTTCAAACGAGTAAAGTTTAGTTGTAGAACCCCGGACACGGTGAACTTTGATCGATAGCCCGGATTTATGATCGAGTTTCCCCGGTCTTAAGTAATTGACTGGCTCCATTAGTGCGGAGCAGCTTTTGTAGATGGACAAATGTTTGACTTGAAGACGATAGTTTTACTGGAGCGAGCTGTTGATATTGAATATTTTAATCTGAAGCATTCATTTTCTGATTATGAAAAGATCAGCCAAGTTATGCAACATCTCGCCTGGTGACTACTGTTATGTGGTGACCACTAGTCTCATTTACAACTATAGAATACAATACAAAATATATATTTTTGCGTCAAATCCTAAATTCTAATATTACAATGGTTAAACGTGGTTATACTTAATTAAGTCAAGCATGATACCAAAAGAAGTCGTCACGCGGTGGTGTGCTACAGTAACGTTTAAGCTACTGTAGCATTGATTTTCTGTGAAGCCTTTTTTCTGTGAGCAGTAGGAACTAAACACGCTCTTATAAGCGTTACCGTGCTTTGATACATCGGGTCTGGCTAAGAAAAAGTCATTTAGCCGTCTCGGAAGCTTTTGGGCACCCTTAATACTTCGACACAAGAACTGGCCTGGCTTAAAAACTAATAAGTAATATAAATAATAAATCTTACTTTTAAGATTAGGTCCCGATGCTTTTGTTTACCCAAATTGCGCATAAATAGTAGGTATTTTACTTTACCGTAGTAATATAAAAAAAAATTAAGAATGCAAGGAATGGAACGAAAGGAAATGGGATAGACGTTTGTCCAGCAGTGGTACAGTATAGGTTATTATGAAAGTATAAAAAACATATTTTCATTTTCGACCTAAGCTAGAAAACCACACCCAAATTAGGAACAGAAGGTCGAATAATGTACAGGCCTGACATTTATATTTGCGCCAGAAAATCATGAAACCTTTTATTTTATCGGTAGGTATATTATGTCGTGGGTAGTTAATCTGTCTGCCGCTGGAGTTGGGTTGTGTTTTGACGTTGAGGTTGGTTGCAGGTCGCATTAAGCCATTGTCATCATCATTAGCCATTCTACGTTCACTGCTAAACGTAGAATTCTCCCATAGATTTACAGAGCGACCAATTAATGAATGAAAGAAAACACTTTATTGTAGACAATATAAACAAAATACAATACATAAAGCAAATAGTACAATGGGTGGTCTTATCGCTTGGAAGCGATCTCTTCCAGACACCTTTGAATGAAAAGGATTTTGTTATAACAAAGATAATGGTCGGGGGTGTACATTGATGGCTAAACTATTTATGAATAAATTTTTCAACAATAACCATAAGAAACCAATCTTGTGCGGTCTACAGCCAACGGTTCCCACCAACCTTTATCACCGTCTTTCAAGCTAGTGGGGGCCCTCCTAGGCTGCGTTTTCCAGTGTGTGGTCTCCACTCATTGACCTTTCCGTCCCAACGGTCATCAGTTTTTCGAGCTATGTGCACCGCCCACAGTCATTTCAGCTTGCTAAACATCTGGGCTATGTCAGTGATTATGATTTGTCTACGAATCTCCTCATTTCGGATTCGATCAGAGAAATACCAATTTAACCTTTGTACATTGTGTTTTATTACCTAATTAACTTAAAATGAAAAAGAAGGACTACAAGCCTCACTTATCTAAATGGAGTGAGATCAGACTGATTCCAATAAAATTAAATCTTCCATACGCTAACTTTCTTTTCCTTTTTATTAGAGAAGCTTAAATATTATCTATAGGAATAAAAACCTCAACTTATATTGAAAAGGACAACATTTAGACCAAAACCAATTCAAATATAACAATAAATTTGAGTGCGATAAGAAATTTCAATCTTTCTCTGTGATATCTCATAAAATGATCCACGAGAGTTCTGTTATAAATTCGGTGGAAAAGGTCAGGAAACATGAAATATCCCTTGTACCGTTTTTGCAATACGAAACCTTGGGCCCTATTTGTAGCTGAATAAATCTCTTGTATTTACTAAGGTATCTTACAATTTTGCACATATTTTTGTATCAATTTTATAGATCTACCTAAAATATGACACAGTGTTTTGTTTGATATGAAAACCCTATTTGGATGGCACATATTTAGCAAAATAAGGCGTGAGGAAAAATACAGGAACTAGAATTTTCTTAGCGTTCCGTAATCCGACTAGAACCTTATAATTTCTATTAGAATTTCAAATTTTACTTCTGCATATTGTATACACTCACTGCTGTGTTCTACCGGAATCGTAGAAATGATAGTGGAAGCGGGGCAGCACCTTTTCGCCTATGAAAAGCTGCCACCTAATGTCCTGCGGTGTAAATCACACCTACAATGCGATGTGTGGTCGCACCGTCGCCTATGCTTCCGCTCCCTGCATTGTTACCGTTCACCCGTTTTACAGAGTATCTGTCTCTCGCCGTTCGTTTAAAAGCTCTATTCGCCTAGTACGATATCTATTTCAGGTTTCATGAATTAATCCTTTGAGTTACCTACTGCAATTGGGTAGGGAGTTATAAAGACAAATTTGTTTCTGTAACAATTATTTAAAATTAACAATTTAATTATGGACTTGAGTGATAAAGAGAACACACAATAATGATAATGATGATGTCATCCAGGCTGATTTTGGCTGCGGCGACATTGTTTCTGCTATGTTACGTTACGTTAACGTAACGTACGTAATGTAGAACGCACCAATAACTTAAATACCCAATATTAGATTTAAATGTGCGTGCACATAAAGTGCAAGTCAGAGCGCCGTTTTCATAAATATATTGTATGTTAAAATAAATTAAATAATAATAAAAATAAGTTGTAATATATCATTATCATCATCTCAGTCCACATCCACCCACTGGTATAGGCATACTCGTTATCACGCTACTCTCTCACAAAGTGACAATAATAAATAATATTGTGTTCATAAATCGGCTAATGAAATTCTGGAATCTGAAGGAAATCTTAAAAGGAGATCAATCTATTCATCTGAAAAAAAATAGTGTTAGACACCTGCGTTCTACCAACCCTAACCTATGGATGCCAAACATGGAGCTACACTAAGAGAACTAAATCCCAAATAACAACTTGCCAAAGGGCTATGGAAAGAAGTATCTTAAAATATGAAAAATACTAAAAATCCGAAGTGAATTCATAAGAGAAAAAACAAAAGTAACAGATGCACTCCACAACGCACTTAAGTTAAAATGGCAGTGGGCAGGACATATAGCCCGATAACGGATGATACCGTGGACCACAAGAGCGACGAGATGGGTTGGACTCAGCGGCAAAAGAAAACCAGGTCGAACTAGAAAAAGATGGGCTGATGACATCACTGAAATCGCTGGGAATCAGTGGATGATAACCGCAAAAGATAGAGAGATATGGAGTAAACAGGAGGAGGCCTATACCCAAAGAGGGATTCCTAATCATACATAATATTCACAACATAAGAAAAAAAAGATAAGGAAATAAAGAAGGCTTAATAATAATAATAATAATCGGCTAACACACTCCATACTATTTAAAGAAGCATAACTGCTACAGCGCTGGTTTTCAATGGCTGCACAGTGCGGAACAGCATCCCAATACATGCAGTACAATACAGTACGGTAGTACTTAACCTTTTCCTGTGTCAATAACTTAAACGCTTCCGTATTTAACAGGATTTTTTTCAACGTTCTCATCAGTGTCTAAATTTGCCCCATCGCGGGATAACATACTAGTTCTGGGACACCCTGTATAGTGCAAGTTAACTTGATTAGACAATTAGGAACCGCCTCACGTGTAGCACACGCGGTAAACTGACCCCGGCTAAGACTTGACTTCATATCGATAACTAGCAAAGTGTTGCTCTTGATAAACAGCTAAATTTCACTGTACTGTACTGTTCACTGTACTTCTAATTACTATAGCAACATTGTGCAGGCATTATAAGGCATATTTTTGGTCAATAACCGGGTTTTATAAGTTTTTAAAAAGCTCACGATTTTATTAATATAGGTTTTATTATACGTATATACCTATTCCTGTTCTACACATCTATTTGTATTTTTGTGCATATCGTAGCTTCCAATTCATCCGATTTCAGTTACATTTTTTTTCCTAATATTACAAGACAAAAAGAGCGCAGTATCCTAGGAGTCAAATTAACAGACCGCATTAGAAACAGTGAACTGCGCTCCCAGACACAAATCGCGGACGTTGGGCACCAAGTAGGCCAGTTAAAGTGGGACTGGGCAGGCCATGTCTGCCGCATGTCGGGGGAGTTATGGGTAAAATCTATTACCGAGTGCATCCCAAAAGACAGAATACGAGTACGCGGCAGACCGCGACGCCGATGGAAAGACGAACTCGACTCGTATATGGAAGATTGGACTACACACTCGCATGATAGAGTGGAGTGGAAGGAAGGAAGGGAGGTCTTTGCCCTGCAGTGGGACAGTACAGGCTCCAAATAATAATATAAATAATAAGACAAAAAACCAGTAAGTAACATGGCAAACAAAAGAAATAGGACACGCAAATTTAATATGAAATATGGTGGCTAAAGTATTCCAGCGGTTCTGTAGCGGTAAAGCCCACAAATTGACAAAGGCATGCCATTCAGCATTCTACGCCAAATAACGTGTGTTTGAAAAGGTAGGCCAACGAACTAAAGGTTTTCTGGAAATGTTATTTTATTTTAACGACATCCGTGGCACATTGGGTGAAAAGTCTGAGTGAGACGCAGGAAGTTATAGGTTCGAGTCCCGTCACGTAACAAATGGTTACATGATATACATATCTTGGTTTTGGATTCTCTTTATAATAAAAGCATGTATTTACAAATCAAAATTAATTTCTATGAGTTATCAGGTACCCTCAGTAAAAGATTTGCTTAGTTTGGGGCTAGCTAGCGCTGCCTGAAACTGTACCTATTATTTATTTACTTGCAAGTTTTACAAGTGAAATTTCCATCGTAAGCACTAAACATAATTACTAATGAAAACGAGTATTTATAGGTTATGTACCTATTTTATTTGTCATCCCGACGTTTCGACTGTGTTGCAACAGGCGTGGTCGCGGGCATATCGCAGTACTTGGAGCTACCATCGAGAAGAGATGGCTGGTGTGAGCACAGTCGAAATGTCGGGATAATAAATAAAAAAGGTGCATACCCGATAAATACCCGTTTAAATCAGTAATTATGTAACAGTTTCCTGTCTCGACTTTTGTTTCATATTTTTTATAAGTGATAATAATTTAGAAGATTCGGGAGCAGTTTTTGAAGCCGCTCACTGCTGGGATAGTCTATTTTCTTAGATGCTATTCTTTTTGCCATAAAAAACAAAACAGCACAAAAAAATCACAGGAAGCGCAACGCCACAGTAATGCGGCAATACCAAATGACCCGGGAGTAGTCAGAGTTGAGGCCAGGGCAAAGACCGTATCGATCTAGGCCCTTAACCTAGTCCCCACCAGGGCGAAGGCAGAAACCCCACGGATCTTCATCCATTACTGACCAACCACTCTAACGATGTCCCCATACCGTCGTCGGTCGTGGCCTGCCTTATGATTATCACGGTAACCAAAATACGAGTATACTTGATATTAACGAAAATGTTTCGAAAATAGCTTCAGCATTTTAACAACTTAGCCGGAAAAACGGTTATCTCGATTTAAAGACAGTAAGGTACTGCAAATATAAAAAATCAATGCAATAAAACGGAGGCGCTATAAAAATTCACGGCTTTCGTTCGCGCTCTCAATCTTGTGTTCCACTTCTAAGCTAACATTATCCAAGTATTATTTTGGAACGATCCCTTAATGTATTTAGCGACTAAACATATTTAAATTTTACGTATTTGTACAAATTGACATCTCTTTAAATCATATTTAGCTACTAAATACGTTTAGGCATCGTTGCGCAAGTCGCTATTAGAGTTGAGTCTGACGTGTTACCCAAATACAATATAAGAATCGCGTTAGGTGGTAGAAGTTGAGGGAGGCCTTTTCCCAGCAGTGGGGAAACAAAGGATCATTAAAACAACAATTTACTGTAATTGTTTCCTATCAACTAAAAATCTGACGTCAGTATCATTCATTTGCTCACACACTCATATACGTAAATGAACTCTGCCGGCTTTCGTTGACAAACTGTAAGATTCTGGCGTATGCAGACGACACTGCACTTCTGGTAACTGGAAAAACCTGGGACGAGGTAAAGGTTCACGCTGAGAATGCCCTATGTAACGTTATACACTGGCTTTCGTATAACTTGCTTACCCTTAACGTCAAAAAAAACGAAATATGTAACCCTGGGCCCAACTAGCTCGTCGCAGCCTCGTGAAAGCTTTGCACTCAGGGCGCACGTGTGCAATCCTGACTCACTTGTTTTATGTAACGATTGCAGTGTTATAGACCGAGCGGACTGCATCAAGTACCTAGGGGTATTGATTGATAGCACCCTTAACTGGAAGCCTCAAATATCTGTTACGTCAACTAAAATAAGAAAATTACTTTACATATTTAAAAAACTAAGATCTAGTGCAGACTATCACACCTTAAAAACAGTATATTTCGCGTTAGCACAGTCTGTCCTGGCTTATTGTGTTGCGGCATGGGGAGGAGCGCCAAAGACTTCACTCATAAAGTTAGAACGAGCTCAAAGAGCTATCCTCAAAGTTATGCATTTCAAACCTATGCTGTTCTCAACGCAAGAGCTCTATTCCCTTAGTGATGTTATGTCTTTACGAAAGATTTTCATACTAAATATAGTCCTACGTAAGCATTGTACTCTGTCCTATGAAGCCAGTACAACAATAGTTCGAAGAACTGCCAGTGTATGTACTGCACAACCGTGCCGTACAGTTCTTGCTTTTCGCCACTTCCATTTCTTAAGCCCCATTTTATATAACAGATTGAATAAAAACCTTAATATCTACCCTTTAACACACAAAAAATGTAAAGAGAAAGTTAAAAAAATGCTATCTACTCTTACATACGAAGAAACCGAAGAAATCATACAGGTAAAATAATAACTTTCCCTCTATATCATTAGATTACTGTTATACGCTCGCAAGTTACACCCTTACCCACCAGAGACACATACCCACACAAACACTCACCCTTACACATACGCATACTACCACCCACCCTTACACATACACACACCACCACACACTCATTGACACACTACCATAAACTCACACACCTTCCAACCCTCACACACGCAGACCCCTGCATACACACTACTACACCCTTTTACACCCTCATGGACCCACTCCGCTAACACTCTGAAACACACTCACACACACATACTTACACACAACTTACTTACCATGGCATAGCATGTTTATTTATTTGATTTTTCTTTATATACTTTACTTTTTTTTATTTAAATCAATTTTGTAATTAGGTTAATTGGTATACTTCGTAATCAGGAAGGAACGTCAAACTCATTTAGTTGTATGTACGGGCACTGGAAACTGCGACACAGTATTTTACTAATGCAGTTTCCAGTGTTCACTTTGTTTTAGTTACATGTAGAAAGTTCACAATAAATAAATAAATAAAAAATAAAAATAAATAAAATGCCTGCTGGTGAAATTCAATAAAAATTTGCACAATAAAAAAAAAAAAAAAAATTATCTAGAACTGGCAATTTCTTTGCCTTAATTAGCCTGTAACTTCACCGGCCTCATACCCTACAAACTGGAACATGCAAGCACTACAAAACACCACGCTAACCGACGAATGAGTGGTGCAAATAGCCGGCTGAGGCTCAGGATGCCCGCAACCTCCTACAATCCCGCCACGGAATAAATGTTAGCATCACCTACAGACATTTGTTTCGGGTCGGGGCGTTTTCAATATATTAAATGTAAATATTTACAAAAAACGAAGTATACAAGTATTCTATCAGTTATCTTGTTACCATAGTACAAGCTCTGCTTAGTTTGGGGCTAGATAGTGCTGTGTGAAATGTCCAGTGTTGTTTATTATTATCCACAACATACGCTTTCAAATCAGTGGTGCTCAAGCGTTAGCTGATGGTCCCGACAGTATTTTTGAATTCATGAATTTCCCGATAACGATGTCTGCGACGGAGACTCTCAAAACAATTCCTGTTTTATATTCCTTTTGGGAGTTTTAAAGCGACGCCTGTTGGAGTTCACTGTGTAAATTGTCTACTATTAGTGTTAATGATAATCACCAAAAAGATTTAAGTTCAACATTGAAGGAACTTCCATAAGGTGCACTGCACTTTCATTACTCAACTATGGTTAAGTTCTGGCCACGTGGTTCGTCACAATATCAATTACAGAATGCGCATACAAACAATTACTAGAACCAAAAGCCTGTAATTAAGTTTAGTTAAATTCAAATTTTGATTAATTTGAATATAGTCAACGGTGATAACAAAAAATAAAGAAAAGAATGAAAACATTTTGTTCAAAAACACAGTAAAAAAGAAAAATATAACACAACAACATCTAACTTAAGCATTAATAAACTTAAAAGCTGTGTGGGGATGAATTGGTACTCAGCTCAGCATGCTACGGCATTTTAATATGCCGCAGTCTTCCGCTGAGTTCAGTTTAGATTATCTCACGTACATCTTGATAGCCATAATGTTAATATAACTTTATAAAAATTGACACAATAATGACAAAGAGACATCGCCTTACGTATATTCTTACAGTTGTTTACGTATATTTCGTCTCTTTCCCGCTCGATGGCTTAGTTCAGCCCTACAGTAAATTCCCACACATACAAACCGCATTCGGACAGACTGCTGCCCTTTTAGAAATTATAGGTAATTAAATCAGTTCATTTGTATGGAATGTCAGGAGCCTGGTAACATTGCCTCATAATGGCCGAAAGTAAAATAGTCTGAAAATTAGTAAAAATAAGTAAGGCGATAAACTTTTGAAACATTTTGAATCATTACAAAAATGTGTTCTTTTCTAATAATATATAATTATAAGATTTCGTAATAACTAAAGGGCGACTTGTGCAACGATGTTTAATCGTATTTAGTGTCTAAATATGAAGAAGAGAGTTGTTAAATTATGCAAATAAGTTAAATTAAAAAAAGATTGGTTACCTATTACGATTAGCGATCGTTATTCAAGCTGGGCTAAGTATTATAACCTATTAGTCAAAACTAGGTTACAAAACTTGTCAAAAAGGTCACATCCCAAATAATGCTGTCGTGGGTTAGAATAAGCCATTTCCCCGACTCTCAATCAAGGATTAGCTTCCTCTTAATCCGAATATCGAGCGCAGCGCCCTTCATATTTCATAATGGGGTCCGTTGCCCCGCGATAACACCGGGTGCTCTTAGAACTGCTTCTAACTGGACTACTAAATCCTAGAAACTTCATCCGGAATTTATATCAGAGCTCTTGTCACGTTAGGGGACGAAATTAGTTAGATAATTCAGATTACGACTAAAGTGCCGTCTACAGGATAACTTATACAGTTTTTGACCAGCTCAATGCCAAACGTTGCAGTTTAGAACATTGACAAGAGATGTCGCGTTGCTTATTTCAAATAGTATTTTTTATGTTTAAAGTGTTATCCGAACACTTACGGAAAATTACAAGATTTTTAAAACCATCTCAAAAATTTTCAGACGTAGACGGGACTTCACTTTCCTCTTGATACGAGGATGCACTACCAATTGTGCTACAGGCTCTTGTCATGTCAGGGTCGAAATTAGTATATCAACCAATCTAGTATCTCTTGTCAATGTATGTTTGGCATTTAGCAGGACTAAAAAGCTAACGGCGCTTTAGTCGTAATATGAATCATCTCACTAATTTTGACACTGACGTGACAAGGGCCTGTAGCACAATTGGTAGTGCATCCTCGTATCAAGAAGAAGGTTGCCGGTTCAAGTCCCGTCTAGGCTTAAACGTTTTTAAGATGGTTTTAATTTTTTTATAATAATGATCTAAATAAATCACGAAAGTTTTCTAAGAACTAAAATGAATTAATTTTAAATTAGTTTCTCATACAAGTGAAATGTAAATTGCTTCTGAGAATTAACGTTATTTAACCATAGCTGTCTAATTTTCCTGAGTTCAAATAAATCTAAAAACCAAAATTCAAATTAATTCGGAGGGCATTTAAAAATAAAAATCATTAACAGAAAATACAAACAATTATCGTCATGTTTTTTTACACCTTAAAACTACATAATTATACTACGTATTTTGTTATGTATGACATTAAATGAAAACACGGGTAGGGCTAATGCCTAGTATTTAATTGTGTTACAATAGGTTTTTGCAAATTCATTAACAGAGAAAGTTTTAAGTTTTCAAAACAACTTTAATATCAAGTTATAATAATATCAATGAAATAGCCTGTATAAAATAGGTCAACTGTTACACTGACTAAGGGGCATCGTCGCAAAGGCACCGCCGATTTACATTAAAACTTTTTTAATGGAAATGTATCGATTACTGGATAAATATTCAAGCTACCGGTATTAAATCCAACTCTAAAATCAGTTAATAAGATTCCAGGTATGTGTTTAAAATAAATGTCGTACATAACCAAACAGGTTGTATAGATTTAATGCCAATCCAAACTTGCCTTAGTTCATTGGCTAGGCGATAAGAGGGTACTGTTTTGGCGTCTCTAGTCTAAACACCCCTAGGGGAGGGGGTATTCGGGTAAGGGTGACCTCTCTGAATCTTACAAGCCTGTCCGATTCGCGATATGTTTATTAGAATCCCATCTTAATTACGATTGTGTGGCTGGTGGTAACTTAGGAGCATTGATTTGCATTGCTTTTTAACTTAAGATTGATATTTTATATCCATTGCATATACGTTTCAGCGACTTGCGCAACGATGCCTAAATATGGCTAAAAATAATTTAAGGAGTCGTCAAATCATACGATTACGTCAAATTTAAACATGTTTTTTTTACATTTCACGCAGCGCTATCTAGCCCCAAACTAAGCAGAGCTTGTACTATGGGAACCAGATAACTGATACAATACTTATATACTTTTTTTTTTGTAAATACATACTTATAAAATATAGAAAAACACCAAGACACGGAACAAATATCTGTAGATCATGCAAACATTTGATCTGCGGCAGGAATTGAACCCACTAACTCCTGCGTCTCAGCCGGCTATACGCCCACTGCGCCACGGAGGCAGTTTAGTCGCTAACTACGTTTATGGATCGTTGTGCAAGCCGAGTTCAAACTCATACGTTTGTCTATTTACTGCATAGAACTTGTATTCATTATAAATACATTTACCGGTCGTGAAGCCTTAAAAGCATTTAAAATAACGAGTAGAATAATTCTATTTTAATTTAAAACGCCCTTTCATTTCGCAAAACCTTTATTTGCGTAGCTGTGTGAAGTTAAAAGACAGTCTGCCGTTATTTGTGTTCAATAAATTGTTTTCATAAACAGAAACGTTAAACGTGAAGGCTTCAAAAGACTATTGTTCCAATGAGTAGATTATTCACGTAATTTAATATCTCTCTTAATTAAAAAAGATAAAAACAGCTTTATATGGCTCTTGATCGACTTCCAACAGTCAGGACGTTGTCCTGCCCCCGTACTAGTTTCTATACCATAAACAACAAGATCTACGAGTACCATGGTACCAGAACACCCATAACTGGGCCAATTCTAATACCGTCGTAGAGGAATCACCAATTGTTAACCTAAAAGTGACCCAATTATTATTTAAATCAAGTATATTAAGTATTATCAGAACGATCTTAAAGCATTAAGAGATAGGGATTATAATATATAAGTTTTCGTTTTCACTTGAAAACAGAAAGAGAATGATTATTATCCTTCAATTAAAGTTACTAGGAAGTCGTGAAACAGTCACAAATACTTTCATATTTTTATGCATCACCATTAATGCATCTAAATTCAGTGCTTTAGAGCTCTTTTTACGTTGCAAGCTGACTTGAATAGACGCAATGCTTGCCATAATGGTATGATACACGACGCTAGTACGCATCAAGTTCCATTTTTAACAAGATTGTAACAAAGAGTATTTTCTTACAGATAATACACAAATCTCTTCAAACTTTCGCAGTGGGATGACTCAGTAATTTTCTTACTAATACCTATTTATTAGTAATATTAACTAAAAGAGACGTGCGCAACGCTGTTTAATCATATTTAATGCCTAAATTATAAATTTAAATAAGAGAGTTGTCCAATCATACAAATACGTAAAAATTAAACATGTTTAATCACTTCACGTTTAGGGATCATTAGCCGGGCTAAGTCTAATGTTGGTCAAAATTAGGCAACAAAACGAGTAGGTGCTACTAGGAGGAGGAGTGTCCTTCTTGCTAGACAATAATATGGGATTTTATTTTGTACTAGCTGACCCGCCTGCGGCTGCGCACGCATTGTTTGTTAATATTTGTTAATAAAAACATTACGCTCTTCGCAGCCGGTGAAAAAGTAGCCTTTGCCCCGATCCTGGTCACAATATTTACGAAATTTCATGGAAATCGGTCAAACCGTTTAATCTTGAAAACGTAACAAACAGACAGAAAGATAGAGGGACAGAGTTACTTTCGAATTTGTATATTAGTAAGGATAAGGATTTTATTTAGTAAACAAAACAGAAAATGAACAAAATTAGGTTCAAGTTTCATTATTCTAATTCGTTATTCTAATGTAATGGAATAGAATTGTAGACGCTAGTATACTAGAGTCCACCCATTGCTTTGCTTGGATTTTAGAGTAGTCTGTGTACTTTCTATCATAGTTATGAACATTATTTTTTACTAAAACGGGACGTTAGATAACTCTTTACCTCAATAAAATACGGAACATCATTTTTACAAAAAAATTAGTATAATGGACGGTCTTATCGCTAAAAGCGATATCTTCCAGATAACCTTTGTATAGGCAGGTTAACACTGAAACAAAAGATTTACGCATAAACATATAAGTCATGGTTGTCCCCTTGTCCAGTGATTATATGTAGTTAATAAAGTGACTGAGTCTTCTGTGACGATTAAACAACAAAGTTTTTTTTTTACACTAAGGTGGCAAATGGTCATTGTTCTCGTTACATCTCGCCCCGGAACAAAATGTTTGGATGATCTACAGATATTTGTTCCAGGTCTGGTTGTTTTTCTATCTTTATATCTACTGTACGTGTATATCACTGAACTCTTCCTAAACGGCTGGACCGATTTGAATGATTTTTTTTTGTATGTGTTTGTATGGGTTCATGGATGGTTTAGATTCACAATTGGACACGGTAGGTAGCGCTGTTGTCAAGATCCAAAAAATTACTGACTAAATCGCGGGCATACAACTAGTATATTATAAATATGTAGTTACAAAAAAAGTATATAAGTACGAGTATTCTATCAGTTATCTGGTTCCCATAGTACAAGCTCTGCTTAGTTTGGGACTAGATAGCTTTGTGTGAAATGTCCAGCAATATTTATTTATCATTAAGTAAGGCACGTACTTATTCCTATTTTAAACCATATCTTCAATCTGTCCATATCGTCGGGTACCTTTCCACACGCCTTCAAAAAAGCAGTTGTACATCCTATTTTTAAAAGCGGTGATAGGAATTGTATCTCAAACTACAGACCCATTTCCGTTCTGACAGTTTTCTCAAAGATTTTTGAAAAAATGTTGAACAACAGGCTTGTGAAATATCTGCGCGACAAATCAGTCCTATCTCCAAACCAATTCGGTTTTAGGTGTGGATGGTCCACTGAGGACGCTGTTCTAGAGCTCACTGACACTGTTGTTCAAAATATTGACAAAAGAAAAAAAACACTTGGCATCTTCTTGGACCTATCAAAGGCCTTTGACACCGTCTCAATTCCCATCTTACTAAACAAACTGGAGTACATTGGTGTCAGAGGAATTGTCCTTGATATGTTTCGGAGCTATCTTAGTAACCATTCACAGTACGTATCTATTGACAGTTTTCAGAGTAAGGAGGAACCCATTTGTTTTGGAGTCCCTCAAGGTAGCGTCCTTGGACCTACCTTATTCCTAATTTATATAAATGAACTCTGTAATATGTCATTCCCGAACTCCAAAATTATTACATACGCTGATGACACCGCCGTTCTTATTCACGGACAGACTTGGCAAGAAGCTCGTAAGAACGCTGAAAATGTTCTCACGTTTATTATGTACTGGCTACGGACAAACCTCCTCACACTTAACATTTCAAAAAGTAAATTTATTCCCTTCTCCACAAACAAAACTTCCCAACCTCCCCCTTCATTTAGTATCCGTGCACACGTTTGCTCCGGAGTTTCTCCTCCTTCAGCCTATTGCAACTGCTTATCTATTGAACGTACTACAGCTCTCAAATATCTTGGGGTCATGGTAGATAGTACCCTTTCCTGGAAGCAACAAATTGAATCCACGGTTTCGCGAGTCAGAAGACTCAAATTCGTTTTTAAAAATTTAAGGTCTGTTCTGGATTTCAATTTACTGAAATCTATTTATTACGCATTAGCTCAATCCATTTTGTCATATTGCATTGTATCCTGGGGTGGCTGTGTTAAAACCTTGATGCTTAGACTCGAGAGGGCTCAGAGAGCTGTCCTTAAGGTCCTTGCAAAAAAGTCCATCTGGTTTCCCACGTCCGAACTTTACTCACTCTGCCAAGTTCCCACTGTCCGACAACTTTTTATATTACAAACAACCTCGCGCAAACACTCACAGCTTGTTTATGATCCTAATATAACTGACTCTAAGCGCAGATCGGATCTAGTTTGCAAAACTGAAATACGGCGTACGGCATTTGCCAGTCGTCATTTTTATTTCCTTAGCCCCACACTATATAACAGAGTCAACAAACACATTAATATATTTCCTTTACCCCGCTATAAATGTCAACAAAAATGTCTTCAGTGGCTCGTAACATTGTCGTATGAAGAAACTGAAGACCTTTTAAAAGTTGCTGTATAGACTGTAGGACATACACACACAACACACACACAAGTTCACACACACACACACATACACACACACACATATACACACACACAAGCACACACCCTCTCATACATACACAAACTCATATACACATACGCGCACATAATCACACATGCTTATCTTGTATAATTTAAAAAATAATAGTAATAATGATAATTGGAAATAATAAACTCTGGAGGGGGGCGTTAGTGTTCGCGACACAGTTTATAACTTCTGCGAATACTATCGTGTTCCAGTATTGATGTACCATGTTTTTGTTCCAAAATAAAGTTATTTGAAAGTTAAAGTTATTTGATCTCACAATAAAGGTACAAAGACTATGCAAATTCGTCTTACAAAATAGGCTACTTATATAAACCTTCAGGTTTTGGGGGTTCTACAAATTTCAATATTATGTTATTCGTCGCAATTTCTAACAAGAGAAACGTTGTCCAGCGGAACAACAAGACACCATTTGTATCCCAAATGGTGTCTTGTGTAGCCAGTCGGGTCGGATCTAACACCCCTAATTGCAGTACCTAGTAAAAAACCAGCGCAAAACAAATCAATGAAGATCATTTTGATAGTCGTAGCACTTATAATTGTTTTTAACTTGTGAGAGGGAAAGCTTAGTAAAAACATTCTTTCATGAAATTGTTTTTGATATGTAACATCTTTCCTTTCGGTTTGACGGAGTAATTTTTACAAAAGGGACGGAAATGTGTGACAGGAAACCCTGGAAGGGCGCGCTATATGATTTGACTGATGAGCGCGCGCTGTGGTCAGATGTTATACATCATATACAGGTTGTTTGGTTATATACTGACGATATTTAAGTGACGGTTTTTCATAACATAAAAAAAGACTTCTCGAAAAAAAACTACTAGTTATATTATCAAATTTTAAAGAAAATCGACTAAGTTTAGGCTCTTGCAACAGACATCCAAAAATAAGTGCAGATTTGATATGTCTTTGGGAAATGGCTGCGGGTTTTGGGTTAGAAAGGGACAAAAAGAGATATCTCGAGACGTCACCAATACAGTATCTGTGGTCAGATGGCAAGCATTATGTAATAGCACAACATAAGTTTAATAAAGTGTATGTTTTTACATGCCAAAATAAATTTCACATTTGTATGGTAAACATATCAGAAATTTATTTATTATGTTCATCTACTCGTAAATAACCCCTTTCATTTTTGTGCGTATATTACCAATCACCCTATACATATTATGCGACTACTCGTAGCTTTTTTTTAATTTCAATTTCACTGGTAAGGGGAAGAGATATACCTAGCAGTGGGACGATAAACTAAAAATAAATTTAATATTAAAAGATAGGTTTCATTGTGTAAATACATCAATTTTCGTATCTGATAGGTATATAATTTTTCGGTGTTTCGATTGTTGCCACAATCATGATAACGCGGCAGGGGCGACTAACGATGCCTTATCGTATTTAGTGCCTAAATATGACTAAGGCCGGCTTGCAGAACGATCCTTAAACGTATTTAGCAACTAAATCTATTTAAATATGATTATTTGTATGATTTGATCATATTTAGCCACTAAATACGTTTAGGCCTTGTTGCGCAAGTCGCCCTAAGAGGGTTGGGAAATCATACAAATACGTCAAATTTAAACGTGTTCAGTCGCTAATTACGTTTAGGGATCGTTGTGCAAGCCAGACTAAGTAGTAGCACAATAAGTGTGTCGTAATGTACGGCTATTAATACAATTTCAATTGCATTTTTTTTACCGTAATTGGAGAGCTGTCTGGCCTTACCCGGGCCCGGTTTCAACCCGGTCGTTCCTTCCGGGACATTGTCTTATCCGACCCGGCTGGCCACATCAATCATTACGGGCTTTAGAACCGCTTACGATGACGCTCGAATATTCGCGAGGAAAGAAAATATTCCCGTTTCGTTTGTTCAGCGGACATTTAAATGAAAAACGGTTTGTGTTCTGTGCGGGCAGAAATTTTAGGGCAAACGTAAACAATTTTTTTGATTCCGACTGCATTCATCGGATTAGTTTCAGAACTTTAGAATACTGTAATTTAATCTTACCGCGACTTTTGTTTTGGTGCCGGTATTGCTGTTTTGGACAGTTAAAAAAGCTTCTTTCGTGTCGATGTCTCAAGACTATAGCCGTTTTCACCAGTACGTCGCCACGTTCATGGCAGCGCCGGATAGGTCATTAATTCCCCCATCGTTCAGGTGGTAGGGCAAGATGGGCATGCAAGGACGTGTGCCATTGTTTGAAGCTCGAAACCGCATTTGCATTGCGCCGCCGATTAAAAATAGTAGGTGAAAAAAATAATAAATAAATAAAATAATATAAATAATATTAATATATAAATAATAGAGTGAATAGGTTTCTTCTAGGCAAGCGTGTACCATCGTAGACTGCATCATCGCTTACCATCAGGCGAGATAGTGGTCAAACGCTAGCCTATAATTTATAAAAAAATAAAAAAAGCTACAACGAGATGATTCAAAAATCCATTAAAAAAAATATTAAGTTGAACCATGTTTACTTATGTATACGATTTCTGGGTGTTATTTTTATGTAAGATTCATTCAAATAACATCACTAAGCACTTTTAAGCTTAGAGTCAAAGAGCAGTATTTCTTAGTATTTTACTCCTATGTCCTTTTCTGTACACGTACCCACCACTATAATCAACTATCTCTATCTTCAAAGGTTTGCTGGAAGAAAACTCTTATTAGTTAAGCTCGCCTTTATACGTCCATTTTTTAAGTTGTTTATGTCTGTAAATCTATTTGTGTACAATAAAGAATAAAGATGGAATCAAAGCATCTGTATTCGGCCAAAAATATGTGGAATTTCTCGTGCTTAAATTAATATTTAGAGTTCACTAGCTCGCGCATTGCCTCCGAGCTATGATAGTTCAAACTATTAAAATAAATCCAACGCGTGAAATCACAAATGAACTGATGATGCGGCAAGCTTAATGCAGAATGTTTCAAATGAACAAAGTTTTTCTATTTGATTTTATCGTCGAATGCGATTGGAAATCGAGCTCTACAAATAGGGAGATATTAGATTGGTGCTGGGATTGCGACATTGCTAAAATCTATCGAATGGAGCATTCACAAAAGTGACTAGCAAAGTCAAATTAGTTCCATTACTTTTGAAGTGTAGCGCGCGTACTTTGCACGCAGATTCTATAGTAGTACTTTCTTGAAATAGTTTCACTTGAAAATAATAGCATTTACTATCGATATGATAATCATAATCACACTAATATTACTAGTGGTTTGCCCCGAACTGAGATCTCGCGATTCAACCATAAAAAAAATATTATTCGTAATCTTTGACTATCAAAATAGTGCCACGAAATAAAAACCAATTTACTTGACCTACAGTTTCATTCAAATTACAGGTAACGGGAGTTCATGTTAATTGGTTAGCCTTTTTTGGGGTACAAATTGCAGTTATTCTAGATTTCAGACTGTTGCCTATATTTGTGATACATAAGCTACACGCATACCAAATTACATCACTATAGGGTCACTGGTGTACCATTTTGTCGAAGCTTAATTTTTATTATGGCTAATAACTCAAAAACTACAAAAACTTTACTAAAAGTAAAAACGGGGTACTAATAAAGACCTTTCATTTGACGTCTCATTTGACCCAATAGTCTCATTTTCATTTTTTTTTACCCCTCTTGAACCCCAATATCTCAACAACCCCCCAAAATGTTTAGCTCATTGAATCACACCAAAAGTGTGCCATCATTACCTACCTATATGCTAAATTTCACGATGATCGGATAAACGCTTCGAAATTTAACCTCGGACAAACAAACATACATACATACATATATACAACGCCGATTTGCCCAAGTTAATTTGAAGATCTCGCTTCGCTCGATCAATAAATGTGAAAGTTTGGATGTTTGTTTGTTACTCAATCACATCATAAGGAGTAAACTGATTTCGTTGAAATTTGGTACATACGTAGATTACAACCTGGATTACTTTATTCCATAAATCAGTTCCTATGGGATAAAAATGGGATGTCAAGTCAAGTTGCCACACCGAGTTTAGCTATAATTCTAGGTTATTTACACATTTAGTAGTGTAACGCGTACGAAGTCGCGGGCAAGAGCTATTAGTTCAATAAAATTACAATATTATTTTGTATGTTTCATCTACGTCACGATAAACTAGCATTATCTCGTGTTTCGTCTCTTTCTATCGAATGTTCCTTTCGGTCGATCTTTAAAGGTACTATTTTATTAACAAGTAAAGTTTGTTGTTTGTAAGTTTGTATATTTGTAGATGGTAATCTTAGAAACTTTTGAACCAATTCTGAATATTATTTCACTGAGAAAGTCATCCATGACACTATCTATGCTATATTTTATTTTAATAACTCCTTCGCGAAGCAAATTCAATTTATTAATTTATTAACGATTTAACAGTGAATGGTATGGTAATCAAAACACAATACAATATAGAAAAATGTCAGAGTTAGAAAATAATACAATAGAAATACAATAGAAAATAATATGGTAATGGTATAATACATAATTAATTAAAGTTTAAAGGAAAATTTGTTGTACAATACATAATATTGAGCAAGATGTCAAAATTTAAGTTTTTCATTGAAAAAAAGAAGAGCAAGATTTTTAAAACCATCACCAAAATGTCAAGCCTAGACGGCTCATAAATTCATTTTAAAAATATTTTCATGTATTCTCCTTATGTTTGTACTTTTGCTAGTCTAGTTTTGTCGATGCTAGTTATTGATATCTAAATAGACAAAAGTTATATAGATACACCTAAATATTAAAAAAGTCGGGTTAGGTACACCATTTATAACTCAAGAACGACTTGACCCATTTTTCCAAAATTTGGTATATAGATAGGATATGATTAAAATTAAGACATAGGCTACTTTTTACCCGACTGCACAGAAGGAGGGTTAGGTTATTTATTGACAAACAACGTGCGCGTAGCCGCGGGCGGGTCAGCTATTTTATCATAGACATTCATAGAGTTCTGATTTTTTTTTTGACGACCTCCGTGGTGCAGTGGGCGTATAGCCGGCTGAGACGCAGGAGGTAGCGGGTTCGATTCCCGCCGCGGAACAAATGTTTGCATGATCTACAGATATTTGTTCCGTGTCTGGGTGTTTTTCTATTTATTATGAGTATGTATTTACAAAAAAAAGTGTATAAGTATTCTATCAGTTATCTGGTTTCCATAGTACAAGCTCTGCTTAGTTTGGGGCTAGATAGCGCTGTGTGAAATGTCCAGCAATATTTATTTTATTTTATTTTTATTTAACGCCTCAGTTCAATTCAAAATTATAAAATTAGTGTCGGATAGCCCAGATTAGTTGATAATCAAGCTGTTTACATCCATTCTGTATTGAATCTTTAGACAACTTGATAAAGCTTATTTTACGTTGAAGAGATAGATGGTTCAGTCTTTCAGAGCGTTCGATTGGAATAGTTCAGATAACTGTCCCACTTAGGTGCCATCCACGCCGGTACGTGGAAAGCGAATATGAAGCCAGATTTACGGGATATGAAGGCAAATGAATGGAATATTATCGAACTTAATGCAAATTGCTAGAATGCTTTGAAAATTACAAATAGCAACTCAGATTCAATATAATTTAAAATGTATGTTCGGTCGGGGGGGGGGGGTCGGGGGGGGACCTCTGAGGCGCAGTGAGCCAATAGTCGGCTGAGATGCAGGAGGTTGCGTGTTCGATTCCTGCTGTGGGACAAATGTTTGCATTGTCTATAGACATTTGTTCCGGGTCTGGTTGTTTCTCTATAAAAGTATGAATTAACAAAAAAAAGTATGTAAGTATTCTATCAGTTATCTGGTTCCCATAGTACAGTGACGGAATGAAAAGGTTCGTCAATTTTCAAATTGATTCGTTCAACGTATCGCGAGTACATACCTATTACCTTTTGAAACTTTGTTACAGAATAGACTGAGTTAGAGAAAATACTGTTTAGCTGTGCGTTTATAAAGTTCAAAATTATTTAGATCAAAATTTTTTGGCTATGTATCTTGACAAAAAGAATTAATTGATTTTTGCATTACTGGTGCAAGCGAAAACAGACTCTAAGGTGACGAACCATTTCATTCCGTCACTGTACACGCTTTGCTTAGTTTGGGACTGCATAGTACTATGTGAAATATCAAGCATTATTTATTATTATTATTTATTAATTAGGCAGTGTGGCAGGGCTGCGGGTCCTTAGATTTTCACTTACCACGATCCTGAGATCTTTGGCTTTGTTTACTTTTATGACATGCTTTTAACGTACATTGTAGGCTTAACCTCGTGTTTTTATGCTTCAAAATAGTTAAATTAATTAATCTAAAATCTTTTCAGTCAGCATTTTCTTTTGATATCTAGACTTTGATCTCAATCAAATTTTACTTAAAGAATAACTATTATTAACGAAAACAACAAAATTAGCCTGACAACAAAACCTATCAGTCAACAAAAACCAATTACTAACATCATCCTCATTATGATGCCAGTAAGTATCTAACAAATATATGATAACCCCCCCCCCCCCCCCCCCCCGCCTCCCCCCAAGTCTCTTAACCCGAAACATCAGGCACACAATTTCCATTTACCTCGTATCCGGGTCAAACGAGGCTCGCATACCATTCAAATATATTGCTGTGTACTGACCATAAGAAATCATCGCGGTCATGTAAATGGAGGAATAAAGACACCAGCCGGCAACCAGCTTACAATCAAGGAAATTGAAAGGTCAACCCGGGTAACCGGGTGTGCCTTTCCCTTCCGGTACATTGTCTTATCCGGCCATGCATCATTTTACCCCGTTTCATTCGGACCGATAACCTATAACCCGGGAATGGTCGGGGTAGGAGCGATGCGGTTATTTTAATAAATTACAGATTTTCGTGTTGAATGGTAGCTTTAGGGCTACGGTCTACTAAAGTGAGTTTAAATGAGCTAAGCCAACTCTGGTGCTTGAGGTTTTTGGCTGTATTAGGGCTTGATAAATCTATGGGCAAAGAGAGCTGTCGAATGGGTCCCCAACACTACACGCCTCCGTTGTAGACCTGGCTTACGCAATATATAAATAAATGCCTCGCGTAGACGGAACAAGTAGCTATTCCTAGGCTTAACATACTGTTTGCTGCACGGCTACAATCAATTAACAATAACTTTGTGTTTAATTACTGATTAAAACGGATATTTATCGCGTATGTACCTTTTTTATTTGTTATCCCGACGTTTCGGATGTGTTACAACAGCCGTAGTCACGGGTGGACTGGAGTACTTGAAGCTACCGTCGAGAAGTGATGGCAGCTGCAGTAACTACCCTCACTTGGTCTTTAGAATTAGAAATGTCCTCGTTCATATTACGACACACTACACTAACCGTAATTAGTGTTTGTCTAAGTCTTTGGTTGCCGTACCTGAGTCAAAAGGCGGTACCAATGACACAATGGTCTATTTACTGGTATCGAATTGTTTGCAACCTCACCCGGCTCCTTCAGAAAGAGTGTATCCGATGTCATTATGTGAGATACACTCTTTCTGTCTGACCTAAAATAAAAGTTATCTTGTTCCAGGTACATAACTATTTTATTATGTATATAACCTAGTAAACGCACAAGCTATCAGGCCTCATGATGTGGTGATCACCGTTGCCTATAAACGCCTGTAGCACTCCAGGTGCTGCAAACGCGTTGTCTATTACTTATTGCCTTAGCGCTCTTGAAGGTGTTCGTGTTGTATCCCTCCGGAAAACCCACTGGGAGGAGCTTAATCTCACAGGCTATTTCTAAGAGTATCCGTGTCTTGAAACTATAGTGGACAGTATACTTAATTCAATAGATTTTCGTGTCGAATGGAAACCTTTACATTTGAGGTTGGGGCGAATCGTCCCCATTTTTATGATAAGGTGCAGAATTGATAAAGATTGTCAAGGAACGGATATTACGGAGTTTGAATTATGGCAACAATTTTTTACGAATTTTTGTAAATTATTTGAGTGTTATTTTAAACCAGGTGATATTTCTTTTATTTATGTATAGTATCTACACTATTCAAATTCAAATTCATTTATTTACACTTAAATATAACTTTACAGAATTAATCTAATACGCTATATCTAAAACTTCTACAAGAAAAAAAATACAAATTATAATATACTTACCTACATTCATCATTAACTTATTTTAGGGACAAGTGACGATGATATTGCTATCTCACTCATTCTTGCTCATACTCATTCATTCTCCATCCAAAGGTTGTCTGGAAGAGATCGCTTTGTTAAGCGATAAGACCGCCCATTATGCTTACATTTATTTGTTTTATTTTTTATTTTTATATCTGTTGTGTTTAGCTTGTAAGGTATAATAAAGAATTTTCATTCATTCACTCATTCATTCTTGCAGCCCTTACGGGAACCGTTAGTGATGCGGCGAGCACCTATCAAAGACACTAATTACCAGTATTCATTTCGCAATATTTGGATAATCTAAATAATTTGTCACGAGAATTCGAACTTCTTTGCAAAAAGTGGGCGTGAATCAAACTTAATGTTTGGACTTGCCTCTAAATACAGCCTTGAGGGAATTTATTCACGGGTGAGTACTGAGTAAGAGATCCAAGGATCCATCTTGGTGACTAATATTTCGTTAAAATCGGAAATAATTAGTTCAGCGACATTAAATAAAATAGTACAAATCCACAGTTACAGTAAGTGTAGCAGTTTTAATGAATATGGACAATAACCTAAACAAAGTCACCTAGAAAAAAAAACGTGTGTATGTACTTATGTACGCACGTAAGAAGTTATACTTCTTTGGCGTAACAGAACAAAAATAGCTAAAAATTTCATCCCGTAACAATCCCCTCTTTGTTTGTAGCTAACTTCATCATGTCGCTTTTTGGCTGTCGGTGTAAGTACTCGTATATGTGCGCATCGTAAAAATTTTACTCACATAATTTTTTCCAAACGCGCCAAAAGAATGAATGAATAATGAATGAATTACTCTTTATTGCACACCAGACAAAAATACAGTAACAAAGGAAATAAACAATAAATAAGGGTACAATGGGCGGTCTTATAGCTAAAAGTTATCTCTTCCAGATAACCTTTGGATGGACAGGATAAAAAAAATCAAAAGACGGCGGTGTAAGAGTACCTGTAAGCATACATAAAACATACATAAACAGAACCCATAAAATAATATATACCTACATATTGATTATGTATAATAATAAACATAAACTTAAATACATACAAATAATATATAAATAAACAACACTACATAATATGGAGGATAAATAACATAAACACTAGCTAGCAGTTACGAGAAAAAGAAAGAAAATGGTTGTATACCTTGACTTTGAAAATAGGAAGAGATTGGGACGACCTTATGGACGTTGGTACGGCGTTCTACAGTCACGCAGCTTGTACTGGGAAGGGGTCACCATAAAATTGTGAACTATGGACGGGAGTACGTACTCGTAGCTGTAGAGATTCTGAAGAACGAAGGTTTCAAGAGTGTGCCTGATACGAAAACTCGAAACGCTCGAAAGAAGTATAACTTCAGGCTTAATTAGTATTATACAGATATTTTTTTCATTTTGACGGGCAAAAAAATAGATCTTGACTTTTATTATATTAGTAGGGATTGGTGTAATGATTGAAATCGCATTCGGTTCACGTCTCTGCGGATTGAAATTGTATTCTATCGATTTGCGGGCTTCAGTTCGGCATGCGAGTGTTATACAAGACGTTTGTTATACTGATTTACCGTTTGAGATACTTTACGTTGAAAGTTATAGCTAAGTTATAGTTCTCCATAAAACAAAAAAAAACTTGTGGTTTCAAATGGAAAATCAAAAATTCTGTAAGTAACGATGGTATTTTATTTAAAATCATAAGTATCTCTGAAGGTAACAATCGAAATCGAAAATCTAAAAATTCTTATGGAAATATGCTTAGACGAGATTAAAACAGCAGGCCGATCTATGTCTTATTGTAAAGTTCTCTAAATATTTTATACACAACATTTATCCGAATGATTTGTACGGATTCTTAGTTTTCGATAAAGACGAATGTCCCGTTTCCACCCCATTTATAAAGCCAGCGCATATATTTTCCAATAATGCTGGCACTATACAAAACGTCTGTCAAGAAAAATGATGGCCGGAGCTTCCTTTGCGCATTTCATCGTGAAAGCCAGCCGCGTTCGGGCCATCACCCCATTTATATATGAAACAGGTTGCCGACGGTTACTGGTTGTTTTTTTTTATACATCCTGGAGAGACATCCTACAAGCATATTGCCCACCTGATGTTAAGTGGTAGCCATCGCCTATAACAAAGTATTGCTTCGTGGGTTACGCACCTTAGTCTTTTTACAGACCCGTTTTTACAGATCCGTCTTTTTACAGACGTAGACACAGCTAGACTAGTTTACTTCACCTACTTCCACATCATTATGTGATATGGTATACTGCTGTGGGGGAGTGCTACAGGTATAAACACCGTTTTTGTGCTGCAGAAGAGGGCTGTTCGTCACCGAAATATACGCTCGTATCGCCAAAACCAGACTGACTGCTTCGGGCGTCTCTACGCACTATTTATACTGTGGCCAGGACATATATCTCAAACGTTCTCGATGGTTCCACTGGTAACTAAAAATAGGTATTTCGACCGTACTACTATTTCTTATTCTGTGCAACTGTAGGTAAAAACGTAGTGTGCAGGTATATTCCATAACAAATATTACCTATTCTGTGACATAGTAGGTATAACTTCGAGAAGCTGACTATTACCTATTCTGTAACAGCCTTGGGCGTAACAGTAGCAACATCAAAATGAAGGATATCGTCCGAGATTCGACGACATTTCTTCGAGACTTTACCGAGAATATGTCCGCGCAGGTTATACGATTTCAACGTAAATGCCGGTATTTTATCGTATAATACCTATTGAAGCTGGCCGACGTTTCTGGGCCACTGTCATGCCTAGTATACTGGAGCTGTTAGAGTTACAAATGTTAAAGAAACTCCCGACAGTAATTTTTGAATCTTTAAGAATAAGGGTTTTTCCTTTTCATTTAAAAAGAAAAAAGTAGTTCCAACTAGCGTAATAGACGGTGCTGTCTGGAGATGCACTGCCAGAAAATATGGTTTATATGCCAAATTCTCAAAGACACAATATCTAAATTTGTCTAAAACAATCTCACTTCGTCAGATAAACAAACACAAATGATTATTTTTTATTTCAAGTTATTCGGTAAATAATGTTGACACGGCAATTGACATTGACAATTTGCTTTGATAAAATGAGAGCATGACAGAGCAACGCCATAATATATGTTAGCAGTTATAAAAACATGGCCGTGAAAACCCTTCATTATAAGTGAATATACCTTTGATTAAACAGGATTTATGTCAACGAATGAGGACCACAGCGTTAATTAAATAATACTAGAAACCTAATCATATTGATGAGTTATAGCATTTTTTAAACCCCCTCCACCCCCACCCCCCCCCCCCCCACTCCCACACAGAAAAAGGGTTGTTATTGTTCTAACTTCATACTTCTTTGCTAGTGATAAAAATACCAATATTCCTGAGACTTACCATCTGAAAAAATGTACAAGTAGAAAAATAGAAGCATATTCTTGTATCCGATACAACTCTCAAGTTTTATGACTAAGAAAAGCTTTCCACCACATATTAGTTCAGCCAAAGCTGTGTGCAAACATATGTTCCGCTCCTTTTGTGCTATATCAGGAGAATTTCAAAAGGTAGTCTGCTATGAGTATGTTGTCTCGATAGGTAAATAGATTCTATATTGTATCCTTTGCAATATAGGAGTATAGAAAATGCATGATCTAAACAACCTTCTTATATTGCCAAATTATCATCATCACCATATTAGCCACAGGACTTCCACTGCTGAACATAGGCCTCCCACATAGACTTGATCTTGTGCAGCCTGCACCCAACGGCTCCCAGCACCCTTTAACAGGCCGTCTTTGTATTTGTATTTATGTAATCGACACTAAGTTACATAAGTACTAACAGTATTACGAGGGGCACACTAAAAGTTTCCGGAATCAATAATAAAAAATACTATTAATGGTCAAAAATGAATTTATTGTTTCTCAAAATGTTCTTCCTTTAGCGTTAATGCTCTTTTTCTTACGATTGAACCAATTTTGAAAACATTTGTGCCACTCCTCCGTGGTGACGTCAGATACATGTTTTTCATACTCTTCGACAGCCTCTTCTGGTGATGAAAACCATTGATCGCGTAATTGGTTCTTGATTTTTGGGAACAGAAAAAAGTCACACGGTGCCAGGTCAGAACTGTATGCTGGATGACTCATAAATTGTACGTTTTCCGCCTTCAAAAACTCATTTGTCTGTCTGCCGTGTGGGAACTTGCATTGTCGTGGTGCAAGATGATACGGCGTTTACCGTTATTTTCACGGAGTTTGTCAATAATTTCCGGTAAACAAATGGTCGTGTATCAGTCACTTTTCACGGTACGACGATTTTCTAAAGCAACAGTAGCCACGTGTTCAGTTTTATTATAAAAAGAAGCAATCATCCGCTTCAAGGCACTTTTCACGCGCGCCACTTTGGTTGGTTTCGGCTCATCTCGAAAGACCCATACGCTCGATTGTTGCTTCGTTTTGGGATCATAGCTATAAATACATGTTTCGTCACCTGTTACTATGCCCCACACCAAATTGGAAGCCCCTTTTTCGTTGTATCTGGCAAGCATAGCATGGCACCAAGTGATGCGGTCCGTTTTTGAGCAACAGTCAAATTGTGTGAGATCCATCGAGAACACAGCTTTCTCACACCCAAATGTTTGTGTAGGATTGACTGTATTTGACTCATGCCTATGTCCAAAGATTTCCGGATCTCATGGTAGGTCACATGCCTGTATGTTTCGATCATACGGCGCACAGCATCAATGTTTTTGTTATTCACAGCGGTGCACGGGCGACCTTCACGAATTTCATCATGCAGATTGACACGACCGTGTTTGAATTCTGCAAACTAGCTATAAATAGTCGTCTTGCATGGTGCTCCTTTGCGAAAAGCAGGTTGAAGTCGAACGACGGTCTGCTGAGCTGTCAAATTACACTTAAAATCGTAAAAAATCATGCAACGAAAAGTGAGGTAGTGGTCAAGAGCTTGACTAAAATCAAAAAAATAAAACAAAATTACATAAAACACTTTAAAACCCTAGAGGTTTGTCTCGGTGCTTAGAGACACACGAACTGCTACACATTATTTAAATACCTACATAAAGACAACTTAACCAAAACAACTTTTGCCCGAACTGAGATCTCGCGAGTCTCCCATAAAAACAAAAATATATTATTCGTAATCTTTGATTATCAAAATAGTGCCACGAAATAAACAACCACCATACTTGACCTACAGTATTATTCAAATTACGGGTAACGGGAGTCATATTAAGTGGTTTTTTTGGGTACAAAATGCAGTTATTCTGAATTTCAGACTTTTGTCTATATTTATGATACTTATTCGTAAGCTACACGTATACCAAATTACAGGATTGTGGGGTCACTGGTGTAACTTGTGAATTTTGTCGATGTTTAGTTTCTAATAACTCAAAAACAGACCTTTCATTTGACTTCTCAATTGACCTAATAGTCTCATATTCATATTTTTTTAGCCCTCTTGAACCCCAATATCTCAACAACCCCCCCCCCCCCCCCCACACATTTTTAGCTCTTTTAGTCACACCAAAATTGTGCCATCACTATCTACCTATGTATCAAATTTCACGATGATTGGATAAACGCTTCGAAAGCTATCCTCGGACAAACAAACATACATACATACATACAACGCTGATTTGCCCAAGTTGATTTAGAGATCTCGCTTCGCTCGAACAATGAATAAATCCATCATGAAATAATTATAGTTGCTTGGTTTTGCGCGACTAAGCACAACGAGCGTTTTACAACTCCTACAGATATAATACAGTTCCCTTTCGTTTGATGAGTACAATTCCAACGCCCCTGGATATTACAAATCGTAGCTTTGCATTGGCTTTGTGAATCCAAAGCGATACAGCAATGTTCAATCGGTGCATTCGTATATTTTGCAAGGACGTGTCAAATGCACTTGGCACGTTTATTGCCTACGGATAGTATCATTCGCAGTTACGTTGGAAGTATGATTTTCCGTTTAAATTTTTGTGTCTGTACAGGGTGTTAATAGTGGATACACTTTGAGAAGCGTTATTGCCCGTAATCCACAAAAATTATCAGTTTAATAATGGCGATGGCGTTTACGAGTATGTATACAAGTTTCTTACAATACAGATGATTTGATTTAATTTAATTTGTAGTTAATTATCAATTTTTATCACACATAGGTACACATATACACTATATAACTTTGTTACAGCGCACGATCTACTTAAACATGAACAATTTGGGTTCAGAAAAAATAGTACCACATCGCTGGCATGTTTCAATCTGACATATGTTACAAATATATTACAGAGGCTTTAAATAACAATGAATCCGTGACTGCTCTTTTTTTAGATATGAGTAAAGCTTTTGACTTTGTGGACCATAAGTTACTTTTATATAAATTGGATAGGTATGGAATCCGAGGAAAAGCTAATGACTGGCTTCGATGCTACCTACATATATGACAGACAACAATGTGTTGAAATCTCAAAAATAGAATCAAATGAAAAAGCAATATGCAGATCAAAATTCAAAATAAATCGTTCTGGCGTCCCGCAAGGTAGCGTTTTAGGTCCATTTTTATTTCTAGTTTACATTAATGACCTGCCCAACGTTACTAGTCATAAAACAATCTTGTTTGCGGATGACACGACACTAATTATAAAATGTAAAGACAAAGATACATACGAATCCGATATCAATGTCACATTTAATAAGGTAATAACGTGGTTGAAAGACAATAATCTTAATGTAAATCTTAAAAAACTAACATCATTCAATTTCACAATTACAAACGTAAAAAACATGACATGAATATAAAAATTAATAACATTGACATAGAACAAGTAGAATCTACCAAATTTCTAGGTATCATAGTTGACCAGCATTGTGACTGGAAGGAGCACATATCCTACGTTTGCGATAAATTAGGCAAATTTGTTTATGCCATTAGGCGTTTACGTGAAACTGTTTCTAGAGAAGCAGCTATTACCGCATATCACGGATATGTTTCTTCTGTGTTATCGTATGGTTTATTACTGTGGGGTAACTCTGTAGAGGTGAGTAGAGCTTTCAGAGTCCAGAAAAAATGCGTGAGAGCTGTCTTTGGTGCATCGTTCATGGATAGTTGTAAACCACTTTTTAAACAGCTCAATATTTTGCCCTTGGCTTGCATGTACATCAGGGAATTGTGCATTCTTGTTTAAAGATACCCTGGATATTTCAAGAAGCAATCAGAAGTAGTTATAAAAAAAGCTGCCTCCAGAAATCCACATAAATTATACTTACCTAAAGTCAGACTGGATATTTATAAAAGAAATGTTCATGTGAGTGCCATAAAGGTATATAATAAATTGCCAAATGCATTTAAGGAATTACCATTCAATATCTTCAAAACAAAGTGGACAAAATGGTTGGCACACTATTGTTTTTATGACATTAATGAATATTTAACCCATTCCGTTAACTTTTAATTGACTATAACTATGACATTTGTTTTTTTTTATATTGTATTGTTTGATATTTCTAATTTTATTGACATTCGCTTAGTTTAAATTTGATTTATATATTTATATTTGCACACCATCTGTATGGTAGAATATATAAGGATCAACAAATTGTAACATCGAAACATTTACCTATATTCGAGCAAATAAACGTTCTGATTTCTGATTTCTGATTACACTGTGGCTTTGTTAGACTTTTATTAGACAGTGTGGTTTTTAAGGAGTATATATTTTAAATCAGTATTAAATAATACATTTATTATTAAAAGAATACTGAATCAGAGAGAAAGAAAAATTCGATCTATATTTCTCAAACGCTCCAGATATTATTTAATTTTATTAGTTATTGAATTGAAATAAACACAGATTTTTCTTCTGAAAATCGGGCAGAGTCTTTCCCCAAAATTTATCCAGTAGAGACCGTTTCACAAAAGAAGTCCCGCGGCCGCTTGAGGAACTAACTTGAGCGTAAGCTTAATTTTTTTATATCTAGCCCCAAACTAAGCAGAGCTTGTACTATAGGAACCAGATAACTGATAGAATAATTATATACTTTTTTTTATAAATACATACTTATAATATATAGCAAAACATCCAGACCCGGAACAAATATCTGTATATTATGCAAACATTTGTTCCGCGGCGGGAATCGAACCCGCTACCTCCTGCGTCACAGCCGGCTATTCGCCCACTGCGCCACGGAGGTTGTCAGCTTGAGCTTGAGGCGTTTAAAAAAATGTTAAATAAGTATGTTTTTGGTCCTTAAAGCATAGACAATAGCGGCCAGGCCAAGGACTTCTTTTCTACAATCAGATTTGGTAAATAGACCAAGTAATACTAACAGTGGAACTGGCGTGTGGAACTCGTGGAATTGTAGAGTAATATTTGTGAATAGATTCAAACTTCAGGTCCCAAACTAAAAAGCAGTTCTTGTTAGTTGTATTTACATCTGAAAAGTTTAATTTTACAGAACCAGAGCTAGGTACTAAAACTTTAGAAACTAAACTTAGTGCGAGGCGAGAACCGTTGCGTAACGGATCGCACTCACCCTGATGGACGTTCACGAATTGAACCGAAACATTATCGGTCGTAACACCGACAAAACGATACGTGATAAATCCCGTACTTATAATAATGGTACTAAACTTTAAGGTAGTTTTACTTGGACGAAGGTAAGGACACTAAAATGCAGATATTTTATACCATAAACAACAAGAAAATATTCGGAAATTAGTCCACATCATCCTCCACAACCTGACTTCGCCCACTCCTGGGACTCTCCGTATAGTGGTGTACGAGTATGTTTGTGCCATCCCCCTCAATCTCATCCACGCTATAACTTAGTTTGCGACTGAATGTAGGGGGGGGGGGGGGGTTTATTTATATTTTTAGTACCTTGTACTTACCACCTTGTAGTTTTTATTATTAGCTAATTTAGTTATTAGCTAAAATAAAAACTGAACTTTGACGAAATTCTCAGGGTACACCAGTGACCCCACAGTACTGAAATTTGATATGCCAATTAAAAATTAATTTGGTCTGTAATCCAGAATAACTGCAAGTTCTACCCCCAAAAAAGGTTAACCAAATAACATGATCTCCCGTTACCTGTAATTTAGATGAAACTGTAGGTCAAGTAATTTGGATGTCATTTCGTGGCACTTTTTTTATAGTCAAAAATTACAAATAATATTTTTTTTGTTTTTAATGGAGACTCCCTGGCCAAACCTGGCCTTTGGCCAGGGTTCATCGAGAGGAGTGGAAAGAATTGGGGGAGACCTTTGCCCAGCAGTGGGACAGTACAGGTTAGGAAAAAAAAATGGAGACTCGCGAGATCTCAGTTCGGGGCGAACCACTAGTTAGTTATGTAGGTAAGTATCAATAACCTTATCTAGTATGCAAATTACAAAAATGCAATAGAAAATTACAAATTTAAAGGTCATAATTTAATTAGTTGAATAATTTAATGGAACATTACTAGTTTCCCAACGACAAAAATTATAAGTAAATAAAGAAGGTGAAAGGAATGAATGCTACCGTACTTATTAACATTTACAATGTCGCTCCGCTGACCCCGCTCGCTATTATATAAAATGTATGTATTTGCTCTAGCACAAACCTACATAAACTGCAATACTCTAGTTGAAATTCTAAATTGGAAACTACACTGGGTTTTGTTATTTTAACCGGATATTTATCGTAGAATAGCTCGCCTCGTCAGCTAGTACATTCATACTGCGACACGACAGAAACAGTTGCATTTTGAGGTACAATGGTACAGTCAGCGATATAAGTTATTAACAAATTGATATTTGAACAACTGAGATATCTGTAAACCAGCAGCTTTATGGACCAAAAGGTTTACTCGATATCATGATAGGTTTTTCGTGCACAAAATTCATCTTAACTGATATTTATTTGAAAATGTATTTTAATATTGTCAAATAACTTGTGTCGATGATAGTACCGCATTACTGCGGTACAATTAAACGAAAAATTATATCAGAAGTTTATTTATGTATGAATTTCGATGGTGATTTCAGTGACAACTTTCTTGATATCTTAGACGTTTTGGCATCTAAACGTGACCAAGAAAAAACTAGTGAAATGACAAAGCAATCATGCTTCTAAAGTGTTTAAAGTGCATTCATATTGCGGCTTGAGGTTTTTTTCCACTTTGCATCGTGAAACCGTAAAGTCACTTGGAAAATTGTATCGTGATTTTCCTTCTTACCATGGAACAAATGTTTAGGCTGACAGAAAACAACATTGGAAATTATTGGATAAAAAATATATTGGACTTGTAATGTTATTGATGATGTATATCTCATATTTATTGATGGAATGTGTTCAGAATGCTAGTGCGAGAGATTCTTCTAACTTTAATATTGGTGATTGTAATAGTATTTTGGCAGATCCGTTATCAGATACTGCCAAAAAACTATTTAAGTTAGTAGATAGGAGGTAGCTCAATTAGTATTTACCTATATAATTAGTAAATTTGTTTTGTTTACATTACCAGGGTGTCATAATCGCATGAGTGACAAAGCCCTTTTAATAACTGATAAAAAAAACATTGTAAATATAAGTAAAGGTGTATTTGACAAAATGACATCCCTAAAAATTTTAAACCAATCAAAAATAAAATCCATAAAATTTAAGGCGGCACGTTCGATGGCAATGTGAATTTGCAAGCAATAAGGCTAGATGGTAATTACTTGAAGCTTAGCGATGCCATTTTTGATATCTTGGTATGAAAGCTCCGTTTATTTATTAGTTTTCTTCCTAAAATTAAATATTTGTGTTTATAAAGTCTAGAATAAAAATGACATTTTATTTGGCCTTTCACCATTCGAGCTTTCACGCTTAGCTTCGATTTCCTTGCATTTTCAATAGAAGGCTATTAAAATCGGTCACGTTCGGTGCATAAAATCGTAAATGAATAGCTATTTTTAGGCCAAATTTACATAGAAAACATAAACGCCGTTGTCATTTTACCTGATTTTACCGGTACCTACAATGCAAAGAGATTCACAGGACTACATAATGTACATAATGTATTATTATTAATAAATAAATTTTTAAACAATTTATCTAAATAGGCTTACCAGTTAGTCACATTTCATGGAAAACAAAAAACGAGCACCGAAAAACATACTCACATTTTTATTAAGTTAGGAAACTCAAAATTTCTTTGATTCAATTAACTTGTACATACGATAGGACAGACATGTATCCTTATAAAGGTTCTTATAATAAATTGGAATAAAAAAAAAACTCAAAATTCATTTATTCATTAAAATCACCGGGGGGGATCCCTACAACCGTGCGAAATTAGTGCTTGTTTTCCACAAGAACGCAAGAGCGCGTTTATATCGGACTAGCATCGGCGCCGATAGCGGTAACAGGTGCTGCGGTGACAACCTGCTTTTAACAGAAACGCGGTCACCAAAAAAAGCTACGTAGGCGACTTGGAAAGTTCATTCGCATCGTTCGCCTCATTAGTTTGGGACGATTTTTTCCGACCCTCTAACTTTTAGGGGCAACTTTTGGGGGCCGATTCTGTGTACAGAACCCTTAGTCGAAAATAAACAGGGATCACAGGAGTTTTCGCTGGAATCTTTCACATGAATTGTTTCGTGTTGACGTGTTTACCTGTAGTAGTAGGTATCGGGGTCGATTTTGTTGGGAGTTTATTTTGTAGTTGTGTCATGTTACTTATCTGAGTGATTAGTTTTGTTGAATAATTTTAACTTCATGGGGTCATATTTTTTTTTTAATTGTTTAGATCTTCGTTTGACCACAATCTCACCTGATGGTAAGCGTTGATGTGGTCTAAGATGAAGCACGAAGATCTAGAAGAAATCTATTCACTCTTACCTTAAAGAGACCCGGATTGTATTCTTATATTAGGTTGAGGAAAAAGTTTCTTCGCATTTTTTAAGAAAATTCAAAACATTTTTTAATATAGTTTATTTACATTTAACTAAAGTATGTAGGTACCATTTTGTTTGACAACTTTTTGCCATCTTGTAGGTAGGGACATGATCCCATTGCTATAGAAATTTTGGGGCTTCTGATCAAAATACCGCGACAAGTGGTTTTAGGCAGTCCTCTCGTGATGTTAACCTGACACTGCCCAAAGAATTCTGAAGAGACCGAAACAGGTGGAAATCTGAAGGTGTAAGGTCAGGACTATACGGCAGATGCATTAACACCTCCCAGCCAAACTCTCTTAATTTTTGCTAAGTGGCTAAAGATGTGTGAAGTCTAGTGTTATCATGAAGAAAAACCACACCCCTTCTGTTAATTAATTCCGGCCGCTTTCTCTCAACTTCTTGCTTTAATCTCATCAGTTGTTCGTAGTAGAGTTCAAAATTGATGGTCCTGCCTGGTGGTAACACTCATCTTTACAGTATGAAAAACAAATAAAAATCACACATTTTCCTAATTTGAATTTAGAATTATCTTCTTTAAAATTTAAACTTTGAATAATACCAAAACCAGCCAGATACAAATAGTATAGCCAAAGAGATTTTATTACAAGTTCATACATACTATAATGCGAAAAGACTTTTTCCCCAACCTATTATAATAAATATTATGCTGCATTATTACATAAACCTTATAAGCGAACATAAAAAATTAAAAAGCGCGCTTACAAATGTCTTAGAAAGCAAAAAGATGCAATGTGCTCTAAGTCGAGGTCAAATCTAATTCAAACAACACGAAAGACTGCTGCGGGGACTGAATCCTCTGACCGCGATGATTCTTTTACGAACACGCGGGCTTTTCACCAATATATCTACCACATCCTGAAGAACAATTCTCATTAATAATATATATTATAATATCTGCAATATGCATATTCGTACGCTGAAATGGCGGAATATGTAGTTCTATAATAAGCTCAACCTAAATTCACAGACAATAAATGAATTATGAATTATTAATTAAATTAATTCTAATATATACGTTTCAATCTAATTTTATTATCTGTCACTGCAATTTGAACAAAGTTTCTTTCTAAAAATGAATAGAGTGCAAAAACATTTTAGTTTAGAATATAGAAACACTACTGTTCTTAATATCTACGCTAAAATGTCATTTTAGCATGATCACAGCATCCTGAGGCCGGCTGTGCCGAGTTTGCGGGAGTTTGCGAAGGATTAATATAGAAACATATTTCCTCAATTATTCATCTTTGGCAAATATGGTAGCTTCTATTTTCTATTTTTTATGGGTATAATGTGTAGCGACTCGAGTGTCTCTAAGCACCGAGACAAACCTCTAGGGTTTTACAGTGCTTTGTGTACTACTGTTAATATGTAACTTTTTTCGAATAATTATACACAAATACCCAGTTTCTATTTTTTTTTTTATTATATACAATAATAGAGACATCATAATTAGTACATGTAAGTTACAATGTATATATGTTTGTCCGGGTGGAATCTAGCAATGAATTTAAAACATGTTCCCCTCCACCGATTGAGCTGAAATTGGGAACATATATGTAACTTCGGTGACAATGCAATAATATGGTACCATGGAGGTGGTCTCATGATCTCCATAATGAGACCAACTCCATGGTACGGATGCTAGACAACGAAACTTCTGAATGGATTATATTATGTAGTAGGCCACTAGTGTTTGGGCTCATTTGAATCTGCTTGCGGTTGCAATTATGAATTTGATAAAACCTTGTTTTGAAAAACTAATTTTTCAACAAAAAAACTTATTTTCTGTGAGGTGAAGCTACCTCTTAGATTAGTATGTAACTGGTAGCTGTCTAGAGATAAAGGTATAAGAATTGTGGAACCAGTCTCTGATCTTGTGCACGGTGAAATACAACCGCAGATACAAATGAAATTGAAACGTCCGGAAAACTCTCAAAAAAAAAACAAATTAGTCACAACTTGCCCACTACGTATCCAGGCTCAGCGAATGAAAAGTTTCTCGCCGGGGGAAATTACCCAAGTCACAGTTGCAACTTTCGTCCGTCGCTCGGCGGGACACGGCACAATTTACTTAACAACGAAACAAGGTCAAACTTCGTGGTATAGCGTAGAAGATGCAGTATACTATGATTTACACTACGTGTTTTGTTATGTACGACATTAAATTAATACACGCGTAGGGCTAATGGCAAGTATTGTTGTAATATAGTTTTTTTGAAATATATTACCATTAAAAAAAATCAAATAACCTTGATATCAAGTCCTAAAATATCAATGAAACAACCTGTATAAAATAGGTTAACAAATCATATTCATTCATCATGTAAGTAGGTACCTGTTAAACTGAATAAGCGGCATCGTCCAAAAGCGCCGCCACTTTACGTTAAAAATAATTGTTAATTAGTGTTTATTACTGGATAAATATTCAAACTACTGGTATTAAACCGTAAAAACTGTTTATACGATTCTGGATGTGTGTTTTAAATTAATGTCGTACGTAATACAACAGGTTGTAGATGACTAGAGGACCCACCCCGACTTCAAATGGATTTTTGTCAAAATAGCCTATAAAGAAAGAAAGAAGCCAGTCTCATCGGACCTGGACTAACTCATTGGTGCTGACCGACCACGCATCGTCTGACCATCGATCGGTCGGCGTCTTGGTTACAACTGTACCTTGGCCACCATTCCATCACCGCCTTAGTCCACAGCTTACTATCAAAGCAAGAATTTTCAGAATCACTTCAGTTATTTAAAAACAAACATACAAACTTTACCTTTATGGAATATTAGAACAGATATTTTGAGATTTTCAACGTCTACCTTTTTTCTGTTGCAAACGGTTTAAACAGTTTGTGCGGCGTAAACACTTGCTCTCATGACAACTCTCTATTGCATTACGATTTATAGGGACACCAAAACTTACAGAAAAGTTTTCTTCTACGGCAGTATAGAATAACATGATATTTTAGCGCAGAAAGGCGCTCATGCTATTTATGATGTTACGTCAAAAGTTGCAAAGAAATTAGATTGAAACTTTAACTTAACTATATTTAGAAAACTTTCGTGATTAATTTCAATCATTATTATAAATACGTTACATACCATCGTTGGCGCAATCCCCATCACCGCGTCCGTCTGTTCGCGCTGAGAGGGCTGCGGCGCGTAGTGCGAGACGAGACGTTATTCAGAGCGGATCGCACTCACCCTTACGAAGCTTCACGAATTGAACCGAAACATTGTCGGTCGAAAGACCAATAAAACGCTACGTGATAAATCCCGTATTTATAATAATGATTAACTAGATTTAATTACAAAAGTTGGTATTCGATTTATTTGTCTCCGTACTTTTAGGCCGGCTTATCTAACGACGTATTTAACTACTAAACATGTTTAAATTTGAGGAATTTGTATGAGTTTACACCTTCTTAAATCATATTTATCCACTAAATACGTTTAATCGTTGCGAAAGTCACCCTCAAAATGGCTCCCTTAAAAGCCATTATGTCTAAATTGATGTTCTTAAACTTCAAAGCCTGCTTATTTCCCAACAATAATATATTTCCTAAAATTAAACATAAGTTAACTTTCTGCATAATCGCTGTTTACACTGTGACTAAACTCCGCGTAAGTAAGTAAAGTTCGTGTCAAGTGGCCGACTAATGCAATACCCGTGCGTGTGGCCAAACTTTAGGTATAATCGTAAAAACCCACATTTTCCACATAATTGGATGCTGCTAGTAATAGTACGTACTATATTAAACTAGGGAGATAGTATTACGCTTTATTCGAGCTTAATGTTAAGAGGGTGGTGATCTGTTTGTTGGTGGACATTCAGTCTTAAATGCGCGCCCCACTTGTGAGTGCATAAATAAAGGAATAAAAATTATTTATCACCATATAACATAATGAGAAAGAAGTTAATGCATAATCTCCAGTCTTATCAGAAAAGACTAATGTATTTTTTGTGCATTCTAGCAAATAAGTGATCGTATTTGTATATTTATTTGAATAAAAAAAAAGATCTTTTTTTTCTGTTTGTCTTTTAAAGAAATTCATTTCTTAGTAAACAAGTCTGGGTCCTACGTTCTAAGAAGATCGCCAATCTCTCTTTTCAAGGTTCTGGTGGATAACATTAAGGGCCGATTTCACCATTTTCTTCGGAAACTAAGTTTAATAAAACCACGTTTTGTTTAACTGAGTTCAAATGTTTTACTTGATCTCAGTTTTCATGAAACCGAATTCACCAGCTCCGTTTTGATTTCGTTTAGTAAAACCAAGTTTATCTATAGAATCATAGACAAAAAAGCGATGCGTTTCGTATTTGCAACATCAAACAGTGTCTTGGTGCAACTAAACTTATCAATATCGATACGATCGAAACGCATTTGTCAAACAAAACCGTCATAATCACGTTTTGTTAGTCGTTTCGCCGCCCCATTCGTAGTAGATCCGATTTTATCATTAATCGACTCCAATACAGACATAAACTGTTGGTTTCGTGAGAGGAAATCTGAACACAAAATCCTTGTCATCAAGGGTGTCGAAGTGTTATTCTCTTTCGCGTATCCATCTTGGACGACGAACAAAGTATTCATCATCACTTTCGTCAAAAGCCAAGGCTCTTTTCATTCTGGATATAAACTATATGAATAATATAAAAAAATACTTCTGTAACAGATTTTCGCAAAATGAAGTCAATGACACTTCTTGACTTTTGATTGACATCTCTCTAAACTCGTTTAGATGAGCTAAACGTTGAAAATTGGACGTTCAGAATTTGAACCGCGTTTAGCTTGAACTCCGTTTAGTTGATGTTGGTGAAATGCAAACTGTAGCCTTGAACTCAGTTAAACGCGTAAACCGAGTTTAGCTTGAACTGATCGCGTTTAGTTTCGACGGTGAATTCGGCCCTTAGTTATTGCAATATTAAGATTACTTAGCGGTAATGGGCTAGCAACCTGTCACTTGAATGCTTAACTTCTATAAATAAAAGTGGGCTATCAGACGTAATGTTTGTACTGCCTCTGACTACCCCTTTATCTTCGGAAGTCTGAGTAGATCCGAGAATGTCCATCATCGGGATGAATATAGTCGAGAGCTATAATAATTATTATCAATGATACAATACGTGAAGAGTAAACTTGGTATATTTAAGCTTATTGCGCGCACGGAGGAGAGTGAGATTTGTCATCGTTGATTTCAAACTTTTTTTTAAATTGATTATAGACAAGCGCTTGACCACTACCTCACCTGATGGTAGGGGATGGTGAGATCGAACATGGAGCACGCTTGCCTGGAAAGAACATATTCACTCTGGACTTATGGTGCATTGAGCTACTAGATAGATAAGGCCTATGTATTTTTTTAAGAATTATTAACGTAACCAATGCTCTATTGTATCCATACGGTTTAAATAAATGAGTATGAGTATTTATATAGAGAAGGAGATCATCATCGTCATCACCATCAGCCCATATTAAAATAAAATAAATAAATAATGCTGAACATTTCACACAGTGCTATCTAGCCACTAACTAAGCAAAGCTTGTACTATGGGAACCAGATAACTGATGGAATACTTATATAATTTTTTTGTAAATACATACTTATAATACATATAGAAACAACCAGACCCGGAACAAATATCTGTAGATCGTGCAAACATTTGTTCCGCAATGGGAATCGAACCCGCAACCTCCTGCGTCCCAGCCGGCTATTCGCCCACTTTACCACGGAGGTCGTCAAATAGTATCATATTAGTCCACTTCTGGACATAGTCCTCTCCCAATACGCGCACTGAGCCCGTTCTTCAGCTCTTCTCATCCAATTTCTGTCCGCCACCATTCTTAAGTCATCGCTCCACCTAGCCCCACACAAATTTTTCCAAGACGCGGTCTCAACTCAAAAACTCGTTTACCCCAACGGTTGTCGGTTCTTCGGCATATATGGCCAGTCCACTGCCACTTCAGTTTGCTAATCCGCTGGGCTATGTCGGTGACCTTGGTTCTCTGTCGGATAATCTCGTTACGGATGTTATCCTTCAGAGAAACTCCAAGCATAGCCCGTTCCATAGCTCGCTGCGCAACCTTAAATTGGTGGACTAGTCCCACCGTGAGCGTCCACGTCTCAGCACCGTAGCTCATTACGGATAGGACACACTGAAGACTTCCGGCAACCTCGCCGGAGAAGGAGATGCAAAGGCTAAATTATGAATTCTAGTCGAATTTCGATCACTACGCGGGTGACTGTTTATATTTTATTTATCACATTCTTGTACCTCGACAAAACTCGGAAACTTCTGTGATTAAAACTTCTATCGGCACTAAATCTTTTAAAGATAACATTTACATCAACAATAACTTTAACAAAAGAAACTTTACAACTTCGCAATTGCGTTGTGGAACATTTTAATGTTATTCTTGAGAGATCTTGAAGATAAGTGGTTTTCACAAATAAAAATCTTTCTTTATTTCTATCAAAATAAACCTAACGAGTATTTAAAATACCATTTAATTGACGTTTCAAAGTGATCCTTGTGATTTTAATGAATAAAATATTTGACTTTCGTATAAGTATATCATTTCGCACGAAAAAGTGTTATCTAGAAATTATTAAATTATAGATATTTGCTCTGATTACCCAAATTCCTTAATGAAAAATGAGGACTATTTTTTTATTACATTCATCTCAATAAAGTCCCCGCCTGCGATTATTATACAACCTTAATTACTTCACTTCAGTTCGTTCTGCGGTCAGGGTTTTATTATTTTAGATACTTACTTTTTTACAATATATTTTGATTTTTACTAATCAATGCATAATTAAAAATACTACAGACATGTCAATTTTTTATTTTGAGTAGATGTTTATAAAGGCATAGTAACGTATGATTTGGAAAGGCAAATCTAGAAAAGGTAATCGCATTACATTTATATAATTATACATACTAAAATAATACCACACAACTGATTAAGATCTTACAGGGAGATCAACTTTGCCTTTTTGTCCAAATGTGAATCTATTATTTATAGAAAGTATTTTTATATCTCAAAAATACCCTTTGAACTTCCTTTCTCGAAATCACACAAAAACTCTATGTTCGGACGTGGCCACATTATTATCCACTTCAAAGCCAAAAATGACAAGTCCTCAAAGAAAATATAAAGGTCCTGCGGAAAACGGCAAAAACTTAATACCGTTGTGAAAGATGTGGTGATCGGTTACAGCTGTAAAAGGTAACAGCAGGGTCACTCAGTATCGTTATTATGGATGGTGGAAGGATAAGGATGGATCGAAGGATGTTCAGAAACGACGTGAAAAGATGTAACATTAAGCCTAATTAAAAATAAAAGATGTAACTACTGATATGCCGATCTTGCTCCACTTTTTCAAAAATGGCATCAGTTTTATCCGTAATAGGGCGACCAGAGTGACGTGCATCTTTGACATCAAAATTTCCGGATTGAAAACGCTTAAACCAAATTTGTGCTACTCTCACAGACACTGCACTAGGTCCATAAACATCGCAATTTTTTTTTGCGGCTTGCGTTGCATTTTTACCTTTCTTGTAGTAAAATTTTAAAATGTATCGAATTTCTTCATTAGATTCACTCATCTTTACAGTACGAAAAACAAATAAAAATCACACATTTTCCTACTTTGAATTTGGAATTATCTTCTTTAAAATTTAAACTTTGCATGATACCAAAACCAGCAAGATACAAATAGTATAGCCAAAGAGATTTTATTACAAGTTCATACATACTATAATGCGGAAAGACTTTTTCCCCAACCTATTATATGATTTTTTTAAATACGCGCTTAAATGAGTTAAAATTTTTTATGGTAAACAAAGCAAGCTAATATCTTAAGAGACCACAAAAGCTTACGCGTAAGGCCAGATAGATAAATAAGCCTGCGTCCCGTCTTTTCTAAATGCTTGCGTCGCGATGCTTCTATACATTTCATATGAATATACATTAGAGAAGCACCACGCCCTCGCCTCGTCCTGGCTTTCAGCTATTCAGTCTGGCCTTAAGCGACAAAGCTGGTAGAGTAGAAAGTGATATAACTGTTCTTGTCTCGTTTGTAATCCTATGGAGGTATTAAAGATGTGACATTTGAAAATCGACGGTCGCCCACAAAAGGTGAACTAAAAAGCCACATTTAAAAGGGAGTGTCGAAATCAAAGGACCTTTTAGGCTTATTACACGGTTCGTGGAATGACCCACGGTGAAAAAACGGGATGAAATCTGCTTGTTTCAGTGGCTCAGTGTGGTTCATTCTATTGTTATCATAGTGTTTAAACTGAGAACAATATTACAGGGATTTTTTATATACCGGAATTGTATGCCGGTTACATAGTACTCACATAGGGTTGCCAACCGTACTTTATATTAAAATATCTTACGTTATTATACATCTCCTGAATACATCCTGAATTCTGTACTACGAAAACACTCTCAACTGCAGTATAATCATGATCATCAAAAATCCAAACGTAGATCAGATAAAATTTGCAAAATCGAATCTGGACGTATAGCAGCAGCTAGCCGGCACTTTTACTATGTTAGCTCCTTCTTATACAATAGTATTCACAACAAGCTAAATATAATATCCCCTGACTCTGTTAAATGCAAGAGAAAATGTCTCGAATTGTTGCAGTCTCTGTCTTATGAAGATACTGAAAAACTCCTAGAGGTTTCAAAATATACACAGACACACACACATAAACAAACCCCTTCACGTATAATATATACACATACTCACCACCTCTCACCCACACTTCACATTTTCACACTCACGTACTTACATATAAGATGTTGAGATACGATTAACTTTAACTTCTCTCTCATTCAATTGTTTACTTTAGTTTATATTGTCACTTATTTACCTAAAGCTACGCTTTTACCTTACCATGGAACTCTAATTCACCTTGTTGTGGAAGAGGGACACAGTATTATTACTTATGCAGGTAACATCGTTCCATTTTTGTAATTAATCTTAAGATTATTGTTCCTAAGAAAGATTAAACTGTTCCTAAAAAAAGAAAAAAATCTGTGTGCTTTACATTTGAATGCAAAATGCACTTTATTTTGAAGGAAATGTTTAAGTATCTAACATATAATGTTAAATTAACATTTTTTTGGTAAAATGCAATGACCTCTATAAAATACAGAACCACAAACTGAAACACGATTGAAGAGATGTTAAAGTTCAGATAAATTAACTGTGCTTTTCAGCTCAAGAGTATTATACAATTTTGTAAATTAAATCGGTAGGAACTTTTTATTCAGCGATTTACTTTATTTTCTATTCCCTGGGGCCAGTAATACATTATTTCGTATTACATGTCGTAATAAAATATAGAAAAAGAATACCGGGATCCTGTTTTAATTTAATGTTTACTTTGAACTTACAACAACAATGCCGGGATTTTAAGCTAGTACATAACCGGGATTCACTCCAGTGCCGGTAAATTTTCCCGGTAATCCCGATTGTTATCAGTAAGAGACACATCACACGTCTCACGAGCTATAAATTAATTGTGTCGCTAATGACCGCGGGGCGACTAGTCTTGGCGCAAATCGTCACACCTCATTTATTTTTAAACGGTCCATCCGTCTGATGGTACGGTCCGGGTGACAACGCATTGATAATTTGTAGTGGAATTCAAATCGCTTTAATTAGATAAATTTAGAGTTTTTCAATTTAAAGGTTTTAATATGATATTATGAATTTGTATCGCGCCTCTGACTTTTAAAATGTATAGTTTCTAATGCTAATTTTTTATGTATATTTTAAAAATGAACGCATTAACGACTTAATTAACTTAATAAATATAAAAACATGTAATCATTATTTATTTAGAAATATTTACACGGTAGTACTGCAGTAAATCACAAGGTAATTTACAAAAAAGTAAGGCACCTACATTTGCTAGTTCGAAATAATACTACCTCGACTGCCAAAAATATGCAGTCCCAAAAGAGTTAACGAATTATTCCCCGCTTGTACATACGAGTACAACAGTAGCTCACATAATGTCGTGTATATGTGTATGTACGCGTTGAGAAATGCCGCACCGATCGGGAATTTATATTGGACGCCGGGAAATTGAGCCAAGTGAATTCGAACTTTATCATGAATTGTGACCTCTTTGCTAGTTACTCCTTTCATTCCAGCCTTACAGAACTTTCTGATTTTAAATTACTTCAGCATATCAGCAATAAGACATCCAATGTTAAGCGTAGGCCTCCCTGAGGCCTGTACCCAACGGCTCCCAGTAACCTTATCAGGTTATCTTTCCAATTAGTGGAGGGCCGTCCCACGCTGCGCTTGCGCGTGTTACTCGAGAAGCTATTATATTATTCCACTAACAAATATAAACCGCATTATGTAACATTGTAATATTTAAATCGCATTGACCCACATACCCATGTAAACCAGACTAGTACATATGACAAATTGCTGACATCGCCCGTACAGTGTTTGTGTAGTCTAGCTACTGTATGGAGTGATTGATGATCACTTACAACTAATTAGATAAGGGATTTATACATTGTCTGGGGAGTACTGGTTTGTATGATGCAGATGCGATCACGGTACGATAAAGCTCAACGTCAAATCTCAAGTTTCTCCTTTTTTACAAGCTTTCGTTCGCAACTGCACGTGTGGCTTGTCAATAAAAAGTAATATATGTCTCAATCTAGGTTAATATGTGCCAAATTTCATCAAAATCAGTTCAGCTATTTAATCGTTAAAAGCAGACAGAGAAACAGAGCTACTTGCGAAAGTATAATATTAATATACTAGATTGTACACACATAGATCACAGAAAATTAGATTGGATTTAGTTCGCATTTGCGAGCTAATTACATCCGATGTTAAAATCTGAAAGTCGTGTCGAAAATTATAAAAAGGCGATAAAGTTAATTTATACACGTGTTCCTCTTCAGGGGGCTACAAATTTGGTAATTAGTATTTAATGACGTCATAATGATGACTGATGTGATGACTTTTATTGGAATTCAAAACATTATAAAGAGTTTTCATAAGTTTAAGATGTATTAATAAGGTGGGAGATATCAAGTTATTATTTTAATTAATTACTAGCTGACTGGTCCGCGGCTTCGCAAGCTTGAAATTTCCCGTTGTCGTGGGGACTTCAAGATAAAAACTGTTTAAAACACTCTTAACACTTCATGTAAATGACTTCACGTCAATGAACAACGGTTAAATTATATGGATATTGATCATACAAAAATAATAAAATCGCGATTAAGGAATGGGGGCTAGGAGGGTGAAAAATACTTCACGACCTATTCTCTTACCTACCAAATATACAAAAAAAAGTCATTAAAATCGGTCGATCCGTTTCGGAGGAGTGCGACCACAAGCACCGTGACACGAGATTTTGATATATTAGATTAAGTTATTTTTAGAAACATACTCGTATTCACAGGCATATGTACATACGTCTCATAATATTCCATAGATACTATTATAGGATTATTTATTAATCTATCAACATGTTGTCCAACTCATTGATAGTAAACTATATTTTCTTGCTGTGGGTGTTTGTTTTCAACAATAGACTCGAAAGGTTTCAGATAAAACTATAAAAAATTCAATTTTTAAAACGAAATGTTTTGGTGCAAATGTATTTTATTTGCTAACTGCCTTAGTAGTCGAAAGAAATATTTGAAAAATAAAATACTTAAGCTTTTCATTTGATGATAAATGTGTTTGACTCAGCAAGTTATGACAAAAATCATAAAATTTTAGAAGCCCCTAAACGGTTACTAATACGCGGCGCAGTGGGCGAATAGCCGGCTGAGAGGCAGGAGGTAGAGGGTTCGAAACCCGTTGCGGAACAAATGTTTGCGTGTTCTACGTATATTTGTTCCGGGTCTAGATGTTTTTCTATGTATTATATGTTAGTTCTCATAGTACAAGCTCTGCTTAGTTTGGGGCTAGATAGCGCTGTGTGAAATGTTCAGCAAATAATATTTATTTGATTTTTTAAGAATGATCTAAGTATTTAAATAGACCTGCCAATACGAGTGCGCCCATTACTCAATAATAGCGAGCTACGAGCCGTGTCTTGTAAAAATAAACTGTTGCTGATTGACGAGTGGCGTGCCACACGCGTACGCGATGCTTGTGGACATCTCGATAGGAAGATGTCTAGGCACATATACACTCTAGGTTAGATAATACACTATTTATTGCACACCAAAATAACAAGGATAAGTATAATTTTATTATTCTTTTTCTTGTCGAAATGGTTCATATCATTTTAAAAATCAAAAGTTAAATATCCCTCAGGGTGCAAGAATAAGGGCACAATAGGCAGCTTAGTAAGTGTGCCATAGTCTGAGGGTCTGCACTGCATTGGCGACTAGTTTGTTATTATTTATTATACCTACTGTATTCCATTGCTGGGCAAAGGCCTCCCCCCGTTATTTCCAGTCACTTCTTTTCAGCGCCATCAATTAAAGAAGAATCATCATCAAGAAATTAAAACCCCGACCCTGTCTTTTTGAGTCGGATGTTAAATATTTACATAGCTAAGAACTACCCCAGTTAAACTAGCTTTCAATTAAATTAAACCGCATCCGAATCGGTATTTAGTTATTAAAAAAGTGCAGAAATGGAGATGAATCAAACCCTCTACCAACGCGGTTTTTCATGGCTGAACCAAGTCAGGCCAGGACAGCATAATGCCGACCTCTAGCTCCCATAGCAGCGGCCTAACTGTATACTGTTGTATATACATAGTTAGTAGAGATAATGGCGGCGCACGAATATCCGTGCGCCTCTCAAAGGAGAAAGCTGGGCTAAACCCTGAGAGATGGGGCCCGCAAGAGTGGACCAACGCCACCGGGGTCGCGGAAGAATGTTCTCTGTTCCCGTGTCCCCAGTATAAAGCGAGAGGAGGAACGCTGTGGAGGTTTAGCCGGTAGGAGTCCGAAACACCGCTCCCTGGGTTGCTCCACGTAAGGACTGCCTAATATTAAATTTATAACAACCTTATTTTCGCATTGGGAGTTAAAAAGAGTACTTATCACGATAATCAAACGTGTACACAGTTTGTAGTTTTAATAGGCCGGTGGTAAATGCACCTAGCTATGACGTCATTGCATAACCAGGTAAACAAAACTCGTATTAACGCGTCGATAGCGGATATCATGTTGAATCAACTTCTAACGGGCTAATATGTTTGCTCGTTTATTAAATAATGTTATATGCCTTTGTTGACGAAATATAATGGGCTATTTTGGTGGAGTTATAAAAACCAACATTATACCATCAACATCATACATATCCAGTCATAATTTTGGTAATAATGACTATCGCTGAATCGCTGTGCTTTGGCTTGACATAATGATAGGTTTCTATTAATAAAGCTGTAAGCCTTCAAATATGATAGTGTTTTCAATATTTTCAAATATGTAAGTCAAGGGGTACCGGGGCCCATCGCGTTTTCAAAATTCTTTCTGGGCGTCTGGTCGAAGCGACGTGTGATCCGAGAGCTGGCGCTTATCTGGGTGAACGCATAAGTATTGCAATGCAACGGGGAATGCAGCCAGTGTCTTTGGGACACTTCCGCCTGGTAGTGATCTGGAGCAGTTGAGCCATCTAGAGATCGTTGCAACGGTCTTTAGATGATTCAACTGTTTCTTCTGTATTTTATTTTAAATAATTGTATATTCTTTCTGGTAATAAAGGTATTATTTCATTAAGTAAATATTTTCATGAAATCATATTTAAAGCTGCGTTTTTTTTTATTTTATTATATATTTTTTTACTAATAATTGCGTGGTGATACATAATATACATATGGGTGCCTATGCCGAGAGAGGTTTATTATTTTTGATTATTTTAATAGATATTACAAATCAAATACACACATTATGAATTTAACAATATTCCCTAAAACCACTAACAGATAATCTAGATAAGGAACACATATGCAACAATAATCTTAAAAGTTCTCGATAAACCTTTTAAGAAGTCATTAGAAGCCTTAGTAGGCCAAAATAACAATGGTTCAACAAATCGTAGATTGTATGCAAACTTGTAAATATTTATACTGAGGATGGCTAAACTTTCAGCGATAAGGCCGCCCATTGTACTATATTTAGAAATTCGTTTTTAAGTATTCTTGGTGTACAATAAATAAATAAATATTGCTGGACATTTCACACAACGCTATCTAGCCCCAAACTAAGCAGAGCTTGTACTATGGGAACCAGATAACTGATAGAATACTTATATAGATTTTTTTTTGTAAATACATACTTATAATATATAGAGAAACAACCAGACCCGGAACAAAAATCTATAGATCATGCAAACATTTGTTCCGCGGCGGGGATCGAACCCGCTACCTCCTGCATCTCAGCCGGCTATTCGCCCACTGCACCACGGAGGTCGTCAACAATAAAACAGTATTCTATTATATTCTATTCTATTCTAAGCGTTTGACCACTACCTAAGCTGATTCTAAGTGGCACTGTAGTCCACTTATCTTAGGTTTAATGAAACACTTATTAATGAAACAATTATTTGTTACAGATGCACCATCCGATACAGATGAAACCGGCTGATAGTGAAAACAGAAATGGTAAGTTCTAACTTTAATTTTTAACATCATACATCTCTGCCCACTACTGGGCATAGGCCTTCCATGTAGAATTCTACGAAAAAATAACAAAAAAAGATTAACATGAAAATTTTTAGGCTGAGATTTTTATAAAGTCTGTTATTCATCGTGAGACTTAATCAGATCTAACATTGACATACATCTTTACATAGTATAAAATGAAGTCGCATCCGCCGTCTGTTACCTTAGATCTTTTAAACTAATCAACTGATTTTCATGTAGTTTTCATCAATAGATAGATTGATTCAAGAGGAAGGTTAATATGTGTAATACATATATAGTAACTGCAAAAGTAACTGCTTGTTTGTTAGTTTGTTTGTTACCTTTTCATAACTCAACGGCTGAACGGATCGTAATGAAATTTGGCAAGGAGATAGATTGTATCCTGGAGAAGGGCATAGGCTACTTTTTACCCGAGTGCGCAAAATGAGGGTAATGTTTTTATTGAAATACTACGTATGCAAAGCCGCTGTATCCTGGAGAAGGACATGGGCTACTTTTTATCCGAGTGCGCAAAATGAGGGTAATGTTTTTATTGAAATACTACGTATGCAAAGCCGCTGTATCCTGGAGAAGGACATGGGCTACTTTTTATCCGAGTGCGCAAAATGAGGGTAATGTTTTTATTGAAATACTACGCATGCAAAGCCGCGGGTGGGTCAGCTAGTTTATTATATAAATCTGAGCTCAACTATACTTGCAGCGCCCTGCAGGGTACATGTTCCTACCTACTTAAGCTAGATGTACGACCTAAAAGCTATAATGAATGATGGCAATAAATAAAATAATAAATATCAAATATCAAAATCACATAAAAGAGAAAAGTAAAGTTATAAGTACAACAAAGAACAATTCAATAAAAAAATTGCAGTGTGTAATGTGTTCCAGTATTTTCAGCTTACTATTTTCAAAAACACTAGCTTTTACAATAAATTTTTCAATAGTACTTAGCCAGTAGTACGACGTGACGGTGTGTTTCGTAATTTGGCAAAAGAGTGTCATTTTAAACTGTTGACTTAGAGCCAAGGCCAAGGAGTTACCACTTTAAACTATCCACACAGGAGTGTCGCGGTATTGACTTCACAATGTTAGCTAAATAATGATAATCCCTATACAACGATTCATATGAATTGCAAATAATGGTTCAGCATAATACTGAGCTACACCTGTTTTTTCGGCACAAGGCACAGGCACATAGACTTCTTTTTTATACCACCTGAAGGTGGAACAAGCTACCCGATGCCAAGTGGTAACCATCGCCTATAACAAAGCACTGCCTGGTAGGTCACGCACCTTAGAAACGTGTCCTACAATGCACTGCTCGTGTCCATCAACTTGAGGTGTAAAGCCTCATGTGACTGTAATTTCACCGGCAACCCATACCATTCGAAACCAAAACAGCAATGCTGCTTGGTAGCAGAAATAGGTATAGTGGTAGTCTCCCCCCCAGGACTAGGTAGGAGACTAGGTACAGTGTTTTGATTTAGATAGTGTATCAGTATTTTATTCTCCTCTAGCTGAGCCGCCAAACTTCGTACTGCCTTGAAATGTATACCTATGACGCGGGCTGCCAATGTGAATTGTCAATCGGCCATCATTAGATGCATCTATCTAAGAGAAAATGAATTTTCTGCATATTTTTTTTTTGCGTGAGCATTTCTGAGCTAAATAAATATTAGTAAACATTTCACACAGCGCTATCTAGCCCCAAACTAAGCAGAGCTTGTACTATGGGAATCAGATAACTGATAGAATACTTAAATACCTACATTTTTTTTTTTTGTAAAAAAATAAATGTATAATATATAGAATAGAAAAACATCCAGACTCGGAACAAATATCTGTAGATCATGCAAACATTTGTCCCGCGGCGGGAATCAAACCCGCTACCTCCTGCGTCACATCCGGCTATACGCCCACTGCGCCACGGAGTTCGTCAAAATTTAAAATTTATTTTTTCATCATATTTTAAAATTTATTCTGCTTTCCGGGGCGGAGACAAATCCAACAAATCAAAGATCATCATAATCAGTCCAGCCATTCTTGAGTTATAAATGGTGTAACTAACCCGACTTGGTTTTATATGTTTTAGATATATAGATTGTAGTTTTATGTTTGTTACGTGTGTCGAAATAAATATATATATCTATAAATAAATAATAATAATAAATATTGCTAGACATTTCACACAGCGCTATCTAGCCCCAAACTAAGCAGAGCTTGTAATATGGGAACCAGATAACTGATAGAATACTTATATACATTTTTTTTGTAAATACATACTTATAATATATAGAGAAACAACCAGACCCGGAACAAATATCTATATATCGATCTTTAAACTAGATGTACAGAATTTTGTTCTAAGCTTAATTTAATGTCGCTGAAATATCCGGCAATACAAATAGTAAAAAAATATTATGAGACAGATTAATATGAAACCGATTTTGGCAAAGCCAATAGTTCGTTACAAATCATATTTGTATAGGACTTGAACGATACTAAGAATATCATTGGAGCAAAACAATATCAAAGAAGCATTATTTTATCTTATTTTCTACAGGTAAAGTAGTACTGTTTGTATAATGTAAAATTTAACAGAGATCATGAATTTTTACTCGTTGATTTGTTTTCTGTTTTTGCGCAGATATACGGTTTTCGTCCGATTCTTTTAATACACTGCCATGAAGGTGCTAAATCGACAATAACATGTTATTCATGATTTTCAGTTATAAACTGCTTCTTAGCTATTAAAAATGAAAAGTTTATTATTCTACGAATCCGTTTATTGATCTGGTCGTGAATTTTAGATGATGCGAAAAGAATCCGCACCCGCTTCCGCGTAAAATAAATAAATGCACTAACGGTGACGATTATTCGCATATAGGTAAAATCGAATAATCGTAGTAGAGGCTTTCAAGGATACACCGCATAACAAATCAATTGAATACATCGTATTACTAACCGCACACATATAAACGTGATCGATACAACTGCATAATACATGTGCATACAAAGCGTATATAGATATCATACGTCATTTAGACTAAGAGACAGTGGAGATTTTCTCACTTCAGTTAATGCTGAAGCACTGTAGAGATGTTAATCGTAGATAGATTTACTCATTATTGTATATATAACTACAATTACAGTAAAAAAATAGATACTAACTAAAAACAACAGAAATGTACGTATAAAAAAACATTTCGTTCAGTCATTTTCATCTATATTTTACAATCTAGACGTTACAAATAACTCAGACAAACTTTGGACAAAGAGGAGTTGGATACGGCGCTGGAATTCAGAGAGGGTTGCATCTTATGTAAATAAATCATTACCTTCTCCTGATCTATCAGCTAGATTGGTTCTCTATCTGTCTGGTATCAATCAACAAGATCAAATAACTACGTAATGTATTGCCCAAGTCTGAGGTTAAGGTGGCGTGACTAAGCAATGGATTAAGTAATTGAGATTGTGTACTGGAATAATGGCGCCTTGTAGCTATTGAATTTGCAAAGCCTAAGTAATTACAAACAATAGTATACGTACATATTGATGTATGTGATACGTACATATGACTGCCTCCGTGGCGTAGTGGGCGTATAGCCGGCTGAGACGCAGGAGGTAGCGGGTTCGATTCCCGCCGCGGAACAAATGTTTGCATGATCTACAGATATTTGTTTCGTGTCTGGGTGTTTTTCTATATATTATAAGTATGTATTTACAAAAAAAAAGTATATAAGTATTCTATCAGTTATCTGGTTCCCATAGTACAAGCTCTGCTTAGTTTGGGGCTAGATAGCGCTGTGTGAAATGTCCAGCGATATTTATTTATATATTTTTATTATACATAATGCTAGTTCAATTTTATTTGATCTTAGAAGCTCCACGCGCCGTTTTGTATGCTTTATGATGCAATGCCCCCAACCCTACTGTTTTAACAGTAGATGTACTGTTTTTTCAATGGCATCCCTGTTTTCTGTTTTAGTCCGTATTTCTAATGTTTTTTTAGTTTTCACAAAAAGTAAAAATCCTCCCTGTCTGTACATACATACATACATGCACTAATTCAATCAATCTAATTTTTTATTTTATAATATTTTGATACAACTTTAATAGAAATCTCAGCATTTGTTACGATTATGTGGAGCTGTGGTGCAAGAAAGCTTGTTGAAAGAAAACCCGTAGAATAAGCATTTTTTAAGTGATTCAAGCTTCGTTTAGTCATATTCTGAAAAAAAGTCCTCTCATCTTCCGTATTTTATATTATATATGTATAGTAATGTGTAGTATTTTTATACTCAATATGCTGTTTTTCATAGTGGTAAGGTTGGCAACACTGATTATGAGAAACTACACATTAAACGCGGTGCGACGCGCCAACCGCATCGCACCGATCGTGACGAATTACGCTTAACAATGCATACTTTGTATACCCAATAGTATTTTATTTTTAGTGTTATTTGAACACTTCGGAAATTTGAATTGTAAACGGAATCATCTCACTAATTTCGACCCTGACGTGACAAAAGCCTGTAGCACAATTGGCAATACATCCTCGTGTGAAGGTTGCAGGTTCAAGGCCTATCCAGCTTGAAAGTTTTTCAGACGGTTTTAAAAATAATTTTACATGCCCAATCAAAAATAAAATAAATATGTTACAAGAGTCACACTTAATTCAATTGAGGTATAAGTTACCAAAGGCACGGTGAAGCGCGGAGAACGAAGCAAGCATCATCTATTCAGCTGCAATAATGCACGCTGTTCCGAAGCGCCAAATTCAACGGAACCGATTGGGACAGGCACTTTGGGTCTTAGAATAAAGTGATAGAGACGAACACTGTAACACTTGTTGTAATTCAAGTAAGCCACGTAGCTCTGTTTGTGTTTTTAGGTGTGAGTTGCTCAAAATCAAAAATCAATTTTTATACCAAACATTTCTATCATCTAAATAATCCGGTATGTTATTGTAGGTTTTTTATAAAGATGTTTAATTCCTTTTTTAAATTTGTTAATTCTAAATTTTTGTATATCAGTTGGGTGTTTATTATAAAAGCGTATACCTTGCCCTTTAACGATTTATAAATATCATAACTGTGGTGCTAAACGTTAAACAAAAAATGGATCAATAAAATTAGACACAAAAAATCGGTCGAGAAACGTCAAAAAATAGCGCTAACAGCAAAAGGAAGGCAACAGATAGAACTATTTTCCCATGATTGCTGTCGGGTTGCTATCACTGATTTTACGTAATTAGGTAGCAGGTCTATTACTTGTTTGTTCTGCCCCAAGTAGCAACACGCGCTTAGCAGTTGCGTCACGTCCTTAGCTACTCGAAGCTGAGTGCGCGCGTGACGATTTTTCGAGTTCAAATCGTAGCAGGTCCCCTAGTGTTCGTTATAGTGAGCGCTGGTAGTGATTGTATTACTTAGACGACTCGTTCGCTTAGGTATTGTTTCACTAGTTTATTTTCGAAAATGGTACTATTTATTTTTAGAATAATAGCATATTGCTGTATTTTTGGGCTAGATTAAATGTTATAATTTTTTTTTTAATATTGTTATGTACTTTTTTAATACTACCATGAGATGGAACAAGCTTGTGGCCTAATGTTAAATGGTAACCATCGCCTATAACAAAGTATTGCCTCGTAGTATTAAAAAAAGTACTAAGAGGGTCATTAAAAAGAATAACCAGCTTTTGTCTTGCCTTTCTTTCCGGGCTTGGTCACGGAAGAACAGGCAGTAAAATTAATGATTCAAAGTGATCCTTGAGATTTTACTAAGTAAATTAATTTTGTGAACCAAAAACCGAAAAATGGTGAAATACAATATCATATTGTGTGAGGGTGTCGTCTGTATGTTATCGTTATCATCATGTCAGTCTTAGAGCGTCCACTGCTGAACATGGCCTCCCCCATAGATTTCCACACCGACCTACCTTGTGCAGCACGCACCCAACGGCTCCCAGCAATCTTATCATATTTCCTTCTAGTGGGGGGCCGTCTTACGCTCCTCCTCCCTTACGTAAATATATAATTATTATGTTGGGACATCATTATTATTGTAAGAGATTTTATGAATTGACCAATCACGTCAATTAACATCAGATAAAAAGACGTGTGTTCAATATTTGGACATATATCAAATGAATTGGTATTACGATTAGGCGGTCTGCCAAATTGGTGTACCAACCAATTGCAATGTTATCAATAGATATCTTATTAGTTCGTAGAGATTCATATTTCTATATATATATGTAGGTATGTACGTCTGGATGCTTCTGTATATTTATGGTACTTTCATAGTACGAGTAAGGAGTGGAACTCGCTTCCGACATCTGTTTTTCCAGAACTCTATAATCTAAGAGTCTTAAAGTACAGAGTGAACGGGTTCTTCCTAGGCAGGCCTCCGTGATCACTCCATCAGTGAGGTGAGTCAGATCAAGGCCCGTAGTCAAATTACATTCGCTTCGAATCGATTCGATTTCTACATAGATTTGCTGTCGATATATCACGTGATAGTTCCATGGCATGTGTCAAATCCCATACATTTTCGGACTTATCGACTAACGCCATCGCTAATCGAATGTAACTTGGCTAAGCCAAGTGAGGTAGTGATCAAGCACTTGATTATAGCAAATAAAAAAAAACAAGATTCCGTCGGATTGAGAAACGCCTCCTTTTTTTGAAGTCGGTTAAAAAACGACGTAACATGAATTAGCATTTCTATGATCCGGTCTCAATTGAAGTTGATAAATTTAAAATGTTTCAGACAAGAAATAAAAAACATACAAACACAAATACAAAAATATTTATCTTGTGTTAGTTTTAAATTCTAATAATACAACAGTTATACTTATTACAACATATTATAAGACAACAAAATAGATCGTCACTCAGTGGTGTGGCACTGTAACGTATAGCTACAACATCTTTTGTGTTTTTAGGGTTCCGTACCTCAAAAGGTAAAAAAGGGACCCTTATAAGATCACTTTCTTGTACGTCTGTCCGTGTGTCACCACCGATTTTCTCAGGAACGGGTGGACCTAGCAAGTTAAAATTTATATCAGATACTGAGGTTTATAGTCCCTATTAGGTGTATAAAAATCAAGGTCCTGAGTCAACACGATAAAAAGATATGAGCAAATATAGATTTACGCGAAAATTTGTAATTACCAAAATGAGGGTACATTTTCAACTTTTTTACAACTCTAGGTCAACCGGAAGTACCTACCTACCCTATAGGTTTTGGGTCCAAAACCTATATGGTAGTTCCCGTTGACATAGTATCACGAAATTTGACAAAAAGCAAGGTTTTATAGCATAAATAAAAGAAACATTCCAAAAAATACAAAAAGTGGAAAATTAAAGGGTGTCCCCATATATACATAGTTGACGTCAAATAAGATAGTCCTCTGAGTTGTATGGGCGCTCATACAATTTAGAGGACAATGGGTAGGTACGGAACCCTCGGCGCACGAGTTCGACTTGCACTTGACGGTTTTTTTTTAAATGTGTTGTCCGAAAAGTAAAAACGACAGAAGAAAATTTTTAAATTATATTATGTAAGGCTCCCTGCCATCTTTATTCGGTTATTCTTCACTTTTTATCAAATATTTTTTCCTAAATATATCCTTGAACTATACTAGAAAACATGCTAATGTAACCCAAAATCGTGCAAATTCAGTTTAAAGTTTCTATTACCAAGGTTTAGCGGTTAGAAGTCGATTGCCACAATGTACAGAGATTACAGAATTTCAGCTTGATATAATATTGATAAAAAAAATACATAACAGTAGATTTTATATGATTTAAACTCGATTTTGATTCCTAAACCAAGGGAATCGTATGTAATGGCTTGTCGTTCCTACTTTGTATACGGAAAATCATAAACCTAAATATAAGTATAACTATCGATAAATCAATTATTTAATGAATTGGCACACAGCCAAGTCCTGTACAAATACTAAAAACCCGAAGGCTATGATTTTTCTCGGAACACCCTTAGCGGTCACATATCCACACAGTCCATTCCATCCAAAGAATATGTGGTAGAAAATACTATTTAGCGATAAGATCAAGTCGAATTTAATTCTTGAGTATGTCAGAGGTGTCGTGCGTGCTACTCGTATTCATATCTGCCAAAATGTAAAGTTGGTTCACTGAAATCGATCTCTCCTGCCACTTGTAGACTCCATAAAATTAGTAAATCGTTTAAAGGGCAAGGTGTACGCTTTTATAACACTCCCAAGTGATGTACAAAAATTGACAATAAACAAAAAAAACGTAATTAAACAAAATCTTTATAAAAAAAGCCTACCTACTATAAAATATCGGATTATTTAGATGATAGAGAAACTTGGGATTGAAATTGCTCCAACTCGTTCAAAAATGTTACAATTTAGACGTAATTTATTATGTATTCTAAAAAGATCATTTAAAAGAACAAACATTGTTTCTTGCCTTTCTTTCCTGGCTTGGTCGCGAAGAACAGGCAGTAAAATTGACGTTTCAAAGTGAGTTTGATTTTTCTAAACAACCTTTGGATGGACTGGATTTCACGAGAACGAGAAGAGGGCGTTGTGAGTCGGCTTTCTGTAATGTATTTATTTATAGTATCAGTATGATATTGCCTAGTCTAGTCTCCGTGTACTCATTTGTAGATGCTAATTCACCGTGAAGGCTTCAGCGGATTGCAATGCGATTGTGATATATACGGCAATATTTAAATGCTCAGATATTTTGCTGATAAGCCTAAGAAGAGTTTTCTTCCAGCAAACCTTTGAGGCTAGAGAGAGAGATGATTTTAAAGGTAGGTGAGTATACAAAAACGTAAATAAATATATATACCCAAATCTAATATGACCGGATTAAAGATGGGCTAGCGCGAACTTCATGAGGAAGGGCATTCCAAATTGTTACCGCATAAACGGTGAAGGAGCCACCATAGTGGCTAGAAGTGTGTTGAGGCGTTGTGAGGAGATGAGACTTGGAGGACAGGCATGGTTCACTGCAAGAGACAAAAAATTCTTATCCCTCCTTTGTTAGTCATCATAAAAAGCGAATTTTAAAGCTTTAGTCAGATCGACAGATGGGTCACCAGAATTAAGAAATTATCTGTGCCACAATGTATGACCTAAAAAAAGACCTAGGTAGAGATTCGATTATCGCTATCAACAACTAGAAAATTCATTAAGATAAAAATTATGATCCAACTCCAAACCGTTCAGGATGTTCGAGAAACTAGTACATACAAGCATTATCTAAACCTAGTCACGATCTGCGCTCTATCATCAACTGGAGGAGCACAATTGAACCGCGAGCTCTGACGGACGCAGCTCATTAGCGAGGGGGGAGTGGAGCTGAGGTGACACCACGAGGACGGTGATTGAGCGGCGTCTGTCAACGTCGGCGCGCGCGCACCTCCGCCGCACCGCTACCACCGCCAGACCCGCCAGTACTCCCGCGAGCGCGGTTACACGTGGACGTGTCAGTGTCATGCATAAAAGAAGTGAAGTGACGTGAATAAGGATGCGCGGTGAGACGGGCGGCGCGAGGGGCAAGACCGGCCCGGCTAGGAACGGGGGCTACCCGGCTATAAGTGCCGCCTATTGGCTGCCACCGTCCAACCCGACGCCGTACCATGTCCCAGGTTCGAAAGTGCATTATCAGAGTGCTCGGTGCATCAAAATTCGACCTTAAGTGCAACCTTGGACCACACAACCTAATCTTTTTGAAAGAGTTCAGTATCCAACAGCCCAACTCCACTAGGTACTTAAGTTTCTGAAATCCTGAAACTTTAGAATGTTTGGTTCAAGCCTTACCTTGGAGGATTGGATGATCGAGCATGCTGAATGCTTCTTAATACCTAAGCGAAGTTATGAATGAGAACATTACTCAGCGTTGAAGAATTGTTTGGACTCTGATAAGACCTCACCTGAACGCATGACTCATTCCGCACACTGATGATTCGTAGTAATAAAAATGTTGCAAATAAACGGTTATCGTTGGCATAAAATTTTGTTCAAATAGCAAATAATTGTTAAGTTTTCCAGTTTTCCGTGTCAACCAGCTAATTCACAATGCAAAATACGGAGAGGATAAAGGTCGCTTTGAATACAATCCAAGTTATAAATGCAAGCTATGACTGACAAGTATATAAGCATGGCTATACAATTGAGTGTGATAGTACAAAATACTTGAGAGCAAGCAAATAATACCAGAATTTATAAAGCATAAACTGGGAAAAAGGATGGGAGGCTTTTATCTTCAACCTGTGTGCCCTGTAGTATGGTGTGTCTCACTGCAGAGGCAGCCTTATAATAAATAGTTAGGTAGGAAGGTATATCACATTTTTTGAACATAAAAGAAAAGTATGATAACTACGTAAACATGTAATTTTAAAAATAGTAGAGTTTCTTGTGACGAGGCTCTCCCGGAGAAGAAAGAAAGAAATAAAGCTTTGTTTCAGTTAGAAGGGTATGATTACTGGTGATATTATAGGCATATGAGGCTTTACACCCGTATGCCTAAGTTGATGGACGCAGAGCAGTGCATCGTAGGGCACGTGACTTATGAAGCAGTAGTTACTTTGTTATAGGCTATGGTAACCACAACATCAAGTGAGCCATATGATTGTGCCATCTACAAATTGTTTAAAAAATATATTTAAAAAAAAGTTTGTATTCTCAAATTGAATGAATGAAACTGAATGAAAATTCTTTATTATACCTTACAAGCTAGAAATAAATGTAAGCATAATGGGCGGTATTATCGCTTAACAAAGCGATCTCTTCCAGACAAACTTTGGATGGAGAGGATCATTGCATAATGGAAGATTGGCCGAGGTGTTGAAAGAATAAATTTAATAATAGAAAAAGAAAAATTACTAACACCAACAAATTGATAACACTGTACATAATTTGTAAACAATTTCATGACAACCCGTAATCCTACGTAGAATAAACTGTGAAGTAGTAAAAACCATTTGAAGCGCACCTCTGCTTGCGCTTTACAAAACATGTTCGTTCATACTCTTCATTAGTTTACCATTAATGCTCTACATTAACTTTTTACTCTGAACTCTAATACAATACGGGCGTGTAATCTTGTACAAACTGTACAAAAAAGCCACAAATTGATAACCTCCTTTTTTATACTCGGTTAAAAATTGAAAACCCCGCATTATTTCGCGGTTAAAAACAGCGTCCGTGACCAACATTAGGCGTAATTATCCTCATAATTACCGCATCGTGTTCATTATAGCCGCTGAATGACTAGGAGCGGTTCTTTTTCACTGTCTGCTAGAAGAGATGCAAGACAACCGGCTTTTTATATCATTTTCCGGTTAACAGATGTCACGACTGTCAAATAACTTTTTTTTATGTTAAGTGGGTAAACAGGCTTACGGCCCACCTGATGGTAAGTGGCCACCGTCGCCTATTAACACCGGCAACACCCGGGGTATTGTCGATACGTTCCCTACCCTGTAGAAACCTCTTTACATTACTCTTGAAGCGTACCATGTCGTAGCCTGGCGGGAAAACCTCAGATGGTAGCTCATTCCACAACTTGCAAGTATGGATACCCACTTGTCGACGATATGTGGATGAGCTTTATTCCGTTGTCGAGAAGTGCGGTGGTAAAATCTCGACGACGACGGGATGAAATTTAATAGTTACTCAGAACATTCCCCATTATACAGGCGGTAGAATACACTGAGCGATCCGATGTCACGGCGTTGGCTCAGTGGTTCAACCTGGTGAGAAACCTGGAAGAAGAAGCGCCGCGGCCGTTTCAGGAACTGGGTATCAGATAAAAATGCGCTTGAATGCTATTGTTTTCTATCCTTAGAGCATAGACTCTAGCGCCCAAGCCAAGAGACTACTAAGTAATAATAATAATAGTGCTGGGCATTTCACACAACGCTATCTAGCCCCAAACTAAGCAAAGCTTGTAGCTTGTAGCTGTGGGAACCGGATAACTGATATAATACTTATATACTTTTTTTTGTAAATTCGTACCTATAAAAATAGTATAAAGAAACATCCAGACCCGGAGACTTTAGTTATTTAAAAGTTTTTTTAAGACCCAGTGAGTTGAAATCCACAATCGAAATAAGATGTTTAATGCACAAGACAAAATGTGTACGCCTGTTTCAAATGACTCGTATTTCTTCCGACAAAACAAAAATAAATTTAGCAAAAACTAACACACATGTTTACTAGTTAAAACAACCAGCATTTTCAAGGTTTTTCCACATATTTTCCGGTTTTTTTGTTATGCTTAATGTCTCTGCTCTACCTGCCAGTAATTTTTTACCATTTGAAATGGAAAGCGAGCTTGGCATTGACCGATTTGTAAACTGAAAAACAATATATATATATTCTCCGGTCTGTATCTACTCAGTTTCTGCAGATGCATTTATATAGAAAACAGGATACGAGTTTCCTTGAATTCATGTGAAATTGAGGATTCGATTTAATCAAGAAGTTTTGCTTCTTGATCTTAACGCAGGTATGTTGGAATAAAACTCTTATTAGGATTAAGCTCGCCTTTATACACGCCCATTTTGTAAGCTAAAAATGAAGGGAGTTATTTTGATGAGCATAATAAATAATTTTGTGAAATGTTTACCATAGAAATGTGAAATTTATTTTGGCATATAAAAACAAACACTTTATTAAACTTATATTCTGCTATTGCATAATGCTTGCCATCTAACCACTGATACTGTATTGGTGATGTCTCGAGATATCTCTTGTTGTCCATTTATAACTCAAAACCCGTAGCCATTTCCGAAAGAATAGAATAGAATAATAATTTATTTGGCACACACAAAATGACACATGAAACAATAATAAGGAACAGTTGAATCCATTAAGACAGTTCGACTCATGTGTCTGCGTACCAAAATGGCGTTCAGCTCAGCATAATGTTGAAAGAGTTATCAAACCGGGCTTTATTTTGGATGTTCATAGCACGAGTAGGCAGTAAGTTTTATATCGAATTAATCACCTAAAAGTCGATTTTCTTTAAAATTTGATAATATAACTAGTAGTTTTTTTCGAGAAGTCTTTTTTTATGTTTTGAAAAACCGTCACTTGAATATCGGCAGTATATTACCAAACACCCTGTATTTGTGTACAATAAAGAATAAAGAAGACGCCTGTCAATGCAATGTTTTATGTAACTGAACAGCGATGTGACTCTACAGATTATCATGCGACTGAATGTTGATTAAAATTGGAATACGAGGATAAAGAGACTAGTTGTTCCTATCGGCTTTACGCAAAATGAATACAAAGAATTTTTTTTTAGAATCTTTTAAAATTTATGGTCAGTATTTTCTAACCCACGTTTAATTTCAACCAGTGGCTAAATCACTGATTGAAGAGATACATTAAAAAATATAACTATTTGTGAAAGTTTAGAGGTCAAACAACTAAGTCAATAAAATACATTATGTGTGTGTAACTCTACAATAAAGATAATGCAAGCAGAATCGGAAGTAACCTGCATTTTATGTGAATGCGCTCAATGGCTGCTCGTTTTCCGAGGAAATTAAGCGGGAATATTTTTAATTTACGATCGCTAAGGATGATTTTAATGGCACATTTATAAGTATAATGAGTCGGAACACTTCTTAAATCTTATCCAATTTCAGTTTATTACAGTAGATATTTGGTTTATATTCTCTATACAGGTTCTTATCGTTATAAAATTAAAAATGTTAGTTTTGGTTGTTACTCTTTATGTTTCGCCAAAAGCCGCATATATGTATAAAATAAAAATTACCCATGTAACTTTTCAACAAAAATATATAACAGACTACCTATGACAGAAAATCGACACCAGTTATTTTGATTTAATTAATAACCAAACTGCTAATCCATTTTCATTATAATTTTATTTTCACCTAAAAGTATATTCTTTAAATGAAAAAATAATTTTCCAAATCGGTTTATAAAAATAATAACCGGAGATACTTACAGAGGTGTCGGTAACGGTAACAGTGTCGCGAGTTCAATGGTTTTTTCCCATCTCAAAAACTGCCCAATGCGTCTAAAGAAGTTTTCACTTCAAAAATAGAACCGAATTGAGAACTTTGTCCTTTTTTTAAATAGGTTAATAAGAAGAGGTCCCAGTAAGGAGCCTTGCAGAAAAGTCTTATCATTTAACTGCCAACTCAAATTCTTTTTCTTTTCGTTCAGCCGTACTGTCGCATGAGACAAACAATAATTAGCATACAATACATTGCCAAGCAGACTACTATTGAATAAACATTTTATAATGATGCATACCTCTGCAAACATTTAATATTCTTCGGTGTTACCCACCTAAGTGTTCCTCTAATGGTTTTTCCCGTTAGAGAGTAGTTCAGTTTCATTAAACTCAATTTTCTAGTCTTTATCTCTTTGGTTAGTATCACACTAATATTATAAATGTGAAATTTTGGATGTTTGTTTATATGTATTTGTTTGTTTGTTACTCAATCACGTCGTAACGGCTGAACCGATTTCGATGAAATTTGATATATACGTAGATTATAACCTGGATTACCACATAGGTTACCTTTGACCCCATAAATCAGTACCCATGTGATAAAAATGGGGTGTCAAGTTGTATCATCGAGTTTAGCTGTATTTCTAGGTTACCTACACATTTAGTAGTGTAACGTACGAAGTCGCGGACAACAACTAGTATCTTATAGATTTCTAGGTTCCATCGTCATCAATATAATATGTAGATTACCTACACCTACCACCTACCTACCATTGACCCTTAGTTAGAATAGTCTTGCATGTTGCAAGTCTTCTGTGGTTAAAATACAATGTTTTATTTGTATTGGCAGCATTTGTCAAATACAATTCGAAGCAGAATAACTCCTTTGTATATTTAGCTGTGCCAGAAACTTAAATTACTTTATACGTAACAATACCCACTTATTTTATTAATTTATGCATTACTCGGAATTTCTAATTAAGAATGTGTTGTATGGATTTCTTGAACACATCCGCAAACAATATAATTTTGATAAGAATGTGTGATAAACTTAAAATATTGTTTAAATTATGACCCGGTTTAAATATAAAATAGTAGCACTCCGGGAGTGCCGACAGAAGTGAAAACTTAAACAGACTACATTACAGATACTTATATACAGAGGTGTCGGTAACGGTAACGGTATCGCGAGTTCAATGGTTTTTTCCACCTCAAAAAATGCCCAAAGCGCCTAAAGAAGTTTTCACTTCAAAAAAAAATTGAAAAAAAAAAAAATGTAAAATGATCATGATGGATGTCGCATAAACATGAAAATTTACTAAGAAAGTAGTCTTATGCCTCTCCACAAACTAAAAAAAAATGTATACACAGAGGTAACAGTAACAGTGTCGCGAGTTTCAATGGTTTTTTCCCATCTCAAAAATTAACAACGTGCCTAAAGAAGGTGGTTTTGAGGTGAAACTCAAAAAAATCATAAATATAAACAACATTAAATCAAAAACTATTCAATACTTAAAAATAAATATTTTGCATTATTTTGCATGCTATTTTTGACGTACTATATTCTTTGATCACATTTATTCTTTTACTATCAATCAAGGGTCTTTTTAGAGAATTTCTTCCTCAAGCTGAACATTGACCTATCAAAATGTGTGCAGGAAAGAACTATTGATACGACATACAACGCAGTTGAGCTATAATAGTTCGTCTCGATCAGCGGGTACTGAAATAAATCTGTTGTTTCCTCGTTTTGCTTTATTTTATCCTGCTGCGTTTCACAAAGACTAGTTTGGTTGATCGTTGTTTTATTTTTATACTTTTATACATGCAGCTTAATTTTCCTATATAGTCTACAATAAACCATTCTATATCTTTCATCAGTATTTAAACTAAGCGCTTTGTAGATATGGTAGGTAGGTAGATATGTCATTCTGATTGGGGTGGATCGCGTGAAAGATGATATGGATATGAAAGAAGTGAGTACTGAGATGACGGCTGAAAGAGGGATATATGAAAGAGAGAGACATGTTTTGCCAACCTCACGTAATGTAGAAAAAAGGCTCATAATTTATATATCTTGAAAATCATCCCGTTCTTCCCAAAGTTATTACCAGAATTGATAAATGCCATAATTATTTAGAGTATAATAAAATTAAATTTTTGACATGTTATTTGCACGCCATTATGTTTACTTAGAGGGAATATTTGTAAATCTGTGAGATCTTTATAATTTTTTCTGTGTTTTGATAAAATCTTTATCTTGACATACTCGTAAATCCAAAATTTTCACTGTGTTAGAAAGTAACACAGTGAAAATTTTCTAAACTTAAAAGAAAAAAGAAAGGAAACTTTCCAACCGTAACAACTAAACGGATTGGGATAAAATTTAGCATATACAGGGTCCTTCGGTTACCCATGAAACTGAACAATTTTCATATAAAGAAGCACCCTATACGTAGTTTAACTAAGACTCCTCCGAAGCCTAGTGTTCTCCATATTCCTATACGGTGCAGAAACGTGGACTCTCAAAGCGAAGGATCGCGGAGGTGTAGCTGCTTTTGAGATGTGGTGCTGGAGACGAATGTTGCAGATACCCTGGACAGCCCGATGAACTAACCTTTCAATACTCAAGGATCTCAAGATAACTACAAGGCTTTCAACAGTCTGCCTCCAACGAGCCCTTGAATACTTTGGTCACATAGCGAGGAAACATAGTGACAACTTGGAGAAACTCATCATCACTGGCAAAGTTGAGGGGAAAAGACCACGGGGTCGTAGCCCGATACGTTGGTCTGACCAGATCCGCACAACTCTCGACTCTGGGCTTCGTGATGCCATACATGTCGCCGCCAACAGATACCGATGGCGAAACATAGTCAAGGAAAAAATCACCCATGGAGGAGGTCATGACCTTCAGAATTGAAGATAACGACTCGAAGAGAGAGTGTATAGTTCATAGCCTAAAAATACATGGGCTGCTTTTACCTACCTAGAATGAAGCCGTGGGTAGATAGTTATGTATAGTTCTATCATATTTCTTGCTCAAATAGATTGTTAAACTGATTGTGTCACAATGAACGTGTGAAATGTTCTTACAAAGTGATCTAATGTAGCTAGACAATTTATTTAGCTGCTAGACTGAAGTCTAGTAAGAATAGTGTTAGTAGTAAATATATTAGTAGTAAGGTTTACCTCACTTGTATGAATAGTTATCAGTTTATGTTAGTTGTCTTTCAGAAAGCATTGCTTGGTGCGGTGCAATCATTCGGTGTAAAATGAATTTAAAAAAAGATTTTTTAATTTAAACTATCTGTTTTCAGGGAAATAATCCTTTTAAATAATCAGTTATAGGTACATATTGGGTAGAACAAAAATCTCCATGGGAACATGGGGTCGTGAATTACAAATCCTTAATGTTTTTTTTTATGTATTCACAAATAGGAACGGCAACAACACATATATTTTTGCAGACATTAATTTTTAACATACTAGCTGACCCGCCCTAGGCTTCGCACGGATTTTAAAAATAAAATATAGCCTCAGGTATAGTGTAGCTTTCTGTCCGTGAAAGCCTCTACAATCTTAATTCAGATGAGGTCTAGGGCTACGTAAGCCTATTACATTTCATTCTAGTGTAAAAGATTAAACGGTCTCTTATGTTCACTAAAATGGTTAAATTCCCCACTCTAAAACAACCAAACATTCGAAGAAAACTAATAGCGGAATAGTTTAACCCCGTTACCCATTTTGCGGAGCTAATTAGCTCCCAAGCGCCAAGTAAAATTACACACCGTGCTACAAATCATGGTTTTAGGAACTTGTAGTACTGGTAGTTATACTGTACTGTGCTGGTGCTTTCAGGCTAACTGCGCATGATCGATTTGGAAATTGCTTTTGTACCAAATTTGCTTATAGTGGAAATTCTTGATCCTTTTCTAGTAAATTTTAATGAAAATGATTATGGATGTTTACATACATTCTGTAACACCTTTATCCCGGAAAAGTAGACAGAGACCACGGATCTCCACTTGCTACAATCCACATCTACACATACCTACTCTTGATCTGACCTTTCACCAAGATGTCGCTAACCTAATCAAGAGCTGAGTGAATGTTTATTGAAAAAAAGCTTGTTCTTTTTAACCCTTAACACAAAAAGATGTGTTTTAAATTTAACTGTTTCGTCGTCTGTGTGACTGTGTCTATCTATACTACCATAGTTCTCAATGCATAACCGATGTCAAGGTTTTTTTTGTTGGAAAACTGATATTTGTGTTTTTCTTTAGCATCTTCATCGTGTGTGACGCGCTTTAGCAAAAAATAACTTGTTTGTTAAATATCAATGTCAAATTAAAAAAAAATCTTCAGTGTGTTTAGAAACGTGGTAATAAGAAGTGGCAACGCCCGTTAAATCCACGTTTAAATGCGTCACCTTAAGAAGTTGCAGTAACATCATGTTACATTGAATGTAATCATATTGTGTTACGTCACTGATTCCGTCTGGGTCATCTTGCGAGCAGTTCTTCTTCAATTGAGAAAATATTTAAGTACCTATGCTTCCCGGAGTCTTTTTTAGATTGCAAAACATTTGTGTCTCAATCGGACATAGATAGATTAACTCTAATTTACCTACATCTCGTCCTCCTAAAATTTACGTCGTACAATAAATCTGACGACATCCGTGGCGCAGTGAACGTATAGCCAGCTGAGACGCAGGAGGTAGAGGGCTCGATTCCCGCCGCGGAACAAATTTTTGGATAATCTACAGATATTTGTTTCGTGTCTGGGTGTTTTTCTATTATATATTATATATTACTAGTGGTTCGCTCCGAACTGAGATCTCACAAGTCTACCATAAAAACAAAAAACATATTATTCATAATCTTTGACTATCAGAATAGTGCCATTCAAATTCATTCAATCATTCAAATTACAAGTAACGGGAGTTCATGTTAATTGCTTACTTTTTTTTGGGGTACAAATTGCAGTTATTCTAGATTTCAGACTTTTGCCTATATTTGTGATACATAAGCTACACGCATACCAAATTACAGCACTGTGGGATCGCTGGTGTACCCTGTGAATTTTGTCAAAGTTTAGTTTTTATTAAGTATAGCTATTAACTCAAAAACTACAAAAACTTTACTAAAAGTAAAAACGGGGTCGAAATGTACAATGAAGACCATTTATTTGACGTCTCACTTGACCTAATAGTCTCATTTTCATTATTTTTACCCCTCTTGAACCCCAATATCTCAACAACCCCCCAAAATTTTTAGCTCATTGAGTCACACCAAAATTGTGCCATAATTACCTACCTATATACGAAATTTCACGATGATCGGATAAACGCTTCGAAAGTTATCCTCGGACAAACAAACAAACATACATACATACAACGCCGATTTGCTCAAGTTGATTTGGAGATCTCGCTTCGCTCGATCGATAATATCAGTTATCTGGTTCCCATAGAACAAGCTCTGCTTAGTTTGGGGCTAGATGGCGCTGCGTGAAATGTCCAGCAATGATTTAAAAAAAAATCTAATAACTTAAGTAACTGACAAAACAACAGAAATTCTTAATCGCACGCAATGCGCAATCTTAGTGCTTGAAATGATTTTTTGTAGATAAACTTAGGACGGATTTTGAAAGGCTTCAGATAACTTCTTAATTTACTTTACTATTAGTGAAGGTAAATTTCACTTTTGGTAGCAGAACCAGTGGGAGCCAGAACACTCCTAATGATTTCATAGTATCTTATGTTCCACCAGTGAGAAGCATTTAGGCAAAGCGAAATTACCAACTCAGTTATGTTCGCAATGACTTTGGTTCGGAACTTTACGGTTTGTTTAAAACTATTTTTTAAAAAGGGTTAAACACCAGCCAATGATTTTTTTCCTGTGGTTTTTATTCATGTTACTTTCCTCGTTGTCATGCTGGTTTAACGCTGGTTAAGATAATGTAATGGTTCATTAAAATTTAAAGCTCTTATCGTTGTTTTATATTACTCATTACGCGTAATACACCTGTTTTTTTATTAACTGTGATAGCGCAGGATCGTGTTGGATACCACAAACTTAGGGCCTTAATCGTGCTAGCAGTGGTTTAAGTCTGAGGATGTTTATGAGGATATGCTCATATAAAACAGCAATATTCATGGTTTATTCTGTCTTTACGTGTACCGCTTTATGTTCAAATAATGTTAATCTTCTTTCTAATGTCTCATATTAATTGTTGTAGCAAAAATTAGCTATTATGATTTACTCCACCGTCTATTTATCTATTTTATCAGCCATCCACTTGTAAACCTTCTTATCGAACTTAAAGTGAAAATTCCTTAATTAATCATTTAAAAAATCAAAGTATTCTCTCAGATCATCGAACGGAAACAATAACTTGAGCCTGTTACGTGTCGCTATAGGAATTGTTGACATGAGATCACAATGGACATTCCAACTCATCGATCTTTGTTTCGATTCCATTTGCCAAGTTTTAAACAAACAAACAATTTACGTCATTATTTATGGAGAAGTTATCAATGATGTACTTGTGAAATATGTTTTTATATTATTAACGCACATAACAATCGTAACATCGCTCGAAGAACTGTCAGGGCAGAAAGGCTTTCATACAATGATAAATAGTAATACAATGATGTTGCCTGAAAGTGGGATGGATACAAGTAATTTATTAACAAAAATATAACCGACTTAACCAAACTACTGAACTGATTTTGATTAAATTGCTTTGAGACTAATATATAAAATATGAAAATATATACTTTCAAATAAAAAAAATTTCCAAATCAGTTGATAAATGACGGGAGTTCTCAGGTAAAAACCTAAAACCAAATTCGAGGGTTGCTCTCGATGTTTTTGGGATCCCATCATCAGATCCTAACCTGGTGCCAATGGGACCAACTGGGAAGTTATACCGTTTTAAACAAAAAAAGAATTTCTCGAATCAGTAAAGGCGTCTTTGAGTAATCTTGGAACATACAAAAAAAAATTCCGACGAATTGAGAACCTTCTCTTTTTTTTTAAGTCAGTTAAAAATAAGCATAACGAGATGTACTAAAGGAAATTTTTGAGTGCTTTAGAATACCTTATCTAATCATTTTGCTCTCAAGGCATATTCGTATATCTTTACTAACCTCTATCCCTCGCATAACATGATAAGGTTTAGTCAGAATCTTAGATAAACTCAGGTTTTAATTATCTTATCATTATAGCAGTTTGTGAGTACAGACACGAATGTTTAAAAATAGGTTTTTTCATAGCCTTCATTTTAAGATAAATTTAATCTTATAGTGAAATAATTGGACCTAGAATATAATGCAATTCGTTTATTACACTTAAATATAACTTTACAGCATTAACCCAATACACTATATCTAAAACTACTACAAAAAATATATAATTGTAATAATCATAATTAAAATAATACAAGAATTTTTTTTCACCAAACTTTTTCGTCCCACTGCTGGACAAAGGTCTCCGTCAAGTCCATCCAACCATCCCTTTCCTTAGATGTTTGCCACCATCCTCTTTCGACGGTCTCGATATCGTCTCGCGCTTTCTTAGCCGACCCCTCTTCGCCTTCCCTGTAAATATTATTTATTTTTAAATACAAAAATCACAATCAATGCATATGCACATTAAATCTCCCTTGTCGGTTTTTCATCAACATCATCGTTGCAGTAGGGGCTTGAGCCAAGGGCGGCAGATTTTAGGGACAACAAATTTGAGGACCGCTTGTTTTAAGATTTCTGTAAGGCGGTTTTCTGATGTTTTGCAGAAAAAATCTACGAACTATCTTTCCGATTACTTTTTACTCTTCCCTTTCCTTGAGTGTATACACTCAAGCAACGGTACGAAAAACTTCTATATTCTATGATTAAACACCCAGTTTGCGGCCCTCAACCAGTAGCATACCTACATCATTGTACACTTCGATTATACATGATTGAGCTTTGATTAGCTCATAAATATACCCAAAAACTATTTCTTGTGTACCCTTCAATTAAATTGTTGGATTTATGGGTGGCAAAAATTGTACAGCTTGGGAAATGTGTAAATCCGCCACTACATCGTGGTTCAAACGCCACTCCAATCTGACAACCTCCGTGGTGCAGTGGGCGAATAGCCGGCTGAGACGCAGGAGGTAGTGGGTTTGATTCCCGCCGCAAAACAAATGTTTGCATGCTCTACAGATATTTGTTTCGGGTCTGGTTGTTTTTCTATATATTATGAGTATGTACAAAACAAAAGTATATAAGTATTCTATCAGTTACTCGTATCCGGTTCCCGTAGTTCTCTGCTTAGATTGGAGCTTGATAGCGCTGTGTGAAATGTCCAGCAATATTTATTTATTTATTATCTATCCTGTGCTATTAGCATCACGGTCTGAGGGTCTGTACCGCATGGGCAACTAGTCGCCGACTCTCCAATGTAGCCCCATTTACTCATATTTTGCCTGCTGCGACCCACCTGTGTCCTGAGACGGTTGAGTAATTTCCACGTAGGCCAAGGAAGGTCTTTTCCGGCAGGCAGCTCCTCAGCAAGTTCTATATAGCTTTCGGGAGGGGCAATCTTTTCCAGCCACAGTTTTCGACGTGTTTGGGAAGGATGTTTTGTGATAGATTGACTTAGAATCAGACTATGGCACACTTTCTGAGCTGCCTATTGTGCCATTATTCTTACACCATGAGGGATACTTGTTCCGCCTCAGATAACGCTGTTGCAGTGGCCAAGTGTTGGCAAAACAACATTTGATGTTAAAAATGATAAATAAATATTACTTGATATTTCACACAGCGCTATCTAGCCCCAAACTAAGCAGAGCTTGTACTATGGGAACCAGATAACTGATAGAATACTTATATACATTTTTTTTTTAAATACATACTTACTATATACAGAGAAACAACCATACCCGGAACAAATATCTATAAATCATGCAAACATTTGTTCCGCGGCGGGAAACGAACCCGCTACCTCCTGCGTCTCAGCCGGGCATTCGCCCACTGCACCACGGAGGTCGTCAAATAATAATTATGAACCATACCAACACGAAGAAGAAGAAGAAGGATTCCGGTCTTCTTCTTCACTCCTTCACGTAGTATAGTCATAGCAATATTATAGATTCCTAAAAACTTTACAATCGCATTAAAAGTTATATTTTATAACCTGCTTTGTATATAAGACACTGTATTCATACACACAATGCATGACGACCTCCGTGGTGCAGTGGGCGAATAGCCGGCTGAGACGCAGGAGGTAGCGGGTTCGATTCCCGCCGCGGAACAAATGTTTGCATGATCTACAGATATTTGTTCCGGGTCTGGTTGTTTCTCTATATATTATAAGTATGTATTTACAAAAAAAATGTATATATAAGTATTCTATCAGTTATCTGGTTCCCATAGTACAAGCTCTGCTTAATTTGGGGCTAGATAGCGCTGTGTGAAATGTTCAGCAATGTTTATTTATTTATTTATCACACGATGACACATACGCGTACGTATCACATAGTCAGTCAAGTTTATACCAACTTATACTAGCTCTTTTTTTGGTAGTAATAGTATTTCGATCTCGAGCAAACAATTTTTCTGTTTAAAATAGCTCACTTTTGTTGATATTGGATAGAATTATTGCGCTCGAAGAATGTAAGCCAGTGAATAAAAATAACGGATACGCTGATATACTGAATTATAGTTACTACAACAAGTAATAAATTAGAGTGGCTTTTTGCATTCTTGTTTTTCTTGGATGCGAATGAATTTATAGAAACGTTGGGCGTTTGATAGCAATATGGGTGAATGACATAATCAAATTCGAGGCCCGTCGATGGTTGAGACTAGCGCTAGATCTTGGTGGATGGTATAACTTAAGAAGGCCCACTACTGGGAGTGGGAAAGCCTACCTCAGTTTGTGTACCAAAAAGTTGGACTGTTCATTTAGTATATTCTGCGCGAAGCTGCAAGAAAAAATAAAAGCCCCGTTTAATTATATTATACCCAAGAGCTACATAAGTAATTGCTTTAAATATTTTTTTTATATTATTCCTTATATTGAGTTTCTCGTAAGTGAAAATGGGCGTTGTCACTGACCAGAAAACTATGAAACGGTGTTTAGATTAGATAAGAAAATTCTTTATTGCGCTAATAAATTAATACAGAAGCGAACGAACTGCTATTATTTTAATTCTGTTTACGTGCTCATAAAAACTCAAATGTCAAAGATGTACTTAGCACTTAAATCATCGTCATCATCATTATATACCATAGGACGTCTACTGCTGAACCTTCCTTGAAGTACATTAAAGTATAGTTATAGAATATCTCGCAAGCAGATTATTTCACGGAAATCTTTGAATAAGCTCTTTGTCAAACAATACCACCTATTATTACATTGTGGAATACAATAAATGATTGAGCATTGAGTATACTATTAACTCATAATATCTGATATATTCCGATTGATCCATTTATTACTATTATATATATGTGAAGTTTGTGGAATGTCTGGATGTTGTATTGAAATAGAGAAGATTTTTTTCATGTAACACTTACCGAACTTGCAAAAACAATTATTATATTCTAATGACGACACGTTTGCCGTATGCCAGACACAATGTGGGCGAAGACCACTACTGAATGGCTCCCAAACTACGGACGACGCCCGCGTGGAAGGCCCAGGCGAAGGTGGCGGGATGAGCTAAACTCCTACCTCAAGGATTGGCCCCTATTTGCAATCAACAGAGACGAGTGGAAAGAGGGAAGGGAGGCCTTTGCCCTGCAGTGGGACACAACAGGCTTATAATAAAAATAATAATAATAATAATGACGACCTCCGTGGCGCAGTGGGTGAAGACTGAGACGTAGGAGGTAGCGGGTTCAATTCCCGCAGTGGAACAAATGTTTGCATGATCTACAGATATTTGTTCCGGGTCTGGATGTTTTTCTATATATCATAAGTATGTATTTACTAAAAAAAAGTATATACTCGTAAGTATTCTATCAGTTATCTGGTTCCCATTATACAAGCTCTGCTTAGTTTGGGGCTAGGTAGCGCTGTGTGAAATGTCCAGCAATATTTATTTATTTTATAATTTTATACTCGTGGAAATGACAAAATATCTTTTGAAACGTCAATTTTACTGCATGTTGCTCCGCGACCAAGTCAGGATGAAATCAGCATCATCTTCATCATCAGCCCCAAAGACCGTCAGCTCTTCAAGCTATCTGTCCACTACCTCTGCACCTTGCTCATCTTCTGGAAAGGATATAATCTGGCGTGTTTATTCCAAGTAGCCCATCTGACTAACGACGTCCACTGCTGAACATAGGCCTCCCCACATAATTCCAGAGTGATCGATCTTGCGCCGCCTGCACCTAACGGCTCCTAGCAGCCTTTATAAGGCCGTATTTCCATTGAGTGGTGGCCGTCCTACGCTGCGCTTTCCAGTGCGTTGTCTCCACTCGAGAACCTTCCCAACGGCCGTCAGTTCTTCGAGCTATGTGCCCTGCCTACTGCCAATCCAGCTTGCTAATCCTTTGTGCTATGTCGGTGACTTGAGTTCGTCTACGAATCTCCACATTTCTGATTCGATCATAGAGAAACACCAAGCACTCTTCTTATCACTGAACACATAAAATATAGCATGGCATAGTAGCCTTTATATTTTTCTTTAACTTTTTATCCAAACACACAAGCAAAGCCATGAGTAGAAGCTTGTATTTGCACATACCGTTCGTCGATAAATATTATCGGCTCTCAATAATACTCGTATAAGGAATAGATGCCGACATGCGTGCCTAACTTATTAAAATAGAAACAACTTGACCTACATAATACCTTTATCACATTTGCGTTGTGCATACGTACCACCATACATATCCTTCTTTTGAGTAGGTATATTTTATATATTTCATACTTCAACAATCTAAACAAAGGTGTTGTCAAATCTTTGGTTAGATCGCTGAGGTTTGAGTAGGTATATTTTATATTATATATTCGATACCTCAGCGAGCTAAACCAAATATACCTACTCAAAAGAAGGATATGTATGTTGCCAATATCTATATTCTAGATATTATGGTAATAAGGTTTTCATCACCATCTTCAGCCAGACTCACTGTTGGGCCTTAATAACCCAAGTGTATGCTACCCCGCACGATTCTTCGTTAAGTCTCGCACATCGACCGACGGTCCGTAATTTTGACTACTCGTACGCACAAAAGTTATCCTTTCAAGTTATCTGTGAACCGAACCAGGGCCCGTAGCCAAATTACATTCGCTGCGAATCTATTCGATTTCTACATACATTTGCTGTCGCTGAATCACGTGGTATTTCTATAGCATATGTCAAGTCCCATACATTTTCGGACGTATCGACTAGCGTCATCGCTAATCGACTGTAACTTGGCTAAGCCCTCAGGGCCCCAATTCTACTAAACCTATCGCTTCACTATGACAATGGTATCGTCGAAAAATCGCCACTATAGATACCTTTTGGTATTCTACTAACACAATCTTTTTTGAGAAATGACCGCCGTTGCTATGACAACGCCATTGAACATTTGGTAGCTTATGACAGGAATAACAATCATAATGGTTTAACAATGGTATGGCTCTATAATAGTTTTTCTTATAAATTAGCAGAATTGGGCCCCAGGTTTCCCTATAAAGTGTGCTGTAAGGTTTGCCAACCGTACTATAATATATAGTGTTGTACTATATTTCGAGTCTGCGTACTGAAGAAATATATAGTATGCAAAAATACTATATTTTCAACACCGAAATCCAACAAACAATTCCTTCATTTTGAAAATTTATCAACGCTTCTTTGCATTAACTTATAACTACTGTGAAAGTCTTTACTTTGAATTAACAATACTAAATGAAATCTTACTTATGAAAAAAAATAAAGATATACAAAAATAAATTTAACAAAAAAAAATCTTGCAAAGGTAAAAGATTGTAGTGAGATTAGTGATAAAACTACAGACCAAAAATGGCAGCATATTTTAAAATATATTGTAAATAACTTACATAATTTAGTAGGAGTAATATAACCTGTTTTCTATTCCCGCCACTTCGGCATTCACAGAAAATGTATTTTCAGTTATAAATTTAAAATAGCGAGAAGAAAGAAACAGACGCACTACTTATAAAAAATGAGCTTTTGATTTACATTAATTTAAAAATTTAATGTGATAAATCATACAGGTAACAATTTTATTTTAGACAAAAAAGTGCCAACAAATCTAGTTTTTAAAAAATAAATAATTAACAAATAATATCTTTGTTTATTTTTGGTATTCCATAAACTACAATATTTTTTTAAGTGTACTATATTATGCTAGCTTATTTTGAAAAATACTATATTTCCCCGAAAAAATGTTGGCAACCCTTGCTGTGTATGTAAGACATCCAGCTCGCGCCAGTTCAGGAGCCACGGCTACAATCAGAATTGTAAAAATTGTTTTAAGCATTAGAACATTAAAGATTAAAAAAAAAGTTTTATATTATTACATGTGAGTAGAGCCTGTCCGTGACAATGCAATGCTGTAAGCCTTACTAGGATCTGCAGGTCTTGATTTGACAAAATTAAAAACGTCTTTAACTTATCTAGCCCAGTAAACTCAAGTGCATCACATTATCTTTATCTTGGAAACATTACGATCTTCATATAATTTAAACACAGGATAAACTCGATGTTTTATTGTTATATTCTCGTAATCTAAAGATGTTTATCGTTCGAAGGCTGCGCCGGCGCACGTCTTGTTTGAACAAGTGTATGCCTTACGTAAGCGCTTTGCGGGTGGGTCTCCGAAATATTACTGATGGTACCTACTTAAAAGAATTGTCAATAATTATCTAGAGGTTAACAAACCATGTTCGTCTTCTTTCTTATTGACTTCTGTAGCGTGGTGGGCGATTAACTGACTGAGTCGCAAGAGGTGGCAGTTTCTAATCCCGCTGCGGGACTAATCCTGTTGCATGGTTACGAGGCAATTCTTTGCTATAGGCGATGGTTACCATTTAACATCAGGTAGGTGGTAGGCCATATGCTTGATCCATATCCAGATAGTATAAAAAAGGAAACTCGCCATAAACTGATGATAGGTATTATTAAAGTGGGAGCACTATTCCCTAGAAATAACCTGTTCACTCTGAGCTTGAAGATTCTGGGATTATAAACCACGGCCTTTATATACAAACGTAAGAAGATAAACTTCTTTGGCGCGAATAAATATTATTATGTCATTTGCGCAAAGAAGTTTTTACATCTTTGAACATTATTGCGCACCGCTTGGATAATTTCAGACCGTAAAACCGGTTAACCTTACATACTTCCGTTTAACATGCTGAAGATATACTCCGATCTGTTTCTCATAACGCACCAAAAGATTATAATTTCAAAACAGGAAGGAAGAATAAACATTTATATGTATGTGACGGAATTGTAACGGTTTTATAAATATTATGATATTCCCTTGTCAATACATCTATGAAAATCTAATACATGTTCACAAAAATATTAATTTGTTTAAGAAAAATAGCGATAATCATAATTTTAATACTAGAAATAAAGATAGACTCGCTGTTGCCACTTGTAGACTCCATAAAGCTAGTAAATCGTTTAAAGGGCAAGGTTTACGCTTTTATAACAAACTCCCATGTGATGTACAAAAATTGACAATTAACAAATTTAAAAACGTAATTAAACAAAATCTTTATAAAAGAGCCTACTATAAAATATCTGATTATTTAGATGATAGAGAAGCTTGGGATTGAAATTGCTCCAACTCGTTCAAAATGTTACAATTTAGACGTAACTTATTTTCTGTATTATGTATTGTAAAAGGATCATTAAAAAAACAACCAGCCTTGTTTCTTGCCTTTCTTTCCTGGCTTGGTCGCGAAGGAACAGGCAGTAAAATTGACGTTTCAAAGTGATTCTTGTGATTTTACTGAATAAAAATATTTGACTTTGACTTTGGAAAATAATTACAAAATAATGTATACACAAAAAACTACAAAAAAAAACAATAAGTCATAATTATTTCTCTCACGATTTTAACTGACGCCTTCACAAAATTGCAGTGCGGAGGTCTTTCTCATTGCGATAGATAGGTCGAACTTACCTTGAACTAAGTTTATATAACCAAGCTATAAATCACACCGTCACTTTTTAATGCCACAAAAAAAAACGAAAGCATTTAAAAAACTCGGTTTACTTAGACAATCCCACGTAATTGCAACCAAAATAAATAATATTCAAATAAAATAATATCAAGTCACGGCAACTGTTATTGTGCACATTATTCTGCCTGCCTGATACTAATACCTAAGTCAATGACACCACAGTATCTTGGAAATATAGGTAATACATTTATTATGTTTGACGTAGCGAAAATACTGTTTATTTTGCATATATGGATACAATGCTGAAATTTTTGTATTGGCTAATATTTTTTAGTGTGCAAAATATTAAATTGATGGTAAATGTTTACCTATTTTAAAGTGAAACTTTTATTACATCGTCTCAAACTTTTACGTCTGTGTGTTGCATGTCGCGTGACGGTCGGCCGCGGAGTAGGGATAAAGTGAAAGGCGCTCGTCAGAGCAGCCGAGGCCAATATGGCGGCGCCTATAGTTCGCATCAGCTGACCGTGTAGTGTATAGACTATTACTCATTTGTGCCAACGAAAATTTTTAGTTAAATGTCTATAATGTAAAACAAATTTGCACTTTTACCGTGGTTTCATAAAACCACACAATCCTTTTTTTCTAAATAGCAAAAGGTACTTCCCCTTTTGCAAGCCAGGCTAGTCTAGAAATGTTTATTTCTATTGAGTAAAATTACATTGAGTGTTCATGTTGGCCCGGTTGGTTAAAGTTCAAAGAATTCTCTTTAATTTTCATTGTTAGTACGAGCAAAGACAACTCGCTTCCGGCGACAATTTATCCGGGCCACTATAATCTCGGAGTCTTAAGTCCAGAGTGAACTGGTAATTTATAGGTAAGTGAGCTCCATCTTCGACCACACTATCACTCACCTTCAAGCTAGGTGTCAAGAGTTTGAATATCCATACCAATTATGGACATATATTCCACCGAACCGTGCGTAGTTTATATATATCGATGATACCAATATTATAAATTCGAAAGTAACTCTGTCTCTCTGTCTGATTGTTACGTGTTCACGACTAAACGCCTATTTATTTATTATTTAACCGATTTCGATGAAATTTGGTATATAGATAGATTATGACTGGGATTGGGATACAGGCTACATTTTACATATGCAGAAGGAACCTTCCACAGTCGCACAGTCAGGTAAAATGTTTTTAAATAAGTTAAATAGATTAACGCTTTATTGTACACATGAATTGATTTAGAACTTTATGCTAAATATAGTACAATGGGCAACCATATCGCTTATAGCAATTCCTTACCGGCAACCTTGATATGGAAAGTAATTTCAAACGACTATTTAATCTATACTAATATTATAAAGAGGAAAGATTTGATTGTTTGTTTGTTTGTTTCCATTGAATAGGCTCCGAAACTATTGGACCGATTTAAAAAAATATTTCACTTTTGGGAAGCTACACTATCCCCGGGTGACATAGGCTACTTTTTACTCAACTGCGCAGAAAGAGGGTTATGTTTTTATTAAAAAACTACGCGTGCAAATCTGCGGATTAGTCAGCTAGTCAACCATATTTTATAATTTATTTTATTATACAATGCTCGTTGTAAATAGACAAAAGGTAGTACAAGTGGGAGTAAGCGAGCCGTGTGCGCGTAACTGTTTGGGCACGGCGAAACGTCGCATCGCCCAATAGGTAATCTACGTGCGCTGTAATTCGCGGCATGATTGCAAGGGTTGTCAGTCAGTGTTATCCAGTTTACAATACCGTATCAATAATTTTAAATATTTTCATATGTACCTTACCGATCTTCACCGCGAGCATTCGTTAGCGAAATAATAATTCCGAATTTTTAGGAGTACTAGAGTTCCTTGTGAAATGGCTCGCCCGGGTAAGTACTACCACCATACCTATTTCTGCCGCCTCTCTTACCATACTCCGGTTCACTTCCGGTTAAATTACAGGCACATGAAGCTTTATAACTGTATGCCTCAAGTTGATGGACGAAGGGCAGTGCATCGTAGAACATGTTTCTAAGGTGCGTGACCTACGAGGCAGTACTTTGCTATAGGCAATGGTTACCACTTAACATCAGCTGGGCCATATGCTTGTTCCATCTTATAATATGTGTTCGTTTATTATTTTATGTATGTTAGTCTTTAAGGCCTTGTAACCATTTTTTGTGTGTGCACATTGTTGCCTGAAATAAACGTTAAATTATATGATATTTCATCGAGCGAAGCGAGATCTCCAATTTAACTTGGACGAATCGGCATTGTACATGTATCTATGTATGTTTGTCTGTCCGAGGATAACTTTCGAAGCGTTGATCCGATCATAGTGAAATTTGATATATGTATAGATAGGTACTGATAGCACAATCCTGGTGTGACTAAATGAGCTAAAAATGTTGGGGGGTTGTTGAGATATTGGGGTTCAAAAGGGGCAAAAAAAATACAAATTGCAACTATCCAGTCAAATGGCACGTTTAATGTAAGGTCTTCATCAGTACATTTCGAACCCGTTTTTATTTTAGCTATAATAAAAACTGAACTTTGACGAAATTCACAGGGACACCAGTGATCCCACAGTGCTGAAATTTGTATACGCGTAACTTTAGTGACACAAATATAGGGAGAAGTCTGAAATCCAGAATAAATACATTTCGTGGCTGACTATTTTGATAGTCAAAGATTACAAATAATATATTTTTATGGGAGACTCGCGAGATCTAAGTTAGGAGCGAACCACTAGCATTATTATAAACGGTAGAGCACCTTCAACAGTGGCAACCCTATCCAAAACGAGCTCGTATTTAACGTGCAGTGCGCATTCAACGCATCCTCTTCTCTTTAATCTGGGCAGTGACTACTAATTCACTGGTGTGTAGTCAGTATATCACACATTTGTTTTGCGTCTGTTGTTCTGTCACTTTGTACTGTGAAGATTCAGGATGTAATAGCTTATCTACTGTTTTTAGGGTTCCGGACAAATATGGTAATAATGGAAACGAACGAAGTCCATCCGTCCTTCTATCTCTGTAACTACTGAACCTATAGGTTTGAAATTTGGAATTGTTATAACCTTGCTCTATAACAAGTAAATATATTTATAAATATTTTAATTTTGAAGGCCAACAGAGCCAAAATGGTGAGGTAAATATTTCAAAATAGGGTTACCAGGTAAAGTGAAAGAAATTGATTTAGATATTCCAAAATCATCATCATTTTTTTAATATTTTGTATAGTTTTGGAGTTATGATGAAAAATTATGAAAAAAATACCGTTCCGTTATCTTCGAGGTTTGGAAAGTGAAAAATCTGAAATTAATATGAATGATAGGTATAAATAAACCTATCTAAGTTCAGAACCCTCGGTGCGTCAGGCGTACTCGTACAAGAACGGTCTTGTTTTATAGCTGCATTATGTTCCGATCAAAAAGTCTAAATAAAACTTTTATTATGGTTTCAAATGGTTTCCTATGGAGAGCAAACGCAAACGCTCTCTGGATAGGTCGATGAGATCGATAAGATCGCTGAGAAAATCCAGATGCGATTAGGCTAAGACAGGAACACTTAGCACCAATAACTATGACGGTAATAAATAAAAAAAATATTATAAATACGGGATTTATCACGTACCGTCCTATCGGTGTTTCGACATAAGTAAAAAATGAAAAATTATTCATTGCACAAAATAAAAATAACCTGTGCATAGGCGAACTTAATGCTAGATAGCATTCTCTTCCAGTTAACCTTTGTGTAATGCGGACAAACAGTTATTATAGTTAGTTCATCTTCTTTTGTAATATATAAAAATCTCGTGTCACGGTTTTAGTGGTCGCACTCCTCCGAAACGGGTTGACCGATTTGAATGTTTTTTTATATTTGTTAGATATGAGAATAGGTCGTAAAGTATTTTCACCCTCCTACCCCCACCCCACATTTTTTAATTGTGATTTTAGTATTTTTGTATGAATAATATCCATATAATTTAACCGTCGTTCATTGACGTGAAGTCATTTAAATGAAGTGTCGCGTCACTTTGACAAGAGTGTTTTATATAGTTTTTATCCCGAAGTTTCCACGGGAACGAGAAATTTCAAGGGTGCGAAGCCGCGGGTGGATCAGCTAGCATTTATATGTATATTAGGAATATGATATGATAAGGATAATGAACCAAATACCCAGCAGTGGTGTGGTCTAGAAACTGATAATGATAAACAGGTTCACCTTTAATACCTATTGTTTCGATTCTAAATTGTACATACTAATTACGTTATCATTGAATTGGTTCCGTTAACCTAATTGAAAAAGTAATTAACGCGATAAATAACGGTATTTTAATGCTAACATCAGGAATACGTTAACCGGCTTTGAACATCCTGGTTTAGTACTAATTAGTTACTGTAACTTCAGTTCGAAATATAAATTACTAGCTGACCCGCCAAACTTCGTACTGCCTTGACATTAACATGACGCGGGCTGCCAATGTACGTAACCCCGGAAGAATTGTAAATTGGCCATCATTAGCTGCATCTATCTATGAGCAAATGAATGTTCTTCATAATTTATTTTTGCGTTAATTTTCCGATATTTTGATAGTTATTCTGCTATTCAGGGCTGAGACAAATGAATGACAAAAAAAAACCTAAACATTTTTAACTTATTTAGTCACTCCAAAATTGTGTCTTCACTACCTACCTATGTATAAAATTTTATGATTATCGGATTAGCGTTTAGAAAGTTATCCTCGGACAAACAAACATACATACATACAACGCCGATTTGCCCAAGTTGATTTAGGATCTCGCTTCGCTCGATCAACTACTTTATATTGTGAGATTATAATTTTTGTCTAAAATAGATGATAATTCTGGCCCTCCAGTTGCATCTACTTTTTGATTCGTACCAATATATGGACAAAGTTGGGATAGTATTGGGATACAGTCACAATATTAATACTTTTGTCGTGTGAATACTGTCTGTATGTGCTATAATATAATGTGTAATATAATGTGCTTGTTGTTCCGAAATAAATAAAGTAAAAACAAAAAAGCATAGGACACTCAAGAATCGTGACAGAGTTAGCCACTAAGAGCTTACCTATCCTAATGTATATAAGAGATATCAGACAAAATAACAATGTTTCCGCCTTTGAATTTAGGAAATAGTAATAGAATTCAAAGGTATAATACATAGTTGAACGCTTACCTCGGTTCGTAGCACCGAAATTCGAAGTATCGAAATGAAAATTCTCGTACCTGAGCCCGGACAATCCACTTTACCGCCGGTGACGGCTGTATCCTGGAACTGTAGCAGCGCCGGCAACTTTTAATTGAGTTGAGAACAAAAGACGGGCGGGGGCCGGGGTCGGTGCACGGTGAAGAGGGAAACAGTATCTTGGAGATTGTAAGATTGCACTCATACTTTAGAATTTAAGAGTAGTAGAGTTTCTTGTGAAAGGGCTCACCTGGGGAGCAAGCAGCATTGCTGTGTTTTGGTTTTACACCTGAATGCCTCAAGTTGATGGACGCAGGGCAGTGCGTCGCAGGGCACGTTTCTTAGGTGCGTGACCTACGAGGCAGACATGGTGGGCCGTAAGCTTGTTCCATCTCTAAATAGTATAAAAAAAAAGAATATTTTGCAAGTATTCCAGATGCAGCCTTTAAAGGTAAGTGCAAGCCGAATGCGTTTGCGTGACGTGAGCGTATATGCAACAGTTGTAATGTATGAAATTCATAGGAAGATGTTAGACCACCAGCGAGACCAAGGAAGATGTAGTACATCTTTCTTGAGCGAGGCGCCTACGTGGCGTTATATGACGCGGAAGCCAGACACACGCATTCAGTTTGCTCAGGCCTTGTTGGCCTAGCCGGAGTATCAGTTTAAGGAAGTAAGGGGATCTTATGACACAGGCAGGAGAAGCTTACCTATCAAAACCCAGGATTAAAACATAATATATGCCCAACTTTTATTGATTGATATAGAGCCTTGACAGTCCTAGAACATGTTTCTTAAAACTAAAGAAACTAGCCTCTCATATATAAAATTCCGGTGTGCGTGTGTTCGTAATTATTCTCCTCCCAAGCGGCTTGGCCGATTTTGACGATATTTTTTGGGATCTATGAAGTTTTATGGATAGTTTTAGCTATACCCGGTAGACAGCTTTGTGGTCGAAATTAAGATTTTTCTTTAGATTTAATTTCAAACTTTTTGAAAATTCTGATGACATAAATACAAAAAAAACATCAAAATCGGTAAAGCCTTTTAGGAGAAGAATTACAAAGACAATTTGTTAGCTAGTTTTTTTATATTATCTGAAATGGAAGCTCCGGTGTCTATGCTTATAGAAGTAACTGTATTCAATTTAATTTGAAAATAGTCAAAGCTTGCAGTTGAAACACTGGTTAGCACAAAGCATATTGTGGCAACCACCTAGACCGGACCAAGCGGTACCAATGCTAAGTAAGATTGTTTGCCGAGCTTTGACGGTTCCTTTGATTTGACGTTTGATGCGGTTCTGCCTTTATTGATTCTGTACTGTAAGATGTATATTGAAACTCTCTGTAGAACCATGATTTAATGAACGAGAGAAACTGTAGTCCAAATGGAAACACCTAAGATTTTTTAAATTGCTTAAATGAAATTTATAATAATATACGAAAACGATACAACTTATTTATAGGAATTGTTTTTTAAAGACAGAAAAGCAAAGTGGCTTAAATTTAAAACATGTAGTGGCTTACAGTATTGATACACTGACTGATAGAATATGTATTATAAGAAAGAACAGATATTTGTGGATATTTATATCTGAACAATTGCTAGTGATTCGCCCCGAACTAAAATATCGTGAGTCTCCCATAAAAACAAAAAAATATTATTTGTAATCTTTGACTATCAAAATAGTGCCACGAAATGAACTGACCTACAGTTTCATTCAAATTACAGGGTAGAAACTTTTTGGGGTAGAAATTGCAGTTTAGAATTACTGCAATTTCGATTTTAGATTTTTCCCTATATTTTGGTCACTAAAGCTACACGCGTACCAAATTTCAGTACTGTGGGATCACTGATATAGGTACACAATGAATTTTTTTTTTTTTTTTTTACTTTTTATTAGACATGGCATTTGACCAGATAGTCCCATTTTGTGATCAATATCTCAACAAACTCCCCCACACCGAAATTGTGCCATCACTACCAACCTATTTATCTACAACGCCGATTTGCACAAGTTGATTTGGAGATCTCGCTTCGCTCGACCAAATAAAAAAAGGTGTTGATTAAAATTACTACTTTTAAGAGCTAAGAAGTATGGTACTGAGGCGTAAATAGTATATATGTTTTGACATCGATACTTAGACCTAAGTTATATTACTTGCTAAGTGCTCATTCAGAAACAATGACAGTATTGTGACCCTTATAAACACTTGTGACCATAAATTGTTGGATTTCTCTCAATAAAGTCGAGACTAGCTCTAAAATATAACAAGGCACTTGAGCACAATCAAGAAAAACGTAAAACGTGAAGTTGGGCCGTTGTTTCGAGTGACACTCGCGAAAGTTGCGAGTGCACGAAACTTTTTATAAAAGTATTTTTCCAAGCGTTGAATTGTAAGGTTTAGAAGGCGAGTTTTTTAAACTGAGTCACGGGCGTAGCCAGAGGGGTTTTGAGTGTTTAAAACCTCCCTCCACCCGAATATTCAAAATATTACATTTAATATTAAAATAAAGAGAGGCAGTTTATGTAATCATTTTTATCGCTTGCGATTAGTCTTATGACCGATAATCAACGTACTGTAATTTTTTCATATCACCCCCCCCCCCCTCACCCTATTTATTTGATTTATTTGGGAACAATAAAGAACTATTATATTTACATAAAAATAAAGTCTTTAAACCTTCGAACTATATTTTCAAAACCGAAAACCAAAGAAAATTTTGTGTTAAAAATTTATGAACGCTCTTTTACATTAACCTAAAACTTGATGCAAAAGCATGTAGGTATCCGAACCAAGGAATTTTTAAACTACGTACATTACGTAGTATAAAATTTCCTCGTTCCGAACCTGTCCGTAATGTCAAATAAATAAATTAGTCATAGAAAGTGGTAGCGATTCCGAAAGTGCGTCAAGATCCGTGCCTAAAAAGCCAAAATAAATAATATTTTTTTTATTTATTGCGGTTCCATAAAATACCATATTTTTTTTGAATGTGCTATATTTTAAAAGCTTATTTTGAAAAATACTATATTTCCATAAAAAAATGTTGGCAACCCTAGTGGCAAAATCACTTGCCTCTCATCAAGGGGAGGTAATGCGTTTTCGTGCAATCTCATCAAAATTTGTATTTATTAACAGAAATACCATACATATCTCTGTAAATTTACTTTGAATTTACAGGCATCGAGATTAGATGGAAAATGACTAGATTTTACTACAGGAATTGTTCCTGGGCTTGCTAGCTTTCTCTACCGTACTATTACTATGACAACTCGACTTTTTCCGCGGTATTCAGCGGTAGAGTGGCCACGACGACATCCACTCTCGGAATCTACTCACAGAAACTACTAGAAGTATGAATCTGTGACACTCATACCATATTAAACCTTAAAGCCATGTACTCACAGCTCGAAATACTACGTAATTTTCAAGATCTAAAAAGCTTCTGTATATTTATAGTAGTTAAAGCTACCGTGTTAAAGCATGTTTTGCAATGCAAGGTTAAGTGCAGTGATATAGTGGTGCCGTCTCAAGATCCTTATCATTTTGCTTCCGGAGTCTGTTTGCTGATAAAACTCTGATTGTTAGCTTAAAGGGCACATGAAATATATAACCGGTAGGGAGAAACTTAAAATCTTGCTAGAATAGATATATGATAATAGAAGAACAAAGCCAAAAAATGCGATCACTTTTTAAAATGGCAACTGATGTCTGCTGCACATACGTATTGTAAATTGACTAATAATTAGTGATTTTTAAGGAAACATTTCACACTTATTATCGTTTAAAAGGAGCCTTAGAACTCTTTGATTGCTATATATTGTAATATTAAACATAATTCTAATATTATTCGTTTTGACAATTATTATAAACGTTATGTACAAACGAAGACAAGTAAATTTATACACAATACCCCAAGATCAGAAGCCGGCGAGAAAACTAACAGTTAAGGGCTGGATTAGTTAGCTGTCCCGAAAACAGGCTTTTTATTACGTCTTCTTTGGTAAAATTTACTTATGTATGGTGCCTGCTTTATTTTAAATTCCTGCATTAAATTAAGTACTTCTATTTAAGGTACAGTTATTATGTAAACTCTAAACCATAACATTCTGAGAGTTACCTACGCAATACGACACCATGCCATCTGTACAATCTAAACAAATTATCGATAGGTACCTAGAATACTAAAATAATCTCAACAGTCATATCCATAACTCAATTGACACGCCTTTAATTTAACTGCCATTAAGCTCGTAACTACTTGGTTAAAAGAGCGATAAAATCCTAGGTGTGTGGCCGGTGCATTAGCCTTGGATGTGCCTTATCTGTCGCTAGTAGTCCTTCAGTGACAGTGTTGGCACAGCGCGCGGCCATGCACTGCCTATTGCCACAGTACACTGATAACCAGTAGCTAAGCTACACTGCATATACATAGACACGCGTAAGCTGACATGAAACTATGTAGAAATACATTTTATTTTTTATACAAGATTTTTTTTTTTAATTTAAACAAACCTTGGAGGCGTTGGGTGCATGCCGCACAAGATCAGTCGCACTGGAGGAGGCCTATGTTTAGCAGGGGACGTCTGTAGCTGATATAATAATGGTGATAAAACAAACCTGATTTTAGGGTCGGCGCACCAGTTTTTATCAAACTCGCAAACACTTTGTTTTTGATCAATATTGAAATGATTTATCCGTATAAGAACTATTTTGAAAACGGGTAAGTAAGACCCAAATTAAACAATTTCAACTAGCAGCCATATACATAATCGTGGCCTCTCGCAAGGACTCCATGTTTAGAACAACGAATATCATGGTACCATAGCATCCAGATCTAGAACAAAAATATGACACACGAATCAATCGAATCCAACCCCTTGCATAGCAGTTGACTACTCACTCACCGCGTCATAGGAGTGTCAAACAAAAGACACGGGTTTCTATCGTCGCACCATACATTCACTCACACGCGATAATAACCCAACCTCGTGCCTACAAAGACTTCAACCTCGTCGAGACGCTAGAGATAAAAAAAAGATATTTTTTTTTTAGCCAATTAGAGTAACTTTTATGTCTCAAGCGCCAATGACATCAATGTTTTGTTTATATTTGTAGTAATCGGTTCGCTAGCGTCTAACGTTAAATATTAGTGCTGGGCCCTTTGGAGAACGACTCATACAATAAAAATAATACACTCATTTTTGAGGCAGTCGGGTTAAAATACAGAAGTGATAAAGCTGAGCTTCTGGTTTCTATACTGTGGTATTGACAGAGGCAATGCACAGCACACAGTTCGCATTGTGCGAGATCCGCCGGGACGAGCCTTAATATCGGACGTATTGTAGGTGGAGTGTTGAATGTGCACTTCGGACGGACCGCCATTTCTTTAATGTATTTGCTGATGGCACTGCTTTTTGATATCCGTAGAGATACTTGTTTATACCTGATAATACATTAAAGGCACTAAAGGCGTCACATAATACCAGCGCTACAGTAGCTATGTATATGTCACAGTGGCACACTGCTGAGTGACGACCTATTTTGTAGTCTTGTATTTTGTATAAGTATAACTGTTGTATTCATAGAATGTAAAATACACACCAAATAAATATTTTTCTATTTCTATTTCTATAATTTTTAAAATTGCCCATGGTACAGCCAGATGAATTATGTAGGTGGATTACTGGCAGGAAGAAATGTGAAAGAAACCCCCTCTCTCTATCTCTTTCTCTCTGTGTGTGTGTTTTTCTGTCTGTTTGTTACGTTTTCACAACTGAACCGCTTTCGATGCAAGGTACATATTGGATAGATTATTCTGTAAGGTATTTATAGTTAAAGGCCCTTGTATACATATATTTTTATATATTTACATGTTTCCTGTAATAACCGTTGGAGAGACCTACGTCCAACAGTGGACTGTTATAGGTTGATGATGATGATGATGAACCTGGATTGATATAAAGACTGCTTTTATAGCTAGTTGGAACAAATCTTTTAAATGAAACTTTTATATATTTCTAGGTTTTTTTCAATTACTGCTTAACGACGTAGTGTCTGTAGCTCCATAAGAATTAACATCTGAAAAAATACCTTTTAAATCTAGAAACATGTGATCGTATCTGACCATTATCGCTTGTTCAAATACAATTAATTTATCTCGATGGAGGAGTAGGAGCATTTGACCATGGCACACTCAAATTACGAAGATAAAGTTTGCTCAGAGCATTAACAGTGTTGCGTTAAGGCAATATCACTATTTAAGTGCACAAGTAAGTAATAAGTAGGTGTTAGTTACGTAGATACTTAAACCGTAATTAAGTAACTTGTTATAAATAATGTTTTCGATTATTTTATAAAAAGTTATATTTATATGATAAATCGCTTTTATAACAAGTTTTTATAGAGATATGTAGAGTCATACAATGAAGCCATGACGGCTGTATTTAAACAAGTTTACATTTTACAGTGAGCCTACATAGGAGATACGTAAGTACGAATAACTCGAGAGACAACATTGGGCTCACTGGACTATTAACATGTTAATGAGCGGGTCAACTAAAACCTGTCAGATCATGCTTAATCGTTTTTGATGAACTTAGTTGAACATTTGGATAAGTATTCAATCTTTGCTAATGAAGACTTTTTATGCCCCAGCTATGTTTTGTTTACTATTTGCACCAAAACGCGATATTTTCCATGATTTGTGAGTTTTAGATCCCGATATTTCGACGCAGTTGCATGCGCCATGATTACCGGTAAACTGCATCGAAATATCGGGATCTAAAACTCACAAATCATGGTAAATATGCCGCTTTTAGGGAAAATAGTGTTAATAGAGAAATAGATAAACTGACATTTATTTTGACTTAAGTAACAAACACATTGAAACTACATACGGTGGATAATATACATTAACTTTCAAAAGTTATGTTTTGTTCCTCTAAAATCGCTTTCGGTCCTGAAAAAGAGTCTCTAAGCTATTTCAAAGCAGGACGGGAACAAAAGCTAAAAAAAAACCGGCCAAGTGCGAGTCGGACTCGCGCACGAAGGGTTCCGTACCATCACCCTAAAATATTATAAATGTGAAAGTTTGGTGATTGTTTATTTATTTGTTTGTTTGTTACTCAATCACGTCGTAACGGCTGAATCGATTTCAATGAAATTTGGTATATACGTAGATTATAACCTGAATTACCACATAGGCTACCATTTATCCCATAAATCAGTTCTAATGGAATAAAAATGGGGTGTCAAGTTAAGTTGCAACAGCAAGTTTAGCTTTATTTATAGATTACTTACACATTTAGTAGTGTAACGCGTACGAAGTCGCAGGCAACAGCTAGTTACCTATAAAAACGTCAAAAAAATCATGTCTGTTGTATGTGAGCGCCACTTAAATATTTGTTTTATTTTAATTTAATTATTTATTTTTAGAGTGAATATTAACTAAATATTATGTGAATATGTCAAGCGTTGCCTGTGGCCGTTATCAATATCGAGCAAAAACGAGCAAAAATATCACATTTGTTGTATGGGAGCCCCCTTAAATATTAATTGTATTCTGTTTTTAGTATTTGTTGTTATAGCGGCAACAGAAATACATCACCTGTAAAAATTTCAACTGTCTAACTATCACGGTTCATGAGATACAGCCTGGTGACGGACGGAGAGACAGACAGACAGCGGAGTCTTAGTAATAGGGTCCCGTTTTACCCTTTGGGTACGGAGCCCTAAAAACTAGTGAATGCTTATGACAAGTACCTAATAAAGTATTTTATTCTACATTTCTAGGTATTTACTTTCTGTAGAAGACACGACTGTTCCTCAAGTGCTAATTAGTCACGTTGTTAGCATATTATGTTAAAGGCAGCGCAACACTAGCATGCTAATAAATAAACCACGTATGTAGGTATGTGTGCCATCCATCCATACTAATATTATAAATGCGAAAGTAACTCTGTGTGTTTGTTTGTTACATTTTCACGAGTAAAAAAACGGATCGTAATGAAATTTGGCAAGAAGATAGATTATCCTGAGAAGGGCATATAGGCGTATAGGCTATTCCTCAAGTACGGGATCTAAAAAACCATCCCTAGAGGGGGGGGGGGGTAAAGTAAGGTAAAGTAAAGGTTAAAATTATAAGATATGAGAATTCTTTAGATGCACTCTCTATGTACAGTTGGTCTATCTGTAGATAAATTGTGACGGTTTTATTAACAAACCACGCGTGCGAAGCCGCGAGCGGGTCAGCTAGTTTATTATATCTGTGTCTTCTTTAGGTGGATAGTATCTTCATAGACCCATCAGTGTGTGAAGTCTCTGTGGATGATGATGATGATGATATCCGTAGTGCAGTGGGCCGAATACCCGGCTGAGACGCAGGAAGTAGCGGGTTCGATTCCCGCCGCGGAACAAATGTTTGCATGATTTATAGATATTTGTTCCGGTTCTAGTTGTTTCTTTATATATTATAAGTATGTATTTACAAAAAAAATGTATATAAGTATTATATCAGTTATCTGGTTCGCATAGTACAAGCTCTGCTTAGTTTGGGGCTAGATAGCGCTGTGTGAAATGTCAAGCAATATTTATTTATTTATTTATTTATGATCAATATTAATCCATATTTGTACCGGACGTCTGCAACATGGTACTTACGATAAATCCATCGGTGAAGAAGATATTATTATTATATTATTCCAGAATATAATCATAATTGTTCTTGATTTTATGAAATGATTCTGTTATAATAATACCATCTGTTATTATACGCTAATTATTCCGAGGTCGGCCATTAATTCAGTTACCATGCAAATTAAGTTGCAGTTAGAGCAGGTACTAATATTATTAATAGCTAAGAGGAAAGTCATAACTATGAATAAAAATACCCTTTTACGAATAAAGTCAGATATTTAGTCAGGCTGGCATAACGATCCGTAAAAGTATTTAGCTACTAAACATGTTTAAATTTGTTTCTATAAATCATATTTAGGCCGGATTGCCACTCAATACGTTTAGGCATCGTTGCGCAAGTCACCGATAGTACGCGATTTCATATTACAGATTAATAGCAAATGGTTTGAATTAAACATTTTGACTATGTTTTTATTCAATGGGAGATATAAATTCACTGTTTTGCTTTAGGACGTTCAAAAAGAGCTCTAGAAAGTTTAAATTATTTTGTCTTGAAATACTTAACTTAATATATCATACAAAATTACCTATAATTTAAAAACTTTAACATAACCAAGAATTAAAAATAAAAGGGAAAATGTAGGAATAAAACTTTCTAATTTTAATCGATAAAGCCGCCCATTTTGCTAAAGCAATTTCTAAAAAAATATATTTGTGATGTGATATTATATATTTAGTGTACTAACATTAAAGAGTTTATCCAAGATTTTTTTGTACGACCCCCGTGGCGCAGTGGGCTAATAGCTGGCTGAGACGCAGGAGGTAGCGGGTTCGATTTACAGACATATGGTTATCTATAAGTTATAAGTATGTATTTACAAAAAAAACAGTATATAAGTATTCTATCAGTTATCTGGTTCTCATAGTACAAGCTTTGCTTAGTTTGGGGCTAGATAGCGTTGTGTGAAATGTCCAGCAATATTAAAAAAAAGAAAAATATAATATAATTTTTTGAAAGAAATCCGGTAGTTTTTTAAAATAAGTGTAGATTCTCCACGTCTAGGTTACAAATGCATACAAGCACACCTTTGCCGTGATACATCCCAATTCGATGCGACCCAGTTCCGACAAGACTCGGTAAGACAATCGATTGGCTCGTGCACGCGATTATACGGTATTCGGTAATCGGTTTACAAGATACGACAAGCTAACTCTAGAATAAAATTTGTGAACCACCTAGATATTTTATTCTCGTTCTTGTTGGAGATGGAATAAGCATATGATATTATGTGGTAACCATCGCGTATAACAATGTATTGCCTAGGTCACGCACCTTAGAAACATGCCCTATGATGCATTGCCCTGCGTTAATCAACTTGAGGTATGCAGGTGTAAAATCTCATGTGCCTGTAATTTGACCGACAACCATACCCTTCAAACCGAAACAGCAATGCTGCTTGGCGGCAGAAATGCTGGTAGGCTTCCCCGGGCGATGCCATACCTGCCATAAGAACAAAGTAGATGTGTTAACATTTTATGATTTTATTAGCTGACTCGCCCGCGGTTTAGCACGCTTCGTTTGTCAATAAAGACGTACCCTCCTTCTGTGCAGTCGGGTAAAAAGTAAAAAGCCTCTTTAAGGTAAGAGTAAATAGGTTTCTTCTAGATCTTCGTGCTTCACCTTAGTCCAGCCGTTTAATCGTGAGTACGTTTCACACAGATAGACAGAGACAGAGTTACTTTCGAATTTATAATTAAGAGGAGCTTCTGCATTTATGTTTCAAGTGTTTTTTAAAATAAATATTCTAGTACATATATTATTCTAGTATAAATAAACAATAAATAATTTAAAAATATTCTTATTTACTTTTGATGTCTTCCGTGGTGTCGTAGGCGAAAAGCCGGCTGATACCCGCGAAAGAAATGTTTGTATGATCTACAGATATTTGCCTGTTCCGGGTCTGGGTGTTTTTCTATATTATTAAGTATATCATAAGTATGTTATTTACAAAAAAGTATATAAGTGTTGTATCAGTTATCTGGTTCCCATAATACAAGCTTGACATAGTTTGGGGCTAGTTAGCACTGTGTGAAATGTCCACAATTATTTATTAACAAATAGGTTAATTTGCGCTTTTAAAAAATAATTCAATTATCGAATGATTTATAAAAATGGGATGTGGTTGTGTCATGGTCACGGCCATGTGTTGTACGTGAATACGTGTACATAACAGGTAATAATTTCTATACAAAATATAAAATACGCTATTTTATTTATGTATGTTATAATCATGTTTGAACCATACTAAATGAAAATCTCGAAACGCAGCAAAATGACCTCAAAATGGCGGCGCTTCCCCCTCTACCGCGCGCGACGCGTCGCAGTCCTCACTTAGCGTAACAATTTTTTTGATCCTATAGCTATCCAGTGGTGTAATTAAATTTTGGATGAAGATAATAGATATGTACTCGTAGCTGCAACACCAAACTGTGTCCCCCGATTTTGTTATCATTCGTTTTTTGATTGGCCTCCCACTATGGAAGCAATTTTAAATACGTATTCACGTTAAAACGCCGGTCGTGTAAAATTACAATATTAGCTGAATACAAAGTGTCAACATAATCAAATAATACTCGTACAGTATTTCGATGTACTATATACTTAATCAAATAATCTTGAAACACGATTCCCCTATTCAGTTATTGTAGATGCATTGTACGTGCACAATGCAAGTATAATAATCTGAAATGTCTCCAACCAAAGCATGAATACATATACGGTACAGTTTCAAAATTTTTCGTTTACAATTTCACCAAATTATTTATTCTCCTGACAGTTTGTTTGCATGCTATCGTTGATACAAATAAATCTCTCTGTAAATAGCCATGAGAGACGGGCTTTGGTAGTCGTAAGAGCTCGCTTTTTATTTGTTTTACTGTCAAATGAACTCTGCCAGAAAAATAAACAGCTAATAGTAGACTTTTTTAAAATGTTTGCGTAATTTTAAATATTTAATCTAATCTAAAGGGTCTAGTGGACCACGCTGACTGCGCATAACCCTCTCTTCTATTATTAGCAACTATCTTTCGCCAGTGGCTTCGCACGCGTGTTTAATCAACAAAAAGTAGCATATGCGTTCATTCAGGTTATAATCTACGTATATACCAAATTTCATCGAAATCGGTTCAGCCGTTGCGACGTGATTGAGTGACAAACAAACATGAAACGTCCAAACTTTCGCATTTAATATTAGTATGATTTAAATAGGTTCTAAAGAAAGTAGTTATTTTCTAGTAACTACAAGTACGGTCAAGTACGAGTAGAACTAGCGCACCGAGGGTTCCGAACATAGGTTTATTAATGTTAATAAAGCAGCGCCATCTAGTTATGTGACCAAAAAATTTTTAAGACAGATACCTAAAAAACTGTTCTAGATAGAGACTTCGTTTTAATTTTCCTGGAATGTTTGCATATATCTCTATCAATCATATTACAGTAGTAAGTAGTTTCTGAGATAATCAGCTGTGACAGATGGACGGATGGACGGACGGACAACGGTTTTTACCATTTTAGTCCGCATCCTTAAAAATCCTGCTTGTCTCTACTATAGAAAGGCCTTCATGCTTTCTATTGATTTCGAGTTTTGACACTATTATTGACCATTGGTCACCTACTCCATAGAAACGTAGTAATTTTCAATAAGACAAGGTTGCGAAGTAACACATTAACACAATATCATTATAATACATATGCAAATGCCTTGCTCAGATTGTGTTATTGTCATGTTATCGCTAGCATAAATACATGCATGTGCTTAAGTAAGTATGTAGGTGTTAGCTAGATCGTGCGCGGACACTTGGCAAGGCTGCGCTAATCGTAACGGAAGGCCTGCGCTTGCGCACTCGTCTCAATAAATAAGTTGTGTAGTATTCTGAAACATAGAGCAGCAACGGCTCCTGGGTTACTCATATCTAACATGAAAATTAATTAATACCGCAAAAAACAGAGTATCAAAACAAATTATCATCATCATCATCATCATTTCACCTGCTGTTGGGTATAGACCTCCCTGATTTCTGCTAAGCGTCTATCCTGTGCGTCTCTTATCCAAAAAAACTAATTTTATTTGTTTATTTATTAACACCTTACCTTATTAGTTACCTAATACAATAGAGTTAAATTATGAGGTTTACAATTTTATAAGCTAGGTATTTTATACATGAATATTACAGACAAATTATAAATCTAGGTATAATTATATCTGTCAGTTTCCTCCTACGCGTAGCCTGTATCGAGGAGACCAATGCACTAAAAAGTTGTTAGATTTAATGTCTTCCAAAAAAATTTAACACTACTTGAACCAAAGATTTACCTTAGTATTTACCGAATTCTCAATGTATCTTCTCTATTCATAGATAACCGCATTCAAATTCGACCAGCATAAAAAAGATAACACTTTAGCACACTTTACAACATTAATCGCGAAGTTCAATCGGCAGCTAAGAGACTCTTCTTCCAGACAACCTTGGAACACAACTTGAATCCATAGACAGATAATAGCTACAGGTTTTTAGGTAAGATATATTTCAAACGATTTTATGACAAAATTTGCGTGATAGGGTATAAAAACAGTGTTTACCTAACTGGGCAAAGGTCGTTGTATTAATAGAAATCGTCGAAAATCATCATTGTCGGTCACTATGATGACAGTTTAAATGCAGTGACTTACATGGCTCGGTTTGTTGTGTGGTTGGAGTAGGTTGCAGGTGAGAAGCAGTAATGGACAGCTATTAGAAATAATCGCGACATTGCAGTAGGTTTCGTAATACGACCTTCATTACCCGACTAGCCTTCTAAGCAATGAGGTTGAGGAGCAAGAACAATAGTGATGTAATATTTATGCTTTATTATTATTATAATTGAATGGCTGGGGGCTAACAATACTATAAATAATATTAATTTATTCAGGTTTACTGCATACCATAATTTCAATTGTTTATTGGGAACAACCTAGGGGTCAAAATTGGTTACGGTTGGAGCTGAATCATCACTATTTATAATTAAATAAACTTTTAGTATAAGAATATTTAAAAAAAATGAGATGTGTTCCGATAGAAACTGTTAAAGCACAGCTTAGATCCCCAAACATATAAAAAATGGTCTTAATAAATAAATTTTATATTCATCGATAATTTTAAATATTAATTTACTAGCTGTTTCCCGCGACTTCATCCGTGTTACGCTTCTAAATGTGTAGGTAACCTGGAAATAAAGCTAAACTCACTGATGCAACTTGGCTTGACACCCCATTTTTATCCCATGGGAACTGATTTATGGGATAAAAGGCAACCTATGTGGTAATCCAGGTTATAATCTACGTAGGTATATACCAAATTTCATCGAAATCGGTACAGCCGTTATGACGTAATTGAGTAACAAACAAACAAATAAATAAACAAAAATCCAAATTTCACATTTATAATATTAGTGTTAAAAAATTGCTGGGGGCCGCGCAAGATCGGTCACACTATAATTCTAGGAAGGACGTTTAGCTCAGTACAGATGGCTAAATAGATGACGATTTTTTAGATCAACTGTTTAACTATAAAAAAACAATTGCCGGCATCAAAAAGTCTGAAATTCCCGAAAATATATTCAATTTTAATGCCTTGTGCAGATAAAGATCGGCCATAATGCCATGAAATCAAATGAAGCGATAAGTATCAAAGGAGATATTATGCGCATATTCAGCGTAATGCCTTTAAATCTATTCAGGAAACGAGGGGCTAGGATTCTTTATTTTTTTCTTTTTTGTTAGCATCGAATTTGGGCGGAAGCTAAGATAACCATATATTATGTCATACTGATACATCTGCTTAAAACAATATAAGTAAATCCCAACAGTCGTATTCATAGAACTGACCACTTACAAAGACAATCAAACAAGTACCATAGTACCACAACACACCGAAACAAATATTTACAAATCATGCAAACATTTGTCAAACATGTATATGAATAGATCGCTTAATCGTAAATTACGGATTTTAAATTTGTACTACGGTTACAGAATTTAGAAAATAAAATTCGAAATATTTTCTAAATTCTTAATAAAAAGAAATAAGTATTTAAAAATATATATTTCTGGACATTTTACACAGCGCTATCTAGCCCCAAACTAAGCAGAGCTTGTACTATGAGAACCAGATAACTGATAGAATACTTATATACATTTTTTTTGTAAATACATACTTATAATATATAGAGAAACAACCAGACCCGGTACAAATATCTGTAGAGCATGCAAACATTTGTTCTGCGGTGGGAATCGAACCCGCTACCTCCTGCGTCTCAGCCGGCTATTCGCCCACTGCACCACGGAGGTCGTAATGCTTCATACATTCAGTTTATCATCAATGTAACTAATGATACAAGCTCATAAATAATACTCATTCTCAAAGGCGACATAATTTTGATGTACACACGGCTACACCAAGCTATACATTTCTAGTATAAGCTGACCTCTCATTGTACTGAAATCCTACACAGTGCGAGGTTCACATATACTGTAAATTTATAGCTTGAGTTGTAGCCGTGTGTACAACCTGTGATAAGAAAAAATATTTTTTATTCAATCTACATTTAAATCGTTCGAATAATTTAGAGTAATTGCAGATTTATGCGGGTCCAGTTATGTCTCTGACTATACCATCTTGAAAAACAAATCTAGCCAGCAATAAATCAAGATAGTAATACCTAAATAAAAAAAAAATGTTACCCTACTCCGCACCCCATAGACGATCATCCCCTGTACTTCCTACACGTGCCACCTCTCAAGACATAATATTGGCAATAACACAACTTTATCAACCCCCTCTATTTCTGTCATAAGTCTTTGAAATCGGTGGACTCTTTAAACACAAAAAAGGTTTTAAGGGCTGCTAGCCTACATGAAAAACACGAAACTTTAATTAACACAAAAACATAATTTGCATGCCGTTAATCGGTGTAGTCTGTGAAACTATTTTTACTGCCAAAGCTTGCCATGCTTTTGACATATAAATAATTTCATTTCATATGAATAAACCTAAGTACCAAACCGAGCCTAATTTCAATAAAACTAGGCTAATTTCAAACGGAAATCTTTAACTGTTTTATCTGTTACTAGCTGACCTGCCCGCGGCCTCGCACGGGTGGTTTTTCAATGAAACATTACCCTCATTTTGCGCAGTTGGCTAAAAAGTAGCCTATGTCCTTTCCCAGGATATAATCTATCTCCTTACAAAATTTAATTACCATCCGTTCAGCTGTTTAGTCGTGTAAAGGTAACAAACAAACTAACAAACAAACAGAATTATGTATGTATTAAACATATACACCTTCCTCTTGAATCACTCTATCTAGTCGTGTAAAGGTAACAAACAAACAGAATTATGTATGTATTAAACATATAAACCTTCCTCTTGAATCACTCTATCTATTGCTGAAAACTGCATTAAAATTACCAGTAGAAAAGACATCATGAGGCGGACACTATTTTGTGACCTCATCACGTGGATGACACTGAGAGACACTCTAGAATGTTTCAATACACTATTTTTTATAATGTGTTAAAGAAACTCATTCTTTTGGTACAATGATTTCCTGAGTTTGTCTCGCTAATAGTTCTAATGTGCCGAAGTGACGATACAAATGGAAACTTATACATTTTTACTTCAGAAAAGTTTCTCTTTACCTACCCTTTACGCTTAAATGTCATATTACTCTACTTTATCTTAAAGAAAAAACTCTACGACGGTCATACTACTGCAGGTGGTCTGCAAAGAGAATTGAACCCCAGAGTAAAAATCACAAGATTTATAATTTCGTGATTTTGCCTGAACGCCATTTCCTCTGATAATGTTATCACAAGTATAATCGCTCGAATAACAAGTGATGTATTGTCACAAACAACGGTTCTATTGGATTACTGCGAATGTGAACCATGGCTCTACGCACAGATGTAATCCATCATGACGAGCTCTTACGTCACGTGTCGTCGCCGCGTCGGATCAAATTATGTACTAAGCCACACAACACACCTTAAAAGCAACACTGTAGGGTGGAATTTCCCATGATACGACAGAAAAAGTTCCGTTGTAAAATTTCATTAAGATATTCCAGCGTGTTTTTCGTTCGGTATCGCTGTAATGCTTTCTTTCTTTATACGTGATGGGTCACAGTCTGCTGAGGGAAGTAGGTTAAGTGCTGGAGACAAGCATTAGGAAAATGACCGAATGAAATTGAAAATTTCGCGGAAATTTTAAGGAGATGACTTAGATTACAAACACTGAACGAAATACTTATTTGAAATGTTGAATGAAATTAAGGTATTTTCTGTTGGATTTTTTTATCAGTATGACATCACATTACATACCTACATTATTTCTAATGTTTTCTATACATTTTTTTAAGGACTCCTGTATAAGCAACATTTTAAGGTTCAATCAAACGTCCATAGGCTACGATAACCGCTTACTATGAGGTGGGCCGTAAGCTAACTGGTATATATATTTTATGTATTATAATATTAATATTTATGTAATTTTATGATTATATTATACATTATAATTATGCATTTTATTTTATATTATCTATATTTTTTATAAATATACGTGTACTATATCGGATTTACGCCGCCGTCCTTATTTTGTTCACATAGATCCTGTCCATCCAAAGGTTGCCTGGAAGAGATCGCTTTTCGCGATAAGGCCGCCCATTGTACCTATTATTTAAGAGTGTATTTTCTTATAAATGTTTGTATTTAAATGGTGTGCAATAAAGGAATTATCTATCTATCTAACTGTGGTATAAAAAGCATCCCTCAAAATTGCCGCTAACACTCAACAACCAAAAGTCGATATCAGAAAATCTACTAGCTTTTATTTTTATTGATCTAGCACTCTACAATCGCTGAATACCTGAATGGATATCATAGAGTTGGGATTGCCAAGGTGGGCGGGTCGGTGGGATGTTGATTGATATAGGACAGTCAGTATCTGTTTATTTACCCCACCTTCTACTTACAAGCATTCGTTTGTAATGATACGAGAATAATGAGAAAAGGAATAACTAACCAATAAAATAATGAAAATCAATAGTATCAAACATATATTAATAAATCCATAGCCAATTACAATGGTCTTGGACATATTGTTCTATTTTTCTAATCATTCAGTTGGGTGTATGTACTCGTAGCGTGTGATATAATAACAATGAACTTTCGTAGTGTCGGATATCCTCGAGACATCTTTGTATAGGACAGTATTGAGACCTTCCTGTATTTATTAAAGTTTGTTATCGCCGGATGGAAGGGTAGATTACTTGACTGTTTCTGTAGGGGTCGGTCGAGAGACGGGTCAGTTGGGTATGATGAAGTCGTAAAATTGTTTGGAAGTCCACGAGATATGAGGAATTATACAGCTTTAAAATGTTATGTGTGGGTATGGTATAAAAGTTTATGTTTACGTACATACTTCGGGAAAATACTTGTTGTTTTTAGGAATATTTGGGAAGGTACGAATAAATTGAATTTTCTTTTGGGAACTTTAGGATATTTTACATTTTGAAATGGGCTAGGTGTTATGTATCTTATCCGCCGCCTACACAATTGAGAAACAAGCGCGTGGATTTATTTATGGAATTGATTGCAACTAGGTTAAGAATTAACAATAAAAACATTTTGATACGTGACCGATATTTGATCCAGCGTAAGCTTAAAAGCTGAACGCTTTAGAGCTTTGGGGCGTGTGTTAAGTTGCGGCAGTTTAGACAAAAGTTCAAATGATTTAAATAAACCTTTTAATTGATCTAGCGAAGCGAGATCTCCAAATCAACTTGGGCAAATTGGCGTTGTATGTATGTATGTATGTTTGTTTGTCCGAGGATAACTTTCGAAGTGTTGATCCGATCATCGTAAAATTTCATAATGATGGCACAACTTTGGTGTGACTCAATGAGCTAAAAATTTGGGGGGGGTTGTTGAGATATTGGGGTTCAAGAGGGGTAAAAAAAATGAAAATGAGACTATTAGGTCAAGTGAGACGTCAAATAAAAGGCCTTTATTAGTACATTTCGACCCCGTTTTTACTTTTAGTAAAGTTTTTGTAGTTTTTGAGTTATTAGCTATAATAAAAACTAAACTTTGACAAAACTCACAGGGTACACCAGCGACCCCACAGTGCTGTAATTTGGTATGCGTGTAGCTTATGTATCACAAATACATATAGGCAAAAGTCTGAAATCTAGAATAACTGCAAAATGTACCCCAAAAAAGGATAACCAATTTACATGAACTCCCGTTACCTGTAATTTGAATGAAATTGTAGGTCAGTGATTTGGTTTTTATTTCGTAGCACTATTTTGATAGTCAAAGATTACGAATATTATTGTTTTTGTTTTTATGGTAGACTCGAGAGATCTCAGTTCGGGGCGAACCACTAGTATTTCAATGAAGCAAACATTGTAAGGAATTATAGCACGCGAATATAACTGTAGAACAATTCAACCGAGCGCGATCGCTTCGAAGATTGACGTACACCGTCCTACATTAGTTTTGCATCGGCATTCGGGAACCGAACCCCACTAGACTGCTAACTGACATCACTATTTATACCACTCCGACCATTATAACCAGGCACGCGACACCTGGAATAGATTCTCTTATCCCTAACGGGATAGCAAAGCTGCAGGGGTCAGAATAAAATGGATGAATAGTAGCTTCGTCTGCTAACGACCTATGCGTCATACTGTATTTTTTTTTGAGTATTTTAAGACAATAGACTGTGTAAAACAAAACACGTCTTTTTAATGGTTTGGTAGGAGGGTGTCAAAAAATACTAGGAATTTTCTTTAGGTCATCTTTCGTCCTAATAACAACCGAATTGAGATATAAAATATAACATTTAAACTACATTAATATTTAACCTTTATATCAGTTGAATGTTTCTCACTTAGGGAGCCACTTGTGGCACTCAAGTTGAGGGTCTCTTGAGAACTCACTCAAGTGACGACTGACACTTGCATGCAAAGGTACTTTTGAGATTAACGCCATGAGCCATTTAAAATAGTTCATACCTCTAGATATAGATAGTCCAAAGTATATTAAGAGTACAGAGTTTATGTTTTTAGTTACAGAGGTAGCGGGTTCGATTCCCGCCGCGGAACAAGTGTGTGAATGATCTACATATATTTGTTCCGGGTCTGTATGTTTTTCTATGTATTATAAGTATGTATTTACAAAAAAAAGCATATAAGTATTCTATCAGTTATCTGGTTCCCATAGTACAAGCTCTGCTTAGTTGGTAGCGTTGTGTGAAATGTCCAGCAATATTTATTTATTCATTATTCTATGTTTAGTTTGAAATATCTTATGTGTAAATATATTCCATCATTTTGAGTAAATATTGTTTATTAGTCATGTCGTCACAAAAAAATGGTTACAAATTTATTTTCAAAAAGCTGTGAGCATACAATTTTTATTTACTTAAGTAATTATTATTATTATCAGCCCGTAGAGTTCTATTGCAGGGCAAAGGCCTTCCTTCTCTCTTTCCACGAATCCCGGTTATTGGCTAATGGGGGCCACTCGTTAATAAGTAATTATATTATTTTATTTAATATCTTTGCAAAACTTACAACTATTTCAAGATATAGTCGGTAAATTAAATGTTAACAAATAATTTGGCACAAATTAAATGATTGTAAAATACATTAAAAAACTATGCAAGTCCTCAGAAATTTGCGATAGCAATTATTTTACACTTATTTATGCAAAAAAAAGTGACACTCCGGGAGTGTCGACAGAAGTGAAAACATGAACAATTAGGTACGTGTGTATTTTTTGAATCGTCAGGAAATATTTTATTGTGCAGAAAATTTCGTTTTAATTTTTAAATTTAGCGCTCAATGTTTGGGTATTTAAAATTTAAAAGCGGACTACACTACATATACTTATAAACAGAGGTGTTGGTAACGGTAACAGTAACAGTGTCGCGAGTTTAATGGTTTTTTTTCCATCTCAAAAAATGCCCAATGCGCCTAAGGAAGTTTTCACTTCAAAAATATCTCATATCTTGTATCTTGTAAGCATGCATCTAGTGGGATATCTTATCGGGTCTTTGAACTGCGGAAGAAATCTAAGGGTATCCTTCATAAGGTAATAAGGTCTTGATTCTATTACATTCATTTTATTACTTCTATTCAATGATTATATTCTTCGCAATAATTTTATCGTGTCAATTTATTGCAAGTTTAATTATAAGCACTTGTGAGGTAACATTAATCAATATTTACTGTAAATCATTAAGTTTATGATTTAAAGGTAACTGACCACTAAAGCGGCGACTTTACTTGCCTTATTGGATTAAAAAATACCTATAGGACCATATAGGCCAGCATGTATACTGAACCATACGTTTAAATCCATATTAATATTATAAATTTGAAAGTAACTCTGTCTCTCTGCCTGTCTAATTGTTACGTTTTCACGACTAAACATCTGAACCCATTTCGATGAAATTTGGTTTATATAGATCCCTCCCTCCGTCTACCACTCAACAATCAGACTGAATAGTATCACCCATTTCTGGTCGGCATACCACCTTGCCGTACCAAACGATTCGCTTCAACTTTCATTGTCAGAGTAAGGAGTAGAACTCACTTCCGGTGTCTGTTTTTCCCAACTATTATAATCTCGGAGTCTTCAAATCCAAAGTGAACAGGTTTTCTAGACAAGCGTGCTCCATCATTGACTACACCAACTTACCATAAGGTGAAGTAGTGATCAAGCACTTAACTACAAACAATAAAAAAAATTATGACCAGGTCATAATTTTTTTAATGAGCGTTTGAGAGTTGAGACATAAGCTACTTTTTACTTTCAAATAACGCGTGTGAAACCGCAGGCGGCAGCTAGTTATTTATAATATCATGAAGTTTCTCTAACACTTCCTTATTCAAATTCTTTAGAAAAATCATAAATAATATAAACAAATAAATATTGCTGGACATTTCACACAGCGCTATCTAGCCGCAAACTAAGCAGACCTTGTACTATGGGAACCAGATAACTGATAGAATACTTAAATACATTTTTTTTTGTTAATACATACATTACATAGAGAAACAAACAGACCCGGAACAAATATCTGTAGATCATGCAATCATTTGTTCCACGGCGGGAATCGAACCCGCTACCTCCTGCGTCTCAGCCGGCTATTCGCCCACTGCACCACGGAGGTCGTCGAATCATAGGATAAAATATAATGCACAAAAAAAAAAAAACAAGTGTGCTCTAATTGGGGGAATAACCTTATTTCTGCAGTATACAGTCACTTCAAAATAATATTTGTAATTTATATTTATTCATTCAGAATAGTATTAAAAACACCTTCATTTAAAATACTAATAACAACCAAATGTACTTACCTAGCGATTATCTGATGAGTCATGTTACTTTATTTTTTTTTTGCATAACCATAATTCCTGAAACATGTTTATAATGCATCCACCATAGCTACGATATACTCGTACATATTCAGCAACAAGTTTAGAATGTTATACGTATATTACGTAACCTTATGTGTAACGCTTCAGTAGACCGTCCAGTTAATAGTTGTGTTGAGTTGCGAGCTCGAATTACACTAATTTTATTGTCGTCATAACTCGTAGCGTTTCCCCTTTTAGTACGATCGCTGTATTCTTATTGCTCTTAAAATAAATTACCTGGAAAATTGCTCGTGTGAACTATAGTTTTAGATACTTCTGGGTGTGGTTTCAACAGAATCTTATCATCATCATATTAGTTATAAGACGTCCACTGCTGGATATGGACCCTCCCCCATAAAGGATGCCAATTGATGTCTGGAATTCCATACCAAGTTGCATCAAAATAAAACTTTGTTTTTATATTATATACCTACTAGCTGACTCGCCCGCGGCTTCGTACGCGTGGTTTGTTAATAAAACATTACCCTCCTTCTGTGCAGTCGCGTAAAGTGTATCTATGTCTCAAGTCCATTCATAATCTATCTAGGTATGTAGCTACCAAATTCCATCGAAATCGGTCGAGCCGTTATGTCGTGAAAAGGTAACAAACAGACAGAGAGACAGAGTTACTTTCAAATCGGTATGTACGTAGATACCTGGATTAACACATAGGCTACTTTTTATCCCATAAATCAGATCCCATCGGATAAAAATTAGATGTTAAAGTTTCTATATGTATTTATTTTTGCACACCAGAACAATGCGGGCGAAGCCGCTGGCAACATCTAGTATTATAAATGTGAAAGTTTGAATTAATTGTTACGTCGTAACGGCTGAACCGATTTCGATGAAATTTAGTATATACGTAGATTATAACCTGGATTACCACATAGGCTATCTTTTATTCCATAAATCAGTTTCCCTTGGGATAAAAATGGGGTATCAAGTGAAGTTGCAACAGCGAGTTTAGCTTTATTTCTAGGTTACCTACACATATAGTAGTGTAACGCGTACGAAGTCGCGGGCAAACAGCTAGTATGAAAATATTTGTTTGACACAACATGACATACACAGGAAACACGATAACACAATAGTAATTATTAATATGTATTATTATTAATATTTTTTTTTTCAAAAATTCATGATCATGGCTAAATGTATAAAGTTTGTAAAACGTAACGTCATTAAAACGAAGAAAGAAGTGTACTTATACGGAAATATGCATCGAAATAAAATAAACTAAATGTAAATAAATTATTATAAAATTAAATTTGCTATTCAAAAACAAAATCTAGCACAAGGTTATAAAAAAATTTGAGAATATTTACTATATTATTTGTAAATTTTTCTATTTGTGCAATAAAGAATTAAACATTGGTCTACCAACGGGAATCGAACCCGACCTCTTCTTGTGTCTCAGTCGGCTACTCGCTCACCGTGCCACAGCGGTCGTTAAAGCTAGTGTATAATACAACATTAGTATGATGACCGCACCAAGCAAATGGGAATCACGGCTCCATTGGCCTCAGCCTCTTAATTGCGTTAGCTAATGGCAATCAGTGGCAATCGATCGCCGTAAAATAACAACACAATATTTCTGGCCAGTAGCGAAATTAATATCGCGGCCCGGGGAGGCTGCGGGCTTAAATCCCGTTTAGTACGTAATTTTTGAGATTATCAATAAAATATAGGCCTTGACCCAGCAGTAGGAAAATGTAGGCTAGCAAAAAAATGGCAACTAATTGTGATAATTAATACTTTCAAATGGGTGTTTTACCATTGACTCATATTTTCAAGATTTTGATAGTGATATTTTGATTTCGATATTTTTAGCTAGGCTGAAAGAATTCTCACTTCCAAAACTAGGCATAAAATTAGGCAATAATGTAGAATACAGTGACGTTTTATTCAAATAAACTTAACCTGATAGTGGTAAAAAGGAGTCCTACCCAGCAGTGGGTGGATGTGGACTGAGTAGATAGATAGAAACATAACCAACTGCTCGGCAACAGGTTAACCATAACTTTTTTTTTAATATTTCATGAAGATGGATCAAGCAAATGACCCACCTAAAGTTAAGTGGTAACCATCGCCTAGAACAAAGCAAAAATAAAAGAAAAAAAGGATTGTGTGGTTTTATGAAACCACGGTAAAAGTGAAACTTTGTTTCACATTATAGACATGTAACTAAAAATTTTCGATGGCACAAATGAGTAATAGTCTATACACTACACGGTCAGCTGATGCGAATTATAGGCGCCGCCATATTGGCCTCGGCTGCTCTGACGAGCGCCTTTCACTTTATCCCTACTCCGCGGCCGACCGTCATGCGACATGCAACACACAGACGAAAAAGTTTGAGACGATGTAATAAAAGTTTCACTTTAATATATGTACAGTCTCATAAGACTTTTCGTGTGTCAGGGCAGCCAGGCAGTGATGCCATAGACTGCGGTAACGGTAACCGATTGCCATCAGGTGGGCCGTATGCTTGCTTGCCACTTTAGCGGCACTGTCACTATGAAAGCGATCGCCATATGCTAGTGTAATTGAGGGTCTGGTCACAGATTTCTAACTATACTGCATGTAGATGTATTGACGTCTGTCAGTCAACCGTTTGGCACACATTCGGTATCTGCGCAATTTGTGTCAGATGATGCATTGATATGGTTATAGGATTAGATAGTGATTGGGCATAACGTAACTATTAGTAACACAGATAGGACGAATACTTTACTGCTCAAAATAAAATAAAAAATCACATTATCAATTAAATTATTCATCATCATCATCACATTAGCCAAAGAACGTCCACTGCTGAACATAGGCCTCTCACATAGATTTCCAGCGACAAAACTTGTGTGGCCTGCACCCAACGGCTCCCATCAACCATATTATCTGGTCTTGGGGGGAGTGCGTGGTCTCCACTCGAGAACGTTTTTGCCCTAACGGCCATAAGTACATAGAGCTATGTGCCCTGCCCAGTGCCACTAATATTTATACATTTCCTATTTTTTTTTTGATGATATCACAGGATTCATTTTTTTTATCTTAAACAGGCTTGCGACCCGAGTAAGCGATCACCGTCGCCTATTGACACCGGCAACACCCGGGGTATTGTAGATGCATTCCCTACCCTGCCCTGTAGAAACCTCTTTACATTTCTCTTGAAGCGTACCATGTCATAGCCTAACGGGAAAACCTCAGATAGGCAAGTATGGGGTAGAATTATCATCACCGTCAGCCCTTCTCAACCCACTGCTGGGCATAGACCTCTCTTTGTTCTTACTCCGTTCTGACCATTGCAGTAATATTAGTACGCTCCGGCCGCGATGGCAACTAAGTACACAAGCCTAAAAAGAAAAAAAAATTGTTTCGCAGCCAGTTGCCGAAGAGGATTATATTCTTGTTACACAACTAGCATAGATGACAACTGAGTTTCACAACTAATAACAGTAGGTCTACTATGTCGTACTACGTTGGTCGTCTACCCATCTTGCCGACAGACCACCTGCGTTCCTGGTACCATCTTGGGTATAAATAATCAGAGTATTAAATGATATTATTGAAATTTAAAATACAAATAAGTGCCGGCAACTGAACAAAGTGTTAGCAAACAATAGAAGCAAAGAACCAGCTAATCGGACGGCGGGAAGTGTCCGCTAAGTGAGTGACGCGACGCGCGATAATTGAGTCCTACCTCCGCGGTTACGCGCGGCCATAGACGTAGCGGTCAACAGAGGTTTCAGGCTGACTAACGGCATGGCATGGCAAATAATTTTTATACCCGGAAATGATTAAGTATCTTATTTTAACACCCTTCGGGCCTATGCGCACGACTTATTTTGAACGCGCAGACGTAGCGTCGCACGTTTCACAAAAGCGCGTTTTCGGCACCGATAACATCCGACGACGAGCAATAAACAAGGGTGGCTGTTCTTTTTAATGATCCTTTTTCAATAAAGAACGTCGTCTAAATTGTAACATTTTTGATCGAGTTGGAGCAATTTCAATTATAACCCAAACTTCATCTAAATCATGGTTTCTCACAGTGGGGTACGCGAACCCCTAGGGGTTCGCCATTCGACGGCAGGGGGTGCGCGACATGATTTACGTAATGGTGGCTCGATGAAAAGCAGGCACGTGCGGCACACACGGTGGCGCGTTCGCGACTGAATTCGCTCGCTCTTTCTCGACCCTCTCTCGACTAGATACCAAGTCAGAATTAAGATTAAAATTGTCCAAAATTACTCCTGAAATTAACTTCATTTGCGATAAGAAACAAGCACACCCATCACATTAATTTTAAAAAGATATTTCTTTTGGCACTTTATTTGTTACCTTTTATTGAAATAAGATAACATAACATAAGACCGTGGGTTGTACGTGGTTCAGACTGGCACAGGATCGGGAAGAGTGGCAGAAACAAGAAGAGGCCTATGCCCAGCAGTGGGTCGACACGGGCTGAGAATGATGATGATGATGATTGAAATAAGAACCTTATTTAGTCAACTTTATTATAGTCTTTGGGGGGAGGGGGGATTTAATTAGTTAGTTAGGGGGTTCGCTGTCACCTGGAAACTTTAACAGGGGTTCGTGGAGCCGAAAGCTTGAGAAACCCTGATCTAAATAATCCTATAGGTTATGATAGGTTTTTTTGTAAATATTTCGTTTAATTACGCTTTTAAATTGGTAATAGGCCATTTTTGTGTATCACTTGGGAGTTTGTTATAAACGCGCTCACCTTGCCCGTTAAACGATTTACTAACTTTACTAACTTAAATAAAATATATATAATAATCGCTAGTACAATAGCCACACACAATCAATTAACTTTGGCTCTACACTTTGTGAACTTCTAGGAATAGATTGTATTTCTGCCGCGCATATTACGAATGGCTTTCCCGTTTTGTATTTTATATTTTTGACATTCGTACGTAATGTATTTCCGTATTTATTTTTGGAAAATAGAAAGATCAAAGGAGTGACTGTGAAATTGAAAAATGAAAGGCGGTTGTCATTCATCGCCTGTAGTTGGTAAATATACAAAAGTCCACTGCCCTACTAAACATATTCAAAAGTGTAAATTATTTGTTCGGTCGCAACTTAATAGATTTTGGATAAAATTTACTGCTTTTTTTTAACCAACTTAGAGGTGGAACAAACTTATGGCCCACCTTATGTTAAGTGGTAACAACCCGTACTGATATTATAAATCCGAAAGTAACTCTCTCTGTCTGTTTGTTACGTTTTCACGACTAAACGGCTAAACCGATTTTGATGAAATTTGCTATGCAGATAGATTATAACCAATATTGGCACATAGGTTACTTTTTATCTGACTGCGCAAAAAGAGCGTAATGTTGTTATTGACAAATTATGCGTGTGAAGCCGTGGGTGGGTCAGCTGGTCGCCTGGAACAAAGCATTGCATAAGCATTGTAGGTTACTCGCCTTTAGAACGTGCTCTATGATGCACTGCCCTGCGTTCATCAACTTGAGGCAAAAATGTGTCAAGCCTCATTTGCCTTTAATTTCACCGGCTGTAGAATTGGTACGATTCCTTTGGATGTTATTATCTATTTCTAACGTTTCAGGATTTCTTATATTTACACTTCTTAATTGAGCACCTTTAAAAAAACTGCGTATGAAAGCAAATCTAAATTTAAATAAATATTCACCTGACAAATATTTCGGTGCGGACCAGAAGCGCCATCGAAAAAACTAAAAGAATTCCTCATAAAAAATATTTGGGAAGCGCCATCGTATCGCAATAACGGCAAAAAAGTTCGCATGTTTGATATCCGCCTCGAATAAAATATTTGTATCGACCAAATAGGAAAATTTGAAGAATCCTAGTTGTTTAGATTCTCAGTAAAACACCCCTGGTGTTAGAATCATAGCCGAATGAAAATGATGTGAAAAGTCAAAGCTTTGTCGTCGCCTCGCAAAAAAATACTCTTATTGATAGAAAATATCTTCTTTAAATAGAAGTTCATAGACGCATCATGTTCATAGATAAAATAAACATAACTTGGTCTATTTTTGTGAAAAAAACATATTTCACAGCAATAAAATATGCATCGAAACAGTTCGATATCGCGGTCCCGCGTCGCGCGTAGTTTTTCCGTGATTTATTATAAGTTGCGTTTATTTTCGAGCTGGACGTACTGACAACCGGTTTATTTTATACGATTCCTAGTTTACTCGGATAAGTGTGATGAATGCGACGCCATGGGACCGAATGAACTCAGCTGAGCGCATTTGACTCTATAGTCCGGCCACGCTACGTGTGCTGATCACTCGTAATATTTATTATTATTTTTATTTTTAACCTGTGTTGTCCCACTGCAGGGCAAAGGCCTCCCTTCCCTCTTTCCAGTTTTTTCTGTCCCTTGCTCTAGTGGGCCAGTCTGGTGAATGCACATCTAAGGTACTCGAAATGGTATATTTAAATGTCCCTAGCCTGGCTTGCAGAATGATCCCTAGATAAATTTACGAACATGTTTAAATTTGACGTATTTGTATGATTTGACAACATCCTAAATCATATTTAGCCAATAAATACATTTAGGCATCGTTGCGCAAGTCGCCTATTTGAACCTTTCTTAGTGCGGGTAATGCCTTTATAGTAAGAATTCCCGTACGTCAAGAACGTAGGTGGTAATAAGTTGATTTGTCTCTCAGTTTCTGAACTATCATTTTTAAGCTTAAACTTTACCATTAATACATAAAAAACATTATTTTGATAAAAAACGGGTCGTCACAAAGCGATGAGCTACAGTGGTTCACGCTGACTAACTAAAATTGTGTAAAATACGAACGGTCTTATTTTGTTCACACTTAAGATCAAATTAGAATTAAATTTAAAGTGACATTTCTAAATTTAAGTATTTTTAACTAAGAAGGCGAGTTTGCGGGCTAGTTTTAGTTAACACCAATTTGGTTTATCACTAAATCTAGCCCGCAAACATAAATTTAGAAATGTCACTTTAAATGTCATTCTAATTTGATCTTTAGTGTGAACAAAATAAGACTATAGAATAATAAGGTCTTCAATAAAGACATTATCTATTTATCTATATACATATCTATTTTTTTGTATCATCTTTTTTTAGCGTTATGCAGAATGAGAGTGAACGGACTATATGTATACAAATGCAACTTTTGCTATTTGTGTCGGGCGGACGTGTCGATCGGACGCTGAGCAATTTTGTGGTTCATTTAAATAAAAATTCACGGTATTTCGACCAAAGCTTTTACTGAACGAGCAAACACTAATGAACAAATATTCTAATACTAGGTTCCGCCCATGGCTTCGCACGGTGGTTTGTCAACATTTTGATGTAACAATAAAAAAATAATTAGCTATCTATTTATTTATCTCTAATGGGGTCACAAGACTGTGATCAGCTTAACTCAATATAATGTTATGGTCGTAATAACATATTGAATGTTTGAATTTTTTTTCATAAAATGCTAATGATTATTTATTTTGTTTCAGGTAAGTTTTGAGCATTTTTTGAGCGGTTTTGGTAAGATTTTATATGGTAGTCTTTAAGATCATGAAGAGAAGTTTCAAAAAAAAGTAGAGTTCCATATTAAAGAGCTCGCCCAGGGAAGTACCAACACCATACCAATTTCTGCCGCCAAGCAGCATTGTTGTGTTTTGGTTTGAAGGGTATGGTTGCTGTTGAAATTACAGACAAATGATGGCTTTACATCTGTATGCTTCAAGTTGATTGATGCAGGGCACGTTTTTAAGTCGCGTCACCTATTTTCATAAAAACATAGTGAGGTCAAAATTCTTAATTACATTTTGATATTTAAATATTATTTTAATATTATACAGTATTGACACCAAGGATATAAAGTATTTACATTATATTATAAAGATCCATCTAAAGCCTTTGCAAACAATCTAAAGATAGCTACAGTATAAATGGATAGATAAGATTTATTACGAAATTTATTCATGTTAGCGACACCACTAACTAGCACATTAAGCTATAAAAACAAACTACGTAACATTTTAGTTATCATAAAACAAATAAAAATGTATCTTAAAAATAGGTTAAACATTAATCATGGTGTTTATGATGTGACTTTTAAAGCTGTCAAAAACTGACAAGCTGTGTGTTTACCACTCGCGTACCTACTGCCCATTAACGATAGACTAAATACACGTAAATTGTATCACTTTTTTACCCGTTCACCAGACGATTCACACTAATGTTGTAAATGCGAAAGTTTGGATGTTTGTTTTATTTCTCAATCACGTCTTAACTGCTGAACATATTTTGATAAAATTTGGTATATAAATAGAATACCTGGACCTGGAGCTGGATTAAAACATAAGCTACTTTTTATTGACAGATCACGCGTGCAAAGCCACGGGCGAAAGCTAGTAAATAATAAACTATATGGGTATCTTTTCTGTCAGTCTTCGTGCTGTAAATGGCAAAGACTGGATGAGAAGAGCCAAGAGTAAGGCTCAGTGGTGCACCTTGAGATACACTTCTACTACGTCGTCTACCCTGTGATTTTCATCAAAGTTCAGTTTTTATTATGGCTAATAACACAAAAACTATAAACAAAAACGAGGTCGAAATGTACAGATGACCTTTCATTTGGTGTCCCTCTTGACATGATTGACTAATTTAGATTTTTTTTACCCCTCTTGAACCCCAATATATCAACAACCCTCCATATTACGTGAAAAAGTTGTCGCGTACGTCAGAGTGTACGTACTAGCTCTCGGTCTATACTTAAAAATTAATTGATTATCGCGTAATAAAGTGAAGGTGCGCCGTATAGTTGTGTTCATCATATTATAAATATTGAGTGTAATTATTATCTCGGCTTGAAACTGGATAATTAACTAAATAAAGGCAAAAATATATGTGCTGTGCTGTGTCTACCCACATTATAATAAAAAAAAAATCATACATACAGTGATTTCTGGTCTTAAAAATAAACTTACTTGGCAACAATGGCTAAGTGTGGAGCCTGCGGCAAATATTCGTCTTTATCAGAATGTGTCAAATGCACAAAGTGCTCGGTTGCATTCCACCGCGCCTGCGTTTCACTTCCCGTCTCTGCCAACATAAGTGCAACATGGCTATGCCCTGGATGCAAGGTTAAAGTTCCGAGGGAAGACAACTCCTCCACTCCAGTGAAGGGTATTGAGATGACCTACTGTGTCGATCAGCAGCTGGCCTCCGCCGCCGGCAGTACGAGTGCCAGCAGGGAACACTAGTTCCCGATACACAGAGCACTACACAAGTGAAGGATGATTTGGCAACTGAGATTCGAGCTTTCCGAGTGGAGCTAAGCGCAGTCAGGACTGAGCTGAGGGAAATGCATTCTGAGCTTGCTGGTTTCCAGTCCTCTATAAAACTGCAACGACAGGATTGAAGGTGTCGAGGGCAGACTGTCGGTACTTGAGCAGAAATTTGAGGAAAAAGTTCCCAGTAACGTAGATGCTCTTGAGGATACGATAAGTGCACTAAGGGAGGAACTGAACACCAGAGACCAAGAGCTCCTGCTCAATGACGTCGATATCGCGGGAGTTCCTGAGGGCCAAGATGACAACTTGGTCCACATCGTCAAGCTCTTGGCTGTAAAATTAGGATCCGAAATACAGGATGGAGACATTGTCCATGTAGGACGAGCTGGACCCGTCCGCCGGAACACTCGTGAAAAGGACAGCACAGGGGCCATCGTACCGCCGCGACCGCATAACATCGTCGTGAGGCTGGCTCGTCGGGTTACTCGTGATCAGCTGATTGGTGCCGCTAGGGTACGCCGTGGGTTCTCGAGCGCCGACCTCGAGCTGCAAGGAGCACCACGGCGTATATATGTCAACGAGCGGTTGACACGCACTAATCGGCTGCTGTTTGCGCGGGCCCGGGAAGCGGCCCGGCGCTCCCACCACAAGTACGTGTGGACAAGAGAGGGGAAGATCTTCGCGCGCAAAGAAGACGGTAGGATGGCGGAACGCGTCCGGTCTGAGAAGGATCTAGCCAAAATTTTTGGTACATCCTATGTTTGACTTTGAGTGAGTTAACAGGAGCTAGTGTAATCTACTTCACCTTAGCTAGTAGTAACGTATTTATTCATAGTGTCTTGTTTGTGTTTTATATTGCCGATAGTTATGCCTGGTTTTGTTACTTGTATACTTGTTGTTTGATACAGGAATATCTTGCGCAAATACCATATCGAATCATGGAAATTACGTATTTACGACATTGCCATCGAAGATGGTTTTGTATGGTGCCAAATATCTGTAGCATCATAATGCACAACGGGATTGAGTTCACGTACCTTACTAAGCTACAACTTGTAGTATTACGTATTTATTATAATATCAAAACCATCACACTATTATCAAATTATAAAAATAATGTTTATCTGTATTTATTATATACCTACATTTGTACTAATAATATTTATTTGTATTTGTTTACATATGTTTAAATTATTTGAATGCTATCGTTATCTAAATAATTTTTATTTATGGGATGTAAATGTTTTGTACGCTGTTACAACTACTTATAGCGGTTACTCGTGTCAAATAAACTTACCTAAGTATCACTACGTTTTAGATGAATCCGTATACGCTTTACACAGTTATGGCCAATGCAAGTCTAGAAATACTAAGTCACTATACAATTATATATTAAGTTCTCGTTTGCTATTTTGTAATGTAGTAATTTTATCAAATAAAAATGATTAACAAATTTTTAAAGGTTGGTTTGTATAATCCAGGCTCATTAGGTATCGACCACGATGATTTTATAGCGGCTATGGAAATGCGTTCTCCGGACATTATGGCTATAAATGAAACTTGGATTAAGGATGGTGAGGAGGGGCGCGCACCCGTTGTTCCAGGTTACAAACTGAGGTATTCGCCTCGTCATATCCAAATTTATGAAGGCCGCGGCGGCGGAGTAGGTTTTTATATTAAATGTGGAATAAAAGCAAGATTATGGACCCATCCCGTTGATCCACGAAACAGGTTTGTGGAACAAATGTGGCTTACACTCTCTGTCAATGGCAAGAAGTTGGCTATTGGAACTGCCTATCGCCCGCAAAGGACGAACGTAGATACGTTTCTGGATGCAATGACTGACACCATTAATGCAGCATCGAAATGTGATAACGTATTGCTTTTGGGAGATATGAATATCAACTGGCTTAATGTTAATGATGGTGATACGAAAAAGTTTTATACCTTTGTAAACTGTCTAAGTTTACAACAACATATCTCTTCCCCAACTCACTTTACTGAAAATCGACATACATTATTTGACCTGATATGTACAGATTTGCGTGTTAGAAACGTGCTTGTTGAGCCTATAGGGAAACTATTCGGTCATGCTTTCATCACCTGCGAATTGAGTATTAAACGGGAAAAAGTTGAGCCTCATAAAATAGTGTATAGACTGATTAACAATATAATTACAAATTCGTTCGATGAGGACCTACTGTCAATTTGCTGGGATGTACTTGGGTCTATAAGTAATATAGATGAGATGGTAGATTTATTTAATCAGTGTATTGTATTATTTTAAGATAAGCACGCTCCGGTTAAAACTGCCATCATTAAGTCACGTTCCTATCCCTGGATAACCGACACTATTAAATTGATGATGAAAGAGAGAGACGAAGCACTGATTAACTTTCATAAACATAAAACAGAGGCTAAGCGAGAATACTATAAATCACTAAAAACTTTGGTAAATGTTTCTATGTATTACGAAAAGGCAGCGTATTTTAGATTCAACATAAATAACAAAATTAAGGACACAAAAACACTTTGAAAAAACCTAAAGACTACAATTCTACCTCCGAAAAAACAAACATCCCTACCAGCAAACTTTACCGATCCAGATGACATAAATGATCATTTCTTAAATGTCCCAGGTAGTTTAAATGTTTACATAAGCCAATTGACGTACTTTGAATACCATAACTTTAGCAACACAGTTTTTAGCTTAAATACGGTGGGCTATGATACTATGATCAAAGTTATAAGAAAACTTAAAAGTAATGCTGAGGTAAATGATCATATTACTCTTAAAATGCTTTTAATGGCGTTTCCTCAATCGTTGGATGCTCTGATCCGTATGATCAATTTTTCTATCACCTTGTCGACATTCCCGAACGAGTGGAAAATAGCAGTCGTACGTCCATTGCCTAAAATAGATAACCCAAGTGAAGTTAAACATTTAAGACCCATTAGCATACTTCCGTGTATATCCAAAATATTGGAAAAAGTGGTATGTATGCAATTGACATCTTATTTAGAAAATAACCATATTTTACCTGATGTACAATCCGGTTTCAGGCAAGGTAGAAGTACATCAACTGCATTACTAGACGTTACAGACAACATCCTATGTGCACAGGATCAAGGGTTATGTACAAGGGTAAACACCACGCTTCTGCTGTCCAAGCTAAGTTACTACGGTTTCGACCACGCATCAGTCAAATGGTTTGATAGTTACCTGAGTAATCGTCGCCAATTTGTCGAAATCTGTTCAAGTAATGGGGTACCAAAAAAATCTAAAGTTACTCCGGTACGTAGAGGTGTGCCTCAGGGATCAATTCTGGGACCAACTCTCTTCAGCCTATACTGCGCCGATCTAGTCAGCTGTATCGAGAATTGCAAATACCATATATACGCTGATGACGTGCAGGTATACTACTCGTTCAAAGCTGCAGATTTAGACAAAGCCACTGCTCTTGTAACTGAAGATCTTAATAGTATTGCAGCGTGGTCAAAGAACAATAGCCTAATATTGAACTCATTAAAGACTAAGTTTATGATCTGTGGAAGTTCTCACAATCTAGAAAGACTTAATTCTAATTCAGTAAGTGTGTCAATAATGGGTACACCTATAGAACGGGTATTTGAGGGTGATTCTCGTAATCTGGGTCTGTGTGTAGATTCAAATTTGCGGTACGAAAAACACATAGCTGATAGCGTGCGGAACTGTTTTTATAGATTAAAAATATTGTATAAAATCCGACCCTACTTAAGTGAAGAACTTAGACTGCAGCTAGTGGAGTCGTTGGTCCTTTCAAAACTGAACTATGCTGACACAGTGTTCGGTCCAAGACTCCTGGCTCGAACACAGAAGCTTGTACAAAGGGTACAAAACGCCTGTGCTAGGTTTTGCTTCACGATTCCGCTAAGAGGTCATGTTACTCCTTTCTTAAATAATCACTTTGTTTTAAAGATGAAGTCCCGTCAAAAGTTACATTTAGCGTGTCTCCTCTTTGGCGTTATCTACGAAAAATTGCCTGCATACCTATATGACAAGCTCAAGTGGGTGACGAACCAACGAATGGGCATGGGAAGACAGTGCGCTGTGCAGCTGGCAACGCCGCGTCATAAATCTGCTGCATTCCGAGGTAGCTTCCGATACGCAGCCACTAAGTGCTGGAATAACATTCCTCCACCCATCAGAATTCTAAAAAGTAGGTTTGGTTTTAGATCTAAGCTAAAACGCTTTATTCTCGATGAACAGAGAAGGCGTGAAGGCACAAATAATGACGCTTCAATTATATAAAGGTCTATCTAGTCATATTTTTTAAGTTTTTTTTTTTTTTATTTGTATCATAGATTTAATTATAATCTCATATGTGATAATATATATATATGTTAATTATACTACACATCTCAGGCATTCGCTTTATTTCATATGAACGGCATGACCTCCTCACTGATAATTTTTTCCTCAGATTAGGTTATAGTACCAATATGTTTTTTTGTTTATTTGTTATTTAGAATCTCAGTTAGGATTATAAATTAGTGTTTTTGTATATACGTAAAATACTAGGCTATGTAAGTATGTAATTATTTAAGTATTTTTAGTTTTATAATATTTTATGTAGTTATATTTTTGTAATTTTTATCTCACCCACACGACTAACAAACAATAAAAATTATTTATGTGGGTAGGTAGGTAGGTGCTATACATACCTACCTTCACTCAATCCCCGAGAGCAGTGCAGGCTTCTGACGTCCGTGACGACACTATTTGGGGTCAGCAGAATACCAGCGTTAAGTAGCTAGGTTCTAGCCTTCCTACTTAGCACATGCTGAGCTGACGCCATTTTGGCATGACTGGAATTTGCAATTATGATGGAAGTTGCGTGAGATATTCCTGTATTTTTTGATTAATCTTTGACTTCTGGCATTCTTGTTACATATCCTTCTATTTACACCCACTCTTAGAGCCAGAAGTCAAGATTCGACATTACTTGAATGTCACCATCTTCTTTTGTGTTATATTTTGTAGTGTGTCGTGTCAAATAAATGTTTTCATTTTCATATTTTTAGCTTATTAAGTCACACCAGGATTGTGCCATCCTACCTATATACCAAATTTCCTGTTGGTTGGACTAACGCTTCGAAAGTTATCCTCGGACAAACATACATATATACAACGCTGATTCGCCCAAGTTGATTAGGAGATTTCGCTTCGCTCAATCAATTACAAGCTTCATACGCGTGGTTTGACAATAAAGCATATATCTCAATCCAGATCTCCACACTAAATTTCATCAAAATGGGTCCAGCGTTTAGTCGTGAAAACGTAACAAATAGACAGAGAGACAGACTTACTTTCGTATTCATAGTATTTGTATGGATGGATGACGCAAATCGTTTGAATAAATGAGTAATATAAAAATAGTAGCCATCTTAAAACGTATTTCCTTACTAGCTACGTATGAAACAAGACATCCAATAAAATAACAAAAAATCGAGCGAAATAACAGGAGCCCGGAACATAGACATAATAATTTCTCTGGTGTCAGTGTGACAAACGCAAGGCAATCTCACGCGACGCGACGAAGCTGCTAGATTTTATGGCGCTTATTATTTTAGAAATATTGGCCTTCCACTTTCAATTCGTTGAAGTGTAAAGTTTTGTTTTACAGGTATAAAAGGAAGTTTATCATTATCATTCGCAAAAGTCCTTACTTATGCGATATTAAATAATAAATAATAATGCTGGATATTTCGCACAGCGTCAAACCCAAACTAAGCAAAGCTACTATGGGAACCAGTTAACTGATAGAATATTTAAATACATTTTTAACTAAAATTACTACGAAGTGAAGCTCTGAGACAGCAAAGTGGTGCCGCGGCAGACCACGCCGGAGGTGGTGGGAGAGGGACTGGCATACGGTGGCACTGGACCGTTATGAGTGGCTGAAATGTGGGGAGACTTTGTCCAACAATGGGACAATATGGGCTAATAGTAATAATAAATTTAAAATTATGACATACTTATAAAATAAATACACTTAAAAAACCTTAAAAGGGTTTGTCTTAAGTGTACCTAAGAAATTATCGTAAATATTCCACTGTTTCTTTGCATTTTTATATTGTATTATTTGTTAAACAACTTGCATATAATTTAAGCTACATTAAAAGTCGTAACCAGCTGTGAGCCTACTTAATTACTTAATATTATGTAGGATCAAATCTTTATTGGTCTTTCACAAAAGAAAAATTATATAAAAACAAATAAATGTAATACATTAAGCGGTACTATCACTAAAGAAAGTAATCTTACATGTGATCGTCAGGAAACTAGCATATCCTAGAAATCATGTGCTATCGTGTTAGTATTCTGCAGCGATAGGCTCGCAACTTATCACGTGGACTTGCCTCTGACTACCTCCTTATGGGGTATCTTCGCAGGTCTGCGTAAGAGATCCAAGCATGTCCGTGCATCATGGAAAGTAAATAGTCATGAGCAATATTGATAAATTTAATTTTATCTGAAATAAAAAGCTTTTTTAACATTAAGATCGCCTTCTATGAGTGCAATATTTGTAACTAATCAATCGTCTGATGTAGAGCATGTTGCGTGGTTCAAGATTGCTTGAACCACGCAACTAAATCAGCACGCTAAAGTGATAAAAGTCAATAAATAAAGAGAATTCTTCGTAGGCTCAGATACTGGTTTCACAGAAGCCGCTGTTATTTGAATGCCAATTCCTCAACCTCGATTTGCAGTTACTGGTATTTCAATGGGATCATCAGATAAATCAAAAAGATTAGCGATATCATCATACACAATCTAAATTTGTATATAATAACCTATTTTTCTTATTAAATGTATTGCATTTTTAAAGAAAGATAATAAAATTGCATTTGTATATACTTTTGCCATGTCGTTTAAAAATGAAAGAATTAATGAAAACATTTTATTGTACACCACAAAATAAACAAACATAAAAATAAAAATTATCAAAGCAACAAGTACAATGAGCTGTCTTATCGCTAAGAAGCGATTTCTTCCAGACAACTTTTAACACAATAAAAAAATGTTAAAAAAGATCTGATTCTTACATTTCGACTTTAGTCTCACGAAATGTTTTTTTATATATATTGTGTCAAGGGTCATTGATTTTTGTGAATAGATCTGGGTCCCACGTTCCTAGACGTTAGCCAATCACCTTTGATCTTTTTGCGCAGGTTCTTTAAAATCTCTATCACCGTTGTATCGACGGACAAAAGGAACTTGGGCATTCCTTTTGATAGGCAGAATAACCAAGAGTTCTATTTTTAGGAATGTTTCTACGAAATAGGTTAGCATTGGCCTCGTTTTGTTTTAGCAAAACGGTAACCAATCTATCTATTCTAAGAGGTAAATTTTGTGATAGTGTGTTTGGATGTAGAGGGTAATCTCTGGGACTACTGAAGCTAAATTATCATTGAGTACTTATACAAATACAATCGTCTACACAAAAATTACAATAAAAGGTCATAAATGCTACTGGTAGATAATGCTATTAGCATTAAGTCCTAGCACTACATAAATCTATACAGGTTATATGTTTAATTTTCGTAAAAATCCGTGTGAAGCCGTGTCCGGTCAGCAAGTGTAACTTAAATAGTAATCTATCTAGATAGATCTTTCACTTCTTTCCAAATGTAGGTAGATGAAAACTTTTTTTATTCTATTCGTTTTACAACTGCGTCATTTACATTGAGGTCCTTTGTCTGCGTTTCTCCACATTCCCATGATTGGGCTGTAGGTTATTGATCCTCGCGGTTTAATATTCAATGCGCGGGCGCATACGGACGAGGCGAGTGCGTCCGCTCGGCCCGCGGTCTCAAGTCGTAGCTTTTAGAAATTATGAGAGTTTTTTGACACAATATATGTCTCTGTTTGGTTTCATATGCTTGGAACCTACTAGGATATCAAAAAAAATCAGGAATTCAGTTCAAGTATTGTCTATTCCAAATTTCATACAAATATTCAGACGGTATTTGTAAATAGCATTTAATTTAAATGAATAGAGACAATTAATTAAATAAATGTATGTTTAATAGGCGGTTTAATAAACTAGTTCCTCCAGACAACCTTTGAATGGAAAGGATCTATGGAAGATTGGCCCAAAGGTAGTTTCAATGTCATAAGGTAAATTTAATCATTGTGATGTGTTCTAACTCAATAATATTTTCTCTGGCAGGCCAATAAATTAAATTATAAGTTTCGGAATTTGTAATATGGCGGTAGGATTTATTTGTTTACGAAATTCATTGGGTTAAATAACTTTAATCTCCTCTGACGTCTCTCGACGGAAAGCTATCATTTTCATTCATAATTTTCAATTTATTCACTCCTTCAGTTCATAACCAATTTGTTGAGACATATTCATGAAATTGTAGAGATTTATTAATAACGGATGATATTCCTAAGACTAATCATAGTGGTCTGACAAATATTATTATAGTTTTATATTAAACATTCTTCGCAACAACAAATTCATGAGACTAATAATATAAAATTTATAAAACAATTAAAATACTTACTAACTACTAAAACTTACTATACAATTGACGAATATTTTAATGACAAATTTAATGGAAAATGACAAATTTTAGAGGCTTTCTTATCTACTTTGACATTAGATTTGAATGTTTTTTTTTAATAAATATAACCTAACAAGAACGATGACGTCCTCTTCTCTACATAATATTGTTCTGCCCAACAGGGTCCATAATGAACATGTACCTATTATTTACCACCTATTATTACATTGTGGAATACAATAAACGATTATTTATTACGAGTATTGAGTAAGCCCATGAAAATATTCTACTGAGGTTTATGATTGACAAGTGTATGATTCCTTATTGATCAATATCAATATGCTATTCGCCCATTGTACTATTTGCTGTGTGTGTTTCTATGTTGTTTGTATTTTTTTTTGTTTATATGGTGTACATTAAAGTGTTTTCATTCATTCATTCGTCTAATTATACCTAACATAAACAAAATCTATTTACCTGCCAATATTTTAACCCGACAAAGCCAAGCAAAAAATGTCGGCTAATCAGCATGTTCATAACAGCAACCTGACGGCCACTGCTGAACATAGGATCTTATTATTTTTACTAAGAATGAAATATTTATCATGATTTAAATAAAATAAATAAATAAATATTGCTGGACATTTCACAAAGCGCTATCTAGCCCCAAACTAAGCAGAGCGTGTACTATGGGAACCAGATATCTGAAAGAATACTTATATATATTTTTTTTGTAAATACATACTTATAATATATAGTGAAACAACCAGACCAGGAATAAATATCTGTAGATCATTCAAACATTTGTTCCGCGGCGGGAATCGAACCCGCTACCTCCTGCGTCTCAGCCCGCTATTCGCCCACTGCACCACGGAGGTCGTCTGCCAATTTATGAGTTCTGTGCCAAAATATCGATACATTCAAAAACGCATAAATCATGGTAAATATCCCGCTTTTTGTAAATAGTGCTATCATAAAAATGATTGTTTCAAAAGTATATATTTCAAACTTTCGCAATCACTGTAATTAAATCAGTAGATTTAAACGGGTATTTATCATTTATTTGCCTTTTTCATTTGTTTTTCTATATTGCAAAAGCCGCCGGGATAACAGATCAAAACGGTGCGCGATAAATACCCGTTTAAATCAGTAATATTTTTTTCAATACTTATAAGGGATAGATATTATTTCCCTAGAATTCAGAGCAACGAATCTTCAACGATTGTTATACCAAAATGTGTTTGCAATAATTTAGAACGGATGCAACACGACAGAAAAAAAAATACAAAACAGACTTGCGATAAGCCGACACTCAATTAGCCTACTATCAGTCCACCAAATTATACTTACATTCCAATTCACACCTAACTAAAAAGGACAGTCAATAGAGGCGAATTAGCCCATTAACATAGCCAAAATGCAAACTAGGTTTACCCAAAGCTGGGATATACGGATACCGCCTGGTATACCCCCACTTGACAGTCTAAATCGAGCGATATCAGCCAACGAGGTGGTGGATTAACCTGTACTCTATCCTTATGACTATCCTCATAACAAGTAGATTTGGGGTGCTATCGAACAGAATTCAAATTTTCTATCGCGTAATTTATATTAATATCAGGATTATTAGTTTTAATGAGTTAAAACCACGGTTAAAACACGTTATGTTATGTTGTATTCGGATCTGGTAAATAGGTATTTTAAGTCTTGTCCATAGTTTTTCTTTGCAGTGTATAATAATGACTTATGATACATATTTTCATTCTTATTTCTTATTTAACTTTGACATGAATCTGCGGTATTTTAAAATTTTTAGTCTGATTTCACCTTTAAATTCCTATCTTATTTTACTTGTGCGTTTATTTTCATAATTATGATAATTTCCCAAAGAAAACTGTAATTTTAGCCTGCAACTTACCTTATGGCTGTAGTGTGGTTTATCCGTAGACTGGATTTAATTTGCGGCATAGAATAGAATACTCTTTATTGCACACTAACGAATTTAAAAATACAATGAAATAAACAAAAATAAAGGTATGGCAATGGGCGGTCTTATCGCTAAAAGCGATCTCTTCCAGACAACCTTTGGATGGACAGGACAAAACAAAATGTAAAAGACAGCGGTGTATCTATGTTCATAAACCTACACAAACTACCTATACCTACTTACTAACTAGTGGTTCGCCCCGAACTGAGATCTCGCGAGTCTATCTTTGACTATGAAAATAATGCCCCTAAATAAATAGCCAAATAACTTGTCCTACAGTTTCATTCAAATTACAGGTAACGGGAGTTCATGTTATTTGGTTATGCTTTTTTGAGGTACAAATTGCAGTTATTCTGTATTTCAGACTTTTGCCTATATTTGTGTCACTAAATCTACACGAATACCAAATTTGAGCATTGTGGGGTCACCGGTGTACCCTCAAACTCAAAAACTACAAAGATTTAACTAAAAATAAAAACTGGATTGAAATAAACTAATAAAGTCCTTTCATTTGACGTCCCACTTGACCTAATAGTCTCATTTTCATTTATTTTTACCCCTCTTGAATCCCAATATCTGAACAACCCCCCCTCACATTTATCTACCTACCTATATATCAAATTTCACGATGATCGGATCAACGCTTCGAAAGTTATCCTCGGACAAACAAACATACATACATACATACTTACATACATACATATATACTTACATACATAATACTACGCCGATTTGCCCAAGTTGATTTGGAGATCTCGCTTCGCTCGATCAACTACAACGAAGAAGATTCTGACAATTTAAAGGGTTTTTTAATTATCAACTCGATTCCCAGAGTCAATAATTCGAATGGCATTGACAAAACACTCGGGCATCAAACGATATGAAGGTAACATTACCCCTCGCTTTGCTAATCAGTGGAAGTGTGTAGCGTGTGACACATCATGCGATTATCGTACCTACCCGGGTAATGGCTGATTCGTATTGACTGTATTCGTATTGAGTATCCGCATTGTACCAGTTGTTGCAATTTAACTCGTCAAACCCCAGTTAAACACAATTCTAACTATTATGTTGCAGAAGAGCTTACTGGAGATCAAATTGTTAACTGTATTATCCATACATATCCAAACTAATATAAATGCGAAAGTAACTCTGTTTGTTTCTTACCTTTTCACGACTAAACGCTGAACGGATCATAATGAAATTTGGAAAGTAGATAGATTATATCCTTGGAAAAGACAGGCTATCTTTTGTCTAAAAAATAATCTTGAAAGAGGTGAAATAGGGGTTAATGTATGAGCAATCCATAATTCCTCAAGTTATTGATCTGAAAATTCATATACGCGAACGAAGTTTCGGGTAACAGCTAGTTACTTATAGTATTTTTTGAAGTGAAATCTTCTTTAAGCGCGTTGGGCATTTTTTGAGATGGGAAAAAATCATTGAATTCGCGACACTGTTACCGTTACCGACAGCTCTGTGTATAAGTATCTCGTAATTGTTCAAGTTTCCACTTCTGTCGGCACTCCTGGAGTGCCGCATTTTTTCTAGTTTTTAATCATTATATTTTATTTAGTCGTTGACTAAGGTTATATAAATACATTTTAATTGGTAGGTAATTGTTTTGATTTTTACCCTGCTATACATAATTTGTCTATTGTATCCCCAGACACACTAATACGTTAAAATAAAAATATGATGATATACTCATATTCTCTTGCTCAGTACGCATATGAGTAAGTGCGTTGTTTTAGTATTAAAAATAAATCAGGTGGGAGATAGCTCTAAAACATTACATAATTATGTTTGTCAAACATCAAGAGCAAGTTCCGATCAATCACCTAAGCTATGTATACCGCGCGAGACTAGTCGACACCCCTAGTGAATGACACTCGCGGCTTGTCACATAGTGCACATAGCACGCAGGGCTGTCACACGTCACCGAAGAGCGTGTGTTAAAAGTACAGGCAGAAATAAAAACTAAGTGTATGTGTGTAACTATGGTAGTCAAGGATTTTTTTCATCCTGCATCCTATTTATTCCAAAAAGGTAAATCCGAAAAACAACATCGTAACAGTTGATTGACTAATAAAATAATTAGAGTAGATTAGGAGTGCGAGGCGGTACGCAGTGCGGAGCGGATCGCGCTCATTATAAATTAAATTTCAGCTTTAGTTTCTCTATATTCTAGATGTGGAACTATATATTTGATAAGGTTTATGAACGAAAGCGTTGTCACAGTATTTTACTCCTGCGGGTATCACCTTTTTCATTTCGACGACCTCCGTGGCGCAGTGGGCGAATAGCCGGCTGAGACGCAGGAGGTACTGGGTTCGATTCCCGCCGTGGAACAAATGTTTGCATGATATACAGATATTTGTTCCGGGTCTGGTTGTTTTTCTATATATTATAAGTATATATGTATTTACAAAAAAAAATACATAAGTATTCTATCAGTTATCGGGTTCCCATAGTACAAGCTCTGCTTAGTTTGGGGCTAGATAGCGCTGTGTGAAATGTCCAGTAATATTTATTTATTTATTTTACTTCTGTACACTGTTTTGTGTTGCAAATAAAGATTTCTTGATTTTTTTTTGACCCTGATCACGAATTGAACTGAAACATTGTCGGTCGTAACACCGATAAAACGGTACGTGATCAATCCCGTATTGATATTGAATAAAATAATACTTAATATCGACTATCAATTCTTAGGTACGTAAAACTTTAAACTATGTTTTCTTTTTGTTTTGCTGGGAGCAGGTTGCACATGAACATTTGCTCTAGAAATCTATGAAGTAACTTACGTTCTGGCCGTCCTATGCCTAATGATAATATTTTCCTAGTACCTATTGTCAACTAAATATCGACGTTCGAGCAACCTTCTAAGTAGGAGGTTGTATTCACGAGCAAAGGCTTCGCAACGAATGATTCACACCGTGAGCTGTCATCGGAAACAGGGGTGCCACACGTCACCAACAGGAAGTGTCAGAGACGTGAAACGACTTGAACGGGACTCGAAAACTTGCTTTTATGACGCAGGATGTGCGCTGAATCATTATAATGAACCGTTCTACGGTTTATTGTCTATTTTACTAATAATTAGAGTTATTCGTGTCTTATCTGTGTTCTGTTAGTTAGAAGCCACGCTAAAAAATAAAAAAATCAGTAGCTATTTTGTCTTTTCTGCGCAATAACGCTGGACATATTGCTGGACATTTCACACAGCGCCGTCTAGCCCCAAACCAAGCAGAGCTTGTACTATGGGAAACAGATAACTGATAGAATACTTATATACATTTTTTTTTGTAAATACATACTTATAATATATAGAGAAACAACCAGACCCGGAACAAAAATCTATAGATCATGCAAACATTTGTTCCGCGGTGGAAATCGAAGCCGCAACCTCCTGCGTCTCAGCTGGCTGTTCGCCCACTGTGCGACGGAGGTCATCAGGTAATGGGCAAGCCTACTCGATCTAAAAATCGTGTCCCAGGCATTACAGCATTTGTGTCTTTTTCACAGCTGAAGGTGCAACTTGCCACCAGACACCACTGTGTTCAAATCACACAATTATCTTCAAATGATAGATGTAAATATGCCACTATAATACTGATCTGACAGTCTTCAGATAGCTCTATAATTTTATTACTTTTAATAAAAGTATATTTTATATTTTGCCTGTATTTTAGCATTGCAAGACAAAAAAAAGGTTTCCTACCCTCTTCCACGTCTTTCAGTATGTGCAAGAAGTGTAAGTATGTGTCTCTTTCCTCTGGGAATGAGAGAGATATAATATGTATTTGACTTACAAAACATATTTACTGCCTCCCCAAGCCAAGTTATTAAGAATATTAAAGCTTTAATGGTGAATCCAGCAATTGAAGGATCAATCATTAGCACCGCCAATATCTGCGTTGAAGCCGCCATTCGACAATATTAGAGCTGATGGATAGGACACGTCACTAGTGACGTCACAGACTAAACAATACTCCACAAGGGTTGAACCATATCCGTATGCACGAGTGCCGTTGGTAATATTATTCTGTTGATATTGATGTGTCCACAAACATTCACTCACGGCTAAACAGGTGCTTCATGTCTTAGCGAGATTAGTTGCATTCCGGTCTACCCGTTGGATCCGCCCGCCAACAAAATCCTCCGTCGTCTGAGACACGTTCTCGGAGACCCGGATGACGAAATCACCTCCGCTAATGCGGAAGGTGAGTCATCTACATCAGACAGAGCAAACACTTCCCAGAAACACCGACCTCGCCGGCGAGGTCGACGAGTCCCTTCAGTCGCCGCCTATACGAGGTACAGACATGTACCCGGGCGTTTCTCTCCTATCCCCACCCCGGCAACAGCCCAAGCCGAGGCTCGTACCTAAGTGGTGCCCTTGCGCTAGTTGCCTAAACAACTTACTAGGCTGAGCGCCATCTGCGCTCGCCAAAAGTTCGGTTAAGCTGTCACGGCCTCAGAGGCCAACAGCGAGATTAGTCCATCCGAACAAAAAAAAAGCGAGATTAGTCTTCCTGTTATAATAGTCACAGTACGAACTACAACTGGAAGGTTGCGTGGAAGAGATCGCTCTCAGCGATAAGGCCGCATTGTCGCGACGACCTCCATGGCGCAGTGGTCGAATAGCAGGCTGAGACGCAGAAGGTAGCGGGTTCGATTCCCGCCGCGGAACAAATGTTTGCATGATTTACAGATACTTGTTTCAGGTCTGGATGTTTTTCTATATATTATAAGTATGTATTTAAAAAAACAGTACATAAGTATTCTATCGGTTACCTGGTTCCCATAGTACAAGCTCTGCTTAGTTTGGGGCTAGATAGCGCTGTGTGAAATGTCCAGCAATATTTATTTATTGTATTGCCTTTTCAATTTTATTTTAGTGTTATATTGTTTCTGTGTAGTAATTACAATAAAGAGTTATTTTATCTTATCTAACAGCTGAAGGGATGTTAGATTTTCATAGCGATTCTTTTTGGTCCGGCTGAGTTGCAACAGCTAGGTAAACTGATGAAAAATTACCCTTGAATGAATAAATGAGTTAATATTTTATATTTTTGATTTTTTTTTCAAGAAATCAAACACGAACCACTAATCAATATCATAATTATAAGCCATTGGACGGCAACTGCTGAACATAGGACCTACTTATGGATTTCTAGAGTGACCGATCGTGTGTGGCTGCACCAAACGGCTCCCAGTTACCTCTTAATTAAATTAAGTTAATTAAAAACTCCCCATCATACCTCAGTATTTTATAGTTCCTCTTTTACTTTGCAGGCTACCAGGCTCTGGAATGCCCTACCTGTCTCAATTCGTCACGCTAAATCTCTCCCTATCTTTAAAAACTTGGTCAGACAACACTATCTGTCATCCATCGCTCACTAGGCCACTTATTAATTATTACATTTTTATAATTTATATATGTAAGTATGACAATATATATTTTATGTATTATAATATTAATATTTATGTAATTTTATGATTATATTATACATTATAATTATGCATTTTATTTTATATTATCTATATTTTTAATAAATATATGTATGTGTACTATATCGGATTTACGCCGCCGTCTTTATTTTGTTCACATAGATCCTGTCCATCCAAAGGTTGCCTGGAAGAGATCGCTTTTAGCGATAAGGCCGCCCATTGTACCTATTATTTAAGTGTATTTTCTGATAAATGTTTGTATTTAAATGGTGTGCAATAAAGAAATTATCTATCTATCTATCTATCTATCTCTTTCCGTCTAGTTGGGAGGCTGTCCTACGCTACAGTGTATCTCCACTCGATAACCTTATTGCCTCGATGGCCGTCCATCAGTTTTTCAAGCTTTGTGTACTCAGAAACTCGCATTATCTTTGGAATAGCTACAGGTACCTGGTTTTGTCTCTTTTGATATCGGACCCATGCCAAAGGGCTTCGGGCGGCTTCGAAATTCTAACACCAGAGCTGGCCACTTAGCTTATATGTACGAAAATAAGGAAGAGGAGAAGTCTCTTTTGATCAGGAAACTGCCTGTCAATGCAAAAGTTAAAACGCTATGCTATGTTAATCTGTCTACATTTCTAATTATAATTTTTTTTGGTTTTTACTCTCTAAGTATAATTTCTATTCCATTTCAATATTGGTGTTTAATATATTAAAAAAACACTATTCCTATAGTGGTACACAGAGTTTATTTGTTACGAAATAATTCACAAAAAAATCTTAATCACTAAAAAGGAAAATGATATCTTTCAGAAAAAAATATTTTTTAGAATTTTTGCATTGCATAGATGTGGTGTGCGATGTGGTCGAACCCTAAAGTTACCGCCCTAGCAGTGACGCAGCTATGAGTACTTGACAGATATGAATGGCTCTTGTTTAGTTCACTTCGGCGGTACCATTAGTTTGAACAATAGCTTTCGAAGATCTGTGGTGAGAGACTTGCCAATAGGATTATATTCTTGCAAAGTTCTAAGCGAAAACAGTAACAACTTCTGAGCGATGGATGGATACTGATATGCAAGAGGTTGCAAGTTCGATAAATGCATAATCTGATTTTTTATTTATTTAGTTTACTTCCAACTAAGACTTGATTTATTTTATTTCTTTTGAAAACAAACAGCTCTTAGAGACTCAACTAATGGCCATTAATAAGTTTCACATATTGAATCTAAGTTAAAACTTGCTTGTTTAAAAAAAACGGGTAAAAAGACACACTAATTATTAAAATTATTAAGACGATATGTAAAAAAAATTGAGCCGCTAAGTAACTGTCGTATTCAATAACGAAAAATCGTACTGATTTTATATTTAAGTAATATTTACTTGAGGATTTAAACTACATAAATGCAAGTCAGAAACGCAATTGGTGAACCTTTTCTCGATACAATTATTTGTCAAAATCGGCTCTTCGAAAACATGAACTAATATCGTTCATTCTCTGACTCTAGAAAAGATTTAAAGTATTTTTTTACATAGTTATGTAGATAATTATGGCACCTAAATTAATGGAAAAGCATTTTTTTTTTCATTTTTTGATTCTCATGCAATTCGTGATTATATCTTTGGTCGCTTACGTCATTTACTCCTGAAACAATGCGGCGCGGCTATGATACATGTTTGTCTCATTCTTCACCTAAGCAAGTAAATAGCACTGTCTCTTTTTGCATTTCCCGATGCTCCGCCCAATCGTCACCGAAATTAAATTTGTATCTCGTCTTAAACAAAGATACACCAACAATCGTGGTCATGCGGTAAATACACGTTTATTGTTGTTAACTACAGTATTTTTTTCAAAATATTAGGTAAGTGGTATAATGAGACCAGAAATGATAAGTGAGTAATAAAATATTCAGGAAAAAAGCGTGACAAATACAAAGGAGGAAAACATTGGTTGATACGGATTATTAATGCAATACCACGAAGCATACATACTTAATAGGTAGTATTGAATAAATATATCAAATTTCGTAGTTTTTGGCTATTCCTTGATTACTTACAACCGATGATAGAAAGAAGAGGTTATGAATACGATGGTTGTTTGTAGCTTTAAGCTTAAAAAGGGGTACAAAGTTTTCTCTTCACTTTAATTATACATAGATGTTAATTTTGCAGGACTATACTAACCTAACCTAACTATAAAGATTCTTAGTTCGATAACGGAACCCTAAAAACAGCTCCTAATTAGTATGCGCTGCCTTCAGCAAGATACATTTATCAGGTCCAGACAAGCCATTTTAAAATCAATGTATCCTTTGAAAAACTTTCACGTAAAAGAAGCCGCCCGAAACTTTTATGTCCGAACATAAAGCCGGCTCAAGAGATGTTTCTTAGGACGAGCGCACACAAGACGATTTAACTACCTGAATTATTTTGCAATAAGGAATCAGCTATACTTATTACCCGACTGCAAAGCCAAAAGTAAGGGTTATTATTTTAGCAGTCTGTGTATATAACTATGTTCCACCGTAGCGCCGTAACTATTAATCCGATTTTGATGAATGAGGGTCAATCGATTCATTATTATGGTCCGGGTGATATATGCTACCATCGACTTAGTAAGTAATCGGGTTTCAGTTTTTCAACTTTTATAGCTTGGTCACTTTCTATTGGCCTTTATGGTACATATATACAATTTGCCCTACGGTAAAGAAATTTTAAAATTTTTTATAATCATTATCTGACGGGATTCAAAATTATTTTTCGTATTTAGACCCCAGAAAGCACAAGACCTTACAGAAAGATGTTGAACGCAGCATTCTTTTTCTGTGATCATTGGTCTACGTTCACAGGTAGGACACATTTCAACTCTATTTGAATTGAATAAGGACGATATTTATCAATCAGAGGAGAATTTTCCGACTGGTCTGCGCTGATCCTAAGAACGCACTTACCTAATTACAGTACAGCGCAAAATCTTACGCCCGTAAAACTTCACCCATTCTAATTAGGTTAATTGGAAAACAACTTGAGATACTGGGGGTATCGCGCGCGTGACGTCATGGGATATTGCTAGAATAGGGCTGCCACGGTAGCCGGTAATTGGAACTTTTCGGTCTTTTTGGAACTTTGTAAAAAAGCAAGTAGGATTTAAGAAAATTGCAATAGTAGCATTATAGCCAAAGCTCGTGTTTTTTGCGATTTTATTGGGGAAGAAACTAGCCGGTATTTGGAATTTTTCGGGCTTTTTGTAACTTTGTTGGGAGTAGAAGAGAAAGTATAAATTAAGAAAAATAACGTAGGTACATAGTAGTGCATTATAGTCAAATTTGTTTGGAATTTTGCAAATTTCCCGGATAAAAAACTATTTGCGATATTTCGCTAATTTCATATTCGCTAATTTCGCTAGTCGCGATGCATGCATGAAGTGCAATTTGTTTCAACAGCGGTTTTATGCACAAAATTACATAAAAAAAGCCTGCGTTAATAATATTAAAAAAAATGTAAAAAGGTACTTCGTTTTTTTTTAATGTATATGAAAATAGTCTAAATAACTGGGCAATTCACATAATTAAGGACTTAGGTACAAAGGCCTACCTTAATTATTTGAGAATACATACGGTCTCAAATACATTAGTGTTATGTTAAATACATTCCATTCTGTTTGTATGTGTGCGCCTGTGACATATGTTTAGGAACGCGTAATACGATTGTTTGAAGAAAACAGCTGGTTTACTTTCATTGACGGTGCCACATTTGTTTATGTAAAGACGTGCAGATTCACGGTGTTATTTCATTCGAAGAAATGAAAGGTCTTGAAGATTTTGATTTGTGTTCGCTTAGCCTCTGAGTCTGTTGCAGCAAACTTTTGGCAAGCCTAGAGGGAGGTTATATGGCGATTCTTATAAGTTGGTTTTGTGTGAAAGTTTATGTCTACGGAAGCATGGAGAAAAATTTAATTTAGCGTAGATAACTAACGAATAAGTTAGAAAAAATTCTACTTATGTCTACGATCTTGCGTAGAAATGTATCTACATTCTATTTCTTCTTTATTCTATTCATTCTTTAAAATTACATTGTACTTTATTCTTCTGTCGAAAACCTTTTCTAGGGCTTTATACTAGTCTGACTGGTTCATAAAAATTGCACTGTCAGTTGGTTTTCCATTGTTTTCCAGCTGTATACTCCTGCCTGTGTGAATTTAGTGGGACAGGAAATGTGAGCGTGTGTTGACAGGTGAAGTGCGTCTGTGTGACGCGTATGTGTTTGTAATTCGACGCATGTATGCGGTCGCAGGGCTGCCTCGAAGGATGGAACTCATTGCTTGCTTTCTCGGGTAGGAATTCGTTCGTTCATTGATTTAACAATTTTAATTGGTACTTTTGATGTGAAACATTTATTGGCGCGCCTTGGAGGTAAGACCGACTCGTATGCCGTCACGCCTTTTTTTATAATTGTCAAAAGTCAAAAGTACCGATAAGTTACGCGTATTTATTTATATTGCGTATAAGTTTATAAACGGCTTTCTTTGATTATAAATTATTTTAATAACCATCAATTTAGATGTTTCACGTAATCTGCCGGGAGTCCCGTGACGTGACGGCAACATTTTTGAAGTGAAAACTTCTTTAAGCGCGTTGAGCAGTTTGCTCTGTATATAAGTATCTGGAGTGTAGTCTGCTTTTATTTAAGTTTTCACTTTTGTCGCACTCCCAAGTGCAACTTTTTTTTAAAATGAGGAATGCCTGATTCGTCCTGGACTGAATGCGACTGCGGAGCTCCCACTAAGCATGTCCTTCATGCTCTGTTGTCCCTTGTATCCTGCCACCTGCACGAGGGATGACCTCAGCAAGGCCACACCCAACGCTATGTATGTGGCAAAACACTATATGAAAATAGTTTAAGTTTGACCATTGACACGTCAGAAGTGGAATAGCTTAAAAAAATTGGAAAACATAAACTCTCAACTCTCGGTAAATATCTTGTTAATAGTCATAATAATTGGTATGTTGTAATTGGTGTTTTCTTCATCATCTTGTACTTGTGGTAAATGAAACGGTGCTGTTCGCAGAAGAACAGTCTTTTAAAAAATCTCTAATTCAAGATTCTAAGCTTATCTAATTGGTATGTGCCAGTACAAATCTAATCATAAAATATAAAGTACACGGCTAATTAGTGAAGTGCCAACTGCCAACCCTATCCGCGTATCGCCTAGGCGATAACAATTCAGTTGTTATGCTGACTTCACACCTCAGAGCGATACGTCCCAAGACCCGTGTGTTTATCTGTTTGCGTGTGTGCCACGTCCTGCATTGTTTAGCACGATTGTCATACCTACCGTTCATTAGTGTGCTATCGGGAGGGACCAACAATGATATCTTCAGATGTTCAGAAAGGGCCGCACGTTCTATTGTGTCAACCCTAGGTGTATAAAGGGCATTGTCCCAAATATTCATATATTGGGACAATAATCGCGATTGTCCTTTATTCTAAAGATTGTATCTACGGGAGTGGAAAGGACGCGGCGATTTCAAAAATGGAATGGGCATACGTCACGAGTTTGTGGCCTTTAGGTTGGTATTTAAGTTTTATGGAGGTGATAAGAGCACACGTTAATAAGTATTTTGTTGTCGTATGCATAAATAGATTAGATCTAAAATCCTGTCCAAGGTATTGGCTGCGTCATTCACCTTTGCCATGCGCTGAATCATTAATTGATAGAGTCTTAATATTATTTTGTAACATTTCTTTTTTCCTAACTTGTACTGTCCCACTGCTGGGCAAAGTTCTTGAAAAAAAGTCATACTTTAAATGCGGTCTTCTCTATTATAGAACTATTTTCACAGATGTCTCCTTCAAATAAACAGTAAAATTATCTAGAAACGACAGTTTTTCTTCAATTGAACTCTAGGGGACTAAACTCCCAAGTTTGTGTACAAGTGTCGAACTAAATATTTGCCTTTTTGTTCTGCCAATTCTCACTTAACATGTGAGGAATACTTTATCAATAGTTACAACTGATCTAAATGGAATCTATCAATGCTGATAGAACTTTTAAGATTTCTTAAGAGTGAAATAATAGGTTTTTTTATCGTGATATTTTATTCTACATAACAATAGACAGAAACAACCATGAGGTAAAAAGTTGCCTATGTTTCAATCCTTGTAATAATCTATCTACTCGTATATACCAAATTACATCGAAATCAGTCCCGCCATTGTGAAAACGTAACCAACAGACAGAAAGACAGAGTTACTTTTGAATTTATAATATTAGTATTGAATATTCATAAGATGTTAGATAATGCATCATGTGTCACTTGTAAGCTGCCACATAATGTGCTATGTAACATCAAAATTATCCATTCATTACATTTGGGTCTCATCCAATAACCACTAGCGAATTCAATACCAATTAGCCCTGAATACCTGGCAGACAGACTTTGTATACAAATACATTGGCTATGATCGTTAGAAACGCCCTCCAGCTCTCTTTGGGTTCGTCCGCATTAGGGTACATTTGTTTTGCAACATATTTTCGGCTCTGGTTGCAAATAAAACTACAAATTAAGACCATGTGCCCTAGTGCAGACGATCCCTTACAGATCGTTTTCCTTTAAAAGGAGCGAACTTCGCACTATTCAAATCTGATAAGCAATATCCTATTTGATGAAGGTTCTTGATATAATGCCGTATGTTTCCGGAGTTATAGTTTATTGTGAACAAGTGAGTTTAAACAGTTTTTACATACTTAAAATAATAGATAATTAATAACTTGGGCAGAGATAATAAGATACACCGGACGTAGTGACGACAGGTGGGCTAAGACACTGACAGAGTGGAGGTAGAGAATTGGGCGCAGAAATAGAGGACATCTCCCAGCGAGATGGGTCGACAACATCAATAAGACCAGGGGTCGTACGTGGTCTAGGCTAGCACAGGATCGGGACAAGTGGCATAAACAAAGAGAGGCCTATGCCCAGCATAGGCCTGCATAAATATTGCTGGACATTTCACACATCGCTATCTAGCCCCAAACTAAGCAGAGCTGGTACTATGGGAATCAGATAACTGATAGAATATTTAATATATACATTTTTTTTTGTAAATACATATGTACTTATAATCTATAGAATAACACCCAGATATTTCGCGGCGGGAATCGAACCCGCTACCTTCTGCGTCTCAGCCGGCTATACGCCCACTGCGCCACGGAAGCAGTTGAATAATGAATAGATCATTTATATAGTAAGGGTATTTCTTACGTTTTATTTCTTTGAGAAAACTTTAATAGATATCTAAGTACGTATCTGATATGTTAGACATTGTCCCTGACCTAACCCGCATTTGATATATCTATACGATAACCGCAATACCTTATATATATATATATATATATATAAGCATTTGTTCACTACGAGGTTAAGGTAAACTATGTTTTTGCATACAATGATAGTAGATTGATTTTCTTGACATTTCAATTTTATTTTTTTTGTTTATGTTGTTAGCGCTGTGTCTTCCTTACCGAAAGACTTCTCCGTTGTTGAACTTTTTCGTACATCATATTATGGCACCCTGGAGACAATTTTATTTAAAAAAAAACCGGCCAAGTGCGAGTCGAACTCGCGCACGAAGGGTTCCGTACCATTGTCTATAAAAACGGCAAAAAAATCACGTTTGTTGTATGGGAGCCCCCCTCAAATATATGTTTTATTTTAAATTATTTTTTTATTTTTAAAGTGAATATATAACTAAATATTCTGTGAATATATCAAGCGTCTACCTGTTGCCAATATCGAGCAAAAACGAGCTAAAAAATCACGTTCGTAAGGGGCCCCCTTAAATATTTATTTTATTCTGTTTTAGTATTTGTTGTTATAGCGGCAACAGAAATACATCATCTGTAAAAATTTCATCTGTCTGACTATTACGGTCCATGAGATACAGCCTGGTGACAGACAGATAGACGGACAGACAGACAACGGAGTCTTAGTTATTACTACCGTTACCCCTACCGTACCGTTTTACCCTTTGGGTACAGAACCCTAAAATCGACTATATATAGATAGTGTATCAGGTACTCCTTGTACCGCTGTTGATCCGGAGGGCAGGTAGCAGGCTGAGGCACGAGAGGTTTTATTCTAGGATCTGATACCTTTGGGCTACGTTGGTCAGGACTTTGTATTTTATACATTTATATAACAAAACACGCATAATCTTCAAAGCCGTATCCACCGCATAATCTTTCAATACATGTTATATCTACGGATAGATGTCGTTTGAACCACAAGAAGGGCCATATCGGTGAAATATTCAAAGGGGCTGCGGTCGCGACCGCCGGCCCGGCCGCCCGCCCGCCTGGATGGGGTGCTTCTAATTAATATTAAACTCCGATTTTACGCAGGATTACCCTCGCTTTCGACGACAAATTTTAGGTGACAATTTCCTTTTTTTTATAATACGAAGGTTTTTTGTGTAATCGAGGCGGTTTTATCGCGTAATCGACGTGGTTTTAGGGTGTTTGAATTGAAATTGTGTGTGCTTTCTCACGTGTTTTTTAATTGTAATGCGTAATCGCAACTGAAGTAAAAATACTTGCTCGTTAATAAATAGTCCAAAAATTAGACTATAGTAGATGTTTTTCCATGTTTTGGTCAAAGAAATGACCCTTGTACCTCATATACATGACTTAGAATTGATAAGTTCCCAAGGGCAGATATATTCATCCGATTAGCCAAACATCCCAGCTTTTTCAGTAATCTACCTTAAATACCAACATCTGTCAGTTTCTAAATTAGATATCCAAACAGACCATTCAAAGGGTCAAATAAGATCCAGTTATCGGCGATAATAAGCAATAATGCCTGTAAGACAGTCGTGGATCCTATTAGGACAGGTCGGGATTAACGTGTACGAATACCTGGGATCTCGTGAAAGGCACCGGATTACTGGATAGCTAAGAATAGAGATGTTAGTCGCAGGCCTAAGTTGTGTGTACAAAAATGGTCGGAGGTTTTGATACAATTGTGTAAAGTTAACAATATCATTTGCACATATTTCAAGCTTGCACACGTCCTTAAGTTTCGACGACCTTCGTGGCGCAGAGGGCCAATAGCTGGCTGAGACGCAGGAGGTAGCGGGATCGATTCCCGCCCCAGAACAAACGTTTGCATGATCTACAGATATTTGTTCCAGATCTGGATGTTTTTCTATATATTATAAGTAAGTATTTACAAAAAAAAGTACATAAGTAATCTATCAGTCATCAGGTTCCCATAGTACAAGCTCTGCTTAGTTTGGGGTTAGATAGCGACATGTTAAATGTCCAGCAATATTTATATTTATAAAGATATTTAAAAAAGAGGCCAGTAAATTTTTGATATAATTATTTTAATTTACAAATAAGACCTAAAACAACTTCCTTTGAAACGCCACTATAATTGATATTTAGGGTAATTAGGTGACCCTTATCAAAACATAACAAAATTATTCATATTATTATTTATTTGATTATTTTGATGACAAACAAAAATCGTACAAATTACAAAGAATATATTTGGTAGGTACAAGTTAATACTAGGTACAGAGATTTTAGATATTTCATTCAACGAAAGTTTTTTAAAATAGAAAATCTCGACTTTTAGAATTGCCGGATAAATGTCCAACCCTAAGGTAACGATAATAAAGAGGGATACCGTTTGAGGGTTTAGCTGAAAAGAGTTATTTGTGGGAAATACTGGAACGAATCGCGGTAATAGTTTTTGAGGAAAGTGTTTTCCTTCATATTATTTCTGTATGTGCTTGTGAATCAAATAAATACTTTTTTTTTTAATGTAATGAATTAAATATTGTTTATTGCACACCAAACAAAAAAACAGTAACAAAGGAAATAAACAATAAATAATGGATAAACAAAAATCAAAAGACGGCGGTGTAAGAGTACCTACCTTTAACATACATAAAGAAAACCCATAAAATAAAATATAATTATTGATTATACTAATAAACATAAACTTAAATACATACAAATAATATATAAATAAACTACACTTCGTATGGAGGATAAATAACATAAACAGTAGCTAGCAGTTACGAGACAGCGAAAGGAAATGTCTGTATACCTTGACTTTGAAAATAGGAAGAGATTGGGACGACCTTATGGACAAAGGTAATGCGTTCCACAGGCGCACAGCTTGTACTGTGAAGGAGTCACCATACAATTGTGAACTATGGAAGGGAGTTTTTTTTATCAACCTCTATTGTCCTACTGCTGGGCAAAAGTCTCCCCCAAGTCTTTCCAGCTGTCTCTATCTTGTGCGATACTCCGCCACTTCCGCTCGAAGGCGAAAGGTCTGGCAACGCTTTCTTGGTTAGGTTGTAGCTAGATTAGACAGAAACATTTAATTGTTAAATTAAATATTCGTTGATGTTAAAGTCATTACTCTCGCCATGTTAGACGCCTTTGGGTAACCTAAAAACTTGTGTAAAGATTGGTGAGTAACTCAGTGATTTTCCAGTGAATAAAAAATCTTGTCAATGACCTCAAGCAGAGTGACCAAGAAATAATCAGAGACACGATCAAGAAACTTTTAGGTGACTATTAAAATCAGAATGTTAGTGAAACTCTCAATATAAATGATTCCCATCACACGCTTGCTACCCGTACTGCATACAAGTGGATTATAAATAACTCCTCGAGCTGTTTACTTATGTATACAGTTATGTACTTACTTTCGTTTAAAAATAAACGTTCTCATAGTTTTGCTTTTCTATTGTGTGTCGTGGGAATTCACTCTTGCTTATGCAAGCTTGTTAGATTGAAATAAAAATTGTTAAGATAGATCTTTGTGACATAAACGCGGAAAGTAGATTATGAACAATTGTAACATTTGGTTTTGTTCCTAACGTAACCCAAACCATGAAGAGTTAATAAATAATAAATAAATAAATTTTTGCTGGATATTTCACACAGCGCTATCTACCCCCAAACTAAGCAGGGCTTGTACTATGGGAACCAGATAACTGATAGAATACTTATATAGTTTTTTTTTGTAAATACATCCTTATAATATATATAAAAACATCCAGACCAGAAACAAATATTTGCAGATTATGCAAACATTTGTTCCGCGGCGGGAATCGAACCCGCTACCTCCTGAGTTATATCAGGTATAGCAAACATATGAGACATCATTAACGAGAAATTAATCGTGTTAATAGGGTAGTATCATTGTAAAATAAGTATTTATTTTCACATTTGTCCTTTATTGAAATTTGTAATTTTCCAAGAAGGACGCATCAATTAAGTTAGCATCAATAGTTTTTTGGCCAAGATTCAAAATATGGTTTCACAATAATGTTTATCAGCTGTTCCAAAGACTGTTCGGTATAAGCAGTAAGCCTGGTCGTTAGTAATTTTATTAGAGTGCTACGCCGTAGCAAAGCTACGAAACTATATTATTGCGAAACAAGGACTATCATAAACGTGTATCATTACTTAAAAGTGCAACGTAGTACAGCTAGTTAATAATAAATCACTCTTATGGATGAGTGACTAAGATTGAGTGTCACAGTTAGAATTCCATTCAAGAGAAGTTGTAAGAATATGATAGCATTGGAACACATAACATTATTATTGTAAATTTTTTTGTTTGGCCGATACCCTTAAAAAATAATCCAAAATAATGCCTACATTTTTGTGCCTTCTAAAGCCAAATTACACAGACCGAAATAAAATAAATAAACTTTTTTACTGAAAATTATACAGAGTGTTATTCCCTGTTGGTTCAACTTGTTTTAATCAAATGTGTGCGTCCCATTGAGTTCCAAAGTATACTGCGTGTTTTGTAACATACGACATTAAATGAAAACACGGGTATGGCTAGTGGCTAGTGTTGTTGTAAAATAGGTTTTTTCAAATCCAATACCACAGATTTTTTTTTAATTTTCTAACAACCTATCTATCAAGTCCTAAAATATCAAAGAAACAGCCTGTATCAAATAGGTAAATCATATTAAATCATCATGTAAGTAAGTACATGTTAAACTGACTAACAGTATCGTCGAAAAGGCGCCGCCGATTTACGTTACTTTTTTTATTAGAATATTAGATTACTGGATAAATGTTCAAGCCACCTCTAAAATCAGTTAATACGAATCCGGATGTGTGTTTTAAATTAATGTCGTACTTAACAAAACAGGTTGTATATAAAACAATTTTTTTATGAAACAGTTTGTGTGAGTAGCCAAACCCACATTGCAAAAAGAGGGTGTTATAAGTTTGACGGCTGCCTGTGTGTCTGTCTGTCTGTGTGTCTGTGGCATCGTAGTTCCTAAACAGATGAACCGATTCGGACGCAGTTTTTTTTTTAATAAAAAGCTTGTTTAACTTGTGTATTTCTTAGCTGTCGGTTTTAAAACCCCTACGAAATAGGGGATTGAGAGTTTTTAAACAAATATTTAGGTTTGAATAGAACAGTCAATTAAAGGTTTTCTTAGATAGGGTAAGGTAATATAATGCTTCTTGGTTTACAGTTCTATTATCATGATAAAAACAAGTTACATGGTGATAATAATGCAATGTGTGTGAAGTTAATGTATATTAAGATGATATGAGAATATATTTTTGTCAAATAACTATAATAATACATGCGTTTCAATATTATAAACTAGTTTCCTCCAGCAGCTTCCCACGCGTGATTTGTTGATAAAAAGTAGTTTATGTGTCAATCCAGGTCATAATCCATCGACATACCAAATTTCATCAAGATTTGTTCAGCTGATGATTGTGAGTCTGATAATAAATATTTCTAACTGGCTGTTGCTTGCGACTTCGTACAATACTAAATGTGTAGATAACCTAGAAATACTCGCTGTTTCAACTTGACTTGACACCCCATTTTTATCCCATGGGACCTGATTTATGGGATTAAAAGTAGCCTATTTGTTAATCCAGGTTACCAGGGTAATCTACGTACATACTTCAGCCGTTACGACGTGATTGAGTAACAAATAAACGTACAAACAAATAAATAGATAAGCAAATATCTAAACTTTCGCATTAAAAATATTAGTTTGATATCAGTTAGCAAACGGAATAAGGCAACTCGTATGACTGTTATGTGTTGCTTTGAAAACTCGGACAACTATTGACGTAAACTACAGCTAATGTTTGTTTAGAGCATAAAGAAAGCCATCTCAAAACGTTATCTTTTAGACTGATTATCTTAATTTTCTCAAAAGCACAACATTTGAAAAGGAATTCCTCTGAATCAGACTCTCACTCAATTTAACGCAATTTATTCCGACTGTAGGAACCGGCGACTCTGGCAAGCAAGTTATCTTAACTTTAATATTAATTATACGGTTTGTAGTCAAAACTTTGTAGTAATTTCTGAACTTCATAAAATTATGGTTCGTGGAGCGTACTGAATCAACACTACCCCATTAGGTTTTCAGGTTCAAATGACACTGAAAAAGTTGTCTGTGCCAACTCAATCTGTGCCACAATTCGCATATTAATTAAATCTAAAAGCATTATCATTATTATTATTATATTATTGTTGTACCATGTTTTTGTTCTAAAATAAAGTTATTTGATTCGATTTTGATTTGATTTGATTATCAGACGACCCAGTTTGGCTGGGTACAACCACCCTATATGACGTCACGTACCAACTTATTGCATTGTGTGTGTGGCTGGTCGGGCTCTGTCATACTGGTTGGGTCGTGAACACATCGGATGGTTGTACCCAGCTGAACTGGGTCGTCTGTTAATACTTTTAGTACGCGAATTGTGGTACAGGTTGAGATGGCATAGTCAACCTTTTCAGTGCCATTATGACTTGAAACCCTAATGGGGTAGTGTTGATTCAGTACGCTCCACGAACCATTATTTTATTAAGTTCAGAAATTACTACAAAGGTTGGGTCCAGCCAAACTGGGTTGTCTGATTTGATTAAAAGCATAATCAAAGTAAAGTTAGGATAGTATTTCGATGAGGATAGTATACTAGTGATGTTGCCTCTATTGATCGTAACGAACGAACTGAACTATTTAAATCTTACAATAGACTCAACTACAGTTCAATGACCTAACGCAGTGTAACAATGAGACAACTAATGACACAACAAACAAAATTCTACTTCAGAATGGAACAGATCCAGATCAATGAGTTAAAAGCAAAAGCTCGTGATGAGCGAAAAGACGAAAGTATAAGTACCTACAACGTTATCAAAACAAAAGGATTGGGATCCTAAAAAACGGTAAAAACATCAACGATTTTAAAAAAGAATTTATGTTCTGCCGCTTGCCTCGCCTCGCTCGATAGCGACTCGATCCAATCACAGTCGATTCCTGAAATTCTCGAATCCACAAGAGTTTCTGACGTTTGACGATGAAAATATCATTTAAAATTTCTCCGCATCACTCATGACAAAAAATTTAACAAACTGATGAATATTACGTTCAAACCTGTCGAACAGCTAGACAAAAACAGAAGACTTTCAAAAACGGAATATTCCAGCATTCGTCTCGCCTCGCCCTGCACGCGACTGCGACTCGATCCCAATTAAGCGGCTCCCGATACCTGGTATTATCGGATCGATTCGATACTCTCTCACGGATCGACGCTGATTCCAAATATTGACACTTGATATCTGGGGTATGACGCGCCGACGAGGACCGTACACCCTGTGTTCGTACAGAGAGATGTACAGATTAAACAGTCGTATTTCGGCGTGCTGTTAAACTGAATTTGGCCATGGCCATATATTTACCGTGAGTCATAATGAGTTTCTGAATTTTCTGTTATATGTATTTTGGCCGTAATTAGTTCGAGTAATATTGATCGTAAATTTATTGCAATTAAAGTGAATCGTTACATTTTTAGAGTTTTGTAACCGAAAATATCTTGACAACTGTAAAAGGTTATCAAAATTTTAATATTTTAACTGGTTATAAAATGGACTCTGAAGATAAATAACAAATACTTTAAAAAACATCCTCTTGTTTAAGTAATTTAAAAGTCACTAAACAAGCTTTAGCTATTATAACATCACGCTTAACAATTGACATTTAAAATTAATTTCCAGTTCTCCATTTCATCTGAGTAGAAACAGCGAAATGCACTTTTGATTCAACCACTTGTCAGAATTACTGTAAAATCAAAACTGCTGCATGCCTAGCCACTTGCGCAACACAATGTGAGCTCGATTCGGAACGGGAACGACATCAAGTGAAATGGAAAGCGACGTTGTTGTTTAATTTTCTCACACATTTTACTTGACATTTTGCTGGAACGCGCGAACGCCACACACGGGACGAGTATTCTACCGACGAGTTTAATTAATTTTCCTCCGTAAGTTGTGGTTTGACAGACGTCAGTTGAGAGTTGTGCACGAAACAACAATGGTTATTGCTTGCGTACGTGATTCATTAAAATTCTAATAACACGTGGTTGTGCAGTTTGAAGCGTGACTGCCAAAGATTTACTTTAACATTCTTTACGGTTTTAGCGTGCCCGTGAATTTTGGTCGGTTATTATAATGAAGCGGCTTGTTCTTGTGCTACTGAGTTCCATGTTTATAAATAGAAGTGTCTCAGCTGTGTTGTGGTTTTGCTTCGATTATAATAACATTTTCAACATTGCTGTTTACTTGGTTAGGGTAAATTCAATGACCGCATAATAAAAGTGGAAGCGTTTATTCAAAGAAACCTGTCGCGATTTTCGCACCACTGCGTAAAGAAATTAACACTGACGCTCCATGGTTTAATAAGCTTTTGATTTTACCCAAAGTGTTAAAAAAATCTATAATTAAAAGATGGCCTTTCTTTTTGATAGTTAGAGATAAATTTACCTCGCCTACATTGTCTTGCGGCGGCAAAACCATTTGTCATCTTTTTTAAGCATAAGTATACTATATAGTTTTATTTATGTTCCATGTCCGTGTGTAGTCGAATTCGAAGCAAGACGCGATCGCTATTGTCGCAAAATTTCGCACAATGGTGCGGTATTGTGGCTTTATTTTGAACGAATTTCATATCTTTTCGCTTCATTGTCCCGTTATGTGTTTGATTTAACAATACTGCGTGAATTGGAGACAGTTATGCGTGCATTACACCTGAATAGATACGAATTTCATTACAGAAAAATAATATTCAGACCGAGGTAAAATTTTGAACGAAAATATAGAGTTCACGGGTTACCAATCTCAGTAATGAACTTTTTGGTTAAATAATATTTCAGGCTATGCCCTGAGGTCTATTAAAATAAATATTTTTTATCTGTACCTAAAACCTTTTTCGAGATAACTTTTTTATTTCAATCTTTAACTGTAGCCACAACAGGGACAAATGAAACGGGATTTAGAAACGCTCTTGAGATCTGAGCGACGTCGAGCAATCATCCAAATTAAATATGGCAGACGCAAATACAATTAGATTAATCTGAGTTTCACGTGTTTTGTATGTGGGTAGATTCGTAGTTACCTTTAAGTAGGTATTTCTTTTTTATTTATAGTACTTATATACTACTCATAAGTACTCATAAGTAGTAGAGTTGCTTGTGAAAGGGCTCTCCCAGGGAAGTACTACCACAATATCTATTTCTGCCGCCCAGCAGCCTTGCTGTTTTTCGGTTTGAAGGGATATGGTTGCTGGTGAAATTACAGGCACCTGAGGCTTTACATCTATGTGCCTCAAGTTGATGGACGCAGAGCAGTGTATCGTAGGGCACGTATCTAAGGTGCGTGACCTACGAGGCAATACTTTGTTATAGGCGATGGTTACCACTTAACATCAGGTGGGCCATAAGCAATAGATACCTACTGAGATAGTAGGTACCTACTTTATATTCATCTTTTTTAAAATTTTAAGTAAATTGTCTTAAAAAATGTAGGTTACCTAAGTTTATTTGGCACGAGCCGAGCATTTTCAGAGTCAAGAAATACCTAGTAGAAATTTAAAGGATTTTTTTGTCTCTTGTAACAATCTTTTTAGCTTTACTTCAGATTAATGTGAATACTCCTAATTGCACAATCAATTAAAGGTAAACACAGCATTCTTAAAATATTTATAGTAACAACTTACTAAATTTTGACTATTCATGGAGACTTAGGGCGACTTGCGCAACGATGCGTAAACGTATTTAGTGGCTAAATATGATTGAAGGAGTTGTCAAATCATGAAAATACGTCAAATTTAAACATGTTTAGTCGCTAAATACGTTTAGGGATCATTATGCAAGCCGGCTTAAGATTATATTAAATTAAGTCTATCTGCATCTCTATTCTTAACATATTCAATAATTTTATGCAACGTTACATTAAAATTGGGCATCCGTTTGGGAACTACGACGCTACAGACAGATAAACAGACAAAACTTTAAACTTAAAATACCTCTAAAGTACTCTTAAAATACATATAATAAGATCGACAACTTTAGCGTGTTTTAATCTTGTAAAAGAAGTGACGGACTGTATAGATCTCAAAATACCTGTTGCCGCGTTAATGCTGGACCTAAGTAAGGCATTTGATCTGATCGATCATGATATACTTCTAGCTAAACTAGAATATTACGGGTTTGCTAGCCAAAGGCCACAGAAAGATACTGCGAAGTCAGCAAAGCCTATGCCTCCGGACGATCGTAAACGCGCCACGGTACGTTCGAAACGCCACCATACAGCGGGACCTGAAAATTGAAAGTCTGGATCAATTTATAGGCCGCTTAGCGACCAGGATGTTCGAGCGCCTAGATAACTCCACTTACTCTCATCTGCGAGAACTGGCCCCTCTCGCAGAAAGGCCACCGAAGAGTAAGCCGTACCCGCGGGAACTGGCCACAGACACTGACGACGACCAGGCGTCGTCAGATAGGGGTATCCCTCCCTCATCCCTTCCCCCTACCCATCTTCCTTTGAAGGTACCTGCGCGGCGACTGTCCGAAGATCCTCCCTGCGGAGTGAGCATCGGGCGGCCAGTAACGCGTGAGTAGCAAACCTGAGGCTCCGCGAGCCGACCCGATGACCCCCCCGTTGAAACGGGGGGCGGTAAGAACTCCGCAGGAAAGGGCCAAAAAGCCCGGCACTGCATCCCCCACACCGGCTTCGCCGGTGTGTGAGATGAAGACACGTCCTATTACGGGTTAAGAGGCGTCGCGCATGACTGGCTGCGCAGCTACTTGTGTGGACGAAGTCAATGCACTGAAATATCTCGACTTACATACTGCGGTAATAATAATGATAAAATATTAATAAAAAAGCATTTTCAGTTTAAATTTAGAATTAATAGCCGTGGAGTGCCCCAAGGAAGTATATTGGGCCCACTGTTATTCCTATTATTTATAAATGATTTTCCCAATGTAACGCAACATAAATGCTTACTGTTTGCGGATGATACAACTTTAATAATTAAATGTACAATTAAGGAATTATATGAAAATGAAATGAATAATGCAATTAATGATATAATGACATGGTTAAATATAAATAAATTAATGATCAAATAATAAAACAAAACTGAATCAATTTCGAAATTATAAAACTGAGCCCCTAAGTTAAACATTAAATATCAGTCAACGGACATAGAAAGTGTAGAGTCGGCAGTATTTCTAGGTATTCAAATTGATCAGCATCTAAATTGGAAACCCATATTGATCAGGTCTGCAATAAATTAAATAGGTTTGTTTATGCGTTAAAAAGACTCAGATTTATGGCTTACCATTATGGAGTAAACCAGTGGATCTACTTAGAGCCTTTAAAATACAAAATAAATGTATCCGAGCGGTCTGCGGAGCCTGGTTCTTAGACAGCTGTAAATCTCTGTTTAAAAAACAAGAGAAAAACCTTTGCCGTGCATGTACATCAGAGAAATCTGTATTTTTGTAAAACAATTTCCTAGCTATTTTGCCAGACATGAAGCAGTGTTAGCCAGACACACTAGACATAAAAATAGAATTTATCTACCAAAGCACAACTTGACATTTTTTAACAGTAACGCTCATTGCATGGCAGTAAAAACATTTAATAAATTACCAGACGAATTAAAAGATTTACCTATGACTTTATTTAAACGCCGAAATTATAAATGGTTAACCTCCAAATGTTTTTAAACGATTGTGGTATATATTAATTATAAGTGCTAGACATGACATTATTTTATTTCATTGACATTTTTTTATATTGTGTAAGAACAGGAAATTCAAATTTTAAATAATTTTTATGTAATATTTGCACATCAGGACATTATCTGGTAGCATGTTAATTGAGCTTAAATTATATACATTAAAAAGACCAGTGTAAAATTGTACTTACTTTCTGCGAATAAATGATCTTTATCTTTATCTCTTTTTGTGTAATCGCAAGAAATAAATCTCCATAATTCTTATTTTCTATTCTATTTCTAACATAATTCACCCCATGAGGCATTTGAGCGTCGCTGTAATATTGCCATTTATTGTATTATATCTACGCAAATTCGTTTCTTTCACGTCAAAGGATGACAATGAAAGTAAGTAGGTATGTAACGTTCCTTTTCACGCAGTTAGATACCTGGAGGTATACAAGCGTTTCAATTTACGCATGAAATTGCTACATCGATTGAGTAGGTAGGCAGTTATTGGAAAGCGGATCGAGCGATATTTATTATTTGCGCCAAAATAAAAATATGAAAGTGTTCTCCATTTCTAGTCTGCGTAAGGATGATGGATTACATCGTGAAGTTTAAGCGGGAAGTAAAGATGAATTGTGTTTTTTTCTGGGTATAAGTATGATAGAATATGAATGAATGGATGATTAAAAATTCTTTAAAACTAAGCTAAATACAAAACAATTTGAAAAAAGTAAATGTGTATGGGCCCATTTTTGATGTGAAACATCTATAGCCGCACGTAAAACCGTTTTCTGGCGTGGCGACGCATGCCGTGGCGACGCGTCGCCACGGCACAGTAATACCGTCCTCAGAGGTAACATCGAATATAACTATTACCGAAGTCACTGATTAAACGAATTAAGTAGTCACGATTTGAAATAAATTCGTAAATTTTTGTATTTAATGAAAATAAATGTTTATTCAATAAATAGTCATCGTTATCTGGAAAAAAAATCGTAATATTTTATCATTATGACATATTTAGTTCCTATCATAATATGTTCTTTTCTGCATATTACTTTTACAAAATAATGTCGATGTTTCACATCTGCCAGGCGTCCCGTGACGGCTCACATTTTTTTTTATTTACCTGTTGATGGAGCAGGCATATGGGCCACCTGATGTTAAGTGGTAACCATCACCTATAAAGACCCGCCCACGGCTTCACACGCATTGTTTATCAATAATATTATCGTCCTTCTGCGCTGTCGAATAAAAAGTAGCCTTTTTCCCAATCCCGGTCACAATCTATCTATACATATAGCAACGGTACATAGGGAGTGCATCTAAAGAATACCTCAATATACCCCTTACTTTATACCCCCCGCCCCCCTCCTCCTTAGGGATGATTTTATAAAAAAGTTGAAACATGTATTTCTTTATTTCGTATCAAAAGTCAAAATTTGAATTTGCAGATCCCTAACTTATGGAGTTATGGATTGCCCATACAAACTTTCAACCCTTATTTCACCCCCTTCAAGATTATTTTTGAGACAAAAGATAGCCTATGTCCTTCTCGAGGATATAATCTCCTTGCCAAATTTAATTGCGATCCATTCAGCTGTTTAGTCATGAAAAGGTAACAAACTAACAAACAAACACAGGTACTTTCGCATTTTTAATATTAGTATGGATTGGCTCTTAGGTCACGCTCCTTAGAAACGCGCACTGCCCTGCGTCCACCAACTTAAGGCATACACATATGTATATAATATGTTAGATATATACATATAATGCTTTACATTTGGATAATTTCTTCCCTTGCGATTGATGTCTCGAATTCCAATAATATGCAATATTTATCGCCATTTTAACTCTTTTGAGATGAACCGATTCAGTTTGTGCACGTACAAAAAATACTATAAGTTGCGTGACTTACGAGGCAATGCTTTGATAAAGGGCAGTGTTACCTTCCATTTAACATAATTTCTAACATTTTTACTTAGAAAACTTCCGTGAATCATTTCAATAATTTTTTTTTTATTGTAAATATGGGATTTGTCACGTGCATACTTACCGTTTTATCGGTCAGATCAAATCAGATCGGTTCCTAGTGTGGGAGCTAGTGTTCATTATTATAATAAGTACCTAACTAAATGTATACCTACTTATAAATATAATATCGTACCTACTTACTTGATGTAGGAGAAATTATGGATCAATAAATTTTTATTTCATTATTTCCCTTTTTTAGATAGGAGATTTGCGTGGTCCATCTGTAATACTTCATGTTGCATCAAAAAAGTTAATTTCGTGAACGGAGCTCCGCGGCTATTCGAATAACGAACGGTTACTATATTATAAAATGATAATAATTTAGAGAACGTTTTTGATCCTTAGAAAACAGGAGCTATTTTCGTAAAATGGACTCTAGATTTATTCCAAGGTTTCAAGACTTCACAACTAAAAAACAAAAATCTTTTCAATCTATATTCAAGTAAAAAAATGGCGCCTACTATTCTTGCCGTAATTCAAGTTTTCACGCCACAAAATGTAGGTTGTCCGCCCGACGCCGAATTCAAATTTATTCAATTTCACGATCCGATCTGAGTGGAAATGAAACGTCTCGTGCGGCGTACTCTTCCGCTAGTCCAAGAGCTGGTGGTGATTTTCTTACGTTATAGTGATAAAATTTCGGACGACATCGTTCGATCAGAGTTTAAGGAAGGCAATGGATGCGCTTGGCACAGGATCTGATAGATCAATACATCTATGAAAATCTGATGTATGTTCACAAGAATATTAATTTGTTTAAGAAAAATAGCGATAATCTATATAATATACTAGAAATAAAGATAAACTCGCTGTTGCCATAGTCGGTGTCCGATTTTACGCCGACCAACGCACACGTGTACACGACCACACTCTCAATCGGTCTAAGCTATCAAAATGACGTAAGATAATGAGCACTGGCTCCCGATCTAATCCCTATTAACATTCGCAAGCTAACTTCATTCAGTCATAGTTGGACGCGCTGCTTTTGCTCTTGGATCGTCTGTTGATTTTTGAATTTGTTTTTGTAATTAAATAATAACAAACCGATTGTATAATAAACAACTCAGAATAGTCGTATTACTATGATAGATATTTCTTTAAGTGTGCTTAAAGATGCGCGTATGGTAGTAGGTACTAGGCTAGGGCTGCCATACGTCCCGGTACACCGGTACAACGCTTTAAATCATTGTCCCTGAGTCCCGGTCAGGCTGTGAAAATTATTGTTACGGACGGCAGGTATTATTGAAATGTGTAGATTGTGTAGATAATTTTAGTGCACTATTATTATTAATATTTTATTCAACCTGTGTCATTCCACTGCTGGGCATAGGTCTTCCACACTGCCTTCCAGGACTTTCACTCGCCTGCCAAATCACACCAATCTGTCTCAAATGTATCAAGATCGTCACGCCAGCGTCTACAAGGCCTTCAACGGCGCCGTTGCCCGTCTTCAGGCAACCACTGCGTGACAATCGTTGCCCATCTGTCTGGGTGCGTGCATGTCCCGCCCAATCCCATTTTAGCCTGGAAGCCTTATTCCCTACATTAGCAATGCTGGTCTTTAAACGCAGCGTGGTGTTACGGATTCTGTAAATCCAAATTTAAAAAAGAATATGATTAAATAGCCTCATTATTTTTTTCTGTTTTTAATCAAAATCTTCAGCTTTTAGTTTAATAAGGGTGGAACTTTTGATAAAGCGTGCAGCCAATAATGGATTTACATTTTATAAAATATTATGTAACTATAAAAAAACAATGGAAATCATGTAACGCACTAAGCAGGTTACAATAAAAACAATCTTTATGGTAAATACAATATACATAACTAGTGGTTCGCCCCGAACTGAGATCTCGCGAGTCTCCCATAAAAACAAAAAAAATAGTATAAATAGTGCCACAAAATACGTAACTAAACAACTTGACCCACAGTTTCATTCAAATTACAGGTAACGGGAGTTCATGTTAATTGGATATTCTTTTTTGGGGTACAAATTGCAGTCATTCTGGATTTCAAACTGTTCCCTATATTTTGTCAAAGTTCAGCTTTTATTATGGCTAAAAACTACAGGATTTAAACTAAAAATAAAACGGGGTTGAAATGTACCAATGAAGACCTTTTATTAGGCGTGCCATTTGACCAGATAGCTGCATTTTGTTTTTTTTTATCTCCATTATCTCAACAACCCCCCAACATTTTAGCTCACTTAGTCACACCAAAATTGTGTCATTACTAACTACCTATATAACAAATTTCATGATGATCGCATAAACGCTTCGAAAGTTATCCTCGGACAAACAAACATACATACAACGCCGATTTGCCCAAGTTGATACACGCATACTACATGTTCGCGATTACGCTAAACTTTGTTCTTCATTACGATGTTGTTCTACCAATCCACGCAAGTCACGTGAGTATTTTAAACTTTTCCTATTGGATGTAATAAAAATGTTCCTACCACCCGCTCCTCGAATTTTGTTAAAAGCAAGATACGCCATTACACGCACGCATGCAAGACAATATACAGTTTTTAATTGAAATATCCCGAAATCCATCAAGAAAGTATCCTGTAATAAGCCAATCGTCATAAATAAGTACCTGGCATCGCAAAGTAGGTACACTACACATGAATAATAGTGAACCTTAGCGAATTCAAAACTAACTCCAATTACAAAAATAACTTGTTCCTACCCCTGATAAAACGTATCATTTGTAGCGCCAACAAACAATTGTAAAACGAATTGGGGCAATACAATTTAAAATTAATCGTACCTACGAAGCTCCATTCCGATTGCCTGTACCTTCCACAAGTTTGGGAGACGAAAGGGCAGGTACGTTGGTAGGTGGCTTATAGGGGTCAGAAATATTCAATATCTGATTTCTACATTCATAATAGGTTCAAAATGAAGAGACCATGAAGCGCCGATTGAAAAGAAAAGTCTTGTTTTTTATCTAGAAAAAAAAACATACCTACGTAAAACAAAATGGAGATACGAAATATACGAATATTGAGGGGTAGTCAAAAATCAAAATTTCTTTATTTAATGAAATCTTAAAGATGATTTTAAATCATTATGTCGAAGTATTATGATATAATTTTGAATATTGATTTATTAAGTGACGTCTTAATTGTTAAATTATTTTCTTATTTTTGGAGTTGGAGCAATTTCAGTCCCAAGCTTTTTATCTTCTAAATAATCCGATATAAAGTAGACCTTAAAGTCTTTGTAAAGTTTCTAAAGTAGTATGGTCGTTCCATCGCGTTGCGTTAAAAATTAACCCCAAAACAAATAATCTTAGATCCGGTCCTGAAAAGGGGGTTTATTTTCGTTGCTCGCTCGCTGAAAAGCTGGCGTACATAATGTAGTCTCACCAAATAAGTTCGTGCCGAGATAAATGCGGCCGTGAGCTCTTCCGCCGACGAAACAATGCCGCACCATTGTACACTGCTCGCTTTATAATAAACAGAAGGAGTTCTAAGTCTGCTTAGAAAGATGCTCAGTATTTCTAAGTTAATTTGCAGTTTTTGTAATCGTTTGTCATGCAGCGGTAATCGAACCCGCGCCACAGAGGTCGTTATAGAGGCGAGTTACAAAAACCTCGTAAGCTTTGACATAAAAGACTGATTAAATGATTACTGATTTAAAAGGGTATTAACTGCGTATGTACCTTTCTTATTTGACATTTCGACTATGTTGCAACAATCTACCCGCGACCAGTTTGAAAAATACTTTAAAAGACCTATTACGCGGATATTTTTAAGCAATGCCCAACCTCTCAATATACGTAAAGTATGTGGAGGCTAAAGCAATAAAAGTTGCATTAATGGTTTTAGCTTTTCTGGGGTCTCTTCAAAATTCCAAAAAAATCCGCTTCAAAATCAGAACGTAACTAGTACCGTAAAGGCATAATTTCTTGATTTTTGATGTGAAACATCTATTAGTGCGCCTTCGGGGTAAGACCAACTCGTATGCCGGGGTGACGGCATGCCGTCACGCGTCTTTATATTGCGTATGATAAAATAAGAAAGTTAACGCCCAAGTCCCAAAGCTGTTGGGCCGTTGCTTACGACTATTTATAACTAGCTTTCGCCAGCGGCTTCGCACGCGTTGTTTGTCAATATAAAGTAGCGTATAAAATAAAAATAAAATAAATATTGCTGGACATTTAACACAGCGCTATCTAACCCCAAACTAAGCAGAGCTTGTACTATGGGAACTAGATAACTGATAGAATACTTATATACTTTTTTTTTGTAAATACATACTTATAATAAACAACCAAACCCGGAACAAATATCTGTAGATCATGCAAACATTTGTTCCGGGGCGGGAATCGAACCCGCTACCTCCTGCGTCGCAGCTGGCTGTTAGCCCACTGCACCACGGAGGTCGTCCTATGTTTGAATCCAGGTCATAATCTTTAACCGTGTAAAGGAAATCGCTTAAGCCGTTACGACGTGATTGAGTAACAAACAAACAAACATCCAAACTTTGACATTTATAATATTAGTGTAATGCGTATGATATGATAAGATGATTATAAACAGTTTTATTTAATTATAAATTCTATCAATAACCATCAATTTTGATGTTTCACATCTGCTTGATGTCCCGTGACGTCCACATTTTTTCAAAATTACTAGAAAAAAAAATTCGTGGGTGTTATTTGCTAAAGCTTAACGTCCCGTCAATAAGTCCCTCCCGAGATAAATGCGGCCGCGAGCTCCTCCGGCGAAACAATGCCAGTCCATTGTGCAGTATTCGCGCGGTAATTTCGAAAAGCGAATCTAGAGTTGCCTAAAGTCCGGTCATGACAAAAATACAACCGACTTTAGAAAACAGAAATTCTAAACCGAAATATATCGTAAGTTACAAAAGATTTATGTAAGGGTTTGACACTTTCAAGAAATTAAAAGGATTTCAATTAACTATAAACATTATCTTTAGGATACAATCCAGGTCTAAAAGTTGATAATTATATGTTGTATCTGTTTGATTGTATTGTGTTTTGTGTGCCATAATAAATAAATTAAAATTAAAGTACTATCACGGTCTTATCACTTTGAAGCGATTTCTTCCAGACAACCTTTGCATTTTTGTTATGACAAAGGTCGGGTGTTTTTTATTTATTTATAAACATCGATGACAATTAATGAGATATTAGGTTTTTGTAAAAAACTATTAAGTTTTCCGGCTTTCCCATTTTATAACTGGAAAAACTATGCTCCGCGAGTTTGGAAACTCACAGGAATCTGTTTGCTGAGAACGGAATTTTTCGCGATATTCGGAACGCTTATAAAACAACCACCGTGCACGGTGCGGAGTTTACGTTGCACTTTGTACTACAAAGTTATTATTTTTTTTTTATTATTTGGAGCCTGTACTGTCCCACTGCAGGGCAAAGGCCTCCCTTTCTTCCTTCCACTCCACTCTATCATACGCTTGTGTAGTCCAGCAGGCTTACTCCCCAAAGTGATTCGATTCTGATTTTGTTTTTGATTCGAACTCGTTTCTGATTCGGACTCGATCCAAAATCTTACTCCCGAACCAATTCGAATCGAAAACAAAGATCGACTCCCAGTTCGAGTTCTAACGGTGTCGTTAGGCGTATCCGGCTGATTACGTCATCGTCAGTCTTTGGTTAGATTCTTTTGAGCGCTTGGATATTTTTACTTGTCTGTCATTTTCGCACTTACAAAACAATTTGACATTGTTTTAGTAACACTATCAAGCTAAAACTTAAAAAATTACATAACATTTAATAATATTTTTTGGGAATAATGAGTGACGACAATCAATTAGAACGAATTATGCCTATATTTGTTCTGTGCAATGAACTGTCAAGTGTCAATGTCATAAAAATATAGCGCGGTTGGCGTCAAATTTCAAAATATTCGTAGCTACAAGAAGTGTGCCAGCCACTACAAAGATTTTGTTAATTAATTTATTTTTGAATGAGTCTGTGTAAGTACAAGACTAATTTGAACTTTTATAAGGAAATTAATTATTTAAGTGTGCATACAGTGTGTGATGATGAGCTTCTAAATTATGTTTGTGTCATTTCAGTGTATCTAAACAATTAAGTATGTCTCGTCCATCATATACCCAGATGGAAAAGTTGGTGCAATTCCTTGAAGACAATCCAGGAATTGCTAAAGGACATTTAAGATCAGCTCAAGCTCGCCATCTAACAAAATTAAAGTGGGACGAAGTAACTCTCACATTAAATTCGTTGGGTGGCGCAACAAAAGACGCCATGGGCCAAGGTAAGAGCACTACTCAAGGAACACTTGAGATAATGTAAATATTTAACTATCTGAATGAACGCATAATACTGTATTGACTTGCCTAGTTAAAATTAAATAATACCTGTATCATTCCCATATTCATTGCTAGCCTCCGCCTGCGGCTTCGTACGCGTGATACCCGTTTAAAATAAGCTTATATTACTCAGTGAAGAGGGAAATCGGTTCAGGAATTCCGGATATTACAAAAAACATTTACCTTTTTATAAGTACTTATAGATTTTCTAACATTTATTTAAATTACGTTGTTTTCAGTTTTGGGCTGATAAGAAATATGCCCTAAAAAAACAAGTGGCCCAACGCAATGCTTCTGCTTCCCGGACTGGTGGTGGAGTAGATAGGCTGCAGCCTATCTCAGAATTAGATGAAAGGTTGATTTTTGTAATGGGAGGATCCAGCTTCGCAGAAGGTGACCAGGAGTTGAGTGTCCAGCTAATTGTTTCTTTAGTAAGTTTCAATTATTTATATTAAAAAAAACTCGCTGACCCGCCCGCGGCTTCTCACGCTTGAAATTTCTCGTTCCCGCGGGAACTTCGGGATAAAAACTATATAAAACACTCTTGTCAAAGTGACGCGACACTTCACGTAAATGACTTCACGTCAACCTACGACGGTTATATTATATGTATGTATACTAGCTATTGCCAGCGGCTTCGCCCGCGTTGTTCTGGGATGCAAAAATACATCTAGAAACTTTGACATCACATTTTTATCCCATGGAACTTATTTATGGGATAAAAAGTAGCCTATGTGTTAATCCAGGTTATAATCTACGTACATACTAAATTTCATCGAAATCGGTTCAGTCGTTTCGACGTGATTGAGTAACAAACAAACATCCAAACTTTCGCATTTATAATATTAGTGTGGTTGTCCATTTAAATATACTAAAATCGCGATTAACAAATGGAGGGGTGGGGGTAAGAGAGGGTGAAAAATACTTTGCGAACTATTCTCATGCCTACAAAACATACAAAAAAAAATTAAAATCGGTCACCCGTTTCGAAGGAGTGCGACCACAAACACCGTGACACGAGATTTTTATATATAAGATTGTAATAAGCGTGTTGATGAAGTTAAAACACGATTTTTAATTATTTAATCAATTAATAGGCCGAAGACCCACTGAGACAGGAAGATATAGTGGTTCAGATAGAGGAACCCATGCCCAGTACCTCACAAGCTGTGCATCCACCAGCTAGCCAATCGTCAGCTCCTTCCAGTAAGTATTAAAAGAATACCAAGCTATTTTTTTATAAACCTACTCATTAAATGATGATATTTTAGATGTTTTGTATGTAACCTCAGTAAGTAAGTATAAATTCAAGTTTCAGATTTGTTTATTACACTTAAATTATAACAATACAGAAAAATTCCAATACATACACTATATTCAAAACAAAGACAAGAAATAACAAAATTAAATCTAGAGAAAAATAAATAATTTAAGTTACCTACAACTATATTCTGGAAGAAATCATTTTAAGCGATAAGATCACCCACTGAACATTTCTTTTGTTTTGTACAATAAAGTGTTCACCTATCTATTATCTACACAAAAAAGACACCCTATGAAATATTGTTTTTATAATTGAACAAAACTTAACAAAATAAAAATACATGACATTAATAAGTTGATGACAATTGAATCCCAACTTAACGAATATTATCATTATGATTACAGCCCCAAGACGTAGCCCACGCAGACCGATTGCAGCAGAGCCAACTCCAAACAGAGCGACAACGGCTCATAACAATAGAGGAAAGGAGAGTGGAAGCTGAAGTGGCTAATGCTGCCGGTTGGGGAAGGCTTGTGCAGGCAGTCGATAATTTGGCTAATGCTATAATTGTATGCAGTGACAAGATCGCACAAGCATTAGAAAATAGAAATTAAACAATATTAAATATATAATAAAATACATATTAGGTAGTAAATTAACAAGGCTGACAGAGTATGTATGTAGTATAGTATTTATTTCTAGTTTTAAGAGATAAACCTAAGGAGTATACATAAATGCTTATAATATAACATAATCTTATATCATAGTATAGCGTAAAAAGTATTTTTTTAGTATTTGCAGTAAAACATTAACTTACGACTTACAAAAAAAGGTTTTTTTTTTTATTTAAATCTATAATCTTTGCCTTCTACTTCTCCATAGAGTTTCAATAAGACTTTGGCGTGCCGCTTGCCCCTGAAGTAACTCATCAGTTTGTGATGTTGATGGCTGGAACATCACTGCCTGCGGTGTTTGTAACATCTCCATCATCGGTTACATCAAATGTGTCGGGTACAGGGCAATTATTTAAGTTGCACAAGTTGTGCAACATGCAACATGCGTTTATTATTTTGGCTGCATTCTGTGGATCGTAGTGTAACACCCGGTGACGCAATAAACACCTCCATCTAGCTTTCAAAAGCCCTATTGTACGCTCTACTGTGTTCCTGGCCGAGCAGTGTCTCTGCGTGTAATGCTCCTCAGGAGATCCAGCTTCTGCATTTAAAACAGGTGTCATCATATATGCTCTCTGCTGAGCATACCCGGAATCACCTATAATAAAAAAAAAACCTCTGTAATTGGTCAGGCACCACAACCATACAAAAATGAATTGGTATGATCCGTATCGGGTCAATAATTGATTTTAGTATGCTATTGTAATTTAATTTACTTACCTAATAAATATACAGTTTCACCCCGACTTTTTAATTCTAATAAATGTGCCTTTACTGGATGCTGATTAAATATAAAAGAATCATGGGTGGCACCCCCAAATGTAGCATCTACACTTAAAATATTCATGTTGCTGTCACAAATCTGAAAATAAAAGAGAATAATTACAATTAGATGATGAAAATATGTACACATAGGTACATGGACTTAAAATGGTAATGTAAGCTTACAATTTGTACATTCCTGGAATGATAATGTTTCCTGTTAAAATATCTTTCTTCATGCTCTGTAGGTCGAATGATGGCCACATGTGTTCCATCAATGCAACCTACCACACTTGGTATGTGAAATTTTTCATAAAATCTGTAAAAGAAGAACAATATATAATAATAATTATTACAATCATGCTGTCACACATACATAATAATGTCTTCTACTTACTTTCTTTTAATAACATTTCTTTCTTCAGCAGTTTGGGGAAACTTTATATACTTTGTTAAAATGTCTCTGTGGTTCAATGCTTTTGTGACTTCTCTTATAGCTTTTGATACGGACTGTTGAGACATTACCATACCATTTCTTCTTACTACTATTCTTTGGTAGCTGCCAGTACCGTAGAATGACAATGCAACCAAAATCTGTAAAGACAATTATTTTGTTAAATCAATTGAAGATGAAGATTGTATAGAAAATACGCGGACATTTATTCGGCGTATCCTGGATAATCAATTGTTTTAAAATCAATTAGATGTATAGAAGACAGACACTTACGATTTATTTTTAAAACCTAGAAGAAATTCACCTTGCAGAAGAACAGAAATATCACTTCATCTGATTGTTTGCTTCATGAGCGGTGTTAAATCTTCTACCAACACATCATATAACTCCTTGGACAAACGATAATTTCTCCGAAATTCTTCAGAATCCATTTCCAATGCCCGGGTGTTGTAGCGAATCATTCTTTGCATATTTCTTCTCACCCGAATGTCCATACGGTTCGCTTCTTCAAGAACATTGAAAAACAACGCAACGCGAGCCATAATTACGACGAATTTGAGGAAATATCACAGTAAATCACAGTAAACAATCTCACTCGAACCAAACAAAGTAGCCATTTTGCTATCGTAACATTTGACGTCTAGCTTCGATCCTACGACTCGATACATAGCTGTCATCGAGAGTGGGGAGTAAGGATTTTTCGATCCTAGCGACTGAAGACGATCATAGTTAGTTCCGATTTGAGCCACAGCACGATCGTGCGCTCGTGTCGATTTCAAGAGTACGAAAAGGCATTAGATTCGAATCAAATTCGATTGATTCAGAACTCGAAGCTGTCGGGAGTAAGCTAGCAGTCTTCCATATACGAGTCGAGTTCGTCTTTCCATCGGCGTCGCTACAAAGTTAACTACAAAGTTAATAAATAAAATAAAATAGCATATTATTTCACACAAAAATAAATTGCATTTCCATGATTTTTACATTCATTTGTCATTTTTTTATGTTCATTCATAATGTCAAATTTAAATTAGTCAATTTTGTCAAGTCTCCTTTACAATATTAATTAGTTATGTCATTTTGAAATTATTATAATATAAAATTTATATGAATAGAATAAGGATTGCATATATCAATATAGACCCAATGACGATCCAGAAAAGACATATCTGGAGACAAGTGATTAGGAGAGCCGACCCTAAATAAAAATGGGGAAAGGCCAGTAGAAGAAGAAGAAGAATAGAGATTGCATCGTTTGAATAAAGTTAATACAAGTATGTTCTAAATATGAATGTCTGAAATTGTGTATTTTAGAAATTAATATTTAGAACATAGCCTACACTTAATTAGTGGCTAAATATGATTTAGAGAGTTATCAAATCATACAAATACGTCAAATTTAAACATGTTTAGTCGCTAAGTGTTTAGGGATTGTTGTGCAAGATGGGCCAAGTAGTTCAACTAAGTAGGTAATCATTTCTGAAAACTGCCAGCAGTAAAAATCACATGCATTACGGTGTTTAGCTTTCTCCCATTTATTCCCTAAATCATGTACTCACAACTGTATAAAATCGTCTCATCGGAGACCTCTTATTAAAATACTCATAAAGTAAATTACCACTGCTGGGCAAAGGGCATATCCCACGATCACTCGCCACGTCCCACCAGCCATCTTGGAATGCATCGAGGTCGTCACGCCAACGCTTCCTCGGCCTGCCCCGGCTTCGACGCCCATCTGTAGGCACCGTTTGTGTGACCACTGTTGCCCATTTGTCTGTAACCATACGATTGACGTGACCCACCCACTCCCACTTCAGCCTGGCAGTCTTGTCACTAATATTTGCGATGCCGGTCTTCGCGTGCAGTGTGGCATTGCGGATCCTGTCGATTATAAGTACTTATAGGTTAAAAAAAGGAAATTTCACAATTATTTAAACATGTATCTCAATTATATAATTCATATAAATCACCTTGACCTTCTTTTATTTATGATCCTCTCCATAAAAAGGTTGTCTGGAACAGATCTCTATAAGACCACCCATATTATAAATTTTGTTCTAACTAGCTTAAAAGGCGCACAATAAAGCATTTTCATTGATTCAAGAGGCGACCTGATATGGTATGCTTTGCCGGGTGCCGTTCGCACAAGATCAATAGCTCTGGAATTCTATGGTAGATGTCTATGTTCGCGGAGTAGACAATATGTAGTAAATAAATATAAGTTTTTATTATAATATGTATTTTAGGCTAAAGTATCTTTATGCGCCGAAAAATAAATTAAATACTATCCTGTAACTATTTTATTGTCGCCTGAATTAAAGGATATTTTATTAATATTAATTTAAGCCCTTGAGGTACTACGAGTTATAAATAATCCTAAACACGACACACACCAACCCAAATATTATTGTTAGCAATTACCGTAACGTCTCGTATTCACGGGAAATGTCGTGCGACGTCGCTGGGCATCGTGCGACGTTGCGAGACATTTTGTCTCTCATTTGTTATTACTAAAAGAATCGCGAGCCAGCATGTTTGCCGATGTTGAGCGAAGTCTAGCGACGTCACCGGACGTCGCATGGCATTTGTGCCCCTAGTGAATATGAACCCCTCCTTTATCAAAGGGGTAAAAGGTTAAAATCTTTGCTCTAAAGATAAACCAGCGTTAAATTACGGAGCAACGAAGTTAAACTAGAAAGTTAACAGCTCTATGAAGATGGTAATGAGTTTTAACCGATTTTATAACTACACTTAGTAGGTAGTGAGATAATTAGTTTCTTGCATGTATCTTGAGCTTCACTTTTAGTTTGTTTAAGTAACATTTTTTGGAAGAAATCTCCTTATTTATGTATTTACGTATTACTACACCAACCTTAGGGATTTAACTGTACATTGCTCGTTGTAGTTAATACAATCTTAAGATTCAAAAGTCAAAAGTTTATACAATCTGCAGGACATAAGAAGCTAAATTGTGTTTTATTATACAAAAATCCATGCTATTGTATATATTCACGGCTTTTACAACGCAAAACTCAGGCTAGGGCCTCAGGTATACGGTGGTTTATGTACCACGGTAGGTAATAAATAAACGACCATGCCATAACTCTTGATGCACGCTACAAGCATACGCACTTTGATGTCGAAGTGTCTGCATTATGCTATTTTAGAACAATCTAGAGATAGACTAGAGTAGAGCACTTAGAAATACACTCTTGAAGTCTGCTATAGGTACTGTTATGCATGTATATAAAGTTATAGGTGTCTCTGATTTTAAGGGTTCCAGACAGCAACTAAGGAAGCTATGTTATCAATAATACTTGCCTTATTTTACTTAAAGAATCAAATTTCAAAAATATTTTCATTAATTGCCAAGGGGGATAAAATGGTGGGGATCAAAATTCATCTTTAATCCAATGTCAATCAACGTGGCTGTTTTTGTATAGACTATGTTGCTAAGATGCATAGAGCATAAAATATGCACAATGTTTTATGTATCTTTTGGAAAATAAGTTTAAATAAATTTACCAAAAATATTCGTCTTGAAATCGACTAACTCCACAATCTCCTCAAGTATCTAAAACACGATAACAAAAACATAAAACCGCCTGCAAAAACGCAAAACAGCATTAACAAAGGTAAATTGAAATGGTAATTAACTTTGTCATAAATTGCTTAAACGACCTATTTAAAAAGGAAAGATTTTCAGAACCTCTGTCTATATAGAGCATTTCTGCGTAAAGCATTTTTAATTAAAAAGTTTATACAAAATCTCGAAAGGTGTTCATTATTTAAATTTTGATCTAACCGACAATGTTGCCAGCCATAAAACAAAGAAGGTCTTCCGTTATATTTGCTGAGAAAATTATTTACGGGGGAAGGCGAGGCAATTTGGACACGTTATTATGTATCTTACTAAATAAACAATACCTATGTGAGTGAAGCTCAAAATCATTAAAAACTTATGCATTAAAGAGTGCGTCTCGGGCTCTACGACACACACTGAATCCTTTGAACACACCTGTTCTTAAACTACCACAACTTAACCTGGTTACTGGCCTAACGCAGAATGACCTGGCAACTTAACAAGAACTAAGTAGCACTACAAACTAGCATTAAACCCCCCTTACTAAAACATTGGAGGCACACAACTTTATTTTACAAGACAAGGCTTGTTTGCATGTTTTTCAAGCCTAATTTAACTTTGTAAACTAGCTTTTAAGGCTAACTGTTGTCCGCCAAGCCTCGCTGTAAAGGCCTTGTTTGACAAACATTTAAGAGAGACGACAAGGCTATTCGCGACGAATTGGGTAAAAATAAACACCGCCATTGTAAGTTCACGTAACGCCGGTCTCCCCTCTGGCCCGACGCGCCTCCTTCAAGAGGTTATGTAAATTGTTTAACGAACGGTGCCGTTACTAGCTGGATGGCGCACTTAAGGCATTAACATTTTAAAGCCTTATTTGTTCTAAGTACACAATTACTCCTGCATTTATACTGATTACGCTCCTTGTTTAAGATAGGGATTCACTTTAGAATATTCTAATTAGACGTTCCAGTCTCTCACTTTACTTTCAATTTGAGCGCAGTCGAGCTCTCGTGACTTGCACCGAAATAAGGTTTTATGAAAGTCTCTTCACGACGGACTGATTAATTCGAATGAGAAGTTTTCGTCACAGATACAGTCGATCGAGTAATTTTACTCGTAAAATTCAGTCGAGCGAACAACTCCTCGAGTCGTGAGATATGTTTCCGCAAGTGTTGATCTCGAGTTTAAACATTCATCGCGTGTGCAAGAGAATCGTCGGAAATTAGGGTGTCTACAAGCTCACTCACTACAGCGAGTTTTTAGCGGCTGCCGGCTCGTATTCTCGCGCCATTTTCATGCTAATCTCCGTGCGAGCGTGCTGATTTTGCGGGCATGAAATATTTGCAACCATACGCTGTAAGCGCCTGTACCTTTTCAATTTAGACTGGTTTCCCCGCGGGGATTGAAATGTTGAATTTTACGCGTTCGTCATATGCGAAATTGCGTTTTGTTTCGCCTTTGACGGCGGAATATTTGCAAATATTTTTGGGGGTTTGCTATTTTATAATGACCCAAGAAGATTAAACTGGCATGAAAAATTCGTGTACGAGGAGATGTGAGTGAGAATGGTTTATGTCGGTTAGCGGGTTGGGCTCGTAAATTCGTAGTTAGCGCTCGGCTTGTGGAGTGCATATTTTAGGATCGTGTCTGACCGTCTGGTAGGAAGCTCTGGTTTGGTATAATGGACCGCAGCGAACCAATAATAATACCCAATGCAGATAGGTACGTGACATAGGTTTGTGAATAGATTTCATCTCTTTGACATAAATGTTCGTGCTCACGATGCAAAGGAAACTGGCTTCTTCGGTTGTGAAAAGCAAATGTGAATTTCTGTGAACGCAAAGTACCTGCTCGTTATTATAACGATTAGAATATTTGGCAGAGGTGCATTGAGAATAATTCGGGAAATACATTACCTATTTCTATGGTGCTATCAACGCTTTGGTACATTTTTTAGTTAACTACTAGGATAACATAGTCTAAGGGTGGTAAAGGATATATTACTCTTATAAAATGATGGACACAAGTAAAACCTACCTACAAATATTTTTTTCGTTTATCCGCAGAACGCAAGTTATTTGTCGGCATGCTGAATAAGAAACTATCGGAGAATGATGTCCGGTCCCTCTTCTCTGGACACGGGGCTATCGAGGAATGCACTGTGCTGAGAGACGCGCAGGGCCAAAGCAAGGGATGTGCGTTCGTTACCTTCGTGTCGAAGCAGGCTGCCATTGCTGCTATCAAGGTAAACTTTCTTCTGCAGTCTCCTTAAAAGGACATTTTCTAAAACTGATAGTTTTAAAATGACTCCGCACATTTCAGCGTGATAGTTTCCTTTTAGTATTCGAAGAGTGATCACATAATGACACGTTTCCTGCTACACTATCCTCAAGAATATTTAACAAAAACCATTTTGTCACCCATTTTGTCAAATTATTCCTGTCTCTTACAGGAGTAAGTAATAGTAGTATTAGCTTGTGGCTAGGGTGGCCAGCCTTTAAAGGTTGTCCACTAGCTATTATGAAGGCATGAGGATCTCGTCAGCATCGTAGCACTAGTATGGTAAAACCACCCCTATTACCAGTGAATGGAGTAGCTAGATTGATTCAGGGTCAATGATCTCAAATGTATATGTTTATATGGACATGCCTCCGGGATATTTTCTCGTGGGAAACGTGTTTTCTCGATAAATTACGTAGAAATCTTCACGAATTCGCACGCAGAATTTCACCAAAGCTTCAACTCAATCGGATTAATTTTATGGGAATGCATAGCGAGCAAACAAAAAACAAGCATTCATTTTATTATTCGACAGATAAATAAAAATCAATTTAAAACTTTTTACTATAGATTCTTTTAAATTTCAAATATAGTAGTTACTAAATCACTAGTTTAATATTTAATTAAAACCCGTGAATAACAGAAATTTCCGGGGAAAAAGGCATGTCCATGTTATGTTATCATCATGATTTATGATGCAAGTACATAAAATCAATCACTGACTATTACACAAGAGTTAATTGATTATATTGAATTTTCCAGGCGCTCCACCACAGCCAAACAATGGAGGGCTGCTCAGCGCCACTAGTAGTAAAATTCGCTGACACGCAAAAAGAAAAAGAGCAGAAGAAGTTCCAGGCGATGCAAGCAAGCCTATGGGGCCTCTCGACGCCGGTCACGCCAGCTGCGTACCTCGCGTCTGAGGCGGCGCTGTCGCCCGCGACACAATTGCAACTGTTGCAGCAACTGCAGGCAGTTGGGCTACAGCAACAGTTGCTGCAGGGGCAGGGCTCCACGCTATTACAAGGTGAGTCTTTATTTGCACTAAACCAAGCTGTATTGGTACACGACATGGTCGGAAGCAGGATTGACAGCCATCTAGTGCAGGCAGTTGGGCTGTAGTAGAAGTTGTTGCCAAAAGAGAATTCGTGCTACTAAATCGTAACAAATCCCAACAAAAGGCTTTCAGATGTGCGCAATGTTGCATAAATGTAGAACTAAAAATATTTATTAAACTTATTATGGAATTTGCAAAACATTAACAAACATGTTAAAATCAGCCTATGTTGGTTTCCACTGTGTTTTCCTTCCTCATTTGTCAAACAAAAAGCACTACTTGTAATAATTTGAAACGTAAAGTCAATGTATAAAATAGTATGACCTCACTTCGACTTTAATGATTCATTAGCACTAAACAGTCCAATTTAACATTAATTGTCCTTAGTTATTTACTGTAATACGTTATTAATATCCTGCTCATACATCAGTCTGTCACATAAATAGTTATCTGAAACGGTAATGGGTCTAATGTAATGCAGAACAAGCTACGAATACAAAGCAGTTAAAAGGTAGCACGGATTTAAATGAATTAGTTGCTTGTTTTTATTGTACTGGCAACTTTGATTGCAGTCGCCATTTTGTTTTAAATGTCAAATTGATGATAGTATTCTTGAAAAGCCAGTCTATTTTGCTAGGTTTTTTTTATGCATATGTTCATCCAACTTACCCTAAGAGCCCATTCGCACTGGCGTTTCTCCATTACGAGCAACAAAGTACAGAACAATCGCTGCTACGTGGCATCTACGCGGCGTCTACGCACCATCTACGCGACGTCTTCGCGCCATCTACGCGGTGCCTACGCGAAACCTACGCTGTGTCTACGAGGCTACTACGCAGTAGCTACACGTAGATGTGAACACTTACACTCGACAATGTCAGTTGCGAAGAGTCTCTTACCCGAATCCTTCCAATTTGTTTATCCTTTTTATTTTGTTTACATTTTGTTATTTTTCGTTCCAATCAGGTGTTAACTATCAAGATATCAGTGCATTCAATGGCGCTGGGCTGAGCGGGGCGGTAGGTGAGCAAAAATCATATTTTACCTACGTTCATAGGTTCCAAAACCACTGAAGCAGAATTATGACAGGTTTCTGATATCTAATATTATGTGTCGCTAACCAGTTACAGCCCTTTCCCACGGCAACATCCCGTTTTTTGCAGGTACAGTTTTTTGCAGGATCCTGTTTAGTATAGTGTACGTGCTTCAATACTCGTGTGAAGTATTCGTGGATGTTGCCGTGGGAAAGGGCTATTAATACTTTTTTTGTAATAGTTTTACGTTTAGGAATAGGTAGCTTTTTTATCTTTTTCTGTAAGTACTTCTTTATTCACAAGTTTAATTTTCAGTTATTGTCCTTTATAATTTTATTTCACTATCCCTTGGTCTCATCTGCTTTTAGCATGAGAGTAAATAAGTAAAGTGTTTGGCGTTTCATTCAATAAAATTTACGTACTTTCCGCTAATTAGAGACACTAAATTTCAGAAAAGACCTTATCCGTGTCATAGAAATTATATTTATCCAAATAGTTACACCGCGGGCAGACAGGTAGTAACAAAACCGATCGAAAAGGACAAAAAGCATTATTATAACTGTTCTAAAGATATTGCGCCATTATTAGTAGTCCTTTATAAGTTTTACCCAAATCCTTATTATTTCTCCTTTTTATTTTTTTACATTTTGGTTTTTCTCGCTATTCGTTCAGGTGTTAACTATCAAGATATCGGTTTCAATGGTGCAGGACTGAGCGGGGGGGCGGTAAGCGAGCAGCTGGGCGGACTACTGGCGCCAGTGTCTGTGCAGAATCTTGCGGCACTGGCGGCGATAGCGCAGCCTCCCGTGGTCTCGCAAGCGCCTGCAGCCGCACCACAGCAAGCCGCACCGCAACTTTGTAAGTAGCTTTTTAACTTGTTTTAATATCTAGTTATGAAACTGTGTAATCACAGGATGCAAATTTTCCAGAACAAATAAGAATTGGAGGAACTGTTGATTTCTGACCTGGCGACAAGAATGTCATCGGATTGCGATATCTCATGACTTTTTTGTCTGGCTGAGTCTGGTAATTTGACGTCTGTTTGCGAAACACAAATAGTATACGTGAGGGGATTTCAAAGCGTAGAAAAAGATATGGCACGGAATCTATCCATTCTAGAACTTTTTAAATTATTAAACGTTCCAATATTGATCTCCGATTACCTTTTGAAGTTCCAAACCGATTCTTTTAAATCTGTGTTCAACCAGTCTCCTTCGGAAAGCGCAAAATCAGCGAAATCTCTTAACATTTATCAGCAGTCGGTAATCGTAGAGAATTGGAGGATTCGAACATTGAACAAAACCCTGTAACGAACCTTTTTGTCCGCAAACTTTCCTATTTCAGGTTGGACTTAAAAAATGTTGCCATTTAAAAAAAAGGTTAATTAACAATGAACATTTTTCACACTTCAGGTCTTCTCGGGAAGACAAACATCACAGGTAAAAGTGAATGCGCTGCAAAAAGTGTGTGTTTAATCATTTTGTTTTAAAATGAATTTATTTGTTTGGTTTCTTAGCTTGTGATAAACGAAAGAGGACAATTAGTTTTGTAGACTGGCAAGGCAAATGCTTCAACTTACTTCGATTTTTAAATTCAAGTTAGAGGGAGTACCTATAGGTAGCTGATTTTGACTATCGCTGAATGATGCTAAACATGTCAAAGTTAGTTTAGAGTAGAACAGCTTAGGCTTAGATTGTGTGTTTTTTTAAAGAAAATAATGTAGGTAGTATTTTACATTATCTCAAAATTATTATTTTAATAGGTAGCAACTAAAAGGGATTCAATATAATTTTTCAGACTAAAATAAAAATATAGAACTACAACAATATAACATCAATTGCTTTTACCAAGTGCCTCTAGGACCTAGAGGTACCTAGATCAATGAATAATAAAATGTATTCATCTCCATTCTAAAAGGAGAATAAAGAAAGTAATTTATTATTAACTTGTAAGTTGGTGAATTCAAAGATAGCGTTGATTGTCTTTTGACTAACTTTCTACCAACTGTAGAGTACCTAACCTACTACAAAGTCCGGTGACGAAATCGTCATCGCTAGTAACGTATACGCTATTAGTAACGTTTAAGGTAACTCTTTATTGTACATCAAAATAAAATATACTAATAATGTAATATATAACATTAATAAACTAACTAGTTGACCCGTCGAACTTCGTACCGCCTTGACATGCATATGACGCGGGCTGTCAATATACGTCGGCCATCATTATCTGCATCAATATACGAGAAAATGATTTTTCTTCATAATATCTTTTGCGTGATTTTTCCGATATTTTAATAGTTATTCTGCTATTCGGGACGGAGACAAATACGACAAATAAAAAATCATCTAAATCGGCCCAGCCGTTCTCTAGTTATAAGCGTTTGAACAAACCCGACTTTGTTTTATACATATATTATTAGCATATGACGCAGGATGTTAATGTTCGTCACCCGCTGCATCTATGTATGAGAAAATGAATTATCTTCATTATTTCTTTTTACGTGAATTTTTAATAGTTATTCTGCTATTGGGAGCGGAGACAAATCCAACAAATTAAAACCCATCATAATCGGTCCTGCCGTTCTCGAGTTATAAATGTTTGAACAAACCCGATTTTGTTTTATAAGATTTTATATTAAGGTGATGTAATAATAAAGAACATATATTTTTTTTACAAAGATATTCAGTACAGTGGGTGGTGTTATCGCTGAAAGCGATATCTTCCAGATAATTTGTATGGACAGGATAATAATAGTTACTTTTGTGTACCTGGTCTAGATCCAATTTTATCGACTAGGCTAGTTATGTTGGCGGCATTCTACCAAGGTGCTTGTAAATTACGGATTCCGCTAATAATAAAACGTTACTATATAACCCTCCATCGAATAACAGACACCGCCATGCTATAAAACCTTAGGTCTATCTTCTTACCTACTTAGAAATAATTAATAATTCATAGACGTGCTACGAAGGAGCGGGTGATAATGTCACTATTGTTTTTCAATATGGCGCTGTTTCTATAAGGCGAGGAATACGTGACAATATTGTTGTGATAGAAAACAATGTCTCCGTTTTATATTCGATTCACGACGTGCAGCATTGTTGTTTGTTGCTTATAACTTCTGAGGCGTCACTGAGCCTTTTTTTTTGGTCACACTTCCTTATGGTAGAACTTTCTGTCAAAAAGTTGCAACATGTAAATAAATAATTTAGCAAATAATTAGAGAACATTTATTTGTACAAAATGTCGTTATCAATTTTTAGCACCACCTTGCTAAAACAAAAAGGACAGGACTTAGGTAACGCACGCACATTAGAATGCTATTAGGACGAGGTCACGTCTTTTTCATTTATCACAAGTCTAAGGAAGCTTGGTTTGTTTCTATGTTCGCGACAAAGGTTGCCTGATGATGCTTGGCTTTGTCATAGCCTTTTGTTTATTTATAAACCGGCAAGGAGCCGCGAATGTTTGTAAATAAATAGATTAATGTTTGTTTTGAATGTCTGTGACAAAATAAAATAACCGCTCGTGTAATTTCTGAACGAAAGCGTTCTTTGTTTGATCGTCATTTTGTTTTTTTATTCGTTGTTTTTTATTTCTTGTTTTATTTGTTTATCGTCGTTTATTTAATGCTTTACTAATGTTTAGTGGTATGTTATTTTGGTAGAGTATTTTATCCTGTAATAATAAATACTTGATTGCATCGCTAATGTCTTGATTTATTATTTCCACATAAAACCTAACATAAAATAATGTTTTTGCATGAAGTGCTAAAATACTGATTAAATTGTTTTGTTTTTTATGACATTGCGTGAGTTTACTTTGTGTGGGACGATAATCTTGTATTTTATTGATATTTTTATGTAAAGAACTAAACCGTTTGCCTTCTTATTAATGGAGCGTCAACCTTATACTAATATTAAAGGCATCGTAATTTTTTGTAAAGCGATCTTCTCTGTTTTTTTTTTATAATCGAGTTTTCGTAAACATGTACCTACGAGGCATGCCTTTTAAGTTTTGTCGTTTGAAGAAAAAAACACAACTAGAACCTTATAGTACTTTTTCTTGTTTTTCAAAGTATTCACCGCGTAGCTTAATACACTTTTCCATTCGCTCAAACCAGTTATTATAACATTTATTCCACTCTAAAGTGGGGGTGTTCAAAATGGCTGACTTGAAAGCGTCGACTGCTTCTTCACCGGACTGGAACCTTTGACCACGAAGACTTTTCTTAATTTTAGGAAATGTAAAGAAATCGTTAGGGCTTAGGTCAGGACTGTATGGAGGATGGTCAAGAATTTCTACTTTTTCCTGCTTCAAATACTCAATCGTTTGACGAGCGCTGTGTGAGCTTGCGTTGTCGTGGTGCAGGATGATGCGTCGCTTTGAGTTAGATTTTCGAAGTTCGGCGATGACTTGTGGTAAACAAACTGTAGTATACCACTCTGCGTTAACCGTTCTACGATCTTCAAGTGCAATAGTCGCAACATGGCCGGTTTTTCCAACGAACGTGGCCACCATCTTCTTTGAGAACTTTTTCTTTTAATCTTAAATTTTTTTTTAATCTTTTTCGAGAACGAACAACTTTAGTCGGCTTTGGCTCGTCTTGAAAGACCCAGATTGTAGATTGTTGTTTGGAATCAGGATCGTAGGCATAGATCCAAGATTCGTCACCACTTATGATATCGTAGACGTGATTTGACTCCCCTCGGTTGAACCTTTGCAGAGTTTTCTTACACCATCTGACGCGGGCCGCCTTGTGATCGTCGGAAAGCAGATGCGGTATCCAACGGCAAACTAGCTTTCTCACACCAAGCGCTTCATGCAAGATCTTCTGAATGGTTGTCCCTGAGATGCCTAATAGAGCCTCTATCTCTCGATACGTCACATGACGATCTTCGAGAATTAGTTGTCTCACAGCAATGATGTTATCTTCAGTGAAGGCGGATTTTGGGCGTTCTTCGCGAAATCTGTCACTAACACTAGTATGTCCACGCTGGAATTCTAAATACCAGCGTTCGACAGTCCGCAGACATGGGGCTACATCACTGAACACAGATGTTAGCTCTTCTAAACACTGAAGCCGTGTCAGGCCTCTTCTAAAGTTGTAGAAAATTATTGCACGAACATTTTCCTTAGAAAGATTCATTTTCGTACGTGACCTGACAGATTCAAATCGAAACTGTGACTAAACAATAGCATTAATCCTAATACTTTCAACTGTTTTGAGATTCAAAATGTAAACACATTCGAATATAGAACAGTTCCAAATTCAAAATTGCCGGAAAATATGGAAACGACAGAACTTAAAAGGCATGCTTCGTATAATATGTCTACTTACACATGACATTCTTCAATATATTTTAATTTCATAGGTTGAATGTACTTTCTATCATAAATTTTGAGGAATTATCTAGGGTCAAGCTCATCCTCCAAAAATTGTCCAAGAGCTAACTTTATACCGGCCCATTTTATTTATTTTACAATTATTCGTGCTTTCGATTATCAGTAGAGCATTATCCTATTTACCTACTACAATTTGGGCTACCTTAGTCAATGTAATTTTAGAAAAATATGAGGTACCTAATATAGACAGCTTTACATCCAAAAATTATAGTGCAATGTAGCGCGCAGGTACTGGCGCATTTGAATAGTTTATTAACAAAAAAAAAATCATCACTCGGTTCTATCGGGAAAAAAACCATAGCGCAAGAGCTAACCATACCTATATTACAGGGTCCACAGCTGAGCCGCTGAGTTCGGCGTACGCCGCGCAGTTTGGCAGCGCGTTCGCATCCGCGCCGCTCGGCTCGGTGCTCGGCTCGGCGGCAGCAGCGGCCGCAGGTAAACAAGTTGAAGGTACATATCACACTTTTTAGTACCCCACCCCATCCAGTGAATGAGGCAGTTGTCAAAACGGTTTTCAACTAAATGGGCACTTCACGCGTGTGTTTTTGAAATCAGAGGAATAAGCAAAAATCGTCGTAAGAAATTAAATTTTTCATTTCTTTGTACTTAAGCTTTTTTACTTAAAAAAAATTCGTGATTTATTTCAATTATTATTAGAAATATGGGATTTACCACGTACCGTTTATCGGTGTTATTGTCGGTCGAAACACCGATAAAATGTTACGTGATAAATCCCGTATTTATGATAATGATTAAGCTTTTTTGTTTGTAACGAAATGTTTCATTTGGTTGTTAATGCAAAAAAACAAATGCTAGATACTTATCCTCTTTCGATTTATATTAATCAAAATGTATTCCATCTACGTTACGAGGTTAATTTGTTTAATCAAATAACGAAGTTTTGCGTAATGGAATGTTTAGACAACTGTCACAAAAGTTCTTTACCGTTGTTTGAACAATGATAAAAAACTCTATTTCACACAACTTCATTGCTTGCTGAGGGTATTGACTACATTATTGATTTGAAAACAAATAATCGCTAAAGGTAAGCTTCACGCTCTTGCTTTATCGCAGTCAGTACCCTCCAAAATGATCTGTGCGCAATTTTTTATACAGAAAGTTAACCTACAATCTGGTAAGTTTTGAAATAAAGATTGATGTGCACACATACGCATAACCTTTCACCTCATCGTCCTTTCCAAATTTTGAGTTGTTATTTTTTGTTGTACACAAGTAGTTAGCAAAACGCTTTACCATATTCACTCATCAATCATCATGCAGATTATACAATGCTGTTTCTCAATTCCAGGCCCGGAAGGTGGCAACTTGTTCATATACCACCTTCCTCAGGAGTTCACCGACACGGACTTAGCTTCGACCTTCCTACCATTCGGTCACGTGATCTCCGCCAAAGTCTTCATCGACAAACAGACGAACCTCTCCAAATGTTTCGGGTTCGTGTCGTACGACAACGCCGCCTCCGCCCAGGCCGCCATACAAGCCATGAACGGCTTTCAAATAGGTACAAAGAGACTCAAAGTTCAATTGAAACGTTCTAAAGAACTATCTAGACCTTACTAGAACAAATTCCAAGAACTCGTTCCTAGTGAATTTAAAAAGTAAAATAAAAAAAAAACTTGCAAAGAGGTTGTAAGAACGTTTGTTGTGATGTTTCGAGTGCACTTGAACTAAAACGTAGTCGGTAAGGTTCGTACGAAAGTCCACGTGCACAGTTGTTAACTAATAAGTTTAAGGTTAAGGTTTGTGTCAAAGGATTTCATCGTTTCCAAAGTATTCCCCAAATTGTTTTACTATTTCTATTATAACATTTAACTTTTCATTAAGTTGTAGTCACGTTTTAAGGTTAAGTTTACATTTGTTCAGAAATCGATACAGTTTGTAGTCGCCAAAGAGACGATACTTATACTTAAACAGTGTCAATGTGTTTAAAAAATGTGCTCCAAAGTAATGAGGTGCGGATGTACCCAGTACCACACAAGTATTGCTGTTAGTTTAGTTCATGTTCTTAATCATATCTAATTATTATGTTTGTTACATGTTCTTAATTTTATGTTACCACTTAGTAGTTAATATATAAAGAAATACTTATATAATATTTTGATGTGGCCATTGTCAGTTTACAGTCAGTCTTTTTTGTTAAAAAAAATTAAGGTGTTTAGAATAATGAAGAAATGATCTCAAAGTGATCAGTGTATTTATTGTTTACATTACTTGTTGTCAATGGTGTACTTAAACTTTGTGAGTTAACGTATTGTCTAAATAAAACGTTTTGTCCTAAAGACGCGTAGGTTTTCGAGGTTTTTATGAGTTATTTAACGAATTAGGACTTGCAATAAATTTAAAAATAACAACTTTGAACACACAAATCAGCAATTGGGTCGTGAAATAAAAGAGGGTTCTACAATCTACTAAGAAAACGGGCGTAAAATAAAATTACGCATGTAAGATGCACTCGTAAATGAATCGTAAAACGTGTAACTCGATCATGTTCTATTTCAAACCACTCGCTGTTTATGGCGTAGTAAATATGCCTGTCAGCTCCGGGACTATAAAAGCTCCAGTACGTATCGGAAAAGTTGGTATTCCATAAAAATCTGAAAATCTACAATTTCAAAACTACGTACTGTGCTCGTTTGTGTATAATTTATTATCTTAATATATTAACCAGTCAAATGTAATCACACATCGAACACTGGCCCTTTAGTCAAAAGGTTTTTTTCTTTAGTGATAAGTATTTAAATATCATAGTTTTAATATTTTCGTGTGTAGATACATAAGTTTGGTATCATTTTTTCATTTAACATTTTCTTGAAAAATACTTAAAACACGTTATCAGTCGCTACGGCACTTTTTACTCTTAATGTCTAATTTGTTTTAGATTAAATGAACTTTTACAGAAAAAAATGGCCATGTAGATTTGTAGACAATCTGCCGTGAAAAACACAACTATCATATCCACTAATTTAGAGTTTTTGTGTTAAAAAATTATAGGTCCTTAAGTACCTACTTACATATTTAAATTTCATCAGATCAAAGACATACTAAGTACCTAGTACTTTTAATGCAACTACATGGCTAATATTTTTTTTCTGTGACGTTTCTCTATCATTTGCTATAAGTAGGTATTGTAATTTGCTGTCTTAAAAAATAATTTCTGTGAGTACTTATGTAAATGGCAAAACTACGCTCAATATATTCTAAAGTTTATTTAAAACTTCATATCTTTGAATTAATTGTCATTTTGTTAACGTATTGTGCCAACGCGCTTCATTCGAAAACAATGACCAATCCAAATTATCTAAGATTAAGTTTATTCGTGTAAAAGAACTGATGTAGAGAGAGCATCAAACTATTAAAAAAATTAAATTTAGTTGGAGTATTAAATCGTGGATGAAAGTATGTAGTTTTAATTTATAGTCAATGTTTTTGGATGTCTCAAGAAAGACAATATCTAGACTGAATAAGTTTCCTTTTAGTTGTTACAGATAAAAAATGTAATGGTTTAACTTGTGATTCCTTTAGTAAGTTCATTTAGTGAATCTTGTGTAACATCTTTTTCGTCTTTCCGTGTTTATTTTTTCTTGTTATTATAAGATTATAAATTATTGATAAAGACATGTACGTATTGTTAAAAGGACATTGGGAATATAAATGTAAATAAAACGGACAAAGCTATTATCCTAGACACGGGAACGCAAAACGCCTCTTTACAATGTGTGATTTAGATAAAGATCAAAACAAATGTGAATAGAGTTTTTTACCTACAATTTTCTAGGTATGTTAGACGGGTACCTCATTGTTGTTGTACAGGAATGTACCTTAATTTGTATGTTATAAGGCTGGTTTTTGAACATCACTGTAGCTTTGAACTTTGTATGAATGAATTCGCACCAGCCAGGTTACCAAATCTGACTGTATTTATTTGAATAGGATGTGAGATCGATGGATAGTTTTCATTATCGATCAAGATCATGTCACACAGTATGACATACTTATTAAAAATAATTTTTTGACCAAACAAAGAACATCATGGAATAAGTATTGAAATAATCGACATTATGCGATTGGTTACTAGCAATCGATACATCCATGAAAGTTTCTGTTACCGTTGTGTATGCCATAAACAAGCTTAATTAAAGCTCTTTTTTTTAATGAACATACTTAGTTAATGTTTCTTTAATTTTATTTTCTTCATGTCTAGCTCAAGAAACTGTAACTGTTTGAATTCGTAGATTCTTTGAAAAATATCAACAAATAAAACAAAAGTATCTAAGAAAAATCCAACATGACGGTCAATTGTAATTTACATCAGTTAAAGAATAGCGATACACATTTTCCAATTTGTATGACTTGTGTGTGATGGATGATTAATAGTCATATTTATTTAAAAAGTTTTTTGTGCTCCAATTCATAAGCTTTACGGAGTCACGGTAAGCAAATAGCATTTTCAAAAAATACAAACGCAAAAAGTAAATATATTTTCACGAAAATCGAGGCACCATGTTTAGTAGTTATACAATTGGTATGAAGATAAATTAATGATGTACTGTTTTATACAACACCCGTTTTGTTGATATGAATGTAAATAAATGTCAAGTTAAAAAAAATCATTTGGTTTTATTTCTTTGTCAACTTATCACCCGATCATACTTTAATATAATACATACGATTATTATAATTGTTCCGCTTTTTTTAAATATTTGAAATTGCTTTGACCGACTCGATTATTTATATCTCAACTATGCTTTGCTATAATGGTAAGTATTTTAAAACACAAATTATGAGTTATGTCAACATGTCAAGGAGGCGGCAAAATTATATAAAGGTAGGTATAGGTGCTTTTTCAATAATGATAACGGACATAACCGTTTGTAAGAAATAAACTAAGTACCTAACTAAGGTACATAAGTCATGGTGTAGAACCTACAGTAAGTTTTTTATGATTTGTAAGGGCATGGTACACATAGGTAAGTAATTACACTTATCGCCCAGAAAATACTATAAAATCAGGTTGTTTTTTTAATCCTACCTCACAAGGATAGCAGAAATAATACTTATACAAAATTATCTGCCTAGACTTAAGACGTAAGACGTGAGCTAAATAATCGTTACTCAACCAGCACTGTAATGAATCCGTGGTATGTTTACGAGAATTTCTTACATGCAAATACACTCATGGACAAATTTAGAGGAACGCAACAAAATTTTTGTTTTTTTTTTATTATGTTATGGCCTTTGCCCAGCAGTGGGAAAATGTAGGCTAGTTAAATAAAAATGTTCATATAACGCACTGGCCACATATACAGGTGCATGTATCTTAAAAAAAGAAGAATTTTTTTGTCTTTTGTTTCAGAGTTGCATTTGTTTTTTTCGGCTTATTGTTAATTTCATTGATTTGTACTGCAAGAATTTTTCCCCGCGTTTGTGTTTAACAAATTACAGTTTGTTATTAACTTTTTTATCAAAAAAACCTTGTGGTCGTCTTATGTACACTTCATTTAAATGAATTAAGTTATAATGCCGGATCTCAGCGTGGCTCAAGTCTCTAGAGCCGTGACTTTGATTGAAAATGGGAACACTTACAATCACGTGGCTCAAACGTTACGAGTATCCAACTCTGTAATTTTTCGAATTGTGAACGATACCGCCAGACTGGAGAGTATACGAGGCGCAAAGGACAAGGTCGTAAAAAAGTAACAACTGCGAGAGACGACAGGTTTATTGTCAGCAGTGTGCTAAGAAATCGCACTTCGACTTCTTCCGAGGTCAAAACTAAAGGATGTACGGCAAGTAGCAGTTAGCACCAAAACCATAAGAAGAAGACTTAATGCGGCAGGAATAGGGTCATACTTGCCTGCCAGGGGCCCATTACTAACCACAGGTCATCGAGTAGCTCGGACCAACTTTGCTCGTTCACACCGAAACTGGGATGATGATGCTTGGAGTAAGGTATTGTTCACTGACGAGTCCCGGTTTTGTCTTAAGCCAGATGATGGAAGGGTCAAAGTATGGAGACGACATGGAGAAAGATCGCTCAGTGTAACATTGTCGTAAGAGAGTCTTATGGTGGAGGGTCGGTAATAGTTTGGAGTGGCATTTGTATAGGGGCTCGTACGGAGCTACACATCGTGAAAAACGGATCCCTGACTGCTTCAAGATACGTAACGGACATCTTGGAACCAATTGTGATGCCTTTTGCTCCATATGTTGGAGATAATTTTCTTTTGATGCACGATAATGCACGGCCCCACACCGCAGCGATAGTTTTAGAGTATCTAAGAGAGGTGGAAATTGAAGTTTTGGGGTAGCCAGGCCGCTCGCCAGACCTAAACCCGATAGAACACGTTTGGGATACGCTGGAAAGACAAGTTAAACAGAGAAATCCAGCACCAGCTAACTTTAGAGTTCTCAAAACCGCATTGGTAGAAGAATGGAATCTCATCCCACAAACTTCTATTGACGATTTAATAAAAAGTATGCCCAGACGTATGCAGGCAGCTTTGACAGCAAGAGGAGGTAATACTAAATACTGAGTGTGCCACACATAAAAAAATAATCATCCGTTTGAACACTATTCAATTTGCGATATGATAGGATACAAGTGTTAATTTTCCGTACAACTACTGCAATAAGATAATTGTCACTAAATTGTTTTTTTTTTATCGAGATAGTTTAAGTTTTGTTTAAAAATTTTCATTTTATTGATCAAACCCTATTGAAAGTCAAATAAACACAAACACCACGATTTTTATGCTAATTTGTCTTTTTTATGTTGCGTTCCTCTAAATTTGTCCATGAGTGTAGTTTAGAGACGAATGCATTGTTTCACGCTAAGGACAAACCTAAGGTTTTTTTATTTTTGATTGAGCGAAGCGAGATCTCAAAATCAACTTTGGCGTTGTATGTATGTATGTTTGTTTCTCCGCGGATAACTTTCGTAGCGTTTTGGTGTGACTAAATGAGCTAAAAAAGTGGGGGGGGGGGAGGGGTTGTTGAGACGTTGTAGTAACCAAGTCATACCGTTATGATTTCGGTTTGCGGAGTGCGGATGCCTGCGCATTGTTTAAGTTTGTCAATAAATGACAACCTTTTAAGGTTAGAATCGAAAACTTTAAAGTTGATTTACTTGAAAACTATAGCGACGCATATAGCAATATAAAGCAATCCCCCAGCAACTTTTATCAGGTCTTTCCATCTAGTCAGCCGGTCTACGCTGCGCTTTCCAGTGCGTGGTCTCCACTCTAGAACCTTTCTGCCCCAACGGCCGTCAATTTTTTAAGGTATGAATGTGACCATTATCACACTAAATATTATAAATGAGAAAGTTTGGATGTTTGTTTATTTATTTGTTTGTTACTCAATCACGTCGTAACGGCTGAATCCATTTCGATGACATTTGGTATATACGTAGATTATAACCGGGATTAACTCATAGGCTACATTTTATCCCCTAAATCAGTTCCCATGGAATAAAAATGAGGTGCCAAGTCAAGTTGCAACAGCGAGTTTAGCTTTATTTCTAGGTTATCTACACATTTAGTAGTGTAACGCGTACGAAGTCGCGGGCAACAGTTAGTGTTCAATAAAAGCCAAAATAATATTTAGAATATCATATTTACGACCGATTTAATAATTTATGTGCATCCGGACTAAGGGCCTACTTTTTAAATCCTTGCGAAACAAATAGAGACTTATAGAGAAATTCGTTAAAACATAGTTAAAACTTCAAGCAATCACACTAATATTATAAATAAGAAAGTTTGGATGTTTGTTTGTTTGTTACTCAATCACGTCATAACGACTGAACCAATTTCTATAAAATTTGGTGTGTCGATAGATTGTGACCTGGATTGGCACATAGGCTACTTTTGATTGAGAAACCACGCGTGCAAAGCCACGGGCAGAAGCTAGTAATAAATAATTGGATGTCAACAAAGCAGAAGGCAATGGGCAAGTGGCAATCTAGTGTAGGTACTGCGCATGTACCGTACAATGGCTTAGATACAGATATAGAACTGGTATAAGTCAATTTGTTTTGCAATGATTTAAAAAGTGGTCCCTCAGTCCAGATGCACATCTTAACAAGTACAGCTAGTCATCGACCAGTTTGAGCATGTTCTCTGTATATTCGACCTCCTCCTTCACGTCTTCCACATTGTCCTGCCGCGCCAGGACTGACTTGGCTGACTTGATGAGGCCGTGCTCGTCCGCCAGCGGCAATATATCACATATTAAAGGTGATTCCACGCCAAGGATGTAATGGCAAGTTCTGAAAAAAAATCACAAGGTTTTTATTTCTGTACCCAAAATATAAGGTTGTTGGGATCGTCTTTTAAGTATATTAATAATAATACTTGTGTCAGAAAACCCCGCTCTTCAATAGCCATACAATTTTTTATTTAGTTTACAGATTTATACATAGAAATACCATGAATAATTTATTTATTTTTAATTTAATTAACACGGTGAGAACCAATTACGTTAATTAAATAATCTAGGTACACATTATATAAAATAATTGATATACGTACGGTTCAGTATTCAGATAATATCATGTCATCAGTAAAAGACCTTCATGGCGCAGTGGGCGAATAGCCGGCTGAGACGCAGGAGGGTTCGATTCCCGCCGCGGAACAAATGTTTGCATGATATACAGATATTTGTTTCGGGGCTGGATGTTGGATTAAATATTATATGTATGTATTTACAAAAAAAAGTATAATATAGGGTGTTTGATATACGCACAAAAATGAAAGGGGTTATTTTGATGAGCATAATAAATAAATTTGTGAAATGTTTACCATAGAAATGTGAAATTTATTTAGGCATGTAAAAACAAACACTTTATTAAACTTACGTTGTGCTATTGCACAATGCTTGCCATTTAACCACAGATATTGTAATGGTGACGTCTCGAGATATCTCTTGTTGTCCCTTTCTAACCCAAAACCTGCAGCCATTTCCGAAAGAGATATCAAATCGGCCTTTATTTTTGGATATCAATTGCAAGAGTAGGCAGTAAGTTTTATATCGAATTAATCACCTAAACTTAGTCGATTTTCTTTAAAATTTGATAATATAACAAGTAGTTTTTTTTTGAGATACAAATAAATAAATATTGCTGGACATGTCACCCAGCACTATCTAGCCCCAAACTAAGTAGAGCTTGTACTATGGGAACCACATAACTGAGAGAATACTTAGTATATTACCAAACACTATGTATTCTATCAATTATCTGGTACCCATAGTACAAGCTCTGCTTAGTTTGGGGCTAGACAGCGCTGTGTGAAATGTCCAGCATTTTTTTTTCGTTTATTTAATGAGGGGTTTTCACGGCAATGTTTTATTAACTGATAACAGATGGCGTTGCTGTCATGCTCCGAATAACAAAGGAAAATGAATTGTCAATATCAATTGCCGTGTCAACATTATTTTCTTAAAACAACTTGAAATAAAAAAACAAATATTCGTGTTTGTTTATCTGACGAATTTAGATTCTTTTAGACAAATTTTGACATTGTGTCTTAGAGATAACCATATAAACCATATATCTGGCGGCGCATCTCCAGACAGCGCCATCTATTACGTTAGTTGAAACTAGTTTTTTCTTTTTAAATGGAAAATTAAACCCCCACATTAGCATCAAGTTAGCTTACCTAGGTTCTAGCAGATACAGCGAGACTTGAGCCGGGCTAGACGCGTTCTCCAAGCACTTGAGCTTCACTTCCGTCTGTCTCGGCTTGCCAGTTTTATCACAAACGTCACCGTTCGAGTAGAAATGAGATACCGAAGTTCGTTGCTCTGCAAATAAAGTAAATAAATCATTATTATAAATACGGCAATTACCACGTACCGTCCTATCGGTTTTTCGATCGACAATGTTTCGGTTCAATTCGTGAACCTTCATCAGGGTGAGTGAAATCCGCTCCGAATAACGTTAAATAAATGTATTTTCCCCTAAAGCACAGTTAGGTCTCGCACTCACTAGGCGTTATCACTAGGCGTTATCACTGGGAGTTAATCTCTCGTTTGTTATCAACTTATCACTCAAACGGTCGCGACAAAAAATGTTTGCCGATGTCGCACGATGTCCGGCGACATCACACGACATGTCTCGCGACACGTGTTCCGGGAAATTTGTCTTCTAGTAAATACGGGGCATAGTACACCAACATCTATATAAAACAAAGTCGGGTTAGTTACACCATTTATAACTCAAGAACGACTGAACCGATTTTGATGATCTTTGATTTGTTGGATTTGTCTCCGCCCCGAATAGCAGAATGACTATTAAAATATCTGAAAAATTCATGCAAAAAGAAATTACAAATAAAATTCATTTTCTCATACATAGACGCTGCTAATGACGGCCGATTGACAATTATACCGGCGACGTATATTGGCAGCCCGCGTCATATGCATGTCAAGGCGATACAAAGTCCGGCGGGTCAGCTAATAGTACATATTTCGAACCTTATTTATTTTAGTTAAAAAACTATCGTGGTTGATTAAATACGAGATTTATCACGTACCGTTGTATCGGTATTTCGACCGACAATGTTTCGGTTCAATTCGTCTACCTTCATTAGGGTGAGTGCATAATTTTTCCTCATTAGAAATAGCATTAAGCAAATAACAAGTCCCTTACCGACAGGCTTAGGAACTTTCCCTTTATTCTCGTTGATCCAGTCGAGATGCGCCTGTGCGTCGTACTTCCCCAGCACGAGGGTAGTCTTCTCCCCGGCGCGGTCCACGTGGTATTGCACCACGTGCTTGCCGTAGCAGAACTCGTATTTCCACCACCCTGTACCCTGGAAGCAGCCTGGATTAACATCATCATATCAACTACAGGACGACAACCCAACGACTCCCAGTAACCTTTATCAGGAAACTGCTGCCATCAACCAAAAATAATCAACTAATGAAGAAACCCCTTTCCTAGAACTAAATACGGTGGTAAAAATATCACATTTCGAGTGGGCTAAATTATACAATAACCTACCAAGAGTATAACTTTTGAAACTATCATGGTTATTAACACTATTTGTACTAAAAACGGGATATTTACCATGATTTGTGAGTTCTTGAGTGTCCCGATATTTCGACGCAGTTGCATGCGCCATGATCACGGGTCAAGAACTCACAAATCATGGTAAATATCCCGTTTTTAGTACAAATACTACCAAGAGTAATAAAACAAGTTGAGACCAAACATTTTCAAAAAGAAGGTTGCTGCTTATATTATGGAAAATGTTTTTAGACATTCCTAAATAAAAACCTATCTACATACATTAACTGTTAAAACGGGATATTTACCATGATTTAGTACAAATTGTGTTCATAACCATGATACTTTCACACTCTTGTGTTTTGGCTACCTATTAATAAATTAATAATAATATAATAATAAGACCGCCCATTGTACTTACCTTAATTTTTGTGTATTTTTTATTGTATTTTAATTTTGTTGGTGTGCAATAAAGAGTATTCTATTCTATTCTATTCTAATAAATATTGCTGGACATTTCACACAGCGCTATCTAGCCCCAAACTAAGCAGAGCTTGTACTGTGGGAACCAGATAACTGATAGAATACTTATATTCATTTTTTTTTAATACATACTTATAATATATAGAAAAACAACCAGACCCGGAACAAATATCTTTACATCATGCAAACATTTGTTCCGCGACGGGAATCGAACCCGCTACCTCCTGCGTCTCAGCCGGCTATTCGCCCACTGCACCACGGAGGTCGTCTAGTCTATTGTTTAGAGCATTTCTTTTTGTTGTCTTTTTTTGTATACATTTTTAGTTTATATTACCTACTTACACATAGTTTAGAAAACGTATGCTTACCGGTTTCTTAATAAGTTTTATTAAGTTATCATTAAGTTGTCTTGTAAGTGAAATTAATTATTTTTTAAGGCAATAAACAGTCTCTAAACCTCCAACTCCTTGAAGTAAAAGTAATGCACAATACACCAGTGCAGATCTTAATCCCTCCCTCCCCCCCTCCCCCCATTTGAGTTAGACAGTGAGTCATCATAATGTTAATAAATAATTAGAGGAAGTTTGCAAATAGCGACAGTGATACAAAATTTGAGGAGTAACATGCATGTTATGTGGAGGGAAGAAAATCATGTGACTAAAAGAGTGTTAGATAGATAGAAAGAAAGAAGTGACAACGGAGATGATGGCTGATAGAGAGGTATTGAAAAATGAGACAAGTTGCATCTGACTACCCCTATAAGATGCATTAGTTTACTTACTCCATTAAGACAGTTTTCTCCATTAAGGAAGGCGCGTACAGGCGAGTCGTCAGTCACGGGTGGTAAACTGCTCTTGTCTGGCAACTGGGGTAGTTTATCAGCACTCTCTGTTAGTGATTCATCATCGGTTAGCGGGTGTAGCTCGAACTTTAGATGGGTTTCACCGTCCTGAAAATGTAGCCATTGAAATGTCTGAACATTCTCACCTGGATTTAGGAGATCATAAGCTGCTCTAAGGCCTTCAAATACACAATAACTATACTAGACGCCAACGCTCCTGGCAAATGGGGTCATAAATCGTGTGACAAGCGACGATGATATTGCTACCTCGCTCGCTCTTGCAGCCCCTACGGTAGTCTTTAGTAATCTTTAGGTATCAGTCTAAAGACATCAATAGACTTGATAAACTGTGTACGATATAATCTGTAACTTGTTTTTCCCTGTTTTTTTATATGTATGTATGATTTTTATTTTTTATCATTTATTTAAGTGCAGGTATGTAGGTACTGTTCTGAATAGTCTGTCCTGTGTGTGTGTCAAATAAATGTATTTTCTTTTAAACTATACTTTTTTTAACTCACCCATGTTGTCCCACTGCTGGGCAAAGGTATCCCCATCTCCCCTCCATCCATCACGGTCCACAGCCAAATTTGACCAAACTGGTTTGAATGCATCCAGGTCGTCTCTCCATCTTTTTCTGGGCCTATAACGTCTGCGTCGTCCTTTCGGTATTCACTGGATGACTAGATTCACCCAAGGTTCTGGATGCAATCGAACCACATGGCCTGCCCAATCCTATTTGAAGCCGGCGGTCTTAATGCTTACATCGGCTATACCGATTTTGGCTCGTATGTACTTACAAACTATTTTTAATTTCCATTAGTGGATTACTCATAGCAAAAAATAACATGCACAAACGATTGTGAGCCTTAAAAACAGTGCAGTAAGCATCAAAAAAGCAAAAACAAAATGATTACCTTTTCAATTTTCTCAACTTTCAATACAGCTAGCACATCCTTAGGTTCCTGCTCCTGGACATGCCAACAATTATTATACAAGCGGCTACTTATTACTACAAAACAAGTTAGCTTTACTAAAAACTGAATAATACTTAATACTGCTAAACTAAAAATACAATTGCTGAACTAACTACACTTGTAGTTCCTTCTACGGGAAATGATACACTGTCGAAGCAGTGCGCCTGTGGAATGCTTTGTCAATAGAAATTAGACGGACTCCTTCGCAGTACTCTTTTAAGCTGATAATAAAGCAGCATTACCTTAATGCCTAGCCATTTGAGTTATGTACCTATTTATTTATTTATTATTTATTTTAATTTTATTGTCCTAGAATATTTGTAAGATTTAGGTTATTAGTTGAGTATATATATTATAGTTTATCTTTACGTATTTATTTATATATTAGAATTATAAGTACAGTTTTTATTAGATATATTTTTATTTATTTCTTTCATTTGTAAATATACTCTGCCCATTGTACTATATTTAGCATAAATTAGTTTTTTAAGTATTCCTGGTGTACAATAAAGAATTATTCCATTCTATTCTATTCTAGTGGAAATCTAATAGGTCGGATTTGACAGGTGTCAAAATACTACCAACGAACAATAAAACCAAGTGATACAACTTCGGAATATGGTCCTGCTGAAATATTGATCCAGGATTGTGTTTTCGAGTGTAATTTTTATACAAACACATATACAAATACATATATTTATTTTGTGTCCATTTTTACATTATATAAATACAACATTTATACTAATACCAAATACTAGCCAACAAAATAGGTCGTCACTGAGCGATGTACCGCTGCAACATACCTATATAGCTACTGTAGCGTTGGCTGTTTAGTATTCGCCATATTGTTCGGGGGTTGGACGATAGTCGGAAGCGACCGGACTTGCAAATCTATCGATTGAAGATGATTTTATGGAGCCTCTGTTGGTAAGTTGCCCCCACCAGACCGAAGGGTGGGGGACAATTGGTATAATTGCACCATTATTAGCTTCAAACTAAACTAGTTTCAAGTAAACACTGAATTTGTCGTGGCTCGCTCCGCACGTCGTCATGGTTTCGCATTCTGATTCGTGCATACGTTAATATGAACATCCAAACAACGTTTTTTTCCGCGGCTTTTACTCTACATGCTGCATTTTTTTAGTTCTCGCTCTGTTCTGCAACTCATCTTTCTATTTATAGCATCAAATAAACAGATTTTTACGGCTCGCTTCGCAATCGAAATCATTTTTTCCTACGTTTTGTATGTTCTATGAAGGAAACTCTTACTCTTTTTAACATAAGGACAGCCTATTTATACTTTTCGGTAGAAAAGTACAAAGTAAATAAATTATTTAATCGTGGACATAACACTAGCGTTGTTGATCTTGACCGAGAGGAAAGATGTTACACATCTAAAATTAAATCAGAAAGCTAATCTGCGTCAAAAAATCACCAAACATTTGCACAGAAGTGAACACTAGCCTATCTAAGGAAGCCACAACAAAAACTCAATTCAAAAAACAACAAAGAGACATAAAAAAAGACTTACATTCAGTCGTATTGTCTGATGGTGGAACCTTAAGCTATCCACCTCACTCTTGAGCAAACTCCTTGGTTTTTTTGGGGCATCGCCAACTGGAAAGCAGTTTATGATGTTCTCGCCAACCTCTTTGGTCCTAAATTGGTAAGTATAGTTAGTAAGTGGAGTATGACAAACTGCTTAACTTACTTTATTGCTACTTAGCCCAATACCAAATGAACTAAGTCCAGCAAATTTAAAACTGGAACTGAACGTGGCTGTTAACAGCATCATAACAAAGGAATGAACAAGCTATACTTTCGTACAAATTGAATAGAAAGTACATTAAAGGGACGTCTTCGTCTTGTCCTTATCATTATCATCATATCAGCCATAGGACGGCCACTGCTGAACATAGGCCTCCCCCGTAGATTTACAGATCGGCTCACCCAACCCTCCCAGCAACCCGTATTCATCTTTCCATCTAGTGGGAGGCTGTTTTACGCAGCGCTTTGGAGTGCGTGGTCTCCACTCGAGAAGCTTTCTGGCCCAACAGCTATTAATTCTTTGAGCTATGTGCCCCGCTCACTGACACTTCAGTTTACTAATCCTCCTAACTATGTTAGTGAAAGAAATCATCAGAAATAAAGAGCCTTATTGTATCGTGGGAACCGTTTACGATATAAACATTAACTTAAATTTAAAAAGACCGGGCGTTACATAAACAGCTGTGGAGGTGTATACATACTAGACATATTATATACAAAATATATATTTATTTTTCATGCGCAGATAAATACTTCAAATTCGTAAGCTTTTCTCATAAAATAGAATCACTTCTTTAACCTAGACTTACTTGAATAGAGGATGTTCACATAACAACGGAGATAGTATAATAATCTCATATTCACAGGTGGATGTTTCCTTGAAGGAGTAGACGTCATGTTTGCCGTGCACGAAGCAAACGTAGCGCACGCGCGTCAGGCGAGGCTTACCGCTTAGATCACAGATTGTACCTGAAAATACATTACTATAATACTTTTTACTTCCTAAACTACACTACTCATATTATAAATGTGAAAGTTTTATTTTTGTATATTTGTGTGTTTGTTTGTTACTCAATCACGTCGTAAGGGCTGAACCGATTTCGATGAAATTTGTTCTGTTGATAGATTATGACCTGGATTCAAATATTGTCTACTTTTTATTGAAAAAAAACGCGTGTGAAGCCGCTGGCGGAAGCTAGTATTAAATACACTGTCAATATATTACGACTGGCAATATATTTGGACAATATTTGTTTTTAAAAATGTTAGTGCACACTAACAGAAAATACCACCACGGAAATAGAGTCTATGCACTAGAATGTGCAGAGTAGGACAAACCTCAACTTGATGGTAAGATGACCTGATAAAAGCCGTTGCTTGTAGGCCGCACAAGTTCATTCAAATCTACGAAACTTGGACCATATCGGTTCAATTTGTGAACTTTAATCAGGGTGAGTGCAATCTGCTCTGCACCAAATCTCGCTTTGAACTCTTAGGGTGACTTCCGCAACGATGCCTAAACGTATCTAGTGGCTAAATATGATTTAAGGAGTTTTCAAATCATACAAATACGTCAAATTTAAACATGTTTAGTAGCTAAATACGTTTACGAATGGTTGTGCAAGCCGGGCTTATTATCGGTCGTAAGCGTAATTAAATATGACATTAGTATGTACCTATTTAAATTAATTTATTTTATAGAAGATTTGAGAACAGTGGGCGCGTGTTTCTATTTTCTGCTGCTCACACGCACTAAGGCCGTCACATAATACCAGCGCTACAGTAACTATATGTTACAGTGGCACACCGCTGAGTGACGACCTATTTTGTAGTCTTGTATTCGGTATAACTGTTGTATTCATAGAATGTAAAAATGGACACAAAATAAATATTTTTCTATTTCTATTTCAAATAATATGATGAACCATTTTGCATTTTTAATAGTGTAAATTAATAGGCTGCCTGAAATTGGCCTAATAATGATTTTATTTTATTTTTTAAAATATCTGTGATACATTGACGTTTAAGTTTACGAATTAGAAACTAGATGGCGTGAGAATTTTCAATCTAACTAAAAAATATAGACAGGAACATCTTAAAATTAAAGCTTAAATCAACTTAACTGGTAATATGTGACTCGGGTTCGAAGTTAGTAAGAAGAAACTTAGATGTTATAGACATTGACATTGTACCAGTATTGTACATTGTTTAAAAATATTCATCATTTTACCATCATTCATAGCCATTTCCACATAAGGCACAGCATTGCCATCAACTTTGACAGTCTTGAGCTCATCCTTAGACTTGAATGATGTCTTCAGATCTTCCTCCAATTTAATCTGCTTGTCGACACTCCAGTGCCCAAGGAAATACTGCTGTAGGTTTGGTTTTTTACCTAAAATTTAAAGTGAAATTATTGTAATATTATAAAGAAATTGGGAGGTTGAGATCAAACTTACAGTGGTAGTACTGCTCCAAAAAAAATGAGGATTTATTATAGTAAATAATTAAAAATAATTTGAGCTATTATAAAATATATATATTATACATAGATATCCTAACTAGAGGGTACACAAGCCTTGGCAGACATGTGGATAGTAGCCATGACAAGAAATGCAATTTGACACGTCCCATCTAAAGTCGAATGTGGGTAATTAATTGCCTGCAATTAAAATTTTGCCCATAGTTTAAGATATGTCTGTGCTTGTTTGAACATAAATCTGATCTTAAACTACACCCAAATGTATGCACATATGCTAAAAAATTAAGGAAATAGCAAGTTATTTGAAAATGAACATTCTAAGGCCTAAAACTCAAAACATAAACGCTCAATAATTCCTCCTTAAGCTTAGTTTTAGAATACTGTTCATAGATTGAATATTTTAAATTGTGATAAAACTGAATAGTAATGAAATACTAACCTTCCCTTTCTTCATGGTACTGCCTGATATACCTCCCGTGACAAACCTCATAGCTCCAATAACTCTCCAATCGGAACGAGCAAATCTTCTGCTGGAATAGTGGCCGTAGCAAGTGCAGTGGCGAGGGACCATCATAGTCCTCAATGTTTGTTGTTTCTTCTACTGTCACGAGAGGAATTTCACACTCATAAGTCTCTTTATCTGCTGTAGTCACTTTTAGGATTTCATTATCCTGGATGGTAGGACAAGGTTATAAGTTATAATAAGTGAGCTGTATGGTCTTACAGCTGGTATCGGTTATATTAGAGTTCAGAGTTATATAAATGTTTTGGGTGTTCAAATACTCCTTTGTAATATTATGTATAAACAACAGTGTTATATAAACAGCTATAACAGCAGGGCTAGCATAAAGTTATTTTCAAAATGAGTTCGTGTGCAATAAACGATCTCAACATAATTCACAGTAAGACCTACCAACTTCCAACCACTAGGAGACCTAGGAGTAAGTCAAAACACCCAACGTTTTTAGACTTATGATGACTTTAAACCACTTTTTATGCATATTCTTACCTGAGTGTTTTCCTGGGGTTCCTCAGACTCTCCTTCGACTAAATTCTCTAGATTTACTGGATCCCCAGGCCAGTTTATACCGAATTGTATGGAATCGTCAAATCCTTTGAGATCATGCTCGATACACAGAACAAACCCGGTTACACTTAAAAATAGCAACCCCGAATACTTCATTTTACTAAATTACGAGCACATACTATAGAAAAAACAGTAAAAACATGTAAAATGTAAATTATGTATTATTTATGCCCACAAACTTCGCGCTTCTGATAATATTTCAGCAAATAATACTACAGAATTGTGATTACCTGTGATATGAAAGACGAACGAATGAAATAAGGTTCATGTTAATTTGGCCGGGTTGTAAACCATATGAGTTGGTTAGCTGTCATTTGTCAATCAACTAATACGCATTTACAGAGTGAGAAAAATTAATTGTGGGTTATCGAAATAATAAAGGATTGGTGGAACTTGAATTGCTGCATCAGCCATCATTCATCAATCATAAAAATTTCGCAATGGTATTGAGAAACTGAATCTGAAATCTGAATGTCACTGTCATTCATTCATTTGGATTTTTGGAATATTTTGGAATTTGTTTCAGAAAGATGGCGTTTAGTTTTCCTGCTTTTTCGTACATTATTGCGCTCATTGTAGACGCTTTTCTTATATTTTTCTCGATATTCCATGTTATAGCTTTCGATGAACTTAAAACCGACTATAAAAATCCAATAGATCAATGCAACAGTCTAAATCCAGTAAGTATTCCAGTACTTAACCTTACTTTTTGTTTATTCAGTTGAACCCAACTAATCAATGTTTACTGTTCCAGTTGGTACTTCCAGAATACCTGCTACATTTACTTATCAATGTACTATTTTTGTTGTCTGGAGAATGGATCTCCTTGCTGATAAACATTCCATTGATTCTGTATCACATTCACAGGTAAGGGAAAAGTGATTCAGTCCTCTGAATAAATTATAACTGGTTAACTTCCTTTTCTGAATGTAACATCCCACATAAACGTGATAAGCAAGTATATAATTTTAAGCTATGAACTTCCTACTAGGTAATGACCCTCAAAAAACCTAATCGGATGTGTATTGGTGTGTATCTAACCATATTACCTAGCTACCTACTGTTTAGTACCAATACTTGATAGTTTCAAATCAAACAGGAAGGTCAAATAAGACATCTCTTGCAGACAATAAGGGATAATCTTCTGTGAACTGAACTCCGCCCTATTCTTAATTTGAATACTCATGGTTATTGTTTTTTTTAGATACTATACTAGGCCAGTGATGTCAGGGCCGGGGCTATATGACCCAACCAGTATAATGAATGCTGATGTGTTGACTACTTGCCAACGAGAAGGATGGATCAAACTTGCATTTTATTTGCTATCTTTCTTCATGTATCTGTATGGGTGAGTATGTTTATATTGTTTGTAGTTTTTTCGGTAACCAATGATATTAAAGGCATTTATATAAAATCTTCTTCCATTTTCATACATATTGGAACTATTTGCTATTTGGTAGTGCTATTTTAATATTTTCATTGAATATTGACAAACATAAGAAAATCTGCAAAGAAATAGTATACAATTTTATGTAACATGTTAACAAAGTCTCCATCTTAGGCAATTTAGAATTTAAGATATATATTATATATAGTTAGTTAGTGGTTAGTTATAGCTTTGAACATGCTCTTAATTACTACTAAGATGATGGCTCATAGAATAAAGACTTGAGCTGACCCCACATAATGCCGGAAAAGGGTAGGAAGATGATTTATCTCTACCGTCTTTCAAATAGCTAGGCACCTGTGACACAGTTTATTTTTATTTTTGTGGAACATTTATTGATCGAGCAAAGCGAGATCTCCAAATCAACTTGGGCAAATCGGCATTGTATGTATGTATGTTTGTTTGTCCGAGGATAACTTTCGAAGTGTTTATCCGATCATCGTGAAATTTGGTATATAGGTAGGTAATGATGGCACATTGCACATTTGCACATTGGCACATTTGGTGTGACTGATGAGTTAAAAATATCAGGGGATTGTTGAGATATTGGGGTTCAAGAGGGGTAAAAAAAATGAAAATGTGACTATTAGGTCAAATGAGATGTCAAATGAAAGGTCTTCATTAGTACATTTCGACCCCGTTTTTACTTTTAGTAAAGTTTTTGTGGTTTTTGAGTTATTAGCCATGATAAAAACTAAACTTTGACAAAATTCACATGGTACACCAATGACCCCACAGTGCTGTAACTTGGTATGCGTGTAGCTTATGTATCACAAATATAGGCAAAAGTCTGAAATCTAGAATAACTGCAATTTGTACCCCAAAAAAGAGTAACCAACTAACATGAACTCCCGTTACCTGTAAATTGAATGAAACTGTAGGTCAAGTTAGTTGGTTATTATTTCACGGCACTATTTTGATAGTCAAAGATTACGAATAATATTTTTTTGTTTTTATGGTAGACTCGCGAGATCTCAGTTCGGGGCGAACCACTAGTTTTAGTAGTTTTTCTTTGTAAGTTTGCCTAATGGTTTCACTGCTAAAGAGAAATATTCAACTTATTCAACTTTTGGTGTGACTTCACATGATGTATTTACGTAATATTTTACGTTTTATGGACCTGTCATAATTGACTAGCTATTTGAAAAAGACTAGATTCACGTTATAGACTTCACACTGCATACTTCACAAGTTAGTGCTGTAACTAGCTGCTAGCTAGGCGACTATCTTCTTTCATAAATATAATGACCTCATAAAAGCTCCTTACTTCTGAAGCCTAAATGTACTTGTTTGTTTCAGAATGATTGTGGTGCTGATTGCAGCTTAGGGTTGTTTTGTATCAAAAGCATATATTACTTTAGTAAGTCTTAATTTAATTGTTAGATCCGTAGTTTGATTACAAATGTGAAGTCTATGAACAAAGTGTCTGTTTTCTATGTGATTCACAGTATTTTGGTAATAAAATTAATTTCCTATTATAAAAATTGTTTTTTCTAAGGCTGTAACGAGACGCGTTTAGATTATATAACCCGAATTTCCTAGGACAACAATTACCCAGTATCAGACTCTTTAGTTACGACTGTACATACACAGACCACATAAATGTTGTACGTACTGAGTAACTAGTAGGTACTTTAAATAATGCAGTGTAGCTCGTCAATAAATTACAAATTCTGGCGTTAAACCGGCAGCTTACAATCATACAATACAGTAATATTCTCTCAAATATTACCTATCTACTTACTTATTTCTTAAGTAAATTATTATTTTATGTTATTTCTTAGTTTATACGTTTTTGTTTTCTTTTACCTTAGTAGAATCCCTAAACTTCTTTTGCCATTAAAAGTACAGAATGTGACATTGACTTTCACTGATTAACTGACATTGATTAAAATTTTAAATTACATTAGTTTATTTTGTTTTGATTTTGTTTGGCGTTTACACAGTACCTATTTTTATTCTCTTTGGCTAAAATGAAAAAATTATAACGTTAGTGACTGCAACTTATGAATTTTGGCTATTTCGGTGAGTAATTTACATTATAGAATTATTAAATGATTCTTCAGTGATATGCTATGCCGAGCCGTGAGTAAATATCATTAAAGACCTTCCGCGTAATCTTACTTGCATCGAAGACATTTAGGATTATAAAAAATTGCATTATCTTAACTAAAATATAACCTATCTTAGGAATATCATAGTTCGCTTACTGGCTTGTTTATGAGTTAAGGTACCTATTCCCGCATATTGGCAAAGATATCTGGTGATGCTACTTATAAATCATAAATCAATATATCATATCACGGTTACCTATTACACTAACATTTCTGTGATTGCACTAAAGTGCTCTACCTTGGCAATAATGATTCTGGTTGTACTACTTACCTGTCTGCCAAACGTTGAACTTGTACTCACAAAATTTAATTGAACACTGCAGCTATAGTATAGTTATTACTGAGCCTATTAGAGGCTCTGATGGGCAAACTTTTGTATAGGTACTTAGCCCTAAAATGTGTCAAAGTAAACATGGTCTGTTTGTCTTATAAACTAAGGTGATTGTGTTGTTGGTTGTTTAATGGCGGGTTCCTGTCGGTAACCAGCTACGACTCATTTCTCCTTGTTTGTTGTGCCTAAGTTTGACACTAGCTTGACACTTTTTAAGGAGATACGAGTTGTAGTCGGTTACCACCTGATATAGAAACCCTCCAAAATCTCTCAATCAAAGATGATTTATACAGCTCTTGTAGGCAAGTTGCTGCATCAGTTGGGTAAAAGATGCAACCACTGTTGTGCCTGAGACAGCAGCTTAGATAGAGTAGGGGAAAAAAATTGTATACAGGAAGAAAGTTATGGATTGAAATCATCATCTTAAAACTATTTGTGATATAATATAAAACACGACTAAACAAACACCCAAATCACTTAGCATCACTGCTAACCATAATTGGCTACCCAGAGAGGTTGGGCAGTTAACATTTTAACCTGGGTCTCGGTGAAACATGATCAAAAGAATATGAGCATGCTCACTGGATCACTCCTCCTGCAAGCCAGACTGCTCACACCAAACCTGCTAATAGTCAGAAGACTGATCATAAAACATCCTACTTGATGATTAATGATTACAACTATCTATGTCTTATTTCATCATTCTCTTTGGGGGACAAATAAGAAGTCATTGCATGCACGAAATTATAAAAAAATTAAAGGATCAAATATCCCAGAAAAACTATGCTACTGCAGATACTACCAAAATTGCAATCTGGTGGTAAATGATGCACTTTAAAAGTCGCGCCCACCGTAAACCATAAAAACTTACAATCGATAGGTAGGTAGGTACACAATTCGTAACCTAACGGCACCCAAATCCCGTTCGTAAATGCAAAAAAAAGTATCGCCAGTGAACCAGATTTTTTTGCATAAAACCTTGCGATTGAAGCTTCGAAAGTATGTAGGTATCTACCTACCTACCTACGTAACGTAGCGTCACACAAAAGAAAGTATGCAGAAACTGTATTAGCTTATTTCGGTTTGTCGAAAAATCGTAAGATCTTTTATAAAACTGCTGAACTTATAATTTTGGTTTTATAAAATGTAATCGCAGATTCAGAATTCTCAGTAAAATAGATACCTAAGGTAATAAGGAAGTACTCTAGATACAAATTAATTAGATTCGTAAGTAGATGACTGCCATGGCGCAGTGAACGAATAGCCGGCTGAGACGCAGGAGGTTGCTGGTTCGAGTCTTGACACGGAACAAATGTTTGTATGATCTACAGTTATTTTTTTCTGGTCTGAGTGTTTTTTCTATATCGTGGTTCTATATTGTTTGGGACTAGATACTGCTGTCCAGCATCACTTTTTTAATTTACCATGTTGATCATTGTAGCTTTGACAACGTATGTTTACTTCTGGCGTATGTATACGACCGGCGACCTGTATAATCTCGCAGTCTTCAAGTCCAGAGTGTACAGGCAAGCGTGCTTCATCTTCGATTACACCATCAATTACCAACAGGTGAGGTAGTGGTCAAGGGCTTGACTCAATAAAAAATACATTCGTTTTTATACAAAATAATTTGTAAATAGGTACAGTGTTCACTGGGGTCATTGACATCTGAAATAAATAAATGAATTGAATTGAATTTGAAACGTAAATTTTACTGCCTCTTCACCTATCAAGCCAGGAAAAATACAGGCAATGACAAAGCTGGTTATCTTTTTTAATGGTGAACTGCTGTTGACAACCATACTTATTATTAATATACATATATGAATTAATTTTACTAAGTACCTGACCTACCTACTGCATATTGTCCACTTTAGTATTTAATTTCGATTAAGCACGCAGAACTAACTGATCATAATATCGATAGAAATCAATCACCTTCCTACTTAACATATGAAAGTCAAATATACCATGAAGTAAATATTTTTTGTGGTCGGAAGGTCAGTCTAATGACCCTTTGCCCTGTATTATAATTATACGCGTATCAATTATCGTATGTTATTTGCAATTCTATTTATTTTTAAAACAATTAGTTAATTGTGTTACTAGTTTCAAACGAATACACGAACTCAATTCAAAGATGAATGACTTCTAGGAGATACTCGTTTTTTAAGGGAATAATTTGTTTGAAGCGTCCATTCTCCTTTTTAAAAAAATGTTACACTCCGGGCTCCCGCCCGGACACAAGTGAAAACTTGAATAAAAGTAGAATGCACTACAGATACATAAACAGTCAGTGTCAATAGTTAGTGACAGGTCGGTAACAGTGTCGCGAGGCAATGGTTTATTCCCATCTAAAAAAATGCCCAACGCGCCTAAAGAAGTTTTCACTTCAATAACTCTTAATTTCGTAGAATTCGTAGATTATTGAAATTTGCCTATGAACAGAGGTCGTCGGTTGTTGTGTATCATATTACCTATTAAATACCGCTCAAATAATTTATAAAGTGTAAGCAAGTACTAATTAATCCATCATAATTAATTGGCTGCGAAACCTTACTAAACCCTTAGTTAAACCTTAATATCTGTGATTTTGATGGAAACCAAACGATCGTCCCTTACTCTATGTTGACGTCGTTTATCACGTAACAAACGCGCTGAAAATAGCGTCTGAGTATTCGATCGGGCGGCAGTCGCTAGCGAGTTTAGCCGGCATCAGTGCTCCAGCCGCGGCGGTGCAAAGCAGAGCTCACGCGATGCTCTCCCTCATTACGATATATTTCGCGGCGATTGCGCTCGCACAAAATGCAGAAGCCGCGCGCGTCCTGGGACTCTTCCCTCACACCGGGAAAAGCCATCAGATGGTCTTCGATCCCCTTCTCCGAAGGCTAGCGGAGAGAGGACATCATGTAACCGTCGTCTCTCACTTCCCGGTCAGCAATCCTCCCGCAAACTACACCGATGTTAGTTTAGAAGGCATCGCTGGGCTGGGAGTGGAAACCATCGATCTAGCCTATTTCGAAAGCCCAAATAAAGTTCTTCATTATTTAGGCCTAGACAAAATATTGAACCAAATTTTTGAGTTTGCACCACTAGCCGATATGGCTTTAGAAATCTGTTCGAAGTTGGTGAACTACGCCCCTTTAGCTGAAGCATTGAAGAAGGAGTATGATGTGGTTCTAGTGGAAGAGTTCAATAGTGATTGCATGCTTGGATTGGCACATGTTTACGGCGTGAAAGCGCCAAAGATTGCAATGCTGTCGAGTAATTTGATGCATTGGTCACCGGACCGTGTCGGGGTGTCCTATAACCCTTCACATGTGCCGATATTGAGCTCTGATTACACGGAAAAGATGACATTCGTACAGAGGTTGGAAAATACATTGTTAACTATTTATTACAATATTTGGTACCGGTATTCGATACAGCTGAAGGAAGAGGCGATTATTGAGAAGCACTTTGGAACGCAGATCCCTGATTTGCAAGATTTGGGGAAGAATATAACCATGATGTTGGTAAACGCGTTCCACAGTTTGAATGGCGCGCGTCCTTTGCTACCTGGTATTGTGGAAGTAGGTGGGATGCATTTGGATCACACTAAAAAGCTTATACCGCCTGTAAGTAATTACAATCCGTTATCGTAGAAAATAAACACTTATCTAATCTACCTATCTCTCTAATCTAGCTCTTTGACCTAATTAAAGAAAATTACAGGACATTTATATCGAACGAAGTCATTTTATGAAGTGAGTGAACCTAATCGATTCCGTGAATGTCAACATGGCTATTTTAGCGAAACAATTCAATTTATTTATTTCACATTATTAGGAATTACGATTTACAGCCATATAAAAATTAAACACAAAACAAAATGAAATACCTATAAAATCAAAAACTAAATAAAGACATTGTAATAGCTCTGGGTCAACAGTGCGCAGTGTACAATGCCAACGGTTAGGACCACACAGTAATTTCCATATTTTTAAAAGAAATGAAAACATTCTGTGACCATACTTACTATATTTTGTTTGAGCAAACAATCGACATCAAAACACGTATATAAACTTCAGCGTTATTATTTAAAATTGCTTTACTGATTTTCTAAAAGAAAACACTCAAAAAAATTAGTGGCATGTTTATGTCACTTTAGCATACAAAACATCCAATATGTCATACAATAATGGTCATTTTAATGAATTATTTCCAACCTATATAATCCTGATAACGTAGGTACCTCAATCGTCTGTACATTATGATTTTTACTTTAGCTGAATTTGAACCTAATTTGATAAGTAGCTTATGTTCTACTGATTAGTCCTTCCTTGTTATTGCATCGAAGCCATTGAATCTTCCTGCATACAAATATAAGAATTCAATAAATTATTAGGGTAAAAAACTAGTTTTTGCTTAGAGGTTTGCATCTTTAACCCTTATAAATCCTAACAACATTTTTGAACAAGCCAATATTTACTTTGTAATTATCGCTCTCGAAAATTACTTATCGATTGTGACAACAATCTGACTAAAATAATGGAAAAGGTGTGCAACAAAAAATCTGTATCGATCAAATTTGTTATTCGGGTCTATCAAAAAAAATTTAATGAAAAATATTTAGTTCGCAGCTGAATCACACTTAGTTTCATCTTTCTGGTAGTGTAGTGATATATTTATGCAAATCGCACCCAACTCATTTAGCACTATATCTTTTTTGAATTAACGATCTTCAGGCCAAACCTATATCGTGAGGACCTAGCTAAGTGATTCCCAAGAATATTTGTACTAAAGAAACTAAATAAATCTCTCTTCAGTTTCTCCGCAGTGAACTATTATATCCTCTGTGCTTTAACTACGACTAAGTCTTCTAAGGCACGACTTCCACACTATTTGCCAGAACTAAATGATTTTCTCGCAATAATTATTGTAAATTGTGACTTACGAATTGCGATATGTTACACTAGCGAGAAGTTTATAATATATGTACCTACCTAACATAGTAATGATGAGTTATAATTATCAATTATTGATACTCCTTGTAGTTTCTTAAAACGTTTCGAGTGTATTTTATCAAAATCGATACAAATTTAACTATTTCTGAGAACATGAACTCAAACATGAGTTTACCCATTTAGAACAAAGCAAAGAGAACTTCATCGATACTTGCATAACTTTAACTAAGGTATGGAATACTTTGCCGTCGTCTGTTTTTCCTAAAGAATACAATCCGGGTCTCTTTAAGGTAAGGGTAAATAGGTTTCTTCTAGATCTTCGTGCTTCATCTTAGACCACATCATCACTTACCATCAGGTGAGTTTGTGGTCAAACGAAGTTGTATCCAATTTATAAAAAAAAAATCTATTTTCGAGAACACGGACTCAAACATTTTACCCATTTATATCAAACAGAAGTACCAGTACGCAATTGGCTTTTGCAGATATTCAGTGAGTTTCTAGATTATCGTGCAGCAAATCATTTGACATAAAGCAAACAATAAAATTGCATTCGCCAAACGGAAATGCGGGTCTATGCATGTTTCGCATTTTGAACAGTGTTTTTCAAAATGCGCAGTGAATAGACAAGTTACGTTAAACTTTTTCAAAGCCCCGACAGCCTCTCAAACCCCCAGCCACAATAAAAAAATAACGGCATTGAAATCGTCCGATAGGGCACAATGCCAAGGACATGATAGATATCCACACCAATGGCTTTATCTTTTTGTTTCTCGGCGGGTTGAAAAGGTTTTGATCAGTCAATATTTATTTCTCAAATCATGAACTTGGCTTGCTTATTATCACGAATGTAAAACAATATGTCGCCTTATCGTCTTTTCGTGGTCACAAGTCAGCAGCTAGGGAAGTGGTTGACCATTTTACAATAATAATTGCTCGTTGCAATTACAACTTGTCACGTACGAAATGAATGCTACTTTGAACAAAAGTTGGATAATTATGTTAAATGTATCGTTTGAGCATGATCCTGACTTCTAATTGTTTTATCACAGATATTTATGATATAGGATGATGTTCTATTGTCCACTGAGAGGTCAAATTTTACAAACATAGGAGAGTCTATATTCAGGTACAAACTTACCTAGTACCACTATTAATGATGGATGAATTACTGAAGATTGTAACCAACCCATATTATTGAATGTTTCTCCGACTGGGGGACAATAATAATTTAAACAATATAAAATAAATGAATGTACCTATGTGAGTACAATATTACTAACAGCATAATCAAATTTTAAAAGTAGGAACACCTGTTGATACCAAACCAACATAATGACTTGCCAACCGAAGACGAAAAAATCAAAATACTTTGGATAGGTTAGTTTGACTCTGAAAGTGCGATGTAAGGGCAAGTAAAGTGACCTATTATTGTAATTTGTATAACTCATTCATGTCAATGGTGACAACAGAAAGGATCCCATTAATTTATTATTTAATAATGGAAAGTAAACTCGTAGAAAAAACGGGTTTGAAGAGAAAAGCACTGGGTCTGCTTCTGGCCGAGTTACCTACTAAACTTTGCGAAGAAAGTAAATTGTATAAAATAACGAACATCATTCTATGACCTAAATATGTGATATGGGCACGCCATGCGTAGGGAAGAAAATCATGTGACTAAAAGAGTGTTAGAGATAAATGAGTGTAGATGGGATATAAAAATAAATAAATATAGAAGTAGAGGAAGGCCAAAGAAGAGAGGGATGGGCTGGGTGAAGAATGATATGAGTAGGAAGGAAGTGAACGGAGATGACGGCTGATGTGGAGGAGGAATACATGTTGTGCCGACCCCGAGTAATGTGGGAAAAGGACAGAAAGAACAAGATTCTACGACCTAAATAAAATTACGTAGAAAAATCAGTTCACAAAATTACAAATGTACAGAACGAAAGTATCAAAGATTAGTTACCATCAGATGAGGTAGTGGTCAAGCGCTTGGCTATTAAGAAAACATGTCGCCTCATAGGTTAAAAACATTACGTATGGTTTCATATCGAATTCCACGATTAAAAATAAAAAAAAATGTTTATATGTTTCTAGAGAATGTTATAATCTAACCTACCCCAATAATAACCCTTCGTAAGAGCTCGTTGGTAGAAATACATCTGCTAAATTAAATATAATTCAATACATGCCCCACAGATGTTTTTTTTAGTTACGCTCTGGGGGTCTTTCAGACGTCGTTGCGTTGTCAACTTGTCATACGCATTGTTTGCTTGAACAATATTATTATGAGAAGCGTCCTTACGTCGCATCGTACCGTCTAGCTAGCGTCTTCAATACTAAGTATTGGAGACGGTACGACGCGACATAAGGACCTATTGTCTAGAAGTCTAGACAATTGGTCTTTATTGGCTCGAGGTCGTCTCAATTGATATTTCATTTCTCTAGAGATTCCATGGGACGACCGTTGTTTGTTAGTAACTTGAGCTGTGAGCCCGGTTACATAACCATTAAACAATGATCCTAAAAAACTATAATTTTGTATCCTGATTTTAAAAGTTCTAAAATTTTGCTCCTATACATTGTTCACGAGTAGGTTAGGTACTTACCTACCTACTCATTAAGACAAAAATGGTGCCAATGGCTACTTAATAAACGAGATCAACATACTACATCCCAACAAATTAGCAGGTCTGAAAATAATCATTCAGACCTGCTAATTTGTTGGGATGTCACTAAATGTTTATTTCTTTAACTTTATTAACATAATTGATCGAGCGAAGCGAGATCTTTAAATCAATTTGGGCAAATCGGCGTTGTATTTATGTATGTTTGTTTGTCCGAGGATAACTTTCGAAGCGTTTATCCGATCATTGTAAAATTTCGTATATAGGTAGATAGTGATGGCACAATTCTTAGAATATCATTGCAAAATGAAATTATACGGTCAAGTGGCACGTCTAATAAAAGGTCTTTGTGAGTACATTTCGACCCCGTTTTTATTTTTAGTTAAACCTTGTAGTTTTTAAGTTATTAGCCATAATAAAAACTGAGCTTTGACCAAATTCACATCAGTGACCCCACAGTGCTGAAATTTGGTATGCGTGTAGCTTTAGTGACACAAATCTAGGAAAAAATCTGAAATCTAGAATAACTGCAATTTCTACCACAAAAAACGGTATCCAATATACATGAACTCCCGTTACCTGTAATTTGAATGAAACTGTAGGTCAAGTAAGTTGGTTATGCATTTCGTGACACTATTTTTATAGTCAAAGATTAGGTACTAACAATTTTTTTTTGTTTTTATGGGAGACTCGCGAGATTTTCGGGCGAATTCAGGGCGAACAACTAGTTATGTAGGAACATAATAACAAAGTGGAACACGTGCATGGGAAGATATTTTTCTTCGCACACATTTTGCCAGTGTAGGTATCTAGATAATCGGTTCATCCTGTAGTCTAGTAGTCTCTCTGGGAAAGGTTATGTTCAAGAGTAGCCTTTCAATGGCTGACATTATAATAATTAATCATGAAAAATCTTCCTTTTGTTACAGTTCATCGAGCGATTCATAAACGAGTCAGAACATGGCGTGGTACTCCTCAGCTTTGGCTCCCTCATCAAGACAGCCTCAATACCGAAGCAGAAAGAACAGATCATCGTCAATGCCTTGTCAAAGCTGAAGCAACGGGTTATATGGAAGTTCGAGAACAGCGATGAAGAAGGAACTTTGGAAGGCAATATCTTGAGGGTCAAGTGGATTCCGCAGTATGAGCTGTTACGTAAGCGATTTTACATTAAAATTTTAGACTTTAGACCTTATCATCTCAAACCTAGATAGTAGGTACATGCATTTGGCCAAGGACCTAAGAGGGCCAACATTTCACACAATACAGGCTCACTTCCAATTTGAATATTGTATTTTTACTTTTTAGAGATCAAAAAGTTTCAAAGGATGCTTTAATTTCCTACGTCACTGGTCTTACGCAGACCATGAAAGAACCAGTAGGTTATGCGTCTTCTATTTACTACGAAGCTATTTGCTTTTAAAAGTAGATACACTTTCTACCAATATTTTTTTCATCCGAACTCTTTAAAATAAACAAACAGTATTTTATAGCACTAAAATGAAGTCTAGACCTGATAAACTGTGTGATATATTTGTGTAGTTATGTTTGCTAAAAAGATTAGGCTATAAAGATTAGCCTTCAGTTTGATAAACGAGAGAGCGGTAGATCAATAACATCTTAAAACTTAATAATTAAACTGGAGTTTAAAGAGACTTTGTACTTGCCGATAACACGATGTGAATAAACTATCGGATCAAGTTCCAGGAAATGCAGGAAGGATATCTGCTTATTTTCCTTTGTAGCATAATAACATACAACTCAAGAACACAGTCATTATGTTCATAGCAAGTCATCCAATGCACTTCGAACTATCTACTACCGGTAGAAAATTATGTGCCATTCTTTCGTTAGCCACTTCATGCATGGATATGCTTAATTCGTTACCAGAATATGATATTTATTGAAAAAGAACACGTTAATAATGTGTTAGTCTCACCAACTAGCATGTATGGATTATTTTAAAACAAGTAAGTTCTTACTGTTACGTATTTGTAACATTTTTTATCGAGCGAAGCGAGATCTCTAAATCAACTTGGGCAAATCGCCGTCGTATGTTTGTATGTTTGTTTGTCCGAGGATAACTTTCGAAGCTTTGATTCAATAATCGTGAAATTTTATACATAGGTAGGTAGGGATAGCACAATACTGGTCATGACTAAATAAGTTAAAAATGTTGGGGGCTTGTTGAGATATTGGGGTTCAAGAGGGGTAAAAAAAATGAAAATGAGACTATTAGGTCAAGTGAAATGTCAAATGAAAGGTCTTCATTAGTACATTTCGACCCCGTTTTTATTTTTAGTAAACTTTTTGAAGTTTTTGAGTTATTAGCCATGATAAAAACTAAACTTTGACAAAATTCCCAGGGTACTCCAGTGACCCCACAGTGCTGTAATTTGGTATGCGTGTAGCTTAAGTATCACAAATATAGGCAAAAGTCTGAAATCCAGAATAACTGCAATTTGTACCCCAAAAAAGAGTAACCACTTTACATGAACTCCCGCTACCTGTAATTTGAATGAAACCGTAGATCAAGTTAGTTGGTTATATGTTTCGTGGCTCTATTTTGATAATCAAAGATTGCGAATAATATTTATTTGTTTTTATGGTAGACTCGCGAGATCTCAGTTCGGGGCGTACCACTAGTTTTATGCATAAATAATCAGCTTTCTAACATTAATTGAAGTAGCAAATACTTTAATTGTATAGAAAATTTTACTCGTTTTCGGGAAAGTAATTGTCTTAGTCACCTGAATAAAGTAATTGTCAATATAATTAAATAATCCGAACCTTCGTTAATCAATTTGATCATTCAACAATTCACCCGCTCGGTACGTAAGGGTAGGGCGAATTGCAGAACAACCTTTTTTAAATTATGTTTGTGACCGTAAGACTAATTCATTTTAGTGGAATTATGTAGTACGAAATAAATGTGTATGTAGGTAGACCTAGTTAAAATCACCACATAATAAATTAGGGCAATAGATTAATGACATTGATAACCGCTAAAACTATTGTTGATCTAATCCGAAAATAATTTGTAAATATTATGATAAAACCTTATTTATACAATGAAAGGTACGCTTATCAGATTTAGATAATACAGAATACTTACCTACGTGTAGTTTGTGTTAAGAAGATAGATTATGACGGATCTATTTTTAAATACATAGTACTACTTAATTGCATACACTTGATTTTTTTATTGATGATAATCAAGCGCCTGATAACCTCACCTGGTGGTAAGTGATGGTGTGATCGAAGAACTTGAATCACACTGGACTTGAAGACTCGGAGATTATACTGGTTCGGAAAAACATACGCCGGAAGTGAGTTCCACTCCTTACTTGTGCTAACAAGAAACGTTGAAGCAAATCGTTTGGTACGGCAAGGCGGTATGCCGACCAGGTATGGGTACGTCTGTTTGTCCGGTGGTGAAAGGGGGAAGGAGGGATAAGGGCATGAAGATCTTACGCACATTCAGCAAAATGAATCTTGTAAAAAACTGATAGTCTTGCTACTGGTGTAAATAAAGTAAAATATTAAAAAAAGTTAAGTAAAAAGTTGTACATTTCTACACTTAATTTTCAGTATTGATAGAGTACTAACTACTAACAGACGATGGAACGGGACAGCAGATCCTGGGGTCTACGCCCGTAAACTCTTGTTCAATAGATCGTTTGTTCGATGATATCGTTTGTTCAATCGTTCGATGCCGCAACTGCGGATGTTTAGAGCGGGAGTAGAGTAGACCCAGCCAGATCCGCTGTACGGTTCGCTCGTCTATTACAGGATTTCTTAACCTTTCTAAAGTGATGGACCACTAGCAACATTTAGAAATCTGATGTACCGTGTGACGATTAGTAAGATGGTAGCTGCTGCTTCAGTTTGATTAGCACGTTAAATTGAGGAATTGTCTTAGACAACGCAAGACGTATATCATCTTTCACATCTAATCAGCAGCCTAAAGTAAAAGTAAAAAAATAAGCTATTTAAGCAATTGCTTAGGGCAGCCCGTCAAGGGGACCAGAGACGACCGAGAAAAAAAACGGGCACACGAAAGTTAAAGTAATTTAAAAATCCGCGCGTTTTAAATTGTTGTTGACGTTCGGTTCGGTCGCAGTCATGACCTCAATTCCGCTCGCACGCTCGTAGGTTCACTTAAGGATAGGGGGGCCCACAGGGGAAGATTGCTTAGGGCATCAAGTTACCTTAATCCGGCACTGCTAATCGGTTACGATTTTGTTTACACAATATTATTCTTAACTGACATGGACCCCCAGCACTTATTCCACGGGCCTCTTAGGGGTCCATGAACCCCTAAGGTTAAGAAACCATGGTATATTAGTACTTTTAGCTTTGAACTCTATGTATGTTAGGGATTTTTTCTTATTCGGCGCCACACTTGTGCACAAATCCAATGTCGGTTTTTTTAAGTAAACGAAGTTCAAACCCCTATTGAAAACCGAAAATGAATGGCAGACTTTCAGTCGTAGCTTCGAACAAATTGACGAGATACTCGTGTCCTGAAATGCTTAAAGTACCTTAACTATACCCATACCGCTTTTAGCGAAAGACCGCCCATTGACCTAAATCTATTGGTAAAAAAAAATATTTTGGTGTACATACCTAAAGAGTTATCTTATCTAAACTTACCTTCTAACAGATTTGTTTAAATTTCAAAATCTGAATTGGGGCATGACGTACCTAATTGTAAGAAGGAGTAGATATTGGATTTTAAAAGCTGAGTTTGTGTTACAAATTTAAATACTTATAAGATTTTGCATGCACGTTGATGATCCTAAATACCTACTAAAAATAATTAACCTCGTTTCCGACCATACCGTTTACTCAATCTAATCATATCGATCCAAGAGCTAGAAACTGTTTTACTGAGTTGTGATAATTAACAGAATCAATATGAAATACAAAAAGCTCGGAACAAAAAAATGCACAAGACATCACGTTTCTCAATATTTCTGTGGTTTTTCATCGTGAGCAAATCAAGCATTACCGATAACTTATAATTATGCTTATAATCAATGCACATTACCAGGATATGCGTTGTTACTGGAATTATATCGAAACAGTTATAATTTGAAGAAACAACATCAGATGCTGATAACATCAGAATTAATCAGAAATCAGTTTGCCTGTTTATGGTGGGAAATTAAAATCACTACATTAGTTAACTATAGTTAGAACTCTTTATTGCACACTAAACAAAATTAAACATACAAATAAATATACAAAAATAAAGGTAAGTATAATGAGCGGTCTTATCGCTAAAAGCGATCTCTACCGGACAACCTTTGGATGAAACAATAACTATAATGAAACATATTATTATTATTATAACTAGTTTCCAGTGCACAGTGGTCAATCGTATTTTTTTTTAATGCATTCGCCCCTCCAACTCCATATAAACTTTAACTATGCTAAATCTCACAGTCCGCCGTGCGCGGTTTTCTTTTCACGTACAACATTATATTACCTCAAAGTCTAAAACACTGTCTTTAGACTCCCAGAAGGGAAGAATATAAAGGGACATGCCCATATAATGCTGTCAACTGCACAAAAAATTGCGTTCATCCAAAAAATATGTTACATTTTTTCGTTAATCTACGTATCAATCGATTAACACGAAAAGTATCCTACAATATTTTAAAATAATAATGAATATGAAAACGACAGGAAATGAAATGGTAGCAAATTGCCTCCAGTTGCAAACATTAGTGTTGAGCCAGAGTTGTTCTGAGACAATAATCGATTGTTGATAAAAGACCATACATAAAACAATCTATTTATTTGACTGTATTTTTACTGACACGAAAAATCGGTCACCGATTTCAGAAGTACGAAACCAAAACGATATTTGTTTCCCAATGAGTGTTTTGTAAATCGTTTTTTTTCTCTTTAATTAACCCGGGGGTGCCACCTTCTAGATGGCTTTAGGATTAACCAGTGGAGAGAAAAAAAGCGGAAAAAAAATAACTCGGCTTATCTGTAGCATTATCTCGATTTTAATTCGATCAACAGATGAGAGGTTAAAGCTTCGCACGATTTTTGCATAAGGCCATGCAGAGACGAGTTAATGACACAGACATGAGATATTTTTTAGTTAGGCACCTATCACTCGTTATTCCTCCCAAATCATCGAATTAAGAACTAACTCAAACGATAGTCGATATCGATCGATATCGACTACCTATTCAATCCAAGTTTACAAAATCAACACGAAATACATAATGAATTCTATTAAACATCTCCAAAGGCAAATAAGTACATTTTTTTTTCGCTTGGGTACAATTGGTACTTACATTTTTCGTACATTTTATTACCTTATTACTACCCCTGACACACTAAATATCTGATTTTCAGAAGTAAATAGGTAGGTATATTTTTGTATTTATCTGTGGCGCTCGTGTTGAATCGAAATAAACTCGATTTTACTTCGATTCAACATTTGCTCAACAGAATCAGATTATTATTATTTCTTTGCATTAAAATATTGAATTTTGATTTACTGGAATAATTGCCCTCGTCTGTTGATTGTATAGGAGCGCGATGTCAAAAATGGCATTTCTGTGCGCGTGCGCCTTGAGATTAAATATAATCGATTGCTCGATTTGACCGATTATTTTGCGCCGATAAATCGATATTTCGGATAATAGTCGATGGTCGATATGCCAATCCCTATGACTGTGCGCGTACGTCATTCACAAACAAGTACCTACACAAGCCGTTTCCTGTGATCTGTGTCTGTGGCCGTTTCGTTTGTTTTCTCGCGTATTTTTGTTTGTTTGCTGACTTAAAGCTTTTAAAATGGACTCCGATACTTCTTCTAAAATTGATAGTAATTATCAATATCATAATTTATCTAGGAATCGTTATAATTACAATAATAAACTATTTAAGTTGTAGTTGAATACAGTGATGTAAAACTGGTTGTTTGTGAAAAATAAAAACTGATTTTTCTCATTATAGTAAACTTTTTTATAACTAAATCCTTAGCTTTTTTTATTACTAACTAAGCCTAGAATCATTAGCAATTAGTTTCAAGTGTGTGCAGTGACAGCATTTTTTACAAGGGAGAGTGGGCATGCCCCTTTAACTATAGTGTTGCGTACCATAAATAGTGTAGTTAGGTTAGGGTCATAAAATTATATAGTTAGGGGTATAAAAGAGCAATACAGTAAAACAACTAGTTAGGTAAAACAGACGTAGGTGCAAAGTACCTATTAGGTAAGTTGACCTATAAAATAGAAAATCCGAGGTAATCCAATTAGCGTGCGACTGCAAGAAGTAGAGCAAATTGACGGTCGATAGATTAGGATAAACTAGTTATGTCCCCTGGCTTCGTTTGTTATTCCAGGCAACTATAATCGCAGAAAAATTAAACATAACTAACTATTCCAAACTATGGAGTTTGAAATAAAAATTATGTTCCAAACGTCTATATCGGCTCAGGTGTCAACATTTGATCAACTCATCTATTTTCATAAAAGGTTGTTGAAAAAAATGCTTTGATTCCACCAGAGAGTGTCATTGTTACTTTAGTTAATAAGTTAATTGGTTAAAAGTTATTTAATATCCTGTAACTATTATTATATTATATTATATTATTGTATTATTATATTTAGTTTATTAGTAAGTATAGGTAGTTTATGTATGTTTATGAATATACTCGTATTTACACCGCCGTCTTTTAGATTTTGTTTTGTCCTGTCCATCCAAAGGTTGTCTGGAAGAGATCGCTTTTAGCGATAAGACCGCCCATTGTACTTACCTTAATTTTTGTGTATTTTTATTGTATTTTTAATTTTGTTGGTGTGCAATAAAGAGTATTCTATTCTATTCTATTTTATTGTTGCCTAAATTAAATGATTTATTATTAGCTCTAGTCACGAAAGGGAAATGAAAGAAGAGTGCACGCGTCGGAAATGCGAATGTTGAGATGGATGTGTGGAGTAACGAGAACGGATACGATAAGGAATGAGTATATTAAAGGAAGTTTAAAAGTAACGCCAGTGATACAAAAATTGAGTAAGAGGCTAGCGTGTATGGGCATGTAATGCGTAGGGAAGAAAATAATGTAACTAAAAGAGTGTTAGATATGAGTGTGGATAAATATAGAAGTAGAGGAAGGCCGAAGAAGAGACGGATGGACTGTGTGAAGAATGATATGGGTAGGAAGGAAGGGACAACGGAGATGAAGGCTGATAGAGAGATGTAGAGGAGGAAGTAATACATGTTGTGCCGACCCCGCGTAATGTGGGAAAAGAGCAGGAAGAAGAAGAAGATTATTAGCTCTAGTCAGTGCACGTCATCCAATTCTCTCCGTATAATAATTATCTCTTTCGAAGTGACGAATTTACCGTCTTTTATTACTATGTGACAGCGATCTTCTCTTTTAACTGATCCTATCCTTATATCCTTCGATGATCGTATTTATAAAGCTGCCATCGATATTTATTGATCGAGAGAAGCGGGATCTCCAAATCTTGCAGGAGTTGTTGTTGTTGTATATATGTATGTTTGTTTGTCCGAGGATAACTTTGGAAGCGTTGATCCGATCATTGTAAAATTCGGTATACAGGTAGGTAGTGATCTAAAATGAGCAAATGAGCTAAAAATGTTGAGCGGTTATTGAGATATTGGACCATTTTATTTTTAGTTTTAGCCTTGTTATTTTTAGTTATTAGCCATACTAAAAACTGAACTTAAACGAAATTCACAGGGTACACCAGTGACCCCAGTCCTGAAATTTGGTATTCGTATAGCTTTTGTAACACAAATAGAGGGAAAAGTGTGAAATCCAGAATAACTGCAATTTCTATCCCAAAAAGAGTAACCAATTAATATGAACGCCCGACGCTTGTAATATCAATTATGCTATAGGCAGCACGATGATCGGATCAACTCCGATTCGTCCAAGTTGATATGGACTCGCTTCGTTCGATCAAATAGTATGGATTTCACTTTGTTGCTCTTATAGAGTATTTGTACCTAGTTATTTCTTAATAGACATAGACAGACATAGACATAGAAATCATTTATTCACTACATTAGCACACAATATACAATACAGTTACAATTACAGTTTCAATTTATTTATGATATTTCTCACTATTGATCATCTTTTACAGAGCACAATAAAGTGATAGCGTTTATCGGTCACGGTGGACTCCTCGGAATGACGGAAGCCATCTCAGCGGGAAAACCAATGCTGGTCGTACCATTCTTCGGAGACCAGCCTCTGAATGGAGCACAGGCGCAAGAAATAGGCTTCGGGAAGACCTTGTCTTATGCGGATATGACAGAACAATCAATTTTGGACGGTCTGCAAACTGTTTTAAGTGCTGAGTGAGTATTACCTTTTTCCCTCACAATATTTTTCTTCTTGCGCAAAGAAATCGTTGACATGTGTGGACGTACACACACAATAGTCGTACAAAAATAAATATAAATAAATAAATATTGCTGGACATTTCACACAGCGCTACCTAGCCCCAAATTAAGCAGAGCTTATACTATGGGAACCAGATAACTGATAGAATACTTATATACATTTTTTTTTTGTAAATACATACTTAAAATATATAGAGACACAACCAGACCCGGAACAAATATCTGTAGATCATGCAAACATTTGTTCCGCAGCGGGGATCGAACCCACTACCTCCTGCGTCTCAGCTGGCCTACATATTTTCACGCTTACCAGCAAAGTAGAAATAGGATAAGAAAATCACAATAAATATTTAAGCGTGAAGCTTTTTGTCGCTTGAAAACATTTATAATAGTTTTCTGTCTAGGTAAGTGCTATTAATAGAAACTGTACTCAAAACAAATTATCACAAGGCTAACACGTGTAACAATAACAAGTAACAAGTGTAAGATGGACTCTTTACTTTTACCTCTAGCGTCTGTCAACGACTTTGCTCACGTGTACCCGAATTAAAAGGCTTAGCGAGTTACTCATCAAAATCAAATCAAATCATTTATTTCAGAAAGATCTACAAGGTTCGTTGTCACAGACATTGCTTACAGAGAGTCTCAAGCTAAGCTTAAACGTGTGGATAAGCTTGTATTTTGGGGCTCATATTTTACCCCTCTAGAACCCCAATATTTCAACCCCCCCCCCCTACCCCCCACACCCATTTTTAGCTAATTGATTCACACCAAAAATTATGAGCCGTACACTGAAAAACGAATATGTTGAATTCCATAATGTTGATTCTATTTAAGTTGCGTTAACTTAATATTATGTTTAATCAACTATTATAGTCCATTTATTTCTACAAAAATTAAATTGTTAAAAAATTAATAGGTTAAACCAACCACTAAAAGAGGTTATTACAACACAACATTCTTGGTAAGTATATTCGAATCTAAGTAAGTCTAACTGATAATTTAGTAAAAGTCAACATGTTAACGAAGTTGAGTCAACAAAATAACTAAGTTAAATATATATAATCAGGTCAAATTTACCTTTATAGTTCAACTATTTTTTTTTTTAATTCATCAAATCATTGCGGGTGGTACAAAAATCAACCTAAAATATAGGTTGAAAAAAAGGTTAAAACAACTTATTATTTTTATTTTATTTGCAGTGTAGGACACACACAGGAATTAATGAGCCATAGAATGTCCACTGCTGAGTATAGGCCTCCAGAGATGTTACAATCGTTTCTACACACTATCCAAATTATGACAGACTTTAGAACGGGATGCCATAATTAAATGCGTAAACCAAATTTCATGTCTCTGTTGTTAACGATTGAGGAGGTCCCTCGTCGGGAGCCAACCACGAGTGCAGCAGCCATGTCAAGATGGAACTTAGAACCTGCTATCATAATTAAACATTGGTATTAAGGGCCTTTGCAGACGAACAGTGTACCTACGCACTAATGTAGAACCTGTGCGCATAACAAAATGGTCGCTTAAAAAGTAGTCGTGTTCATTGCATATGATACTTATTAAGTTACTAAGTATGTAGGAAGCAGAGTGCGTCATGTCTAGGGCCCTTATTTAATATGATTAGCTGAATAGTGTACTTGTAAAGATAAGCCGTTATCTATGCAATTCTTCTAATTACCGTGACTGTCGAGTTGATGTACTTGCCAGATTATGGTGACCACCCGTAAAACATAGAATTGTTACGAGGCATGCCTTTTAAGTTTTGTCGTTTGAAGAAAAAAACACAACTAGAACCTTATAGTACTTTTTATTGTTTTTCAAAGTATTCACCGCGTAGCTTAATACACTTTTCCATTCGCTCAAACCAGTTATTATAACATTTATTCCACTCTAAAGTGGGGGTGTTCAAAATGGCTGACTTGAAAGCGTCGACTGCTTCTTCACCGGACTGGAACCTTTGACCACGAAGACTTTTCTTAATTTTAGGAAATGTAAAGAAATCGTTAGGGCTTAGGTCAGGACTGTATGGAGGATGGTCAAGAATTTCTACTTTTTCCTGCTTCAAATACTCAATCGTTTGACGAGCGCTGTGTGAGCTTGCGTTGTCGTGGTGCAGGATGATGCGTCGCTTTGAGTTAGATTTTCGAAGTTCGGCGATGACTTGTGGTAAACAAACTGTAGTATACCACTCTGCGTTAACCGTTCTACGATCTTCAAGTGCAATAGTCGCAACATGGCCGGTTTTTCCAACGAACGTGGCCACCATCTTCTTTGAAGTGCTTCGAGAACGAACAACTTTAGTCGGCTTTGGCTCGTCTTGAAAGACCCAGATTGTAGATTGTTGTTTGGAATCAGGATCGTAGGCATAGATCCAAGATTCGTCACCACTTATGATGTCGTAGACGTGATTTGACTCCCCTCGGTTGAACCTTTGCAGAGTTTTCTTACACCATCTGACGCGGGCCGCCTTGTGATCGTCGGAAAGCAGATGCGGTATCCAACGGCAAACTAGCTTTCTCACACCAAGCGCTTCATGCAAGATCTTCTGAATGGTTTTCCCTGAGATGCCTAATAGAGCCTCTATCTCTCGATACGTCACATGACGATCTTCGAGAATTAGTTGTCTCACAGCAATGATGTTATCTTCAGTGAAGGCGGATTTTGGGCGTCCTTCGCGAAATCTGTCACTAACACTAGTATGTCCACGCTGGAATTCTAAATACCAGCGTTCGACAGTCCGCAGACATGGGGCTACATCACTGAACACAGATGTTAGCTCTTCTAAACACTGAAGCCGTGTCAGGCCTCTTCTAAAGTTGTAGAAAATTATTGCACGAACATTTTCCTTAGAAAGATTCATTTTCGTACGTGACCTGACAGATTCAAATCGAAACTGTGACTAAACAATAGCATTAATCCTAATACTTTCAACTGTTTTGAGATTCAAAATGTAAACACATTCGAATATAGAACAGTTCCAAATTCAAAATTGCCGGAAAATATGGAAACGACAGAACTTAAAAGGCATGCCTCGTATGAGTTACTTACCTACCTTTATGAACATGACCAGAGATTTAAATCTTAAAGTACGTATTTTTAATACGCAGTAAGAAAAAGAGATATTGTAAAACCTGGATTTTTACGAAATTCAACAAACGCCTGTTCACTACTCAGAAAATATGCATAATTGAAACACGAGAGTTCTACTCTTAACATATAAAATACTAGTTGATCCGCCCGCGGCTTCATACGCGTGGTTTGTCAATAAAACATTACCCTCCTTCTGTGCAGTCGCGTAAAGTGTATCTATGTCTCAAGTCCATTCATAATCTATCTAGGTATATAGGTACCAAATTCCATCGAAATAGGGCGAGCCGTTAAGTCGTGAAAAGGTAACAAACAGACAGAAAGACAGAGTTACTTTCAAATCAGTATGTACGTAGGTTATAACCTGGATTAACACATAGGCTACTTTCTGTTGATAAACAACGCGTGCGAAGCCGCTGTCGTAAGCTAGTTATACATATTAACCTTTTTCTTGAATCAGTCTATCTATTGCTGAAAACTGCATTAAAATTCGTTGAGTAGTTTAAAAGATCTAAGCGAACAGACAGCGGAAGCGACTACATTTTATACTAAATATGTAAAGACGAACTCATTCTGAAATGAAAGAATGTGGTCGTCTCGACACGGCTACCTGGCAGATGTGAAATCTCTATAATAAATTGATTTTGACGGTGATGAAGACTGCATGAAGAAACCCGCTGGCGAATGGCGAGTGGCCACTCGCCCAACGGCCCAACGACTTTGATGTTGATATTTGATTGATAGATGGTGACATTATCTAATGGTATCGCTCTGATGCCATGACGGCATACGAGTCGATTTCACCCCCAAGGCACGTCATGTTTCAGGCCAATTATCGAGTTCAAAAAATAGGGCAAACAAGGCTGGCTGTTTTTATTAATGATCCTTTTACAATTGATAACAATAAAGAAAATAAATTACGTCCAAATTGTAATTTTTGATTTTTTGAATTTTTTTTTTTTGAACGAGTTGGAGCAATTTCAATCCCAAGCTTCTCTATCATCTAAATAATCCGATATTTTATAGTAGGCTTTTTTATTAAGATTTTGTTTAATTACGTTTTAAATTTGTTAATTGACAATTTTTGTACATCACTAGTATTACTAAGAAACTTGAACTGCTGCTAACCCCTTGACATTAATAATCGAGATACGGTGTTATCTATTGTTTTGTTAACATTATTAAAAATTAAAAACAAACGCTTAAAATGAGTACTTAATTATCAGAATTTGCGCATGTAGATCCCGTATAGTCAGCGGCGTAAGTTTTGAAGAATTTTCAAACCACAAAACACGAGATCGAATCAGAAATGAGGGGATTCGTAGACAAATCAAACTCTTTGATATAGCAAGAGGAGTTATGCTTTTTTGGGGTAGAAATTGCAGTTATTCTGGATTTCAGACTTTTGTCTATATTTGTGTCACCAAAGCTACACGCATACCAAATTCTGCAATGTGGGGTCACTGATGTACCCTGTGAATTTTGGCAAAGTTTAGTTTATATCATGGTTAATAACTTAAAAATTACAAGGTTTAAACTGAAAATAAAAACGGGGTCAAAATGTACTCATAAAGACCTTTTATCAGACGTGCCACTTGACCGGATAGTCCCATTTTGGTTGTTCTTACCCCTCTTGAATCCCAATATCTCAACAACCCCCCACATTTTTAGCTCATTGAGTCACACCAAAATTGTGCCATTGCTAACTACCTATATCACGATGATCGGATAAACGCTTCGAAGGTTATCCTCAGACAAACAAATATACATACATACATACTTACATACAACGCCGATTTGCCCTAGTTGATTTGGAGATCTCGCTTTGCTCGATCGAACTTACAACACAGAGAAGGTTTTCTTTGACAGATTTTTAAATAAGTCTGTACTTTTATGATAAAAAAAAATAAAGACAATAAATATTTATGAAAAAACAAAGATGTTATTAAGTAGCTAAAAGTTTTTATCTATTTAAAAACATCACCAATATTCGCATAATAAATTTAATAGAGCTTGTTTGTTAAGTTAGGTGTTTACAAAATATGTATGAGAGGACTGCAAATTATCTACAGATACCTATATCGTGTCAATTCACAAATTTTCGGAATAATATGGAATACAAATTGGATAAACAGTAAGAACATAGGAACAGCATTGTTGCATGCTCAAATGCTTTTAATACTTAGACTTGTACATACGTATTTATTTCTCAGTGCATAAACTGTTTTAGTGGCAGGCAAATCACGTTGTACTGATAAGGACTCTGTACAAGTACTAACTTTATAACAAAACATGTCACCCACTTCAGACTACAGCAAATAAAACAAACGAAAATGAAAAGTGGTTATTGAATCTACTTCATTTTTAAAGATATATCCAACAATGCCACAGATACACACACAGGGGGCATGCAATATTTTTTTATCCCTTTACTTTATTGAAAGTACATTCAAAACTATTTTACCATAATGAAACTTAAATGGGACCTTAGAGTTAAATGAAACCATTAATTAAAGCAATTAGTTCACTTAGTATACAGATAGGCGTAAAAATACTTTTAAAAATCAATGGTTTTTTCCCATCTCAAATAATGCCCAACGCGCCTAAAGAAGTTTTCACTTCAAAAAAATCTGACGTCCTCTAGTTTTTAAGTCTGTTAAATATGAATGTTTAGGTTCACAACGTAATTCAATTCAATTCAATTCAATAAAATTTATTTCAGACGTAAGTATTATGTTATTGTTAGTACTACATTTGTTTACAACTATGTTAGTAATACAAATATAAAATAAATAAGGATAAAGGACAAATAAATTTAAATCAAAACAAATTACAAATCAAATTTAAAATCAAAATAAAATAAATTAAAAACACTTGTCAAATAATGATAAAAATATATAAATAAATAAAAAACTGAAATACTTATGTTCTAACATGTAGCTGAACTAGGTGCCACAATATTGGGAAATCAGCTTTATCAGACAAAACGCGTAGGATAGTGTTACCGCTGCCGCGGGCACGGCACAGCATCGAGGCGGCTCTCTTGCGTAGAATGGTATGAAAATCAACCGTGTGAGCATCTGCAAACATGCCTGATACACTGCAGTACCTGTAGTAGTTAAGGGAATAGCAAATTTAAAAATTAAAAATAACGCATCTGATTGGTTCATGATGTGATCATAATGCCACTCATAGATACTCATTATTTACCTATTTTCTTCTTAGTCGGGCACTCTTGGCAGAGTGGTCGTGGTTATTTCAGGTCTTGGCTCTGGAATGGCGGCTCTAGCAATGCGTCTCCATTCAGCTCTATTGAAGGCATTGTGAAAACATTCAGTCATTGTAGAGTGTGATGAACTTGATGAGGGTTGACCATCTCGTTGGAGAGCGGTCACGCGGTCTCTGGTCCTCCACTCTGCCTTGGACTACTAGACGTTCCATTGAGTCCTCTTTACTAGTAACCAATTAACATGAACTGCCGTTAATACCTGTAATTTGAAAGAAACTGTAGGCCAAGTTGTCTGGTTATCTTTTCGTGGCACTATTTTCATAGTCAAAGATTACAAATAATATTTTTTTGTTTTAATCGGAGACTCGCGAGTTCGGGGCGAACCACTAGTTATAACCAGTGATAGCATGGCACAGAAATCTGGTCTCTCACTGCAGCGTGATATGGAGAGGGCTACGCTTGGTGTTTCTCTACGAGGTTGAATCAGAAATGGGGAGATCCGTAGACAAACCAAGTTCCCAAATATAGCCAAAGAGGATTAGCAAGCTGAAGTGGCAGTGGGCGGGGTACATAGCTCGAAGAACTGACGGCCGTTGGGGCAGAAAGGTTTTAGAGCGAAGACCACACACGGAAAGCGCAGCGTAGGACGACCCCCCAGTAGATGGAAAGACTACCTGATATGGTTGCCAGGGGGCCTTTGGATGCAGGCCATTTAGGATCAGTTTCTCTGGAAATATATGGGAAAGGCTCATAGACATATATTCTACCGATAGTTCATATACATCGATGGGGAAGCCTACGTTCAGCAGTGGACGCCCTGTGGCTAATAGGATGATGATTAATAGCAATGAATATAATTTAAACAATATTGCTTATTCATTATTTCTTATTTATTAATAAATTACAAATGTCGCGAGTATTTTACCTGTTAGGTAGTCTAGATATTACTACAGTTTTTAATACCACTAGTGGATACAGTCAGCATCATAATTAGACACCAAATATTTTACAAAGAAAACAATATTGAATACTCGTTTATTTTTTCTGTATTTTTATAGTAGCAAAAACAGACAAAATACTGAGTATTGAAAGTATTTAGGGTATTAAGAACTGCTAAGAGCCCAACGAATCTGAAACTAACAGCTACCTACCTATATGAAAAATATTGATCTGTGTAAAAAACATCTTGTCTAAAAAAATTACAACCAATTATGAAATGAAATTTATTTGCTAGAAGCATGGTATATAAGTTGATACAGCTATATGGGGTGTTTGTTAGGTAATATACTGACGATATTCAAGTGACGGTTTCACAAAATATAAAAAAGACTTCTTGAAAAAAAAACTACTAGTTATATGATCAAATTTTAAAGAAAAGTTTAGGTGATTAATTCGATATAAAACTAATTACTCTTGCAATCGACATCCAAAAATAAAGGCTGATTTGATATCTCTTTCGGAAATAGCTGCGGGTTTTGGGTTAGAAAGGGACAACAAGAAATATCTCGAAACGTCACCAATACAATATCTGTTGTTAGATGGCAAGCATTATGCAATAGCAAAACATATGTAGGTAAGTTTAATAAAGTGTTTGATTTTACATGCCAAATTATTTTTTTCATTTCTATCGTAAACATTTCACTAATTCTTAAGTTACAAATGGTGTATCTACCTCCCGTCCATCCCTATTGCTCCAACTCGTTCAAAATGTTACAATTTAGACGTAATTTATTTTCTGTGTTATGTATTGTAAAAGGATCATTAAAAAAAATTAACCAGCCTTGTTTCTTGCCTTTCTTTCCTGGCTTGGTCGCGAAGGAACAGGCAGTAAAATTTGACGTTTCAAAGTGATCCTTGTGATTTTAATGAATAAAAATATTTGACTTTAACCCCGACTTTGTTTTACATAAATATAGATATTTATGACGACCTCCGTGGTGCAGTGGGCGTATAGCCGGCTGAGACGCAGGAGGTAGTGGGTTCGATTCCCGCCGCGGAACAAATGTTTGCATGATCTACAGATATTTGTTCCGTGTCTGGGTGTTTTTCTATATATTATAAGTATGTATTTACAAAAAAAAAGTATATAAGTATTCTATCAGTTATCTGGTTCCCATAGTACAAGCTCTGCTTAGTTTGGGGCTAGATAGCGCTGTGTGAAATGTCCGGCAATATTTATTTATTTATTTATGATGCCATTTTAGTTTACAAAATCATAGGCAAATTCGTTTGTATTATCACAAGATGTTGACTAATTTACTTCGCTGACAATACATAAATAAAGCAGATTAATAACAACAAGCTACGCATGTTTTGCACATGATGTCAAAATTAAATAAGTTGCATCATTTTTATTATGTTTTATTGCATAAAATGATACGACGCTCTCTGAATTCTTTCACTGCTCTGTTTTCCATCATTGGTATATAATGAAGAAGCTTACGAACGGGCACTGACCCAAAGACATTGAATTATAGAATTTTAATAATTATTGCTTATTTATTTATTAACAAGCTTCCACCTGTGGCTTCGCACGCGTGGTTTGCCAATAAAAAGTAGCCTATGTGTTAATCCAGGTTATGATCTACGTACATACCAAATTTCATCGAAATCGGTTCAGCCGTTCCGACGTGAAAGAGTAACAAACATCCATACTTACATACAAACATTCGCGTTTATAATATTAGTGGGACTAGGTAGGTACTTCATTGCACATGAAATGCAACAATAGGTGGGCTTAATGCTAACACATTATCTACCAGCCAAAGATAGAGATATAGGATGATAGATTTTGACGTTTTGGATGGAAAATAGTCTGGCTATAAAATTATCTTTTTTCAAAGTGTGGTGGAGGTTCTCCAGGGACCCATAATACCACTGAAGAGTAGTAGAGTTCCTTGTGAAAGGGTTCGCCCGGGGAAGTACCTACTACTACCCGGGAAAGGGTATGGTTGCCGGTGAAATTACAGGCACATAAGGCTTTGCACCTGTGTGCTTCATATTGATGGATGCAGGGCAGTGCATCGTAGGGCACGTTCCTAAGGTGCATGACCTACGAGGCAATACATTATTATAGGCGATGGTTACCACTTAACATCAGGTGGGTTCCATCTCCAGGTTTTTTTTTTGAGTCCCCTTATATTCTTGCAATCTGCCCATCAGGGCATTGAGCTAGAGTTTGGTGAATACGAGGCATGCCTTTTAAGTTTTGTCGTTTGAAGAAAAAAACACATCTAGAACCTTATAGTACTTTTTATTGTTTTTCAAAGTATTCACAACGTAGCTTAAAACACTTTTCCATTCGCTCAAACCAGTTATTATAACATTTATTCCGCTCTAAAGTGGGGTGTTCAAAATGGCTGTCTTGAAAGCGTCGACTGCTTCTTCACCGGACTGGAACCTTTGACCACGAAGACTTTTCTTAATTTTAGGAAATGTAAAGAAATCGTTAGGGCTTAGGTCAGGACTGTATGGAGGATGGTCAAGAATTTCTACTTTTTCCTGCTTCAAATACTCAATCGTTTGACGAGCGCTGTGTGAGCTTGCGTTGTCGTGGTGCAGGATGATGCGTCGCTTTGAGTTAGATTTTCGAAGTTCGGCGATGACTTGTGGTAAACAAACTGTAGTACAGTCCGCGAGGTATAAGCTGAGCTTTGCATTTGTGTGAGTGTACATGGATAGTGTAGGTGTGACAACCGGCCTTAGGCGCGGCGCCATTTTCGCCCGGTAAAAACCGGTTTAAACTGATTTTGGGTAACCGGCCTGAGGCGCGGCGCCATTCTGTCTCTTGTGATTGGTGATCACTCACACTAATGCAAAGCTCAGCTTATACCTCGCGGACTGTATACCACTCTGCGTTAACCGTTCTACGATCTTCAAGTGCAATAGTCGCAACATGGCTGGTTTTTCCAACGAACGTAGCCACCATCTTCTTTGAAGTGCTTCGAGAACGAACAACTTTAGTCGGCTTTGGCTCGTCTTGAAAGACCCAGATTGTAGATTGTTGTTTGGTATCAGGATCGTAGGCATATATCCAAGATTCGTCACCACTTATGATGTCGTAGACGTGATTTGACTCCCCTCGGTTGAACCTTTGCAGAGTTTTCTTACACCATCTGACGCGGGCCGCCTTGTGATCGTCGGAAAGCAGATGCGGTATCCAACGGCAAACTAGCTTTCTCACACCAAGCGCTTCATGCAAGATCTTCTGAATGGTTGTCCCTGAGATGCCTAATAGAGCCTCTATCTCTCGATACGTCACATGACGATCTTCGAGAATTAGTTGTCTCACAGCAATGATGTTATCTTCAGTGAAGGCGGATTTTGGGCGTCCTTCGCGAAATCTGTCACTAACACTAGTATGTCCACGCTGGAATTCTAAATACCAGCGTTCGACAGTCCGCAGACATGGGGCTACATCACTGAACACAGATGTTAGCTCTTCTAAACACTGAAGCCGTGTCAGGCCTCTTCTAAAGTTGTAGAAAATTATTGCACGAACATTTTCCTTAGAAAGATTCATTTTCGTACGTGACCTGACAGATTCAAATCGAAACTGTGACTAAACAATAGCATTAATCCTAATACTTTCAACTGTTTTGAGATTCAAAATGTAAACACATTCGAATATGGAACAGTTCCAAATTCAAAATTGCCGGAAAATATGGAAACGACAGAACTTAAAAGGCATGCCTCGTAGTTCGCGCTGGGCATGTATGGAATAAGCCCAATGGCACTTCCATCTTCCATTTATGTGCTATATGAGGTCTTGAGGGACTCAAAGTCAAAGTTGTGATTCATTAAAATCACAAGGATCACTTTAAAACGTAAATTTTACTGTCCGTTCCATTGCGACCAAGCCAGATAATAAAGGCAAGAAACAAGGCTGGTTGCTTTTTTTAATGATCCTTTTAGAATACATAACAATACAGAAAATAAATTACGTCTAAATTGTAACATTTTGAACGAGTTGGAGCAATTTCAATCCCAAGCTTCTCTATCATCTAAATAGGCCGATATTTTATGGTAGGCTTTTTATAAAGATTTTGTTTAATTACGTTTTTAAATTTATTAATTGTCAATTTTTGTACATCTCTATTGGGAGTTTGTTATAAAAGCGTACCTTGCCCTTTAAACGATTTTCTAACTTTATGGAGTCTACAAGTTGCAACAGCGAGTTTATCTTTATTTCTAGTATTAAAATTATGATTATCGCTATTTTTCTTAAACATATTAATATGTTTGTGAACATACATTAGATTTTCATAGATGTATTGACAAGGGAATGTCATAATATTTATTTCTTTAAACTTATTGCGTAATAATTCTCTGGGGTCCATATTATAAATTGCACGAACAGCCCTCTTCTGCAGCACAAAAACGGTGTTTATACCTGCAGCACTCTCCCACGGCAGTATACCGTATGACATAATGCTGTGGAAGTAGCTGAAGTAAACTAGTCTAGCTGTGTCTACGTCTGTCCTCTTTAATCTACTAAAGGTTGTGGTTTTTTTCATTAGCTCATTGGCAAGCTCATGTGGGTGATGCCCCATTCGTTTAGCGTAAGATTTCAGTATTTTAGCTACTTCTTGTGTCACCATTGGCACTTCTAGGTCGCGATGCAGTTGGATGTTAGTAAGGTGTAACATTTTTGTTAATACTTACTAATATAATCCTTTTCTTTTCAGGATGCGAGAGAGCGCACGACGTGCTTCAAAAATATGGCAGGACCGTCAAAACGACCCCCTAGACACCGCGGTCTTTTGGACCGAACGTGTTATCCGATGGGGTCACAAAGACCAGCTCCATACCATCGCCAAAGATCTCCCATTCTACCAATACATTCTGTTAGACGTCGCAGCAGCTGTGTTATTAGTTATAGTGGTCTTACTTGCTGTTTTGAGACTTATTTTAATTTATACTTTAAGGTTTATTAACGGTGGAAATGGCAAAGAGAAGTTACATTAAACTGGCGGAAGTCCAAGTACCAAACTAATAATAGGATCATAACCTACTTCTAGTGTTAGGGTTGCCTTATAATCTGCTTACGTGATTATTAAAAATGAAATCTATTATTTCACACGCCCAACTTTAACAAGAATAGCAGAAGCACAGGACATTGAATGAAGGAATGAAAATTATGAAATTATTATAATTATTTATTAGTTATATCTATCGTACAATCTGGACACAACAACAGAGTAAGAAAAAAGAAGTAAATGTATGCGGTTTTATCGCTAACGAAAGCGATCTCTTCATTGTATGTTTTTGTTACTAAGTATATCAAGTCATAACAGCTGAAACGACGAACTTATAGATTAACCCGTCCGTTTTCTCGAAGAAATCTCATTTGCAATGTCACTTATAGTATTTTACAAACTCTCGCGATCACTGTACATAATTACTGATTTAAACGGGTGATTTAAATTGAGAAGTGATGGCAGCTGCAGTAACTACCCTCACTGGGTCTTCAGAATTGGAAATGTCCTCGAGTATGTGTTGTAATATGAACGAGGACATTTCTAACTGCTGCCATCACTTCTCGAATGTAGCTCCAAGTACTCCAGTCTGCTCGCGACCACGGCTGTTGCAACACAGTCGAAACGTCAGGGTAGCAAATAAAAAAAGTACATACGCGAGAAATATCCGTTTATATCAGTAATAATGTCACTTATCATATTATGATAATTGAAAATACAATACAATGGTTTTTATGCGAGATTTGACGACGGCCATTGGTTGGAGATCGGCATTAGCGTTACAAATGTGTGCTTGAATTATGTATTTACGAGCTGGCCGGCACACGTGTCTAATTTTTATAGACTTAGGTATAATATAAGCCTGAAAGGTTTGCTGGAAGAAAACTTTGTTTATGATTAAGCTCGTCTTTATATCTTTAATTTCTGTCTTTAGAAAGCAGTTAAGTAAGCTTTTACCATTTTTAAAGGCGCAGGTTATAGCGGCAACAAAGCCGGTCTTGATAAAGTCGCTTATCAAATAGCGTTGCATCCAACTAACCTTATCTAAGGTGCTTCTAAACGGGATATGTTTTACGGCAATATTTCCCGGGGGCGTGTTGTCGTCTCATCATCATATCACTGCTGAGCATAGGCCTCCCCCATAAATCTCCAGAGTGACCGATCTTGTGCGACCTGCACCCAACGGCTCCTTTATCGGCAACCTTTACCAGGTCCCCTTTCTATCTAGCGCTGGGCCGTCGACGCTAGATAGAAAGAGAAGAGGCTTTCCTGTCATCTCACTTTATAGTATATTTGTGTATATCCTAAAGTAAGACGAACAACAGTATTTTAAAGTTCTAATAATACAATAGTTATACTTATTACAAAATACAAGAGAACAAAATAGGTCGTCACTCACCGGTGTGCCACTGTAAGGCTAAGACTACATGGTATCCGGGTCGCTCCGATACGAAAAAAAACCAAATTCGGTTTGCACAAGGTCCGTTTGAATCAGGAGAAAAATCAGGCCCCCGGATGCCATAGAGTCCGAGGCTAAAGGCTTAGGCTCGGACTCTATGGCATCCGGGCTTGTCAGGGACCGTTTTTTAACGGCCCCTGACCAATCCTTCTCACAACCAAACATTTGAATTTTTCCTGCATCGACTACACACGATCCGAGGCCATCCGATTCCGATTTTTACCTGGAAGCAACCGGGACATGCTCCGGATTCGCAGGATCGGGGAGACCCGGATGCCATATAGTCCGAGCCTTAGTGTGTGTCACCACCAGAAAATAGAAACACGCGTTTACTGATTAGAAAATGCACAATATTGCCGTAAAAAATTGCCCGTTTAGCAGCACCTTGTTTACTAATAATTTATAATCAAGTGTTATCTATCCTAGTTTTCGAAGGCAACCCTGGACATGCGGTCTACGGATGCTCAGACAGGTGTTATATTGTGATACGATTTTAATAGTGATAAGAATGCTTTGTAAACTATACAGACCTATCTATTAAAAACAGGTGATTTTGGGATAGCTTTGCTCGTAATCCAGAACAATAATCCAAAAATTGTCTAAGTGAAATTGCTTTTAGTGATAAGGTCGCCTATTGCACTGTTTAGCCTACGTTCTTAAAGTAATCTGTAATAATAAATAATAGTCTGTGTTTATTTCAATAATTATGAAGAAATTCGGGAAGCAAGATATTTGGAAAATAGGTATTTAACAAATCTATTGCTGTCGCGCTGTGCCCTATGTGCGTGCGATAGAGACAACTGCAGGTCGGACTGATTATACCTATTTAAAATAGACGAAATCACTGTTTCGTAGTCCTCTGTTTCCTCCTCCAAAACTGGACCGATTTTTTTTTTTTCAAATATGTAATAAAAGGGCTTTGGCTATGTTTGTACGTTTCGTTTTTTTTATTTATATTCGTCAAATTTGTTTGCTGCATGTCTGAAAAGGGGCAATAAAAATTAGCAATTTCTGTGACTTTAGAAGGTTCCTAGTTCTTATAATAATAAATTTATGGAGAAAAACTAAGCGTAGGGACATGACCGTGGTACTTGTAGATTGTATGGTAAAAAAATATTTGCTCTAGTATCACTATCCAAAGAGGAAACAGGGGACTACGTTTGTATGGGCGAAACGCAACCCAGATTTCCTCTTAAGTTGAAATTGACCGGCGTTTTTAAACTTTAGACAGCGGTTTGTATGGATTTTTTTACTGAAATACTGAATTGAAATAAATGTGTGTAACCTACCTGTCGCGCTTTCATATAATCTGTCTGAATATTAAGTGTGAGGCCCGCTTTAGTTCCATTTGTGTGTGTACCTACCTACCTTTATAATCTGTCTTAATACTTATTTCAAAGTTTATAGCCCGCTTTAGTTCCACTTGTGTGTGTACCTGTCACGTTTAGTTTCAGTTTGACAGGCCAGCTTAAGTTGGTTTCAAAGTCACGTGTCACAATGTCAATGGTTATGAAGACAGCTAAGTAAATGTGTCCTATTGTTTCAGACGAATTTTACATTATTTCAAGGTTTAAAGCTTTTGTTGCAATGTGTTTTCGACAGCCAATATTTATTTAAATGTAAATCTGGTAATTACCGACAAGACACTTGTGCATTTTAAAGAGGAGGTATTCTTTCATTCTGAAAAAAATAGGTACCTACCTAGATTGATAGAAAATACTTATCGCATTGCTCACCGTTAGAACAACGTAAATCTATGTAATGCAACGGTGGTCTTATCGCTATTTGTACTAGACAACATCTGGATTGCGTAAATCAATTTAAACTCGGAGAGATTTTAAATACTTATGGCAGCACATAACAAAAGTTGTATAATTAAGATAGGTAGATGTTCCTCAAAATAAAACTTAGATGAGTAGGCAATTTGAGTAATTGTTTTTATGAATAGCATTCTAAGTAAATACAATTATTTAATTTACTGATTGTTTTAATTTACTGACAAGCAGAACCCGCGCCATTCTACAGCCTGGCCAATAAAATGTAATGGAGGCGCCACTGTTAAGAGCCGACATTTTTAAACATTAGTAATTACTGAAATGGATGAAATCAACTAAAAATGCAAGATATTCACGACTGGATTGATGTACTGTGCTTTCTTGTGCATTACACATAAAAAGAGTTGTCTGCGTTTTAGAATTTTTGATCGAGAGAAGCGAGATCTCCAAATCAACTTGGGCAAATTGGCGTTGTATGTACGTATATTTGTTGCCCGAGGATAACTTTCGAAGCGTTGGTCCGATCATCGTGAAATTTGATATATAGGTAGGTAGTGATGACACAATTTTGGTGTGACTAAATAAGCTAAAAATGTTGGGGGGTTGTTGAGATATTGGGGTTCAAGAGGAGTAAAAAAATTAAAATGATACTATTAAGTCAAATGAAAGGACTTCATTAGTACATTTCAACCCCGTTTTTATTTTTAGTTTAATCCTTGTAGTTCTTGAGTTATTAACCATAATAAAAACAAAACTTTGACAAAATTCACAGGGTACACCAGTGACCCCACAGTTCTAAAATGTGGTATGCGTGTAGCGTAAATGACAAAAATGTAGGCAAAAGTCTGATATCCAGAATAACTGTAATTTGTACCGCCAAAAAAGAATATACATCCAATTAACAAGAACTCCTGTTACCTGTAATTTGAATGAAACTATAGGTCAAGTAAGTTTGTTGTGATTTCGGGGCACTATTTTGATAGTCAAAAATTACGATGAATATATTTTTGTTTTTATGGGAGACTCGCGAGATCTCAGTTCGGGGCGAACCACTAGTAGTTCCGTTTCTAAACATTTTTTCCAAGCTGTACGTACCTAGGACGTAGTACCTACTTGTATGTACGTAGTATCACAAAGGAAATTATTTTTTTACGCACAAAGTCAAACATTTATTGCGTAGGTACCTACATGTTGTTTTACATAGGTATTTTATGTATTTCTGTTTTAAACATGAACCCTGCAAGGGCACTGCAATTTTACGCCAGGTGGCAGTGTCTACTTAAATAATAGGTAGGTACATTACGTACGTACCTACTAGAAATTGAAAGTATAAAAAATCAATAAAAATGTATACCTAATAAAAACAGGTTACCTCGGTAAAAATCTACTTACATTACTTATTAAAATACATAGAACTGCTTAAATACCTTTTATACCTACATAAAATTAAATCTGTATTAGGTTTTTACTCTAAAAACTCTTGCAGCGAATAAAAACTACCTTCAACATCATCTTTTTCAGTATCAAGATGAATCATTTGGGTGGTTTAATTTCTAGTTCTTTGAAAAGAGAGCAGATACGTTTTATGTACAAGATTTTGCCACATAAACATGGGTACATTATTAATTAAAGCCACATTTGTAATTTAAAATATATATATTACTGCCTCGACAGATTGTACTTACTCAATATTGACAAAAATAGCAAGCCCTTACTATAGAATTATTAAGAAACCCACTAAACTGAGTACCTATTACCTACCTATCTACTTACGGAACCTAATTAAATTATAAATAAACGGCAAATAAATAACAATTCAGTTCAATAAATTTATTTCAGACGTATTTTGTCCATATATAAAGTTACATTTCTTTAATTGATTTTGTAAGTAAATTAGGAATTTCAATCAAAACATATTACATTACAAAATCTAAATAAATTAAAATTAAAACGCTTGTCAAATAATAATAATATATTAATTAATAAAACTGAATATTCGTGATCAAATGCTATCAATCATAATAACGCTGGACATTTCTTTCACACAGCAGCGCCATCTAGCCCCAAACTAGTTATGTGGGTACTTTACAAAATTAATCAAATCAAATCATTTATTTTTCACAGAAGTATAAAAATATGAAAAAGAATATTAAAACTCATGTAAGTGCATCAAATCTCATACTTTATTTGGTGGTAGAGCTATATAATATTACTTTATTGTGAATTATAGAAATGGGCAAGCTGTTATAGTATGAACTGTAAGTAGCTAGCGAGAGCGAGACGGCGCATACTCGGATAGACGCGTCCCGCACGCATAAAACCTCAGTCACACATCGCCATAAAGCATCCTGCTCTGTGGGTGCTACGATAATGTAAAAAAAGTTTGTAGCTGGCAGAGATTTAAGGCTGCTGCACACGAGATGCGTACACTTAGACATGTACGTTCCACCGCGTTGTAATGTATGGGACGACGGTAAACCGGTTGTGTAACGTGTGCAAACAACCGGTTTACTGTCTCTCATACAGTCATGTACAAATGGTTATAAACATTATATTCACACACTGTCAATAAATATTACCATTTTCCTGCAAAACACTAATATCAACAAAACATACATATATTTTTTTATTCTAACCTATCTTGACCAACTGCTGGGCAAAGGTCCCCGCAAGTCCCTCCAAGCATCCCTATGAGTCGATATCTCACACCATCCTCTTTGGAAGGTGTCAAAATCGTCCCGCCAACGCTTTCTGGGCCGACCCCGACGTCGCCTTCAGTCTTCAGGCATCCATGGTGTTACAATATGGGCCCATTTCTCGGAGTGCATTCGGCCAACGTGGCCCTCCCAGTCCCACTTAAGTCGAGCCGATCTCTTCCCCGCAATGCCAGTAAGTGAGCGCAGCATGGTGTTACGCACTAGGTCACACATATTTTACAAACATTTTAATTTCAAAACAACAGAATGAGCTTAGCACTTGAAATAAACATGCCAATGAAATAAACTAGTTGTACATAGTATAATAGTTCTCTGTGATACTGGTAACGCAAATCAAACAAGATAATAAATGAAGCAGTGATGTGATACACTTTGTTAGACTGGAAAACTAATGCTAAATCATTTTGTTTTAGTTCAACCAGGCATTAAGCAAGTAGTTTCAGGATTTTCTACCCTTGCAACTCAGCTTGCAACTTTTTAATTTTAATTGGCAAAATGTTCACCATCTCCTGGCAAAGACTGAACTCTTCCTTCATCATAGCTGCTGCATCTTCATCACGCTTGCAGATGTCAACAACAGCTTGGTATGACTCATAACTCTTCATAACATGACTGAGCTGTACGCTCTTGTCGAGTGCAATCCTTTTCATACTGTTCCTGCCTATAAAAGCATATGCGCTGATCACTGGTCTTATTGTTTCAAATTCTATTTTCGCAGGCATTTTTCCATTTTTATCCTTCACAGAATTTAAAAAGTGATCATAATTCTCAATGCTTTTCTCACACAGCATATTAATTTTCTTCAAAGAGTGTGGTGTAGGTTTCTCTTTAGTTTTGTTCATTTTTTCCAGTTTAATATTGAGGATATCCGAGTATATTTCTCCCAGTTCAAACCAGAGTTGCCTGCAGAACTGTAGGTAGTATAAAGGGTTTATTTCCTTGACTAATTCTTCAAGCATGTCGATGCGTCTTTTGTGCATTTTTGCCGTCCGTTCATCATCCTCTTCAAAGAATGCTAAGTAGCTGTAGGACTGAGAACAATCTTGAATAAGTTCTATGTAATCTGAGGCTAGGGTTTCCAACTTGTAATACTCCTTAGCTTTGTTCAGCCATGTTTGACAGTATAAGAATACTTCTCTGGCATCTTGGTACATCAGTAAGAATTTGTCTGTTACTTTGCTTTCATACTCGGAGACATCCAAGTCTCGGAAGATTAGGTTCTTCATGTTACCATCACAGATGTTCTCACTGTCTTCCAGAGTCATGTTAGACATATCTGAAATCACATAATAACAAATTAAACACATGTTGGGTTATTTGGTTCTGAAGTTAGTGAGTATATTGTATTACTATTTATTACAATAGCAAGAGAATAAAACTCTTTGCCAGCATCTGCCTTTTTTATAAAAATTAAACACATGTTGGGTTATTTGGTTCTGAAATTAGTGAGTATATTGTATTAATATTTATTACAATAGCAAGAGAATAAAATTCTTTGCCAGCATCTGCCTTTTTTATAAAAAAGAAAATTCGATGTATTTAAATATATTTACCTGTGATTGCTTCTGTTATATCCTCAGAATCATTCATGAGCCTGCTCTTAGAAGCTGTCATCAACAGAATGCAGTACTTAGCCCAGCATCGGGCCACATCAGCTGACCTGTGCTTGAACCTTTCCAATTTAGCCAACTGCTCCTCATCACTGTTCTCAGCCTCGACAAGAGTTTCTCCATACTGCTTTAGAATAGAAGAAGCAGCTGCCAAATGATGCCTGGACTGGAAGAAGCCATTTTGCTCCGCAAAGAATTGAGATAAAGTGGCAGAATTCAAAGACCAGTCAATAGGTTCAAAGTCTTCATACTGCAACTGTCTTCTCAATGTTACATGGCAGTATACAGCTGATTTCAAATTCTCCATCAGAGAACCATATACCTGAGCTAAGTAATAAAGAGTTAGTGTGTGTGCTTTCTCTAATAGCATAAAATCTGCAGCATTTGGCTTTTCTGTTGTGCCCAAAATGTACTCCAAAGGCAGCGGCATCAGCAGAGTGCATTTGAAGTTCTCATAAGCTTCTTTGGCCTGAAGTAAGTAAGTTTTTGCCTTCTCTAGCTCCTCACGATTAGACCAAAGTATACCCAAGTTATTGTAGACATTGATCAGAGTAAGAACAATCTCTGGTTGTGAAGAAAAAGGTGCAAGGATAGTCACTGCCTCTGATAGAATTTTTGCACTCGAATTAAGCTCATCTGTCTCCATATCTATGATACCGATGTTCAGTAAAACAGCACCCAACATGGCTTCAAGTCGGTTTCCCTCAAACAGGTTTTTAGAAGCTGTATGTTTTAGCAATGATTCGTTCATGGAACACAGGATCTCTTTAGCCTTGTATTTAGAGGAATATGGCTCGTTTTCCGGATCATTTTTGCTGTCGTCGTCGAGCAACTTGCGAACTTTATTATAGTTTTCCGTAAAATCGTTGAGGATCTCTTTAGCACTCATATTGTCAGCCACAGTCATGATCCGTTTGTTTGCAAAATCAATATAGTAAGTACCTACTAACCTATGATGGTAGGTATTTATTCAATATGTAAAATAAACAGCTATTTCTCTTGATAATCAATTTGGGATCAGCACAATTCATTAGAAATATAGAATACAGTGAAGTTCTACTTTTTGCAATACGGTTTGTTTGTTGTTATTTTTTTTCTCGACCATCTTCAATCAACCCTTCCTCCGCAAGTCCGTCCGTCCACACAGCAAAGGTCCGCAGTCCGTCCGCCCGACGCCCGTCTTCTCAGGGCTGCCAACCGTAAAACTTTTTTCCTCGTATACTAGTGATTCGCCCGTTCGCCCCGAACCCTCAGATCTCGCGAGTCTCCGATAAAAACAAAAAAATATTATTTGTGATCTTTGAATATCAAAATAAATAAATAAAATAAATATTGCTGGACATTTCACACAGCGCTATTTAGCCCCAAATTAAGCAAAGCTTGTACTATGGGAACCAGATAACTGATAGAATACTTATATAGGTACTTTTTTTTGTATAGGTAGTTAGTTACTTATATAAAAACACCCAGACATAATAGTGAAAAAAAAAAATAGTGCCACGAAATACATAACCGACTAACTTGACCTACATTCATTCAAATAACAGGTAACGGGAGTTGATGTGCATACTATTTTTTGTAGTAGAAAATACAGATAATCTAAATTTCAGATTTAGTAACACAAATATAGGGGATATTTGTGTCACTAAAGTTTGTGTCACACGCATACCAAATTTCAGCATTGTTACTGGTCTACCCTGTAATTTTGTCAAATTTCAGTTTTTATTATTGCTAATAACTTAAAAACTACAAGGCTTAAACTAAAAATAAAAACAGGGTCGAAATTAACTGATGGAGTACGTTCCATTAGACGTGCTATGTGACCAGATAGTCCCATTTTGTAAATAAAACTTAAGTAAGTAGCTAAATTAAATTATACATTCGTACATCATAATCTTCTTGTTCAGTATCTTTATACATAGCTTTTGTCATTTATTTAATCATTTCTTTAGTTGGCTGGAATGAAACACAGTTGCCAAATTCAATAATGCCTTGTTTTACATGTAAAAACATGTTATATATGTTATATGGCGACATGTTTACTATTCCGTGTTTTTGTTTGTATGAGATTGATTTGCGAGAATATTTTTTCACAAGCAGCGTTTGACATTGGCAAACACAAGAAACCTTTTGCAAAATTGGAAATATTAACATATTTTATGCTTCTATTCGAATAGCGAATTTTGCCAACGGCACCCCAAAATTTATCAACACTTAAAATTGGGTTTGCATTACTCCCACCAGATTCTATCAATGGACATTTAAATCTTACTGCGTTTTTTTTTCTTGATACTGCAACCAACTTATTTTAGGTTTTACTGCCAAATCTGCCAGCTTAAGCGCTATACTGCCAGATTTCTAAAACGTCAACCGAACCTGCCAGAGATTAAAATAAAGGGCTAAACCTGCTAAAAAGGCAGGATCCTGCCACATACTCTAACTACCTAATAAATTATTATTTAAAGACAAAGGACTAAGAAAGAAAGGGACATAAGCCCCTCATTGGTCAAACTAAAATAGGGCTGGGCTAGCTTCATTCAAATTTGGCCAACGAAAATATTTATAAACTGGACAGGCTTGGCCCTTGTCGAGAATACGTCGAAGCCGGTGATCCAAATGATATAAATGAAACGTTTCAGTGATTCAGATTTTAGGCCGGATCCAGACAGAGATTAGCCTATCTCAACCAAGAGTCATTTTTACCGCCTCATACAGAAGATCACAAATCTCGAATTCGTACGAGGAACGTCGTAGGGTTGGCAACCTTGCGCTTCCATCATTTCTTTGACAACCTCATAGGTACTATTAGGTACATTAAATTCGTTCTCACTTGTTTTTAACTATCCATCCATCTTCCTTGGCCCATCCAATCCATGATCGTCCATAAGTATGTACCTAACTATCGCAGTGTTGGTGGCCACTTTAGCTCTTTTCGGGCTAGACCTAGCTCTTGTTTAGCGGTTAAACCCCTTTTTTCACTATTTAGCCCGAATTGAGCAAACTAGCTTTATTTTTACATTATGGCAGACAGACAACGAATATACCCGATAATACAGTATGGGAAGATTTATAATAGACAGGTCCGGTTCCGGGCCGGAGCGGAGCCCGTCCGTGCTGCACGATTATATTACACCGAATGTTAAACGGGGTATAAACCGCCACGGTCGCTTCAATATGGCGTAGGTACCTAGTGATGTGAATAATCTCCAATTATTGCAATCTAATATTAATGGAGTTTTCTCTAATGAAGATTGCTGCTATTGCAATACTATTGATGAAGAGGAAGCAGAAGCAAGGAGTAAGAAGAACCAGAACCGCGGAGGAGACGGGGCGGGACCGTGCAACAACCGTGGTGTAGACGAGCGTCGAACGTTAGTAGACGGGCACGGATGGGACACGTACACCGGTCTATTAGAAATCTTCCCTGAGGACTGTCAGGCAGTTTCCGGCGCTTACGCAAAAATTTAGGCACCCTGATACACCGGCAGGTCTAAGGGCAACACTATAATTACCATTTTGTTTCTCTTGTAGCTTGTGAATTATTCTTATGGATATTAATTCTATAACTACATGGAAAAATGTTGATGACGATTCTTCCGATGATGATTTCGTCTATGTATGTAATCAATAAAATTAAATATTTGATTGCATTGTTTAGCCCTTTCTAGCCTTATTTTTAAAACCTGATAGTAGCCCCATTTTAAAAATGTAAGGTGGCAACGCTGGCGTAGTTTTTCGCTGTTCCTGAAACAACTTCAGTTCAGCTCATGAAGAAATACTAATAGACTGGACTACAGCCTAGCTTACTTATTCCAAAAAAGATAATTGGTTCGCAAAACACTCTGATTCTCTTTGAAAACTGTATTTTATAACCGGAAGGGCAGATCACTGTCTATGTACAGGATGTTTTAAAAAATACAGAGAAACACATTCATTTGCACTGTTTATTCTTAAATTCAAGTATGTATGTACCCACAATAATAAAATTTATATTCACTCATCAAATTTAACAGACACAAACAATCATATCCATGGATTCCCCTATTCACAAACACAAAAACAATATATTTTATTTACATTGTACTGTCGCGTTGCGGAGGTATACTAAAAGTACACAATTATTCTACATTTAAATACTTATCAGTCATTTATATTTCAATAGTCAAAATATGATTAAAAGGTATTTATGGACAGGGGAATTCTATCTCTTACATCTATTTAGTGACGTAAAGTTGCGGTACCAACACAAACAGTGCATTTCTACGTGAACTTTGGCTTGGATGCCAGTAATACATGTATTAGGAGCCAGGCTCAGGTTCCTGTTCTTCCATTGAGAGTACTCGGGGAGGAGTGGTGTGGGCATTCATCTGAGAGAACACCTCTTTTTCTCCCAATGCCAGGGGGTCTGGTTGAGCAGTTGGTGTTGGTGCATAAACCATCATAGGAGATGGAGATACTGCCCTGACTACTCCAGCACCAGATGCTGCTTCCTGCTCTTCCAAAAATCTATCCATATAATCTGTATGACCAGGATGGATTGTATATTTTTTCTTTTCCAGTCTAGCTTTGTTAGCAAATATATCATGTCTTTCTGTCTTCTTCCATATGTAATAGAACTGGACAAGTTCTCCAACTGACCTAGTCCGTACTTTGTGTTGTCTTATCAGGTGAAAATCCTTGCCGTGTGCTTTGAGACCATTTTCAAAGTTCCGGCATTCTTCCTCTGACCATAGACTAGCATGGGGAGGTGTTTGGGCAGAAATGCGCCGTCTTCTCAATGCTTCCTCAATATTATGACCACACTGCTGGAGTAAGAACAAGGCCTCTTCATCATCCCGTAACTGCCTCCCTTTAGGAATGGCATCTATTCCAGTTCCAGAATTCAAAGCTGAAACTTTGCTCATGTAATCTTCTGTTGCATTCTCCTCTAAGACACTTGGGTTCCATAGTAGTTTATCCTCATTCTCATAAGGTAGTGCATCATCATAACTGCACAGACCTTCTGGAATTGCAGCTTGAAAGTCACTACCGACCATAATAGTCTTTTTCCAATCATCCTCATCAGGACTGTAATCATTGTCTTCCTCTTCTTCAGAAGGCGGTCGGGAGCCTGACCTAAGGTACCGAGGCGCCTCGGGGCTGGCGTTATCATTGTATAACTGTTGTAATGCCGATTCTGGCTTCTCAATGACCTCCTCTGGGATTATTTCAGGGATTGGCTCGGGGGCAGGTTTGTCCATGGTCTTGTCGTATCCATAGAGCGCCAGGAGGTCCTCCAGAGGCATGTCCCCCTCTTGTTGAAGGCTGTTGAGCTCCGCTTTCGGGTCGTGCTGCTCGCCCGCCGCCAAAGCTTCTTCCTCGTCTAATGTTCTCTCGTCGTCGAAATCATTTACCATCATATCAACAGTGGGCTCGAACTTATCATTCCCCACGTCCATGCTAGCATCGTGTTCGCTTACATTGGCTACCAGCGCGCAATCGGACATGACTACACCTTCCGCTACTATGACGAATCTATCATGAAAACATCACAAACTCTACAGTTTATAAATAAAGGCTTAGGCAGTACGACGATAAAATAAGCACAACACATCACAAAAGAGACATTATTTTGGTATAATTTGGAAAAACGGAGTACAAAACAAAAATATTTTGACAGTACTCTGCTTGCTTGAGTATTTGTCTTGTCTGAAGTTGTCGTCTTTTTGCTGTCATGAAATGAAGTGTCAATCAAACAAACATGAAACAAATCAAGAACAAATCGAATTTGGCGAAATGTCTATGGTTGAAGATGGACTGAAGCAAAGCTTTGACACTTTTAGCCTAAATGTAAGTGAAAGAGAATCAAAGTCATAGATCGTTATGCATGATAGAAAGAAACAAAACTATTTTGTATATCTTGCATTTAATATATAATAGGGGTATAAGGGGTTCCATACAACATCTCTCGGAACCCAAGCCAACCTCACCGGCCCGTGGTATACCCTGCCAACCAGCAAACGAGGCTCTGGCGCACCACCCACCAACCCGCAATTGGACCAGCGTGGTGGGTTATAGTCCAAATCCCCCTCATTATGACAGACATAATAAACGTTTGGCCCCAAGTTCCCGGTGGCTTCAGGGCTGGGTCTGTTGATGACGGAAGGCAGAACCACCCTGGTGCCAGGGGTGCTAAGAATCCCCGGGCGAGATCGATTTCCCGTCAAACGACCCAGGCAAATTGTACAAAGGACAGAGATAGCATATTGAATATTGTTAGTTTTAACGTCAGGACATTAAAATCAGACGATAGGTTGCTAGAATTGGAAAATTCCTTGAAGGACCTAAAGTGGGACATACTCGGACTATCCGAAGTACGAAGAGAAGGGGAAAATACTATCGAACGAGAAAACAACATCTTTTACCACTATGGAACAGGAAGTATGTATGGAGTCGGCTTTCTAGTAGCCAAAAAATGGAAGAACCATATTTCTGAATTTATAGCTTATTCGGAAAGGGTAGCAGTGCTTAAATTTAAAGTAACTGATAAAAAACTTTTAACCGTTATCCAAGGATATGCTCCTACATCAACACGGCCAGATGATGAAGTAGAAGAGTATTATGATCAACTGAATAGAGCTTGCGGTGAACACCGAGGCACCTGGAATGTCATTATGGGAGACTTTAACTCAAAAGTTGGAATACGACAAGATTTGGATGATGACTCAATTTTAGGCCCACACGGACTAGGTGCCCGTAACGAACGAGGGGAACGTCTCATCCAATTCGCGTTTGGACAAAGTTTAAGGATCAACCACACTTTCTTCTATAAAAAACCTGAACGACGTTGGACATGGGTCTCCCCATGTGGAACGTATAAAAATGAAATCGATTATGTCCTTTCCTCAAGTCAAACCACTATAACCAATGTCCAACCAATAAACATAATAAAATTTAGTTCTGACCATAGACCTATTCGTGCTACGATTCGGTTCAATTTCAACATTAAAAGATTTAAAATGATAAAATGTAACATAAAGAGGATATCTAAAGAATCTTTAATAGTATGCAAGGAAGATTTTAATTTAGAATTAAAAAAGAGTTTTGAGTTATTAAAATCAGATGAAGAAGATGTACAAAAGGAATTTAATATTATAGAAAATTGTATTAAGAAATCAAGTAGTAAAATTAAACAAATTATACAAAAACATAAAAAACTTTCAGAGGCAACTATTAAATTATTAGAGGAACGAGTTAATAGTAACATCAATAGCGTAGAATATAGAGTTAAAGACAGACAGGTTAAGCGTAGCATTAGAAAAGACGTAAGAAACTATAACACCCAGTTATTCAAAATTGCATTAGAAAGAAATAAATCACTTAAAATTGCAAAACAGGGTGCATCGGTTGGCAAATCGTGGATAACAAGCCTTAGAGACGAAACTGGAGTTAAACACCAGAGTAGAGATAGAATAATGAACATATGTACAAGTTTTTACAAATCTCTTTATTCAGACCCACAACACACCACAAATGCTATTCCATATTCATGCCCTGACACCATACCACCAATAACTGGCCTCGAGGTTCATAGAGTACTCACACAAATGAAATATAACAGGTCGCCAGGGGAAGATGGAATTACTACAGAAGCCCTTAAAGTAGGAGAACCGACACTTTTGCCACACATCACCAATTTATTTAACACTATTTTAAAGTCAGGTGAATTTCCGGACCGGTTTTGTCATTCGAATATTATACTTTTGCACAAGAAAGGAGACAAAACTGATATAAATAATTACCGCCCAATTAGTCTCGTGTCTCATCTCTATAAATCATTTATAAAAATAATTGAGTACCGTATTTCTGGGCAACTAGACGTAGAACAACCGGCGGAGCAAGCAGGCTTCCGCCGAGGACTATCAACTACAGACCACCTCCAAATAATGAATGAACTCATAGAAAAATTCTGCGAATACAACATGCCTTTGTATGTTGCTTTTGTGGATTATACAAAGGCATTTGATAGTATTCACCACACAGCCATCTTCGATGCCCTTAAAAACCAGTACATAGATCCTACTTACATAAACCTTATTCGAAATATTTATACGCATAGTACAGCCTCAATTAAGTTAAATTCAATCGGACCATCCTTTAAAATAGTCAAGGGAGTAAAACAGGGAGACCCACTTTCCCCAAAACTTTTCACCAGCACCCTTGAGGAGGTGTTTAGGAAGCTGGCGGCTGGCTGGGAAGAGAAGGGAGTTGACGTCGGCGGAGTGAAGCTGACAAACCTCCGTTTTGCGGACGACATCGTCCTCTTTTCTTCATCAGCCACAGAACTACAAACGATGCTTCAAGAACTTAGCATAGCAAGCTTTGAGATTGGACTTGGAATGAACAGGGCAAAAACCAAGGTCATGACCAACAGCGTTAAGACCAGAATAACGGTGGATGCAGAAGACCTAGCATACGTCCAAGAGTATATCTACCTTGGCCAAATAGTCTCCTTCGAGGACAGGCAGGTTAAGGAAATCGCTCGGCGAACCGAAAATGCCTGGAGGAGCTATTGGGCCATGGGAGATATGATGAAAGGAGATCTTCCTTTAACGCTCAAGAGAAAGCTAATGGACGTATGCATCCTTCCCGTTTTGACATATGGTGCGCAGAACTGGTCACTGACTAACATTTTAAAGTCCAAGCTCAAAGTTTGTCAGCGTGCGATGGAACGCAGCATCTTGGGTGTCAAGCGAACGGATAGAGTCCGGAACACTGAACTGCGCTCAAAGACCAAAATTGTTGACGTAGCCACCAAAGCCGCTCAGCTGAAGTGGAACTGGGCTGGGCATGTCTGTCGCATGCCAAGTGAGCTGTGGGCAAGGATAGCCACCGTGTGGCGTCCTGATCCAGCGAGAAGGCGACGCGGCAGACCAAAACGTAGATGGCGGGACGAACTGGATAAATTCCTAACGGATTGGCCACAATCAGCTCAGGACCGCCAAGTCTGGAAAGAATGGGGGGAGGCCTTTGCCCAGCAGTGGGACACGAAAGGCTGATAATAATAATAATATCTTGCATTTGAAGAATCACGGCACAAGGCAGACCACAGACCAAATTAAACATGGCCTTCATAAAAAATCGTGGTTCGTGATCTAGTATGATGTATTTAGTTCGTTGCATGTATCGCCAAATCGTATGCTAATGCATTTATTGTACCTATTTTTGTGAGGGTAAAGGTATCCATTCTCTCAATCCATTTTCTGTCTTTTTTTATATCTGTGCTGTGGAATATCAACCATTTTTACAGAAAATCAATTTTGTGTCTGTCAGTCAGACAATCAAACAAGAATGAAATGAATGTCAAGTGTTTGTGTGCGTAAGTGCTTCCGTGCCACTGTAAATTTTGTTTTTACTTTAGTTTTGTAGTAAACATGCGGTTTGAAACCAAATTTACTTATTATAATAAATAACTTTCACTGTATTTAGATAAATAGCTAAGATGTTAAAGACGTTATTTGTATTGGCAGTAGTTCTCTTCGAATTTTCACATTGCTTTTCCGATATCGGAAAATGGGATTTGCCGCTGAGCGGGGTAAGGAAAATTATAATTATTACAAGATTCTGTAATTAGCAATGAAACTGGATCATTTAACTGAGCTATAGACTAGCACATCGTTATTTAAAGGCATTTACTGATAAAACATTGATAGGCAACTAAAACAGCAGGGCAATCACACTACCTTGAAACTAACTGACTGTTAGTTATTTATGATTTTCTGAGAATTTTATGAATACTTTGTGCAAGAGGTTTTGTGGGAATGTGCTCAAACAAATTTGCAGGACATTTAAGTCATGTTTTTGATATCTGCAGATAAATATTTTTTAAATTTATACAATATTTTCACTTTATTCTTATAATTTTCAGGAAAACTGCATCTACACTTTATCTAAGTCATTATTTAAGGATACAAAAGTATATATTGTATGTGAGTATAATATTTCATTATGTATTTGGTGTGATACATATGATGAACTCATGCCTTCCGGGCAGTATTTAGATGGCAAAAACTGAGGCACTTGTTACCTAACAAACATGTAAACATGTGCAGTCCAGACATGGGAGTAGCCATGCCATGATGGGGAAGGGATAAGCAGTTGCTCTTCTGACATGAAAATAAATCAAAAAGTACTTTATAAAACAAAAGAGTGTGGAATACATAACAAATGTTGACAGCTGCAAAAAGATGCAAAAAAAAAATAACTGTGTAGCAGTGTCAGTGCACATCTCCTAAAACAGTACAATTGATGTTCCTTACTTAATATTTTCATCCAAAATAAAACATTGTGAAAAACTTCCTAAATATAATTTAATTTATAGATAATTAAAATGTAGAATACAATAGATAAAATGTATATAAGCTAAAATGTTATTCAAGTTAAATACTAGGGGTCTTACCACAAACACCCTCTAAATACTGTACCTATAAGAAAAGCAAAAACAAAAGTTGGTAAGGAATATTTTAAACATGCATTAAACAGTGTTTAACTTTTTTTGTGCTAACGTGTTAAAGATTTAGACCACTGAGTGCACATGTAAGTAAGTGTAACGCATGTGTTTAAAAATTTTAAATATGATAGTAACTCTCTCTCTCTTTCTGTTTGTTACCATTTCACAACTAAACGGCTGGACCGATTTCAATGAAGTTTGGTATTACATTATGACTGGGATTAAGACATAGCTACTTTTTACCCTACTGCACAGAAGGATGGTAATGATTTTATTGACAAACCACGTCTGCGAAGCCGCAATAAGTTCAGCTTACACATATAATTTTGGCCTCATAACAATGAGAACACTATAAAACAGAGATTGTGGGACAAGGTTGAAAGATGTCTTTGAAATAGAACACAAATTCAGAAGACAAACAAAAAATCAACTGTTCGGTCATTCATATCAGGATAATATATTATATCTTATCTAATCTATAGAGCCCGCTGTATCCCACTGCTATAGCTAACATAAAAATCAATAACATTGTTAAAATAATCATGTTGTGTAATAATACTTCATAGCTGATAACAGGTAATAGTGGTATGCTTTTCCTGTTACATTTCTCGTAAATAATACTTTTCCTGTAACCTATATCATATATATTGGATTTTCATATACTCCTATTTCAACAAGTTCAAACTTTAAATTCTATATATTATTATTAATATTACTACCAAAATACTTAACAAATTGTCTATGCACCACATATTAAAACATTAATTATCTTAATAGCCAGCCCACTGACAAATGACACCACATTCAATTTAAAATATTAATCCATACTTCACACTAAAATTACTAGTGGTTCGCCCCGAACTGAGATCTCGCGAGCCATCCATAAAAACAAAAAAATACTATATGTAATCTTTGACTGTCAAAATAGTGCCACGAAATTAATAACCACCCTACTTGACCTACAGTTTCAATCAAATAACAGGTAACGGGAGTTCTTGTTAATTGGTTACCCTTTTTTTGGGTAGAAATTGCAGTTATTCTAGATTTCAGACTTTTGCCTATATTTGTGTCACTAAAGCTACACGCATACCAAATTTGAGCATTGTGGGTTCACTGGTGTACCCTGTGAATTTTGTCAAATTTCAGTTTTTATCATGGCTAATAACTTAAAAGTTACGAAGCTTAAACTAAAAATAAAAACGGGATCGAAATGTACTCACAAATACCTTCTATTAGACGTGCCGCTTGACCGGATAGTCCCATTTTGTTTATTTTACCCCTCTTGGACCCCAATATCTCAACAACCCCACCACATTTTTAACTCATTTAGTCATATCAAAATTGTGCCATCACTATCTATTTAATTACCAAATTTCACGATGATCGGATAAAAGCTTCGAAAGTTATCCTTAGACAAACAAACATACATACATACTTACATACAACGCCGATTTGCCCAAGTTGATTTAGAGATCTCGCTTCGCTCGATCAATAAATGCGAAAGTTCTGATGTTTGTTGCTCAATGACATCGAAATGGCTGAACCGATTTCGATGAAATTTGATATATAGATATATTATGACCTGAACTGAACTTTTTACAGGACTAGGAAAATGCACGTGCGAAGCCGCGGGCGTAAACTAGTATATTATAAATTCGAAACTAACTGTCTCTTTGTCTGTTTGTTGTGTTATAAATCACAACTAAATGGCTGGACTGATTTTGATGATATTTGTTATTTACCTAGATTGAGACGGCTATTTTTAATAACAAACCACGCTTGCGAAACGTTAGGTGAAAGCTACATAAAAGTAAACGAACACCCAAGCTAAGCTACCTTTTCTTTTGTAGTTATTTTATTTTGCAGATAAATACAACCGCATTCGGATTTCTGAAAAAATGTACGGTCAGCCTAGAAAATGATATTTAAAAAAAAAAAAAACAAGTTGGTCCCAATCGACTCTATTTCCCATCAAAAACACTTCCTAAATAACTTACCAAATCAAATCATAAGATTATGCAAAACTAAAAATAAAAAATTCTAAATAAATTCTTTACTCATTTTGAAGTTGGTTAAAAAATATATGTATTCGAAGTTCGATTCCCGCCGCGGAACAAATGTTTGAATGATCTTTTAATATAAGTATGTATTTACTTTAAAATGTATTTAAGTTTTCTATCAGTTATCTGATTCCCATAGTACAAGCTTTGCTTAGTTTAGGGCTAGATAACGCGGTGTGAAATGTCCAACATAATTGATTTCCTATTTATCTATTTATTTCAGTGCACTGCGATGTCACAGAGACTACAAATATAACTTCCAAGATAGAATGGATTAAACATAAATGCTCTCCTGACTACATGCATTATTTCGAACAAGTTAGTATTCTCATTGTTTCTAGACTTAATATTTATTTTAAGCTCGGTTTTCTGGTTTGTTATTCCAGAATTATTTTTTGATTCCATTGCATTCAGTGATCAAAATGCCGTAGTGTTTAATGAAAATTAAAAACAGTACAGGTACAAATGTTGACCCTTAAATTACCGATATTGCTAGGACAGAAAGCGGTCGTAGTGTTGCTTAGCCCTTAGCCGTTGTTAATAGATCAGCTCAATTAAGGATGACTTATGAAAGACCGTGGCGGGCCCGAGCCGTGCCCCGTACGAGGCGCGGACGAGGCGAGCCGTGTTCGTGTCTTCCGAGCCCTGTACGTGCTGCACGTTCATATTACACCGAGTGTTCTCCAAGTTCGTACGCCGTGATTCGGTTAGCCGAGGAAGGAGCGAGTCGGATACGTGCGGGCTCCGGGACACGGGGTCGTGACCTCGTTACTAACTAACTGCATTAGCGCAGGGACCCAAAGTGAGTCTTGGCCTCCTATATGAGAACTCGCCACTTTCCTCTGTCCATTGCCCCCCTCTTGCCAGTCGTCGGCTTCAAGGTCGCGCAGGTCAGCTTCCGTCCTATCGGTCAAGCGATACTTAGGACGACCAACCGGTCGGCCCAAGTATACCTTCTTTACGCTTCGATCTTCACCCATTCGCAGTATTCAACTCCTATGATGTTGGCGTGGCCTCATTGCATGACGTTTTCTTTTTCGATCTTTTTCCATTTGTTGCGATCTCCGTCGTAACTATTATCGTTGTGTAGTGGGTGCGGATCTGATCGGTCTACCTACCGGATGAGACTCGGTGTGCGTCCGTCGAAGTAGTATCGTTGTAGATATACAAACCGTTTATTCCGCAGGAGGTAATGCAATGCTCAAACCGCGTGGAGAGATCAACTGTAAACGGCACAAATTCTGTACTGAACTTCGCACAAACGCACACATGCCATGGCAAGGAGTCTATTATATTCTCTGACGATGTACTCGCGGCACCCGTTAAAAAATCAAATGATGATATGACTTCACAGTCGGTAAGTTATATTTCGTTTTAAACCAGCTACAATTTAAAATATTAAATTATATTTTATTACGTCTATAAAGTCCTGCTTCTTTATTATAAAAAACATATGTAATGTTGTTTAATTGTCTGAATGCTTTCGTTATATTTACACATTTTTATTTTTATATTTGTTATATAATTTGTTAATAAGTAAATAGTGTTCCTAAAATTATATGGTTTTCATCACTCATGCTCTTAAAGTTGGTCATTGTAAACTCGATAACGGCCGTAATTAAATTTGAAAATAGAATGAGACCCTTTATATTCATATTAAGCTAAAATGAAATACAATCTCCAAGAAAAATCCTTATTTCCATTTAAAAATAAAATAGGTTACATTCATAAATGTTCAATTTTATAACAATCTACTATATCGTTTCAGAAAATCCCTTCGTTTGCGACAGTGGACACGGAGGGTATCTACATCCTGCAGATGACAGTACAAAGCACTGCCAAGTACAATGGCACAGTGCATATCGAGATGGTATCGCCTCAGGGCTACCTGTCCGCGGCAATATGGCCTTTGCTGCCGGTAAGATTAGGGCCTAATAGGTGTAACAGTACCTGCTAATGTCAGGCGACAAGTGTTCCTCTTTACGACTACGTCAAAGTCAAAAGAAAGGGTGAATTGACGTGGTTTTGACGTGAATACGTTTTTAATATTGGTTCCATAGTGGAAGGCACGCAGTCAATGCAGCACTTGCTAATGTGCCCTTTATGTCCGAACACATGCACGATGGAGGACCTAATGGCCGCCTCGCCTGATGCCATTGCTATGGCCAAACACCTGTCCAACATACTATGAATGGAAACGTAGAACTCTTGACACGCTAAGAAGAAGTGGGAGGCAATTCAAAAAACGAATGATAATACTACACTACACACTAAATAGCTATAGGGTCAAAGAATTCGTTACGCTAAGTGAGGACTGTGACGCATCGCGCGCGGTGGAGGGGGAAGCGCCGCCATTTTGAAGTAATTTTGTTGCGTTTCGAGATTTCCATTTAGTATGTACCCGAAGGACTTCTCAGTGTTCAAACACGATTATAACTTACATAAAACAGCGTATTTTACATTTTGTATAGAAAATATTACCTGTTACATACACGTATTCACGTACAACACACGGCCGTGTCCATGACACAGCCAGACCGTACAGGCTTTTAGTCTAGTTTATCTATTTACATAATGTCCCTATCTTAATTTTTCATTTAACTATGTATGTGAAATTCTGTGTTATGTGATAAATAATTTGGATTTTATTTGAACCTTCTGCCCCAATGGCCGTAAGTTCTTCGAGCTATGTGCCCTGTCTACTTCTATTTGAGCTTACTGATCCTTTGTACTATGTCAGATACTCTTGGTTTGTCTATAGATCTCCACATTTCTGATGAGATCAGAGAAACACCAAGCATAACCCTGTCCATAGCTCGCTGAGCGACCTTCTGTCTTCTTATGAGGCATTTCTGTGTCATGATAATATATCACATAATTAGACAAGTTTCCAATAAAACATTACCCTCCTCAGCGCAGTCGGGCAAAAAGTTTCAATCCCGGTCATAATCTACCTGTGTACCAAATTTCATTGAATTCGGCCCAGCCGTTTAGTCGTGAAATCGTAACAAACAGACAGAGAGATAGAGTTATTTTCGAATTTATAATATTAGTATGGATATCCCAAGAACAAGGATGAGGAGAAAATTGATCATTGATGTTTCACATCTTGTTAGACAATAAGGGGGCAGGTAAAGTGAGTGATAAATAAAGTATATAAGTATTCTATGATAGAACCAACCAGATAACTGATAGAATTTCTATCAGTTATCTGGTTGGTTGCCATAGTACATGCTTTGCGTAGTTTAGGGCTAGATGTGTGAAATGTCCAGCAGAATTTATTTTTATTTTTTATAGTGTTATCCGAACACATAAGGAAAATTCCAAGATTTTAAATCCATCTCAAAAGTTTTTTAAGCCTAGACGGGACTTGAACCCTCAACCTTCCTCTTGATACGAGGATGCACTATCCAATTGTGCTACCGGGCTCTGTCACGACAGGATCGAAATTAGTGAGATGATTCAGATTACGACTAAAGCGTAATCTGAAATCTAAAGCGTATTTTTATTTATTTTATTTATAATAGAATAGAATAGAAAAACGTTTATTTTGCATTATTTCATTCATTATAATGAATGTTTGTTTCAGTTCTTCGGCACAATGTGCTCAGTGTACACTCTGCTGTGCACGTGCTGGCTGGTAGTGTGCGGGCTGCAGTGGCGCGATCTACTGCGCATTCAGTACTGGATCGGCGGAGTTGCGCTACTGGGCATGATAGAGAGCGCCACTTACTATGCCGTCTACTCGGCCATCAATAACTCTGGGTATTTACTACTTTTTATGAGAAATGGAATGGTGACCAATGATTTGTCCTACCTAGCCTCCGAGACGCCTTATCGTTTCCCCTCTGCCAAAGTACAAGATCACGTGATCTACCACGTTTATAAAAAGTACTTTCTAATCGATTCATCCACACTTCACTGTACATTGTTGACACAAACAGAGCTCCGTGAAAATGCCCGTCAGTGCAATTAAATAGTGCAAATTTAGTATTTATTTATAACTATCTGACCCGCCTGCGGCTTCGCACGCGTGGTTTGTCAATTAAATCATCACCCTCCGCAGTCTATCTGCGCAGTCGGGTAAAAAGTAGCCTATGACCAAATCCCGGTCATAATCTCTTTTATATCAAATCTCATGGAAATCTTCAATGGATCTTTCGACCTTTGCAGAGGAAAAGTTGTGTCCGAAAAGTGTGTTGTTTCGTTGTTTTCGCGGACGAATAGACGACACAGCGCAAGTGCATCACACGTCGCCGACACGTGTCATCAAATAGTTTTAAGTATATATTTATATGGGCCGTAGAATTAAGTCTAAGATCTTGTACTTTTATATTGTGGTCTGAAATAAACATTTATTATTATTTATTATATGCTTGATAAGAAACATTTTTTTATTTCCGCAGATATTTCAACGTAAACGCGTATATGTTCGCTGAATGGGTTTCCATTGCAAAACGAGCGCTCGCAAGGATGCTAGTAATTATCGTCTCGCTCGGATTTGGTATTGTCAAGTAAGTTGATATTAATTTGTACCTTATTTGCTGCCACACAAGGTATCACAAAATGTATTTAAATGTGCTTTAATGACGACTCGCTCGTATTCGCCGAAATATCACCAGTAGAAAATAATCATTTTATGTTATAACAACTCAAAAAAACAAAGAACATATTTTATGTGTAAAGTGTTTGTTTGATTTTACTTATTAAGAAATAATTGTGATGTTGTTACAACATTTTTTTTAATTTAGATTTAATGCTGGATCGTTTTTATTTATGGGGTCAGGTTAGAAATTTATTCTTTTTGTAATTAGTATCTACATTCTTAGTTATAACAAAATCATCTCCATCCGAAGGTTCTTTGAATGAATGAATGAAAATTCTTTATTATACCTTACAAGCTAGACACAACAGATATAAATAAATAGAAAAAAATTAAGCATAATGGGCGGTATTATCGCTAACAAAGTGATCTCCTCCAGACAACCTTTGGATGGAGAGGATCATTGCTTATTGGAAGATTGGCCGAGGTGTAAAACAAATATACTTAATAATAATATAAAAAGAAAAATTACTTAACCTTAAATACATGTATACATTAGTAGTAGTGTAAACATTACCCTCCTTAGGAAAGAGCCGGAACAAATAACTGCAACCTAGGGGTATTTAAGTCGCGAGTGAATAGGTTTCTTCTAGGCAAGCGTGTACCATCGTAGACTATAATAAATAAAAAAAATATCCGTAGATAGTTGTAAAAAGGTGTTGGTGTATTCTAGGCCTCGACTGGGCCCCGCGCTGCAGCGCGTTGTGGGCGCGGGCGTGCTGTGGGGCGCGCTGGCCGCCATCAACGCCTGGCTGCGTCTGCACCACAAGCAGAGCGACAACAACCGCGACCTGCTGCTGTCCGAGGTGCCGCTCTCTCTCGTCGACAGCGCCATCTCATGGTGGGTCTTCGTATCACTCGCGCACACCATGAGGACCTTGCAACTAAGGAGGTAAGCTTTTCTAACTTTCATCAACTTATTTCAAAGGCTTCACCGTCTAGAAACCCCTATATCTCAAGCCTTAAAAAAACATTTTAATAAATAAAAAGCTAAATTAATGACATAGAAACCAAATTAGAACCTCACACATTGAAAATGATCTGATTACACATAAAACAATAACTACAAAATAACTTGCGTGACCTTTATACGAAAACAATGGAATTTTTGCCTTGAAACTTAGTTGTTACACCGTCGAGCGCCACGAACAAACTGTCTTCGAACAATGTTGCGCACGATAGTCATAGGTTATTCTGCTTGAGCAAAAGTCTCTTGGTGGGGGAGTTGCTAACAATATAGATAAATACACAAACCCGGAACAAATATCTGTATACCATGCAACCATTGGCCCGCAGCGGGAATCGAGCCCACTACCTCCTGCGTCCAACGCCGTCTTAGGCTATGCCGGGGCCCTTGGGCACACAAGAATTTGGGGACCTGTTGGAAAGTAAAGGAAATGAAAAATCTACTATAATCTTACTCTTATATTTCGAAGTGGTTTGTGTCGGCGACCGCTACATAGATGGTGTAGTTAATTAGTTTTATTTTTTAGATAATTTTCAGATATTATTTATAATAATTATTAAAATGTTCACTGGTTAGAAAATGATTAAAATAACTGTTCTGGTGTCCGATTAAAATTCGCTAAGTTACTTCCTATCTTCATGTTTATCCTTTTATCAATTTGACCAACTTCATTTTTTTAGCTGTTATATAAAAACAGAGTTGCCAAAATAAAAAAAACCAGGCTAAACCAGAATAGACTGCAATTATGCAGATCGTCAAAAAAGTTTAGATGGTGGCAAAACGTGGAACTACACATTTCCTACCTGTGAATGCAATGCACGTTTTCTGTCAAACTCGGGAATATCATTGGCTTGTTGCTCTAAGGGTTGCCAGAAAGTCGCTAACAACGCCCACATTTACTCTGAACTTTTGTCATAGTTTGTCTTTTACATTTGTCGGGTCATATATACCTAAAATAGAAAAAAAATATATAGTGTAAGCGAATATATCAGCCTTTCGGGGCCCTGGGCACGGGCCACGTGTGCCCTTATGGTAAAGACGGTACTGCCTGCGTCTCAACAGGCTATTCGGCCATTGCGCCACACAGGTCGTCAGGTAGGGAATTGTGATTATAATGAGGTGTAATATTTCAGAAACGCAATAAAGCTGTCTCTGTACCGTCACTTCACGAACACGTTGATATTCGCCGTGATATCATCTGTTGTATTCATGCTCTACTCCATACGGACGTACAGAGTTACCAACTGCATCACTGTAAGTAAACAACTTACTGTTATCTATATATATATATATATAAAACAAAGTCGGACGGCCGGCAGAAAGGCTGGATCACTGCTTAACATCAATACGGCTTTCCAATGCGTGGTCTCCACTCGAGAACCTTTCTGCCCCAACGGCCGTCAGTTTATCGAGCTATATGCCCTGCCCACTGACACTTCAGCTTGCTAATCCTTTGTGGTATGTCGTTGACTTTTTCGGAGAGAAACACCAAGCATAGCCTTCTCTATAGCACGCTGAGCGACCGCGAGCCTTATGAGGCCCAGTTAATTTCGAATTTATAATATTAGTATGGATTTTTTTTAATGAGAATGTATAAGATAACGAATGAGTATATTAGAGGAAGTTTGAAAGTGATACAAAAATTGAGGAGTAAGAGGCTAGCGTGGTATGGGCATGTCATGCGGACGGAAGAAAATCATGTGACTAAAAGAGTATTAGATATTAATGTGCATGGATATAGAAGTAGAGGAAGGCCGAAGAAGAGATGGATGGACTATGTGAAGAAAGCAGTGACAACGGAGATGACGGCTGATAGAGAGATGTGGAGGAGGAGTACATGTTGTGCCGACCCCGCGTAATGTGGGAAAAGGACAGGAAAAAGAAGAGTATGGATTTTTTTTATAACATTTTTGTACGTTTTTGTAGGAATGGAAAGAGGTTTGGATGGACGAGGCGTATTGGCACATTCTGTTCGCCTGCATCCTGTGCGTGATCATGGTGCTGTGGCGTCCCACGAACAACAACCAGCGTTACGCCTTCACCCCACTCCTGGACAACGCTGAGGATGACGACGGTAAGCTCCTATTCTAATAATAACGGCACGTATACCCTCATAATATACGTACAGGATCCCCTGTACAGCTGCAACCATTTGACATTTAATAGTATTATTTTATTTTAATGAATTGTGTATTAAAAATTTATTATTATTATTTTTTCTAATAATTCGTTGAAATTGATTTGTAAATTATTTTACCAATAAATTGATTATTCTGAAATCCGTTTTTTATTTCAGAAGAGGAAGAACAATTCGTGAACGACGCTTACGGCGTGAAGATGCGAAGCTCCAGCCTCAACAACGGAGACGTGGAACGCGACTCAATCTCTGAAAACCACAATTCACTGGAGTCAGATCTCCGCTGGGTGGAAGAAAACATTCCAACCAGGTAATTAATTAATTAAAACACTTGTACACCATACAAAATAACAAATAGTACAATGGGCGGTTTTATCGCTTTAAAGTGATCCAAACAACCTTTGGGTAGAGAGGAAGAAGTTAGTTATGTCAAAGATATGATCGGGGGTGCATATTTAAAACTAATATATGATGAAGGGAGTGCAACTAATACTTAAAAACCTAATACAGGTAATTGGTAACTTTTAAGTACTTCCAGACTCAAGATCAGATTTTTGTAGTAGCACTAACGTACATCATAATTGACGTATCAAAGTTATCCTTGTGATTTTAATGAATAAATACATTTTGATTTTATTATACGTCTACTATGAAAATGACCACTGGGAAGCTTTATATTTCGTAAACTTATATCAAAACAGTTTTCAGGAAACCTTAGTGTTTTGGGAAGACCTAGTCAACGATACCACAAACCGAAGGCTGCGTGACTTATAAAAATCACCCCAACTTATATTATTTGCCATATAGGGAAGGTTTATAGGTACCCTAAAAAACTTACAACAAGATAATGGCCACAGCACAGTACTAACGTTACTTGATTATTCGCGTGCATTCGACTGTCTTAGTATTCCCCTTCTTCTTGCAAAGTTGTCTTATTATGGCTTAAGTCAAAGGTCAAAGGTTTGAAAATTATTTGAACAACCGATTCCAGTCAGTGAAATTGGTAAAAAACGACCTTAGCTTCACAACAAATGCCAATCGATCGTAGTGTACCCCAAGGCTCTATACTTGGTCCTCTTCTTTATATAATTTACACTGCGGATTTGTCGAAAATAATTAGACAACATGTTCCACTGATATGCTGACTATGTGCAAGTGTACAAGTCAGAGTCACCAGATAGAATACCACAAGCTGTTTTACAATTAAACGGAGATCTGTTTGGTCTTTGTGCAATGCCCTTGTATTAAACTCCACCAAATCTAAGTATATGGTTTTGAGCACTAAGACTCAAATTGAAAAAATCGGTCGTGATCTGGACGTCAAGATCCGAGGAGAACAAATAGGTCTGGTTGATGAGGCAAGGAATCTGGGTGTTATCTTTGATGGTCATCTTAGATTCGAGAATCACGTTCTTAGTTTAGTGAAAAACTGTTTTAAGGTGATTTATAAAGTTCGGAATCAGTTGTCCGAGGTTTCTCGCATAGCTCTATGTGAAGTTTTGATTCTGTCAAAGTTGAACTACGGAGATGTTGCTTACGGAGAGTACATCTAATTTGAATGAAACTGTAGGTCAAGTAGGTTGGTTATGTGTTTCGTGGCAATAATTTATTAGTCAAAGATTAAAGCCGACATGCACAAAGATCACTAAACGTATTTAGCGACTAAACATGTTTAAATTTGAAGTGTTTGTATGATTTGATAACTCCTTAAATCATATTTAGCCACTAAATACGTTTAGGCATCGTTGTGCATGTCGCCCTATGAATAATATTTATTTTGGGAGATTCGGGAGATCTCAGTTTGGGGCAAACCACTAGTATTAGTTTAGTTCATTTTTATATCTTTTGTCTGTTTCGTGGTTTCTTTGTATATTATAAATTGTTTGTAAATAAGTGTTTTTGTAAATATTATGGAAGTGTGTTTGATATTACAAATAAACGCAATATCAATAATTATCGGATGATTGCGATCGGCCTTGAGATTTTTCCTTAAAAATACAGAAATTTTCATAGAAATTGGGCCCGTTTTCGAAGAAGAATCTCAATAAATTATGTTTGTCCTGTTTCAGTTCGCTACCACTTCTTGATTCGGATGAGGAAATAATCAACACGAAATTCGAAGTGTCCAAAATGCAGTAGGAACTTAAGTGTATATAAAGTATTATGTAACTGTGATGTCGGCTTTTATTTATTCTCTTTTCGCTTATAGTGTGAAATAAAAACGATACCATAGCCTGAGTTTTTATTTGAAGAATATAATTTTTAACTCTCCCATCTTTATTGCAAACCATGTAAGTTCTGATTTGATTAAAATGTGATACAATTGGCGGTCTTATAGCTTAAGAACGATCTGTATCAGTTAACTTTTGAATTAAATAGACTGATTTATTCCCAGTAGTTCTGTTATCCAAACTAGTGGGGTTTTTTTGACTAGTTCTGTTATTTAATAAGCTTCTTTTTCACCTTTACATAGAACAGTTTTTAAGAAATCCTGACTGCACATATTTATTGTTAAAACTAGTTAAATGTGAGTTTGATAAATTAAAGAAACATGATTAATTTTAAAACATTTATTTATTTATACAATTAATATATTTTGTTCTTTAGACATGATCTTTGGTATATAAAATATAATATTGGTATATGGCCACAATAGATTACATAAAATGGAAGTTTTGAAGTTCAGTCAGTACAGCTTAATGGAATCCAGTTACATTCAATAAAATATCTTTAAGTCCTACAATTAAAATACTTTGTGCTACAATTTAAAGTTTAACCAATCCTAAAGTATTTTTCATAAACTAATGGAATACATTTTTGTCAAGACATCAGTTCAACTACCTTATACTCATTAGTATTCAAAAACTGGCACCTTTGCTCATAATAAAGTCATCAAACACAGGACATGGGATGTCCTTTTTAGGAATCTTCATTAAAATAATTAAGCATACCAACTTCATTCTTATATCAAATAGAATAGAATACTGCCTATAAAGGATAGTAGTTTCTTGAACAAAGTTTCCTCGATTCCAAGCTACACTATTATCGATGAGTAATATAAGCTATGAAACATAAGTTTAAAAATAGATTATAATTTTATGTACAGTAGAAAAACTTCAATAATTTAATTAATATCGTAATAAAAATCGTAGTCTTCTGGTTCATCGGGTATCGGAGGGGGATCTTGTGGGATGTCAATACCTTCAGCATCCAACAGCCTGACTTTTATGTCCATCGATAACAATGTTTGTAAATCATTGTCAAATGATTTGCTTGTCATTTTCTCCTTGAGCAAGGCGTTGACCCCATCAGTCCAATAGTCGAATGTCTGTTCGTCGGGCGCCACGAAATCTAAGGATACAACTTCAGCTGATTTTGGTATCAGAGAGAATGCTAAATGTGGTGTGGTCTTCCTCCCTCTTAAATCTTTCATATGAGGACAATCCTTCCCTGTGATTACACATTTTATTTCAGTCACTGTTAATTTGTTGCCTAGCTCTTCTAAGCTAGGTGTGCTCTTTTCATCACAGTCCCCATAATGCAGAACTTTATGGTTGGGTGATAAACGGACATACCAGAATTTATCCTTTATTCTCTGTCCTCTGGTTGAGTATTTCTTAAACCTTGTTCCTCCAACTAAAACTCCCAGTCTCTGCTGTTGTATCAGATCAATAATTTCAGGTGTTATTTTCTCTTTTAACTCTACAATTGGTCTGGCATGTGATTCCCATACCTCTCTGTTTGTGCGCTCCTGTAGCCATATTTGTGTTATTTCAGCGTAACTTAACTCATTGATCTTCTGTCTGAATTTATCAAAACCCTTTGGTGATGAGGTGAGAGCTCTGCTTATTTGCTCTCGGACTACACTGGATACTTTGACAAAGTCCTCAATAGTCGCTCTCATTTCCTTCCAGGTCTTGTTAAGTATAACTATACAAATACAAAACAGTTCTTCAAATGGATGGTCATGGGTGAAGAATAATGGGTGGTAGGTCTGCCCCTGTTCACTAGGTGCATCCCCTATGTGCATAATATCACATAGTTGTTTTACCAACTCAACACTAGTCTTTCCAAAAGGACATTCATGCTCATCAGCTCTGCAACTGTTTTCTAGAACTATCTTTGTATAATGCTCAGGGTAATTTCTAGCAAAGTACAGCATACAATCTAAAGCCAGAAGTCCAGGTGGAGTTTCATTGAAATCCTTTATCGGGTCAATCTCACATTTAAAGCCAAGTTTCTTGAAGTCTTTGGAATAGCTCCCTACTGGCCTTCTCATTGTCACCTCTAAGTTAGGGTTATTGTCATTTTCAAAAGCAATTTTTCTTAGTTCCTTTATTTTTTCTTGTGATTCCTGTTCCTGAGAATCTGCTCTCTGTCTCATTTTAGGTTCTAAAAGGCCTAGCAACAATGTCTGCAGGACATAGAGTTGATGTGCCAACTCTGTGCCATTCCTACTCTCACCAGCTATCAAGTATTCATAAATAACATTCCTGACTTGTTTTGAAAATAAAGTAGCTGCAATCGCTTTTCTCTTTGCGAAATCAGCTTTAGAGAAGACAGCATTGATGAGAGCTATTGTGTTTTGTTGTATTTTGCTATCTTTGTGAGAATTCTGTAAATGTGCAATCAGATTTGGAATTGTTATCTCCTTTTCAACATGTGAATTTTTAGAACTATTTAGCACTATGTTTTCAAGAATAGAGAGACATGACTGGATCACTATAGGGTCTTGTGCATTAGCCTGGTTACTGACAAAACTAGCAACTTTGTTTATGAATTGGTTCTCGAGTATATCCCAGAATATAATGCCGTGGTCCATGAGCTCAACGAATGTCACAAGCGCGTATTTGAGCGACTTACCTTTGAACTTCCCGTTTTCAATGTTGTTTATGATTAGAGTCAAACCTTTTTTATTGATAAATTCAAGGGCGAAAGTTAGGTCGGCGCTGAGTACGGAGAGTTTGGTTAGGGCTGCGACTTGGTCGGTTTCTGAGCCAGAGTTGATCTTCCCCAGGATGTCTTGAACCGTCCTTGCGGGAGACAATTCCAGCCGCAAAACTGACCCGTTTTTTATCTCATTGCGGTTTTTCTCGGTGATATAGTTCTGGTTGATACTCTCTGAGAACTGTAGGGCGTAGTTTTCTGGATCGGGCAGCCCCCAAGGCTTGCAAAGAAGCTGAATGATGCTGGACAACGGTTGACTCTGGTCGAATTCTATCAACTGTGGCACCTTATCCGGCGCGTTGAGCATCTCCACAGCGATTTTTAGGATTGTAGAATCCTTTTCTTTGGTTGCCGACGGCATTTTTATTGGTTTTGTAGACATTTAGCTAACATTTGAATCAGAAACACCAAAATAAAACACCACACCTCGTAAATTCTGTATCCTCCTTGATTCGTGAACAATGGATGAACTGTCAAACTCAAATTTACTGTCAGTCAGTCAAACAATCAGTCGTGAAAAATTACAAGTAAAATCTACATAAAATACGTTCAATTCTACGCAATCTTCGGATGACAGTACAGTCAGCAATTTACATACTATACCTACTTATGTAATTCAGTATTCAAATTAATTTACATAGCGTCGGAGGTTAATATAGGTACTACAGATACACAGTATTTTAATCCTCGACGCGAAAAGAGGGTGTTATAAGTTCGATGCCTATATCTGTCTGTCTGTTCCCAAACGGATGGAAAGATTCGAACGCGGTTTTTTAATAGAGAGCTAGCTAACTGGTCTATCTATAGGTTTCAGTTTTTAATCCCCGACGCAGAGACGCCTTTTAAAAGAGGGGAAGTTTTTTTTTTTAATTGATTACTATTTGTTTTATATGTATAAGCTATGTACCTACTTATAATACAAATACAAAAATACACTACAAAAATCTTTATTGAACAAATAAAAAGCAACTTAAACTAGCATAAAATTAGGTAACCTAAAAATATTAGGTATGTAGTTATGAAAGTAAATTTACTATACAGCAGCGCGTCTTTGCAGATTAAATTCCCGCGGGAACGGAGGTTACCTATTAATCATTCTTGACTTCTTGTAATAACTCCAGCAATAAAACATGATCCTGCACTTAGGCGAAACCTGAAACTTCAAAGTCCTGTTTCAGTGGATCTTTATAGATGATTGTCATTGAGGCTTTTCTACTTGACTCGACAGGCTGTGACCATTTTCGATCTTACAGAGGGACGCAGGGTAAGTATCTAGCAGTACATGCAGAGACAATGATGATGATGTTTTTTACACAATGTAATATTTAAACCATTTTGATTTTCAGATTGCCGTTATATCTACCATGCAAAAGCATACGCTACTTATTGTGTTGCTAATAATGCTTGTTTCAAAAGAGATCAGCAGTTTCCGATGCGACCGGAGGCCGTATGGTGCGACCACGCATGCCTCACCATCGGATGGTCGCTTCAAGTTAGAAGTTGTTGATGCGGTTAAAAATGCTTACATTCCTGAGCAACTCTATATTGGTTGGTAACTATATATTTTTATGGACAACAATAATTTATAAGTCCACATAAAGATTTGCTTTATCTAGTAGGTAGGTACTTTACTTATCTAATTTTATAAATATTCGAAGTATAACCTAGCAAGATTCCATAAAAAAATATAACATAAAATTATAATTTTGCTCTCGCAGTTCAGATAACAGTAACAGACGATGTCTCTCGTTTCACGGCGTTCATGATATCCGCGGATGGCGACACCAAGCCGGACCCCAGGAACCCCAGGCGCATAGTGACTCTGTTTCCTGGAGAGATCAGGCCTCTAAACCCCACCACTGCGAGGTTCAGCGATCGATGCCTGTACTCTGTTGAACAGGCTATGAGCTCGTCCAAAACTTCTGTGGAGGTAAATTTATCAATCATCATCTATGTTTTTACTATCTATGTTTTTTATTCTTGTTTGATATTATGATCTCTTAACAACTCAGCATAATTGACTGCCTCCGTGGTGCAGTGGGCGTATAGCCGGCTGAGACGCAGGAGGTAGCGGGTTCGATTCCCGCCGTGGAGCAAATGTTTGCATGATCTACAGATATTTTTCCGTGTCTGGGTGTTTTTCTATATATTATAAGTAACTAATTACAACAAAAAAAAGTATATAAGTATTCTATCAGTTATCTGGTTCCCATAGTACAAGTAGTTTGGGACTAAAAAAAAAAAAGAAAAAAAAGGATACAATGTCAGAATTCAGATTATTCAAAAGTGCGGGGCTAACTTCACGGAACCCCATTGAACTGTTGAGTGAGATCTTGGCTTGTAAGATAGAACAAGATCTGAAATGATCTGAAATGACTGGTAGGTAGGTATAAGTTATGCACCAATGGATCGTTCTATTTAATCATATTAATTCATTTTGTTAATTCTTTTTTCTATACTTTAATAATCAATGTTAAATTATTCGCTGAGCAATCAATCAATTATCAATTTGTCACACAGCAACGCGCACATTTTATTATGGTATTTTTTATTTGTTATGTTCTTTTTTGTATCTTTTGTCTGGTTCGTGCTTTCTTTGTATATTTCTAATTGTAATAAAATACAAAATAAATAATAAAATGTTCGATATTATAAATAAATGTTATATCAATATCAATGTTTTTATGAGTTTGTTGAAAGAGACAGAGTTGATTATTGTAATAATCAACAACCATTTTTACCTGACTATGCATTTAGGCAAAAGTCCCACAAAATCAGTATCTACGAGTTTTTTGCGAAAGGTCTACTGGCAAGCTCCATCATCAGGCAGTGGCTGCGTGACGCTCCGCGCGATGGTGGTGGAAAGCGATGCCGAGTGGTTTGAAGACGGAGGGCCGTTGACGCAGAAGCTCTGTGAGGATATGAGGCAGCCGGACGATGTCGCACCTCAGTTGAACTACAACTGCGAGATCTGTGATGAGGCGAAATACGAGGTATGTTTTGATTGATCTAGCGAAGCGAGATCTCCTTTCAACTTAGACCTTAGAGGTAACTTTTTGACTTAAACGAATCAGCGTTTGTAGGTATGTATGTAATGTATGTTTGAATTACTTTCGAAACATGGATGGTTTAACAAGATTCCTATTTTTAGGACAAAATTAAGTGATTGATTCAAATGTTATAACTTAAAAAGGGCAAATAACTTTCCCTGAGTCTCTTCTAGGTTTCTAAAGTAAGAATGAAATATTATCAAAGATATTACCTAGGGCATTAAGCCTTTACCACATTAAATATAACTAAAATTTTCTTAATACCAGGTATCATTCACTGGTGTGTGGTCCCGAAATACGCACTCCCGTCTTTACCCGGAGAACGACTGGGTTCCCCGGTACAGTGACCTTGTAGGCGCCTCTCATGTTCCCGATCTTATTCTCTGGGCACCAGGGTCCCTGGCATCAGACGGTTTGAGGGATCTCGCTGAGCACGCCAATTCTAGCAAGTTTGAGGCTGAAATTAGAGAAAAGGTATGAGTTCCTATGCCAATTGCCAGTTACGCTATTGAAATTTTAAACAGAATGTTGATGTGTTTGGCTGGTCAAATAACTCAAATATATTTGGATATTTGTTGCACCATTGGCGTGGCTTTATCAGGATGTCATAATCCTTTTAAGCCTGTCAAAAACGACTAAGATGTGGGCAGTATTTAGACCTATTCAAAACTAGCTATATCTACTTACTTATTTACCTATAATTTTTATCTTGTTAGGTCGGCGATGGAGTTCGAACAATGATAATGGGCAAGGGCCATGGATACCGCAAAATGGGAAATCCCACCTACGCATTCTTTCGCACGGACAAGTCTAACCATCTGGTTACCGTAGCCGTCGGCTTATATCCGTCCCCAGACTGGTTCCTGGGAATCACCAGGTTTGAGTTGTGTCAGGATAACAGCTGGTTGAGAGAGAGGGAGTTGAATTTGTACCCCTGGGATGCTGGGACTGATAGCGGAGTTAGTTATGAAGTAAGTTTTTCTCGAATATAACGGAATAAGCGCTTTTCTAAATTAGTTTTGAAAGGTTATATCTAGTATCTACGAGGTTTATTTTTTGTGTTGATTTAATAGACGAACTCCTCGGTGGATAATAGTAGTTTTTGGATAATCAGCCTAGCTTGCATTATGTATTCCAAGAAAATAATTTAAACAGACAGTGCAACAAATGTAACAATTGGTTTAAACATTCTTACAGTCAGCCAACATAGAAACGTTCCCGCAAGATGCTGTTTCCCGAGTAGAAATGAGTTCGTACGATAAAAATTCTCCGTTCTTTGAAATGGACATGAAAGATATGCATCCGTTTGGGAAACTGCATATCAAGCTTATACGGACCTATCATAGAGACTGTGAGGAAAGTACAGGTAAGGAATATAACTTCTATCTCGCTCAACAAATAAAATCGCATTTAAGTAAGCAGTAGGGCCCACGTCTTTTTTCTTAATTTCTCCAATAAATCAATAAAGTATCTTCTACGTGATCTAGTAGACAACAAATAACAGAGTTTCTAAGGCTTTTCCAACATGACTTTGTGAATTTTATAGTCAGTACCGACCGACACCTTAACGTAACGTGCCCTCCATTAGGAAAACACAGGAATAAAGACGACTTTAATAAGTTTAGTACTTGTTTCGGGACTATTCCGGTTTTATAATAATTTATTGAGATTTAGCTCCTATAAACAAAGTTTTACTTAGTTTTGCTAAACATATTTATGTAGAGGAACCTACAGAAGAAGGAGGTGGAGAAGAAACGAAAGAAGGAGAGACCGATCCGGATGAAGAAGACAAGCAGCCGGAGCCTGAAGAGCCCTCCAGGTACCATAACCCAGAAATTGATTCCGGAGCGCGCGGGGGGTGAGACTTCGTTGATACTTATCATAATTCATCCACTTGGGGTTCATTTTGTTGGGGTCATTGCTACTCACAATAATAAACAATTTTCCAGATAAATGTATGTGTTGCTATATCAACCACACCTAGAAGAGCACATAAGTAAAAATGTATTAATTTAGTGTAGATCGTTCATAATCGTAACCCATCATTCCATATGACAGAAAAACGTCAGTAGGTATACCTAATTACCGTGATCAATTTAAATTATTCCAACTCCTACAAAGTGGAAATTTCAGATAGGACACAAAGAGCAGGTAAATAGAGAAATTCCCTTCTGCATTTACAGAATGGAGAAGTGATTTTTTCTTTATACCAATTTATGGTTATGATTACTTATGTCCCATTTAAAATTTTTACACTGTATTTTTTCAAAACTTATTTTGATGCAAGGTTAACGAGTATTTCTATAGATCTCCGCCGATTGAGACCACAGAGACTCCTGTAATCTCGGTCTCGGAGACACCGGAGTCGTCAGAAGACTGCCCCACCACGCCGTGGTCGCCGTGGAGCGCATGCGAGGGCACGTGTGAAGACAATAAGATTACTGGCTATCAGTGGCGTGAGCGGTACCATTTGGTTGACGGAGTGGCTGTTGAGAAATACGACCCAAATGTACGTTTGCTTACCTACTCTTTTGACGTGATCATCATTAACATCCATATTACACTACATGGATATTTCATCATTCTAAGGAATGACGATAATGATCCTTGAAATATCGATACGGCAACCAACTGGGGTACACTTAGGCATAAAGATTGGCTGTCAAGTTTCATGCGTTGCTCAAATAATAAACACATGGCGTCAAAGTATCTACATTGTCCTTACCTTACTTAAATAATCTGAAAAACCATTTCAGCTATCCATTAAATACCTTGGACAAAACTCGTCTTTTGGATGCATTTGTTTTTGTCGCGAAAATATGTTGTAAGTACCTACCTACAGTTACGCAATATTTTCTCTAAATTATTTGTTATTTTAGGCCCGACACCAATACAGAAAACAAGTTTCCAAATATTGCAAGACCCACTACGCTGACTTCGAAAGAAGAAGTTGCGAAGATGAGTGCGCAAATGTAGAAAGCGAGGAAGAAGATAACAGTAAGACATATTTTAGGAGTATTTAATTCATTAATCAGTAAAAAGCTTAGAACTTATTCAAATTGTAGTACCTACACTAACTAGCATGTTAGATGAGCTCATTCATAGTTCACATACTTACGCTAGTAGATACAGACTCTAGCCTCATGCCGCCCGACAGCTTTCGATTTCTACGACGATGGGAAGGTACAGATCAGATAAAAAATCCAATATCCTGGATTCGTATGTGAGTTATGTAAACCACATTCATTATTAAGACTAATGCACTATTTTTTGGGTTCTGTAAAAGTGTCTCTTACTAATGTGGTTTAGATTTTTGTACTTCAAAAAGAAAAACCCTGAACGTGCAAAAATCGCTCTTGCGTTTGTTTGTGACTGACACTGTTGCTTGTAAATAAGGTCACAAAAATTTAAAATTAGGCTCTTAATACCTACTTAATTAAATTAATGTGTATAACATATAATGTTTTGTTTCAGTTGAAGTTGAACGTCAGATTATGGATCCGGCCATACCAGGCTCCTCGTGGTTTTCTAAAAAGAGAGATCTGATTGCATCGGAAAAATCACCATAACAAATTAAGTTTAGTTTTAAATGTATAGGTAGGTAGGTACATACATTAGTTACCGTAAAAACCATACATTAGTGAGGTAGATAAGTAGGTAAACTTCCAATATTGCATTGATATGATTACCATTGTTTTTTTTTCAAAACTATTCTTACCAACCTGAATTATTTCGGGTGCAATTATTACAAAGCTAAAGATAATTTACTACAATTGAAAATCAAACGAACTTACTAAAATAAGTGCAATGTGAATTACCTAAATGAGCAGCAAGAAAATGAAAATGAATTATGTTTTTGATTAATTGATTTACATAATATTTATGTACGTAGATAGATAGATAACACTTTATTGTACATGACACTTAAATTAACAAACAATATTTAAACAAATAACTAAACACGCGGAAATACAAGTACCTACATGCTTACCTGTATGCAATGTAAAATGATTCGTATTTGTTTATTATAGTTATTTCATTACAAACACTACTAAAACAAATAAATGAATTATAATTTTCTCAACTGTTTTTAATGCATTTCACAACTTAACCATTTTAAACACGTAGATGTTTATTTGTTAACAGTAAATTGCTAAGAATTAAGCTGCAAAACATAATACAAATCCAGCTCACTCTATCGCAAAGTATTATGACCTAGTTTGGCGTGGCTATTAACACTAGCCGTAATTAGAGACAATTAATGGTATTACATTTAATTGAAGTTATAAATTGGATGAACCTACACCTACCAGAGAAGGTAATTCAACCCTAATTGTTGCTGGACATTTAGTCACATCACACTACATGTGACAAGAATTTGACCATTTAGGACAATCGGAATTCTATTTTTGAAACAATTTGTACAAGTAGTAAATACTATTTAAATAAGCAAAGCACAGTGATGATTGTTTTGAGTGTTTTTGGTGAGTATATTTAGATTATTTATCCATGTTTATTAAAAAGTCGTCTTGTTATATTTATTATTTTATTAACTTGTGAAATTGATTTTAGGGTTGTTTATTTTAATACTGTTTCATGTCTGTGACAGTTTGAATAATGTTTGTGATCGAAGACCGCTCGGTACTAAAACGGAACCTCTTCTCCCGGACAACCAATTCGTATTAGATATTGACGGTATACGATCCAACGTTTATATTCCAAAGAATAAATACACAGGTAAGTAAATACAAAACTGGTACGTTACAATAAAACTACAATTCGAATAGGTAAATAGAAACCTACATTTATGGTGTTTAGGAGAAAATAATAACAAAGAAGACAGCAATCCTGATTTTTAAATAACATAGATTCAACAAATTGCGCTCTAAATAAAACGCTCATTTATTTACACATTGCGCATACCTACCTAGATGCGTAAGCTATAAGTAGTAGCAGGCTGATATAAGGTACCTAATAAGCACATCGTGATAAAAACTTTGAGCTATTGGAACTATACGTTATCGCAAAAATACGAAGTACGAATAGGAGTTCTCCAAGACCGGAACATTAGACGACAGAAATACGGTTTAGATTCTGCATTCCTCAAAATATTAATAAATAATTTTTGTAATTTACAGTTCGCTTGCACGCAAGAGAGGAAGGATCTACTTTCATCGGATTTACGATATCACTTCGAGAAGATTCGGCTTATAATGAATTAAACCCTAGAAGGCCTATTTACCTGCAGGCAGGGACGCTTGTTCCTAATACTACGCTTGCTACGCATCATAAATATTGCAATAACACACTCATACAGTCGGATATTACGCCCAAAACTTCTATTGAGGTATTCACCAATCACACCATATGTAAGACTTGAGTTTAATTTATTATCTTCTGATGATTTTGTGGGTACTTTCTTATTTCATATGAAATTATGAATTATTTTATGTACTTACTCTATAAATTTTATTGATGTTGTTGTGATGATGATACATACTGTGTAGGTATCAGTCACCCACAGAATTTTACGCTCAACTTTGAAATTCGCTCTCGGCCTTTTAGCTTAGATCAAAGTGTACTTTCCTGATTGATTTGTTATAGATCCTAATATAATTATTTTTACCCCAGTGTCTTGTAACTGTACTGTAACAAATTTGTTATTTTTATGTAATACCTTTGTACTCTTGTTTAAACCAATAAATCATTTTTCATTTCATTTCATTTTCATTTCAAAGTCCACCTAATAGATACGTCATGCCCGATTTTTTTGTTCTAGGCCACATGGACCGCACCAGATAAAGGAAATAAATGCGTAACGATATTCGCGGTTGTAGCCGTAAGACCTACCGTCTGGTACAGCTTTGAAGGGCCCCTCTCTAAAAAAGTATGCGAAGACCCTCGAAAAGATGACGACATGCCTCCGATGGAAAACGACCGATGCAATGTTTGTGAGGATGCTAGGTATGAGGTAAGAAAATATTAAGAACGCGTGAGAATATGAATTTTGCTCCTTGTGAACCAAGTCAAGGTTGCCATTAAAACCATATTTTTGGGGAAAACTTACTATAATTTTCTTTTACGACGTCTAAGTCAACAATAATGACGTAGGTACTTGTAGATAGCTTAGTAGAAATTGTTGTTGATGACTGATTTTTGTTGACTGATGACGACGCCCATTGTCTTATTGATCGAGCGAAGCGAGATCTCTAAGTCAACTTGGGCAAATCAGCGTTGTATGTACGTATGTATGTATGGTTGTTTGTCCGTGGATAACTTTCGAAGCGTTTATTCGATCATCGTGAAATTTGGTACATAGGTAGATAGTAATAGCACAATTTTGGTGTGACTAAATGAGCTAAAAATGATGGGCGGTTGTTGAGATATTGGGGTTCAAGAGGGGTAAAAAAAGTGAAAATGAGACTTTTAGGTCAAGTGGGACGTCAAATGAAAGGTCTTCATTAGTACATTTCAACCCTGTTTTTATTTTTAGTTTAGTTTTTGTAGTTTTTGAATTATTAGCCATAATAAAAACAAAACGTTGACAAAATTCACAAGGTACACCAGTGACCCCACAGTGCTATAATTTGGTATGCGTATAGCTTAAGTGACACAAATATAGGCAAAAGTCTGAAATCCAGAATAATTGCAATTTGTACCTCAAAAAAGCTTAACCAGATAACTTGAACTCCCGTTACCTGTAATTTGAATGAAACTGTAGGTCAAGTTATTTGGTTATTTATTTCGTGGCATTATTTTGATAGTCAAAGATTACAAATAATATTTTTTTATTTTAATTGAAGACTCGCGAGATCTCAGTTCGGGGCGAACCACTAGTTATAGAGTATATTTTTTCTGGTGACCAATAAATAATTGTATCCACCCGACAGTTAACTTTCGAAGGTCTATGGTCATACAACACACATCGCGACCAGTTCCCCACGTTCACATCGTCTCAAGCTGGGCATGCTCACTTCAGCGACATTGTCGGTGCTTCTCACGATTCTGAAAGCTTTACGCTGTACAAAATCGGAGCCACGGCCACTGAGGGACTGATCATGCTGGCGGAGCAAGGAAACACCACGGGACTTGAAATTGAAATTGAAAAAGGGGTAAGTGCTACTAAGAAATCATTAATAACCATTCGGATGCCAATCCAAAAACTGCCCCAAAAACAGGATGATGTTGTGACTGCCCCGCTTCTGTAGTGCATCAGGGATGTTTGCAGAATATCAAACGGATGGTTTCGAAGCCATCCTACGCAAGAAAACTGCATCCCTGATTCACAGGGTGCGGGGCAGTCAAAACATCATCCTGAAAACCATATCGGACAGATTTATCTCTCCGATATGGAAGTGCTTCGTGTTGAGAGTGATCAAACCGACCTAGGGTGGTCACTCTCAGCGCGAAGACCTTTTGTCCTTTTGTTTTGTGTGCTGTATTTTATTTTATTTTTCCTTTTGTGTGTGTACCTACTAATCTAGTCTTTAAGTAACAAACTAACAATGTATGGATTTATGATATCTGAGATAAAATATATTTATTTATTTTTTATTTATTTAAAAACAGTGGCCATTCCAAATCACAAACTTCGTAGTACTTCTAAACAAAATTCAGCCCTCTTTCTTAAAGCTGTCTGGTTTTAGAACCTTCATACGTAGATGATAATTCAATTTTGATGAGTTTCATATAATATTTCAGCTAGAAACAAACGTCCGAACAGTAATCAAAGCAACGAGCCCTCCAGAACCAAACATGGCTGCTGTAACACAGTTCAGGGCGAGCAAAGGCTACACTCGACTGTCAATAGCCACTGCCATCGTGCCATCACCGGACTGGTTTCTAGGTGTATCTAACATGGAGCTGTGCAGCACGGTGACGAATCAATGGGCCGAGAGAATCACGCTTAATTTGTATCCATTGGATGCAGGCACTGACAAAGGAACGACTTTTACCGTAAGTACCCTTTCATCATCATTCATGCTGGGTACCTACATATAGTATAAGTCTCCCTTAGTTTGTGACATTCACCACGATCCTAAGGCTGTTTCATCCAGGTTAATACCTGCTCAGTTAGTGACTTGGATTACCATCGTCGACTCAGCTTATCACTGGGCGCCTAGAACGATAGCCAAGCCGCCTCAATAAGAATTTTTTTTCTCCACACAAGTTTTATTTGCACGCTTGTTAAAGTGAGCCCAACAAAAACAGTCTTCAAGTCTTCTATCAATCATATATTTTTATATTAGTATAAAAGCTACTTTACATTAGTATAAAATGTATAACTAGTCTAACCCTCGTCAATGCTAGGGCACATTTGTAACGGCACAAGTTTCAAAAAAATCCCTACAAATTCAGACAATTCCACGCCACCATGTTGCGTGCGATACAAAATTCGATGTACTCCTGTGCGGACGAGCCTGAACTTATAAACTATTTCCCCTACCAGGCAGCCAATGAAGTAACGTTACCACATCAGGCCATATCTCAGGCTAAAATTGGAACACAAGGACAGGTCAAGAAGCCGTTCGCCAAACTGATCCTGTCGTTAATAAGGACTTATAATACTCCTGAATGTGTTAACGAAGATGCTACAGAACCGCAAGGTATACTTTATTCTAATCGAGGTAAAGTAAGTGATTGGCATCGGCAGACCTATAGCTTACGTTAAAGCATGTTAAGATAAATCCTGACTAGGACTTAGGAGGGCAGACGTGCTATATTGGTCCCTACTTTCCAATGGTCAAATATGAGAACACCAATGCAACGCGCGCGACGCAATATCGCGAGATTTTAATTAATCACAGAAATCTTTTACCATATTAGTTGGCATGCGAATGCAGTTAGTAGGTACCTACCTAGTCTATTAAAAACATTTCTATAGTTAAATTTAATTATGCTCAAAGTTTAAAAATACTAACATTAATGTAGCGCAGAAAATTAAATGAAATTAAAAAATAAGAATTTAAAAATAAAAGTAATAATCGGAATATCAAATAATCTATAATCAGAATAATATATTATTGAGTTTGTATGTTTGTTGTAGAAATGCGACGCACATCACGTCACAAGTGTCGGTGAAGCATCCAACTGTTTTTGAGTTTCGGCCCCTAGAATGACCTACAAAAAGAAAAAATATTATTTATTTTTCAGATATCGACGTAGATGGCGATGATAGCGGTGAGACTGGTAGTGTTGAAGATGGCGGTGGGAACGGCGATGATAGATACCCTGAACAACCACAACCTACATACTTTACGGCTTATAGACCAACCACATCAACAACCAGGTAGTTCCAATTTTACTTATGTTCGATGTCTATTCCGGGTCTTGGTGTCGTTCAAAGAGTAAAGTAATACATAAGAAAGTGTCGCTCGTAGTTGAAAAGAAAGAAAAATAACGAAAAAACCATTAAAAAAACACAATTCACACAAAATCAAACTAAAACAGGCTGGAAAAAAAAGGCTACAAAATGTCTAGGTTGTTAGTTAGTTCTTATTAAAAATTTAAATTTATGATAATACTTAGGTAGATACTTATACATATATATTTTGTATAAAAAAACTACAAAAAAAGCATGTGTGCAATTCACACGTGGTAGAAGTGAAACCTTCAAAAATGTTGGTTTCAAGATAATGAGACGAATGTAAAATTTCGGGAAGATGATAATTGTAGGTAAGTAATGATCATGATGCAAAGTAGATAATTATTTTATATTTTATTCGTATATATTACATAGATTTATTCAGACTCAGAGCTTACATTTTCGATAAATGATACAAGAGGCTTATGGTAACAAGTTGTGGTAACTATGGTAACTAAACTGTCGCTTTTTCGTTTCATCGACTTTCAAATCACAACGATGCTAAAGAAGTTTGCACTTAAAAAAAAATGGTAAATTTAGCGATTTAATCTTTTTGTACAGTGAGCAGCCTCCATCTGTGGACCCAGATTCTGCCGATGATTGCCCAATGACGCAGTGGGAGGAGTGGATGCCTTGCCAAGGGGAATGCATCGGCACCACCGTAAGCGGATTCAAAATTCGGCTTCGATACCACATGGTCGATGGGGTCGCGGTCAAATACGATGAGAATGTAAGAGTGTTATAATCTGTCATCAGATATTGTGAAAACGTAATTTAGTAACTAAGTATTAATTGACATGGGCCAGTGGGAGAAAATCCTAAACTGTAAAATATCGAGTCGTTGATTTCAATGAGTAAATACGAGTAGAATAACTACATTTTCAGATTTTACGATGAGGTCCCCGCTAACCTATTCAAATATTACATACTCTCTGTGGATATACAGAACGCGAAAACGTTATGTGTAGGTATCTTCCTGAATATTATTGTTATTATTTGGAGCCTGTACTGTCCCACTGCAGGACAAAGGCCTCCTTTCCCTCCTTCCACTCTACTCTATCATGCGGTGTGTAGACCAGTCTTCCATATACGAGTCGAGTCTGATTTCCTGAATAGGTTATTAAAAATTTTAAGCATTTTATATTTAACTAGGTACTTACATAATTTTATTTCATTCTTTTTTTAATTATAATTAACTTATATTTTTTATGTAGTACTACATAATATACATATGACGTGAGCTGTCAATGTACGTCGCCGGTAGAATTGTCAATCGACCATCATCAGCTGCATCTATGTAGGAGAAAATGATTTTTCTTTATATATTTTTTTTTGCGTGAATTTTTCTAATATTATAATAATTATAATCTACTATTCGGGGCGGAGGCAAATCCAACAAATAAAAGATCATTAAAAATCTGTCCGGCCGTTCTTGAGTTATAAATGGTGTAACTAACCCAACTTTGTTTTATATATACCTATTTTATTCTAATGTAAAAATTATTTTTTTAGGGTCCCTCGTATGAGGTCAAAGTGCCACAGTTTTGCCTAGAAAGAGAGGAAGACAGCCAAACTGAGAAATGTGAGGAGCCATGCGAAGAAAAACCGGCAGAGGAAGAAGAAGATTAGTAGAGAACAAGCTATTTTTGAATAAAGATAAAATAGACTCACGGCTTTCATTTTTATTTCACTAATACATTAATATTATGCGGGTATACCTACAGGAAAGTATATGTAGGTAGGTAGATGCACGACGCGTCGTTCCTTTCACCACACTAGGCTTAAACTAAGAGTATTTTTTGTGTCACATATTATTATGCATATAACTCACTAGGACATCCACGGGGGCCACAAAACCTCTGTTTTGTATTTGATAAATCTATTTTAGGAGTGCCTGATAAGTAGTACCTACCTTACTTTATCGGCGACTGTACTTTCTCAGTGGTCATGGACAACGATCGACGCCAGCGTAATCGTTTGCCCAGGATTAGTTGGTAGAATGGAACGTAAAAAATGTTCAGAAACTATGCTATGGTTAATTAATAGAAATCTTAATATAAGTCAAAAATCAAATGTTTGGTTAAAACTCAGTAGATTTATTAAAGTTATCTAAATCATATAGGTTTTAACATGTGATATTTATTTATTTATATTAATTTTTTGTATTACTATTACTTTAAAATTAAATTCTTGATTATTTTCATATCACATGATTTTTACATTTCTGACATTTGGAAGTTATGGAACGCTCATTCCTTACGTCATCCATCCATCCCATCGCGTTGCTCGTTCTTTCTTTCGTGTATTAATTTTCTAAAATTCTGATGCAAATGCCAATTACGTTGACTCTATTCCGTATTTTATTACTATGTTAACAAAAACCCCCGTATCTACATTCAAGCGAGCTTTGAACTTGACTCTAAAAGCTGCGTTTTTAGTTGAGGCAGCTGGCTTTGCCGTGTCATTCGGTGTATGGTACAAACTCAACACCGACAGGGGTGAGTACTTTTATTTTTATTCTAAAATAGTACGTAACTATGTTATTCGAAATCCTTGAGATATTTTTTATTTAGTAAGTCTAAGTAATACGTGGGTAGCTAGTTAAACCGATTGACCTGCTGCTGGGAAGCTTTTGTTTATAAGTGTACATTTATAAAATGTAAAATCGTACATAATAAACATTGTGTACATCCAAAAAAAAAAAAAAAAAAAAATTGATCAATCCGACCTACTCTTTGATTTGCTTACTTGTGTGTGTCGAATTCTGGAATCCCGGAAATTGTATTAGACAGGATTCTCGTAATTTAGAATTTTAATAAATGTCTACAGAAAGTAAAAAATTATTTACAAGACCATAAAATACTTATGAAACAGTTGAATCATCTAAAGACTGTTGTAAACGATCTATAGATAGCTCAACTGCAATCTATCTGAATATCTTGTACTTGTTATTATATTGTGTTGAGTATTTATTGCGTATACTTGTTTCAGAATTCCGTTTGTACATGTTCAAAAACCACAACTGGGCATTGGAAGGATACTACGCTCTTGGTGAAAAGATATCTAACCAGACAACTCGCGAGCACGATTTAAAGATTTGGAATAACGAGGGGAAGATATAGATACCTATAACATCTATAGAATATAACTATAGCATTGGTGAGATGAGTGTATTAATAAGATCCTCATTCTGGGTGTTGACGTTCGGCACAATTGGGTGGGCACTGTTCAAGTTGGTCAAACCTGATGATGAGCTACTTAAGAAGGTCATTATTAAGATTTTATGTTGTCATTTGTGTTTTTAGTTAACTGTGTTGGGTTGGAACTTTAAACTAATTTGTGTGCATGTCTGTTTTGTATTTTCTGACATTGTACTTCATTCTTTGATGTACAATCTGTCTGTGTGTAACCAATGGGTGGTTTTAATCAGAACGCATATTCATGTTGGGCTTACCTTTCACAAAATGGCCGGAAAGGGATTTTAATCAGATGCCTACTTCATTCATTTCTGTAGATCTACAATTAAGAGTTCATCATGTTTGATCCATTTGATATCATCATTAAAAGAGCACTTCTGAATTGTTCACTTTGATATCTAGTCTCTACTGTACTAGCCTTCATATCTTTGCTTTTCTGTATTTACAGTTGGATCAAGAGTCTAGAAACACCGACACTAGAAAGTTTGCCAACAAAACATTAGAAGTTCTAAGAGGAGCTGCAAATAACGATAAAGACATAACCAAAAAAATAGACGATCTGCTGAAGAAAGGAAAATGAATGACAAACACAGTGTCTTAGATCGCTTGAGCAGGCGAGATGCCCAACGCTTACAAAAGTTACAAAAGGCTCACAAAGCTAGAGAGGAAGTTGATGCTTCCGATGAAAACGAAGACTACTTCTCTGGAGCTTTCAAAATCAAAGCAGAAGACATTGAAGACCTACTCATGGCCATCCCAGCATTAGAAACAAACGTAATACCTTCACACTTTGATATCATCAAAAAAGAATTAAATGATCTACAGAAATATGTTGTCACCTCATCTTTCTTCTTAAAGGAGTTTAACATGCGAAAATACTTGGGAATCGTACAGAACTTACAAACCAAATGCTACGAACTAGAAGACAGATATGTTCCTAAGAAAAAATTTGGATTTTCAAAGAAGAAGCTTCCTAAATCTGATCATCAAAAACAGAATTCACTCGATGAAAACGATGGAGCGAGTAATAAAGACATCAACAAATGGAATGAAAAGCTTTTTGGATTCGACTCGTTAGAGAAGAAAGTGCTTTTACTCGAGAATGAAGAACTGTTTCAGAGAGATGTGGCTCTGCGCAATCTAAAGAATTGTACGATTGGCCTCAAAGGTATCATGGGTACATTACATTTGACTAACTTAGAAAACTGCATAATTCTCTCTGGACCTGTGACCTCTTCTGTATTTATTGAGAAATGTACCAACTGTAAAATCGTAACAGCTTGCCAGCAGCTCAGGATGCACACTTCTGTCAAATGTGATATTTACTTGCATGTGACAAGTAAGGGGATTGTGGAGGATTGCTCAGAGATACGGACTGCGCCTTACAACTTGTACTACGATGAATTAGAGAAGCATTTCACCGCATCAGCTTTGAATAGGAATAGTAACAACTGGAATGACTTGAATGATTTCAATTGGTTAGCACCGGATGTCCCATCTCCTAACTGGTCAGTTCTAGACGTTGCACAAAGGGTTAAATGCTGGGATGAGTGGTGGTCTAAGACTCCATAGTATTAGCTTGTAGTTAGTTGTAAAATTTCTGTTTATTATGTAATTCAACTGCATACTCCTACAATAGATAGTCTAACAAATATAACCATTTATACTCGTAGAACCTGGGGCCTTAGTGCAAATAGTTTCGCTTGACCTAAGACGACGTGTCAGCGGGCTATGTCAACATAGGCTGTATTAGGCAACCATTCGTGCTAAGGCCCCTGAAATAAACTTAACCCGACAAGGATCACGCTAATACGTTTTTGTATGGTTGTGGTTGTCTTACCGATTAAACCAGAACGTTGTATTTACGTTGAATCAAGAAACCTTAAATATTATTTTGCTGTTCGGTTAAAGTAAATCAATTGACCTTGCCAATCTATCTGTTTTAATGGATATTTTAAACAAGTTAATTGACTAAAATTTTGTTTGTAATGTGAGCCATATTGTAACTGCTTAGTTAATTGCAATGTCAGCATTTATCCACTAATTTATTGTTAAATAAAGATTAATTAAAACCCATATCAGTTTTATTCATTACCTAATTATTAACATGTACCTACATGGATAGGAACAAGGATTTTTGAAAGTAAAGAAAACAGATGGTAAACAATAAATATTATTTTAATCTCTACATTAGAAATATATAAAATTCCATGTTAGACAAAAATCACAGTAATTTTATACATGGGAGAAATATTTGTAATAATCTAGGAAGGTACAAATATCGATCATCTTAAAAACACCAAACGCTGCATCTCTTGCAAATGTTCACCATATAAATATAATGCCCACTACCGAACATCCTCTATAGAGTTTCAGAGCGACTTTGTGCGACTGTCTATCGGCTCCCAGTAACCTTTATTAGGTCTTTTCATCAAGTGTGGGGCATTCTAGTGTGTGGTCTCAGTGGTGGATCCAGAGGGGGGGGGGGCTAAGGGGCTCAAGCCCCCCCACATCATCTGTGTCCACCTCTGACACCCCTACTTTATTAATACTATATTACTATAAAGTGATAAAGCCTACCCTCAGCTGTGTCAAGCCCCTCCCAAACCAAAATCCTGGATCCACCACTGCGTGGTCCCCACATATGAACGTATCTGCCCGATGGGCCGTCAGCCCTCAAGAGTTATAGGGTCTTATCACAAAAAAGTTAACACCCACTAAGCACTGTTTAAAAAAAATCAAGTGTTTTAACATGTGCGAAAGAATGTAAAATCTATAATCTGTCTTTTTATTTTATCCATAGCGTAAACAATTTTCTAATAAATAACTCATAATAATATAAATTCGAAAGTATCTCTCGTCTCTTAGTTTGTTACACTTTGACGACTAAACGGCTGAATCAATTTCAATGAAATTTGGTGTATAGGTAAATTGTGATCTGGATTAATAATTAGGCTACTTTCGTTTACTGGCAAACCACGTACCTATGACATAAAACTTTCTATACAATACACTATATGTAGTTACGTACAAATGCATTTGGATAAATATTAAAATGGTGCATTAGTCAAATTTAATTAAGTACCTATACATAATCTTTTACATAAAATGTTCTATAAAATAACGGAGTGTTGTGTACTACGATTTAAGTTAGACGACGAGGCAAATTTCGTCTTAAGTATCATCGGAAATACGGAATATAATATCCCGAATCTATATAAGATGTTGCAATTCAAACTACAAATAATAACAGAGTATATTTTTGAGACCTTTAATAATAAATAATGTTTTTTTACATTCAAAAAACTTTATTTTAAAGTTTTTGTGCCTCATGTACTACTACTTACCGCCCTGCACTATACGACTGATACGACTATACTGTTGACTGGTTGGGTGTATTGACCGGGCCAGGTCATTGAACTAGCGGGGCGTTGAACGGCTCGTAGTAATCTGTGGCATCGTACAATAAGCTATTTCTCTAACATTTCGTCGAGCAGCATTTATCGAAAATCTCGATATTTTTATAATAAAACAAGAACATTTTATGGATAAATTTATTTTTAATTTTTTGGTAGTAACCGTCCTTCAATATAATTAGTTTAAATTTAAAACACCTTATATACTTCCTTATATCTGGTAGCACAATAGGTGTGTATGTGTAAATAAATGCCTTTTATTTATTTATTTTAAATACTGAAATGAATTACCTTGCCTTGTGTTAAGCGTGCTTCAACACACTGGAAACTAACAAGCCGTTACGAGCGAGCCGCAGGCGCAGGCTGGTCGGCCGGAAATTAGTTGCTACCGAACCCATGCGTCAAACTTACATCGTAGTACTTAGAGTCCGCGCCACCAATTAAGTCCGATAGACGCGGCGCTGCTATCGCAGAAATCGAGAAGTTATTCGAGATTTACTTCCCGCTTTTGCCGTAAGACTTTACTCGTGGCGCGGACTCTACAGTACTAGCTTAGATACTATTCGTAGAACAAAGATTTACCTTGTTACCACAAAAAAGTTAAACAACTGTTTACTACGGCCGTTCAGAGAATGCGTTCCTGACACGTCGCGATTGAACTGACGACGTAACTTTGTAATGGCGTTGCAGTTACGATAAAAATATTATTGCTGGTTGTTTACCGTTTTAACAATTGATGAGCATTAAAACAACATCATTATATCAATAATCAATTAATGTTATAATTTTGTGCCAAACTGAGTGTCAAATAACTTGGTAAACAATATTTTTCTAAATCTAAACTGCGCTATTACAAGGTTATGTCAGCGCTTTATATTTGTAGTGCTGTGCTAACAATAACAGGCAATAATAGTATCGTAATCTGTTCTTATACAGTTATACTTTATAAAATAATACGTTTTGTTTTTCTTTTTAAGAATTTGAAAATAATGGACTATAAGATAACTTGTATTAAATATAAAAATAAAACTACGACCAAACCGAACGCGCTAAAGAAAGTAGCATTTTTATATTTAGCTTGAAAATGGTAACCCCAAATGGCGTTATGGGCCGCCATTTTGTGACGCTAAAACAGTCGTCTGTTGTTGTTTCGTGCGCATAGACCACGTTCTTCAAGTGTTTTCGATCTGTTTTTATTTGATTACCCGGCTTTCGTTTAATGGACTGTTTCTGCTTTTCAAACTGAGATCGGCGCTAAATCGGACTTCGATTGTGTTTTTGTGACTTTTGGTGCATAATAATGCCTAAACGTGGACAGACATTGAAAAGTGGAGCCCGTGAGTTAATCATCAAGCTGCAAGATTACTTTGAGCGGGAGCGGCAAAATGGCGGTTCCCTGGTACCTGTCGAACAAGTACAAGAACGCGTCTCTCAGGCGCTTGGAGTTAGCAAACGAACGATAACAAATATTAACACAGAAAAGTTCGGCTCTACTGGCATGGAAGATAATATTTTACGTACTCCGAAGAAGAAACGTAGAACTAAACCCGTGACAGATATTGACACCTTTGACGCCGATGCAATCAGAAATCATATGTATGGTTACTATTCCAGAAATGAATATCTCAACAGGATGAAGCTTTTGGCATCGTTAAGAGAAGCTGGACTGTTTAGCGGGGGTAAAACTGCTTTAACCAAAATCTTAAAAGATATTGGTTTTTCGTATAAAAAAACAGACAAAAGAAAAATTTTATTAGAACGATACGACATAATTTTAAAACGGATAAGTTTTTTGAGAGAAGCAAAAAAAAATTGATAACTGGGATAATGTCGTGTTCATTGACGAGACATGGCTAAACGCCAATCACACGGTTTCCCGTTCTTGGACGGATGATACACAAGCGTCGACGTCGAAAGTACCAATGGGTAAGGGGGCCCGTCTGATAGTATGCCACGCAGGTTCTGCAAAATACGGCTTTGTGGAGAACGCGTTACTGGCATTTCAATCAAAAACCACAAATGACTACCATGAGGAAATGAATGCCACTACATTTAAAGAGTGGTTCCAGAACGTGCTTTTGCCCAGCCTACCAGAGCCTTCTATAATATTCATGGATAATGCCTCTTATCACTCGGTTCAAATACAGAAACCACCTACCCAGGCTAATAAAAAAGAAGAAATGGTGGCTTGGTTACAAGCAAAAGGCATTGACGCAAATATGCAGATGCTAAAAGCAGAGCTAATTAAATTAGTTAAAGAAAATAAAGCGGCAAATGTGCGATACGAAATCGATGAACTGGCTCTGGAGTACGGTCATCGCGTTCTAAGAATTCCACCGTATCATTGCCAATATAACGCGATTGAGCTAATCTGGGCTCAAATAAAAGGTTACGCCGCCCGCCACAATACTTCCCCGCCATTCAGCACGAAAAAGATGATGACCCTATTAAAAGAAGCCTGCGGGAAAGTCACAAGAGATGACTGGGCAAAGGTTGTTGAGAAGACTAAAAATCTGATTGTGGAACATTTTGACCGAGATATCAGGATTGATTCTGTTATTGACAATAATATAATTATACATGTAGACGAAGATGATGATGAAGACACCACCTCCTCAAGCGAATTGGAGTCTGATTAATATTCTGTACGCACATTCAATTCAATGTACTTTATTGCATAGAAATACAGATTGTAACTTTGTAACAAAGAATAAATAAAACAATTTTATTATATTAATATTACCCTTTTTTGGTTTCCACTTAAATAACTAAAATATAAATTTTAAATGATTCCGCTAATTTAAAACGAAAATAATCTTAAAAATAACGCGGCGGTTCATTTTGGAGGAACGGTAACGAACTCAGTGTTATGTTGTGCCCATCACTAGTCGTGACTAACTGATAGGTGTCAGGAACGCATTCTCTGAACGGCCGAAGTTTTTTTATAATTATAATAATTTTAGTGCTTTAACGAGTAGTCTAAAAGTGCAAAATACTTCAAATTGAGCATTTTACTAAAAATACGAGTAATTAGTATAATAATTGACTAAAAATATAACAAGTTAAAAAGTAAAATGATACAAGATCTGTTAATTCTTCTAAAAAAATGCTGTTGTATAATTATTTTTAGATAATCTTTAAGTAGATACATAAAATAAAATATAAATAGTTATTGCTTGTACGAACATAATAATTAAATCTTAATGACTACATAATAAATTTCATTTGTATACATAATGCAAATTAATAATTTCCATCAAATGTTCTGGGTACAATTTAAATGCTTTGATAATCTCATTACAAAATAAACATATTTTTGATATTAAATGAAAAAAAAAATATTTGACACGATATATGGACAAAAAAAAAACACAAAAGGAGATGGTGAAATGCAAGTAATAAAAGATGTTGACTTATGGCTCTGAGGAGTACAAGTATTATTGTTAGATGTTTCGTTTTTTATGAATTATAAACCTATATGTAGATGGAGATATCTTAACCCCTGGTATGCTTGATCTGTTCGAGACACAATAGAATTTCAAATTTTCTATTGTCTGGAATCCAAGCACTGCATAGGTTAAACTAAATTATACGCCCCATAAGAATATTTTTTTAAATTTTGCGTCCGTAGATAAAAACATAATTTTAGGTTGTCCGTACCCAAAGGGTAAAACTGGACCCTATTACTAAGACGCCGCTGTCTGTCACCAGGCTGTATTTCATGAACCGTGATAGTTAGACAGTTGTAATTTTCAGATGATATATTTCTGTTGCCGCTATAACAACAAATACTAAAAACAGAATAAAATAAATATTTAAGTGGGGCTCCCATATAACAGACATGATTTTTTAGCCGTTTTTATAGATAATGGTACGGAACCCTTCGTGCGCGAGCCCGACTCGCACTTGGCCGGTTTTTTATAAAGTACTCTTCATTTTATTTCTAAAAATACTTTTACCATTCACTAATCAATATGTACTTTTACTTATTTATCTGTAAATTCAACGGTAAAAGAGCGCGTAATTTTAGCTTGAAGTATCTCAACTAGTAGAGTCTGTTTCACAAAGGAACTGAAACATATTTTTTAATCTGTTATTAAACTCGTGAAAATATATTGTGTCAGATTTGACAGGTGTCAAAATACTACCAACGAACAACACAACCAAATGATACAACATTGGAATATCGTCGTGTCCGAAATATTGATCCAGGATTAACTAGTGTTGAGTGTGATTTTTCAATGTAAATTGAAACTTGTTGCTTACTTATTCTCATTGTTATGGTGTATGGATAACTTATTGATTATTTGGCATCACGTGGTTAATTATTCGATATCTCGTGTAGACGTTCGCATAAAGTTATCGCGGTATGCAAGATTATAGACGTCAAATCGGACCTATTAGGTATCCTTGAGTTAGTTCCTCAAACGGTCGCGGAACATATTTATGAAAAGGACGTTAAACATTACACAGTCATAAAAATTGCATAAAATCTATAGATAATAAATTCATAAGGCCCTATTGCTGCTATACCACACAACATTCCTCATATTTAAAATTAATAATTTATTATATTGTTTGTTTATGTCTTGCATGTTTTCGTCTTTTACATTTTAAATCATCTTTTGTGTGCTATTTAGCAAATAGAGTTCGGGGGCGTCCATTAATTACGTGAGACGTTTTTTGACCCCCCCCCCCCCCCCAAGGTGAGATGTCGCGAGATTTGTTTCGACCCTCTCCCTTTATCTCGGGTGAGATTTTAGAAAATTTGTATTCATAGGGTAAATACGTTGCTGGACTTATTTAAATAAACACATTTGGCTTAATTATTTCAAGAGTGCTTCTCTCGTAATCTAGATTTCCAGCTATATTATAAAAAAAAATTACGTGATATTAGCAGACCCACCCCCCTCCCCCTACGTGAGATTGGGCGAGATTCAGCTAGACCCCCTCGCCCCCTGAACACCTCACATAATTAATGGACGGCCCCTTATCAGTTGAGATTCTACACATAAGTAGGTACTAATTAATTTTAATAATGGGTTTTTACGGCCATGTTTTTATAACTGCTAACAGATGGCGTATTTCCGTTATGCTCTGATTGACAAAGGAAAGTGAATTGTCAATGTCAGTTGCAGTAACAATATTATTTTCAAGGAACTTGAAATAAAAATACAAACATTTTGTGTTTGTTTGTCTGATGAAATTATTGTTTTGGACAAATTTTGTTATTATCTTTGAGAATTTTTGATATAAACTATATTTTTTGGAGGTGCTGCTGTCTCCAGACAGCGCCATCTAGTGAGCTAGTTGGAACTAGGTTTTCTTTTTAAATAGAGAATGAAAACTCCTCATTGCAACACTTCAGTCAGAGTAACATAATAAAAGAATACACAGATACCTATTATAAAACTGGTTCTAAAGTTTTTAGAAATAAGGAATGTAACAATAAATTAAGTACTTAAAATTATGTGTGCCAATTTGTATTATTTATTTTTGGCTAAGCTTTTGGAATATGTCAGCTTGGCATTTGATTCAGTATTAGGCTAAAAATAATACAATGTAATGTAGCCTCTACACCATGGGCCATGATGGACAATCACAGAATGCGCTATGATTGCCACCATGATTGCGCAGCTGTCTACACTATGGGCCATGATGGGCAATCACAAAATGCGCCATGATTGCCCCTATCAATGGCGCACCTACATTTGTTAAAAATATGGACGTCTAAACAGTAGCAGCTGCCGCTATTTATTTATTTAGTGTATATAACCATTATATAACACATTATATATAACGCACGCGTCCACACCGTATCGTAAACAAATACGAAATGAGTGATCGGCGATCGTGTGGACACGCTTACAATCATGGCCGCAAACTTCCTTTGATGTTAGTCCGAAAAACCGACATAGCGGCGATTACGCTCGATCGTCACCGATCATGGGCGATTACAGACAATCACCCTCTACACGATGGTGATCGTCTATGATCGCCCATCATGGCCAATCGTATAGAGGTGCTATAACAAAAATATAACACACTTTTGAAAAGAGAATTTTAAATTGTAATTGAAGAGTTTGATGATTTTCTCATAGATCCCATCATGAAATCTTGATCTAATTTATATGGTACACCCGAGGTACCCATTTAAAAAAAATATTATCAAAATAGGATCTGTCTGTTTATTACGTTTTTACGACTAAACGGCTGGACCAATTGCAATACAATTTGGTATACAGATAGATTATGACCGGGTTTAGGACTTAGGCTACTTTTTATCCGACTGTGCAGAAAGAGGTTATTGTTTTTATTGACAAATCACGCGAGTGCCGCCGCGTGCGGCAGTACATACATAAAATAAAAGATTAAATACCATTATTACATACCTTAATAGCATCGTTTGAACTTTTAAATTTATAACAACATTTTTGAAGCTTGAACACAAGGGCGATAAAGATTATTTCTTTTTAGATAATAAAAGCGTATGCAAACAATTTTCAACTTAAATTTAGCATGATGATACTCTTAGCTGTTACAACTTAAGTTTTTTACATTACGATGTCGAACAGAAAATGGTGTTAATTTAGACATAATCTTACCATTAAAATATGACTGTGGCAGAAATCTATGCCTTTTCTACTTAGAAAACTTTTGTGATTTATTTCAATCATTATTTTAAATACGGAATTTATCACGTCCCGTTTTATCGGTGTTTCGACCGACAATTTTTCGGTTCAATTCGTGAACCTTCATCAGGGTAAGTGCGAGGCGAGACGTGTTCAGAACGGATCGCAAACACCCTGATCCCGTATTTATAATAATAATCTATGCCTTTTGCACAACTTGTGGTAATCTACCCAGACCTAGATAGAATATACAACCTGTTTTGTTATGTACGACATTAATTTAAAACACACATCCGGAATCGTATTTACAGCTTTGTGAGGTGGGTTTAATACCGGTAGCGTGAATATTTATCCAGCAATCGATACATTTCCAATAAACAATTTTTAACGTCGGCGCCGAGAAAAATCGGCGGCGCCTTTGCGACGACGCCGCTTAGTCAGTTTAACAGGTACCTACTTACATGTCGAATCAATATGATTTGTTTACCTATTTGATACAGACTGTTTTATTGATATTTTAGTATTTGATTTTATGTAGGTTGTTTAAATATTTCAATTTTTTTATGGTAATTAATTTGAAAAAATCCTATTTGACAACCAATACTAGTCATTAGCCCTACCCATGTTTACATATAATGTCGTACATAACAAAACACGTAGTATATTCAACCTGTACACAATGCCCTAGCATTAGACCCTTTAAATACTTTCTCTAATTTATGTCAAAATCTTTTCTACCCTGAGGCCAGCTTGCACAACGATCCCTAAACGTAATTAGCGACAAAACATGTTTAAATTTTACGTATTTTATGATTTGACAACTCTCATAGACATAATTAGGCACTAAATACGATTGGGCGTCGTTGTGCAAGTCGGCCTTAGTCTCATCTCTTTATAGTTAAACAGATAAACATAAATACTAATAATATAAATGCGAAAGTGAGTTTGTTTGTTAGATCGTTACGCTTTCACGCCGTACTAAACTAATTGCGATGAAATATGGTTAATAGATAAATTGGATTGTGACTACTTCTTATTGACAAACCACGTGTGCGAAGCCACGAGCGTAAGTTAGTTTACTATAATTGAAGCTTGTACTAAAGTACTCCAATAAACTTAAAATCTGGCCAGCTTGGTCAAAAGAACAACCTATTGACGAGCTCCGTGGCGCAGTGACGTCTGAGACGCGAGTTGCGGTTGCGGGTGTTGTTTCTCTCAAGTATTTAAGTATTCTATGAGTTATCTGATTACCATAGTACAAGCTTTGCTTAGTTCGGGGCTAGATGACGCCGTGTGAAATATCCAGCATTATTATTATTATTTTAATACGAATATAACCCATTCTTACAAATATGATTGCATACGCTTTATCCAATAGGCAAGTTACACAAAGTAATGTACAAACAGGTTGGGCCCATAACCTATTGTAATCACTATTCCTCACCAGTTAGGTTTGTTGTGCGAGATAGTCCACTGTTGGTAGGTATTGTTGGGATCGCACGGCGCTAGGCCGAGTTGTCGCGAGTGCGGCTGCAGCGTTAGACAGTAGCCGTGTAGTCGATGGATTAGCTGGTTGTGGTTGTCGTCGTAACTACAAAACAAAACAATAAATTAAAAAAAAAAAATTTTTTTGTCCATTCAAAATATTCTCCGGCGCGGAAAAGGCTTACTTTGAAACGTCAATTTTACTGACTGTTCCTCCGCGACCAAGCCAGGAAAGAAAGGCAAGAAACAAGGCTGGTTACTCTTTTTAATGATTCTTTTACAATAACAATAAAGAAAATAAATTACGTCTAAATTGTAACATTTTTGACCGAGTTGGAGCAATTTATATCCCAAGAACTGGGAAAGAATAGACGAAATTTAATTGGCAGATTCATCATCATATCACCCATAGGACTTCCAATGCCGAACATATGCGTCCCCATTAACCTTTATTAGGTCATCTTTTCATCCAATGGAGCCGTCCTACGGGGTCGACAGAGTCGGCAAATGGCTTACTTCACGTTCTCCGCGTCTGCTTCCACGCAGCGCTCGCCCACGCCGAGCTGACCGGCCGCGTTCAGACGGAACTATAGCATTAGACACTAACCTGGGGATGTTTCTGTCCCTATCCTACGTATGTGGTTTGGGTTAGATAGTGGGCTCACCTCCAGGATCCGTCCACAGTGCCAAGTCGGCAGATGGCTTGCTTCACGTTCTCCGCGTCTGCTTCCACGCAGCGCTCGCCCACGCCGAGCTGACCGGCCGCGTTCAGACGGAACTATAGCATTAGACACTAACCTGGGGATGTTTCTGTCCCTATCCTATGTATGTGGTTTGGGTTAGATAGTGCGCTCACCTCCAGGGTCCGTCCACAGTGCCGAGTCGGCAGATGGCTTGCTTCACGTTCTCCGCGTCTGCTTCCACGCAGCGCTCGCCCACGCCGAGCTGACCGGCCGCGTTCAGACGGAACAGCTGGCTATTGCCAGAGCCGTGGCATGTTGAAGTACCTGGAAAAATGGAATAGATAGATGAACTCTTTATTGTACATTGCACCAATACACAAGAAAAACAAACAAATTAAAATACCCGTAAAACTGACATAGCTAAGAACTACCCTAGTTAAACTAGCTTTCATTTAAAAAAAACTGCATCCGTATCGATCCATCCGTTTGAGAACTACAACGCCACAGATAGACACACAGACAGATATAAGTGTAAAACTAATAACGCCCCTCTTTTTGAGCCTGGGTTTAAAAATACTCATCGAAAACAATAGAAATCCACAATAGATATAGTGCTACAAAATGTTAACTGAAAGTATTTTTTTTATTAGCTTTTGTATTGAACCATTGAGGCCTATTGTGATCGTCACTTGTGTACAAACCACCCCTTAGCCCTACAGCTGTTAGAAACTGAAGGATATTCTTAGGGGTGATAGCTGTTAGCTCCTCTGGGCTGAGGAGGATGACTGAAAGTACTGACTTACTTGTTTACTGAACTTACCGATGTACGCAGGCGCTGCTTTCCCCATAGTATCCAAACACGCACCTGTCGCTTTATTCTTGACCATTCCCCAATGCACATTCTTAGGCAATTTCGGGAACTTATCATAAACATCATACGCTACATTATCCATGTACCAATCGAAATTCTTACACTGCAGCCTTTCTTTCAACGCCACTTGATCGCTTATGTCACCCATATCCAAAAACCTAGCCATCGGCTCTCTAGTGTAGAAATACTCTTTATGCTCTTCATCGAACCATGTTTCGATAACTCTCTTATAGTTAATAGTGATGAGCGATCCTTTTCGGTTTTTAGCTAGGTTTCCGAAAGAGTAAGGCATGAACGCTCTGTAGACATGCCCCACTCTTGAACACGGCACCCATTCGATACTACCACCGCATTGCCAGATCTTAAAACTCAATTCGAAATTCTCCCCTCCCCAGACCAGTAGACCAGGATCGTAGGCGCCGATTTCGAGGAAATATCTTCTGTTGATTGCGAATAGGCCGCCAGCATGTGTAGGACTTTTGTACGGTTCGGATTTGTGTTTGTGTAAGTTAGCTTCCCTATCCGGTACCTCATTTTCTTTGTAAAGCATTCCCCATTCAAATATGCCTCTGTAATTTGTCCCATGGGAGTATACTGGTCTGTATTCGAAGGTTCTATGGTCGATTCCGTCAATGACTGGCACTGTCATAATTCTATAATCTCTGTAGATGGGTGCGAGTAGTGGTGGTAGCCAGTTTACGTTAACTTCGCAGTGAGCGTCTAGGAATACTATGACGTCTCCAGTGGCCTCTTGGGCGCCTCTTGAGCGAGTGCGGATGAGGCCTTCGCGTTGTGTGTTGCGTATCAAGCGCACTTTGCCTTTCCATCGCTTGATGTAGTTATCGAGGTTCTGTTTTAAATTTTCTTTATCTGAAAAGTCGTCTACCTAAAACAATAAATGAGGTCATTCAAAAATAGTCGATTTTGACTGATTGAGAGCTGAATTGAGAGAAGCTTTCTAAAAAAATATACGATGCAGCGGTTGTTTTCACCATCTAAATTTCTGTTTGTATAATTTTTTAACTAATTTTTAATGTTTTTGTTTAATCAGATCACAGAACAATTAAAAATTATCTACAACTTTGATATTGAACCACACCTCCTAACATGAAGAAACGATTAAAGCAGATGATAACTGCTACATTCTTAGAAAGTGTACTATCAACTATAATTAATCTACAATACAACAATGATACAATGAATTAACACACACAAGTACATTCATTTTATTTGTTTAGGTGTTTTTAAAAGTTCAAACCAAATAAATTGTTTAAACATTTTAACAGTTTTGATCGTTAATAAAATTCACCTTTTGTGGTAATCTAGAAACTAATTATTTTGTGTGTTATTGCATCCGAATCATTATTATTAATAATTACTTTTTGTATAACACTCAAAGCGAGTGATTCTATAATTTGTATTTTATTTAGGATCACTATTAGAGGAACCATATGCATACAATATCTTTAAATACAGTTCTTAAAAATAATAAAATAAAAAATTATTCAAAACAGCAGAATACACATAGGTGCACAGCAGGTAATTAGGTATTTAACATGCGAATTAGCAGGGTCAGAACATTCCTATCATCAATATCTTTAAATAACTTAAACAGGATTCAACCACATTAACAGTTTCACAGTACACATACAAAGCATTTTTCCCTGGTATGTCAACCTTTCCACTGAGGGGGGTTGGGGGGTAAAGTAAGGGGTTAAAATTATGAGGTGTTCTTTAGATGCACTCCCTAAAAATTGTGACCGGGATTGGGACATAGGCTACTTTTTAAGCAACTTCGCAAAAAGTTCGCATTAAAAAAAGGAGGGTAATGTTTGTAGTGAAAAAACACACGTGCGAAGCCGCGGGCGGGTTAGCTAGTTATAATGTATATCCATAATAATATTATAAATTCGAAAGTAATTAGGTTTTCACGACTAAACGGCTGGACCGATTTCGATGAAATTCAGCATACACATTATGACCTGGATTAGGCTGAATTGAGACATAGGCTACTTATTGACATACCACGTGTGCGAATCCGCGGGCGAAAGCTTGTATCTAATAATATCCATATATCTATCCCATGGGATTAAAATAAAATGATAAGTTATTCGTATGAGCTTATAGTGGACAAACCAGTAGTGTTGGAGTTTAAACGCAGTTCGAAGGCCTACAACATGGTTTAGTTTAATAGTAACACAGAATAGGAATAGAACTATAGCTTGGTACGACAATTGAGCTTCGACCGACTTGACGCTCCTCAAACGCGTGGGTGCATCTGTTCTAATCTTTACATCTTATTTGTGGTAAAAGTGTACAAAACGCATTTTGCGCTCGCTAAACGACAATTATATTAAGACAATCTTACCAAAACGACTTCATGCAGAACATTCGGTGGAGATCTATCAATCACTGTATGCACCGTCCTCATCAGTACCGAGAAGCCTTCATTGTGAAACACAATGATGACCGAGGTAGACGGAAGGGCTTCAGGGTAATGCCAGTACTGACACTCATCCAGTCGGGTGTCTGGGACAGTCCTGAAATCAAACAAATACTTACATGTTTTATTTGGCCTCCACATAAGGAATACTCCTTGAACAAACAATATCCAAAGACTGCCTGGAAGAAATCGCTCTTAGCGATAAGTCCACCCATTGTGTTGCCTTTTATTTAAGTGTTATATTGGTTCTGTGTGGTGTGTGTGTACAACAAAGAGTTATCTTATAATAAGACAATTTAAACCATGCAGCAATCCCAGTAATATTATAAACGCGAAAGTTTGTATTGATGTACATATGCGTGGATGTTTGTTGCTCTTTCACGTCGTAACGGCTGAACAGATTTTTATGAAATTTGGTATGTACGTAGATTATAACCTAGATTTAAACATAGGCTACTTTTTGTTGACAACCACGCGTGCGAAGGAGGTGGCGGAAGCTAGCTAATAATAATTGCCACCATCCGAACCTAAATATGCCATAATTATCACTCTCTTGTTTAATAACACTTAAAACAGAATATTTAATTATTTTATAAGTATATTTACTCTTTCTTGCCGATTTATGAATTTTCTTATTTGTTTCTTACTTTGTACAGAAGCGAATACATCGAGCGAAAATAGGCGCACGCACCCATAGACGTGCAAGTACGAAGATCTCGGTCGAACGTTCGACCGACTTGATCAGTGATCCTCGTACGCGCGCATCTCAGCGTGCGCCGTTTATCGCTCGTTTTACTAAACTTAACTTCTGTACCTTCTATTTTGTGTAGTAACTCTTTTCCATAAGTATATTTTTAAATTAGTTTTCAAAGGTGCACCCTTTTTTTAGGCTTTAATCTGCCTTTTAAAGGCTTTATTCAGCTCAAGATAAGGACAACATAAATGTTTAGAAGTGGAAGTAGTGTTTAATTAAATTGTGAGTTTTGATGTGTGTGATAAATAAAAATATCATATCTTACCTATTCATAGCAATGTCATCAGAGGCGGCGATGTTCATACCATATTCACTCTCAGACTCGGCAATGTCATTGGCTCGGTCTTGAGGCATTTGGTAGGGCTTCCCTTCTTCACCAGGGCCCTTGGCGGGTTTGGGTTTTTTCGGCTCAAAGTTACCAAACTCTGAAAGCAAGAAATAGATAACATTTTCATCATCATCATCTCAGCCCATCTGCACCTACTGTTGGGTATAGGCCTCCTCTTTATTACGCCATTCTTTCCGGTCCCTTGCGAGTCTCATCAAGATACATTTGATATAAAATAAATTCAAAATAATTAACTAAAACCCCGCCCATTCTTCCACAAAGTCATCTCAATCCTATGGTTGAACTGGAAGAAATTGCTTAAAGCAATAAGACCGCCCATTGTGCATTTCTAATTAGTGTTATGTACTATCAAGAGTTAACTATCTATCTAGACTACTTGTGGAAATATAAGGAGCTAAGATAGGAAATATAATGAATGAGGAATTATCTCAATATATTTATTGTTTTCACATGGTTACAAAGTTGTTACAGGTAGCAAGAAGATAGTTTCACATATGAACCCTGGCAGAGTATAGCAGCAGGAAGGCAGACCATGTGTTTGTATCTAAATAGGCAGGCATGCTGTTTACACTATTCAATTTATTGTTATCAGGTTGTTATAGTACAAGCTTTGCTTAGTTTGGGGTGAGATGGCGCTGCTGTATGAGATGTCCAGTATTATTTATATATTTATTCTAAAATGAATATCTCATACTTGTGAATCTTGGGATGCATGTACTGTGCAGTCAAAAACACAAGTCGATTAACTGAGATATTTGAACCCCAATAAATTTGTCATTAGCAGTTTTATGGAACAAAATATAATTAGTCAGGCCCCACAACCATATAAAAATGTATTGTATTGGCATGATCCTTGATGGGTTAAATACAATTTAAAGATTTTTACCCTGAGCTAACACAATTTTCCTATTATTTATAGCTAGAAAATTAGATTTTATAGTAAACATTTTTAATCAAATGAACTGATTATTTTTAAAGATCTAAGTAGGTATCTCTGATACAAAATACTCTGTTTTTAGGCAATGTTAGCAAAGAGAAAGGCTCTTTCATAGTAGTAAGTAAGGCAATGAAGGTTATTAACATTGATTGAAGAAACATGCAAATGAAGTTATTTACAGTAGTCGCACGGGTGACTTGTGCATCATTTTCAAAATTTAACATGTTTAGTTGCTAAATATGTTCAGGGATTGTTGTGCAAGCCAGCCAAAGTGTTCGTTTTTAATTATATGGTTACAGAAATAAACGACATCTTCAACCTATTTAAAAGCCCAAGTTATGTCTGCTTCTCTGCTAAACATAAAATCATTGTAATGTTGGAAGTAGGCAGCATACAAATAACATGTATAACAATTTGAAAATAATCTGATAACGTGCGAGAAAACAATGTAAACGTTGACGTAACGAAAACACAAAAAGACACGCCGGCAGTATAGGCCACATAACTGTACTACATGCTCTTGTTATTAGTATTACTTCGTCCTCGAGCCGAACGTAACTCACCTGTCTTCAACGTAGGATATACATCGCGGTGAAACTTGTAATAGCCGACCTGAGACTCCGAAAGTAACGCACCCTCAGGACCCTCTCTGATATTCTCACTGGACCACTTGTGTAAAGCGTACAATAAAACTATCAGAATAGCACAGCCGCTAGACATGCGGAAAATCCGGCTGCGTCTCACGTTGGTGATCCTCATAGTTGTGTTGTTAAAAACTCTCTTTTTATGATACTTTCACTAAAATAATATATTTTGAAAAATAGTCGACGTAGCGACGAAAGGGCGACAAACCACGATTTGACAGATCGTCTTCCTTCCTAACCAATGTTTCCACATACTAATTTAGGTTTTGCCCTAGCTCATAGTTGTTTACCAAATCATTCATAATCTGCTCATATTACATAAAACAATAAACCCGGCTGGTACAAAGATTGAAAGTCTAAATATGTTTAAATTTGACGGATTTGTATTATTTCACTACTCTTTAAACATATTTAATCACTAAATACGATTAGGCAACGTTGCGCAAGTCGCCCTCCTACGTACTAGAATGTCTAAAGATACAAGATTATATAAAACATTATTCCAACAAAAACTTGAGATACCATCTATAAAATCCATCCAAGTCAGTGTAGTTCTTCTACAAGATCTTCTTTAAAATAAATAAATAAAATAAAATAAAAATATTTTATGTCAGACAATAATAAAGTCCATATTAGCACTCAAAGAAAAATACTCACAGAAAAAAAAGGATTGTGTGGTTTTATGAAACCACGGTAAAAGTGAAACTGTGAAACTTTGTTTGACATTATAGACATTTAACTAAAAATTTTCACTGGCACAAATGAGTAATAGTCTATACACTACACGGTCAGCTGACGCGAACTATAGGCGCCGCCATATTGGCCTCGGCTGCTCTGACGAGCGCTTTTCACATTATCCCTACTCCGCGGCCGACCATCACGCGACATGCAACACACAGACGAAAAAGTTTGAGACGATGTATTGAAAATTTCACTTTAATAAAACATGATTTTTTTTTAAACAAGAATAAAATAGGGATTGGGTGAAAATAGAATCTGCCATTTTGTGCCAAGGGTGACTAATTGAGGAAATTACTTCCTTCATTAATCACCCTTCGCACAAGGCACCTCCAGAGCGGAGATGCGCAGCACTCAGCCCCCGTCCTCAGGATGCTGTTGCGACTGTCCCGAACTCTGCTCATCAGGGATGCCGTTTTTTTGCGCATGATGGCGTGAAAGCCATCTGTGTGATAGTGAGCAAACATCCCCGATGCACTGCAGTATTGGGGCAACCGCAACATCATCCGGAAGATGTAGAAGTCCATTCATGAAACAAGGGATTGGTCCCTAAATTTTGCAATTTTACCCTAAAAATTGCGAAGGCTCTAAAAGTAGTCACACTTTAATATTTGACTTTCTAGTCAATTGACGTTGACGTAAAGGGACGTCCAGTTGCATCAAGTTGCACTCCACGCTAGTGATGCTACAGTATCGATATAGATTGTGATGATTAGATGTAAGAAAATTATTTTTGGCACTAATAAAATAATACGTACGCGAACTTAATGCTAATTAGCATTATCTTCCAGCTAACATTTGTGTAATGTGGATAAAGTGGTAGTGCCAGAAAATAGAAAGGTAAACAAACTTTAGCAACATAAAATAAACTTACAAAAAATTAATAATAATACACATACCTACATAAACGAAATACATACAAAAAAAAAATACCTTAATTGTAAAATATACCTACATAAAGTGCTCAATTTTGTTGGGTATCTTGAAGAGAGATGAAGTGTATTATAGAGTTTGGACTTGAATATTCCCATAGAGGTGGCCCTGCAGATTTCCACAGGAAGACAGTTCCACAAGCGGATAGCAGTCAGAGTGAAAGAGTTAGTGAAGAAAGAAGATGTATGCTCAGGCGTCATAAGTAAAAGATGTTGAGAAGATCGAGAATTACGATCAGGTGGAAAAAGAAGAGAAAAACGTTTTTTATGATAGCATGGAGACAGAAGATTTTGAAGGATGTTATAAAGAAGACAGAGTATCCTGACGAAACCGAATTTTGAGCCACTATAACTGCGAGCGGTACTGTGAGATGTAGTCGAACTTGCGTAGCCCGTATATATACCTAATGCAAAGGTTTAACAACCGCTCCATTTTATTAAGTTGTTCCTCAGTGGCATCGGGTTAGCACACATCTGCATAGTCTAGGATAGGGAATAGAATGGAGTTTACAAGTGTAATTGTAGCCGAAAAAGGAAGAAAGTTTTGCATGCGCTTTAAAGTGTGCATTGATCTATACATCTTCCTGCTGGCTTCAGTAATGTGCTGCTCCTATGATAAGATTCTTTACTTCAGAGCAGTAAGCTAAGGGGAAATCGTTATACGTAACAGAAGGGAGAGAGAGAGATAAGATAAGATAAGATCTGACATGTAACATTTTAATCCACTTTATATGAACGCAATAAAATACTGAATACGGAGAGTTTAGATCAAGTCTAGAAATAAAAACCCGGCTGCCAGTAATCATCACTTGGGTTTTACTAGTGTTGATCTGCAGACCAAATTTATGTGACCAAGAAGAGACAGCACGTAAATTCTCAGACAGGAGGTGTATGACGTCATGAATGTCTTCGGGACTGAAATAAAGGTAGAACTGTACCTCATCAACATATAGGTGAAATGAAGAGGAACGGAGACCAGAGACCAAGGTTTTAATGCAGACAGAAAAGAGAAGAGGAGACAGGACTCCACCCTGCGGAACGCCGGTAACAACATCGCACCAGCCAGAGTATGTATCGTCAACTTGAACACGCTGCTGGCGTCCACTAAGGTAGGACCGAAACCAGTCGCAGGCAGATAGGGAAATGTTTAGGGAGCGCAGAATCGCAAGAAGTATTGAATGATCTACACAGTTAAAAGCGTTGCTGAAATCAAATATAGTTAGAAGGGTGAGCTGTCTGTTGTCCATAGCAGGTATAATGTCATCAGTAGGTACCTAATTTTGAGTAGAGTTGTGCTGATGTATGTGCTGGTGCTGAGCTATGCTGAGCTGGTATGTGTGGACCGAAAACCTGACTGGAAAGGGTTCAAGAGCAAGTGTGATTGGAAATAAACAGACAGTTGACGATTTACAGCACGTTCCAGAACTTTAGACAGAATGGGAAGGATGGAAATAGGACAAAAGTCTTTAAGTTCTGCGGTAGCTGACTTTTTAGGAATTGGGGTATTATACCCTAAAAACCGTGCAAGGTTTGTCTGGGTACTCACATTCGTCGTCAACGTCGTTCTAAATCTACTTGGGCAATTCGGCGTTGTATTTTGGTATGTATGTATGTTTGTTTGTCCGGGAATAACTTTCGAAGCGTTGATTCAATCATCGTGAAATTTGATACATAGGTAGGTAGTGATGGCATAATTTTGGTGTGAGCTAAAAATGTTGGGGGTTGTTGAGATATTGGGGTTCAAGAGGGGTAAAAAAAATGAAAATGAGATTATAAGGTCAAATGGGACGTCAAATGAAAGGTATTTATCAGTATCTTTAGACTCTGTTTTTATTTTTCGTAAAGTTTTTTATAGTTTTTGAGTTATTATATATATATATATATATATATGTATAGCTATGGTAAAAACTGAACTTTGACAAAATTCACAGGGTGAACCAGTGACCCCACAGTGCTGTAATTTGGTACACGAATGTTGTGATCGATGAAAGCAGGTTTAATCCTGTCGATAGAGACAACAATTCTGTTGCCTTTTATCTCTAGAGTTAATGTTTTACCGTCATTCGAACGCTCAAGTACCTTGAAAGGACCCGTATAGGGTGGTTGCAGTGCCCGACGGATTGTATCGTCCCTAAGAAAAACATGTGACGCTGTTGTTAGATCTTTAAATATGAAGGAAGACTTCTCTCCATGATGGGAAGCTGGTAGTGGCCGTACAGTCGACATCTTGCGTCGCAGCTGTACTACGAAATCAGCAGGGTCTTCGATTCTTCCGGGTGTCAAAGAAGGGGCTCCGACTGAAAAACGTTCGCCGGCTCTCCTAGGCAACAGTTTTGCTTGCTGCTGAAGTTGCAGGAGTCAGCGCTACCATCCATCCAGCCTGATAAAACTGTTGACGAATCTGCAATCACGCCGATTCCACCTCGGCCACTTTGGTCGCATATTTCACCGCTACCGCTACAGCGCGGCCGCTTGTGCTCCGACGGGTGTCATGAACGGTGGCGCCCGAAATACCTTCAAAGCTGCATTCCAGGAAGACCTACCGTGCTATTCACCTTGCGTGTGCGTCGCGTGACAATTTACCAAGAAAGACTGCCATCTGTTGGACTTAATGTTCTTCTGCCTACCATCCAACTTGTGTGCAGAAGTTCGTGTGTAGCGTGTTTTCTAAAATAGTTGTGTACAATCAGTGCTAAAAGTTCATCTCTCGTGTGCTCGCATCGGTTGAGGCTATTTTTGTGTGCTGGCATTGCTTGCGTGCACCATTCACAAAGGCAACATCAACGGATCCCTCTTGTTGTATCATGCAAGTTTTTATACAGGACTTTTCATTATTTATAAATGTCATAATGACTTTATATAATATTTTCTAACATTTTTATCTTTGTTAATCTCAATAATCCGACAAGTCTTACAGTACAGCAGTAGTAATCTAGCACGGACATTATACCTAAGGATATTAGCTGTGTATTTATAGCAGGTGTTCTAATAACTTTGCTGGGCATATTCATTTTAGGTTAACTTTATGTCACAACTTGTTACAAATTATTTACACTGAAACATAGCTTGAGTTACTATTTTAACAGTACTTGTGTATGATAAATTAGTAGTGAGTTGTTGGGCTGGCAGGCATAGTTTAGGGTACTGAATTGCAAGTAAATAAGGGATTTAGAGTTACTGATAGAAACAAACTAGCACCACTATAAAAACTTATTTTTTAATTTTACTCTGTTATATATTTTGGGTTTGATGTTCTAATATTTTCTGGATATTCCTAATGGGCCCTGCCTCCCAATAACAATATGATTTTTGGTTTTGGTCCATTATTTGTCCAAATACTTTATTTATTGTGTTTATGTACTGCAGTGCTCGGGTGTGTGGTATTGTTGCTGGTGGTTTTGCATAAAATTTACACCATGGCTAATGAGCAACTGCAGGTGCAGATCCAGCAACTCCTGGCTGAAAATGCAGCACTACAAAAGCGGTGTGGACAAGGTGAAATTGAAGCAAAAGTGTGCAGAGTTGCCGTAAAACTGCCCACATTTTGGACTGATAAGCCTGCCATATGGTTTGCTCAGGTAGAGGCCCAGTTTGAAATTGCAAATATTGTTGCAGATAACACAAAATACAATTATATAGTGGGGCATTTAGACCAAAAGATGGCAGGTGAAGTCGAAGATACTATCACAAGTCCCCCAGTTGAGGGAAAATATGAAAAATTAAAGGAAGCCCTTATACAGCGCCTTTCAATTTCTCAAGAGAAGAGAGTAAGGCAACTTTTAAGTGACGAAGAACTGGGGGACAGGAAACCTTCTCAATTTCTTCGCCACCTCCGCTCGCTTGCTGGGACAACTCTCACAGACGATAACCTCATACGCCAACTTTGGTTGCGCCGCCTTCCTCAACAAGCTCAGGCGATTCTGGTAGCCCAAGCTGACCTTGACCTGGACAAAGTATCTGAGTTAGCAGACACAATTATTACTGAGTTATAGACAAAATAATTAGAGTTAGCCCCTGCACCAGCTGTTTGTTCTACATCCATATTAACCTCCACTTTTACTTTAGCTACATTAGCTCAACAGTTGGAAGATGTAAGCAATCAGGTGGCGGCACTGCCCAAGCAACAGCATCGTCCTTTACGTGACAGGTCAGCATCATAAAGCCGGTCCTCGAGCACTCCGAAGCGGTGTTGGTACCACCGGAAATGGGGTGCCAAAGCCGCTAGGTGCATCAGCCCTTGCGATTGGAAGGCGGAAAACGGGAACAGCAGTCAGTAGTGGCGGCAACTGAATGCCCTAACACCGGCCGCCGCATTTTTGTAACGGACAAAGAAACCAAGCGCCGGTTTCTTGTTGGTACCGGGTCCGACTTATGTTGTTTTCCGCACCGTTGGCTCCCATCTCGCAGAGATGCTACTAAATATGATCTCAGCGCGGCCAATGGAAGTTGTATTCAAACTTTTGGTACAATTAACCTCTAATTAAATTTAGGTCTTCGTCGGGATTTTGCGTGGCAGTTTGTGATAGCTGATGTCAGCACAGCCATTATTGGCTCTGATTTTTTAGCATTTTATCACCTCTTGCCTGACTGCCGCAATATGAAGTTGGTCGACGGCACTACTGGATTGACTTCCATCGCTTCTGCGGCTATTATTGATCAGCCTAGCGTACGAGCAGTAGCTACTGGTAATTCAATTTATACTAAGCTTTTAGCTGAATTCCCAGATATTTCTCGACCCTCCGGGTTGCCTAGAATGGTCAAGCACGACACAGTGCACTACATCAAGACCACAGAGGGTCCTCCCGTTTGTTGTCGTCCCCAACGCCTTGAGCAAAAGCTTGTGTCTGCTAAAAAAGAATTCGAGGATATGGTAAGATGTGGGACAGCTTGGCTATCAAAAGGAGCATGGTCCTCTCCATTACACATGACCATAAAAAAAGACAACACCTGGCGTCCTTGCGGTGATTATCGCGCCCTGAACGCCAGGACCATACCGGACCGGTACCCAGTTCGGCACATCAACGATTTCGCCCATAACCTCGCTGGTGCCAAGGTATTCGGTACCATGGATCTGGTCAAGGCATATCACCAAATTCCGGTTTTTGAAGAGGATATTGCCAAAACGGCTATTGTGACACAGTTTGGCCTTTTTGAGTTTCCCTATATGACCTTCGGGCTAAGGAACGCTGGACAAACCTTCCAGCGTTTCATCGATGAAGTCACACGAGGCCTGGAATTCTGTTTTCCATACGTGGACGACATCCTCATTTTTTCAAAAGACGAGTCTGCCCATCTTCAACATCTACGCATCCTTTTCAAACGATTACAGGATTATGGGGTGGTAATAAACCCTTCAAATCACGTCGGGGTCACCAATGTGGGAGTTTTGCGACGTCCCAAGTCGAAGAATTGAAACGACGGTGTTAATGTGAACCACACTATATTACCAATGTCTTAAACTAGGTAAGTACATGGGTCATGGGGGAACCAGCGCTAGGGAAGATAATGAATGGATAACTATGTGAAACACAATCTTTTTCCAAAAGTCCCAAGTTCCAACCGCGCGTCAACTAACAGTGGCAGATCTACTATCTTACGTAGGGATGCCCCTGCGTACTAGTGATGTAGATATGTAGAACGCCACACCGTGTAGCTTAAATGACACAAATATAGATAAAAGTGTGAAATCCAAAATAACTGCAATTTGTACCCCAAAAAAGGGTAACCAATTTACATGAACTACCGTTACCTGTAATTTAAATGAAACTGTAAGTCATGATAGTTGGTTTCGCATTTCGTGGCAGTATTTTGATAGTCAAAGATTACAAATAACATTTTGTTGTTTTAATCGGAGACTCGCGAGATCTCAGTTCGGGGGAACCACTAGATAAATATATACATTTTATCTATTACCAATAATGAGTGAATTTTCGATTTCCATAAAAAATCGAATATGAATAAAATATCGATAATGAATACCTACCCATAAATAACAAAAATGTATCCCATCTCTTGAAGCGACCGTTTTGTTTGATTTAAATTCCGAACTAAATTATTGTTTTGTTTGAGTTGAGTGGATTTCTTCTTTGTTTATATTTGTATGTACTCTTTCTTATACCTGTGCTGAAAGCATAAGGAAACACTAACTAAAAGACTGGCTGAGCTTTGCAAAGTGGATTTCGCCGTGACAATATTGAAATAAGAAGTCGGTTACCTTCTTCAAACGTATCTCTCTAACATCGCCACACAATGGACAAAGGTAAGCTGATAATTAGAATCAGGTAATTCTTATATTCCTTGTCACTCTTATTTCCGAGATTATCCAAACACAAATTTATGAGTTTTATTTTTCAATATGTTACTATCTTCTCTCGCTCAAAAAACTTTGTATTTTGAGCGAGAGAAGATAGTAACATATTGAAAAATAAAACTTCAAAAAACTACAGAACCGGAATGACATTAAAATACACCTAACTAGATGTGATAGTAGAACCATTATTTATCAATTTCAGGTCAAACCTTAACGCTTGAGATCTTCATCAACAATTGGAATGTGGAGTTTCCGCAACACACCCTCAAGCCTGATGACCTGAAGCAACCCCACGCGCTGATGCAAGCCCTGTTCCAAGTCTTTGATAGACTGGGCATTGCCAGAGAAGCTGTTCTTGCTGTAAGTACCTGGACTCTTGAAAGTAGTTAGTATGTAGCTCTGCATGCATGGACCTTTTTTTACTGCATAGTAACTTTAAAGCTGAGTGTAGTTAGGCTACCAAAACCCTCATATTATTCTTTTAGAACTTCACATCTTTTATCACACTGTGTAATTTAAAACAAAGAGCCCAGGGGCACAATTCTGCTAATTTATAAGAAAAAAGATTATGGGAGCCATAAGGACGACTTGCGCAACAATGCCTGAACGTATTTAGGGGCTAAATATGATTTAGACATTGTCAAAACATACAAATACGTCAAATTTAAACATGTTTGTCTCCAAATACAATTAGGGATAGTTGTGCAAGCCGGACTAATAGTCAATGATTATGATTGTTGTTCTATCGTGTTGAGTAATGGCAGTCATCAAACAAAAGAATGTGTTTGTAGAATACCAAAAAGTATGTATAGTAGCCATTTTGCGATGATACCATTGCATTATCATAGTGTAGCGTTTGGTTTAGTAGAATTGGGACACTGGAGTGTGCCATGCTTCGTTTAAAGTAAGTATTGTCTTATAAGTTCATAACTAGTTATTGCGTTTGTTTTAATTTTTTAATGAGTTTATCGAAGTAGCAGAAACAATAGTCCCTGATAATATGTTTAAATTATGGACCACCTGGTTACTAAGGAAGTTATGTCTAATCAGTGTGTTACAAGGAGTATGATTTGGAATTGATATTAATTAAGTTGCAACATCTAGTTCAGTTTATGTTACCAATTAAGCAGTTACGTTTATGTTTTTGTACTATATGGTAGAAGGCGCTAATTCACAATATGCCCTAATGCAAGTCTTTTGTGCAGATTTTATTCCCTCTACCTGAGATTTAGATACTTACTGTACTACGTTTTAAGTTCTACGCCTTGGCAATTAATATATCATCGGTTGCATAATCGTACTAATTCGAAACACGAACGTTTCCGTGGCGCCTAACTTATATCGTAGTAGCGTACTTTACATTGAACATATATTTAATGAGTTTTAGCCACCACAAGATGAGAATGAATCACTCCGCTACTACTGGGATCTGATCCCTGTCATCAACATGACTCGTGTTGTCAAATATCTCGTCTCCTTGCTGCCTCAAGACTTTGGAGCTACCATCAGCATCATGCACTTCCTTCAACCAAAGCCGAACACGTCAAGATGGATCATGGTGCTACCGATTAACCTGATGCTCTTCAATGAGGAGCGGCTGAATGAGATTGCACCTAATGAAGAGGCGTTATTTGCCAAGACTGAGCATGTAAGGTCTATTTATTTATTTTTTATTTTAGCCTCTGTACATACTCTGATTGAATTTATTTTTTGTTTTGTATTTGTTATAATAAGTCTCTCAGTTCTTGGTGCCTCATGGCAAAGGCCTCCTCCAGAATTTTCCATTGAGATCTGTCTCGGGCAACCCTTCTCTAGTTGGGGCCTACTGTGAGTTTGATCTCATCTTCCCATCTTCGGTGTTGTCCACCTCGGCTTCCTCTGGCTCTGATGTATGAACTCTGTTTTTTTGTATTGGTCATACTTCTTTCCATAGCTTTTTGGTATGTTTAGAGCTTTTATCTCTATGGTGTATGTAAGGTCGACTATACAGTTAATATTTGGAAAAATATTGGACACAGGACTATTTCTAGAAATTTTTATAATTTACTAGCTCAGGTAAAAAGTAGCCTATGTCCTATTCCCGGTCATAATATATCTGTATACAACATTTTATCGTAATCAGTCCAGCTAACTAGTGGCGAAAACGTAACAAAAAGACAAACAGAGTTACCTTCGAATTTATAATATAATAAATATCGTGAACGTGAGTGACCCGTACAGTGTTCGGTTAGATTTTGTCTTTTGTTATTTTGTTGTTGCTTGTTAGCATAATGTGATTCTATCAGTGGAGACCTTTAAATGGCCTGTTTATTACTATTCACTGTAACTATTGTGTTTAATATGTGCTGATGGTTTTCCTAAAATAAATAAATAAAAATAAAAATAAATAAATAATAAGGATGTCTCGCCTTTCATGGATAAAACTGTCGTAAAAATATTTCTAATTTCTATTTTACAACTAGCAGAAAAAAAAAATGAAATACTTACAGCTTAACTACAGATGTATATTTATGAATAATTGTTTGATTCAGGTAAAAAGTCTGGAATCGAAGAAGAATAAGCTATTAGGGCTGTTGAACAGGCAAGCTGAGGAGAAAGCCTCACGGGCTGGTAGGCTAGAGAAGGTAACTAATTTTTATTGCTTCAATATACATATAAATTAATAGCTTCCACCGTGTATTTATAAAAAAAATAATGCTAGACATTTCTAACAGCGATATCTAGCCCCAAACTACGGGAACCAGATAACTGATAGAATATGTATACATACTTAATAGTATAAAGAAAAACACCCAGACCCGGAAAAAATATCTGTAGTTCATGCAAACATTTGTTCCGCGGCGTAACTTGAACCCGCAACCTCCTGCGTCTAGCCGGCTAGCCGCCCGTTGCGCCACAGTGTTCGTCGTCAATTAATTTGAATATATTTTCCAGCTACGACCAGATGTGGAACAGTTCGAGGAAGAGTTAAAGAATGAAAAGGAAATGCACAATGAAGAGAAACAAGTGTTGGAACTGATTCTCAAAGAAAACAAACAAACAGAGCTACTGATTGAGCAAAAGAAGTTGCACAGAGATGCTGTAATGGCTGAAGTGGCTCGTAAGAGAGCTCTAAGGGTCTTTGATGCTGAAGATACTAAAGCCCAGGTATGATATAAGATATTAATCATAACTGAAGGGCACGTCATCGTAAGAGTCATCGTTAGGTCCGACAGTGGGTGAGACTAGTGCAAGATCAGAAACTTGGGGAGGCCTATACCCAACGATGGGTGAAGTCAGGCTGTGGATGATGATGATATAAAGCAGCCTTTTTGAAGGGGGAGGTGTTCAGTAGTCGAAATCGGAACGTGTATAGATTCGCTATGTCCATCTGTCTTGTCTGTCCGACTGATGTAAGTTGGGATAGATTTTTTTTATATCTGGCACTCCATCTTATTTATTTATTTATTCACAAACTTGTATGCCCGCGACTTCGTCCGCAATTTTCTGGATCTCGACAACAGCGCCACCTACCGGTTCAAATTGTCATTCTAAACCAGAGGTCCCCAAACTTTTGGTCTCGTGGAACACTTGTTGACACACCATGTTTTTTGGTTTTAGGTAGACCCCCAGCTCACCTAATATAAAATTTTTGCAAATTCATCGACTTTAATGTGTTATTGACAGTTGTAAATTTGACATAGTACACATACTGTGGTACTATGTACTCACTTTGAAATATTTATATTAACTGTAGTATGAGAAACTAAAAAAATAACAGGTTCTTTGTGTGTAGATATGTGGATTTTTCTATTCATGATAAACCAAAAACAAGGTTAAATTAACCTGCTAAAGTTATGAACAACTGCTTAGATAAGATACGTTATCGTGTACCCCCAATATTTATGTTCGATGACATGGACCCCTTGGAAATCTTAGTCGACGCTTGGGGGTCGATATAGACCACTTTAGGTATCATCGTTCTAAACCATCCAGAGACCCATTCAAACATATACCATTTTTTTTTACAATATCAGTCTAGCCATTACGGAGTTTTAGTGAGACTAATGAACGAAAGTGAACTAAAGAAGATAGATAGATAGGAACGCCAACAGCATATATACTTTTAGATCTTGTCGTGTATCGTTTCATTATTTTTCTCAGCCCACTGCTGGGCATAGGCCTCTCCTCGTTTATGCCACTCTTCCCGCTTCTGTGCCAGTATGAGCCACTTACGATCCACGGTGTTATTGATGTCGTCGACGCGAAACAACCAGCCTTGTTTCTTGCCTTTCTTTCCTGGCTTGGTCGCGAAGGAACAGGCAGTAAAATTGACGTTTCAAAGTGATCCTTGTGATTTTTTTTGTGTCTTGTGACTTTGACTTTGCTGGCGGACGTAGGGGACGTCCGCCAGCAAAGTCAACGTCAAAAATTTCGGTGTCCAGTTATATTGTTGCATATATGTATTTTAAAACATTATAAGGTTTCCTGAATACTTTTCTACAAGAAAAGACTCAAAGTTGCCATTTTCATAATATAAGCTCTTCTTGACGTATTTTATACGGCGCCTGCGATCGATTTTTAGGTGATATAATATTTTTTTTATACGTGTTTTGTTATAATATTAATAATAATTCGGGCAACAATAGAAAAATATAAGATGTAAAAACTTAATTCTACCGCCCATATAAATATATACTTACTTAACATACATTAACACTTAAACTATTTGCTGAAACCAAAGAAATTATAATCTTTTATAATAAATTATATCTTTTTAGTATTTTATTGATCGAAGGCTGAAACGTGTCGGCAACGTGTGACGCACTTGCGCTGTGTCGTATAGTCGCCCGCGAAAACAACGAAACAACACATTTGTTTTCTTATGTGCTGCGTGTTTTGTTATGTTCGACATTAAATGAAAACACGGGTAGAGCATTAGCCCTACCATTAGTTAATATAGTTGTAAAATAGTTTTTTTGAAATTTATTACAATAAAAACATTTAAATTTTCAAACAACCTTAATTTCAAGTCCTTAAATATCAATGAAACAGCCTGCATAAAATAGGTAAATAAATAATATTCATTCATCATGTAAGTGACCTTAAACTGACTAAACAGCATCGTCAAAACGGGTCGCCGATTTACGTAATTTTTTTTTATTGGAAATGTATCGATTACTGGATAAATATTCAAGCTTGTATTTTAAATTAATGTCGTACATAACAAAACAGGTTGTTTATAAATGTGTTTTCTTTGTATTTTACATTTTCAGGTGGAACAAGCGGCCCTAAACGTACAAGAAGCAGAAGAAAAGCTGAACACTTTAAGAACAACGTTAATGCAGAAAGAGAACAGCTTGAAAAACTTGCAAACCATCAAACCAAGCTTGGATACTGCAAATAACCTGCTGCACGAGATTATGAAGCTGGCTGACAGTTTCAAGTAAGCCCCTTCCATCATGGATAAGATAACTCTTTATTGTAATTAAGTACCTCACAGAAACAATTTTTTTTAACCTATTCTTTCCTACTGCTGGGCAAAGGTCTCCCCCAAATTCATCCATATCTCACGATCACTCGCCACGTCCCACCAGCCATCTTGGAATGCATCTAGGTCGTCACGCCATCTGCAAGCACCCACAGAAACAATATAACACTAAAATAAAACTAAAAAGGCAATACGATAGGCGACCTTATCGCCGAGAGCGTACCTTATCTCTTCCAGGCAACCTTTGGATGGAAAGTAATTAGTGAAGTCATCATCATCATCAGATTTTCCATCTTTATTTAGAACTCCGTGGCGATGTGGGCGAAGAGCCGGCTGAGACGCATGAGGTTGCGGGTTCGATTCCCGTCGCTGAAAAAATGTTTGTATAATATACAGATATTTGTTCCTGGTTTGGGTATTTTCTATTTATAATGTACATATTTATATACAAAAAACATGTAAGTATTGTATCAGTTATCTGGTTCCCATAATACAAGCTTGACTTAGTTTGGGGTTAGATAGTGCTGTGTGATATGTCCACCATCATTTGTTTATTATGCGCACCTGCGCACCGCCAAAGAGTGGAACTACCTGAGTCTGAGTCTTCAAGTTACGAGTGAATAGGTTTCTTCTTGACAAATTTAGTAGTAGAATTTCTTGTGAAAAGGCTTGGCCGGGGAAGTACTACCACCATACATATTTCTGCCGCCAAGCTGCATTTCTGTTTCGATTTGAAGGGTATGGTTACCGGTGAAATTACAGGCACATGAGGCTTTACACCTGTATGCTTCGGGGCAGTGAATGGCACGTGAGTTGCGTGAATCTATCTCGTCATGAATCTCTTATAGGGTTTTCCTCTTGTTTCGGTATTTTTTACTCAGAAAACTTTCGTGATTGATTTCAATCATTATTATATATAAGGGATTTATCACGTACCGTCTTATCGGTGTTTCAACCGACAATGTTTCGATTCAATTCGTGAACCTTCATCAGCGTGAGTGCGATCCGCTCCGAACCACGTCTCGCCTCGCACTACAGTACTTTCGGTATATTGTTACAGGGATGACGAAACCGGCGATCTTGATTCAGACAGCAAGGAGGGTGAGCTAGATGTGCTTAATACTGAGCTGAGTGAGCTACAAGTGCAGCTGGGGGAGCTGCAGGCGGCGCGGGCGGAGGCGGCGGAGAAGCGCCGTGAGGCCCACGCGAAACGACTCAGTGACAAATCACAGGCACTAAGGTCACTTTCTATAATTTTATATCCTTACATCATCATCATGATCATTGGTGACCTCCGTGGCGCAGTGGCCGAATAGCCGGCTGAGACGCAGGAGATTGTGGGCTCGATTCCCGCCGCGGAACAAATGTTTGCATGATCTACAGATATATTTGTTTCGGGTTTGGTGGTTTCTCAAATATATCAAATCAAAAATCAAATAACATTTATTTGTGACAAAACCAATAGTACGAACAGAACAAACACACAGGAGACGTAAAAAAAGAACAAAGTAACAATAGCTTAAAGGATAAACATTAAATATAAATAAAAAATATAAATAAAAAATATAAGTATGTATGTATTAAAAAAAACTACGTATGTATTCTGGTTATCTGGTTCCGATAGTACAAGCTCTGCTTAGTTCGGGGTTAGATAGCGATGTGTAAATGTCCAGCATTATATATTTATATATATATATATATATTGCACGCAAATAAATCAAAACCTGTAGGGTACTTCCTGTTGACATAGATTCATGAAATTGAAAACATGAATAAAATTACTTTTACGGAAACCTCGGTGCGCGAGCCAGACTCGAACTTGTCTGGTTTTTATTATTTAAAATGATTAAGATACAGCCGTACTCAGTATGTGAGCCTTCACTGTCCACACGCGTCTAACCAATAAATGTTTCTCCACATTTTTTTTATACTTTATTTTTAAATACACACTTACAAAACAAATGTACTCAAAAAACCTTGGAAGGTTTGTCCTAACTGTAACACAGAGCATTCCTCTTTATTAAACTATTTGTATGTAAGAAAGTCTCGTAAACACACAACTGTTCCTTTTGCACATTTACAATGTACTTACTTATAACAACCGTCTGACTCGGTCTGACTCTTGTAAGAAAGTCTCGTAAACACACAACTGTTCCTTTTACACATTTACAATGTACTTATAACAACCGTCTGACTCTTGTAAGAAAGTCTCGTAAAGACACAACTGTTCCTTTTGCACATTTACTTACTTATAACAACTGTCTGACTCCGTCTGACTCTTGTAACAAAGTCTCGTAAACACACAACTGTTCCTTTTGCACATTTACAATGTACTTATAACAACCGTCTGACTCTTGTAAGAAAGTCTCGTAAACACACAACTGTTCCTTTTGCACATTTACAATGTACTTATAACAACCGTCTGACTCTTGTAAGAAAGTCTCGTAAACACACAACTGTTCCTTTTGCACATTTACAATGTACTTATAACAACCGTCTGACTCCGTCTGACTCTTGTAAGAAAGTCTCGTAAACACAACTGTTCCTTTTGCACATTTACAATCTACTTACTTATAACAACTGTCTGACTCCGTCTGACTCTTGTAAGAAAGTCTCGTAAACACACAACTGTTCCTTTTGCACATTTACAATGTACTTATAACAACCGTCTGACTCTTGTAAGAAAGTCTCGTAAACACACAACTGTTCCTTTTGCAGATTTACAATGTACTTATAACAACTGTCTGACTCCGTCTGACTCTTGTAAGAAAGTCTCGTAAACACACAACTGTTCCTTTTGAACATTTACAATGTACTTACTTATAACAACCGTCTGACTCCGTCTGACTCTTGTAAGAAAATCTCGTAAACACACAACTGTTCCTTTTGCACATTTACAATGTACTTATTTATAACAACCGTCTGACTCCGTCTGACTCTTGTAAGAATGTCTCATAAATACACAACTGTTCCTTTTGCACATTTACAATGTACTTATAACAACCGTCTGACTCCGTCTGACTCTTGTAAGAAAGTCTCGTAAACACACAACTGTTCCTTTTGAACATTTACAATGTACTTACTTATAACAACCGTCTGACTCTGTTTGACTCCGTCTGACATAACATTGTGATTATGATATGTAATCAAGTAACTTTTTAACAAAAATATAACCGAATTCAGATAACAGAATAATTATCATGACGGCTCCTTACAAATATATACAGTCTTCTTTGTTCTTGGCTAATGTTTGTGATGACAGTTAAAACAGAGATTGAAAGTCCTCATCAATATATTTTGTTGAATTTTTCAAAAAGCGCTAAATCAATTTCGATAAAAATTATACGGGACCACTTTTGAAGTGTGATCTACCGAACAAAAAAAGAATCATCAAAATCGATTCATAATTGGCGGAGTGATCGCGTAATAACATACTTACCTAGCTTTATTTAGTACTTATTGTACCTACCAACTTCTGTTAGCATAAGAGGTGTGTGTGTAAATAAATGCTCTTTTATTTTTATTTATTTTTATAAAAAAACATATAGGTAGTCGAATTGAGAACCTCCTCCTTTTTTGAAGTCTGTTAAACAGAGTAATAAATCTTCGCTCTCTTTCTTTCCAGTGCATTACACGAGGCGGAAGAAAAGGACAAGAAATGCCGATTGCGTTGCAAGAAGGCCGCGCAACGGACGAATGAAATTAAAGAGCTAACGTTAACCTACGAGCAGGAGAAGGCTGCAGGCATGGAGGCACTTGCCGTTATAAAGGACACTTTTTGTGCTAAAGTAAGGATAAACACGTTAATTTGTACAATATTTTATAAACCCCGAAACTTAAAACCCGTAAAATGTAAAAAAAACTATTTACAGCTGATATCCCTTCACCAAAACCCTTTAAGAGTACCTAGTAGAGTTCTTTGTAAAAGGACTCGCCCGGAGAAATACTACCATACCTATTTCTGCCGCCGAGCGGCATTGCTGTGTTTCAGTTTGAAGTGTATGGTTGCCTGAAATTACAGGCGCATAAGGCTTTACACCTGTATGCCTCAAGTTGATGACCACGTTGCATGACCACCTTAAGATCAGGTGGGCCATAAGCTTGTCCCATCTCCATGTAGCATAAAAAAAAAGAAAAAGTTCTGATATTTTAAGATTTTTCCGTATGTGTAATACTATAAAATAAAAAATACTATTTAAAGTGCTGATAGCCTTTGGATCGGCTGACCTGATCTTCATCGCACCAGTTAAACTAGCTTTCTATTGAAAACTGCATACAAATCGGTCCATCCGTTTGGGCATTACGAAGCCACAGACAGACAGATAGATATAGGCGTCAAACTTATAACATCCCTCTTCTTGCGGTAGAACGGCCCCCACTAGACGGAAAGGTGGCCTGATAAAGGTTGCTGGGAGCTGTTGGGTGCACACCGCACAAGATCGGTCGCTCTGGAAATGTATGGGGGAGGTCATGTTCAGCAGTGAAGTCCTATGGTTGGTATGGTGATGTTGAAACTTTCGCATTTATATTATGAACAAGCTTTTGCCCGTGGCTTCGCACGCGTGGTTCGCCAATAAAAGTAGCCTATGTGTTAATCTAGGTTATGATCTACGTACATACCAAATTTCATCGTAATTTTGAATAAATAAATTAAAAATAAATTAATTAAATCGTTCAGCCGTTCCGACGTGAAAGAGTAACAAACATGCATACAAACTTTCGCATTTATAATATTATTTTATAATATGGACTGTCGTTTCAGATTGAATCTTTGGAAAAATTGTACATCAATAATACTAAGGAGGTAAAGGAACGGATGGAGGAAACATTACGGCGTCGAAATTTGTAAGCTTATGTTTGTTTAATTGATTTAAGTTATATTATAAATAAATATTTATTTATTGTGAATAACGCAGTTATTATTAAAAAAATTATACTTGTTACCACACACACGTTCAACAACTGTTTAATTCGTGTTTAAAAAAATCCTTACCAATTATTGTATAGGATTTTTAAACACGCTTTAATCAATGTTCAATTTTTTTTGTGGTAACTGACCAGACCGAGGTTTGAACGGTTCTTAGCCAATAGTTTGTCTAAGATGGATGTCTAGTTTTCTATCAGTGAATGAATTTTCTGTTTTAGTTTCTGAAGTATGAACACAAATAGGCCATCACAATCTGAGAAACAAACTTTTTTGGGATGACCTCCATGAAGTGACCCAATCAATATTATACAGACAGGTTGGACATTGTACGGTTTCCTTTGAAGAAATTCACGGCACTCAAGGCTATGGAAGTAAAAACTCCCCAAGGGGACGATATCTTGAACTTCGCTGCTACATTCAACATGGCAAAAATCAACACCTTTTTCTCAAAGCTCAAAGAACACCTAATAACATACAAGAGCGGAGGCACCTGCTCACAAGTGGACTACATCCTCGCTGATCGACGATTACTAAAGACTGAAAAAGTGCAAGTAATTCCTGGTGAACCTTTGACATCCCAACATCGTCTTTTAGTTGCCGATTTCGTAGCACAAAGATCTATAAGAGTCAAAACAGCAAGAGTATCTAAAATACGCTGGTATAAGTTGGATCAAGATGAAGGCCAAAAGCGATGTTCCAATCTGGCCGAATACGTACATGGGGTCCCGCAAAGCAAGGATGCAAACATGATGTGGAACGAATTCCACGAACTTTGTATTCAGAAAGCCTCAACTTACTTTGATGTCTCGAACGGAAATCCTAGAGAGAATAAGGACTCAACATAATGGAACCCGAAGGTCCAAATAAAGATCGAGAAGAAAAAGCTCTCTTCAAGATCTGGCAACAAACTATAATCAAGGATGATCAAGATGCATACCGAGAGGCGAAGACGGAAGAAGGATGCTAGAGGCGCGGTACGCCAGACCAGAGCATAGGGAAGCGAAAAAAGTTTCTTAGTGCCATTTTACAAAAACAAAGGCGATAACGACTCTGAGGAAACTATCGGGCCTTACATATCGGGCCACCTCCGTGGCGCAGTGGGCGAACAGCCGGCTGAGGCGCAGGAGGTAGTAGGTTCGATTTCCGCCGCGGAACAAATGTTTGCATGATCTACAGATATCTGTTCCGGGTCCGATTGTTTTTCTATATATTATAAGTAGTATATACCAAAAAAAAGTATGTAAATACTGTATCAGTTATCTGATTCCCATAGTACAAGCTCTACTTAGTTTGAGACTAGATAGTGCTGTGTGAAGTGTCCAGCAATATTTATTATTTAATTACGTTTTTAAATTTGTTAATTGTCAATTTTTGTTACATCACTTGGGAGTTTGTTATAAAAGCGTACACCTTGCCCTTTAAACGATTTACTTTATTTCTAGTATTAAAGTTCTGATTATCGTTATTTTTCTTAAACAAATTATATTTTGGTGGACATACATCAGATTTTCATAGATGTATTGACAAGAGAATGTCATAATATATATTTCTTTAAACTTATGGCGTAATGATTCTCCGTGAATTGACCTTAGGGCTTTTGGCCAGCCGCGTATTCCTCACACGTCCTCAATAGCTCTCAAGGCGCAGTGAAGGAATTTGAACCTTATGCTGAAGCCGATCCGTATGAACTTAGGGGAACTCCTGGAGAATTATACCATGTATCTTGAAACATGACTCATTTTTATATGTTGCCAACATTTTCCTTATGCCTTGTCTGAATGCGCTCTTTACAAATGCATATACTTATTTCAGTAAACTTAATCTATGATCATTGATTTCGGATCCTCTTTTAAGTATAAAATACCTGTGCTAGAATTATTTCGGTTATTTCGATCAAGTATAAACAAACAAATATTTTTAATCGAGCGAAGCGAGATCTCCAAATCAACTTGGGCAAATCGGTGTTGTACCTATGTTTGTATGTATGTTTGTTGGTCCGAGCATATCTTTCGAAGCGTTGATCCGATCATCGTGAAATTTGACCTATCTAAGATGATGGCACAATTTTAGTGTGACTAAATGAGCTAAAAATGTTGGGAGGTTGTTGAGATATTGGGGTTCAAGAGGGGTATAAAAAATGAAAATGAGACTATTAGGTCAAGTGGGACGTCAAATTAAAGGTCTTCGTTAGTACATATCGACACTGATTTTATTTTTAGTAAAGTCCTTTTAGATTTTGAGTTATTAGCTATAGTAAAAACTGAACTTTGACGAAATTCACAGGGTACACCAGTAACCCCACAGTGCTGTAATTTGGTATGCGTGTAGCTTAAGTGACACAAATATAGGCAAAAGTCTGAAATCCAGAATTACTACCCCAAAAAAGAGTAACCAATTAACATGAACTCCCATTACCTGTAATTTGGATGAAACTGTAGGTCGAGTTATTTGGTTAATTATTTTTATGTGAGACTCGCGAGATCTCAGTTCGGGAGGAACCACTAGTTATTAGAATTTAAGATAAGTTAAATTAACGTAGGTTAAGTTAAAGTAATGTAGGCAAAAATTGGATTAATGTTGATAATTTAGATTGTTCCTGTTTAGGATAAGTTAAACATTACGTTACTGTAAATAAGATAAGTACAGTGCACTGATCTAGTTATTTTTGGTTTAGTTAGATTTTAGTAAGATGGTCTGTCTTGATTCTCTTTATTTTTTAAATTTTCTTAACGCCAGAGGGCACTGGAGCGTGGTATATGGCATTAGAAAAATCGCCATGTTGCCTAAAAAGCTGCTAAATTTAATTGAAAAACTCTTTCAGTTTTTCCCGAATATTTGCCCCGCATATTATCATTTTTTTCCCTACAACCTTATTCGGACTATAATAAACATGAAAAAAAGTTGCTAAATCCGTCCAGCCGTTCTCAAGTGATGCGTTTACCAACGAACACCATTTATTTTTTATTTAAGTATAGATAGATTATCTCTAACGTCGGATGATAACCGTGTAAACTATATACGCTTCATTGTCAGATTAGCCGGGTCTTTACCCAAGAGTACCTAGGTATAACCATTGATAAAGCTTTGACCTCTGCCAATAATGTTAACATTTTTATCGCAAATAATGACACAGCTGTTATATAGGGTGTTTGATAATATACGTACAAAAATTAAAGGGGTTATTTTGATGTGCATAATAAATAAATTTGAGAAATGTTTACCATAGAAATGTGAGATTTATTTTGGCATGTAAAAACCAACACTTTATTAAACTTATGTTGTATAATGCTATTTCATAATGCTTGCCGTTTAACCACAACTGTATTGTTGACGTCTCGAGATATCTCTTGTCCCTTTCTAAACCAAAACCCGCAGCCATTTCCGAAAGAGATATCAAATCGGCAGTAAATTTTATATCGAATTAATCACCTTAGTCGATTTTCTTTAAAATTTAACAAGATGACTGTAGGTTTTTTTCAAGAAGTCTTTTTTATGTTTTGAGAAACCATCATTTGAATATCGTCAGTATATTACCAAACACTGTATAATATTAAATTGTGTCTGTCTCTACAGTTCAGTCTTGGTATCATTAAAAAAACTTACGATTTTATTAATTAATCCCCATGATGGGCAACCTCAGATCTCTTACTCCTAACGAGCTCTACTATTATGAGCAGAATGGAAGGGCTGTCCTGGGGAAGTACTACCATCATACCCTTTTCTGCCGCTAAGTAGCATTGCTGTGTTTCGGTATGAAGGGTATCGTTTCCGGTGCAATTACAGGCACATGAGGCTTTACATCTGTATGCCTCAAGTTGATGGACGCAGGGCAGTGCATCGTAGGGTACGTTTCTAAGGTGCGTGACCTACGAGGCAATACTTTGTTATAGGCGATGGTTACCACTTAACATCAGGTGGGCCACATGCTTGTTCCAAAAAACCTTAGTACGCAGACTCGTGAAGATACTTCGATTTACCTCTGACTACCCCTTCGTGGCGGTAGGCTGACCTATGCCCTGGAAACTCCGGAGGTTTTGGGTTCGAATACCGGTCATGCACCAATACATTTTTATATTTGAAAAAATATGCGTGTTTACACATGCTCAAAACGATGAAGGAAAACATCTCGTGGAAATCCGCGGCTCATTTTGCTCTACACGTTTTGATGCTGCGGTCATTTTCTGCGGATTAACACGTTCACTAAGCCAAAAGCTAGCTAGACGTGTACGTCTATAATGGGCATAGGTAACGGTCCTAGGTCTCAATTTTAAAATTTCAGTGTGTGTAAAAATATATTTGCTTATGCCGTTCTTATTTGCATAAACAAGTTCGCACTCACCGTTTTGGTTCTGCTAAAGTATGGAACAGTTTACTGTCGTGTCGTTTGTTTTTTCCGAAAACTCCAATCCGGGCCTCTTTACGACAAGAGTGAATAGGTGTCTTCAGGATCTTCATGCTCCATCTTAGACCACATCATCGTTTACCATCAGGTGAGATAATGGACAAACGAAGAACTATAACAAAGAGAAAAACCGGCAACTTGCCACTGCACGCTGTATAAATTATCTTCAATTGGTAAAGATTCTCAGTATTAGCATTACTCGATCATTCGTTGTGTAATATTTATACGTATAATACTATTTCTCTGTGATAATATAATATGTAAGCAGGAACATATATGATAAACTGCAATAAATATTTCTTATCATATTGTGCAAAAATCTTAGGAACTCACACTTATCTGTAGATAACTAGTCGGTAGTTAGGTAACAACCGTATTAAAAAAAAAGCAGTAGGCCTAGCACAGTACCTGTAGAGAAGGGTTTTGTCTTGAGTAATTTTTCGGAAGAAGAAGACACTTGTTGACCGTCTCGAGCACGGCGATTGCGAGAGTGAACGGGAAGAAACGTTTTCGAGACTTCCTCGAGTAGTCTACAACGCCGAGCGAGCACGATATCCATCATTTTCTCTATCTTTGATATTTAAGGATATAAAACTTTCTTTTGAAATTGTCTAGGTCTTGCGATGTCTAGACAACTTTGTCTTCTCAAGTTGTCTCTTTCACACTCTTCTCAATCGCGCGCATACCAAAAATTTTTGGTTAGATATTTAATTAACTATATATACAACGTATGTTGCTATAGACAGTACTCTTCTCTTGTCTAGGAAGAAACCTTATTGAGCCTGCTCGGGGCAAAGACAATTTCGGAAGAATCTACAAAGAATAAAACAGAATAACGCTTTTTTGTACATCCCACTAAAATATAAAAAGAAAACAACAATACACGCAGAAATACAAGTAGCGGTCAAACCCTTGTCATCTCTTCGAAGAGTAGACAAGGAAATCGCTGCGCTAGCATTGTAGGATGCTGTTGTGATATATCTGTATCGGTCACATATGTGCCTTATTGACAGGTATATCTCACAAGAATACAACGTATGTCACCATCTCTTACTCACACAAGTTATGTCTCATATCTTTGTGAATCCCGTAAATGATCGCAATAAAACAAATCGATTTACTCTAAGAAAACCAAGAAAATCGTGCAATACCTATTTGCATAAAAACACGAACAAACAAACAAACGTTGCAACAAGAACCCGATTGACACTTTCGTGACCCCTTTACAAGATTAAAGTACCTACACAAGAATGTGGCATTCTGTATTCATAACAACAGAGATAGACAGGATTCCCCGATCACCTATACCTACTTTATGTTTACCTCGAGTTTGCTATAAAAGCTTCGTTCCCGAATCATCGAGTCATACGTTGCTGGGACTGAGAACCGTAAACAAGTACACACGTGAAGTATAATTATGCAGAAGTTTTTGGTTTTTCTGGCTGTGGTAGCAGTTCTCGCCTTGACTGAGGCAAAGAAGTTTGACAGATGTGGCCTGGTGAAGGAACTGAGGAAGCAGGGATTCCCTGGGGATAAAATGAGGGATTGTAAGTATTTTTTTGCATTCTGCCGTTATTTTTGAAATTATTTAAGATTTCACACTTGGTCGATGTAATTTACCTGATTTTTATTTGTTAATATTAATTTTAATGAGTTGGTTCCTAAGTAATGCATTACTTGGTACCTACCTTCTAATACTATTCTATGATCACCTCCGTGGCGCAGTAGCCGGCTGAGATGCGAAAAAGAAGGTTGCGGGTTCAATTCCCGCCGTGGAATAAATGTTTGTATGCTCTACAGACATTTGTTCGGGTTTTTTACTATCATCTTTGCATACATTTTCATCAATATTTTTTTTTACTATTCCAATTAGGTACATGTCTTACTATTCCAAATTTCAAGTCAGTAGCTTCTTATGTCCCAATCCCGGTCATAATCTTTCTATATACCAAATTTTATCGAAATCAGCCCAGCCGTTAAGTCGTGAAAACGTAACAGAGTTACTTAAAAATTTATAATATGCCCGCTTTGAGAGAAACATTTACTAAACTACAGAGAGACTGTCAAAACGAAAACTTCTATAATCGTCTCTATTCCAAGTGTCTGCAATTTGGAAGAATACTAACCGAAGAAAAATACATGTTTTTCTCCACTGTTTTAAGCACGTCTCATCATTATCATCATAATATTTTTTATTCATTACAGAATTCGATATCTTATATGAATACTTGATATCAATGTAAACAATCTCTTAGGTATAGCTAATTCATATTATCCCAATAACACATTCTCATTTTATAGTCATAACTTATAAGAAATTAGTCACCTAGAGAAAATGATTAAGAAAACAATATATTAATTAATTTTCAAGGAATTTAGTAGGTACGCATTTGAAGAACGAAAGAGAGGGAGGGATGCTGTCTAAATGTGTATACTTGAGGGGGTGAGGGAGGGAGTGTTGTGTGAGTTTCTGAATATTTTATGGAACGCGCTATACAGGGTGTTTGGTAATATACTGACGATATTCAAGTGACGGTTTCTCAAAACATAAAAAAAAACTTCTAGTTATATTATCAAATTTTAAAGAAAATTGACTAAGTTTAGATGATTAATTCGATATAAAACCTAATGCCTACTCTTGCAATCGAAATCCAAAAATAAAGAACTATTTGATCTCACGGAAATGGCTGCGGGTTTTGGGTTAGAAAGGGACAACAAGAGATATCTTAAACGTCACCAATACAGTATCAGTGGTTAGATGGCAAGCATTATGCAATAGCTGAATATTATGTTTAATAAAGTGTTTGTTTTTACATGCCAAAATAATTTTCACTTTTCTATGGTAAACATTTTACAAATTTATTTATTATGCTTATCAAAATAAAATAACCCCTTTCATTTTTGTGCGTGTATTATCAAACACCCTATAATGATTTTTGCTTCTTAAAAGATGCTTTGCATGATGAGATGATTAGAAAAAAACTTTGTTGTAGCTATCTAGCTTAAACCCTGTTCTCTTGCTCACGCCATAACTTGAGAACGACTTTACCGATTTCATTCATCTTTATTTTTAAGCTTTCTTATACTTTGAAGAAGGTTCTTACGGAAAGAAAAGTTAAGAAAATTGCGCAGAAAATTGGATAATTTCAGAAAACTTAACGACTATTTTTACTTCGCGAGACAGTTCGCGCGTATAACAATGTACAATATTATCCGTCTTAACCCGTGCGAAGCCAGGCCAAATTCATTACGACAGAAAATTTAAACTTTTCAAATATCCTAAAATATCTATGAAACAGCCTGTATAAAATAGGTAAACAAATCATATCCATGATTGGTAGATACCTGTTAAATTGACTGTTAAGCGGCATCGACGCAAAGGCGCCGCTGATTTACGTTAAAAATTGTTTATTGGAAATGTATCAATTGCTGGATAAATATTTAAGCTACCGGTATTAAACCCACCTCTAAAATCAGTTACTACGATACTGTATGTGTGTTTTAAATTATTGTCGTACATAACAAAACAGGTTGTATATCTACAATACAACGATAATAATTTGCTTGTATATTCCAGGGGTATGCCTTGTCGAAAACGAAAGTGCACGCGACACAAGCAAGACCAACACCAATAGAAATGGTTCTAAGGACTACGGCCTCTTCCAGATCAACGATAACTTCTGGTGCTCCAAGACCAGTACTCCTGGCAAGGACTGCAACGTCACTTGTGCTGGTGAGTTGTACTTTAAACATAAGTGAACTGTACAGGGTATAATTAAGTGATCTTCAACACAGACTGTACTTTTACATATTAAAAGCGGTCAACTGAGGCTGAAATGAGACGTGGACGGGCCGAGCCGAACCCGAAAATATTGGAAGCGGTCAACCGAACCCGCGAATCAGATTGGCAGCGAGCCGAGTTGTCCGTGGGTCGAGTTGGCCAGCGGTCGAGGCAACCACTCGGATCACAAAATTGACCATGCGGACTGAATTGACGTTGGACCAAATTGACCAATATTAAAACTAAAAGTGATCTACTGAGCCCTCGGGCTGAATGGGCTGATGGCTTAATTGACTATAAAGACATAATTATTGATTAAAATGGGTATTTATCGCGTATGTACCTTTTTTATTTGTTATCCCGACGTTGCAACACAGCCGAAACGTCGGGATAATAAATAAAAAAGGTACATACGCGATAAATACGCCTTTTAATCAATAATTATGTACAGTGATCGCGAAAGTTTGAAAAATACTATAAAGACATATATTTTCGTTGTTTTTTATTTTTTAAGAAATAAAATATAACAAAACACTAAATGATGTAGATGCATCAACCATAATGCTGCTTGCCTATAAACAAACTTCAGGGGGTGAAAGTAAAACATGTTATATATTTATATGATAAAAAAAAATAATAGGGCTACTGATACTGGGCCGTAGAATCACCTCTTTCGGGTTATTTTACATATTCTAAAACAACCTGTATATCATTTTGTCTCCTACAAATCAAATCAAGTCAATATATTTTTATTCCATAAAGATACATTTTACGTACACTTGGAAAGGTCATAAGTTTTACAGAAAATAATCATACATACAAAATACAAAAATTCATATTAAAACATTTAAAAACAAGTTAGCAAGTACATAAGTACACTCAGAAACACATGTTACAACAAAATAATGAAGGGTTGATTCATCAGCAAGAGTAGGACTTTTCCATCAACAACCTTCTGACTTTATTGCTGAAGCCTGCAGTGTCCGCGTGTCGTACAAATAATGTTAAGTTACCTTTCTTCAGATCTCCTGACCGACAATATCACGAAAGCTGCGAAATGTGCGCTGAACAAGATCTACAAACGGCACGGGTTCAACGCCTGGTATGGCTGGAAGAACCACTGCCAAGGCAAGACCCTGCCGGATATCAGCTCCTGTTAGACCACCAAGAAACTTTACATACCACTTTCATGATGTAAAGCACCGATCGATCTAGTAATCTAGTAGCGAGTAACCGACCAAATTACAGACATATGTGCCAGGGTGACCGACACAATCATCATCATCTTCATACAGTCTTCAATCGACTGTAACTTGGCTAAGCCCTCAGGTATAAGTATTTTCATATTGTAGTATAACCTAAGCATTCTTCAAATTAATGTTAGCTTGTGCATCAGTATTTGCCTACATTAAATTATTAACTACGTAATGCGGGCGACACTCGATCGAAAATTGCGGGTATTTGTAAAATGTTTGTTATTCTTATTTGGTATTTTTGTGAATCACCTACTATTTAAGTTTTTGAACTGTTTCGAAGCATTAAAATTACTTAAGTTTAAATTAGTTTCTCATATAAGTGAAATGTAAATTTCTTTTGAGAAAATAAATGTTCTTTAACCATAACTATCGCATAAAACTAAAGATTATTGTTATACCTACTTATTTACGCTTAATACTAATAAATGTGTTGTAAATTATGCTTTCTTTTATTTAAACCATGGAAACTCAAAAAAAATTAAAAAATACCTAGAGGGGGGGGGGCAAATTTTTCAATAAAAAATACGTTTGAAATAAAAACTTGTTTTTAAAAGCGCTTGGCATCCAGCGCACGTCATACTATCGCTTGTTCCACTTCCTACCCGTGGTGCACCTACATAGTTCACCTGGCTGTTCATTTGATTTGGAGCGCTTGAAACTTCGGTCGGACAGACGGATAAAGTCGCACCGTAAAAGTTTCGTTTTTACCATTTTTGTCCGGAACCCTAAAAATGGATAAATTGAATAGCAATACACGGCCCCTGCGTGCTTTAAGTCGACTAAAGGTGTCAACTCACCACATTGTAATTAATTTTGCGTTCCCCTGCTCTCCCATGAAAAATACCGGCATTTCGCGCATGCGTGGTGCAACTACCCATCGACTGGTATGCGAGCGGACCCGGCTGGAAGTGTTGCCAGGTTGATGTTTTTCCCAAAATGTCAGGAATATTTTTATTGGGAATGTTTATGTTTTTGTTATTTTGTAATAGGCACTTTAGTAGCATTCTACTAAACTTGAAATTTGGAATAGTTATAATAATACTGACCTACCTCTATAACAAGTAAAAACATACACAAATATTTTCATTTTAATGGCCAAAAGAACCAAAACGGTGGGGGCAAAAATTCAAAATAGGGTTACTAGGTCAAGTGGGGCATCATATTCAAAGAGATTAATTTACATATTCCAAAACATGTTTTTATTATTTTATACAGGTTTGTAGTTATGAAAAATTACGAGAAAAATACCTTATCTCCGAAGTTTGCGAGGGGAAAAATCTGAAATGAATCAAGATATGTATATGCAAAGATTACAGTAAAATTATAACGAAGTCTCTATCTAGAACAGTTTTTAGATATCTGACTTAAAATTTTTCTTTGTTTACCGGTCACATAACTAGATGGCGCTGCTTAATTAGAATAAATAAACCAATCTAGGTTCAGAATCTTCGGTGCATGTGTCCTGCTCGTACCAACTTTTTTTTATACTTTCACTCGAAATAGATTTGTGCTAGGAGGACTTAATTACTGAACCGGTTTCTTTTGCTAATAAGGAAGCTACCGGTCGTTAGCTGGTCACCCCAGCCCACTTACCGTCAGTTCGCGCGATCGCGTTGTGATGCGCGCATCGGCGCTCGATGGGCGCCGCGGGATGGGCGCGCGGCCAAGCGCGAGTCGCTGACGACTCCGACTTCCAGACATTGAAGGACCTTCTTTCTGCTCAGGGCGGCTGGAGCCTGGAGTATGAGAAGGACGGTGTCAAAGTGTGGGCTGAGGACGCGGCCCATGGCGCGCTGCGGACGGTCAAGGTCTGTTTTTGTTTTAGCTGCTTGAATTTTGGTTCGTATGTTTTTTTTGTGGATGTAGGTGTGTTTCTAACAATTTTGACATACTTTTAGCATTGAGGACTATTTTTTAAGAAGGTACACTACAATAATTTATAAATTCAAATTTATAAGTTAATAACACTAATATTCATTCCTATTATATAAAATTCAATTTATTATTAAAATATAGAAAATTCTCTCCAGTAGCCACTTTTTTAATTTATTTTTAAGTATCGCTGTGGAAGCAGATTCACTAATTTCTCCAGCATTAAATTATAAACAGACGAGCTCATTATGAACACAGTCCTTACGGACTTGTTCAGTTTCTGTGGTGGTAGTGGTGCTTAGAGCTACGCAACGCGCGGGCTGCGTTCACGCCATGACGCCAGAACAACTCCAAGTTAGTATGTGTAAAATGAGCCACCTGCAGTGCCGAATTAAGGTAACTTGATGCCCTAAGCAATCTTACCCTGTGGGCCCCCCTATCCTTAAGTGAACTACAAAGAATTAATTAAAAAAAAATGTTATTACTTATCGTAGGTAGAATATGTATGTGTTGTTCCTTCTGCCCTTATCCCATGCTAGGTGGGGTCGGCACAACATGATTTCACATGTTGTCCTAAGATTCGGCTATATTTTTACGACCGGCCACCTACCTGACGTCAACTCACCTCGGGAACATCTTACACAGCCAACATATGTGTTCGTCACATTTAACTTTCTTTTTAGCTTTAACGTTCGTGTGCTCTTTCTTTTCTCGGTCGTCTCTGGTGCCCCCCTAGACGGGATGCCCTAAGCAATTGCTTAAATAGCGTATAGGTTCATCCAGGACTAGCCACCTGGTATGTAAGTTTGCACGGGAGTAGCAGGATTTTTAGTTGCCAAAATCTCTGCATGAAACGTCATCTGTAGATTGGTCTAATCTAATGCCTGCGACCGACTGTAACATTTTGCTGAATAACACACGTTCGATAAACACACCCCGTATCGCAACATCTTGTGTATAATGAAGTTTTAGTGTGCCTCTCAAATTTGATTGAAATCCGTCACAGTTCCGCTACAGCAAACTTTACTCCCAAACAAAAATCATGATTGACTAAAAAAAAATCAAGGAACTTGTGTGCCAATTTTCATCAAAATCGGCTGAAAAATGCGACCTGTATGCGAGAACGGACAGACTGACAGACGGACAAAAGCATTTTTGGTCCAATGTCGAAACTGAGACGCTTCGCTCGCTCGGGCAATAATAATTAGAACACGTATAGTGAAGCAAATAAAGTTTCGAGTAAAAGTACCACTGGTGCACGCCCTGGATTCGAACCCAAAACATCCGAATTGGAACTTAATAACACCTAACTACGAAGTAAATGAGAATTGCGAAGCTACAAACTTCAAAGTGAGCTGGAAATTATGTTTGAGACGGTTTCAGTTCGTGATAATGTTTGCCTTTGAGGAAACTTCTTATCTTTCCACTAACTTTCACGACCTCCGTGGCGCAGTGGGTGTATGACAGTGGCTGAGACGCAGAAGGTAGCGGGTTCGATTCCCGCCGCGGAACAAATGTCTGCATCATCTACAAATATTTGTTCCGGGTTTGGATGTTTTTCTATATATTATAAGTATGTATTTACAAATAAAAAAGTATATAAGTATTCTATCAGTTATCTGGTTCCCATAGTACAACCTCTGCTTAGTTTGGGGCTAGATAGCGCTGTGTGAAATGTCCACCCATATTTATTATTTATTACCTATCGAGTAAGCTGTGTTTTGACGATCTACTTTACAATTTCAGTACAGACAACTGGTTTACAGTTCCTTTCACGAGATTTCTATGAAAGTTTCAAATTACTCGAATACAGTAAAGTCTCACTAATCCGACACTATTAAAAACTAGGGGGTGGCGGATTATTGGAATGTTCGGATTATTGGATTGTATAGAAAAATTCATAATAATGTAAATAAAATAAAGCATTTTATAAAAATGTTATTAGGGAGGGGTGAGGGAGGCGTGAGCGGAGGGTGCCGGATTATTGGACGTACCGGACTACTGAGGTGCTGATTAGTGCGACTACTGTAATTGTTCATTAGCGGGGGTTTTTTTAATATTATGGAGATAGAACAAGCCTATGGCCCACCTGATAACCATCGCCTATAACAAAGTTTGCCTCGTAGGTCACGCTCCTTAGAAATGTTACCCGATAGCTTGACATACCTTGGTTCTTCTACTGTATTATTTGACATATGCCGCTTACTATTTTAATTTAATTGATTTGACATGTTTAATTCTAGGTTTAATTGCCGTACTTTTGAAAAGGCGCAAAACCATCTTGCAGTGCCCTTACAGGGTATATGTACATACTTCTAAGCTACCTACCATCTAAGCATAAAAATGTATATATAGGTACATGTAAGCAGAATAAATTAATATGAATATGAATGTGCCCTACGATGAACTTCCCTGCGTCCATCAACTTGAGGCATACAGGTGTAAAGCCTCATGTGCCTGTAATGTCACCGGCAACCATTCCCTTCAAACCGAAACACAGCAATGCTGCTTGGCGGTAGAAATAGGTATGGTGGTAGCATTTCCCCGGGCGAGCCCTTTCACAAGAAACTCTACTAGTTCTACTACTCTTTATTATACATGTAATATACTTATTATTACCTCGCGGCAACTAAAGTACGCGAGCGGAGAAGTGGTCAGGAGTTTCAATATGATGGTAAAAGCATCCTTTCTTTGTCATGATACTAACAATGCCGTGTATTCAGGCAAAAGAAAGGATTTTGCCTGAATTTACGGCATTGTTTGTTCGCACTCATCTTACATCTGTAACTTAAAATCCTCCAAAAATGGGAAAATCGATCACTTGGTGCTCAAAATCGTGAATGAAAATCCTCACGGGATTGCGAATCGCGGCTTGATTAACTCTGTCTAACCTTGTTTTTCCTGTGGATTAGCTTATCTGAGAATATTATAGGGACTTAGGCAAGCCTTCTCTATATAACATACTGTCCCAGGTACTACAACGATTAGACGCTGTATCCTTATATTATAAATTCGAAAGTAACTGTCTGTCTGTTTGTTACATTTTCACGACTAATCGGACCGATTTCGATGAAATTTGGTGTACAAATAGATTATTACAAGGATTGGGAAATAGATTGCTTGTTAAACGAATGCGCAGAAGGAGGGTTATGTTTTTATTAAACTAGTGGTTCGCCCCGAACTGAGATCTCGCGTAATCTTAGACTATCAAAATAGTGCCACGAAATAAATAACCATCTAACTTGACCTATAGTTTCATTCAAATTACAGGCAACGGGAGTTTATGTTAATTGGTACTCTTTTTTTGGGGTACAAATTGCAGTTATTCTGGATTTCAGACCTTTGTCTATATTTGTGTGACTAAAGCTACACGCATACCAAATTTCAGCACTGTGAGGTTACTGGTGTACTCTGTGAATTTTGTCATTGATCAGTTTTTATTATGGCTACTAACTCGAAAATTGCAAGGACTAAACTAAAAATAAAAACGGGGTCGAAATGTACTAATGAAGACCTTTCATTTGACGTCCTATTTGACCTAATAGTCTCATTTTTATTTTTTTTACCCCTCTTGAACCCCAATATCTCAACAACCCCCCCACATGTTTAGCTCATTTAGTCACACCAAAATTGTGCCATCTCTACCTAAAATCATCAAACTTCACGATGATTGGATATACGCTTCGAAAGTTATCCTGGGTCAAACAAACATACACACATACAACGCCGATTTGCCCATGTTGATTCGGAGATCTCGCTTCGCTCGATCAAAAAAGCCGCGGGTGGCAACTAGTAAATCATATTCAATCGATAGATGTTAAGAAAGGCCTCAAATTTAAATTCGTTTAAAATACTTACCCCGGGTTACACATCTATCCCTAAACCTAATTAAAATGATGATGAAATGAAAACTCTCTTAATCATATAAGTCACCTATAAATTACAAACATTTTCAACGGCCTGTATTTAGAACAAAATACAATCAGATACACCCTAAGATTATTATATTTATATTAGACTATTTTTTTATTTTAGAAATTGAATGCTTTTAAAAAAAGAAAACTGAAGAGAAAACCTGTAGAACAATGTTGTGTGAACCGTAACTAGGTTAACCATGGAAGAATAACAATAAAATGTCTTTTACCAAGCACAAAACAAATTGATTTCTGACCTCGGTCGGTAATTGAAAATCTCTGTCCTTTTCCCTCGACAGTTGAACTATTACTTGGCACATAGACGGATCTTAGGGCTCACAGCTTCCATTTAAAAACAAACAAAGTCTGGTAAAAGACGGACTTTGAGTGACATTTTAGAAAAGTCGGATTTAGGTGCTGCTTTAACAGTTCTTATATTACTGGACATTACACACAGCGTTATCTAGCCCCAAACGAATACTTATATGCTTATTTTTGCAAATACATACTTATAATAAATAGAAAAATATCCAGAAAAAAAATTGTGTTTGAATTTTAGCCGGAAGTCGAAAAGACGGACATTTCAAGGCTCTATACGGGATAAAAGGTTGAATTATGGACCCGTACCCTCGGGATGGCGACCACCGGACTGGATTTCATTCGATAATAAACTTTTAATATATTGCGTGGGTCAGGCGTAGACAATTTCGCGAAGTTACCATTTTTATTGAGTTAAAATCCTTAAAACGAGCGGTTCGGTAACCCTTGACGAAAAAGAGTGTATGTTTTTTTGTGCCGTGCCTAGCTCTAGAGAATTACTTTACTATTACTACGGTTTTAGTATACTATAATGCTGTAATGTGGTTCCTAGCGTTTTAATCGAGAAGTCAGTTTTGACTTTTGACTACTTTTGTTTCTATCTTCAACGGTACAAATTCACGTGTAAGTATGTCACACTAATATTATAAACTAGCTGTTGTCCGCGACTTCGTACGCGTTACACATTAAACACATTACTAAATGTGTAGGTAACCTAGAAATAAAGCTAAACTGATTTATGGGATATAAGGTAGCCTATGTGGTAATCCAGGTTATAATCTACGTATATACCAAATTTCATAGAAATTGGTTCAGCCGGTACGACGTGACGACGTGAGCAATAAAAAACAAACAAATAAATAAACAAACATCCAAACTTTCACATTTATAATATTATTGTGATGTGAAAGTTTGGATGTTTGTTTATTTGTTTGTTACTCAACCACGTCGTAATGGCTAAACTGATTTCAATGAATTTTGGTGTGTTGATCTATCAACACCAAAATTCATCGATCAATTTAATAATCTATTATGACCTGTATTCAAACATAGGCTACTTTTTGTTAACAAACAACGCATGTGAAGCCGCTAGCGGAAGCTAGTTTTTCATAATTGTTTGAGTATCAATTGAGTAAGAAAACAAGACCGGTCAACTACAAGTAGGACTCGCGCACTGAGGGTTCTGAACCTAGATTGGTTTATTTATGTTAATTAAGCAACGCCATCTAGTTATATGACCGGTAAACTAAGAAAACTATTAAGACAGTTATCTAAAAACTGTTCTAAATATCATAACTACAAAACTGTACAAAAAAGTGTGTCTGTACTTATGTACACACGTAAGAAGTTATACTTCTTTGGCGTAACAGAACAAAAATTGCTAAAGATTTCATTCCGTATACAGCAACTCTTTGTTTGTAAAATAAATTGTAAATTAATAAATATAGTTAGTTACTTCATCATGTCGCTTTTTGTTTGTCGGTGTGCGCGCGCATAGTTAAATTTTACTTTCATTTTTTTCCAAACGCACCAATAAAAGCATAACTTCAAAAATTATAAATGGTTTTGTAAAGTGTAAATCAATCTCTTTGATATGTTACCCCACTTGATCTAATTTATTTTAAATAGAGGAAGGTCAGTATTATTTATTACTATTCCTAATTTTATACCAAATTAATAATTAATTCATGCTGAGATAATCAGCTGTGACAGACGGACGGACAAAGTCGCACTATATGGGTTCCGTTTTTACCATTTGTGTCCAGAACCCTAAAACGAATATGCTATGTAGATTATATTGTAAAAGTATTCTTGTTTTGTTTTAATTCGAAACTCATTCGCAAAACGAATTAAAATTCAGCTGTAGCTTTGTTGTGAGCTGTAGGACTATCATACCTGTCGAATACTACTGTGACTGTTTAACAGAATATAGTAGGTAGCAGAAAGTTGAAATGTTGTTTCATAGCAATTCTTTGTAATTTTTATAACCACATTATAAAGGTTTATGCGTGAATTAGAAACGTTAAAATTTAATGGTGTGTCTAAAATAGTCGCGTTATTTGCGAAATTGCAAATGAAATTGTCATTTGGTTCGAAATAAAGCGTTACGACAATATAAAGTGGAAAATGCTATCTAAGGTCGACGGTCTCTATCTATTCCTTAATGGGGGAAACGGAAAGAAGATTATGAAAATGATTATCCCATTTAGGTGGTTTGCAACTATTATGGTCGTCGGGTGAGAAGTACACTACTATAGACCAAGCCTATTACATTAGCCAAATGTTATGGTCACACCGTCCCTTTCACACATACAGTGCGTATCTCACGTATGTAAGAGACGGCCTGACCAGCGACAGCGACGCGACAGCAATTGGCTTACGCAATAATGCCACGGGTGTAGAAGTACTGCTACGGCGTAGCAACATCGCTACGCACGTAGCGGCTAGTAGCAATAAAAAAAGGTTGTATGACGATGCTGCATATATGATGCTTGCTACTAAATATGTAACACTCTGTTATAGTAGATGTTTCCTGTTATCAAGATTTCGACCGTTTTGTGAAGTAATCTAGGCATATTTTCCCATAAATCGTAACAACGTCCTATCATAAAAGCCCCATTGATGCATGCAACGTGATTTACGAAGTAATAGCGTTGGATCTATCCAAACGATAAGATAGCCGCAATGTAAGGACATGGATAATTATGAACATAGCTAATATAATTATAAATACAAGCGTCTGTCTACAACTTACCTTATTTGTTTCGACTAATCACTGCAGGACCAAAGACTCTCTTCCATTATGAGTCAGTTAATCTTTCAAGCCAATCGTTATCTACCGCGTGGTCTTCGGATCCACTCTGTGTAAGGTTACCAAAATACCAAAACTCATTTCACAAATTACGAATTCCTTCTTTTTTTATATGCTACATGGAGATGGAACAAGCTTATGGCCCACCTGATGTTAAGTGGTAACCATCACCTATAACAGAGAATTGCCTCGTAGGTCACGCACCTTCGAAACGTGCCCTACGATGCACTGTCTTGCGTCCATCAACTTGATGCATACGTGTGTAAAGCCTTACCTGTAATTTCACCGGAAACCATACCCTTCATTCTTCATCTTATCAATTTTTTTTGGTATATATTTATTTAAAGTGTAGTGTAGTAGGTACACAAAATATTTCATTTTCGTAACAATCCTTCGTAAATGATATTCCGTCTAGTGTGTTAATTGAAGGTCGAATTTGTGTTCGCTCGGCCAGCCTTCAGCGAAGCAAATGCGACACATTTTCCGGTGTGTGAGCAATCACTCACCCGATTAACAGGGATGTATCTAGTATTTAAGGGCAGACCTTAAACAGGGCAGCAATTATACAAAGTATAGCAGGGTGGTTCAATGGAAAATCCCAAATAGGATTTGCGATTTTTTGATCATCATTAATTATTTATTATTAATTCATTTGTTTCATTTACAAATACAATCCATACACTACGCAATCCTTAAAACGAAAACAAAATCTCAGTAAAAATATAATATATATTAAAAAATACTTAAACAAAGAATATTACCACAAATAATAAATAAATAATTGATTATGTATTCAGAAATTAAAATGAATTAAATGTCACATTATATTCAAGTTTAAAAATAATTGCTATGTTATTTTAACATAGATATGGAACCCATCATAATTTTCAACCATTTAATTATTTATTATTATTATTTTTAACCTGTGTTGTCCCACTGCAGGGCAAAGGCCTCCCTTCCCTCTTTCCAGTTTTTTCTGTCCTTTGCTGTAGTGGGTCTGGTAAATGCACATTAATGCTTCCTTTAATTTACAAAATGGTTTACTTTATGGTTTTTTTCAGTATCTTATGGTTTTGGAGCTTCACTTGGAACAGTTATAAATAATACTTGATACTTGCCCACTTTTAATAAACCAAATACCTCTCTGTCCGAGCGTTTCATCTTCCAAGTAATCGGTTTCGTGCACGCAATGCTTATAATATCAGTGGATAGCAGTGATGAAGACCTTTGAAAGGTTCATGAATGTCAAACGGCTTAATCGTGGTATTCAATAGGTTTAGTATAAATGGAGCTTTGAGATTGGGTTCGCGGTGGGAAATAAAAGGAAAGGCGTGTAACGTTTTACGCAAATAAGGAAGTGTTTTCCCGTACCTACTCAGTACTCAGTAGAGAACTAGGTTTGTTGAAAGTAAATTGTATTAAAGTAGTAACTCTAGACTCTAGGGGTTCTAAAGTGGCTTTTATGTGAGTACATGACATCATATGCAGATAATATTCAGATAATTTGTCTGAAAGAGATCGTTTTCTTTAGCGATAAGACTGCGTATTATACTTACACTTATTTGTTATTTTTTTTTCTACTAAATAAATAAATTATTAACTAAAATAAAATATGTATTTCCGGACATTTCACACAGCGCTATCTAGCCCCAAAGTAAGCAGAGCTTGTACTATGGGAACCAGGTAACTGATAGAATATTTAAATACTTATATTTTTGTAAATACAAACTTATTATATATAGAAAAACATCCAGATCCGGAACAAATATCTGTAAAACATGCAAACATTTGTTCCGCGGTGGGAATCAAATCCGCTACCTCCTGCGTCTCAGCCGACTATTCGCCCACTGCGCCACGGAGGTCGTCAGTTTTTCTATTGTTTTACTGTATCATTCGAAAAGTGTGCAATTGTGCATACCCACATTAAATAAATAAATAATAAATAAATATTGCTGGACATTTCACACAGCGCTAACTGGCCCCAAACTAAGCAGAGCTTGTACTATGGGAACCAGATAACTGATAGAATACTTATACATCATTTTTTTTATGTAAATACATACTTATAATATATAGAAAAACACCCAGACCCGGAACAAATATCTGTAGATATACATTATAGATGAATGAATGAAAACACTTTATTGTACACAATATAAACAAAAAAATTACAAGCAAATAGTACAATGGGCGGTCTTATCGCTTAGAAGCGATCACTTCCAGACAACCTTTGGATGGAGAGGATTTTGTTATAACAAAAATAATGGTCGGGGGTGTACATTTATGGCCAAACTATTTATCGAGAGATTGCGTCTAATATAAAATATAAATAAAATATGTATAACTAAATACTAAAATATATAAATAAATATGAATACAAATAGAACATATGTACTTACATTAAATATATATAGATACATATAAATTATAATATATATATTAATAATATGGTGATGAATTAGGTGCCAAACCTTTTATATCTGAACAAGCTTCCGCGCGCGGCTTGACACGCATGCTTTGTCAATAAAAAGTAGCTTTTGTCTCAATCCAGGTCATTATCTATCTATACTCGTATACCCATCCGGTCGGTCCAGCCGTTTAGTTGTGAAAACGTAACAAACAGACGGACAGAGACAATGAGTTACTTTCGAATTATTAGTAAAATAAAATTAGTAAGGATCATCTTAAAAACATTCGAAGATCTTCATGACCTTATCCCTCCTTCCCCTTCCACCACCGGACAAGCAGACCTACTGAAAAGTACCATCCATCCCATACCTGGTCGGCATACCGGCTTACCGTACCAAACGATTTGCTTCGTTTCTTTGTGTTAACTTTTCTTGTTAGCACAAGTAAGGAGTGGAACTTACTTCCGGCATTTTTCCGAACCAGTATAAACTTGGAGTCTTCAAATCCAGAGTAAATAGGTTCTTTCCAGGCAAGCGTGCTCCATCTTCGATCATACTTCACTTACCATCAGGTGAGGTAGTGGTAAAGCGCTTAGCATCAATAAAAAAAATTGCTAACACAAAAAAAAATTGAGATTGAATCTCTATCGAAACTGAAACGCAAATAATATACCCCAAGTAGCCTCTTTTCTACGTACCGAATATAGGTGATAAATATTATCTACACTCATAACTTGATTAGTGCTTTATGAAGTGTTAATTATATTAGCCTGTGAAGATATACTTGGGCTAGATAAATATTATAATGCGAGCAAAGGCTCGATGAACCCTTTGTAAGCTTATTTTATTATTACCATTTGAAATGTTACTTTTCAAAATTAAATGTCGGGTCCGCTTTTGATTGGCATTGGTACGGTAAACCTTTTGATCTTAGAATGTTTTAAAAATGTTCAAGTTGGCTGTGCACAGTGGTCGAAATTCGACCATAATTCATGTTTATGTATTTTTAACCTACTCCAAAAAAGGAGCAGGTTCTCAATTCGTAGGAATCTTTTTTTATGTATGTTCCCCGATTACTCGAAGATTACCGATTTTAGAAATTATTTTTTGTTTTAAAGGGTTATACTTCCTCAGATGATCTCATAGGCACCGAGTCAGGATCTTATGATGGGATCCCAAAAAAATCGAGGGCAACCCTCAAATTTTTTAACAAACTTTATTTTTTTATGTTTGTTACCTCAGATCTCCGTCATTATTAACCGATTTTGAAAATTCTTTTTTTATTTGAAAGGATATTCTTTCTGCTTGGTCCCATTGAAATATCATCAAAATCGGTTCGACAGTTTGGTTAAGTCAGTTATATATGTATGTTAAAAAGTTACTTTTTTATACTGACAAGCAAGGAGCAAACAAGCATTATGGCTTACCTGATGGTAAGCGGTTACTGTAGCCTATGGACGTTTGTAACACCAAAGGTATAACGTGGGTACGCGGTCGTTGCCGACCCATTAAAATTTACAAAGCGCCTTTTTTGAAGAACCCCATACACCATACATATGTAGTCCCTGGTGAAAACCTCGGCAAACAGACCATTCCACAAGCGAAGTGTTCGCGGAAGGAAATTTCTCTGGAACTTCACGGTGCGCGACCACATCATCTCCAAGGTGTGTGGATGGATTCACTGCCGATGGTGAGCGGTGTGATGATAAAAGGAACCTACAGGCTAGTGCCTGCAGGTTCCTTGACCTTGTCCTTGTCAAACAACTCCTCAGAACGCAACCCATTATACAAACGGTAGAACAAGGAGGCAAAATCTCTCCTGAGACTTAAAAGGCTCAATACCGCTTGTGAGAAAGGGATCGTCAACAATTTTCACAGCTCGTTTTTGAACAGAGTCAAACGGCCCTAGTACTTGTTTTTTTAATTTTGGCATTCGTCCCCTTCTCCATATAAACTTTAACTATACCAAAGCTTACACCCCTCCGTGCGCGCAATAAGCTTAAAAATAAGTACGAAGTTTTCTCTTCACGTATTAAATTATATAAAGATATATAAAGTACATAAAGATGCTGTTCGCTCTTCTTTAAAATATGAACAAATAATATACTACGTATTTTGTTATTTACGACATTAAATTAAAACACGGGTAGAGCTAAGGTGCGTTGTAAAATATGTAAGTGTTTTTCAAATTAATTACCAAAGAATATTTAAAAACTTATTAAACTACTTTAATATTACGTCCTAAAATACAAATTAAACACCGTGTTTGAAATAACTGAATACATCATATTTATTCGTCACGTAAGTAGGTAGGTACCTGTTAAACTGATTAAGCGGCATCGTCACAAAGGCGCCGCCGATTTACGTTAAAAATTGTTTATTGGAAATGTATCGATTACTGGATAAGTATTCAAGCTATCGGTATTAAATTAAACCCACCTCTAACAAAACAGGTTGTAGTGTGTTTTTCTGACAACATCTGGTCAACTGGAAATCAAACCGAATCCCGTTTAAAAAAATAACACCTTGTACTTATAATGGTATTCCTTTAATTAAAGTCTGTTAGAGAGATTTAATCTTTATGATTGACCTATCGATTGGTGCCATAAAAGTACAGGGTGTTATTTTTTAGAATTAGTGTTGGTTCGATTTCCAGGTTCCAGAATTGCTTCTTTTTAAAAATAAAGGACCTTTAAGTATAATTTGCCATATTCAGTATTAAGAGTAATTTCCTTCCAGGCACGGCTCAATATTTCTACCCTTTGTATTTTGTAACTTGGGATTGTCATTTTCGGACTCACCAAAAATGCTGTCGTTTCCGGATATCATGTCCCATCACTAAATAATAAATGAATTTGAAATTGATCGTTTACCAACTTTACCATAATAAATACGTTTATAAAGCGCCGGGTGACTGATATAAACGAAAGGTGATTTTATCATATCTCCCTGATTTCAGGGCCGGGGGCGGGATTACATTTTAGGGGCAATTATAGGTAACCCCAACAGTCACATAGTATATTATCTTTGTATGTATGGGGTATTTATATCGAGCAGTTTTTTATAATTTAATCTCCTAAGTAGTTATTTAAGTATCATTTCTTTTTCTGATCCTTTTTATTATAAGCACGCCGACCTATTTTTTTCAAGCCGTCACGGATGGCTGGTAGTAAATGCTGTTTAACATTAAGTCCTTCTTTTGTACATATTTATCTGTACAATATTGAATTAAATTATATTATGTAGACACACCGCCCTCATGTAGGTAATCCATTATTATCCATACAAAGGTTGTCGGGAAGAGATCGCTTTTAGCGATAAGACCACCCATTGTAGTAAATTAATTTGTAAAAATTATGATCTGTATTTATTTTGGTGTACAATAAAGAGTTATCTTATCTTACCTTATCTTAAATAAATATATAGTCCTTAGTGCACAGGACGCCGTATACCGGGGGTATCAAAACGTACTATGATACCGCAAAAGATAAAATGTTTGCAATACCTATTCATAGTGAATTACCTCTGCAATTTTGTATACAAACCGCATTGTTTAAAGAAAACAGCATTTACGAAAAAGGTGTATTTTGGACTTGGACTGGACTTGCGGATGATGATAGAGATCATCACAGGACACTGCGAACTAAATCACTATCTCCATCCATGGGCCACGGATAGTGGGCTATGTCGGGGATGCCTACAGGATAAAGAGACAGTGGAGCACGTGCTGCTGCATTGTACGGCCACACACTAAGTCAGACTGAAAACGGGACTGCATGAACTCATTGAGTCATCTTCGACGTCAGCAACGACCTTGGGGAAGGGAAAACTGCTGCCACCAACCCAAAGTCCTACTCTGGTACTTCAAGGAGTTGGGATGGCTGGGGTCAAGTTAAAAGAGGTGTACAATACACCCCTATGCGGGACGTCAGTGCAGATGTTATTTCCCCACCCTAGAATTATAATTAGAAGGTGTATTTTCTTTTATTAACTTCGATATTGGATTGTAATAAATACAACTACAACAATAGTCTAGACAAGACGACTGTCTAGACTCTAGCCGAACCTAAAGACGCTACATCACTACAAATTGATATTTTTAAAATAATTTACAGTGGTGATGGTTATGTGGACTATTGTTTTGGACTAAGGGCTCAAAATTTGTTCAAATTATTAGCTTACAAATTCACCCTGTATTCTCTTACTCTCTCTTACTTTCGGCTCTTACTTTTTGTGTGTAGATGGACTTAATTATTTGAATACTAAAATAAAAATGGTAGGACCATAAAACTTTTGTTTCACTGGCCATTTGTTTATGTGTTTCAAAATTGTAATGGGTTTTAAACTAACGCCCTCCCTGAATAAGTCTCTGTATATGAAACCTGGGGGTAATTGGAATGAGGGAAGGGCATTTTTATTATGTTTCCCTGATTTATGAGCTTTATTCAAAGCCTTTGGGTTTCAGCTATATACATTATGGAAAATGTGAAATCAATCACAGTATATTTTTATCCAGTATTTCCTTATCGTGCAGTTGACAGTTCAAAGGACAAAATGAAATGAATGGTTTTTTGGAGATCCAATGGAATTAAATACGCGACGACGTCTGGTGAAGATTGCCTTGGTTCCTATTGATGGTCTTAAAGAGGTCATTTGGATGTTTAGTCCTTCAGTCCTGGCGACAACCTTTTTACTATTTAAGTCGAAGGTCACGTTTAAAAAGTATTTAAGGTGGCTGAACAGTACAGTTAATATCTAAATATATGCGTATCGAATTAGTTACGTTTATTATTATCGGCAAACCAATAAAATGAAAATAATGAAAATGAAATAAAATGAAAAGACATAATATCTAAAAAACACAAACATAACTAATAAGCACAGACGCCGAGTAGTCAGACTTTCAGTTTTTTATAAGATTCATTTTGGTGAATGTGCGCAAGATCTTCATGACCTTATCTCTCTTTCCCCCTTCCACCACCGGACAAGCAGACGTACCGAAAGGTACCCATACCTTGCCGTACCAATCGATTTGCTTCAATTTTTCTTATTAGCATAAGTAAGGAGTGGAACTCACTTCCGGCGTATGTTTTTCCTAATCAGTATAATCTTGGAGTCTTCAAGTCCAGAGTGGATAGGTTCTTTCTAGGCAAGCGTGCTCCATCTTAGAGCACACCTTCACTTACCATCAGGTGTGGTAGTGATCAAGCGCTTGGCTATCATCGATAGCCCACTTTTTAATGAAATTTCAAATAAGTGAAAAAGATGAATACTTTGATATTTATTAATGACTAGCTGTTGCCCGCGACTTTATACGCGTTACACGATTAAATGTGTAGGTAACCCACAAAAAAAACTAAACTCGCTGTTGCAACTTGACACCATCGCATGGGACCTGATTAATAAATAAATAAATATTACTGGACATTTAACACAGCGCTATCTAGCCCCAAACTAAGCAGAACTTGTACTATGGGAACCAGATAACTGATAGAATATTTATAAACTTTTTTTTGTAAATGCATACTTATAATATATAGAAAAACATCCAGACCCGGAACAAATATCTGTAGAACATGCAAACATTTGTTCCGCAGCCGGAATCGAACCCGCTACCTCCTGTGTCTCAGCCGACTGTTCGGCCACTGCGAAATTAATGAGATAAAAAGTAGCCTATGTGTTAATCCAGATTATAAACTACGTACATACTAAATTTCATCGAAATCGGTTCAGCCGTTACGACGTGACTGAGTAACAATCAAATAAATAAATAAACAAGCATTCAAACTTTTGCATTTATAATATTAGGGTGATATTACTAATTTAACCAGCACCTTTACTTAAGTATCTTACGCACCACAACGCACTATTCAACAAACTTAACGTAATTATTTAGTAGCAAAATGCGGTCGTTATGTATATGAAAACTGATGTAAATTGCCCCGTCACTTACGAGCTAACTTTCAAACTAGGGCGGCACGTGTACCCCCCCCCCCCCCACTGTGAATACCTACACTACCTTATTCAAAGTTTTATCTTCCTTTTAATGCAACAGACTGGTAAAAGTTGAGGGTTTTGAAATATCTCTTTGTATTGAGATAGTTTTGTATTTTGTATTTTATAGATAGCCTGTGCTTTTACTCTGTTTATTAAAAGCACAAACTCTGTTTAAACTAGTTTGATCATTTATTATAACGTAAATATTTTGCCTAGGCAGTATTAGGAATATGGTTATTTTTTTTGAAAATAAATTTACTTCTGAAAAATTAATTTAAATAAAGTAATTTGATTGCTTCGAAACATACCAAAATAATATAATAATATATAATATATTTAATGTAAGTACTTTATGTTCTATTTGTATTCATATTTATTTATAAATTTTAGTACTTATTTAATTATTATTTTTATTTTGGTATTAAACGCACTGTGTTCATAAACAGTTTAGCCATAAATGTACACGCCCGACCATTATCTTTGTTAACCGTAGAGGGTTTTGTTATAACAAAGATAATGGTCGGGGGATCCAAAAGTTGTCTGGAAGGGATCGTTTCTAAGCGATAAGACCGCCCATTGTACTATTTGCTTTGTGTTTTCTATTTTGTTCGTAATTTGTTTGTTTATATTGTGTACAATAAAGTGTTTTCATTCATTCATTCATTCAAATTTGTAAATAGAAGGTGATTCACAAAAAACACAAACAAGATATACACATACATTTTACACAGCAAATAAATATTCGGTCGAGTATACACCGCAGTACCTACATACAACGCAAGTTCTGCGGGCCTATTGCATCACTACACACGGTTAATTCCTAAACACTCGACAAACTTTAAGGAACAGCTCTGTATATTTTAATTACTGATTTGAACGGGTATTTATCACGTATCAAAGGTTGTCTGGAAGAGATCGCTTTTAGCGATAAGACCGCCAATTGTACTATTGCGTGTCTAGTTTTAAGTGTTTTAAATATGATTTGTTAATTTAAGTGTGGTAAACAATAAAGCGTTTTCTATTCTATTCTATTTTATGTACCTTTTTTATTTTTTATGCCGACGTTTCGAGCGTGTTGCAACAGCCGTGGTCGCGGGCAGTCTGGAGTACTTGTAGCTACCGTCAAGAAGTGATGGCAGCTACAGTAACTACCCTCACTTGGTCTTTAGAATTAGAAATGTCCTCGTTCATATTACGACACACTACACTAACCGTATTTACGCACTGAGATGACCGAACACGACGCGCATACCTAGTAATCACCGGGTTCCAGGACGCTGAGAGTTAATAGAGAGTACCTTAGGATCGTTAAGTTAAATATAATGATTCGGTCCCGAATCTACCAGATGCTCAGCTATCGCTGACTTGTTTACCTGGCGATTTTTGACAACCATAGCTCTGTATGCATACATCAATAAATAATATCTGATTCTGGTTCTTTAATTTAGAACAATACACAATGTATACAATTTAAACACAGAATAGGTACAGAATTAAAGCTTAGAACAACGAGCGAAAACAGTTGCACGCACACAGCTTCAAGTTTCTAAGGTGCGTGACCTATGAGGCAATACTTCTACCTCTTGATCTGAGATCCTCTTACGCGGCATCATTAGACAGTGCGACTTGAAAAAAGAGTTTTTCCTTTCACCACACTAGTTTATATTACACAATCAATTGTTTATTCAGTTATAAAACCTCTATCAGTGTCTAAATATACATCAATGGTCTACAAAGAAAATCAGTGACGTGTGAGGAAATGTAAAATTGCACAAACACGTCGAAATGCGAGTCCTTGCAAAGGAAACCTTTTTGGGCAGATACATACTTTTGATCTACAATGTGTAAAGATACCCGGAAAACCATTGAGTGATAAAATACTTGTCATCGTACTGTTTGGTTAAGGGTTTACCACCCGTAAAGTCGTATTTTGTACGCCCAACAAAAATCAAGATTTATTGTTTTAAAATGTAAACCTTTTTGCCGAAAAAATTTTGATACTACGATACTTATTTTTTGGCAGTCATGTAAACAGTCATGTCATGTAAACCGGTATACTTCAAAATTCAAGATTTGATTTGACAACGTGATTCCTTGGTCCAATCTACTTGTAATTTTGCATAAACCTTTTTAACAGAATTGACAGAAGACGTGTTTCGTATTTTATTGATATTCTCCAATAATCCTTAGTGCTTTTGATTTATATTACTTTTTATTTTGACACATGTTTGAAAACTCAATCCGATTTTATTCAAAAAAGGTTGAACTCACTTTTTTTTTGGCATCGCATTTGAGCTCACATAAAAACATAAGCAAATACTCTTTAAAATTGGAATGTCTCGAAAGTCACTGTACTATAATAGAACCTCATTTGAAGGTTTCTAAGCTTAAAGAGGTTATGCACTTTTAGGACACGGCCTCAAAGTGACGTAGAGTTCGAAATTTGTAATGGTAAGGACTAGAACATTTTGGTCAGAAGAAAATAGTTTTCTTTTAGTTTGTCTTAGAAGTTTAATTTAGTGTGTATTGTTTTTCGCCATTGTTTTACATTACACTCATATTATAAATGTGAAAGTTTGGATGTTTTTTATTTGTTTGTTTGTTACTCAATCACGTCGTAACGGCGGAACCGATTTCGATGAAATTTGGTATATACGTAGATTGTAACCTGGATTATAATCACATAAGCTACTTTTTAATCCATAAATCAGTTCCCATGGGATAAAAATGGGGTGTCAAGTAAAGTTGCAACAGCGAGCTTAGCTTTATTTCTAGGTTATCTACACATTTAGAAGTGTAACGCGTACGGAGTCGTGGGCAACAGCTAGTTGTATATATGTAGTGGATGCCATACAAAACACGCTTAAGCGTAGTAGGTAGTGGTTTTGTTCGACATGACAGATTGCGGAAATTGCCTTCTAGGCGGCTTCCAACTGCAAACCAGGTAAATAATTCAGGGTTAGTTTTGACAAACAAAGCTTCTTCGCTGATATATAATTCAGTACAGGTAAGAATTATAAATTTGACAAATTTCTTTGCATGATTCCCACTTTATTAAGTTGCAGATAGTCCATAAACAGCGTTTTGAGCTCTAAATACTCTTATTTTATCAGTTGAATTGCCCCAAAATATTATGCCATATCACAATATCGATGTGTCCATGGTACGCTGTGATTACCGCTGATTCATTTGTTAACCTACTTCTACTAAACACATATAAATATTGCTGGACATTTCACACAGCGCTATCTAGCCCCAAACTAAGCAGAGCTTGTACTATGGGAACCAGATAATTGATAGAAGTACTTATATACTTCTTTTTTGTAAATACATACTTATAATATATAGAAAAACACCCAGACACAGAACAAATATCTGTAGATCATGCAAACATTTGTTCCGCGGCGGGAATCGAACCCGCTACCTCCTGCATCTCAGCCGGCTATACGCCCACTGCTCCACGGAGGCAGTCAACTACTATTTGTTATATACGGTAAATATTTGTGATAATGCCCTCTGAGCACAAAATACCACCAATATTTTTTTAATATCATAAGTATTGATATTTCCTTAGCAGCTTCTCCACTGCATTTTAATTTAAAGTTCACTTGCCTTGTCTTCAATTCGTTCTTGTAAAATATGGTTTATATAATGCCTCTGGCACATAGCCAGGTGACACCTTTACTGGTCCGCTGTCAAGAATGCGCAGCGCAGCCGGATGGTGTGGCGTAACTGAGCTAAACCACTCTTAAGTATCTAGAAACTGTTATACAGCTGTAGCAGTTTAGCATAAAGGAATTGTAGGTCATGTTGTATCAGGCGCTAAAACAGCCTCACTACTGCGCACGGTACGCGAGAGCAGCAACACCATCCTGAACGTCATTGCCAACAAACTAAATTGTCCTCTGCTGTGGAAGAAAGAAGAAAGAAAGAAAAAAACACATTTATTAGGATCAAAACAAAGTAAGAGATAAACAGAGAAGTACGTCTCTGTTTAGTTCTAGGAAGCCCACGAAGATAATTAAATCGCACTCCCCTAGATTGTTATCTGAATAAATTAACTATTATATAAAATGAAACGTCCAGTTGGGTGCCCAATATTCAGACTATGCTAATCGTTATAATTAGAGGAAGACTCTGTTCGATGGGGTTGTCATGCACAACGTCTGGTTCGATCTACTGTCCCAAAATCGTGACCAACGCTATCAACGCGCCCCAATTCTTCCCACATACAAAAGCAAAACGAAGCATAAATAACTGGTTAAGCGCGTGTCGGACCACGCACAGTGAAGGGTTCCCTAGTCAGTACAGCTGTATCTTAGACATTTTAAAATACAAAGTTAATTTTGCAGTTGGTTTTTGTCAATTTGTATGAACGTTATATTTTGTTATGTTGATTACTGCTCGTTAACTAGTAAAGTCAACTCAGCTTTGATAATTCTTCTTTCAAATGCAGCATATTATTATGTGCTACTAAACTGGATAATGGCTGGTGTGGGGAGGGGACTTTAGTGTGACGCTTTATATTTCGTAAACAGACCCTTATATCAAAAAACAAGAATCTGTGTTCCGGTTAACTGTTCTTCAGTAGAGCAGATATTCATAACGTTTGGTAAATATAGAACTATTATGATATAACCTGATAATAGTGGCAGATAACGGTATTCCGAGTTCTGCCTCACTTGCATTAATATAATCGTTTTTGATGAAGTTTTTTCAACGTGATTATGGTCATATTTGCGCATAGAATATCGAAAGGTGCGTGTAAAATCTTACAAAATTTGATAGGTTAACCAAGTATCGACATCTTAAGTAACATATAAAACGCGAACGCCTAGTTAGGTGTTCGGGCTACTGATTCCCTTTTGAAAATCAAACCAACGACCTACATAAATCGTTTATCCTCCTTTTGCTACGTAATGCTTACGTGGCAAAGTTACCCTCCAGCCACCCTTCAATCAACAAGTACTTACATCGTGTTCTCCGGTGGCGGAAAGAAGACAGCTTGTTAAAAGTTTGAGAAAGTTCCAGATCGAGACATTTACTGAACAAAAGAACAGCAGTATGGTTGTTCTCTGTAACTATAAAAATAAGCCAAAGATTCGAACTCACTTTATTATTACTAAGTTCGTAGTAAGCACCTAGTAAATTCGTGTACAGTGTCGCGAACTGGCAATCTCATTAAGGATTAAACAAAATCTTGTAGCAGGATGATTTCTTACCAATTGTGCAATATCAGGAAAGATTGAGGCAGATGGGGACTGGCCATCCACTAAATGGGCCAAAATAAGTGTGCTACCAATAGAAGGCTGCGTAAAGGGTAACGTTGGCGGTTATAGAGTTTTGAGAGTTTCACTAATCGCTATTAAAAATAAATAAATTAGTGGTTCGCCCCGAACTGAGATCTCGCGAGTCTCCGATTAAAACAAAAAAAGATTATTTGTAATCTTTGACTATCAAAATAGTGCCACGAAATATTAACCAAATTACTTGAACTACAGTTTCATACAAATTACAGGTAACGGGAGTTCATGTAATATGGTTACAGTTATTTAGGGTACGAATTGCAGTTATTCTGGATTTCAGAGTTTTGCCTATATTTGTGTCACTAAAGCTGTATGCTTTCCAAATTACAGCACTGTGAGATTACTGGTGTACCCTGTGAATTTTGTAAAAGTTCAGTTTTTATTATGACTAATAACTCAAAAACTATAAACACTACTAAAAATAAAAACAGAGTCTGAATGTACTAATAAAGATCTTTCATTTGATGTCCTATTTGAACAATATCTCAACAACCCTCCCACATTTTTAGTTAATTTAGTCATACCAAAATTGTGCCACTACTACCTACTATGTATCAAATTTCACGATGATCGGATCAACGCTTCGAAAGTTATCCTCGGATAAACAAACATACATACATACAACGCCGATTTACCCAAGTTGATTTAGAGATCTCGCTTCGCTTGATCAATAAATAAATGTTGCTGGACATTACACACAGCGCTATCTAGCCCCAAACTAAGCAGAGCTTGTACTACGGGAACCAGATCACTGATAGAAAACTTATGTACTTTTTTTTTTGTAAATACATACTTATGATATACTAGCTGACCCCGCGAACTTCGGACCGCCTTAGATGTTCTGTTGCTAAGTTGAGATAGGGGTTGGTGGTAGAAGGGTAAAAATTTAGGGTTGCATGTATTTTTGAATGCTGTATCATAAAAAAATAGAAATTAAAAATTTCGTCTAAAAAATAAAAAAAAAATTTAGGGGTGGACTACCCTTAACATTTAGGGGGATGAAAAATAGATGTTGGCCGATTCTCATAGATACCGGATAAGCACAAAAAATTTCATCAAAATCGGTCAAGCCGTTTCGGAGGAGTATGGCAACGAAAACTGTGACACGAGAATTTTGTATATTAGATAGAAAAACACCCAAACATGGAACAAGTATCTGTAGATCATGCAAACATTTGTTCCGTCGCGGGAATCGAACCCGCTACCTCCTGCGTCTCAGCCGGCTATTTCCGGCTTTATGCCTACATCTCTTTAATCCTTGGAGCAGAGGTTCCACTCTTGCGCCACCACCCTCGACCAGCGACTAAGGCAAGCCTAGATTTACGGGGCTCTGTCAACCCCAGGGAGTAATAGAGTTTTGCGGTGTCTCCCTGCAGGGTTATATATTAATATTGTTATTGCGCGTCCCCTGTAATTTCACCCGTAAGTATAATTCATTATTTGGTTGCAGGTGGTTGCTGAATTCGAAGATGTGGAGCCTGACGCCCTTTACGATGTATTGCACGACCCGGAGTACCGGTCTGTGTGGGACACTCACATGCTGGCGGCAGAAGACGCTGGCCACATCAATGTCAACAACGACGTTGGATATTATGCCAGTAAGTATTATCCATCTAAAAACTTACTCTTATAAAGTATATAAATATAAGCATATATATTATAAGTATGTATTTACAAAAAAAAAGTATATGTATAAGTATTCTATCAGTTATCTGGTTCCCATAGTACAAGCTCTGCTTAGTTTGGGGCTAGATAGCGCTGTGTGAAATGTCCAGCAATATTTATTTATTTATTTAAGTATATAAACATTGCTAACATTTCACACAGCGCTATCTAGCCCCAAACTAAGCAGAGCTTGTACTATGGGAACCCGATAACTGATAAAATACTTTTATATATTTTTTTTTGTATATACACATTTACAATAAATAGAAAAAAATCCAGACCCGGAACAAATATCTGTAGATCAAATCAAATCAAAATCATTTATTCCATCACGATTTACAGAGCTGACAATGCTGTTTATGATACAGTGCTAGTTCACAAATTTAGTTGATTATAAACATTGCTTACAGAGAGCATCAAGCTAAGCTTAAAGAATAAGCTTGTGTTTTGAGGCTCAGAGTACGAATTCAATTACAAAACCACAAACTACAGAATTGCTCGAACAGCAATATAATTGAGAAAAAAATATATATATATTAATAATATTATCATGAGCATACATTACGTTATAATTACTTAATAAAATAAAACAAAATAGAATAATAATAAAAAAAATTAGGGAAAATCTTACAGGGCTTAAATATGTTTACGATATTAGCGGTGAGTGGGTGAGTGTGTGTGTGGGTGTTTGAGGGTGCGTGTGCGTGTATATGTGTGTATTGTGTCGTGTGTTTGAGGGTGTGTGTGTGTGTGTGTATGTATGTGTGTGAACAAGATTGCGCAGAATGGGAAATATGGAATCAAAGGTGAAGTATACTTATATTAAATTAAATTCTCGGTATCACAGTAGGAGAGATTGAGTAACAGTTCTTTTACCATGCGCTTGCAAGTGTAAATACTGCAGTGCTTAATTTCACATAGCCTGCAGACGTTATTATAAGTGTGAGGCAGGGAAAAGTATGGGCTACGACCAGCCATCACAGACCTAATGCAGGGAAGCGGGATGCGGTATACACGCTTTTCCATAACTTCCTCATAGTCCGACCGGGACCCAACGCTTCTATGCGTTTTAACCGTGATCATGCAAACATTTGTTCCGGGGCGGGAATTGAACCCACTACCACCTGCGTCTCAGCCGGCTATTCGCCCACTGCGCCACGGAAGTCGTCAATTGTAATTATTATACATACCTTGACATTGTGATTAGATGCAAAAACGTAATAATAAAAGATTTGACATTGCATGCATCAATCGCCGAATATTGTGTACTTACCTACACAAAAACTTTACCTTACTAAAACTGTACCAATTTAACGTAATAAATAAAAAATTGATTTGATCATTCCGTACCAATTAGCGCTGCTTTCTGTACCATTCCAAATGTTTTGAAGACGCAGTTTTATCGGTATATAATGTCGAGAAGATCAAATGAAAAACAATGAAATGCGACGGGTATCGGAATGCCAAGTGGAGCACGCGGGATGATTACAAATGCTGGAAATGTGATTGATAAAACAGCTTTTCACATATCGTTGAGATTAATTATATAATACACAGAATGGAATTAGATCATAAACATTTTGTGGATGAAAGTTATGTAAACGAGCTTTTTATAGCACAAAGAATGTAAGCACGAAATCTGCTGTCCATACATTTGCATAGTTCTAACCCCATACCCTAGGATATAGGTTAAGATTCCCTGTGTAATGGGTTCAGAAACTACGAGTACAATAGTATCACACAACGGCAGAACAAACATTTGAAGTTCATGAAAAAAATTGTCCCTCAGCGAAAATCAAACAGTTTAGGGTAAAGTGGTCACCGTCGCTACAAAAGTTTGTAGCTCTCTTGGCACTGTACACGCGTCTTTTTGTTCTTTCGTCGGGTCGATTGGTTTACTATTATTACAGGTTCGCTTAAGTTAAGCAACTATACTTAAGTTAAGTAGAACCTGGCCGTATAATGGCTTTACAATGATCGTTTTGGGTTGTAGGGCATAAGAGAGTATTTCTTTTTTGTGATTGGAGTTTATTGTTATCTGTGTTTCTTATCTTAATTAGGTACCGATAAGTTAATATCTATTAAGCTAGCACGTCAACCTGTTTTGCTACCTCTGAGGTTGGCAGGTAGAAAATGCTTTTAGCATTAAGCCCACCTTTTGCACATTTTATTTGTATTTTGTACAATAAACTATTAAATAAATAAATAAGAGCGAGTTAAGAACGTGCGGCGAGACGCGTGTTTCGTCTTTTATTTCCTTAAGCAAGGATTCCCAAACTATTTTGGGCAAGATACCCCTTTTCCAAAATAAACTGATACCTCAGACCCCTATAGCCAATTATTTTAAAAATTCTCTCTAGTTTTTTTTCCTATTGATATAAAATACTTACCAATTTAAAAACTTTGCGGTTGGTTAGGTGAGTAAACATGATATCTCATCAAAATTTAACAAAATAAATAGACATAAAATGTTTGTAAATATCAAGTGTAATTAATAATTATTAATACAAATTACGTAAAAATACTTAAGTAGGTAATTATTTTTTGAAAAAGCATTAAAATCGTAAAGTAAAGATAAAAAATTAATATGTTGACTGGGAACAGATTTCAACCCCAAGGGGTCGATATCGATCACTTTGGGAATCCCTGTCCTAAAGTTTTGGGGAGTGGTCTGACTACTTTAATATCCTACTTACGACAAACTGTCGGTATCTAGACAATCACTTAGTATTCCAAGTCCACTTCAAAGGCTCACGCGTTCATACCACATCGATTGCGAACTGGCGGCGATTGTTTGTGCCATCGGTAACCCACTCACGTCTTTTAAGAGCCGAGAGTTATCTATCTATATCCTTTTTTAGATATTATCCTGGTTTTACGAGAACCTTTTTGCTGCGAAGTGAATCTCGAAGAGCAAAAAAATATCCACAATCACATATCTACAGCTCAACGAAAAGTTTATAGGGTGACATTTGGAAAAACATTTTCTGCATTTATTTTTTTCATTTTAGCCTATGGTGTGGGACTTTTGCCCACTGAAGGGCGAAGACCTCTCTTCTTCTTAATTCTTTCCGCCCCTTGATGTAGTGGACCATTCTGAAACTCTCTGAATTCTGAAGTTCTGAAGCTCACCATTGCGCTTATGGTCTCCCACGTACGAGTTTCCATACATTTCATTCATTATACTATTAGAGCTGTAGAGTTGAAATATTTTTTTAGTTTATTTTATAATACCTCGAGATGGATCAAGCATACGGCCCACGTAATGTTAAGTGCCTATAACAAAGTACGGCCTCGTAGGTCACGCACCTTAAAAACGTACCGTACGATGCACTGCCCTGCGCCAACATTTACCCGGCATACAGGTGTAAAGCCTAACAGCGAAACACAGCTTGGTGGTAGAAATAGGTATAGTGGTACTAATCTTGAAATGTGGCATGATAATCAATTTTTGAAGTTTTTAAGGTAATAAGAGAAATATTATAGTCATAGATTCTTTCATGTTTGTTTTACAATAGATCTTATGCAAAAATGTTTGGTCCAAAACATGAGCTCCGCTGGGCACCACAATACAATAATATAATTATGCTCTTAATACTAAGTAGGTATTAATATCAAGTAAAAAAGTAAAATTAGCTTATTATAATATTAGTTATACTTAATAATTATAGTTAAGTTTACTTATATAGTTACTTTAACGCACATTACTTTAACTTAGTTACTATTATTAAAGTGAAACTTTTATTACATCGTCTCAAACTTTTTCGTCTGTGTGTTGCATGTCGCGTGACGGTCGGCCGCGGAGTAGGGTTAAAGTGATAGGCGCTCGTCAGAGCAGCTGAGGCCAATATGGCAGCGCCTATAGTTCGCATCAGCTGACCGTGTAGTGTATAGACTATTACTCATTTGTGCCAACGAGGAAAAATGTCTATAATGTGAAACAAAGTTTCACTTTTACCGTGGTTTCATAAAACCACACAATCCTTTTTTATATTTATCTACTTTTATTCCTAGCTGGTTATCTATTATTTTCGATTTGCGAGACTCTTATTAATATTGACCCCTATCTTTGTTTTTAGTTTCTTATCAGTAAGAGAGTAATTTAATAGCATGAAAAAAATTAGAATATATTTACTATTCAGGCAATAGATTTTTTTAATATGTGATAAGTGTATTTCTTCAAAAGTTATGGTCTTCTAAAAGTTTTTTTTTGTACTTGCAATAACGGCGGAACAACCTAAGAACGATCATGCATCACAGCAACATGATTCAAGGGGATCTTGGAAAACTGCTGCCATCAACCCTACTACGTTATTTCAAGGAATTAAGATGAGGTTAGGTTAGAAATGGGGTAATGCACAATACACCCAAATGCGGGACGTCAGTGCAGATCTTATACTCCCCATATTAGAATTGCTACAACGGTCCTTGTGACCGTTGACGACCTCCGTGTCGCAGTGGGCCAATAGCCGGCTGATACGCAGGAGGTAGAGGGTTCGATTCCCGCTGCGGAACAAATTTTTGCATGATCTGCAGATATTTGTTCCGGGTTCGGATTTTTTCTATATATTTTAAGTATGTATTTACGAAAAAAAAATATTTAAGTATTCTATCAATTATCTGGTTCCCATAGCTCTGCTTGGTTTGGGGCTAGATAGCGCTGTGTGAAATGCCCAGCAATATTTATTTATTTTATTTGTAGCTGCCGTTTGTACGCTCTCTCTACTTTCCACACTGCAAGAAGATATTATATATACTTTTCATGAATCAAGCTCATAGATAATTCGAAAACTGCTCTATAAATGCGATTTACGTCCCTGGGGCTATAAGGAAACTTTAAAACAGAACGAGCTTTGTTGAATTAATTACATGCTCCAGTAAAATAATTTTTTTATGACAAATGCTTATTTATTTTTAATAATGCAACTGGCCGCAGTCCGGAAGCTGGAAACCGGAAACGTAAATTTTCTTTTTAGTAACAACCTGTTATGAAAATTTATTTTATAAGACTTTTCATTTCCTTGCATTCGTGAATATGTGTGTTATTCTCGGGGTGTAATTGATCGCTTATACCCGAGTATAACACATAGCCTTTCATCATAGCGCATTTAATCCTAGGCCATAATCACGATAGCATCAAAGAATATTATATGGTATTAAGTAATAGCATTCTGTCTTCATCATAAATTGTCTAACACAGCTGGTGACGCCAACTCGAGAATATTATACTTTACTCCATTCTATCCGTAAATTATATTACGGAACAATCCTACTGTGCAATTCAATTAACGTTTCGCAGAAACCACATAGCTCTCCGTATTGTACGAAAGTATTTCATCCGTGTGGCTTGCTTTGTTTGTGAAAGATGTTAGAATGTTTCTTGTCCTTATTGAAGACAACTTTTCTTTTTCATTTGGTACGTTTGCTGCCAGTAACTGAAAATGCAACGCAATGCAGTTTAGTTTTCAATAATGTTTCTGACCTAGACTTCGCTCACGATATTTACGTTCTTCAACATACATATATTTTTCATTGTTTGTTTACATGAACAGGATTACGGCCCACCTGATGGTAAGCGGTCACCGTCGCCTTTTATCATCGGCTACATCTGGGGTATTGTCGATGCGTCCCTACTCTGTTTTGGTACAATTGTTTTGACTGATTGTACGTAATATGTGCATACTAAAAGCACACAATACAGTTACATTAACACCATGTCATTCAGGAGAGAACTGTTTCTTATGACGCAGCTTGTGCTTTTCTGGAAGACAGTTATTCTATGCATCTTTATGGCCACAATAAATACATTTTTACTGATATCCCTTTGTAATTGTGTTTGAAGGTACACGATGATAATCTCAGATGAACAATTTGTAACTTTTTATACTGATGACAATCGATATGTATCGTTTACAATTTAAACATATTTATAGTTTCGCAATGCAGTACGAATACCGTTTTTGTGTGGAATTTGGTGCCACTCGTTTAGAACCGATGGCGTAACAACATCTTCAAAGTTTTGTTTCTAGAGCATGCCCGTTTTTTCACTTTTTTCACTTGTTTTTATATATATATTATAAATGCGGCGTATACATTTTTAAAGTACAACAATCTATGTGCGTGGCCGGTGTTCGAATCCACAATCTTCAAATCGGAAGGCGGGGTATATCCCACTAGGCCATCACGGCTTTCCATCACACTACCACACTAATATTATAAATGCAAAAGTTTTAATGTTTGGTTATTTATTTATTTGTTTGTTACTCAGTCACGACGTAACGGCTAAACAGCTTTCGATGAAATTTAGTATGTACCTGTATTATAACCTGGATTAACACATAGGCTACTTTTTATCCCATAAATCAGGTCCCATGGGATAAAAATGGGGTGTCAAGTCAAGTTGCAACAGCGAGTTTAGCTTTATTTCTTGGTTACTTGTACATTTATTAGTGTAACACGTATGAAGTCGCGAGCAACAGCTAGTTATTTTATAAACGAGCTATTATTTGCTTAGCTGAGAAGAAATTCCGGTCCAATTTATAGTAAGGTCGTAAAGTCTGTCAGTATAACCCGGAAATTTAATAGGCACTTGAATGTTGGCGGAAAACGCAATGCAGTAATGCAATCCACTGAAATTTGACCACCAGTTTTTTAATATTTAAACAATTATACCAAATTCGTAGGTAGATGTTAGTTGATAAAGTCATGAGAAAGATTCTTCTGATGAGAGAGAGATTTCTGTGTGACATCATGCGAGCCCGCTGTCGAATGGAATAACGGTGTCTCATGTGTGTTCATGAATAATTGATTCTTGTGATAAAGGCTTCATATAGATTCTTTTCGGAGTTCAAAGCCTATTGTATTAAACATCTATAGGTTATACTTCGTATATAATTTTCAGTATTTCTACGGTTTTTCACGTCTTGTACCCTAATTGTCATAAATCTAACTTTAGGTAAGAGTGAATAGGTCTTTTCTAGATCTTCGTGCTCCATCTTGGATCACGTTATCGCTTACCATCAGGTGAGATTGTAGTCAAACGAACATCTATTCGTGATAAAAAAAAACATTCAGTCATTTCAATAAATTATCAATGTTATTGTGTAATTTGTTTTTTAGATAATGGAGTTAATACTAACGATCGTTTAAGGTGAATGTGTTGTTCAATATTATTGCAGAATGAATGTACCTACTTAGTGTACGATATTATTGTCGGTCTAGTCTAGAGCCTGGCTAAAGGTGCTTCTACACGTACGTTCATGCTCGACGAGTAAGTCGGTTCCACTTCGAACATTAAGGCCGGCTTGCACAACAATCCCTAAACGTATTTAGTGACTAAACAAGTCCGATTCCGTGTCAGTAAAAGAGACACGTATATTAATAGTTGATCGCTGGCAGTTCACGCTGCCGGCGAGAACTCGCTCTCCACTATTTTATAGCAGCGATTACAACACTCGCTCAGTGATACTCGCTCAGCGATACGCGCTCAGCAATGCTCGCTTGGCGGTCAGAACAAACGCTGTGAGATGATGAGTTCGCCCTCTGCACTCGCTCACTCGCTTTATAGCCAGCGAGACAACCATAGGAACTACACACTCGCTTCTCGCTGCTCGCCAAATCGTTTCTAGTTTCTAGCTCTACTCGCTTCACGCTTATCTCCGGCGGTGAGACAAGTGCCTTACGGCTAACATTGCATTAACAGGCATTAATTGAATCACTTTTGAAACTATCATGAATAAGGATACTATTTTCAGAAAAAAACGGGATATGTGATGATGAGTGAGTTTTTTAGAGACAATTGTGTTAATTATTTCAACTTGACTAGATTTTATTATTTGATTACTGATTTAAACGTGTATTTATCGCATGTTTACCTTTTTCATTTGTTATCCCGACGTTTCGACTGCAACGTTCGGTCGCGAAAGTTAGAAAAACACTATTGATTACTTGAATTAGGATTCTGCTTCCATAACCGTTTCCGCTGTTGCTGTGTATTTAAGCTACAAATTGTGATTTCTTAAAAATATATGAAATGTCTAGAGGGTACCATTTATATTGCCTGTAGCTGTAGTTATGTACTCGTAGATATTGTCTAGACTTTATTACCCCCACGTAGTTTTTACGATGATGAACTTAGTGCTATGAAACTACTCCATGTCTACGAATTCACATTTCCCAACGAGCACATCAAACATTAGATAATTGTTTTCAGTTGTACATTTCCACCTAACTTACCGGACGTATGAAGGATTATCATTATCATCTCAACCTGGAATCCCACACTGTGGATATAGGCCTCCCTTGTTTTCTGTTCATTACAAAAGTTTAATAAAAACCTAGAATACATAGTAGACCTACTAGTAATTTATATCTGTTTACGCCACTGTCTTTATTGTGTTTGGGAGTCCCAGCTCATACAAAGGTTGTCTGGAAGATATCGCTTTTAGTGATAACACTGCCACTTGTATTTCAGCAAGTCTATTCATTTGTTTTGAATATTACTATGTTTTACAAAATAAAATGGTATCTATCTATATCCTCAGTTAAAACGAAACAACTGCTTCTTCACGTGCATTTTTTTTTTAAATTAGTGTTTGTCAACATATTGACCACTAGCTCACTAACTCACTAGATCAAGTGATGGTGTGGTCGTAGATTGAGCTTGTCTAGAAAGAATCTGTACACTCTGGACTTTAAGATTCCGAGGTTATAAGTCCTCCGGAGACGCTGGAAGTGAGTTCCAGTCCTAGCTCGTACTAACAGTGAAAGTTGAAGCGAATCGTTTTCTTTAATAGTTGTTCACATTGATGAGAACCTTGACCCTTGACATTAATGTATTAGAGTAAAAACGGAGGGTGCAGGGGGGGGGGGGGTAATTACCTGAAATCAGCGACATCAATCGGTCGCGAAACGTCAATTTGCACATAGAAACTAGCGCCCTCAGCAAATGGGTGGCAACAGATAAAACTATTTTGACCTAGTAAATTTGACTGATTTTACGAAATTAGGTGGCAGATAATTCATAATCATCTCAGACCGTTATTACTCACCGCTATACCCACTGCTACTTTCTATTTTATCCAGGCATATTACGAATAGTAACTGTTTGTAGGTCAGTCACGTAGTTATTAAGTTAGGTCTACTTGCTGCGACTTGGCAGAACTGGGCTTGTTAACAGTTGTTATATCTTATACATTTTGAAACAGAGCTCAGGGATGGTGTGTTTGTAATAACTTTAGATTACACCTCAAAGTTTAAAGTTCAATTTCTTAAATAAAGTATAACATCACAGACATTACCTAAATCGTTAAAATTATGTATACACTAATAACATTATTTATTTTTAAAAAACTACCTAGATTCTAGACTCGACTTTTATAGGAATAAATATTAAGACTTTATCACGGACATTTAAGATAATTGTTTTATAATTATTTTAATTTAAATAATTGAAACAAATATTTTTTAATTAATTTCAAAACCCTCGGTTGAAAAGCTTTGGCATGAACTCTATAGAGTTACAGAGTTACAGAGATAATTATAGAGTCAATATAAAGTTATCTATGTTTATAACTCTATATGCGGCTCCTAGTATACTGGTTTAGAATTTTTTGAGGATGTGGTTGAAATAAAGCCATCTTGTGATTACCATATATATATTTGATCGAGCGAAGCAAAATCTCCAAATCAACTTCGGCAAATCGGCGTTATTTTTTTTATTTTATTTTATTTATTTATACTTAGATTGACAGTTACATTACCGAATATTATAAACTAATTAATATAGTGCTGAACTTAAACCAAATTGAATCTATATTTATGTAATAATAAACTTATAAATTTGACGCGGCAAAGTAGCTCGCCTGTTAACTTTAACATACCTACATATATATATATATTTATTTAAATTTTTACATGAGAAAATAATAACACGAAATAGTTTACATGAAAAAGTGAGTATTAAATTTTTTAGAATATTTAAATTAATGAAAAAAGTGCCCCTTGAGCTACAATGTTTGCTTGATCGCATTTGGAGTGTGTGTTTATGTGTGTATAGTGTACCTAGTGTGTGTGGTGTGGGATGTATTTTAAAGTGTTATGTCATGTTTTAAAGTGTTAATTATCAGATCGTTTAGGAGTTCCAACAAAAAAGAAGGTAGTTAACTAAAGTGCAGTTGAACCCGCACAAAAAAATAAAACTCTTAATAACTACAAACTGTTTATAGAGTGAGTTTACACGCAAGGGTTACATGGCGGCAGTTTTTATATGAATAATTTTAAAAGACTGGTGTTGAAATGTCAAAGTTAATGTTCATAAAAGTTAAGTTTTCTAGGTTTAGTAATTGTAATTTAGTATCTATAACAATAAAGAGTATTTCCTAGCTATTTATCAGTCTATATGTATATGTATAGGTTATATGTATGTATGTTTGTAAGTCCGAGGATAACTTTCTTTTCTGATCATCGTGAAATTTTATACATATGTAGGTAGGTAGTGATGACACAATCTTAGTGTGACTAAATGAGCTAAAAATGTGATGGGGTTTTTGAGATATTAGGGTTCAAGAGGGTTAAAAATACCAAAATGCCAAGTGGCACGTTTAATGGAAGGTCGTTATCAGTACATTTCACCCTCGTTTTTATTTTTAGTTTAAACATTGTAGTTTTTAAGTTATTAGCCATAATAAAAACTGAACTCTGACCAAATTCACAGGGTACACCAGTGATCCCATAGTGCTGAAATTTGAAATTTGTTATCCAGAATAATTACAATTTCTACCCCAAAAAACCACCATTTAACATGACTCGTGTTACCTGTAATTTGAATGAAACTGTAGGCCAAGTTATTTAGTTAGTAATTTCATGGCACAATTTAATAATTAAATATTACAAATACGTTCTTTTTTGTTTTTATGAGAAACTCGTGAGAAATTAGTTCGGGGCGAACCACTAGTGTATGTTAATGAATTTCCTACACTAATTCCATGTCTTTATCGAATGAGCGAGGAGAGACGACTGGCGTGTCCACAGTACATTAGCAAGAATCTACTTTATATACAGAATCTTTTATATTCACTAATGAATTGAATTGTAATGCTATGAATTGTTTCGCAAAAATCAGCTATCGAATAAAAAAAACATTTTGACTCTACGAGCTACGCACCTCTACGAAAGTCTACGCCGTAGAGGGTCTACGGTACAAAGGCTTTACAGCTTTTGTACTGGTGTTTGACTATCATAATTTGTAACCACAGAACATCCATTGCTGAACATAGGTCGCCTCTTTAGATTTTGGCCTGCTTCTAACGACTCCCAGACACGTTTTGCTTGTCTTTTACTTGTAACACACAACAGAGAAAACAAAAGTGACACGATCGAAATTGAGTGAAACATGACATAGGCAAATAGATAGATTCGGTGATGACTTCCTGAATCATTTGAATCGTTGACTGATTGGACACGTTCATTCCATTTGGCGAATTCTATTTGGTATTCTATCGGCGTTTCATTAGCCATTTGACTTTCCAAGTGTTGTCCAGTGGTAACCTTATTACCTATTTATAAACAGGTCTTTAAGACGTTATAAAATCTAACCAATTTCAAGTTGTCGTATTTCATTCAAGTAGTAGCTCCTTGTGATATAATTCATCCGGGGAAGTACTACCACCATACTTATTTTTCTCGTCAGTAGTTATACTCTGATTTCTGTGTTTCGCTTTAAAGGGAATGGGTGCCGATGAAATTACAGAGACATGACACTTATTATCTTTATGTACCGTGCCCCATTAGACGTATTTAGACAAAAGTTTTGCTTATTTTTGTTATTAATTCTTCCAGTGCTTAAATTTGCCACCAGACACTTAATAAATCGTCTCCAATAAAAACAACTCTAGGTTTTCGTGGAAAGTATTTTATTCAGATTCCAAGTAAATATAATGTTTTTAAGACTTATTCTCTGATAATATATTTATAAGTAATTACGTCTAGACTTAAAAGCTTCGCGAACTGGCGCGGGCGTCTAACGTAAATAATGACTGTAAATGCCTCATTAGGATTCACAGCCTTACTCGCTACTCACAACCTTACGACAGACGTAATAATGTATTGAAGAGGACAAGATATGTACACCATTTTGTTTATGAGACCTTGCAAACTAGAAAGGCCTTGTTGGCAGAGATATGGTCCCGCCATCTCCCTTCCATCAAAGAACAAGCAGGCGCATGGCTCAGTACCATCTGTACCTAGTGGATATACCACCCATTCGCACACACCGTTTTGATTCTACGTTTTTGATGCGTACAGCTAAGTTATGGAACACTTTGCTGTCGTCTGTTTTTCCTAAAGAATACAATCCAAGTCTCTTTAAGGTTAGAGTGAATAGATTTCTTCTTGTTCTTCTCTTTTCGTGCTTCATTTTAAACCACATCATCGCTTACCATCAGGTGAGATTGAGGTCAAACAAAGATCTATCCAGTTAAAAAAATAATGGTGAATATGCACGAATGCGTATGTGGAGGAATGTTTCATCTTGCCTCGCATAGACTAGTTTACGCGGCCAAGAATAAGCATATGTTTGGCCGAGAGATGAGACCTTGCATACTAGACATGCCCTATTGGAATAGATATGGCGTATATCGACAAACACGTGTGTGGAAAACAGCTTCGCCTTGCCTCGCGTAGTCTCGTCTATGCGGCCAAGAATTGTCATTCTTGACCAAGAGGTCACAACCAACGTGTAGAGGGGCTTTGTATTCCAGCAAATTTTAGTATTTTTAATATCAGTCAAGTTTTGGTCGCATTACGATCTATAGAATCTGTAACGCCTTTCATATACGGCAAAATGCGTATTGTCATCGTCATCAGCGGCCCATCCACTAACTTACATTCCTGCCGGAATTTACAATAGCAATGGATTGGACGCCAGTGGATTTGCAAGAGCGAGAAAGTATAACGGTATTAGTCAGAACAATTTTATTGTTCTGAGTTTTATCCCGTCACGTTTCTGTACAGTTTGAACGATAGCACAAGTCGTTAGTGGATGGGCCGTTATTGTTTTTAGATCGAGATCAAATCAGCAGATTTATTTAATTTTGACCGCAACAAACCTTTCTATGTTGCCAATTATGTGTAGAATACCAGCAAAAGAAAATGCGGTCTAAGCTGACCCTCTCGTATAAGCCTTACAAAGCCACGAACGCGCTGACATCACTAAATCATTCTTAGCAGATGTTAGGGACTGATGGTGATCCCACTTACTTATTCTGTGGCACAAACTATTAGTGCCAGATTTTGCTGAATTGTGTGAGGGCATGCCGCAAATTGCTGCGGTAAACTGATTTAATATTCATGTACACGATTGAATAAGGGTTACACATTAACAATATGTCTTTACCTATGAAATTGCCGTTCTTCAGTACTGGTCATTTCAAATAGAAAAAAAGTTAGGAATGGCTTTGTATTCTAAATTTAAATTAATTTTGTTTTAAAAACATGACATTCTTTTTACAAACTCAGTTTTTTGTTTATTGATTAGCGTTGTATTTTCATTACATTTGAACATTTTTCGTCATAATGGATACTTTAAAAATTCGTGTAATTATGGAATATGAGTTCCGTCGTGGCACCAACGCGACACAAACGGCACGCAACATCAAAAACGTTTACGGAGAGAACTGTACAAACGAACGCACAACCCGTTATTGGGTTTCCCGGTTCCGTTCTGGAAATTTTGACTTGAAAAATGGAGCTTGTGGTCGTCCGGAGACTTTGGTCAACAATGATGAATTAAAGGCGATTGTGGAAGCTGACGAAACTCAACCTAACAGCTGAGCTAGCAGCAGCTTTTGATGTTAGCATCAAAACAATTTTGATCCATTTGCGACAAATAGGCAAGGTAAGAAAACTTGATAGATGGGTGCCCCACGAACTTAACGATCGCCAGCGCAACGTACGCGTTGAGACCTGCCTCGCGCTGCTCAATAGGAAAAGAAATGAAGGAATTTTGAACCAAATTGTTACGTGCGATGAAAAATGGATTCTGTTAGACAATCGAAAGCGCTCAGGAAGTTGGTTAGATCCTGGTTCAGCACCAAAGCAATTCCATAAACCAAAAATGACCCTTAAAAGGTGATGGTCACTGTTTGGTGGTCTAGTGCGGGTGTGATTCACCACAGCTTTTTACCACACGGCATGAGCATTACTGCAGATGTGTACTGTGAAGAACTGGAGACAATGACGGAGAAGCTTGCACATCGGCAACCAGCTGTGGTCAATCGGTCGTCCCCACTGCTCCTTCACGACAACGCGCGACCCCATACTGCACAACAGACAGTCTCCAAGCTGCAAGAGCTGAGGTTGGAAGCTCTCCCTCATCCGCCATACTCACCAGACCTTGCACCTATCAACTATTACTTTTTCCAAAATTTAGACAATTTTTTAGTGGGTAAAAAATTCAATTTCCGAGAGGCAGTACAAAATGCCTTTGAAGAGTTTGTTGCCTCCCGTCCAGTTGATTTTTACAAGAAGGGCATCTATAAACTGCCAATGCGTTGACAAAGATGCTTCGATTGCATGGATGATTACTTTGAATAACAGAAATAAAAAAGTTTAAAAAAATAAGTACTTTCACTTATTCCATACAAAACGGCAATTTCATAGGTACCTAATACTTACATCAATATTAATATTCGCAAGGGTATTTAAAATCCTTTTAAACGAAGCAAGCTGATACTTATATAAAGAAGGAAAAAGAAGACATTGAATCACTTAAACTGTACACAAAAACATTTAGACCAACATAATTATACAAAGGAAAAACACATATAGATATGAGTAAAATAATACATATTATAGACAATTAAAATGTATGCATGGAGAAATGCTGCCATGTGCAGGCTTATGTGAACAGCCTTGAGTTCAGCATGTGTTGTAAACTAGTTTATAATGCTGAGGTTCATCACAAGGCTTTGGTGAAGTATATATAGGGTGTTTCATAATGTACACACAAAAATGAATGGGGTTATTTTGATGAGCATAGTAAATACATTTGTGAAATATTTACCATACAAATATGAAATTTATTTTGGCATGTAAAAACAAACACTTTATTAAACTTATGTTGTGCTATTGCATAATGCTTGCCACTAACCACAGAATCAGATACTATATTGGTGACGTCTCCAGATAACTCTTGTTGTCCCTTTCTAACCCAAAACCTGCAGCCATTTCTGAAAGAGATATCAAATCAGCCTTTATTTCTGGATGTCGATTGCAACAGTAGGCAGTAAATTTATATTGAATTAATCACCTAAACTTAGTTGATATTCTTTAAAATATGATAATATAACTAGTAGTTTTTATTTTTGAGAAACCGTCTCTTAATATCGTCAGTATATTCCCAAACATCCTGTATAGAATACGCTACCACAGAAAGTAATATCCAAGCATTTTTAAACCGTATATTACCGTTTAACTGTGCAAACGTGCTTTGAGTTGTAATTTTGTAATAGAAATCGAATGAAAACTGCGGTGTCTCGTACCACGTTATTTTCCCTTGTTATTTTACTGTAAACGCTGTTATTTTGGTTACTTTACTGGTTTTACGGCCATCGGCTTTGCTGTGCGCTTTGCACTTAGGGCTTTTGGTTAGTACTTTCGGCCATATTGGTTAGCAAATTCACTTGAAATGTTCACGATAAATTGAACTGCCTCCAGAAGTTTTATGTTTAAAAACTATTTTTACATAACTTTTATATTCTAGCTGATGATAAAAATGCTAGGAGCCGTTGGGTGAAGCCCGTAAGTAAAAGCTATAGGGGTCAGCAGTAGACGTTCTATGCGTTCTATGAATATAAAAAAAAATCTTTTAAATGTGAGCTTCAAAGTGCATAAGGCACAAACTCGAGCGTTTTTTTTAATCATACGAATTCATTTAGATGAAATCGAAGCTTTACTAAGCCTGTTTTTAAATTAAGTGTTTATTTCAGTGTCGTGCCCAGCTCCCCTCAAGAACCGCGACTTCGTGCTGCAGAGGTCGTGGTTGGACACGGGAGACGAGAAGATGATCCTCAACCACTCCGTCTTTCATAGGGACTATCCGCCTAGAAAAGGTTATGTGAGGTAAGAATAACAGGGTTTTATCCACTGCTGGACATAAAATAGGTATCATACAGAAGTCAATCTTGATTTTAATCATACCATACATCAACCACCACAAATCAAATCATACAATTATAGAAGCCTTCTTAATGTCTTCCTAGCATTTAAGGTGCTATCCGATTTCGGTGAAATCAGCCCTTTAGCAACAAGAGGATTCCTTGAATCGTCGAATCTTAATTTGATATCACAATCGGATAGTGCATCCTCGTATCAAGAGGAAGGTTCAAGTCTCGTCTAGGCATGAAAAGGTCTAGGTTTTTTTGACTTTACATTATTATTATTACCCGCTAGCTTGACATACCTTTGTTCTTCTACTGTATTATTTATGCCGCTTAAACTATTTTAATTTAATTGATTTGACATGTTTAATTCTATGTTTAATTGCTGTACTTTTTGAAAAGGCGCAAACCCAATTTGCAGTGCCCTTACAGGGTATATGTACTTTCTACTAAGCTACCTACGATCTAAGCTAAAAAATGTGTATGTAAATGTAAGCAGAGTAAATGAATATGAATATGAAAATTTTTGAGATGGTTTTAGAATCTGGAATTTTTCGTATGTGTTCGGATTTTCTTAATTCATAGTGAAAGTTGTTCATTTTGATAAGTTCTGACTTTATCTCTACTTTCAGCAAGTTTGTTATGTCATGTTAAGTATGTTAGGTACATACTCTAAGGTCGGCTTGTACAACGATCCCTTAACGTATTTAGCGACTACACATGTTTAAATTTGACGTATTTGTATAATTTGACAACTCTCTAAAACATAATTTAGCCGCTAAATACGTCTAAGCATCGTTGCGCATGTCGCTTTAAGGGTATTTATAGTACTTTACTTGTAAAAAGACCCCAATGAAAAAATTAAGATTTGTAATTGAACATGAAAACGTTCACGTAGCTTTTCATCAGGTCTTTAAGATCTTCTGATTACTGGCAATTAATTTAGCAGAACAATGAATTGGGTGTTGGGTGTTGCCACTCTGCAGTGTAATTAGTTCAGAATTTTCAGCAAATTGAGCGCCGAAAGCGTAGTGCTACACAATGCATAGGTTCCATGTGCCCTATAATTTTTGATCCCACCCAACGCAATATAAAAGGACTTGCACAATGATGCTTAAACGTATTTAGTAGCTAAATTATGATTTAAGGAATTGTCAAATAATAAAATTACATAAAATACAAATACGTAAAATTTAACATGGTTAATCGCTATGCGTAAATACGCTTAGGGATCGTTGTGCAAGCCGGCCTAAGTGGTTAGATTAATCCGATACTAATAAACTAAAATTATCAATGGAATAGATACACCATGGTTAGTTTTTTGATCGACTTTGAAACTGATTTGTTAAAGACAAACACAGTGTAAAGCGTGTAGCGCATGATTAAGATAATATATATTTTCATCCTACATTGGATTGTATGGCGAGCGATATTTTATCTTAACATCAAATATTATAGCAACTTCATCGAGTTTATTAAAGTTACCAATATTTTGTTATTTATTATTATTATTTGATTTTTTGTGCATAGGACCAAAAGAATGTACTTTCTTTCTGGTTTGTCTTTGATTTGCTAATAAATCTTGATTTACCATATTTCATATTCACTAAGTTAATCGTATTTGAACTTATATTTATTTTTATTTAATTTTCCATTTTATTTTTGTTAAACATGATAGAGAAGAACATAATATTAAGACTTATTAACAATTTATAGGTATTTTATCTAAAATAAATTACATTATTCTATATTTTTGTATTGTGTGGTACTGTATGGATTTTAATTACTAAAACGACCAATTGGAAGGTCACCAGGGAACCCTTAACAGCGCAAAATAATCTCGCCGAATCCTCTTTTCATATTAGCTGTGAAAACGGAAAAATAATGATTTACGGAGAACTTTCTTTACTAAGATGAGATTAATAAGCTTTTAGTCTTCAGATGGGATTATTGGATCTGTTTATTTTTCACTTTTAAAACCTGTTTATAAAGTCCTCTTTAAAACCTTTTAATATTGAAGTAGAAAGTATACAGCTTGTGTCGTTTGGGCCTACATGCAAGGAATAGAAAGTACAGCGAACAAAATATAGTTTTAATTTAATTCACAAGTTAAATTTACAAGACTTGACTATCCCATATGATGGGTCAGGTGACAATCCAGTTCGTACTCTGTTATTGCTGTCATAAATAAATGTTATTGATTTGATGTAAATCCTAAGAGAAAGGTATAAACGTTTATAGAAACTATGTCGTCAATTTTGGTACTAAAATAACAACAGCATTTAAAGGTTTTAGTAAATTTGTATATGTACCTGCTGGGAATTGAGCCTACTCGTCTTTGTGCGGACTATTTGAGTTTGTAAAACCAATATTTAGGCTTTATTTGAAAGTTTAATCACAAATAGAAGAACTATCCTAGATCGCGCAAACGATGTGTTCTGAGAATATGAGCATAAGTGATATTTCATAAGAGACCTGTTGGTCCATGGAGCCCTGACTAAAAGGTCGCTCGGTGGAAGGTTTCCCGTTTTTCTGGGTGGACTTCCCTATATGTAAATATTATTTCCTTTAATGCCAACTCTTGTTACGTGTTACGAGTATTTGTATACCTAAAATTAGGAACGTCAACCTCATTTAGTTCTAATTTAGTGCAGTGGAAACTGCGACACAGTATTTTACTAATGCATTTTCCAGTGTTCATATTGTTTTAGTTTCATGTAAAAAGTTCACTGATATAAATAAATTATAATTACAACTTGAAACTGAAAGAAGTGGTTCGTCGCACTGAAAACGCCTGGAAAATCTATTGGGTCACGAAGGACTTAATGAAGGGCAACCTTCCCCTCTGCCTCAAAAAACCACTCATCATATCATATGCATTTTTCCTATTTTTACCTACGGTGCACAAACCTGATCTTTGACGGCACTTCAAAAGTCCAAACTTGGGTCTGCCAGAGGGCAATGGAGCGTAGTGTATTGGGAGTTAGACTCACGGGTCGCATAAAAAACACCTAAAAAAGACAGCTAAATTAAGATGGGACTAGGCGGGACACATGTCGAATGCGCGATGACTTGTGGGCTAAGATAACCACCGAGTGGGTCCCACAAGGCGCTAGACCGCGTATCCGGCCCAGGCGGAGATGCCGGACGAACTTGACGCGCAACTGATTGACAGAAGCCCTAGACCGGAATGAATGGAAGAAGGGAAGGGGGGCCTTTGCCCAGCAGTGGGATACAGATTAGAATGCTCTTTAAATTACTATTTAGATTAGAATTCTAACTTATGTCCTTTACTGTATGTGTATAAATCTGGTTCATCCCAGCTATCATAATACTAAAACGGTTTGGTATGATACCATAACTAATTGTAATTTCGTTTTAAAAAACTCATTTCAATTTGTTCTGTTGGTAATTTAGGGCACGGCACACCAAGTTTCTATCTAAAAATGTATCTTTTAGCAGAAGTAGCGGCTCCGCGTCCTAACTTATTCACAAAGTTATCTCATCTGATGCTGGTTCTACAGAATCCAACTCGTACAAGTGAGATAAAGCCATGTCAGTTGTAGATTAGATTAGATAATTCTCTATTGCACACCATAAAACAATACAAATAAAAAGAACACCGTAAAACTATGTGATACAATTGGCGGTCTTATCGGTAAATAGCGATCACCAGACAACCTTTGGATGGAATGGACTGTATGGACACTACCTCGGCCCGTAGCTAAGTTACATTCGTTTCGAATCGATTCGATTTCTATATAGGTTTGTTGTCGATATATCATGTGATATTTCCATAGCATGTGTCAAATCCAATACATTTTCGGAGTTATCGACTAGCGTCATCGCTAATCGAATGTCACTTGGCTAAGCCCAATCGTATTAACTGATTTTAGAGGTGGATTTGATACCGGTAGCTCGAATCCAGCAATCGATATATTTCCAATAAACAATTTTTAATATGAATCGGCAGTGCCTTTGCGACGATGCCGCTTAATCAGCTTAACAGGTACCCTACTTACATGATGGATGAATATGATTTGATTATCTATCTTATACAGGCTGTTTCATTGATATGTTAGAACTTGATTTTAAGGATGTTTGAATTTTTTTTTATGATAATGTATTTGAAAAAATCTATTTTACAACAATGCTAGCAATTAGCCCTACCCGTGTTGTCATTTAATGTCGTACGTAACAAAACACGTAGTATACTTATGCTAATAAATAGATCGGGCAAATGTTTGCTGATGTCGGAAGTTGGACGGTGTAAAGGCAGCATTAGCAGCCGCTGAAATTACAAGTGTCAAGGTTTTCAGACACTTGAGTGTTCGAAACTGCTGAAAATGTCTACCATTAAGAATTTTTTAAGTGCCACGGAAATTATTGCAAAGTTTTAGGTGAGTTTTCAGAGACGCTTTTGACGTTTGAGTATTTGAAGGTTTTCGCAGCATACTTACTCGTTTGTAGAGTCAGGCTTTGAGATGGCAGTTATATTTACTTTATAATTGAAAATAGTATATAGCGGTGGCTTACGAGCGTGTATGCAATTCGTCAAATTAAAAGAAGGTGCCAAAAAACGCACCACGACTGGGGTAACCCAAACGAACTCGGGTATTGACATACGTAATAGAGTATGGAATCTGTACCAAAATAATTGATCAAGCGAAGCGAGATCTCCAAATCAACTTGGGCAAATCGGCGTTGTATGTATGTATGTATGTTTGTTTGTCCGAGGATAACTTTTGAAGCGTTTATCCGATCATCGTGAAATTTGGTATATAGGTAGATAATGATGGCACAATTTCGGTGTGACTCAATGAGCTAACAATTTGGGGGGTTGTTGAGATATTGGGGTCCAGAGGGGTAAAAAAAAGTTAAAATGAGACTATTAGTTCAAGTGAGACGTCAAATGAAAGGTCTTCATTAGTATATTTCAATGCTGTTTTTATTTTTAGTGTAATTTTTGTAGTTTTTGTGTTATTAGCCATAATAAAAACTAAACTTTGACAAAATTCACAGGGTACACCAGTGACCCCACAGTGCTGTAATTTGGTATGCGTGTAGCTTTAGTGACACCAATATAGGCAAAAGTCTGAAATCTAGTATAACTGTAATTTGTACCTCAAAAAAGGGTAACCAAAAAACATGAACTCCCGTTACCTGTAATTTGAATGAAACTGTAGGTCAATTTAGTTGGTTTTTATTTCGTGGCACTATTTTGATAGTCAAAGATTACGAATAGGTAATATTTTTTTTTTGTTTTTATGGTAGACTCGCGAGATCTCAGTTCGGGGCGAACCACTAGTATTTTACTCGATCTCATCTGATCTCATGGATTGATCTTGCGTCTAGACAAAGACCGTCTGGATCCCAAAAATCTGTTAGCATGGAGATGTAACCACCTGATTTTAAGTGATAACCATCGCCTATAACAAAGTACTGCCCCGTAGGTCACGCACCTTAGAAATGTGCCCTACGATGCACTGCTATGCGTCCATCAACTTGAGGCATACAGGTGTAAAGCCTCATGTGCCTGTAATATCACCGGCACCATACCCTTTTAGACGAAACACAGCAATGCTGCTTGGCGGCAGTAATAGTAAGGATACATGTAAAAATTTTATATCTGAATCATTTTGAGAACTTTATTGCTAATACAATTTTTTTAACTAAAATGCAATACCATCAAAATAGATAGAAAATTCTCTATTGAACTAATAAAATAATACAGAGGCGAACTTAATACTGATTAGCAGTTTCTTCCAGCTAACCTTTGTGTAGTAGACTGAGTGGCAGAACTTTCTAGAAAATTTCTCGGAGTCTCCAAGTCCAGAGTGAATAGGTTCTTTCCAGGCAAGCGTGCTCCATCTTCGATCACACCATCACTTATCACCAGGTGAGATAGTGGTCAAGCACTTGACTATCACACTAATATTATAAATGCGAAAGTTTGAATATTTATTTGTTTTTTTATTTGTTTGTTACTCAATGACGTCGTAAGGGCTAAACCGATTTCGATGAAAGTTACTATGTACGTAAATTATAACCTGGATTAACTCATAGGCTACTTTTCAAAATATAAAATAAATCAGGTCCTATGGGATAAAAATGGGGTGTCAAGTCAAGTTGCATCAGCGAGTTTAGCTATATATCTATTTTAGCTACACATTTAGTAGTGTAACGCGCACGAAGTCGCGTGCAACAGCTAGTCATTAATAAAAAAATAGATATTGAAACATTTAAATTCAACTTATTATAATAAAAACTTACAAAAGTTTATAATTATTTACCTATATGTGTTTGATAATATACGCACAAAAATGAAAGGGGTTATTTTGATGAGCATAATAAATAAAATTGTGAATGTGGTAAGCATCAAATCGGCCTTTATTATTGGATGTCGATTGTAAGAGTAGGCAGTAAGTTTTATATCGAATTAATCACCTAAACTTAGTCGATTTTATTTAAAATTTGATAATATAACTAGTAGTTTTTTTTTTGTTTTGAGATAACGTCACTTGAATATCATCAGTATATTACCAAACATCCTGTATAGGTACAGATACTAGACAGCATCGCTAACTAGTAACTCCTTGTATTTTAAAGATTGAAACTAGAAGGATGATTTCCAGAAAGTTTTTATTACACGTAGGAAATTATCCTACTAACAGTTTTTATTTAAATCTTTATACATGCAGTGGGTAACCAATTAGCGACTCTATCTGTCTATAAACAACATAGTGCGTGTTTTGTTATGTTTGACATTAAATAAAAACACGGGTAGGGCTAATGGTTAGTATTGTTGTAAAATAGGTTTTTGTTTAATTTCATTACCATAGAAAAATTTTAATTTTAGTACTACTTTAATATCAAATCCTAAAAAAATCAAGGTATAAAATAGGCCTGTATAAAATAGGCAATCAAATCATATTTATTCATCATGTAAGTTGTTAAACCTGTTAAACTGACTAAGCGGCATCGGCGTAAAACCGCCGCCGATTTACTTTAAAAATTGTTTATTGGAAATGTATCGATTACTGAATAAATATGAAAGCTTCCGGTATTAAACTCATCTCTAAAATCAGTTAAAACGATTCCGGATGTGTGTTTCAAATTAATGTCCTACATAACAAAACCGGTTTTATAATAAGTGCTCAATTTAGATGCAAAATAGCCATATTAGAAGTTCTAGTCCCTGTTGCTCTAAAGCTAGACAAGATATTATTTTCAAAGTTACTCTGAAGCGTATAGTTATTAGTTAGCGGGCGCTCGAGTCCCGTGTTATTAGTTTATTTGCCGGGCACTCGTCGATTAGATAAGCCAAGCCGCGCGTCAATCCGTGACGACCTTGCCTGTCTCTTGGCTTGTGTACAGACAATGGAATCCTTTTGTATTAGCTACCAATTAAATAGAATGCGATAGACAATTATTTATTTGATCGAGTGAAGCGAGATCTCCTAATCAACTTAGGCAAATCGGTGTTGTATGTATGTATGTTTGTTTGTCCAAGGATAACTTTCGAAGCATTGATCCGATCATCGTGAAATTTGATGATAAAAGGTAAGTAGTGATGGCACAATTTTGGTGTGAGCTAAAAATGTTGGGGGGTTGTTGAGGGTTGTTGTTGTTGGGGTCCAAGAAGGGGAAAAAAATAAAATGAGACTATTAGGTCAAATGGGACTTCAAATGAAAGGTCTTTTGACATTTCAACCCTGTTTTTATTTTTAGTAAAGTCCTTATATTTTTTGACTTATTAGCCAAAATAAAAACTGAACTTTGACGAAATTCACAGGGTAGACCAGTGACCCCACAGTGCTGTAATTTGGTATCCGTGTAGCATAAGTAACACAATAAAGTCTGAAATTCCGAGTAACTGCAATTTGTACCCCATGAATTCCTGTTAACTGTAATTTGAATGAAACTGTAGGTCAAGGTAGTTTGTTTTTCATTACGTTGCACTATTTTTATAGTCAAAGATTACGAATAATATTTTATATTTTTGTTTTTTATGGGAAACTCGCGAGATCTCAGTTCGGGGCGAACCACTAGTTTATTTATTTATGTTATTAGAACGGCCTTGGTCAATTACACTAATTACAAATGTTTAATGTTAACAATACATGTCTTATTGATAAAATTTGGATTATTGGAATAATTTTCACAAATCTTTACATAAATATGGGATTTATCACGCACCGTCTTATCAGTGCTTCGACCGACAATGTTTCGGTTCAATTCGTGAACCTTCATGAGGGTGAGTGCGATCCGCTTCGAATACCGTCTCGTGCGAGGCGAGACGGATAAATCCGGAGCGGATAAATCCCGTAGCTATTTATAATAATGATTGAAAATCAATCACGAAAGTTTCTATGTAAAATCTTTACATAGTATAAAATGAAGTTGTCTGTTCGCTAAGATCTTTTAAACTATTCAACGGATTTTAATGCAGTTTTCAGCAATAGATAGAGTGGTTCAAGAGAAAAGTGTAAAGTATAATACATACATAACTGTTTGTTTGTTTGTTACCTTTACACGACTAAACGGTTGAACGGATCTTAATGAAATTTTGCAAGGAGATAGACTATATCATGGGAAAAGACATAGGCTACTATTTAGCCAACTGCGCAAAATGAGGGTAATATTTTATTGAAAAACCACCCGGGCGAAGCTGCGGGCGGGTTAGCTAGTAATTAATAAATGTCAATCGTATAAAAAATGTCAAAACAATAAGATAAAAAAAACAAATAATACAAAAGAAATAAATAATATAATATTAAGCAAAAAACATTCACACACTCTTCTCACAAAACCTCAAGCACTCCAACATCATCATCTTCCATCCGTCCGCAAACACATCACATGCAGCTTGCGCAAGCAATTCTATGGACTACATTTTCATGTGCTACACTAAAGGAAATCTCTCTCTTCGAGTCGTAGTCCTCAATGGTGAGTGTCGTGACCTCCTCCATGGGTGATTTTCTGTTATAATGCTGCGCCATCACTGTCTGTTGGCGGCGACTTGTATGGCCTCATGAAACTTAGAGTCGAGGGTAGTACGGATCTGGATAGACCAAAGTATCGGGCTACGGCCCCGTTGTTTTTCCCCCTGGACTTTGCCAGTGATAATGAGTTTCTCCAGGTAGTCAATGTGTTTCTCGCTATGTGCTCAAATTACTCAAAGACTCGTTGGAGGCAGATGGTTGATAGCCTAGGGGGCAATCGCACTAATTTTGAACGTGTTAACTACGTTGGAACGTAACGTGTTTTTTGGGTTTCACGTTGGTTTCTAAATGTGCATAACGTAATGTTTTTGTTTTGGTTTTACTTTGGTATCATCGTTAAAAATAGCGCGATTGCCCCCTAGTTTATCTTGAGTTCATTTAGTATTGAAACGTTAGTTCTTCGGGCCGTCTAATAAATGAAATCAAAAGGTCAAAGGAAATCGAATAAGTCAATTTAACGTAAACGTTTTGCACGCCGTGATAACTCTGTACGAAGGTCTACACAACAAATTGAAAAATTATATAACAATGAGTATAATTACTAAGCAACAAGTTTCACTTTATATTGAAAAATTACACTCAGAAACACTGGTTAATCCTGAATCCATATTTCCACAGGACAATATTCCAATGTTGTATCATTTGGTTTTGTTGTTCGTTGGTAGTTCAGTTGTATTTTGAAATCTGCCAAATTCGACCTAGTTATTTCCAAAAGTATAGCTATCAATAAAATAGAAAGCGATACACAAGCAATTCTATGGACGCCATTTTCATGTGCTGAATTACTTCAACTTCTCATTCTGCTTGATTAAACTCATCAATCACTCTTTCGCACTTCCGCCTGGTAGTATTCTGGAGTAGTTGAACTTTCTATAGATTCTAAAGATCGTTTGCAGTTTTTAGGGTTCCGTACCTTAAAAGGAAAAAAGGAACCCTTTAGAATCACTTCATTTTCTGTCTGTCTGTCAAAACCCTTTTCTCAGGAACACGTGGAGGTATCAAGTTGAAATCAAAAACCAAGGTCTACGCTCCCTTGGAGCTGTAAAAAATCAGGCTAATAAAGCAACGCTATAAAAAAATTCGGCCATTTATGTCGCATATTTTGTCACTGGGAGCCGTTGGATGCAGGCCGCCCAAGATTATCAAATCAATCAATTAATTTATTTGCGAAAACACGGTAGAATAGGTTCATTGTAGTGTTATTTATAAGTGAGGAAAACATGTCTTTGCTTCATATGCGCATGCAAATGTATTATATATAGGTAACAAAAGGTATAACACTGACCCAAATTAAAACTTTGTGTGTGTACATAAATTAGTTAAAAATAAATATCTGAATACAACATTAATTAGGTACGTCAAATATAAATTAAAATATTGAAACAAATAATATAATAAATTAACAATTACACATTATGCCAAAATAAATAATAATAAAATAGAAAATTACATTGTTAATGGTGGCGATTCTGTTGTTTACGCTGACTAACAAAAATTGTGTAAAATACGAACGGTCTTATTTTGTTCACACTAAAGATTAAATTAGAATGACATTTAAAGTGATATTTCTAAATTTAAGTATTTTAAATACGATGTTTGCGGGCTAGTTTTAGTCAAAACCAATTTGATTGATCACTAAAACTAGCCCGCAAACATGCCATCTTAACAAAAATTACTTAATTTTAGAAATGTCTCTTTAAATTTCATTGTAATTTGATCTTTAGTGTGAACGAAATAAGACCGTTCGTATTTTACACAATATTAGTTAGTGCTGACTAACAAGTAAACAACAGAATTGCCACCAATATGAAACATTTTAACAAATTAAAAATTCATTTGCCGAATTAAAACATTTGTCCATTAACCACTTGTGTAATTTTATTTTAAATAGGTTGTCAGACAATTCCTTGAAACCTTCAGGGAATTTATTATAGGTTTTAATAGCCTTAAAATTGGCATTTTTCTGTAGGGATTTTTGCACAGTGGGAGATAGAGCATATTATTTGTTTGTGTTCGAAGTTGGCGAGTACGACCTTGGTGTGTTTTAAATAATTTTGGATGTGGTAGGCCATTCAGCAATGGACGTCTCATGGCTGATATGATGATTTTGATCATTTTATTTGTTTCCGTAGGGCATTGTCCTTGCTCACGGGGTTCGTGGTTAGGACCCGGTGCGGACTTGCTGGCAGTTGGCTGGGCTATGTGTCTCGTTCAGACCCTCGAGGTGCCCTTCCAGCCTGGCTGGTTAACAGGTAACTATAACAATCTCTTATACCTTTTATTATAGAGGGTGTGTAATTAGCCGCGTACAGACTGACTGAGCTGCCTCGTGACTTATCACTATCTAGACTGAGATATATAGGGTGTTTGATAATATACGCATACAAATGAAAGGGGTTATTTTACCCCTTTCATTTTTTTGGGGGTTTTAAAAAAATGTGAAATTTATTTTGGCACGTAAAAACAAACACTTTAATAAACCTATATTGTACTACATTGCATAATGCTTGCCATCTAACCACAGATACTGTATTAGTGACATCTCGAGATATCTCTTGATGTACCTTTCTAACTCAAAACCCGCAGCCATTTCCGAAAGACTTATTTTTGGATGTCGACTGCAAGAGGACAGTAAGTGTTATATGGAATTAATTACCTAAACTTAGTCAATTTTCTTTAAAATTTGATAATATAATTAACTAGTAGATTTTTTTCGGGAAGTCTTTTTTGAGGCTAGCTCAGTATAGTTATTATTGTTTGGTGCCTGTACTGTCCCACTGCAGGGCAAAGGCCTCCCTTACTTCCCTTCACTCCACTCGATCATGCGCGTATGTGGTCCAGTCTACCATTTACGATTCGAGCTCGTCTATCAGCAGTATAGCTCGTCTTTCCATCGGCGTCGCGGTCAGTATAGTTAATAGGTACATAATAATAATTACTAACAACAAAACTAGATAATTGATCGAGTGAACCGAGATCTCCAAATTAACTTGGGCAAATCGGCGTTGTATGTATGTATGTTTATTTGTCCGAGGATAACTTTCGAAGCGTTGATCCGATCATCGTGAAATTTGATACATAGTGATGGCACAATTTTGGTGTGAATAAATGAGCTAAAAATGTTGGGGGGTTGTTGAGACATTGGGGTCCAAGAAGGGTAATAAAAATTAAAATGAGAATATTTGGTCAAGTGGGACGTCAACAAAAGGTCTTCATTAGTACATATCGATTCCGTTTTTATTTTTAGTAAAGTCCTTGTAGTTTTTGAGTTATTTGCCAAAATAAAAACTAAACTTTGACGAAATTCACAGAGTACACCAGTAACCCCACAGTGCTGTAATTTGTACCCCAAAAAAGTGTATCAAATTAACATGAACTCCTGTTACCTGTAATTTTAATGAAACTGTAGGTCAAGTATTATGGTTTTTCATTACGTGGCACTATTTTACAAGCTTTTTATCAACTTGCAATGTATAATATGTATGTTTGTCTGGGTAGAATCTTGCAACTGAATTTTAAATCCGTTCCCATCAACCGATTGAGCTGAAATTTGGAATACATAATGTAACTTCGGTGACAATGCAATAATATGATACTATGGAGGTGGTCTCATGATGGAGACGGATGCTAGACAACGGAACTTCTGAATGGATTATAGTAGGCTACTAGTGTTTGGGCTCATTTGAATCTGCTTGCGGTTCCGATTATGAATTTTATAAAAGCTTGTTTTGAAAAAGTAATATTTCAACAGAAAACTTATAGATAGTCAAAGATTACAAATATATATTTTTTTCTTTTTATGGGAGACTCGTGAGATATCAGTTCGGGACGAACCACTAGTAAATTCCTAACAATTTTTATATTGTATGGGTTCGTCTTTTGACTAGAAATATCTTTTTCGCGTACCTCAGCGCGCTCTATTATCATCCTCATCATTATACGGCGCCGAAAACGCGCATCGTCTCCGCGTTCAAAATACGCAGTATATACATATAGGCCCTTATCTTTAATCTTAGAACTGGCTGGACGGACATATGCTGGATTTACTATCCAACGACTACCTTGGGGATACTTCGGCTTTGCTATCGTTTATCGTTTAATTATACGCAATAAACTTGCCGCAGGCTGGCGCTCAAGATTATTAGGCATTTGCTTCGTCTTAAGTCACGCCATCACTTTATTTGGCAAAAAAGACAGGTTCTCTGTTCTCTGCTAAATATTTTTTTTTACTTCTTTATTAACCATCACTCTACGTAAAGTATTGCAGAAATTTAATCTCTATCCCATTTTTTCAGGGTAACAGCTCAGCTAGCGCCACGCTTGGTGCAGCAACTCCACGCGGCAGCCAGGAGGTACCCTGGATGGAAGGCCCTCACAGACCTGCCCTACCACAAACCCTGGCGTCACCCGGAACAAGTGCCACCCTACAGGATATCACTGGAAGACGTGAGTTATTATCAAACCAATGTACATTGACAACTTCCGTGGCGCAGTGGGCGAATAGCTGGCTAAGACTCAGCAGATTGCGGGTTTGATTCCCGTCACGGAACAAATGTTTGCATAATCTTCAGATCTTCAGTTCCGGTTGTTTGTCTTTATTTTTAAATATATATTATTCATTACTAACATATATATAAACAAATGTAGTACTAACGATATACCTATGGACATAATATGTCTGAAACAAATGTATTGAATTGAATTGAATATTTAAGTATTAACAAATAAAAATACTCTCAGTTATCTGGTACCCGTTGTACAAGCTTTATTTATTTATTATTGACTATGACAAAACAAGTTAACCAACAAAATAAAAACACGGCACAAAGAAGAGACTGTGCTAGTCTCTTCTTTGTGCCGTGTTTTTTTTTTTACTTAAGTACCAACCTGAAAATAATTAATTTACAGCTAAAAACTAAAATAACATTTACAGGGGCATATCTAGCTATTCATTAGGTATGCTAAATAAAACTAAACAACATATAAATAGTATTTTTCTCCTAATACTTACGTAGATAATATCGCGCTTTGATGTCTTTTGTATGCAGATGTTAAAACATAATGGAAAACAACACTATAAATTAAAAATAATTAATACAATTGCCATAGCAACAACCTGAAAGAATATCTTTATTAATACTACAAAAGCTTTTGAAACCGCATTACCTAAACATGAACGAAGTAATTTTGAGAGAGCCCCAATAATCCAAACTTTTTATCAGAAGAAACTTTCCTCAATAGGCCTTTATTGATTTATTTGTTTTCAACAGCTTAAAGGTCGATCTAGGGTTGTTTAAAGTTTACATGATGGCAATCGAGTTATATATTTTGTTTGCGTGGAATTCTGTCATCATCATATCAGCCAAAAGACTTCCACTGCTAAACATAGGCCCCTCCATAGATTTCTAGAGCGAACGATCTTGTGCAGCCCGCACCCAACGGCTCCCAGCAACCTCTATTAGGTCGTCCATTTATTTGGAGGCTGCGCAGTCTCCAGTGCGCGGTCTCCAATCGAGAACCAACCGGATATTGAGTCCAAAAAGTTTTTGAAGTTCGGTCAACCGGAGTACTGACACAAGAGGGTTAATATGTCAAATAACCTGGAGCCATACCATTATTTACCGATTATGATTGTTGTTCCTGTTATATGCTACCAATTTCAATGCTGTTGTCATAGCAAAAGCGGACATTGAAAAAAGATTGTGTTAGTAGATTACCAAAAGCCATTAGTGGCCATTTTGCGACGATACCATGGTCATAGTGAAGCGATTGGTTTAGTAGAATTGGGCCCCCGTAGTTTAAATACATAAATACAATACAATACCGCTTCTTGCTCAAGATTATTTGAGTTCCATCACTCGTTTTCTGTTTCCTTGTGTATTTTGATAAAAACTAATATTGTTATTTCAAGCCATGTACTTGTACTTCCAGTGCGTGGACCCCGACGCGCCCCCACCGCCCGAAGAGCCGAAGCCAGACACCTCCAGATCCAAGCTCGAAGTCCCCCAGCCTAGAGAGATAGAGAGTCACAGCGTCGAGGACCTTGGAGACATATCATCGGAGTTCAGCGTTGAGGTACGTAGAATGTTTTGACGAACTCTATGCCCGACTGCGGTCCAAAAAGTATTCCTGATTCCCAAATTTGGAAGTGTTTTAGTTTTGTGGTATCGTAGTTATACACCGAGAACTGAGAGTGTTATAAGTGTAAAATATAAGTTTTTATTATAATATGTATTTTAGGATAATATATATCTTTATGGGCCGTAGAATAAGTTCATTACTATCCTTTAACTATTTCATTGGTGCCTGAATTAAATGATTTATTATTAGACTTCTTTTAATGTCTGATACCCAACGAAATATTGTTGTATTATATTGACAATGTCAAGGTAGGAAGCTCTGGATCAATTTGAAGGAGGCCTATACCCGTAAGGAGCCTTAACTAAAATGTATATATTTAATTTAAATATATTAAACTAGTGGTTCGCCCCGAACTGAGATCTCGCGAGTCTCCCATAAAAACAAAAATATATTATTAGTAATCTTTGACTATACAAAATCTCAGCAGTTTGGGGTTACTGGTGTACCCTGTGAATTTTGTCAAAGTTTTGTTTTTATTATGTCTAATAACTCAAAAATTACAATAATTAAACTAAAAACTAAAACAGGGTTGAAATGAACTAATGAAGACCTTTTATTTGACGTCCCACTTGATCTAATAGTCTCATTTTCATTTTTTTACCCCACTTGAACCCCAATATCTCTACAACCCCCCAACATTTTTAGCTCATTTAGTTACACCAAAATTGTGCTATCACTACCGACCTATGTATCAAATTTCACGATGATCGGATCAACGTTTCGAAAGTTATCCTCGGACAAACAAACATACATACTTACATACAAGGCCGATTTGCCCAAGTTGATTTGGAGATCTCGCTTCGATCGATCAATTAATATCATTTATGTAATTATATTAGTTTTAGTAAGGAAATAAAATGGCTTTTTATTTTATTTATTTATTATTACAATAGGGGGCCTTTGTCAGACCTGAATTTGTTGTGGTTGCCCGTATTTCACCATCTTCTTTTATGCTTTTATTTTTTTCCTTTACAGAGTGAGCACAAGCGCATCTATTGGCAATCTTAATAAATAAATAATTAATACAACTCAGCTTCCTATTGATCCTTAGAAATAAATAAGATTAGAGCGCAAATCCCCCGCACCTATCTGCACTTTACTTTATTTAATTTAATGTTTCTTCGTGCTTCAGGTCGACGATGAAGCACACGAACTAGCACAGGACCCCAAGAAACGAGGCAAGTTTTACAAACTTGTGAAATCCATGAAGAACAGAAGGAAGAGTGTCCAGGTAGCAAAGAGTGCGGATAACTTGGACAAGCCGCTGGAAGAGAGAGAGAAGAAGAAGGGATTCAAGTTTCATCGGAGATTCAGCCTCAGTAGAGGCAGGGAAGATTGAGCTTAATGTGTTGTGGTTTTTGGAAAGTTTACCCACGTTGAATGTTGAGTAACTAGTAGAGAGTAGGTCTGTAACTTTGGAACTATCCTGGTTCTGAGATTATGAGCATACTTTTTACTAAAAACGGGATATTTAGTTTTTTTAGTTTTTTTAATCCTGTCCCAAGAGCTTCAGTCTTTTACCCAGCCAATACTACGGCCTTCTGAGGCTGCAACTTACGACTGGGCACTGTATAAATCATCATCTATTGACAGATTAGTAAAAGTTTTTTCAAGATACTTTCACAGTTGCATGAGCGATCTTTCCATACCCCATGGTCAGTTCACCTGGGTGAAACACATGACTATGGAGAATGTTAAGATCAATCGTACATTTTGTCACTCCTCACTTAAACCACTTAAACCCATTGGACTTTTTGAAAGAGTCCCTAAACGCTTTGAAGTGCTACTGAATAACATATCAGTTTTCAAACTACCCTCATTCCTACTTAATTGGTAATGATATTTAGCAATAAATACATGATACAAATTAAATTCACAAAATTACACTAAGTATCCCGTTTTAATAGTAAGTTACAGATGGTATTGAATAAGGTAGCGAAAAGATGAATAAAGTTGGAATGAGTAACTATTAATTGTTGATGAATCTAGTGATTATCTTCTCCGGTGCTCTACCGGTGTGTTGTTTTCCAAATCCAAAAAGAACTGTTAAATTTTGATCAGAATTGTATAACATTGGGCATTACTCTTAAAGTATGTAAAACTTGTATTTATCTTCTCATATTGTATCATAATGTAAGTATTAGTATAGTACTGGTGGCTATTCTGTTGTTTACGCTAACTAAAATTGTGTAAATACGAACGGTTATTTTGTTCACACTAAAGATCAAATTAGAATGAAATTTAAAGTGACATTTCTTAAATTAAGTAATTTTTGTTATGATGGCATGTTTGCGGGCTAGTTTTAGTGATCAACCAAATTGGTGTTCACTAAAAGTAGCCCGCAAAAAATACTTAAATTTAGAAATGTCACTTTAAATGTCTTTCTAATTGTTCTTTAGTGTGAACAAAATAAGACCGTTCGGATTTTACACAATTTTAGTCAGTCAGCGTAAACAACAGAATAGCCACCAATGGATGTCTATCTTTTGGCTCTTGTGGCTAATAGTTACAGATCAGAGAGATTTCTCATAAAAAGTATTGATAATATTTTATTGAAGGGTTATGTAGATTAAATCGAAATGTTTTAAATCAATAAAAAGTTTAGATACCTACAAATGTAAGTGTTTTTCCATGATTTGATTAAAAAATACTTATTATGACTAAAAAACATTTAATAATACAATAAATAACCAACTTAAAATATCAATGTAAGTTTATAACAGCGTTCCAAGAAGCCTTTACTAAATAAATTAAAAATATAAAGATATATTACGGCGCACATGCCAATCATATCAATGGTTTGAATTTTAATATTACCAACAGCTTAGCTTAGTTAAGTATCTGTATTTATAATAATATAGTAAGTATTCTAATGAGAGAGATGGCTTAGCCGTATTTACTGTGCTACTTCATTACCATAATCTCTTATCTGGCAAAAAATGGATAGGTATTTACTGAATTAATTATGTAATTGAATTCTTATGTCAAGGCGAGTAAAATAAAACTACCGAAATCTTCTGGGGTATAAGTACCTCCTCAATATACCGTAATTTATTATTATTTTACTTTGTAAACTATATTTTTTTCTATCCACGCAATGTGTAGAAGAAAAAAATGCGTGAGTGTCGTGGAACACTCCGTTGGAACGAAGTTCCATTCGTAGTATATTATTATTGAATTAATAATATTAAATTAAATATTAATAATAAAATATATAAATATATATTATATTTAATTTAAATATTATTTTATAGCATACACGCTATGGTCTACACTAAAGAAAGGGTCGTGACGGAAACTCGTGACGGAAAACTCTTACACTTTTTTTCGCCTAGCCCCCCATCCGCCAAGTCCGTACCATGCGTAAGGAACTTCGTTCCAAAATGTTAAAGACGGGTTTTAAATCGTAAACCTAGAACAATATTTTTCAATAATAATTGTTTCGCCATGTGTATATCTATATTTAACAAAATACTTTCTTACCCATTTCCCGATTTAAAATAAAGTTATAATCATGGCATCTGCAAAAAAAATATTATACCTACGCTAGATGAAAAGCTGACGTTGTCATAATAATTATGTAATATTGGCAATATAACTTGTAGAATCAACACTGTAAGAGTGAAAAAACAGCTATTCGATAAGCATATTAAGTTAAATGTTTATTCGACCAAAATGTATAAATAAATATTGTTGGACATTTCACACAGTGCTATCTAGCCCCAAACTATGCAGAGCTTGTACTATGGGAACCAGTTAACTGGTATAATACTGGAAGATGGTACTCTCATCTCGTAAGTTTTCGGTAGTAGTTAATCTGTTTATAGGATTTGGCAAAAAATATCGAAAAGCATTCTCCAATTATAATGACCAGTTTCTTAAAAAAGTCCGAATTCTATTAGCTATCAAAAAACTAGACTATAAGAAGTATAAAATCACGTAATTCGTATCGTAACAATAAAGTTTTTTTACGTTTCTGGAACGTTCCGTGTTTTGTGACAAGATTAGTAATACGAGTATGAATTGATGTTTTGTCATGGTTTTTGCAAAGTTCAAGGTTGTCTGTCTATAAGTTATGTCTGCCTATAAATAAAAGATTTATGAATACAAAGTATGTACAATATGAATTTGTAAGCAGACGACTAAATTTAATTTTTTTTTGGAACAGCTTTCTTCAGCATAGAGGTATTTCATAACTTAAAAGGATTGAGTACTTGCTCGTGCTGTGAGGCGGGCTTTAAGCACTTGTCTCACCGCAGGCGAGTAAGCGATTAGCTATCAACTATTTTCTCGCTCAGAAACGAACAAAATATATAGATTCCGTGTCAGTAAAAGAGACACTTATATATAGTTGATCGCTGGCCATTCACACTGCCGGCGAGAACTCGCTATCCAAATAGTCGCAGCGACTACAACACTCGCTCAGCGATACGCGCTCAGCAATGCTCGCTTGGCGGTCAGAACACACGACGTGAGATGATGAGTATCGCCCGCCGCACTCACTCGCTTTATAGCCCAGCGACACAACTATAGAAACTACACACTCGTTTCTCGCTGCTCGCCAAATCGTTTCTAGTTTCTAGCTCTACTCGCTTCTCGCTCATCGCCGGCGGTGAGACAAGTGCCAAACTAAGGTATACATTTATTTGGGCCGTAGAATATGTAAATTCACATCTCGTACTTTTCTATTATTGCCTGGTATAAAGTGTTTATTTATACTTTGCAATATTCAGACAGACTAAATGAAAATGACTGAATTCAGACGTGTTTATACATAGCCAGTTAGACACATTAATTTACCTCAGAGTCGACTTGCTGAATTTAGTGCACTAAATATTGCAAAGTGTAAAGCCCGCTTCAGTTCCTATGAATGATACCGCAAAATATCTGATAGAAAAATAGAAATCTGGATCTTTAGGTGTCGTTAGATTTTTAATTCATTAAGTTTTAGCTGATAAGTAACTCAAATTTCCGCACACAATGTATTTTGTTTATATGTATTAGAATAAAATGACTATGCCTATAATCTGCCCACCGAAATAAGTTAATAGGGAAGAAATGGACAGGCATGTAATTGCTAGAACAATTACACTAAGGCTGCGTACACAGGGCCAGATTTTTTAGTTTGTTCGTGCGACTCGCACCGTTCAGACGTGCTCACTGTGCTAGTGCAATCTGTTATTTAATTTTTTGACCCGGCTTGTTATTGCTACTCTTGATCATTTTGTAACGTGTGGCCCAGCTAGTATTTTGGACTTTATGATTGTTTCTATTCCTGAAGACTTGGCACTTGTTTGACGGACTGTTCGATTTTTTTATCGATTTGCATCTGTAAAATGGTCGACAGTAATTCTGTGGAAAAAAGGCGCAAACAAGTCTTTTCATCAACTAAAAAGATTATGATATGGAACATGTATCAATCTATGAGGAGGATCACGTTTATTCCCACGTTGCTTAACAAACGTGGGAACTGACAGCGACAGTAGTGATACGTCGGAATAACGTGATGATTTTAAAAATGTAAAATCTAATAAATCAATCTAAATAATGTTAAATGTAATATAAATGTGAATGTTACATATGAACACACCTTTAATTTTTATCAGTTTTGTTGACGCCCACTGACCGTTTTGGGTCCTTGTCTTTTGTACGGGATTGTGTGACAGAGACAACGCTCCATTTACTTGTTCCGGCGGACAGCGTTATAGTCGGTCTACTGTTCGAACATTTTGATCTTTTTATTTTTTGATTTTCTCGTTATAATTTAACTTTTGTACCTAAGTTCTATTTTGTGGTAATATCTTTATATGGACTGTTGCGTGCTATGTGTCTGTAATTGTTACTTGCCTTTGAAAGTAAATAATTGTTAAAATAAATACTACTTAATCATAATGTGCGGATCATTAGTTATTTTCTATCTTGAATCTATATCTAAAAGCTCTGTAAAGTTATTTCATAAGGTACTTAAGGTTAATTCTAAAGAAGGTCGTACACAAAAACAAAAGAACCTGTAAAAGCAAAATTTACTTGCTTTCGTGGGACTTTGTAAACATATATAAGTCCAAGATAAATAGATGTTTTAAATACTATTCCTATCTCCTTTTACAGATCAGAAAAAAGTACCTGCTCTACCACGCTTGTTTTGACATTAGTAAGCCAACACAGTTTAGGCGGCTAAGTCTAAATATGGGTTAAATATCGTCTATTTATATCGACCTTAGAACATGGATGTAAAGTTTCTCGTGTACGACTTTCTAGATACGTTTATCGTTGTGCCTTTCATTTTAATACTGACTTATCACTTATTATCTTCCAGTTGTGATAATAAAAACCCGTACAAAGTTGCAATAAATAGGTATAACAACATTAACTTTAAATGCGACCCCGTATTTTCGAAATAGCGGGACTCGAACCCGCTCCTTCGAAAGTTCTGGGAGTTTCATATCGCTAACTCTATAACCTGGTTTATTAAAGAAACGAATCTAAAATGCCGCCGAAAATGATTACCTTACTTGCACACTATTGCACGCATTTGTGTGCAAGTAAGAGGTAATGATTATCGGCGCCATTTTAAATTTGATTCTTTATTAAACCAGGTAATATCATTTACAATATTGTTAAAATATAAATTTGAAGTTTTACTCTGCCTTAAATTGAGAGATTTTCATTTCGTTTTCGCCGCGGGTGCGATTACCATACATTTAGTCAAAGTCAACATTTCTTTATTCAATGAAATTTTAAGGATCATCAATACACCATTTTTAAAATTAATTTTTAAGTTACGTCCCAAACCTAAACAGCGCTAAATAATCCGATAATATGTTAAAGTAAGTTTTTATAAAGTCTCTATTTAATTACGTTTACTACGTATATATTTATACAAATTATTATTTTAAACTATACCTGCGTTATACATCTATACTTAAGTGCTCAATTTTACGTATTAATCTATTTCTATCACTTTACAAATATTACTAAAACTGTTGTGTATTTAATTGATGTATATGCGATGTTTTTAATGTATCAGAATTTAGTATTTGTTCATGTTATAGGCTTATGTAATAATGTTTAAAGTAGCCTATCTATTTGCTAGTTCAATTCATAAATCAAAAGTTGCTTTAACCTGGTTTGTTAAAAAAAATGTGAGCCGTCACGGGACGCCTGGCAGATGTGAAACATCGACATTATTTTACACAGTCGATTGCGCATGGCGACGCGTCGCCACACCGTACACACTACTGCATATAGACTGTATATATATACCATCATATAGCGTGGCGACGCGTCGCCACGGCATGCGTCGCCACGCCAGAAATCGGTTTTACGTGCGGCTATAGATGTTTCACATCAAAAAAAAGAAACTAAAATGGCACCTAAAATCATTACATCTTACTTGTACACTATTGCATGTATTCGTGTGTAAGTGAGAGGTAATGATTTATGGCGCCATTTTATATTCATTTCTTTAATAAACTAGGTTATATAGCTCTACCGTTATAACTAGTCCTCCCTGAAATTAATCTTTATTTATTTGTTCGTTACTCAATCACTTCGTAACAGCTGAACCAATTTCGATGAAATTTGGTATGTACTTACGTAGATTATAACCTGTATTAATACATATGCAACTTTTTATCCCATAAATCAGGTCCCATAAGCTAAAAATGGGGTGTCAAGTTTCTGTAGAAAAAATATTTTGACCTTCGTTACCACTTTACTCATAGTTTACACTTTACACGAGTTTATCTTTATTTCTAGGTTACCTACACATTTAATAGTGTAACACAATAAAATGAAAAAACTTAGATTTAAGCTTATTTTTGGCCAGACCTGAGTGCCCCCCACGCTGCACGGCCCGCAGAACGCGCCTTTACGCAGGCCTAACCTTAAAGGTCTGGAAACACTCCGTACACTTCTATGCATTTGTTTGATACCGGTAACGCCAAACGCTTGACTTGACCTTAGGCTAACATTTACTCCTTCACGACGGACGTAACTACCACACAAATGCACTTTTTATGTGTGTTGCTTAAGGCTAGATAATTTTGTAAAGCAATCTATCGCAAAGCTAGCGGTTAACTTCAGAAGAGTCTATGAATCAGCCGGATACTGTCCACTCAATGCTATGTCATTGGGTGACAGGATATACGTAGATAAATAATAATAAAGGAGAAAAAGCCACAAAAAACCTGCCAAGCTGCAATAAATGGGTCTTGGGCTATGTCTACGTGCGCTTTCATGATCATCTTGCGACTACAACTTTCAATTCGTCTTGCGTCTAGAGTATGCATTATTGATTGCCTGCTTGCAGTGCCTGATTGGCGTGCGCTAAAGGCATGCGCTATTGTCGAACTCTATAGCACTTCATGCATGCGTCAGAGGAAGACGCAAGATGAACATGAAATCGCACTGGTGTAGAAATATCATAAGGTCGCCACTTTGGATATTCTCTATTCCATTTTAGTTTTAATATTATAATCTCTATTTTTTGTATATACATTTTGGAATGTAATGCTTTTAATACAAAATATACATCCACTTTACGAATAATAGAGGAACGAAGAATGATTTGTTTACAAAGCTGCTTAAGTAACAAGATGATTCACCCAATGTATCCCTACCAGTGGGATAGTCTGGTGGAACAGGAATCCTTAGGGTTATCACCGCTGGTCCCCTATCCCTGTCCCCACTGGGGACCATCGGGAAGAAAAATTATCCCTGTGGAATCAGGGGAAGTTATATTCCTAGATTTTAACTTGGAAGGGGGTTTATGCCTATTTTCTTGAATGTAATAAACCTGTCCGGCTGTGTCCCTACTAGTTATACCTGTCGATCTGTATAGTATACAAACTGTTCTATGTTATAATTAATTCGCTGACAAAACCTAGCATTTAGCCCTGTTTTCTCTTGTTAGTCCAAATAATTGTATTCTCTACTACAGAGTAATTATAGCAAGCTATGAAGTGCTACCGATAACTTAACTGCTTTACTCAATCGTAAGCAAATGTTATTCATGTTTGGAATGTTGTTTCTAATAGTACGTAATCAAATTTTACATCAAGCATAAACTAATAGGCTTACACAATCATGTTCCATTGATAAATGGTTACTGTTATAAAAACCTAACGACCCACTGCCAACCAGTGGCAGATGGCAGTAGGTTGTAAGTTGATTCCTGTTGGACCAAACAGTTAGACTATGCAATTTGACCACGAAGAAGATGCTCCTGGTCTTTTCTCTACATCCTCTTGACTTGCTTGGACTGCTTGGCAGTACAAAGACATTGAATACGACGCTCGACGTTCATACCAGCATTTAGAACTTCATAGCTTGCTTATACTTACTCCGATGTTTCGCCTACGCTAGTTACGAGTTAATAGTTTTCTCATGTTAGGCAAACATTGGTAGCTGTGTTACTTGTTATGCCAATTAGAGTAGGCTAGTTAATGTTACAATATATAATGGTGATTTAACTTGTATTTTAATTATTATTAGACCTATTTGTTCTCCGAGTTGGTTGTGGGTTCGAATCCTGGCTGGGCACAAAAGGATTATTTAACTAGAAAAAAAATATTTGCTCATTTATACGTACTCAAAACGTGTCTTTTATACATGATACATATGATAAGTACATTATTTTTGTTTTTATCGTGTCAATGACTTATTCTAAATTATATTGATTTAGACCAGTGGTGGGTAGTCATCTCTACAGCCTCTACAGTAGGTATACCTATAGTAACACTATAGTGTTGGCAAAATATTGGTGTGACTAAATAAGCTAAAAATGGGGGGGGGGGGGGGTGAGATATTGGGGTACAAGAGGGATAAAAAAATCAAAATGAGACTACTACTGTCAAATGGGACGTCTAATGAAAGGTCTTCGTTAGTACATTTCGACCCCGTTTTTATTTTTAGTTTAATCTTTGTAGTTTTTGAGTTGTTAGCCATAATAAAAACTGAAATTTGACGAAATTCACAGGGTACACCAGTGACCCTACAGTGCTAAGATTTGGAATCCGTGTAGCATTAGCGACACAAAAATGGGGAAAAATCTGAAATCCATAATATATGCATTTTCTACCCGTATAAGGCACTTGTCTCACAACCGACGATGAGCGAGAAGCGAGTGGCAAGTGCCTAAAGAATAACCAATTAACATGAACTCCCGTTACTTGTAATTTGAATGAAACTGTAGGTCAAGTAGTTGGTTATTCATTTTGTGGCACTATTTTATTAGTCAAAGGTTATGAATAATATTTTTTTTGTTTTGTGTAAGACTCGCTAGATCTCAGTTCAGGGCGAACCACAAGTTATTTTCTAGTTGAACATTTAAAAATATTTAAGCTTTGACGACAATAGAGTTTTATTTAAATAAGAAAGGACAGAGGCCTTGATGGTAAAAGTTAAGTATGCCGCTAAACAGAAGGTAGGTACTTAAGGTATTTATTTGCCAGCGAGTGACAATAATTCCGACAAAATGTAGCCCACAACAGAAACAATTAGGCCTACTGCTCAACATAAAAGGAACAGTCGCTCAAGCAAGTCCACGCGACGCCTGTAAGCGCTGCGTGCGCTGCTGTCGGCCTATATCCTGAGATGATAAGGTTGAACACCGCGCGCGCAGCGAACGAGCCGTGCGAGCGCGCTTGCCTGGACCACTGCACGTGTCTATTCATCGAACTCGAGAAACAAGTGATGCGGCAATTTGTATTGATTGTACTTGTCGATGTAATTAAGTTTTTCTTGAGAGTTCTACAGATATTTTTAAGTTTATATTTTCTAAATAATTTGTAAAAATTCGTTTAAAGTGGGGAAGTTATTACTTTTATGAAGTGTTTGTAGGTTGGTGCAAAACAGGGTGTTTGTTTCCTTATATTGGTTGGGCAGGCACTGCCCCAAACTGAACAAGCGTAAGTTATACACGGACGTACTGAAATGGTACATTACCCCGTACTTAATAAATAACCGTTAAGTTTCGAGAGACGAATAGATAATGTTCCGTGATGCATTTCAGATAAAAATAATATTTATGACTTCGAATTTTGTCGAGAGTTTAAAAAAAAAAAAAAACACTTGAGTCGAGTTTTAAAATCAATGCTGAAAAGATAAAACTAATATATATGACCCTTCAAATTTGCTGATATTACGAAATTGGATATTTTAAAACAAGTGTTAGAGCTTACATGTGAAACCCATAAAAATAAGGATTTATGACCAATAAATTGTCCTTGGGTTTGACAGTTGAAGCATTCAATTTTACTCTTAAATCCATTTGTCTCAAGTATGTAGATTTTGTTAGATAAACATGGGACCTTTAATTTTTTTATACAGTTGGGGAATGCTACTATCAAAGAGGGCGTGGTTTCAGAAAATTAACCAATAGTAGGAGATTACACATTGAGGTGGGTGTCAAATTCACTCCGTGAAAAAAATATGATGGGTTTGGCAGATTCTATTAAGGGACGTGGGAGAATTTCAGTTCTCTAAAACAACGCGCGCGCAGCAGTCCACAGATACTTGGGCCTTGAATTAAATTAAGTTATAATATATATGTAGAATCAGTGTTTGTCTTTGTCTGTTCATAAAGAAAAAAAAAAGAAGTGTTAAATATAAAATTAAATTCAGTGCTTCGTCCGAGGGGTCAGCGTTTCTGAAAGCTAAGTATCTTAGAGCGAGAATTTTGAATGACTAAGTATTTTAGTGCATAGTTGTGAGCCTAATTATTATTTAGGGCAAGAATTCCAAATAGCTAAGTACAATATATAGGGCAGGAATTCCAAATAACTTAGTACTTTGGAGCAATGAGTCCTTTACTTAAGTAATTCTTAGGTAAAAGATTACGGATAATTATGTTCCACAACTTTACATCGCAGATTAGTGTTTCTGGTTTGAATCCAGACATATTTGACTTCTACAAGTTACAGGCTAAGCCTTTAATTCATCTCAATTATTAATTTATTCCATCTTGTTATTTTGTGGACTTAATATAGATGATTCGATTCAATACATTTACAGTGCTCTTTGAAAATAATAATTTTTAATACGTATTAAGAGATTAATTGATCTATTGATTAATAATCATACTTTCAACTTTCACCGTTGGGATTAAAATATAATAATGAATATATCTGTATTTATTGCATTAGTAAATACTAAAATACCACCATAATTTAGGCTTCAACTCTAAGAACACTTTAGTTTGATTTCTTTAATTGGTTACAATTATTAAACAATTTACTACGAGAATCTACCGACCCTGATGGTTATTTTAAATGACTGCAAATACAAAATGACGTAATTAAAATGACTGGACTTGACCATTATGTACTTGAATTACAAATATCCACTATTCAATGGAATAGAAATAATTAAATTCCAATTGGCAATAATGACAAAGTTTCATTTTGAAAATGGGAAATGAGGATTTTATTTGCCTATATTGAACTGCAATCTGCGTAACTTATGTTAAAACCATTTATTATCATATTTGAAAGGCAAGAAGATTCACAAACCATACACACCCATCATTAACTTGATGAAACATAAAAACACAACTACAGAGATGAATAAATGAATCCTGAGGGATTACATAATACACTGTAAATTATATATGTTATCTATGTATTCTCGTTAAGTGCGTAGAGCGGGTTTGCGACTTGGTCTTAGGGTTCCCGTTAATTGTCTGAGATTTTCGGTTGAAATGCAGGTCCAAGCAGCGCGTATTCACCTGACGAATCATATCTATATATGTACAAATGAAATACCAAGCCAGATCCCATAATAACAATGGTTGGCTCTGACGAACTGAATAAACATCTCTGCACATCTATTGGTAAAACCAACTATAAAAATGTATCATAAATTACACACACTTGCCGAATTATATTGTCAGGGATACACATGTCCTTCCTCGCGGCAGTGGAAGCCGTGGGAGGCGAGGCGGGGCGGGCAGGCTGCGAGGCCGAGGGAGGGGTTGCCTTTTTGGCTGGGGGGGAAACGGAGGAAACCTTCTTTGACGAAGAGGTCTTCTTCGAAGAGGGCTTCTTCCTCTTACCACCCGTGACGAGGGTGAATTCTTCCTCCGAATCGGAGGAAGAGGAGTTTGATGCCTCTGCGGAAGACGCGGGGCGTAGAAGGAGGTCGATTTCCATATCGTCCTCGGGGAGGGTGGGTCCGGAGATTCCGGAGAGTCTAAAAAGACTGCGAGGTGAGGCCTCTCGAGAGTCGGGCTTTTTTGATGACGAGGGAGGCGCTGAGGCAGGAGGTTGAGGGGAGGGGGCAGGCTTACGAGCCGCCGGTGGTGCCTGAGGGGCTTGTTGAGGCTTCCGAACCTCGTTAGTGGCCTGAGGGGCCAGGGCAGGCATGCGGGCCGCCGGGGGTGCCAGAGGGGCTTTCAGAGGCTTCCGGGCCTCGTTAGTGGCCTGAGGGGCCGGGGATGGCTTTCGAGCCGCTGGGGAGGCCAGAGGGGCCGGCACGGGCTTCCGAGCCACATTTTTGGCCAGAGGGGCCGGAGTGGACGTGACGACGTCCATTAGACGCGGGAGGGAGGCAACCGATTGTTGCTCCCTCATAATACGCTGACGAATATCGACGGGAATGTTCTCGTAAAGTAAACGGATAAAAGAACCCGGTACCTCAACGAGGTCGTCCCCGGCGATGTCCATCATAACTCTCCGGGGGGGAACACCCGGAGAGGTGAGGGGTGCGTGATCCTCCCGTCGGGATAGACATGAGGGGTGAGGCCTAAGTGTCCTACCTAAAGTGTGTCCCTTTACCGCTCTTACGGGGTATGAGGGGTGTGTCCTAACCGATACTTGGTGTCGGCGAGGGAAGCCCCCAAGGCCGGTGGTACCAAGCCCAGCCGGATGTAGCGTTCCTTAGGAGAGGAAAGCTGGCGTTCCGGGTCCACGCCCAGTCTGGTTTGTGTTAACACCGCAAGGTATCCACCAGACCGACCACTAAACGTGGATTTGGTCGCTTAATGAGAAGAAACAAGAGTTTGCCCTGAAAAGGACAAAGTCCAATAAAGGACTCTTCTGAGGTGTACTCGCAAGCGAGCGCACACAACAGAGCAAATGGCGGATGCCAAGTGCGGCGCGGGGCGCGGGGCGCGGGGCGGCACGTGGGCCGGCGGGAGCGCGCGAGCAGAGCGGAGCAGACGTGTTGCCGGTGCGAGGACCGGCGAGCGAATGGTGCGAGGACCGGCGAGCATCTAGTGAGGGGGCCGTCCTACGCGTGGTTTAAGTACACTCTAGAACCTTTCTGCCCCAACTCTGCTTATCACGGGGTGCTAGGAGAGCGCGCAGAACCGACTTTAACCGAATTAGCGGAGTAGCACAACTGTGCTCCACTCGACCACAAACCTGTGTCCACAAACCGAACTCGGTTTGTATGCTTCCGTACGCGCCCGGCATCGCGCTAGGCGACACGTTTGTAGGCTGGTACTACGCTTGAATATTGTAGACTAGTTTCTGCCCGCGGCTTCGCACGCGTGTTTTGTCAATGAAAAGTAACCTATATGGCAATCCAGGTGTCCGTCGACATACCAAATTTCATTAAAATCCATTCAGTAGTTTTTGCGTGAAAGAGTAACAAGCACACACATGCATCCATACAAACTTTTGCGTTTATATTATTAGTGGGAAGTGGAATATATCAGTGGGCAGTGCAGCGTTTCTAAGTTGCGTGACTTACGAGGCAATACTTTGCTATAGGCTATGGTTACCTCTTAACATCAGGTGGGCCATATGCTTGTTCCATCTTCAGGTAGTACAAAAAAAATATCATTTTATTGATTGAGTGAAGCGAGATCTCCAAATCAACTTTGGCAAATTGGAGTTGTATGTAATGTATGTTTGTTAGTTTGTCCGAGGATAACTTTCGAAGCGTTTATGCGATCATCATGAAATTTGGTATACCGGTAGGTAGTGATAGCACAATTTTGGTGTAACTCAATGAGCTAAAAATGTGGGGTGGTTGTTGAGATATTAGGGTTTAAGAGGGGTAAAAAAATACCAAGATGGAACTATCTGGTCAAATGGCACGTCTAATAAGAGGTATTTATGAGTACATTTTGACCCCGTTTTTATTTTTAGTTTAAACTTTGTAGATTTTAGGTTATTAGCCATAATAAAAACTGAACTTCGATAAAATTCAGAGGGTACACCAGTGACCCCACAGTGCTGAAATTTGGTATGCGTGTAGCTTTAATGACACAAATATAGGGAAAAGACTGAAATCTAGAATAACTGCAATTTCTACCCCAAAAAGAGTAACCAATTAATATGAACACCCGTTACCTGTAATTTGAATGAAACTGTAGGTCAAGTAAAGTTGTTATGCATTTCGTGGCACTACTTCTATAGTCAAAGATTACGAATATTTTTTTTTTTTTTTTTTATTGGGGACTCGCGAGATATCAGTTCTGGGCGAACCACTAGTTTATTGTAAAAACCATTTTTACAATAAACTAGTATACATATCATTTTTTATATATTTGTATGCTAAACGAACCTTCAACTGTCTTGACCTTTAAAACTGTAAAGAAATATCGCGAGTCGCGAGAATTAACATATTTTAATTCAATCTAACAAAGTTCTTACCTCATAAAAGATATAAAGTTACATACACAGCCTGCAGGCAAACATGACCACCAGAAAAAATACAATTTTGTAATGACAATACAGTAACGGATTGCTAATTATGTGCGTTTATAAAGATATACCATCCGTTACCATAACCGTTCTCTATCTAAACTATCATCATCATCATCATCATCCACAGCCCATAAGTACCCACTGCTGGCTACCCATAAGCTCCCTTCCCGGTCCTGTGCTGCGCGCATTCAGGAGTTGCTCGCGACTTTCTTTATGTCGTCGACCCACTGCTCCGACGGCTGGACTTCTTAGGTCTGTGCTATTTCTGTCTTCTTCTTGTATCTAAACTATATCTATATTATCTATGACAAATCTCACACTCCTCCGTGCGCGTAATAAGCTTAATGGAGACCACACATTGGAAAGCGCAATAATCTAATATTATATATATTATTGTGCTGAGCGCCTTTGGGTGCAGGCCGCACAAGACCAGCCGCTTTGAAAATATTTGATTTCATATTGATGATGAATAATGATTTGTAAAACAGGTTCAGGGATACATAAATAAGACAAGTATAGGAATAAATCTGAATGGGCCAGTGGTTATCAGTTTCTAGAAAAAAGCATCGTTTGTTTGAATTTAACTGGCCATTATTAACAATCCAAAAATGGACGGAAAGGGCTAAAATTTCTCATTATCATGAATAACAAAGATCTTTCAAATGTAGAGCTTTGGTCCCCTAATCCGACGCTGTGTTTGTGTGTGCACAACATACTCGTATCTCCGTGTAAGCTGCGAATCTGTGTTAGCCGTAAAGTGCCAAAGGAAACATCTGAGAGGCGAACAATACGTATGTCTGAGAGATCCAATTACCTCTCCTCGTGCGGTTAAAATCGAGCACTTTGTTATGAATTTTACAATCTTGTGCTACATTTCCAAATTGCGCGTTAATAAACCCTCACGCGAAGTTTGATAGTTCCTGGTACTGATGGCCCACTATGTTGAACTTTATAAATTGCGTTAATGCAACTACAAACATGGTGCGCCTAGTTCCAACCAAACTGTTGTCAATATTTCATCTAAGTTTAGTGTTCTCTTGTTATTGAAACTTAGCCATTCTGCAGGAAACGTGATTAAACTTAACTTTGATGACTTGAGGTTGGATGCCTGATAGCATGTCTTGAAGTCATCAAACTTCAGAGCCAAGTGACTTTGTTCACTCATTCCTAAAGTATCTTCATAAAGTTTGGTGTATTTTAACCAAAATCTATTGTACTGAAAATGGAGAAATGTAAATTAAATGCTAGTTTCAGTAATACTTAGTAATACTTCCTAGTGTATTAATTATGATAAAAAGTTAACGATGAACAACTGTTTTAAAAAATATTGTACCCAACTATAAAACTTTGCTTATTGTATAAGTTTTCGGATTCATATACCTAGTTTAAAAAAGGGTAGAGAGTTTTCCCTTCAACTATTAATATATAGATTCGCGCTGTCTAGTATAGTTCGGCCAGATTACAAAACGCTCACAGATTAAAATAAAATCTACCATTTCTAACGAAATGCTTTAGCGGTGGTCTATACCAGTGTTTTTAACCGGAGAAAAATGTTGGTTTCACCGCCCTTATGGGGATTTATTTACCCCAACTGTTGTGAAAGGAATGCTCGCATCCATCCGTGCCAATTAGCAAATATTGTTGTAGATGGAACGGAATATCACTGGCATTTTATATTGTACTAGCAGCCCGTCCCGGCTTCGCACGGGGTAGACAATTATTTATTTTTGGAAATTTGGACATAAAACACTTTTTTTCACAAATATTTTTATTTATTAAAAAATTATTATTTATTATTTATTAATTATATATTAACGATAATAGCCTCCACCCCGCCCGCCGCGATGCCCGGCGCACTTTTCAGACTGCATCGCAAACAACGGCCACGGCGCTATGGCGGTTTTGTTTACTGTTTGAATTTTTTAATTCGTAATATCTTTTGAATGGAAAGTCCAATTTAAATAATTTAAAAACTATTTTATAGGTAGTTAAATGGTCTTGACCATAAAATAATTTATTTGGATAAGGATTAATATAAACACATAAACAGCATGGTTTGAATTTGGTTAGCATTTTCATTAATGTTTAAAATGAAAAAAGTTGTTGTAGTGACATAACTACAATAGTTAGACATATGCTACCGCGGAGTTTTTGTAGACATTATGATGTTCTTCAATATTGTTGTACATTATTTTGTTCTATCGCTAATAGTTTCGGCAGCGCATTCGACGAAAGACATTTTAAGACTCATTTTTCTACACCTTCGGTTACATTGTTCAAATTTTACCAAGGATCCCTAATTTTTTTCAAAATTAAATGTAGCCTATGTCAAATTGGAAGAATGTAGCATTCTATTGGTGAAAGAATTTTTTAAATTGGCCCAGTACTTTTTGAGCCTATTCATTACAAACATACAAACATACAAAAATAGGTACAAATCTTTCCTCTTTATAATATTAAAAAATATAATATAATAATATAATATTAATAATTAATAATAATATTATAATATTAAAATATATATTAATATAAATATAATATAATATATATATATATATATTATATTATATATATATATATATATATATATATATATATAATATATTTATTAAATATTTATTTATTGTAGATTTATCGTTGTAAGTTGTGGTTTTTGAACTTTGTGTTGAATTTTAACTTTTATCCTGAAGATATTAAGGTTTAAATATGGACGATGAATCGGGGCCGTCAAGGCCAAAATGATGTAAAGAGCTGCTGAATTATAACATATATTTATATTATAACATATAGACGATGGCAGTGATGATGACTTCTGCCCTAATGGTGGACTTTCATCAGATGATGAAGAAGAGGCCAACGAGCGGCAGTATTTCACGCAATTGGCGGCTATGGATTTACATGATTTGCCGCGGTCTCCTAGTCCTAGCTCCAAAGCGTTACTATCACCAGAAAGTGCCCCACCACCTGCATAAGAGTCTAGCTCGATATAGACGATGTCAGTGGAGCTAAAACATTTTTTATTTAACCAAACAGAATGACTTCTTCGGCAACCCTGGGCAAACACCTACAGATTTTTTCACCTTCTTAAAGATGGTTTTCTTGCAATAATTTGTGAAAAAACGAATAACCAAGCTGTAAAGTTATTTCTCAACGACACCATTTTAGAAAACTTAAGAGAGCTTGGAAAGAGCTAAACACTCCTGAACTGAAAGTGTTCCTTGGGTTACTGTTCCACATGTGCTTCATTCAACTGCCCAGACTATAAGATTATTGGAAAACGAACCGGCTATTTCTATACCTATATTTGGGCAAAGATATGAGCAGAAATAGATTTCTGCTATAAAATACGAGTAAACTGCTCTAAATTGCTGAGTTGGCACTGAGGTTGAATTTTTCAACCTCAGTGAATTAGCGGGATTTTCTTTTTTAGTTATTTCTTACTAAAAACTTCTAAAAGAAATTTTATAAGATACCTAGCTTATTGTAACGTCACTAAAGCATATTATTTAGTAAAAAAATTAGACTATCACTCTATTTTCTCTACCCGCCCGCGGCTTCGCACGGGTGATTTTTCAATAAAACATTACCCCCATTTTGAGCAGTTGGCTAAACAGTAGCCTATGTCCTTTCCCAGGTTATAATCTATCTCCTTGCAAAATTTAATTACGATCCGTTCAGCCCTTTTGTCGTGTAAAGGTAACAAACAAACAAACAGAGTTATGTATGTATTATACATACATACAATACATGTACAACCTTCCTCTTGAATCACTCTATCTATTGCTTAATACTACATTAAAATCCGTTGAGTAGTTTATAAGATCTAAGCGAACAGACAGCGGAAGCGACTTCATTGTATACTATGTAAAGAAAGAAGACGATATCGGATTTTCTTATGAAATCACCATAACCTGCTTTGGAAGCGAAGTTGTTAATCCGCTTGGCTATGTCCGTGACCTTGGTTTGATTACGGATCTCCTCATTTCTGATTCGATCTCGTAGAGATACACCAGTCATAGCACGCTAAATGACTTGAGCCTTCTTAAGAGGCCCTTAGTAAGAGACCACGTTTCTTATTTTTTTATTTATTAGACGCGCCATTATGTCATCACAGGATCACAGGTAACACACACTGATCAAAGACTTTTATCTTAAGATACTGAGGTATTTTGGACGAGAAGATGTCACGTTATTTCTCGAACGCTGCCCAGCTGAGTAGGATTCGTCGATGGACCTCTTTCTCGAAATTGGACCTACCTTACTTGACTGTTTGTCCGGTTAGTTAGGTAGACGTACAACAGCTTCGAATGTTGAGTTCCGAACTTATACCGGGGTGGACATTCGACATGATTTTCGGTTTGGCCATGTTCATTCCAACCTTAGGTTCACTTAACATTCCTTCTGAATATCTGACACGCTTGAATAGCAGTCACCCCCCCCCCCCCTCCTCACTAACAAACCTTCAGATTAATATCTCTCGATTATCAGAAAGATATAGGGCGTATACGCTATGAATGTCTGATGCGCTCGAGTATTTCCATGTGACTGTTTTTTTTACATATTTGAAAATTTGTACCAGCTCTCCCCTGTCCTTGCCATACCCTGCCCACCCTTGCCCACTCTGCCTTTGCCCCCCCCATGCCCTTTTTGTGGGACCCACAAAAAGGGCATACTTAACATAAACTTTTTTTCGTTTTAGCACCTTATCTTCACAATCGAATAGTCCCCATAACGCTTTAGTAACTACCGATTTAGCAGACCCGACTCCCCTACTAATACGATTCCGCCATGATTACGATATCGTCAGCCATCGAAGGATGTACTCACCATTGATATTGATGCCCAGTCTTTGGCATTTCAGGAGTTGGGAGGCGTCCTCTAGAGCGGCGGTAAATAGTTTCGGAGATATTACATCTCCCTGTCTAACGCCTCTCAGCATAACGTCTAATCAGTGAAACAAAAGGAAAAAAAAATATAATGCCAACCACTAATAACGACACTAACAACAAAAAAAAATACAGTAAAACAAAAAAATATAAAGCAAAGTCGGGTTAGTTACACCATTTATATCAAGAACGGCTGAAACGAATAGCTGAATAACTATTAAAATATCGGAAAAAATTACGGAGAAGAAATTATGAAGAAAATTCATTTTCTCATACATAGATCCAGCTAATGATGGCTGATTGACAATTCTACCGGGGCGACGTATTTACATTGGCAGCCCGCGACATATACATGTCAAGGCTGTACGAAGTTCGGTGAGTCAGCTAGTAAAATATAAATTAGTTTAGAAAACTTTCGTGATTGATTTAAATCATATTATAAATACGGAATGTATCACGTATTTATAATAATGATATAAATTAGTTATTTACTAGCCGCCACAAAAAGGTTCCAACTCAGCATTTTGCTGTGTCAAATAGCGCTGGGTCTTCCGATGGAACTTTTGTGTGTATTTTATTAGTTTCGTGACGATAACAAACACAAAAATATAACGGCATAAAAAATACTCGTTATATCGGTAGGTTGTACCTACCATACACAGAATTGATAAAACACCAGAAGACGCATTCAGCTGTGATCGCAAGCCGTGCGCTGTGTTCATAAAACGAAACCCGCGTCCCGCGGCCCACCTCACCCCCACCCGCGTAATGTTGCTAGCTTAGTCATTATACACCCATTTTGGGGTAAATGTTTTTGGTAAGATACAACTAATGTAACTATGGCACTATTTTATCAATCAAATATCAAGGCCGGTTTGCAAAATGATCCCAAAACGTATTTAGCGACTAAACATGTTTAAATCTGACATATTTGTATGATTTGAGAACTCCTTAAATCATATTAAGCCACTAAATACATTTAGGCATGGTTGCGCAAATCACCTTTTTTTTATGTTTTTTGAGATATTTGCGAGATCTCAGTTCGGGGCGAACCACTAGTATAATTTAAAACTACAACTAATAAAAGATTTTAATCTCCGAATTCTAGAGTAGGGAAAATAATAACACTTGATATTTGGCAACAGCAGCAAAACGGAGTATCATTATTAACGACGATTACAATCCGAACAATTTATTCAATAAACCAATAACACAACATCTAAATGCGCTACTGACGTATGAAATGTGATCCCATCTTGTTTTTTTTTTGAGCCCAGCTGAATGTTGACACGTTGGGACGACACAAGTAGGCATAACTTAATTAAAATGAACACTCTAAAACACGTTACGCGTGACGACGGTCACAGACTGACTAATGGCGGCGTACTCTACTCGGAGTAGATGTTGACGTTTCAGTATTAGGCGCGTTCACTTCTTCTGGGGTTTTATCTATTCTGAGCTACCATATAAAATATTTATTCTGAACTCCGGTTTGTATAATTTTTACATTCATACTTATGAATTTTAGGGCGCACTGGTCAAAACTGGACAGGTAAGCCCTCGTTAAAATGCGCAGGTAAAAAGTATCTGCTTACCAATCAATTTAGTAGAATTAGTTTTGGATTTGTTATTTAAACTCGATTCAAGCTATGTTCTGGCTCAGTGGCTATCGTAATTTTGTATTACGAGTGCTTTTGTTATGCTCGTGAATACGTACTTACGTACTTCGTCTAGCTACAGACAAATATCTGCTACTTGATTTGCAAGTGCAGGGTCGTGAAAATCATTATAGATTATCTGTGACCGACGCGAGGAGGTTTAGTTAAATACCAAAAGTGTAAACTCATTGTAATTTTAAAAATAAAATGTTCGTTACGCTTATTTAATTTTGAAAAGAGAACCGTAAGTCTTTGTTTTGTTTTGTGGAAATGTGTTTAATAGTTTTTTGGATTATGTGATAGTATTCTGCTATCTTACTACTAAAAATAAAACTAACTATTGAATTTTAAAGGTGTGTATATTTAAATCCATTCGCATTCACAGGTTGGGTGTTAATGAATGCGACGACATGACATTTTTTGTTGAAATAAATTTTAATTCCTATTATTTTATTTAGTTTTCGGCCAGATTGTACGTACAAACAGTATAAGTTCTAGTTTTTTTATGGGTTTTTAAACACAAATTTCATAGAATGTTCGTACAAAATGACCAGATTTAACTACAAAATTTTAATTTAACTTTGTATTTTAATATGACAAAGATACAACCGTATCCTTTACATGCGTGGTCCGACACGCACTTGGTCCATTATTTATTGCAAATTTTGCTTAGTTTTTCCAAAAATACATTTATTTTGTATTCGTGTAAGGTTTTGATATAAACGAGACGGTAAAACAGCTTTGGATTGCATTGCCGGCGGCAACACGGCGCCAACACGGCGCCAGTAAGACTATTAAAGTTGCTACCGCCAGTGAGGCGCCTGCGCTGGTAGCGAAAAACTATAAAACGGGCTGAACACTTGGTAAAGGGGACATTTTTGGTTGAAGCGCTCGACTCGAGCAGTCGTGTCGGAGTAGTCCGATACTGTAGTATTTGCCAATGCTTATACTGAGTACTTATTGTTACAACATACGAAATTGTAATTGGGTTACTGAAATAAGTTTTGAACAATATAAGTTTTGAGTTGAACACCGAGTTGGTTATTTCTGAGCTATCCTATATCTCAGAAGTGGGATTCGAAGGTACGTAAATAATTTACATAATACGGTGGAAATACCCACTTATTTAAATTTTATTTAATGTTGCATATTTACTAGATTTTATTTCAAAAAAACATAGTGATCGGGATTGACTTTAGTTAAATATAGGTACCTACATTATTTTACTTTAATTGAATGTTTGTTCGCATGGACCGGTCGGCACCAAACCGAGACTATCCGGCCGTGCTTACATCTTTCAATCGGTGGAATGGTTGGTGCCTGTATTGTATAAAATTTTTGCTAACATTTATTTGCTTAAAATATAGGTACCTACATTATTTTACTTTAGTTGAATGTTTGTTCGCATGGATCGGTCGGGATTAAGCCGAGATTATCCGACCGACATCTCGATTTTGCTAGCCCGGGTCGGTTGGAATCATTCTGAGACTATCCGATCGTGCTGGCTTAACATTCTTGTATTTCGATTTATTACAATATTCTGTTATTATGTGGGCGTGATTTGCTTTGGTAATCTAGAAAATATGGTAGCCTGACAGCTATCCATATTTGATCCGCAGTGTTGGATTTGCAAACCGTTTGGTTAGGGCAACTCCCTGATAGCGGTTTTCTAAACCAATTTGTGGGTAGCATTCGTTCATGCATTTCAGTCGGTCGATCGACTATCTGATAATGTGAAGAATGATGGTATGAATTACTTAAGCATTTCAAAAGGCTATATTTAACCAGAATGTTTTATTTAAAAAAATTTCACCAATAAAACTATTTATTAAATAAATTTTATCAGATATAATTTCTAGTGAATATATTCCGCATTAGAGCATATCAGTAGACAATCATTTTTTTTATTCAGGTAGCAATAAAGTGAACCAAGTGCGTTCACTAGGTTAATTAAGCTACAAATGAATGAACTATTTTTGTTTTGTTATTATTTTTATTTTCTTCTTACAAATTCGATGTACCAAAATGAGAAGCAAGTTAATGTTTGTTGTAAGTTAATGTAGGTTGTCTTATCAGTAAAAAGCGATATCCCCCAGACATCCTTTTTTTTGAATCCTTTGTTCTTTGTTTTTTTCTGTTGAAGTTAAATATTAACAATTTTTATTTTTATTCCACCGCGAGTTTTAAAACATGGATGGAAGAGATTGTACCAGCCGGAACCTGGAAACTCCTCACCGGGACCGATCACTCTCCAGAGGCAGTCGAGCTGGTACATGTCGGAGTGACCGCAGCCGCAGTCACAGCCGCCACTTGTTGGAGCAAGAACTAGCACTCAAGCGAGAGCAAGAGCGGGTTCGATTGATGGGAATCGACCTACAAAAGGCACGTGGTATGGATCATCATCGACATCGGAGCAAGCGGCGTGCTACGCCTGATGCAAGAATGCACCGCGAGGATCGCAGCCGCAGCAGGCTGCCTGGAGGGAGTAACAGGAAGGATAAGGACACCTCAAGCGTCGCTCATCGTACAAAAAGGTCATGTAGCCCTACTTTTTCCTCTAAAGATGTTATTAATATCATACAATCCATTAAGGAGGTCTTACCATCGCAGCCGTTAAACCAAAACCTCTATAAACAACGGCTTATGGCATAAAAATATTATTCCTGAGTTTAATCCCTCAGAAAAGAACCAACGACATTATACATTATATAGACGTATGGGTAAAAAAAAAAGGGTAAACGAGTGTGCGAGAATTTACGGCTGGGATGAGAAGATTTTAGTACATTTTGCTATGCAAAAACTTGCAGGTCTAGCTAAGACGTGGTATGAAAGCATATCCTCAATTTTGTACACTTGGGAGGAGTGGCAAACAAAATTAATAAATGCCTTTCCTTTTGAACAGAATTATGGACAGGTTTTAGTCGACATGTTGAAGCGGAAGAGTAGGCTTAATGAATTAATAGAAATTTATTACTACGAAAAATTAGTGCTACTAAATCAATGCGAAATTACGGGTAAACGGGCTGTTGACTGCATCATTCATGGCATCAGTGATAGGACAATGAGGTCGAGTGCTTTGGCACTACGTTGTGAGGAGCCTGACCAACTTTTAAAATTCCTTTTAAGCAATAATAAGAAACTTCCCTCACAACAACCGTCTTTCAGGGAAAGACATATTAACACAGTAGATGATAAGCAGAATAATAGGATAAGTGTAAAGGTTAATTCAAATTTATATTGCTATAACTGCAAGGAAAAGGGGCACCCTTATTCTAGATGCCTCAAACCTTTGGTTAAATGCAACATCTGCAACAAAGTAGGACACAAGCCAGAGGCTTATAGATCAAAACAAGGAGTAGTGTCAACAAAGACAGATGCGGTGCCCAAAACCATGCGTATCTCAAGCTCCAATTTATGCGACTTTATAAAGAAAGTGAGCGTTAACGGCATTGATCAGGAAGCATTTGTCGATCTCGGTAGTGAAGTGACGCTCATAAGGCAATCAAACTTTGCGAGTCTTGGACTCAGTCATGATCACTTTCCGACTACGATGAAGGGATTCGGTAACAGTCTAGTACATTCTATGGGCTCTGCGAAGTTAACTTTGTCAATAGATGGCGTAGCTGCTACGGCTTCTTGTAGGGTGGTAGATGATCGTTTACTAGAGAAACCATTGCTGATTGGACAGACATACTCTGAGCAGCCACATATTGTTGTCTACAAAGATGTTAATAAACTACAATTCCTACACATTGGTACTGAACTACCCAACCTACAGGAAGACAACGAGCACTTAGAAAGAATCAGGGTACCTAATAGCTCATAGTAAAATTTATGGTGCAGCAAGTATTAAAGCTGTAACTGGGACAATATTTACAGGTAGCGTCGTATTAGAAACCAAACTTATAGGGCAAGATAAAATCCAGAGTGTAATTGATTTTCCACAAAGAGAAAACATACACGCTGCACGCCAGTTCCTAGGATTCGTGAGCTATTTTAGAAAGTTCATACAAGGGTTTGCTTTATTGGCTCCCCCTATTACTAAGTTACTCAAAAAGAATACAGCATGGGAGTGGACAAACGATCAAGAAGAGTCGTTCAAAACTCTTAAAGCCAAGCTGATTGATAGACCCGTACGTTCCATATATGATCCATTGTTAGATACCGAACTCCATACGGATGCTAGTAGGATAGGTGTGGGAGGAATTCTGTTGCAGCGTCCTCAGGGGAGTGAGAGTTCTCTTCATCCAGTAGCATACTATAGTCGCCAGACATCGCCTGAGGAAAAGAACTGTCACTCTTATGAATTGGAGACCTTGGCAGTAATATGCGCTCTTAAAAAGTTAAGGGTATATCTGTTAGGGAAAACTTTCAAAATTGTAACTGACTGTAGTGCATTACGCTCTACTTTCGAAAAACGTGATCTTATCAAGGATTGCTCGGTGGTGGTTGGTTGGTTGGTTCGATTGTTCTGTAGAGTATAGGGCGGGTACAAAGATGGGGCATGTTGACGCACTCTCCAGAAATCTAATTGTTGATCTGGAAACTTTGAATCCCGAGCAATATCCCTCAGTTATGACTATAAATGATGATGATTGACTGCTGACACTACAATTAGGGGATCCAGAGCTACGTCGAATTTGTGATATTGTCAGTAGTGATCTGGATCCTAAAGGGGCTGAATACATCAAGGACAATTACGTACTGAGAGACAAAAAGTTGTTTAGAGTATTAGGGGGTGACAAGGAATGTTTGAAGTGGGTAGTTCCAAAGGGGGCAAGGTGACAGTTATGCAAGATGAACCATGACGATATAGGTCACGTTGGTTTTGAAAGAACCTTAGAACGAATCAAAAGGAACAACTGGTTTGCAAAAATGACGCGATTCGATAAGAAATATGTAGGGGCCTATATCGACTGCGCATACGCCAAAAAAAAATAACAAATACGCGTAAAGGTTTATTACATCCCATAGGCAAGGTATGAAAAGGTTGGGAAGCCTTTTCATACCTTGCACATCGACCATTTGACGTTTCAAAGTGATCCTTGTGATTTTAATGAATAAAAATATTTGAATTTGAATTTGACCACCTTGGACCTTTTGTTAAGTCAAAGAGAGGGAACACTCACATTTTGTCTGTTGTAGATTCGTTTGCGAAATTTCTATTCATCAAACCAATCAGAAATACTAACACACAAAATTTCATTAGAGCCCTAAGTGATATCTTTTACACTTTTAGAACTCCGGATAGGCTAGTGAGTGATCGAGGTTCTTGCTTTACTTCTCACGCATTTAGGAGGTTTTGTCGTGACCGAGAGATAAAGCATGTGCTGAATGCTGTGGCAAGCCCTATAACCTATAACCCTAACGGTCAAGTGGAACGATACAACAGGACCATTCTGGACTCTTTGACTGCACAAAACCTTCGAGAAAATGAAAAAGACTGGGATGACAAATTAGGAAGAATCCAGTGGGGATTGAATAATACGGTGCAAAAGACTATAGGTAGATCACCAGCAGAAGTTATGTTTGGGACAGTAATGAACAGTGAGTCTAAACCTGCGTTAAACGAGATAATCAAAGATACACGTGAGGTCTCGCCTCTACCGTCTATTCGCGATGAAGTCAAACGTAGAATCGATAAAGTACAGGAGTCTCAAAAACAGTATTATGACAAGGGAAGGAAACCTGCACGTGCTTATAATAAGGGCGACCTAATTAAAATTTCTAAGGTTGCTTTTCAGAATGATGGTAAGAGTACAAAGCTCATGCCCTCATATGAAGGCCCCTTTAGAGTGGTGAACATCTTACTTAGGCAACGATCGTTATAGAGTAGCTCCGATCGCAGGATTTGAAGGGATGAGGAACAAACGAAAAACTACCATTGCCGTAGACCGGATGCGACCTTGGATTCATATAGCCTCCTTGGAAATTGACAAGGACACTGACACGGATGTTGAGAATGATGCATATGATAAAGATACTATGTTAGATTGATAAAATTAATACTGTTGGATAATTATTGTTGACATAGTTGGTAATACATGTTTGCAAATTAATTGTGTGATAATTTTGTATTGTTTCAGGTCAAGCGCGAGATTATGGAGAGGCCCGTGACTTGACCTGAGAAATGGTTAACATGATGGTTATCATGATGGATATCATGATGGTTATCATGATGGTTATCGTGATGGTTATCGTGATGGTTATCGTGATGGTTATCATGATGGATATCATGATGGTTGTCATGATGGTTATCGTGATGGTTATTATGATGGATATCATGATGGTTATCGTGATGGTTATCATGATGGTTAAAATGATGGTTAACATGATGATTATCATGATGGATATCATGATGGTTAATATGATGGTTAATATGATGGTTATCATGATGGATATCATGATGGTTAATATGATGGTTATCATGATGGATATCATGATGGTTAATATGATGGTTATCATGATGGATATCATGATGGTTAATATGATGGTTATCATGATGGATATCATGATGGTTAAAATGATGATTAAAATGATGGTTAACATAATGGTTATCATGATGGATATCATGATGGTTAAAATGATGGTTATCATGATGGATATCATGATGGTTAAAATGATGGTTAAAATGATGGTTAAATGATGGTTAAAGTGATGGTTAAAGTGATGGTTAAAGTGATGGTTAAAGGGATGGTTAAAGTGCTAGTTAAAGTGATGGTTAAAGTGATGGTTAAAATGATGGTTAAATAAATGGCTACTGTTATTTGTTTAAGATATGTATTGGTTCGTTATATGCATAGATAGTTGGTTGTTAAAACGGTTAATTGTTTTACATCATACTTACTGGCAATTACTTCAAGAGGTTTTGGTATGTTAAAATGTTTAATTGGTTTATATTCTAAATACCTACTGTTAATTTCATGGATAGATCTTGATTGGTTTGTTAAAATGGTTAATTGTTTTAGATTTGAGATACATAATATTAATTATATAGATGAATTTTGATTGAACACTTGGTAAAGGGGACATTTTTGGTTGAAGCGCTCGACTCCAGCAGTCGTGTCGGAGTAGTCCGATACTGTAGTATTTGCCAATGCTTATACTGAGTACTTATTGTTACAACATACGAAATTGTAATTGGGTTACTGAAATAAGTTTTGAACAATATAAGTTTTGAGTTGAACACCGAGTTGGTTATTTCTGAGCTATCCTATATTCGTAGCACAATAATAATTGTATTTGACTCTGAAATTAGCAAAATGAAATATAACTTTTCCAGATTCACCACTTTACAATATTTGTTGTTTACGTAGTGTTTTCATACCACACTTTTGACCAATAGATGGCGTTTAAACAAACAGAATCTCTGCTCCTGCAAGCACCACAGAATCTGGAGAAGGCGATATCCATAGAGTCTTGTGTTGATGATGAAGAGTCTTGCAATCAAGTTACTTACGGTAAGCTATACAAAATCTTTACATCGCACTAATATTATGAACTAGCTTCCGTATTTATAATATTAATGAGATGCGAAAGTTTGCATGTTTGTTACTCAATCACATCGTAACGGCTTAACCGATTTCGATGAAATTTGGTATGTACCTGTATTAACACATATGTTACATTTTGTTGACAAAAACGCGTGCGAAGCCGCTGGCGCAAGCTAGTTTTTGATAAATAACAGTCATGACTGGGTGTGTTTTTTCAAAGGGCCTAGTATTCGTATTCTAAGACGAACAGAGTGGACCAACTTATGTCTCTCTGTATAAGTACTAGGGGTTGTAACAGTCCACACAAAATAAACTGCAAAATTAGTATTATTATTTATTTAACTAACTTGTATTTTAATGTGACTAAGACACAGCCGTACTGGCTACGCAACCCTTCACTGTGGCAAGCTTAAACGGGATTAGACTGGTCATGCAACCTGAGCTAATATCACGACTCACAGCTGTAGGGTTTAGTGGTGAACGTTGACTTTGGTGAACCCCCTATGAACTAGGGCTGTCATAAACACAAGTGACGATCACAATAGGCCTCGTGGCTGCAGTTATATTAAGGATTTAATATCGCTGCGGCCACGCAAATAAAGGGCTGGAGTCCAACAGACAGGAAAAGAAGACGCTGCCGCGATGACCTAGACTTCTTGCGGAGAGGATGACCAGATTAGGCACAGCAACTAGAACTAGAGAAAAGAAGACGGGGAGGCCTTTGCCTAGCAGTGAGACAGTATAGGATACGAAAAAAGATATTGAATGAGTAGTAACGATTTACGAGTAGAGAAACAAATTTAAAATTCTCCTCTTAAAGTCTTATTTGTATGTTTCAGGTGATGCTGTATTTTCTTGCTTTATAGTGGCACCTCTAGTGGTAGGCGTGTGGAAAGGAACATGGGGGCTCATGGAACTCCATCCCAAACTATTCCCGTATGCACAGATATTCCTGCTTGGGATTATACTACATGTCTGTTTTGCACTCCTCAAGTAAGTACTTTTATTACAACCTACTCCATATTAATATTAAAAATTCGAAAGTAAATCTGTCTCTCTGTCTGTTTGTTACGTTTTCACGACTAAACGGCGAGACCGATTTCCATGAAATTTGGTATACAGATAGATTATGACCGGAAATAGAACATAAGCTACTTTTTACCCAACTGCGCAGAAGGGTCACGATTTTATTGGAAAATCACGCGTGCGAAGCCGCGAATACCCTTGCGATTTTCAAAACAATAACTTAATCATTGCGTTTTCTCTCATCCATTGAGGAGTTTCCGATTCATATCTTGTACTCCATCATCATATCCTCATCAACTTACCACTCTGGTCCCAGTGATATGGCCCTGAATAAAAAAAGAATCATCGAAATCTGTTTACAATAATTGGCGGAGATATCGTTTAACAAACATACAAATAACATAAATACTACTATTGGACGTGACTGACGGACGCGACTTACTAATCTGCACACCCTGTCGGACGTAGCTCATGCCCCTCTGTCTCTCTCTAACGCCGTGCACATGTGTCCGATGCGTGCGCGACTTATAAAATCATCCGAGGAGGCGAGGAGTCAGGTTGTTGTAGTTACGTCCGTGTCTTATTGCTGAGAGTTTGCACTGTCTGCGTACCTAATGTCATTGGCCAGATACAGCATAAGTCGCGTCTTCAGTCGCGACTGTAAGTCGCGTCCGACTGTATGTTTCTAGTTTAGTTAGTAAGTTTTTTGCTGTTACTTCGAGTATGTAAAAGAAAAAAGGGATTACAAGCTAGGTATCTAGCTGAGTAGAATTAATGCTTTTATATATTAAGTCATAATTATGATTTAATTCATTATATTAATGAACATAATTAATTAATAAATATTATCTATTTAACCAAATTTTTTTCCTACTCACAAGAAATCTTATTTGAATAAATAAAATGAAGCAACAAATGTGTTCATTGTTGTCGAGGGAATAAGCTACCCACCATAAATTTAGTTTTTACCTACATAAGTTTAAATTATAGGTACCTACAATACCAATATACCTTTTTTTATATTTTTTTGTAACTTAATGTAGACTAGCTTCTGCCAGCGGTTTCGCACGCGTTGTTTGTCGACAAAAAGTAGACTATGCCATAATCCAGGTTATAATCTACGTACATATCAAATTCCATCGAAATCGGTTAAGCCGTTACGGCGTGATTGAGTAACAAACAAAAAAATAAACATCCATTCTTTCGCATTTGTAATATAAGTGTGAAGTGCGATTGTGTGATTGGTGTGATGGGACGGTGTCTGAAGCTAAAGAGTCAGCTTAAAGCCTAAAATAATGTTTGATACAAACATAAGCTATTCTAATCAATCCGTAAAGTGTTGTTGACTGGTTATATGTTAGGATAGCGCCTGCAGGCTACAGCCTGGTCACCCATCTCTTCATCATCAACCTACCGCAAGAAGGTAGCTCAGGATAAGTAGATACACTTACGTTATTTTACCTTTCACAGATCTCATCTCCTGCGCCGCTCTATAAAAGCAAACCAGCCTCCATCGTCAGTAAGCTGGCTTCAAGAACGCGTAATTTCTAGACTGTATACCTACGTGTTTATACTGTCTAATATCATGCACTGGAGAGGAGGCTGGGGTCTTCTGGACGCGACGGTGGCCTCCATCATCCCCGACGAGTCTAATCCTCATAGGTAACGTATAAAAATTCTAGGCTAGGCAGCGGAAATCATTTGCCCTTTTCCTGATGCAAAAAGTCATAAGTTTCACGCTTCTGTGGTAGTTCCCATACTTGAGCCTCGATTAACACTAGAGCAGGATTCGAGTCGACTACACCTTGTGCAACTGTCTCAGTCACTCCATGCGAAAATACCCGTAGTGCGAGAAGGACAATTTAGAGGCATGAGAGTGAAAACCAAATAAAATTGCTTAAAATAATAATTTATAACAAAACTATTGGTTTATGTGAAAAATCTAAACACATGTTATGCGTCATATAACATCTGAAGGTATCATATCGAACGGTATGTAAAGTTTCACTAACTCATTTCTAGTATTTTTTGAATACAACGTGTTTATTGCAAGTTTTGGACATGACTTTGAAATTATTTTCTATCGAGAAATTTTAAAGGAATTGTGTTTTCACGACACATAATCTTTAGAATAAATCCTCAACTTCTATACATATTAATTACAAAGTATATGATGCAGTATTACATGTACAAATATAGAAGCTTTAGAAGCTATCTCAGGTATAGTGGACTCTACAAGGACAAGCTCTACTCTCACGAAAGTGAGTTTTCATAATCATGAAAAGGCGACATGTTGAGCTCCAAACAGAACAAAAAAGTCTGTTGGATAAATTGGGACGCTCTCTATTTGTGCTAAAACTGGATATTTGCCATGATTTGTGAGTTTTTGAGTATCCCGATATTTCCTTGCAGTTGCATGCGCCATGATCACGGGTAAACTGAAGTATATGCGAGTGGATGGTTATTGGCAGATATAACGATCTACCCTCTTTATCAGCTTCTTGCTAGGAATTAATTCACTAAAACTAATGTGTTATATGGTAGTAATACCATCGGTTTCATTCTCGATCATAACTCATGCAAGAACTTGCTATGGCGCCCCCTCGCCTCCAGCGTTTGATGGGGGGAGGGGGGGGGAGGGGTGTTAAAGTACGAAGCGTTTCAAACCAAATGAACAGTCAGGTGAACTATATGTACGTTGATCACGGGCAGGGAGTGGAATAATAGATAGTATGACGCGAGTTGGATGCCAAGCGCTTTTTGAAATAACTTTTTTTTTCAAACATATATTTATTGAACCATTTGGCGCCCTCTGAAATTGCAGCCCGCGAGACACTCTCCTTCTTGTCTCCTCAGGCCGGTGTTGATAGCAGCCTTCCTGCTTCTTTTCTACGTGTGCAGTATGTCTCTCCGCTCGTCGCGCAACATCCTGGCGTCCCCCTACTTCCTCGTCACTGACGGCAAAGAGCCCACCTACTTCTTCACCACCAGGTTCCAGACGGAACAAGTAAGTAATCATCATAATCGTATCATCCACTGCTGAACATAGGCCTCCCCTATAGATTTCCAGAGCGACCGATCATGTGCGGCCTGCACCCAGCGGCTCCCAGCAACCTTTATCAGGTCATGTAAGTAATAACGTCGACCTCCGTGGCGCAGTGGGCGAATAGCCGGCTAAGACGCCAGAGGTAGCGGGTTCGATTTCCGCCTCGAACAAATGTTTGCATGATCTACAGATATTTGTTCCAGGTCTGGATGTTTTTCTGTTTATTATAAGTATGTATGTGTTTACAAAAAAAGTATTTAAGTATTATATCGGTTATTTGGTTCCCATAGTACAAGCTCTGCTTAGTTTGGGGCTAGATAGCGTTGTGTGAAATGTCCAGCATTATTTATTTTATTAATAATAGCTGATTTTAAGGTATAGGACATTTATCATTTAAATAATGAAAGATGATCTCTTAGATCAAGTCCTTGGTTTAGAGAAGCGGATGATACCCATTGAAGTTAGTGAGTTTTGGTTTATGTCTTGAAACAAATATTAACTCTGCATAGAGAGATACTTTAGGCTCGTTGAGTCTAGCAGTAATTTTCAGTCATATGCCGAAAAATTGGTTTACAAGAGCCTCTATACTAATGAGGCAGCAGATTTGCTGTTATTTTGGACAAAGTGATCAATAAACATTTCTGATGGCAATTCACTTTAAATAAGACATAGACATCAGACATATACAATCATTTATTTGCTACATAGCATAATACATTTGCAAAAGAAAAACATAACACATAAGAACAAAATATGATGTGAGCAATACTTGTATTGCTTTGTATTGCTCACATAATTGTTCTAGTAAAACGTACAAACCCATACAAATACATTTATTTACCAAAGAGTTTCGCTATAAGAATAAGTGTAGACTTACGAATAAGTTGCTAATGGTCCCCGCACTAGGTCTAGCCTGTATCACGTCAAACCAGATTACAAAAAACATACGCTTACCATCTAAAGTCTAAATCTATGAGTTTAGAAGTTTGAAAATTACTGAATCCCTATCTGGCATCAGTGTCTAATCCACACTGTTCCAACGAAAGGCCAGCGCTGTGTTACCGTGCACAGCAAACTGCTGAGTTAGAAATCATACATTTTTATTTTTTTACACGTTATTGTAAAAAATAAAATAGAATCACACTAATATTATAAATGCGAAAGTTTGGATGTTTGTTTATTTATTTTTTTGTTTGTTATTCAATCACGTTGAATTGGCTGAACCAATTTCGATGAATATTGGTATGTACGTAGATTATAACCTGGATTACCACATAGGCTACTTTTTATACCATAAATCAGTTCCCATGGGATGAAAATGGGATATCAGTTTCTATATGTATTTTTGCAACCCAGAACAACGCGGGTGAAGCCGCTGGCAACAGCTAGTTATTGAATAAACTTCTTTAACTACGAGTATTTATTTTATTTTAAGTAGTTTATTTCGGTTGTGTTAGTACCTACACAGTTAATTCCTCTTATTATTTATAAAGCTACCGTCCTTTAACGTTCTCGTAAAATCCAATCCATTCAAAGGTTATCTGGAAGAGACACTTTTAGCGATAAGACTGCCAATTATACTATCGTGTATCTAGTTATTACATAATCGAATTCATACTTTATTCACATACCTATTTTGTTTCCTTTTTAAGATTAAGTGTTAGAATCACATTAAATTAGTACTCTTGACTATTTTAATTGTGAATCAGGTTTTGAACTAAAGGTGACTTTCACAACGTTGCCTAAACATATTTAGCTGCTAAATATGATTTAAGGAGTTATCATATCATACAAATACGTAAAGTTGAAACATGTTTAGTCGCTAAATACGTTTAGGGATTGTTGTGCTAGCCTAAGTCACGGAACTGAGTAATAAATATGACACAATAATTGAAACATACGTGGGCACGATAATACGACCCTGGAAGTAAACTGCGCAACGGTCAACAAATCAGGACTAGGGACAAATTACTGGCTTCCTACCGACCACTCGCCTCGACCTTTGTTTACTTTACCCCTCTATCTGTGTCACATCACATACCTACTTAAGGTTCGTACCTGCTAGTTGTAGACTTACTGCAGAGTTAACAAAAACTAATTTTACTAGTGGTCCGCCCCGAACTCTCCAAATCTCACGAGTTTCCCATAAAAACAAAAAATACTATCCGTTATCTTTGAATAGTGCCACGCAATAAATAACCATAGTCTTGACCTACAGTTTCATTCAAATTACAGGTAACGGGAGTTTATGTAAATTAGTTCATCTTTTTTGGGGTACAAGTTGCAGTTATTCTAGATTTCAGACGTTTGCCTATATTTCTGTCACTAAAGCTACACGCATATCAAATTACAGCACTGTAGTGTCACTGTACCCTCTGAATTTTGTCAAAGTTCAGTTTTTATTATGGCTGAAAACTCAATAACAGCAAGCTCTTAACTATAAATAAAAACGGAATCGAAATGTACTTAAGAAGACCTTTCATTTGACGTCCCATTTGACTGAATAGTCTCATTTTCATTTTGTTTTTACCCCTCTTGAACCCCAAATTTCACTATCATCGGATCAACGCTTCGATAATTATCCTCGGCCAAACAAACATACATACATACAACGCCAATTTGCCCAAGTTGATTTGGAGATCTCGTTTCGCTCGATCAATTACGATAAGAAGGTAAGAGTAATAGAGTTCCTCGTGAAAAGGCTCGCCCGGGGAAGTGCTACCACCTTACCAATTTCTGCCGCCAAGCAGCATTGCTGTGTTTTAGTTTGAAGGGTATGGTTGCAGGCGAAATTACAGACTTAAATAGATACACAGGATTTACACCTGTATGCCTCAAGTTGATGGACACAGAGCAGAGCATCGTAGAGCACGTTTCTATAGTGCGTGACCTACGAGGCGACCTACGTTGTTATAGGCGATAGTTACCACTTAACATCAGGTAGGCCATATGCTTGTGCCACATCCAGGTGGTGTAAAAAAACTGGTATGTTTTTTATTAAATCCGTGTAGTCCGGAGGTGATTTTTAAAGTCTGCCAGACCCCAAGATGTCTCACTCGATAGGACAGGGACTACAATACCTACCCCGTCCCAAAGAGCTATAAAGTAAGTTAATAAGCAAGAACCTATATGATCCAAGAGCTGGCGTTTATCTGGGCCAAAGCATAAGCATTGCAATTCAGCGGGGCAGTGCAGCCAGTATCTTGGAGACACTTCCGCCTGGTAGTGCTCTGGAGCAGTTGAGCTGTCTATAGATCGTTTGCAATGGTCCTTAGATGATTCAACTGTTTCCTCTGTATTTTAGTCGTGCAAATATTTACTGTATATTCTATTTTTACTACATTAAACTATTTTGTTAATCGAGCGAAGTGAGATCTCCAAATCGACTTGGACTTATCGGCGTTTAATGTATGTTACAACTTTCGATGCTTTAATCCGATCTTCGTGAACATTTGGTACGAGTAGACCATATAAGTAGTTAGTAAGCAGAATCTTGGTGTGACGAGGGTACCAGTGCAGTGTCAAGAGGGGTAAAAAAAATCAAAGTAACGATCAGGTAAAATGGGACGTCTAATAAATAATAAATACATTTCAAGCAATTGTGTAGCTCATATAAGGACACAAAACAAAAGGTACCTACTTATATTAAACAGGGTTTTTGAGAACATGCCTGTGACAGCAATGTCTGGTGTACGGTCTAATGCAAAGTCTTTGTCGGTTTATTTTAAACCCGTTTTTATTGTTATTTTTAAACCTTGTAGTTTTGAGTTACTATTAGCCATAATAAAAACTGAACTTTAACGAAATTCACAGGGTACACCAGTGCTTGTAGCTTTAGCGACAAAAATATACTATGAAATGGGTTTTTATTTACACTCGCAAGTTCTCAGTTCGGGGCGAACCACTAGTTAGAATGTTATTATATATAGACTTTATCTACCACATTATAAACTTGATATTTATAAAAAGAATGTGTATGTAATGGCTGTAAAAACATTTAATCATTTACCAAAGAACATTCAAGAACTGCCACTTTTTAAATTTAGGCACAAATTAAAATTATGGCTTTTAGATAAGACCTTTTATACATTAGAGGAGTACTTTAATAAATAATGACATGATTAATTTGACTGAGAATAATTATAATTGAATACTAAATGTTTGACATAAATAGTTTAATGTTACTAACAATATCTTTATAAGAAAACAAATATGAAAGCTTTACAAGCACGCCCCCGAGTGGGGTAGAGTATAGTGAAACTATTTTAAATTAAATGTTACATCTTTCTGTATAACCTATATTCTGGCAATAAATAATTATGATTATAACACGCAATGATTCAACCTATAGTAGTTCTGACAACAAATAATGAAGATAGAATGTCAGCTCCAGTATTTGCACAGGTCTTCGGTGTCCTCGGTAACTGAAGATCAATGGCGCCAGTACAAAAGATCAATAGAGATCAAGAAAGGCTTGAACGGATTATTCAATCTTACCTTGGCTTTATATTATTTATATGGCATCAGGAAATCAGTGCAAAACACAACACCTTATCTCGATCTGCGCAATTAAACTGATCCCATCTGATCCTAAGGTAAACCAATGCACGGTGAGGTCCCTTGTGCGACGCGATATGGAGACACAGTATACTAAACTTCCAGCAATTCACCTCCGTAACTATTTGAGGGAACGACTCACTCAAATAGGTAACTATCCGAGAACAACATAATAGGTTGGGGAAAAAGTCTTTTCGCATTATAGTGTGTATGAACTTGTAATAAAATCTCTTTGGCTATACTATTTGTATCTGGCTGGTTTTGGTATCATTCAAAGTCTAAATTTTAACAAAGATAATTCCAAATTCAAATTAGGAAAATGTGTGATTTTTATTTGTTTTTCGTACTGTAAAGATGAGTGAATCTAATGAAGAAATTCGATACATTTTAAAATTTTACTACAAAAATGGTAAAAATGCAACGCAAGCCGCGAAAACAATTTGCGATGTTTATGGACCTAGTGCAGTGTCTGTGAGAGTAGCACAAATTTGGTTTAAGCGTTTTCAATCCGGAAATTTTGATGCCAAAGATGCACGTCGCCCTGGTCGTCCTATTACGGATAAAATTGATGCCATTTTTGAAAAAGTGGAGCAAGCTCGGCATATCAGTTACGACGTAGCTGAAGAACTGGGAATTGACCACAAAACAGTTTTGGCGCATTTGAAAAAAAACTGGGTACACAAAAAAGCTCGATATTTGGGTACCCCACGAGCTCATTGAAAGAAACCTAATGAACCGTGTACTCATTTGTGATTCTTTATTACGACGTAATGAAACCGAACCATTTTTGAAGAAGCTGATAACTGGTGATGAAAAGTGGATCACGTACGACAAGAACGTGCGAAAAAGGTCGTGGTCAAAGGCCGGTCAGGCTTCACAGACTGTGGCCAAACCCGGGTTAACTCGCAACAAGGTGATGCTGTGTGTGTAGTGGGATTGGAAGGGCATTATTCATTATGAGCTGTTACCACCAGGCAGGACCATCGATTCTGAACTCTACTGCGAACAACTGATGAGATTAAAGCAAGAAGTTGAGAGAAAGTGGCCGGAATTAATCAACAGAAGGGGTGTGGTTTTTCATCATGATAACGCTAGACCTCACACATCTTTAGCCACTCAGCAAAAATGAAGAGAGTTTGGCTGGGAGGTGTTAATGCATCCGCCGTATAGTCCTGACCTTGCACCTTCAGATTTCCACCTGTTTCGGTCTCTTCAGAATTCTTTAGGCAGTGTCAGGTTAACATCACGAGAGGACTGCCAAAACCACTTGTCGCGGTATTTTGATCAGAAGCCCCAAAATTTCTATAGCAATGGGATCATGTCCCTACCTACAAGATGGCAAAAAGTTATCGAACAAAATGGTACCTACATACTTTAGTTAAATGTAAACAAACTATATTAAAAAATGTTTTGAATTTTCTTAAAAAACGCGAAGAAACTTTTTCCCCAACCAAATAGAATATATCCTAGAGAAAACTTTGGGTTTGGGGAAAGCCTTGGGATCGTAATTTTAAATATATTGGCAATAATGCATGTTCACTGTAACAGTCATCATTATAGCAGCCATCCATTGCTGAACGTAGGCCTTCCCCATAGATTTCTACAGCGACCGATTTTGTGCGGCCTTCACTTATTGAGGCTCAGCAACCTTTATCGGGTCGTTTTTTCATTTAGTGGGCCGTCTTACTCTGCGCTTTCCAGTGCACGGTCTCCACTCGAAAACCTTTCTTCGAGTCCTGCTCACTGCCACTTCAGCATTTTTTTGTGTTATGTCAGTGACTTTGGTTCGTCTACGAATCTCCTCATTTCTGTTTCGAGCTTGAAGAGAAACACCAAGCATAGCCCTCTCCATAGCACGACCTTGAGCCTTTTTATAAGGCCCATAGGGAGCGACCACGTTTCGCTGCCATAAATCATCACTGGTATACTGTATCAATGGAACAGTGCTACGCCCGAAACAGCATGGTCTAAAACCAAGAGATCAAGAGAGTCAATAGATTCAACCATGTTTAAGGCCTTTTGTAAGTTTATAAACTCCGATGTCAGCGTTGTCTATAACGTGGCATGCTGTATGGTTTCATGTGGTAAGTAAGAGCGCCAGAATACATAGCAAAGTTCTACAGAAGATCATCAAAATCACATATGAGCTACACTCAGATATACTCAGCTCGTATGAAGAAGATCCGTGGTCAAACACATTAATAAAGATGAACCTCTGTGATTTTGTTTGACTGTGCTCTACTATGGTGAGGTCCTCCTGCGCGACGTCAGAGATGGCGCGGGACGCAGTGATAATGCAATTAGGTGAGTACGGGCGTTCGGTGGCGCGCACGCTCAGTCTAAAGCCATGCGCGGCAGCACCGCCGGCCTGGCCGACACGCTCGCGGGCGGCTCGCGCGCCTACTCCGCCCTCCTCGAAGCTGCCGATGCACTCTTCGCCGGCATCGTCGTCGCTCCCGCCGTGGTCACCTACTGGAAGTCCACCTGGACGCTGCTCGATCTTTACGCGCTTCCCGAGGAGCCCGTGAAGTCCGCTGCGCTGTGCGCCGCCGCCGGTCTCGCCTGCAATCTTCTCCTCACCGTCTTCCAAACTCATTTGACGAAACGACTTCGTCCGGACAAAAGTAGACTGACGTACTATGTGGTGTCCCGGCTGTACACGTGTATGGCCGGAGTGGCGTGCGTGGCGGCGTGGCGCGGCGTGTGGAACCTCCTCAACGAGTGCACGGGCTCGAGCGCGCGCACGCTGCTGTCGACGACGGCGGCGGCCACGCTGTCGCTGGCGGCGCTGCGGGCGCTGAGGAACATCTGCGCAGCACCGTTCGCTGTCGCCCTCGACTCGCCCATGGATTACTTCGATGTGCCGACCATGTTCCGGACGGTTAGTGGCTCTGACGGAGCGCTTTGTGTGTGTCACTTACGGTTGGAGTCATGTATATCCCCAGATGTGTGTTTATAGAGATTGATTAAATTTTATCGAGGGTCCTGGTTGAAAGGATAGGTAAGGAAGGCCACGATAGTAGTCACATAGGCCATTGTCTGCCTAACGAAAACGGCAGACGACCCACTTGATTATAAGCGATCTTTATCAGGTGGGCAGATTATAGTCATATTAGAATTTGTCATCAGAAATTGTCATCTGTCGTCAGTAGGGTAGCCAATAAACTCCAATCAGTTTGGCACTTCCTGCTATTACTGTTAGTTCGTATTCTTTATAACCAAGATCAAACAGCCCTATGCTGGCGGTAAGAGGGCAAACAGCTGAAAAACTTAAAATTCAGTTATTGTAGAGTATTTATTTTTTACCCCCGATCAAAAAACGGGGGCGCAAAGTTTGACGGCTTTGTATGTTTGTCTGTGGCATCGTAGTTCCAATATGGATGGATCGATTCGAATGGGGATTATTATAATGGAACGCTTGTTTAGCCGAGGTGGTTCTTAGCCACGTGTGATGAAGATAAAGTCTCCGAAGACTACCAGCACTTTTCTTTTTTGGTGAAGGGATTTCAGCTGTTAAATAGTTTTTTGTTTAACTTTTTACGGGTTTTAACTATGGGGTTTGTTAATTTTGTAATATTTAACTTGTGTAGTTATGCCTCGCTATTACATGCCCGTCAGTTCTAACTCAGATAAATAAGTAGGTTTCTAGTTGTCAATAAGGAATTATAAGGATAAAAGTCCGAAAAAGCGAACGAAGTCGCGCGTTTTGTGGGTACTTTAAAATGACAGTGAGGTTCGGTTTAATCAAGTAATAATAGTATCGTAGGTAGCAGGAACTGCGTGCACCGTCCACACCATGTTTTCTGATCATACAAACATTTATCTCGCAGTGGATATCGAACCTGCGACTCCTTGCGTCTCTATTGACTACTCGCCTACCTCGCCAGAGGTTCATCCAAAAAGGGCATTAAATGGTAGGCATATTTTCATAAGGTCAGATAAGTAAGCACTGAAAAAAAAAGCAGTCAATGGCTTGAAATAAACAATTTTTAGTTCATTTAATGAAGTGAAAACTTCTTTAGGCGCGTTGGGCATTTTTTGAGATGGGAAAAACCATTGAACTCGTGACACCGTTACCGTTACCGACACCTCTGTATATAAGTAGTGAAAATTTCTTTAGGCACGTTGGGCATTTTTTGAGATGGATTAAAACCATTGAAATCGCGACACTGTTACCGTTACCGACACCTCTGTATATAGTTAAGTATCTCGTAATCGTTCAAGTTATATTACAGTTAATATTATAAGTATATTACAGTTATTATTGACCAAACTTAAAAATAACGAATTTATAGTATACCTACTAGCTGCCGCCCGCGGCTTCGCACGCGTGGTTTGTCAATAAAAACAATACTCTTCTTTTGCGCAGCAGGGCAAAAAGTAGCCTAGGACCCAATCCCGGTCATAATTTATCTGTATACCAAATAACATCGAAATCGGTCCAGCTGTTTAGTCGCGATAACGTAACAAACAGACAGACAGAGTTAATTTCGAATTTTAATATAAGTATGGATTTTAAATGGTACCATCTTTCTCCGAAACCAAGGCTGGACAAACTTGTCAATAGTAAAATTGGTTTTGGAATAGTTAAATTTTGTAGGCGTAGGCGTCGACGCGCCGCGCCGCCTCGCCTCGGATAGATTTCTTGGTCCCTGCGCTAGGTCAGTTACCGGATTAAGATCTGTGACACTGATAAGGTCAAGGTAAAACGATTTAGTGTAAATGATGATCCTTTTATGCACCATTGTATCTCTTAATCAATTGTATCCTTTCAATGTTTCTATACGACGATCTCCGTGGCTCAATGGCGAATAACCGGCTGAGACGCAAGATGTAGTGGGTTCTATTCCCGCCGTGGAACGAATGTTTGCATAGTCTGCAGATATTTGTTCCGGGTCTGGATGTTTTTCTAAACATTACATATACAAAAAAAAATATATAAGTATTCTATCAGTTATCTGGTTCCCATAGTACAGCTCTGCTTAGTTTGGGGCTAGATAGCGCTATGTGAAATGTCCAGCAATATTTATTTATATAAAGGTGTGCATTAAATATTTTATGTTTCTACTCTTATGACTATTGGGTCGGGATGCGAATGAAAGTTTATCAAATGCATGTAATGTGCATGCCTTCTTATAGCTTAACTTATCCTAGCTGTTTTAGTTTATATACCTACCGATAAATACCCGTTTAAATCAGTAATTATACAACCTGTTTTGTTATGTCCGACATTAATTTAAAACACACATCAGGACTCGTATTAACTGGTTTTTAGCGGTGGGTTTAATAAGGTAGTTTGAATATTTATCTAGTAATCGATACATTTCCAATAAACAATTTTTAATGTAAATCGGCGGCTCCTTTACGACGATGCCACTTAGTCACTTTAACAGGTACCTACTTACATGATGGATGAATATGATTTTTTCACCTATTTTATACAGACTGTTTCATTGATATTTTAGGACTTGATTTTAAGGTTGTTTGAAAATTTTAAATGGTAATGAATTTGAAAAATGATTAAAAATGATGAAAATTTATAGGGTATATTACCAGAACGATTAGCCCTATCCGTGTTTTCATTTAATGTCGTACGTAACAAAACACGTAGTATATACCTACTAACACAAATGGACTTGTATTTTGTCCGAATTATTTTTTCTAGTCCAAGTCCATTTGTTATGTGATCCTAAAGCGTGGCTGTAGTCCATAACACATTCCGTATTGTTACAGAATAGTCGAGAGACGGCTTTATACGTGCTTGACTGCGTGTTCTCCGTGGGAGTCGTGGGCTCCTTAGTGGTGTTCGTGTGGCGAGGGTCCTGGGCGTTGCTTGATATCTTCCTCTTTCCCGAGGAGACGGTCAAGTCATGTTGGACCTCGCTGGTGAGTACAGAAAACTGGTATGCTTGTACTATTGCACTCCATAGTATAGTATAAATAAAATATTATTGCATGAAATACATATACAGAGATATCAGTATTAATTATAGAGATTCCATGTATTTTACCGACTAGGGCGTACAATGTCAACAAATTATTAATATAATTAAATCAACAATAAAAAACATATAAAATCTCGTGATTCGGTGTTTGTGGTCGCACTCCTACGGAACGGGTCGACCGATTTTAAGGATTTTTTTAATATATTTTCTAGGTATGAAAATAGGTTGTAAAGTATTTTTCACACTCCTACTCCCACCCCCAATTTTTTTATAGGGATTTTAGTGATTTTGTATGAATAATATTCATTTAATTTAACCGTCGTCGTTTGTTAACCAGTATTTAGATGCATAAATGTAAATTAAATGTAAACGAAATGCTTGTCTGTTTCTGGCGCCTCCAAAATTATGGTGCAATGAACTAGGTACTTAGATAAAAACATTTAATTAATTAGGTACTATTATTGACAAAACCAAGTGTTCTACTGTGTCCCTACGGTTTGAATAAATGAGTATTGAGTAATGAGTATCAGTATTGACGTGAAGTCATTTGCATGAAGTGTCGCGTCAGTTTGACAAGAGTGTTTTATAAAGTTTTTATCCCGAAGTTCCCACGGGAACGGAAAATTTCAAGCGAGCGAATCCGCAGGCGGGTCAGCTAGTAACATAATAAAATTTACAAATCAGTCATAGTACGTAGTCATTATACAATAATAGATAGGCAATGTTACTGAATAGAGAATATGATAATAGTTTATTATTTTTGACATTTTCAAGTCAATATACCTGTCAATATAGTTCTAAGCTTTCTCTGAATGACTCTGGCAGTTTATTATAGAGAAAGGGGGGCCGTAAAAAAGATAGTTTTGCTCATCAATGTGGTCTTGCAGTTCTATACACAGACTTTATATTTACCTCGTCCGTTGTAAATAACAACGTTAGAAAGTTGAGAGAATCTATCAGAACTATTTTTCACGAACATAGCTGATTCAAAAAGATACAGTAAAGGAATAGTCTGGATATTATTTGCTATAGAGAAACGATTTCGAGTTATAGACAGATTTCCATGCTGTTAAGTATATTAACTAACTGGCTATTGCCCGAGACTTCGTACGCGTTACACTACTAAATGTGTAGGTAACCTAGAAATAAAGCTAAACTAGCTGTTGCAACATGACTCGACACCTCATTTTTATCCCATGGGACCTGATTTATGGGATAAAAAGTAGCTTATGTATTAATCCAGGTTATAATCTACATACATACTAAATTTTATCGAAATGGGTACAGCCGCTACGACGTGATTGAGTAACAAACAAACAAACAAATAAATAGACAAACATCCAAACTTTCGCATTTATAATATTAGTGTGATATAATCAGCACGATTCTGAGGTATATGATATAACTTTTTCACAATAACAAAATCTTAATTCGTTAATTTGTCGTATCAAAGTGTTTTTCATAATGGTGCGTTTTATCAATGACCTTGAATGGTTATGGTTGTCCGTGATAAAAGTTCATGGGTAAGATGATAGGCATAGTGAGGGTGGCTGTAGAATCTAGTGCGCCTCTCAGAAACTTATTTATCGTATTATCTTAATCTCAATAGTCATGAAAATATATCTCTATAAGTGTAGGAATATACACAAGCCTGATCTATTTAAGTCTAACGAAACTCAAGCTCATGAAAGACTTCGTTATAAAAGGCAAACGAAATTACTCCCTTCCGCTGGTGATTTAACAAACGAGGAAAACCACGTCACGTGCTCGTCATCCCTCCAGAAATAGACCTTAAATTATCCTATTGCTCCTTAACCCCGTTCAGGAACCAAGCTAATGAGGTAAATGATCTAGGTCTTTCGCGAGATGTTTACTTGTGACGTGTTTATTTCTGGACATCCCACGTGAATTCTCAATGTCACCGCTTGATATTGAACGTGAAGAATTGAATAACCTATTGTGCTCAGATGTGGCTACAATGAGTAGAATAGAAGTCGGCTAGTCCCAATTGAAGGGATGAATCAAATATTGTCATAAATCTTCGTTGTGGAACGATAAAGTGTTGGTGATGATTGTCAATTTTAGCAGAGTATTTTAGCAGCTCATGGGGATATGATAAAGTGAATGTGAATTGAGCTTTGGTATGTCAGACAAAAATATCACATTCCGGCCTGAAACAATATCGCAAATTATTGCTTTTATTCTTTTATTTCGCTCGACATCATCTTATACCGCTAATATGTACAAATATCGATTTTTTCTGATACATTCGTTTAATTAACCACGTAGATATATAGCAAATGCTGAGTTAGACGCCTTTTCAAATGACTTCAAAAAAAGGAGGTTGTCAATTCGTAAGTTCGGAGTTTTTGTATCAGGCACACTCGAAACCTTCGTTCTTCAGAATCTCTACAGCTTCGTACTCCCGTCCATAGTTCACAATTTTATGGTAACTCCTTCACAGTACAAGCTGTGCGACTGTGGAACGCCTTACCTTTGTCCATAAGGTCGTCCCAATCTCTTCCTATTTTCAAAGTCAAGGTATACAACCATTTTCTTTCGTTGTCTCGTAACTGCTGGTTAGTGTTTATGTTATTTATCCTCCATATTATGTAGTGTAGTTTATTTATATATTATTTGTATGTATTTAAGTGTATGTTTGTTATTATACATAATCAATAGGGATATATTATTTTATGGGTTCTGTTTATGTATGTTTTATGTATGCTTAAAAGTACTTTTACACCGTCGACTTTTGATTTTTGTTTATCCTGTCCATCCAAAGGTTGTCGCCCATTGTACCGTTATTTATTGTTTATTTCTTTTGTTATTGTATTTTTGTTTGGTATGCAATAAAGAGTATTTCATTCAGTTCATTCATTCATTCAATTCGTCGATCTTTTTATATGTATGTTCCCCGATTACTCGAAGACGCCTAGACCGAATACAGAAATAATTTTTTTGTGTAAAAGGGTATATTTTCCAGGTGGTCCAATTGCCATCAAGACAGGATCTGATGATGGGATCCCAAAAAAATCGAGGGCAACCTTCAAATTTTATAGGGACGCATAATGTTTTATATATTTTCTATAATAAAAACTATTCTAAAGTAGGTTATACTTTTCTTAAAAAGTTACTTCTTGTAACATCGCGACGTTTGTTCTCATGATTTTAACAAACGACAATCATCACAATTTTTTTGGTTTTTGTATGCTCATGGCCATGTTTATACATCTTACAAGAGATAAGATTCAGACAACGTACCAAGTTATAGTATATTGTTATACAAGAGATACCCGAGAATAACACATAAATTCGGGAATTAATACAGGCTGTCTCATACCTGACAGTTTGTTGCTAAAAAGAAAATTTCCCGGTGTCCATTGTTTTTTTTTCATAATTGCACTCCAGCCTCTTTATTTTCTAAATAGAAATAATAATCGGTCAAGGAGATTATATTTCATTAAAGCATATTGGGAAAAGGGCCAGTTCCATTTTTAAATAGAAATAAGGATTTGTCATAGAAATTGTATTTCATTTTAGCTTATAAGAATGCAATGAGCATCATTGTATTTTAAAATTTTCTTAGGTCCATAAATCACATTTACATTTAATTACCTACTTTCAGAGCATAGTCATTAAAATAAATTACTGCTCCGGGCTCGATTTTCGTGATCGAATTGTTTCAGTATTCAAACACGCTCTTTCACAGATGATCTGATAGTTAGTTTGTGCTAGTTGGGGGACAAGACAAGAGGATGAGCCAATTGCGTTCTGAACTATATCTACTAACTGGTCACTGACTCAATACCGCGATACGTAATGACCCAAATGCGGAAAATCTGATGTCTTTTACCTGCCAAATTTGTATAGCTTTTACCAGAAACTTTACGATGGAAGAGATTTTTAAACTAACAATTTACGGTATCATAGGAACCAATATTTTATGAAAATTCGAAAATTCGTAACGCCGCTACGAGCTCGTAGCACCTCTACGGAATGTTAATAAGATTTTATTTTGTGTTTTTTTACGTAATCCAATCAAATTGCTGACCACTATGGTACACTTGGAGGGAAAGAGGACACTATATAAGGTGAAGTTTTAATAGCTAGTAGAGCGCGAACATTTTTGGAAACTTTTACCGTTGACCTGTGTGAAAATGTCTTTAAAAAAGTATGAAGCCACGTAATATCTTCTCCATTGCTATTTTGTAGGGATTGTCCTCCGTGCAATTTATCAATGTTATTCAACAATTTCCTACAATTCCATTGAATAGATAACAATATAAATATTTGTAGGCGTAATCAACAGTTCAATTACCTATTGAACAATATTTACCAGCGCTAATCTGTAGCACAGACGATAAACGAAGAAGAATATTTCTCGGTTTTATTTCCACCAAAATCAATTTTATGGCAACTTACAAAATGCTTAGGTACTGATGGTAAGATTTGATAAAAGGTATTCCTAAAATAATACTGTTTTGTGAATCGTATGCGATTCCCGCGATATATGCAATGTGGGGTACATTTCCAAAACAACTGACCAGAAGCTAATCCTCGTACCTTTAAATAGTAAAATCAAACTTCGATCTAGTCTCAATAACTTTTTAAGTTTTAGTCTAGAAGACGCGGGCAAACAACTACATATATAGTTGTTTGCCCACGACTTTATCCGCAATTTTCTGGATCTCGACAACAGCGCTACCTACCGAGTCCAATTGTGCATCTAAACTATCCACGGCGCCACCCAAACGCATACAAAAAAATTCATTCAAATCGGTCCAGCCGTTTAGGAGGAGTTTAGTGACATAAACACGTACAATAGAATTATATATATATAGGACATAGTCGTCAACAACTTCTAGATTAGAATTCCCAAATAAATCTGATAGATTATTACTGTTTTTTTTATACCAGGCTGGGCACCACATGGTTTTTCATCTTATCCATGTTCATTTTAGGCCAACCTGTTGGGAATCGAGGATCTTGCCTAGAAATCTTCCAGCAACTCTACCACGACTACGATATCGACAAATCAAAAGCAAAAGTCTAAATAGATCATTTTTTTGACAAATATCTTTATTGAACTATATTAGAGCAACTTAAAAATATATAAGTTTGTTTATATTAACATAACATTTAGATGGCAACCTTGTGCTAATGAGATAAGGTTAATTAGAGTTTCATACAAAAGTGAAACTACTATTAAGTAATCTGTGATAAGTACATTAGCTACGACTACCTCTCCGGAAACAAGAGTGATAAACATACCACAATAACCTGTTATTTTCCATTAATCTTCAAACAGTCTATTTATACCAATTAAGTATTTACAATAGCACAATAAAGTTAATTAAAGAAGGCTTAGAGATAAAGCTTTTAATAAGGGTATTAGACACTGACGCCATCTCAAGACTATGTACCTACATAGATAAGCAAAGAATGGAACTTATTTGCAGAAGATTACATCAGGGCTTCTTGTACTCACATTCATGTAGATGACGCTCTGTCAATCTGAAGATTAACGTAATTAGAACAATTCAATTTCAATCTCGTCTTGATAGGTAAGTGATAAATAGTATTCTCATGAAGTACTAGTGGTATGAGTTGAGTGGAATGTAATTAGGTATATCTAAAGTGTTCGAAAATTGTACAAAGCTAAATCGGTATTCCGCTAACAACAACGAGTTGGAATAAAAAAATTGATATTCTCGTCCTTAAATAAATGTCAAAATAGAGTTTGAAAGTCGATCGAATTGAGATCGACATTTGCAACTTTTGTGTCCGTGTTTCGTGATTGAGGTGTGTGCATTTTTGTGAATTGGCCTTTTTTATTTTCCACCAATTTAGATAGCGCTCAACGTTCATTTATTAAATATTATATTAATTTGTACTTAACTCGAATAAAAACAGTTAAACATCCTTGGCACAGTATTATTTTTCTTATCATAGATCGCCTCGAGCGTATAAAAGTCATTACCTTATATAAGTATCCTAAATCTTTGAACAACAGTGGTATTTTGCCATCGGCAACATGGTAAACTGAAATGGTAAACAATAATGGTAGACTGCTAAATTCTAGATCTCTGCTAAGTTAATCAAAGTTCCGCACATCAAGGCATTATTAACTGAGCGCTTTAGTGCTTCGAAGGGTTCAGTTATACTGTATTAATAACTGTAATACGTTGTCAATCTGGGAAACAGTACCTACCAGTCTACCACTGAGATTTTCGGGTGACTTGGGTTCAATTTTGAATAATGTCCTTTCTTGGGCAGACCCCCATCTAGATTGCCCATCAGTCTGCCAGTGCTGAGGCGTCTGACTGATCCTGACAGGCAGGCCTGTCTAGAAAACCAGTCTAGACTCTCCACCTATTTTATTGTACAACTTTTTCGAAGAGGCCCGTCTTGTAAGCCTTGATTAACTTCCAATGATTCTGTCTTACCTACTTCGATTCTGTCTTGTCTGAGAGTCCTGTCAAAGGCTTAACTTGCACAGACCAGCAGCTAAGTGCTCTCTCCTCTTTAATCTCTCTTCCTATCTTCTCTACTACTTTCTTAAATACTTAGGTTATTTTATTTGTCTATAGATAGCTGGATACGCGTTGGTGATAGTAACTTTCGCGCTCCAAGCCCCGGTTCGCTGGGCGGCGGCGAGGCTTCACGGCGCGCCTCGACTGCTATTGGCGGACGTGTACCATCTCGTCTCATTCTTCGCCACCGTCAACGTGTGGCGAGGTGTCTGGGGGCTTCTGGATGTTTATTTCTTTCCAGGTAAGAAATATTCCTACTTGATTGATTATAGATGTCCCCCTCTCACCTAGAAAAATACGGGTACTCCAAATAGACCCCTGAGGGTCGCAACTTGCATACACACGTGCTTGCAACATACTATAATCATAGACGAATACTACAATTTTTAATATTTTTGTCATCGTTAATATCGGTGAGCATACGTAATATAGTACATCATGTTTGTAGAACGTTTCAACTATTAAAACGACATTTTGTCTACAGAGACACCAAAGCTCAGCAACTGGTGTTCGCACGTGATCAGCCTCGCCCTCCTCATTCTACTGAACTGTTCCAACTCAGTTCTGGTGCGAGGGGTCTACATCGACGCTGAAGAACCCGCGGGAGAATGCGTCGTCTTCCCTTGCCACTATCTACGCCTCTACTTCCACAAGGAAAGAACCAAAAAGAGGCACAAAAGGGCTTTAGCATCAGCTGCCGCGGCTTCCAGAAAATCTGAGGACGCAAGTTTACCCTTACAAATACCAGAGGAAAAAGTATAGTCTCCAATTAATTCTTCGATGGATTTTCGTGTTATGTGGAGCTCATTGGATTGTGTTTACGATGCCGCAGTATTTTCAGCTAGGAATACCGCAGTGAATCTTAAACGTAAGAAGTATATTCATTATATTGTATAGAGATACAATATTTTTTATAAAAAAATAAGAGTGTCAATGTAATTACAATCAAGTCTTCCAAGGTGAGTAAAAGCAACTTAGAATAATGTTAGTAAGCGTCGATAGAAAATTTTATGAATAGACTGTAAAGCCTTTTACACACGGTGAAGATGCCTTATAGGATACATGTTAAGACAAAATATTGCTCGCCACGCAATCCAATGGATCAACACACACGGCGAAAATAATATATATTTTCATCTTTACCAAGCGACATGGATTTTTCATCATAATAACAAAATAATTATATCGTAAGATACTCTAATTTTCAGGTGTGCGAAAACAAACTTTAATAATCAGTCAAACGCATGTTGAACCACGCACAGTGAAGGGTTCCGTAGCAAGTGCGGCAATACAAAGTTAATCTTGCAGTTGGTTTTGATCATCTTCAAGGGACCGTAGACCTATGTATTTGATATTATTTTTTATTTTATATCTCCACGCGTTCCTGAGAAAAAGGGTCTTGACAGATGGACAGACAACGTAGTGATCTTAAAAGGTACTAAAAGTGACTAAACGGTAGGTATCACAGTATCAAATTTTAGCTTTACAGTTACTAGTAGTTAGTACCAGTACAGTACTAATAGTTTGCGAGTAGAACAGCTGTAAGGGGTCGGACGGACAGACAAGCGGGTTCTGAGTACGGAACCCTAAAATTTGATAGATAGATGCGAAGAAGTTACACGTTTTTGAAAAACAGTATTTTTAAAACAGTATTCAGACTGTATGTATGCAGTATTCCAAATATCCTGAATTATTGCCCGAAAATTTTGGATTGTAACGTTATTTTAGATAGCTATTTGATTTTCTTTGGAAAAGTGTTGTAATATTAAATGGAATACCTACCTTTCTGTATTGAAAATTATCTAAAACAGTGTTATTAAACAATTTTTTTTTTTAAATAATTTTAGTAATGATACGTCTTGTAACGTGTGTTTTTAGGTTTAGGTATAAATTTTCTTTTCAAAAACACTGTCTATTTTCGTTTTGTAGCACTGAACGAGTGCACGTGCAATTGCATGTATGAAAGCAATTGCACGTGTACTTTACACAACACCAAATGTTACATAAATAGAAAACACTGGGGAAGCAAAAATGCTTTAATTGTGCACTATTACAACTCCACCTAGCGGAGAGGCTTAAAGTTACAGTTATGGCTTAATTCTTAATTCATCATCATCATTCTCAGCCCGTGTCGACCCACTGCTGGGCATATCCCTTTTCTCGTTTATACCACTCGTTCCGATCCAGTACCAGTCTGAATCACGTACGACCCACGGTCTTAACCCATCTCGCTGGTGGACGTCCCCTATTTCGATGGCCAGTTCTCAGCCTCCACTCTGTTAGTGCCTTAGTCCACCTGTCGTTACTACGTCTGGCTGAGTGTCCTGCCCAACTTCACTTGGGCCCCAATTTTCGCTTGCTGACGTCTTGTCCGCTTGCGAATTTCAGTATTGGGAACTTGATCTAAGAGTGTCATGCCGAGCATGGCGCGCTCCATGGCTCTGCACTAAACTTATTTTGTGCACAGCCAAAAAATTCTTAATTACAACGAAAATTTGATTTCAAAATATTCAGTATTTTAATTTATAACTCGACTTTTACGAGTTGTAGGTGAATTTTAGTGGAGGTGCGTATATTAACATATTTTACCCATGTGTTATTACGATATCGTAACATAAAATATTATGGCAACTTCACCGTGTGTGACGCGCTTAAATGTATTATTGAAGTATTTTTACTCGCATACTTACATTAACATTCAAGATTATTGATTTTACAAGCCTTTTATTAACTTGCAATGTATGTATGTTTGTCAGGGTGGATTCTTACAACTGAATTTTAAACCCGTTCCCCTCAACCGATTGAGCTGAAATTTGGAATACTTAACTTCGGTGACAATGCAATAATATGGTACCATGGAGGTGGTCTCATGATGGAGACGGATGCTAGACAACGGAACTTCTGAATGGATTGTAGTAAGCTACTAGTATTTGGGCTCATTTGAATCTGCTTGCGGTATAAATTTTATAAAAGCTTGTTTTGAAAAAGTAATTTTTCAACAAAAAAATTGTTTCTTACATCTCGGCTTTTCGTAGCAGCTGAAGTTTCCATTGGTATATTTCAGGTTTCTCTTATCGTTGCTAAATGTTCTGTAAGTAGATTTATTTGGTTCAAACAAGAGAGCAAACCATAAAGTGCATTTTTCTGAACTTTGGATTAAGGTTATGTATAACATTTGAATCTAAGTCAGATAATGCTTAGTGAGCAATTAGTTATAATGTATATAGGTACTCGTAGATAAACTATACTTTAAGTAATTTAAGTAGTACGAAGACGATATACAATAAATTGATTAGTGATATTTTATACGCTGTTTTATTATTATGTATTGATAATACAATTGGATATCTCAATTTATTGACCACACAATAGAAAAAGTGAGTAGGTAAGTAGTAAATTGTTTCAATTCTATTGTTCTAGCCTAGACTCATCACACAAGTTTGGATGTTTGTTTGATGAATTTTGGTGTGTTGATAGATTTTGACCTGGATTCAAATATAGGCTACTTTTTGTTGACAAAGAACGCTTGCTAAGCAGCTGGCAGAAGCTAGTACATTATAAATGAAATTGATAAGGAGCACACTGGGAAGTTTAGATACAATGAACTTAATTATTGAACCCATATATTAACCCCAAGTGGGACAGGAAAGGCTACGTTAACCCAATGTGGGCCTTAATAACCATGGCCATATGGGCCATGGATACTGGGAAAAAGTAAGCGACTTCAGCGTTTTCCGTTGGAGAGACGATTTAATACATTCGGAAGACGATGGTGGAATATTTCAAAGAATAGATCTGGGAGAGACATTTGTCCAGAAGTGGGACGAGATAGGTTTAAAAAAACAAAATACTACGAGCCTTACAGTAGTCGCATAAGATGTGTAACATCTGACCACCGCGCGCGCTCATGGTCAAATCAAATAGCGCGCGCTTCTACGGTTTCCTGTTACACATTTCCGTCCCTTTTGCCAAAATAACGCCCACAAACCAAGAGGAAAGCTGTTACATATCAATACTAGGTAAAACACCTTTCTGTATCATTATTAGTTCGTTCCCATAAAGACAGTAAAATTTTAATTGGGACAATAAAGTCTGGGTTTCATCGAGGCTTTTGATAGTGTATCACACGAGTGACGATGTATTTATCATACATGATTGCTTGTTTACATATAACCAATGCATAACACAATATTCTATTTACTTAAATATGACTTTCCTTAACGTAAGTTAATTGCTGGATACAAGCATAACCTCTGCAAACAACTTAGGCAACGGGGATTCCCCAGGGTATTTCTCTCTAGTGTCTAGTATACTAGTGGTTCGCGCCGAGCTCAGATTTCGCCAGTCAGTTTAAAAACAATATTATTTGTAATCTTTGACTATTAAAATAGTGCTACGAAATAAAAAACCATTTAGCTTGACCTACAGTTTCATTCAAATTACAGGTAATGGGAGTTCATGTTAATTGGTATCCTTTTTTTGGGTAGAAATTGCATTTATTCTGGATTTCAGACTTTTCCTTATATTAGTGTCACTAAAGCTACGCGCATTCCAAATTTTAGTACCTACTGTGGGGTAACTGGTATACCCTGTGAATTTTGTCAAAGTTTAGTTTTTATTATGGCTAATAACTTAAAAACAACAAAGGTTAAACTAAAAATAAAAACGGGGTCGAAATGTACTCAAAAATATCTTGTATTAAACGTGCCATTTGACCATTTTGTTTATTTTTACCCCTCTTGAACCCCAATATCCCAACAACACCCTCACATTTTTAACTCATTTAGTCACACCAAAATTGTGCCATCACTACGTACCTATATACCAAACTTCATGATGATCGGATAAACGCTTCGAAAGTTACCCTCGGACAAACAAACAAACATACATTCATACATACAACGCCGATTTTCCCAAGTTGATTTAGAAATCTCGCTTCGCTCGATCAATAAAAAGGTATTAACCGAAACATGCAAATAGAAATAGGAACTCTGTAGGTACATTCTACAGGAGAGGGGCTTGGACTGATATTGATAATAGTCTTCAGGTTAAGATAATGAAATCCATTTTTCTCCTTATAAAAATATTTTTATTTCTACCAGTAAAAAGTTATCAAAACCTTATAGTAAAGTCGGTGTAGCCGCGTTTTGTTGTGTACTCCCAGTTGGTGAGGTCACACTTCTCGATCTTGCATCCTGGTGAGCCTGTGGTGGTCAGCCAGTCGATCCTGCAAAAAAGTAAGTGGCATTTGTACCATTGGGGAAGCTTTTTTGTCTTTAATCTATTTGTGTAAGAATATATTAGGGTTGCCATCTCCAAATTTTGAAATCCAGGATTTTAAGGTAGAAATTACATACGCACTACTGTGTTTGGAATCCTCATGAGAGCTCGTATAAGCTTTTATTGCAAAATGTACGGAATCCAACGTTGCTTCTTCGTTTTAAAAAGTGTCAACAACCTTCACAGTTGAGGCGCGGGCCCAGGGACAAAACGATTGGAGACAGTAGTGGCGCGTGAATTTTAAAACACAGGACCCTTTAAAAACTATCCAGGATAGCCCAGGACACCGTAAAAAGCAGAACATGTCCTGGGAAAACAGGACAGTTGGCAACCCTAGAATAAATGATATGACTACTTTGCTCGTAGATTGTTGATAGAATTTATAGGCTTCTCGATGACGTACGCACGTACGACTACGTCGCACTGAGACGCTTTTTTAAAATGGGTTGCAATCTTATAAATAATTTTGTTTTCAAAACTCTTTTGGCTTCTACAAATGCAACCAATCCAAACAAGTGCTTCTATGGTATGTAGTGTAATTAAGTTTGGTATCTCAGGATCTTTATAATTTGGCTCTCATTAATGCCATTTATTTCAATACTCTATAAATAATGAATCAGGAAGTTGTGAACGGTTTCTATTATGATCGATTGGAAGATTTGGAAGCGATCCAATATGGCATATTGATTGGTCCGCCAGAGTGAACCTTAAGTTTTTTATTAAAGAAATAAAGACGTTTACATAATGGTCAACTTCATATTTTTTAATGAAAATGAGAGAAAGTACTTGAAAGAAAGTACTAAGAAAGAACCAGTAACAGTGACGAGTTGACGACTCAGCAAAGATATAAACTAAAGATATAACTGATTTTTGCAATAAAAATGTCGAGTTGGGTGAAAAGTCTCTGAATATTTTTTATAAGATTTATTTTGCTTATATCTAAGTATCAATCTACGTGTCTCTTAGCATATCTCGCAATGAACTCTTCGCATATCATTCATCGGAATCGGTTGAACATATAAGTAAAAAAATGCTCAATCAACTTTGCATGGTTTCTAGCCTCTAGGTGGGTATAGACAGATCTTGCAAACTTCTTACATGTGGTCTAATTCCGCCTTGTAGCCCTGTATTTTCCCCACGATGGTGCCTTTCTTGGAGTTCTTCACCCAGCCGCCGAGGCCGAGCTGTTCCGCTAATTCCTTGCAGTATTTTGTGAAAAAACAACCTGCAAATAAGTAAATTAGTTTTTAGGATAAAATTTCTAAGTTAAAGGCCAAATTACAAGAAGTACCTACTTACTCTTAATGAAAATACAAATTGCTTATTTGCAATGTGCCTATTTATACCTAGATCGAAAGTCAAAGAATCAGACTAAAGAACTTTTATAAAAAAACTAATTTTACTGGACTAACATGCGCGCTGTAAGATTGTGTCACGAGAAATTTTGTCGATATCAAACAATTTCTCGTTGAACGCTAATATAGAAGTTTATGTTCATTCGTTGTCATTCTTCTTGTTGACATACATCTTCACTCTACGTCATATCACTCGGTATCTCGTTCTCAAAAAGTACGACGAATAAATACTCGTGCTGAAGTGTCTAAATTTGTTAAATTATGGTGCGCATGTACTGGTAGAGATGAAGAGATATTTCTATTATGCACGAGAAAACGAGTTGAGAAGAGTTAGTCATGTTACGCATGCTAGCTCTACTGATTGGGTGCAATTTGTCATTCTTGTCTGGGAGGGGTGGATATTATAATTGTTTGCACTTGATATTACAGGTACATGCTATTTTTTAACTGTATGTCTCTGGGTGACGGGTACAATGATATCCTATGTAAGTTTAAGTTGGACGGTAAAATATTTCTGATTCTGACTTTGCATATGGGGTAATGTATTTGTGAAAAGACGAAGTAGCCCACCATGTACCACGTGACACCATATCATCATAAAGGTATTAACTTATTTATTTGCAAGTATTTAATGCGTGTGTTAGATGAAATGAAATGAAAAAATATTTATTGGCAGCAGTAAAATAAAAATAAAAACGACATAAAACAAACAATTTATTTAAGTACAATAGATTATGCTAAAACTATACACTTAAATTTAGTGCTGAAATGTGTTAGATAATAGTAGATTATTAAACGAGGGGATAAAGCAGTGTCTTGCGGCACGGGTGCTATATTGAATCCCGAACGTAACGAAGGATTCTAGAGTTAACTCACGAGCGAAGCGAGGGAGTTACTAGAGTTCTGAGTGCAGAGAGAGAGGGATATAAGCGCGCCCAATATGCAGACAGTTTTATCTACGAGGATAATAATTTTCACGCTTTCTGCGAGACAATAAAAACCAAAGCTAGGTTGGTGCATTCTGTGCAGAAGTTAGTTCGATTTACGAATAAGTTCTCATCATGTGGGTCCCTTTGGTTCAAATTATAATACAGGTGAGGTTACAAATTCAGTACAACTTTACTCCCGGCTCAGGCGTAGGGATTTAATCACCTGCTTTCGGTGAGGTTTACATGACATATAATTTGACATTGTCGAGCAGGTGGTGTGAAAATATTTTTTCCTATGATCTTCACACTAGGCTAGGCCTGCATCGTGAAGACCTGTTGAGTTGATTGAAATACTATTCGTTTTTCGGTGACCTCGATCAGCAATATATATAAATATATAGCAATAGCAATAGATCTCGTAAAGCACATTAAATTAGACATTAATTTGGTTTTCTTGTCCGATTTCACGTCCAAATAGCTGATAGCTCATTGACAACGACCTAGATGCTATCTCTATTTATACACGGAGTGATTACAGATTGAAACATTGATTTGCAGTAGGTACATATGTAGACGAACGCATATCATTAATTATATGTGACCTAGACACACTTTTATTAACTAACATAATATATATTTTTTAATATTTAGAATTCCAGTGTCCAGCAACGGTAATTGTAAGAGGTTTTGCTAATTTAGGTGGCTCTACCATTTAATCCACATTACAATTGATTAACATTCCGTCTAAGTATTATTTCTTACGAATAAATTAAAGTTAGAGGAATATTCTGTTCGACAGTGGAGACACTAGATAATTACACTAGACACTAAGAAAATAACAAACTTTTTACCGAACTCGGTTATAGTGTACCTCTTATCCTCCAATTTTAAAATTAAGAAACTAATTACCGGGCGATATAAAGAAACTTTATACACTTGGAAATGAGTACTTAATGGATATACGAGTTTAGTATCGTAGGGCACGTTTCTAATTCCAGGCAATACTTTGTTATAGGCGATGGTTACCACTTAACATTGCTAGGCCATATGATAGTGTCTCATACAGGTCGCATACAAAAATTTTTTTACGAACCCTGGACTTGTCCATAGACTTCGAATTCCACTCCTGCCAATTGGCTGGGGTCTTCAGGTCCCATCACTGATCACTAAAACAATGTCATTAATAATTAATTAAACACCAACACAGAAACTGCCAGTACACCGATACTTTCGCCGCCCGCCCAAACTCGAGTGCTACGCTGGCTGTCCGCCCTACATTATTTACATAGAGGTATATCTACCTACCTACTTACTAGGTAAGTACCTATTTGATATCGGGTGCATTAGTTTTACTCGTAAACTGAAATGTTGGTGATAAAATAGAAAGTTAGAAGCAAATTGAAACATAAATCAACGATAAATAATGATAATTTCGTAGAAGAGCATTGAGCTTTGCCAGGGATTTATCTGGTTTAAATTCAATAGATAGTGGTGGCGATTCTGTTGTTTACGCTAACTAAAATTGTGCAAAATATCAACGGTCTTATTTTGTTCACATTATAGATCAAATTAGAATAACATTTAAATAGACATTTCTATATTTGAGTATTTTTAACTAAGAAGGCGTGTTTGCGGGCTAGTTTTAGTCAACACCAATTTGGTTGATCACTAAAACTAGCCCATAAACATGCCACCATAACAAAAATTACTTAATTTTAGAAATGTCACTTTACATTTCATTCTAATTTGATCTTTAGTATGAACAAAATAAGACCGTTCGTATTTTACACAATTATAGTTAGCGTAAACAACAGAATTGCCACCAGTAGGTAGGTATATACCTGGTTAATTTATGAGTATAGATTATGGTACACATATATACATTAGGTTGGTAATACCTAAGTACTCTAGGCACAATTTGCAAAATAAATTATACTCACATCTTTTTTACTATACTTTTATTACCTGTTATGCTTTCAATAGCGAAAGATAACATACACTAAACCAATAGATATTTTTTTTTATTTGTTTTTGTAGGTAATTAAAATATCATTTATTTTATAATTTATACATATTTGTAGGTTTTATGAGTAATTAATGTATTATATAATTTTGTGAAGAAGTTCGGTGCCAGATATGGCTTGCCCTCGCCAGATGCCATGTAAATAGGTAGGTATACCCAATAATCAATTAGGTATTTCATTATTGGGTAGACCCACTCACTTAAGTAGGTAGGTACGTTACGTATACAAGTAAGTAAGAAAGTAAATATTTACCAAATTTTACATAAAGAGTCTGTTCACTGTCTAACTGACAGGTCGCTGGCTCAAGCATGACAAGAACCATTTACTCCAACAACGAATTATAACACGGTAGCTACCTACCATGGTAAATAATAAATAAATAAATATAAATAAATATTGCAGGACATTTCACACAGCGCTATCTAGCCCCAAACTAAGCAGAGCTTGTACTATGGGAACCAGATAAATGATAGAATACTTATATACTTTTTTTGTAAATACTTATAATTATATAGAAAAACACCCAAACACGGAACAAATATCTGTAGATCATGCAACCATTTGTTCCGCTGCGGGAATTGAACCCGCTACCTCCTGCGTCTCAGCCGGCTATACGCCCACTGCGCCACGGAGGCAGTCAAATATAATAGTAAGTAGAGTAGAGAGTACACCAGTCAGTGTCATAAAAAGGTATGGTAAAATATTAGTAAATGTTTATGTATTGACAAAAATGTCCTAACTGGACTTCAAATCCGCAACCTATTAAGCAAGTACCTACGTGCAAAGATGGCAGCCACTGGGCTACTTTGTCCCTATTTGATCATAATTCTCAATGATCAAGTAACAAGTACCATTCAATAGTCCTGCGATACTCATACATATGTATTCATTCTACAATTTAAAAACCTACAGCAAATTAGTAGGGTCCGTTGGTCAAGAAGGAAGCCGCACGCTGGAGTGGACTGTTCCGCCGCCAATTACAATTATCTGATTGGTCACTGATTGCTCAACTATTTCCTAATAAAGCCCGTGATGTCACTGCGATGTAGGTGAAGGATTTGTTTTACCATTTTCTGATAACGTAAAGACAAGAGTTCATCATACCCTTACCCCAACCGTGTAGATTGCTCAAAATATTTTATCAGGCTAATAAAAAAATGTTTGGCATACCTACCTAACAGTTAAGTAGGTGCCTGCTACGTACCTAGAATTTGGATTGTTTTATATAGGCTGGAGTTCAGCTTTACAATTAAATAGATGGTGGTTCCTACAAACCAACCTTAATAACTTGCAATATCCTTTCTAATGACTGTAGGACACAATATTTTAATGTAACATACACTTTCGGAGAATAATAACATAAATGTGATTATGTTATACAAATATTACCTATTACATCTTCAAACCAAATTACATCATACACTACAGTTAAAATTCGAGGGTGATTGATAAATGATATTATTGTTAACCCATTATCAGTTTTAGTTTCACCCTTGACTTGACCCTGAGGATCAACGAAAGAAGATTTTGAACGAAATCATCAGTTTGACAATCACAGTCGCAGTTCTTATTTCTGAACGAACGTAATACTCTGTCAAAAGCCGATTGATTGACCCAAACTGACAAAGTTTTTTTTGCCGTCATTATAGACCTTATATACTTGAGTTAAGAGATATATTTGAGAATTTATACAACTGTTTGTCTTTGCAAAATATAATTTTCTTTCAGTCAGTTGTTCTTGGTAACAGTCTATTTAAAAAATTGAATTGTATTGTTAATAACACTTAGTATCCAGTTCAATCACTATAGGATCTTCATAGGCATATACGCGTTCGTTTGTTTCAGTTTTATCAGGCTCAAAAGCGATCTTATAAGCATATTCGCAATTATTCATCGGCGCACTTAGCCCCGACTCATTTCCTCAAATTTAAGCTTGTTTGAGCTTATTATGTCTTACAACAAGGTTTTATGTGAGAGCGGAGACTTGAAATTGGATTCTGCGGTTAATAGCTGGCTAAGAAATGACCGGGTAAGTTAATATTGTATAAAAAACCGCTTCAGCAATCACAAGACTAGGTCGGCCTTGAATAATGCTAAATGCATTGCTGACCTTATCTGTTTTAATTATCTTGCGTGAGACAACCAGTATTAATAAGCCCAATTGTTATGTGCTGTATTAGTCCTTTGATATTTTTATGTAATGGTTGAATTACCTGTCCAATGTTTCCACTGAGATTAGTAGATAGGTAGGTAATTCTAAGTGAAATAAATAAATCAGAATTGCACTACGAAATCTGATTTCATTACATAAGTTGATATACTTATTCATTACCTTATCCTATCTTATCATTACTTAATCATTAAATTATCATTAATCATTACCTTGCTAAATGAATTCAGGAGGCAATAAAAGACCATCTGTAGTTGGTTTACTACTTATCCGACATAACTAATTTTGAATATTTATTTACTGAGATAAAGTAAATACATAAGTATAATTATTAGAGAGAAAATAATATTATTTGTCTATCTCTATAAAATACAAAAGAAACATTCAATAATTTAAAGAGACTGTTGCAAACAATCTATAAATTCCTCAACTACTTCAGATCACTAGCAGCTGGAAGGATCACTAAGACACGGGCACTCCTCTGCCTACTGTGCCAATTCTTTTGAAGTGAGGGCAGTGGGCTTGTGGAATGTTCATCCCCACAGTATTAAAAAAATAACATCAATACCAGCTTTTAAACATTCTGTCTTTATCCACTATTTAAATTCCACAACTTGAGCTTTTCGTATAAGTTTATTACTATCTGTTATTGCATTTATTTATTATATCTATATATTTATTATCCAGACTTTTTTGTCTAGAAAGAATAGGAGGCTTTTGCCCAGCATTGGGAGACAGTGGGCTGGTAATAATATTTATTTGTTATAATTTGTTTATTTATTATTGTTATAGTTGTACTTATGAGGAGTTATTTATTTAGGTACATAGGTAGTTAGTAGCTCCTTATTTCTATATGTTTTTCTTTTAGTACCTAGTTTACGCCAACCTAAGACTGATAAAAAATGCTTTTAGCATTAATTCTACAATAAATACCCTCTTACTATATATTTTCTCACCAACAGAACCCAAAAACAAGTAAAGAAGTAGCAGATGATGTCCAAGCCAAGAACTGGAGCAAGCTCCGCCAGAGCATGCTGTCTCGGCAGAAGTTCGGCACGGCTGGCATGAGGGGCCGGATGGCTGCTGGCTACAAGTTCATGAATGATCTGGTCATATTGCAGACCGCACAGGTTGGTAGTTATGTAGATTTGAGCATTCTTGAGCTTAACTTAGAAGTTAATAAAATAATATCTTAAAATTGATTAAGGGTTATTTAAACAAATTACAATATTTTCCTATCAAAACTTATAACTGCATGAAAATATGCACTCCAATAGAAATCAAACTCAAGAATTTTATGCAAGCAAAACTATTAAGTGAAATGACCATCTAATATATCTGAATCAAATAATTGTTTGGCTCGCAAATTAAAAAAAACCTAACTACCTACTGCTATCCTAATGCTGCTGCTTCGCCTAAATGGCAGAACCTAGAATAGTGCTATTTATAAGTTCAACCATCAATTATTACGTGTTCACGAGCAATAAAGAATTATGAATTATCCAGTGTTTTAGAAAATGCTTTAGAGAAAATCAGTTGAAAGATTATTTATTATGGATGTATTAGATATGCGTTATTTATTTTGATGTGTAATTTAAAATATCCCATTTATTAATCTCAAAGCCCTTCAAACTTTTGAATGGGCTATAACATAAAGATAAATCTATGAAACTGTCTAAAACACTGATTGATTGATTGAAAATACTTTATTGCACTTATAAAACTAGTACAAAGGCTAACTTAATGCTAAAGAGCATTCTCTACCAGATAACCTTTGTGTATTGTAGATAAAGATGTGTAGGTAGTGCACAAAAAAGGCAACAAATGAAAACTGGCACAGGACTAATAAAAATAGTATAATATAGGTACATACTACATAAATAAACCTACTTAAATACTTTATATGATAGACTAAACTATACCAATATCAAATAAAAATACATACTTAACAATAAAAGAAGTTATAAGGAAAGATTAAGTTGCTCATTTTTGGTCGGTTCGACTGAGAAGGTGCCTATAGACTGATCAATAACCAATTTATTATTTAATTGATAAAAATATATAATGTGTGCTTCCAGGGTCTATGCTCATACCTGCAGAAGCAAAGCAACCAGGCTCAGTTACAGCATGGGGTTGTGATTGGATTTGATGGCAGATACAACAGCAGGAGGTAAGCTGTTATGCTCTATTCTTACCTTAATTCAATTTTGTTGAGAATGAAGGCTTTTCACGGACATGTTTTTATAACTGTAACAGATGGCGTTGCTGTCATGCTTTGATTAACAAAGGAAAGTGAATTGTCAATATCAATTGCCGTGTCAAGATTATTTTCTGAGGAATTTGAAATAAAAAAACAAACATTTGTGTTTGTTTATTTGAGAAAGTGAGATGGTTTTAGACAAATTTTGATGTTGTGTGTTTTTGTTAAGATGTCTTATTATTACAATTATAATTTGTATTTTTTTGTAGTAGTTTTAGACATAGTGTATTGGATTAATGCTGTAAAGTTATATTTAAGTGTATAAACGAATTGAATTAAGATTTCGGCATCTAAACCATATTTTTGGCAGTTTATCTCCAGACTGCGTCATCTATTGCGCTAGTTAGAACTAGTTTTTTTAATCGAAAATTAAAAACTCTTGTTATAAAAATACTTATAAATAGATGTATTTAGTGTTACACCAAAACAAGAATTACATAGGTAACAAAAATAATCTATACTAATCTACACTAATATTATAAAGAGGAAAGATTTGTATGTTTGTAACGAATAAACTGAAAAACTACTGGTCCGATTTCAAAAATTCTATCAGCATTAGAAGGCTACATTATCCCTGAGTGACATAGGCTACTTTTTACCCAATTGCGCAGAATATTGGTCAGCTAGTGGTCATATAAAATACAATATTCTGCTATCTATCCTTGAAATCATCTGTTAACATTTTAATATGAATTATTATTAATATTTGTAATTAATTGGTAACAATACAATTACTAAATTGGTGAAACAACAGCTGATAGCTACTTCAATTCTCAACTTATACCAAGGTATAAATAAATAGTCGAGTTTCTCTTATCCTTCATATTATTTCTCAATTTGATTATATACAAACTTCAATATTATCACCAACATGAGATAAACTTATCTTGGTACATGAAATAATGGTTGCTAATAGCAATTATACCCATTTTTATCTCTTAATATTATCATACACATTTAATAGTAGATTATTAAACGAGGGGATAAAGCAGTGTCTTGCGTCACGGGCGCTATAATGAATTCCGAACGTAACGGAGTATTCTAGGAGCGAGGGAGTTACTAGAATCCAGGGTGCAGAAAGGGATATAAGCATGCCCAAGATGGAGACAGCTTTATCCACGAGAAGTATACTCTACTTTTCAAACTTTCTGCGAGACAATAAAAGGTTATAGGTAATAGGTCGGTGCATTCTGTGCAGAGGTTAGTTTGATTTACGAATAAGTTCTTATTGTGTGGGTCTCTTTGGTTCAAATTTTAATACAGATGAGGTTCCAATTCAAATAACATTATGCCTGCGAGGGCATGATGAAATTCAGTATAAGCAGAGACCAGTAATATAAATTAATATTACTGGTCTCTGGTATAAGTTTACTTCCGGAACAGTGGTAGGGATTTAATCACCTGTTTTCGGTGAGGTTTACATGACATGTAATTTGACATTGTCTAGCAGGTGGTGTGAAAAGATTTTAATATTAATATTTCGTTGTAATGCCCTCTCCCATTAGTTGATTAATGGTTAGCGTTGTATTGCTGCTTTATTGTGAATCAGCCCTAATTCTACACTAATATTATAAAGAGCTAAAAATTGTGAGTTTATTTGGATGTAGGGAGTGATCTCCGGAACTACTGATCTGATTCTGAAGAATCTTTATTTCAATTAAATAAAAGAGGCCATAGTTTAGTTGTGGAAAAAAAACAATGGATACCGGCAACGCAAATATTCTTTTTAACAACAAACTGTTAGAAATACTTTTTTAATCTCCTGGCATTCGTGATGAAAAGTAATGTGCTACAATCGGGTGTAAGCGATCAATTGCAACCGAGATATTTAGGCGTACGAACGAGTGAGGACGCTATGAGTTGAGGGTGGAATTGATCGCTTACGTCCCTTGTATAACAATGTAGTATTGTTTTGCAGATTCGCAGAACTAACAGCTAAAGTATTGATATCATCATCCATTCCGGTGCACATGTTCTCCGCGGTGTGCCCCACGCCGCTGGTGTCCTTCGCGACCGTGCGCCGCGGTGCCGCGGCCGGCGTCATGGTGACGGCGTCGCACAACCCGCGCGAGGACAACGGATACAAGGTTTACTGGAGCAATGGCTCGCAGATCATAACGCCGCACGATGATAATATACTGGAAGAGATTCTGCAGTGTTTGGAGTAAGTATCATCGATCTCGATGAATATTATATTTCATTTCATTTCATTATATTTATTCTCAAACAATTAACTATTGTGTCGGAATTTTTGTCGAATATTTTTTGTGTTTTTGGTGAATATTATATTTGGCAACATAACTTAACTTCAGCAACATCATCCTTCATTATAATATATTATGTGATTTTTGTAACCTTTTGTCTAGAGAATATAAATGACTTTTTATTGCTCAAAATTTAATGGATAAGTATTCAAAATCCTGACTCAATCGGATCGCAAAATTGTCTTGCGAGACAGAAATAACCATACACACTGGATAATGAATGAATGGATAAATGAACATTCTTTATTGACTACCTCCGTGGCGCAATGGGCGAATAGCCGGCTGAAACGCAGGAGGTAGCGGGTTCGATTCCCGTCGCGGAACAAATGTCGGCATGATCTACAGATATTTGTTCCGGGTCTGGATGTTTTATGATAAGTATGAACAAAAAAATATATATAAGTATTCTCTCCGTTAACTGGTTCCTATAGTACAAGCTCTGCTTAGTTTGGGGCTAGATAGTGCTGTGTGAATGTCCAGCAATATTTATTTATTATACCTAACAAGAAAGATACAACAAAATGGTAAACAAGTAAATGTATAATGGGCGGTCTTCTAATCTATTCTATTTACAGAGTCCCAGAAGACCATTGGAACATAGAAGGTATAACATCACACGAGCTCGTCTCAGACTGCCTGGAAGACATGACAGCTGCCTACATGTCCTATATAAAGGCCAGCCTACACCCGGACGTGCTAGCGGATAATAAGAAGGCCGGGATTGACGTCGTGTACAGTGCTATGCACGGAGTGGGCTATCAGTGTATTATGAAGGCTTTTGAGACGGCTAATTTGAAGGTAAGCGGTCTATACTGTTTGTATGTTCTTTGGAGAGCCATGATTCCTGACAATATTGTTACAAATCTTATACATTATAATTCATTTTATGTACTGTGATACATCCATATCCACAGAATGAAATTATTCTACCTATGTGCACATTTTTGCAAACGTTAGCACTCCTTAGCAGATGTCATAGCATAAAGTGACAAAATGGAAGCAATAACACTCGGAACTAATTTTTTTTTTATTTCAATGAATGCTGGTAATTACACACTCCTCCATCTAGCCCCAAACTAAGCAAAACTTGAACTTTTTTTTATAAATGCATACGTATAATATATAGAAAAATACCCAAACTAAGAACAAATATCTGTAGTCATACATATGTGCGGGAATTGAACCCGCAATCTCCTGTGTCTCAGACGGCCATTCGCCGACTGCGCCACCAAAGATTGTTATAAAGTTTTCGTCGTTTTATAAAAATTTGGCAACGCTCGATTCATACCTTTGGTGTTACAAACGTCCATAGACTACGGTACTTGTTCGCCTTAGTAATATAAAAACTTTGTTGCTTTTGTACAAGCTCTGCTTAGTTTGGGGCTAAGTAGCGCTGTGTGAAATGTCCAGCTATATTTATTTAACGTCCCTTACAGGCGCCAATAAGCGTAAAAGAACAGCAGGAGCCGAACCCCGACTTTCCCACGGTGATGTTCCCCAACCCCGAGGAGTTGCAGTGCCTGGTGCTGAGCCAGGCGCTGGCGCGGCAGCGAGGAGCCGCGCTCGTGCTGGTCAACGACCCTGATGCAGACCGGCTCGCGGTGGCAGAGTGGGATGACAGGTACGTCACTCTATCGGCTCGAACACGTAGAGGGCGTAGCCAGGGGGGGGGAGGTAGTAGTGTACAATCGCAAACATTAATTTGGGACCCGTTTCCAAGATATGTTCTAAGAATGCAATAAGGTCGAAAACTACAAATCAATATTTACGTAATGGTGTTTAAATATGGTGTCAATGACGTTTAAATATTGTCATAACTAAGGTTATAACGAATAGAATTACGCTGTTTTAATATTTATTTCATAAAAATCCTATCGCATAAAGGTTGTTATTTCTATTCATGTGTCATCATCTCAGCCCACATCCACCCACAGCTGGGTATAGGCCTCCTCGTTATCACGGCACTCTCTGCGGTCCTGTGCCAAGCGCATCCGTTGCCTTCCCGCAACTCTCCGATCATCTGGCTGGTGGTCTGCCAACTGGTCTACGCCCGCACCGAGTGGTGGCCGCGAGAAGGGCACAGATTATGGGCGCTATTTATGTGTAATATTATTTATTTATTTAGCATAAAATCCTTCAATAGGATAGCTGCGTTGTGCAAGGCTAGGCTAATGAAGCTATTGGTGATGTTCTTCCTCGCTCACCGCTTAACTTCCTCTCACAGTACTGGTGGAAAAACCCTTACTCTAGTAAGAAAAGAGGAAAATGAAAAAAAATCATGTAGAATCATCGCTCATGTACGCTTAAATACTACCACCACACCCATCTCTGCCGCCAAGTGTTTCTGTATGAAGGGTATGGTTGCCGATGAAATTACAGGCATATGAGGATTTACACCTCAAGTTGTTGGACGAAGGGCAGTGCATCGTAGGGCACGTTTTAAAGGTGCGTGGCCTACGAGGCAATACCTTGTTATAGGATCGATACCACTGAACATCAGGTGGGTCATACTACTCCATCTCCAGGTAGTATAAAAAAATTGCCAAATTTTTATATCGCATTTCCAGCAAAAAAGAATGGAAAATCTTCTCCGGCAACGAGATGGGCGCCCTCCTCGGCTGGTGGTTGCTGCAGCAGTACTACAAGCGTTACCCGACCGTCAGCGAAACGGACGTGTATGTGATTGCGAGCGTCGTCAGCTCTAAGATGTTACGCGCTATTGTACAAGGGAAGGGCCAGTTTGTCGAGACGCTGACTGGATTTAAATGGATGGGTAAGTTCGTTATTCAACACTAGCTGACTCGGCACGGCTTCGCACGTATTTTTATCAAAATAAAATAAGGTGTTGCAATTCAAACTACGAATAATGAAGGAATATATTATTAAGACCTTATATACATACCTTGTTACCACAAAAAAAGTTGTTAAACAACTGTTTAACGAGTGTTTAAAAAAATCCTAATCAATGTTTGTATTGGATTGGATAAATTGCAACACAGCATTCAGGAATAGTGTAGCTTTCTATCAGTGAAATCATTTTCAGAATCCGTTTAGTAGTTTCTGTGATTACCCCCAACAAACAAACTTTACCACTTCATTCGCGATCATCAAGTGAATGACTATGATAAAATTAGCTGCCTCTAGCGGATTCGCACGCGTGGTTTGTAATAAAAAAACATTACCCTCCTTTTGCATAGTCGGGTAAAAAGTAGCCCATGTCCCGATGCCGGTCATGATATATCTGTATACCAAATTACATCGAAATGGGTCCAGCCGTTTAGTCATGCCAACGTAACAAACAGACAGAGAGAAAGACAGTTACTTTCCAATTTATAATATTAGCAAGGATTAGTATAGCATAGATCATCACACTAATATTATAAATGCGAATGTCTGGATGTTTATTTATTTTTTTGTCACGTCGTAACGGCTGAAGCGATTGTGGTGAAATCTTAATATATAAAACAAAGTCGGGTTTGTTCGAACACTTATAACTCAAGAACGGCTGGACCGATTTTCATGATTTTTGATTTGTTGTATTTATATTCGTCCCGAATAGCATAACAACTATTAAAATATGGGAAAAATTCACGCAAAAATAAATTATGAAGAAAATTCATTTTCTCATACATAGATTCATCTAATGATGGCCGATTGACAATTTTACCGGGGCGACATTGGCAGCCCGCGTCATATGCATGTCAAGGCGGTACGAAGTTAGATGGGTCAGCTAGTTTGGTATAAAAATAGATTATGCCCTGGATTGAAACAGGCGAAAGAGGCTTGCGAGGCCGCGGGCGGAAGCTAGTTTATAATAAAATCATTAACAAATATAGAGTGCATTCGTGACGTGAAGATATGATTGTTGTACAGGAAACACAACCCTATTGCTGCAGCAGCAAGGCAAGATTCCTCTGTTCGCGTACGAGGAAGCGATCGGCTACATGTGCGACCCTCAGGTGCCGGATAAGGACGGAGTCTCCGCCGCTGTCCATGTAAGGAACCATTTTACAAACATCAACATACATACATACATACACACCTATTTGCACCTACCTATCTAATTTCTGATAACAGTTATGTGCTTGGTTGGAACTAATGTGAATATTCCTTTTTTGTATACATTTTTATTTAAATGTTTAAATAGTTTAATGATTACCTACCTATCAATCACAGATCACACTAATATTATAAATGCAAATGATTGGATGTTTGTTTATTTTTTTTTCTGCTTTTAATATTCCTTCTAGAATATCAGTTGTTGTAAATACTTTTTAGGTGTATAAAAATAGTGGTTTGGCTGGGGGGGAAACTATGATGAAAATGGCCACTATGAAACGCTATATTTTGTAAATGAATGTTTGTATCAAAAAAGTACAAGACTAATAGTTTACGAAATAAATCAATAAAGCAAAATCTATACTAATATTATAAATTCTAAAGTAACTGTCTCCCTGTCTCTTTGTTACGTTTTCACGGCTGGACTGATTTCGATGAAATTTGGCATAAAGATAGATTATAACCGGAATTGAGACATATGTATGCTACTTTTTACCCGACTGCGAAGAAGGAGGGTAATGTTTTTATTGAAAAACCATGCGTGCGAAGCTTTGGGCGGGTCAGCTCGTAGGTTATAAAGATGTCAGGTACATATTTAGAATGGAGTGCATAAGTACAATAATTTAAGAAATATACAATGTCAATACAATTTTTCCAAGGAGGTGGGTAAAGATCGGCCATTTTTCGTTACCATGAGAGTGATGAAAATTCAAAGTTTTTATTAAAGTCATATTATCATACTTATGTGAAGTTCAGGTATTGATCTTTACATTTATTCTAAAATAGTAAGAAAAAAAAGTAACAAGTCTTATAAAAAAGGTCATCAAACTTGGCAGATTTGTCGAATTTTTGCAATTATAAGCGTTCTTTCTAACTTTCATTTTAAAAAAATCTGTGAAGCACTTCATGCACCACTATATTTTTTAGTTTTTCAAATACTACAATGAATAAGCTTCTAAACTAGCGTTCATTTGTTTTGGTGCATCGAGTGCATCTATGTTGTAGGAAAAAAATAGCTTGTCCGCTAATCAACTCATGCGTCATATTCGTGTTCGAACGTGTCTTGGCCTCGCGCGAGTTATATAGTAAAACAAATATTTCTTTTGTTTCCTTGCCATCATTTTACGTAGTAACTACTATAGGCGTTTTCTGTATTTTATCAAAAAAAAATGCCTAAAATTCAGTGCGATTCTTGTAAAAAGTGGTTAAAATCTAAAAGTGATTATCGTGTTACTTCTAATAAAAAAATACTATCTATTCTGAGACGACATAAAAATTCCGATTTACAAAACAATGCTAAAGTGTGTTCTACATGTCGAAGATACGCAAGTCGTAAGTTAGAGACTAAAAATTCAGAGTGCCAGAGTTGTTGGTTGCTGTGCCCATGTTGCATCTGTACTTTGGTATTTGGGGTACTGGCGCCATAATCAAACTCAAACAAAAATACCAAGTCTTGCGTATGCAGATACAATTCAAGACGCTGCTACTGGATGGTCTAGTGATGATTTAGCCAGTGAAAGATAAGGAGAAATATAATTTAAGACATTTGTTATAAATACTTTAATGTAATTAATTTCTTCCAGTTTTCTCTACTTAATAAAGTATGTAATTGTTTTGAAAAAACCTCGCCTTTCAATTTGACTGAGTGTCAAATTTAAAAATATATATATATAATATGAATTTGCCGATGGGCGAAAAATGGCCGATCTTTACCCACCTCCTTTAAGATTTAATGCGGGCGGCGGCCTCGTGGTAGACCCAGGCGGAGATGGAGAGGTGAACTGGATGCATACCAGCAAGGAGGCCTTTGCCCTGCAGTCGGACTCTACGGGCTGATAATAATGATAAGATATAATGCATTGGATTGGGATTGGACGGACACATTAGCAGAATGCACCCCGACAGGTCGGCTAATCTAGCCACAACCTGGAGCCCTGATGGAAGACGCGGTCGGGGTCGCCCAAGAAAGCGTTGGCGAGACGATCTTGTTGTTTTCGAGCAGGAGTGGTGGAGTGCCGCACAGGACAGACATAGATGGAAGGACTTGGGGGGAAACCTTTGCTTAGCAGTGGGACAATATAGGTAGACAAAAAAATATATATATAACGGACTTAAGTGGAGCGGACGAGCCACGTTGCTCGAATGCACTCAGAGAGATGGGCCTATATTGTAACACCATGGACGCCTGAAGACTGAAGGCGACGTCGGGGTCGGCCGAGAAAGCGTTGGTGGGACGATCTTGACACCTTTCAAAGAGGATGGTGGGAGATATCGACTGATAAGGATGCTTGGAGGGATTTGCGGGAGACCTTTGCCCAGCAGTGGGACGAGATAAGTTAGAGAAAGAAAAAAAGATGTAATATAATATAGCCTACAAATTATATGATAAAATTTTTCGTCAAGTATGTAATTCTTTATCGAGTAAAACGGCTGTAACTGATCGGACGGGCATGGCGAAATTATGAGGGTTCCGTGTTCTCCGAACTATAAAAACTGAGGATTTTAAAGTAGTATTTTGTTAACAGGTAGCATCGTTAGCCTCAAACCTGTACTCCAAAGGCTCATCTCTCAAAAAGCAACTAGGGGCGCTGTACAGGGAGTATGGATACCACCTCTCACACAACTCCTACTACATCTGTGAAGACCAGGCCATCATACAGAAGATATTTAGGAGGATAAGGAATTACGATGGACCGGGAAAGGTGACTTAGTAATGCGAGATAAATATACAATGCTAAGCCAATGTTATATACAGTCTGTCACCACATTCATGACATTAATTTAAAACACATATGCAGAATCGAATTAACTAATTTTAGAGATTGGTTTAATACCGGTAGCTTGATTAAGAATTTGTTTACCTATTTTATACAACCAGTTTCATTAATATTTTAGGACTTAAAATTAAGTTAGATTGAAAATTAAAAAAAAATCATGGTAATGAATATTTTACAACAATACTACCCATGATTTAAAATAATGTCGTTAATGTGGTGACATGCAGTATATAAAATAATTCGGTATTTATTGTTACTCCGCATCCTCTCACGTTTTTTTTTCAATGTAGTCCATCCAAACAAGCCTGGAAGAGATCGCTTAAAGCAATAAGGCTATATTTACAAAAAACAAAATTTATTAAACATTTTGCGGTGTTAAATGTCCATTATGACATATATTTGACGTGAATTTAATTTTATTTATTGTATTAATAAATGTATTTACAGTATCCGAAAAAAGTGGGATCATCAGAAATAGTTTACATAAATGACTTGGCGGCCGGCGTCAAGATACCTGAGAAGGCGAACGGAGACGTGCATTTGAGTAAGTTCTTTATTTTTACAAGCTTTTATGTAACTTGCAATCAAATAAATGTCCGTCTATGTCTATTTAACTTTCATTGAGGACGAATAACTTTGAGAGTACTTTCCATTGACGTAAAGAGGGAGTGGGAAAAAAATGTTTTCTTACTTACAAGTGTTTGGTATTGTTAAAATGTCTTCAAAAATGAAGTCGACGTATCATTAACCATTTTTGTTTTCAGAGATTTTTTCAATTTTTTGTAGATGATTGTATTTTTGTAAAAAGTTAATGTAAATTCTGTTATTTACTCATTAAATCGGAACCATTTTAAAACTGGCAGAGAAAAAATTGTTTACCTCGACATTTTTGTTTATTGTTTTTTTTTTGCAAAAAATATTATATGTGAGAGGCAGAGGCAGGAAGGAACAGCAGCACCGTCTCCATCAGTCATGATAACAAATTTCTTGTGGGTAGTGAAAGCGAGCTTAGTAGAAAAACACCACGATGCTTTACAAGTCTTCGTTTATTCATTTATTCCTTTATGACAAATACTTCAATCATTACTACACACACATTATACACTTTTAGGTGACCGTTACGCTTCGTAGCTCGAGAACGAATGAGCCCTTACGAATAGGCGTCAATGCTTAAATAGTCACGCGATGGTGGCGTGACTTTTGTTTAAAAATGAATATTAAACTAGTAAATATTGCTCAAATAATAAAACTACACTTTAGTACGTAATTACAAATAATCGCTATCACAATTATTTTAAACAAGGTACATAAATGTCAAATTTAATTATAACTGACTTCCGTCAATATTGCATTGATCATGAACGACTAAATTAATAAATTGCAATCAAATAATAAATAAAACCATTAAATATTTATATAAATCAAAGAGATAATTTTTAGGCAAGCTAACAATTCGTCCATCCTGACAATGGTTCGCGTCCTCGCGGACTTAAAATGATATATCTATCACAGATAAACAAAGAGAAACGAAAAAAATAATTTGAACAACAGTAATAAAATATTAAACTTTTCACATACATAATAAGTACAGGTGTACGTATGTTACAGCATTCACATAAACAAGAAAATGCAAATACAAAAGATTTTACTTTGTAAAACTAACATCTCATCGGGCTCGATATGGATTGGAATGTATAAATATATTTCTAAACAGACGGGGACCATTGTAATCAACATTAACAATACCGCACATTTAGTATCATCATATCAATTGAAGTCCCCGCTTGCAATTGTGCACATTTTACTTTTCAATCGTGTGAAATATTTTATAATAATACAAAATATTTTATTGTGTAAAACTAACATTATACCATTATAGATTTATAAATATATTTCTGAACAGACGGGGACTATTGTAATAAATTTTGAAAACACCGCAATTTAAGCATCATCATATCAACTATAATCCCCGCTTGCGATTGTGCACGTTGCATTTCTAAATTGTATACGCTCATAGCCATACATTGTATACGCTCATAGCCATACATTGTATACGCTCATAGCCATTGTATACGCTCATAGCCATACATTGTACATGCTCATAGCCATACATTGTACATGCTCATAGCCATACATTGTACATGCTCATAGCCATACATTGTATACGCTCATAGCCATACATTGTATACGCTCATAGCCACAAATTGTATACGCTCATAGCCACAAATTGTATACGCTCATAGCCACAAATTGTATACGCTCATAGCCACAAATTGTATACGCTCATAGCCACAAATTGATACGATCATAGCCATGTATCGGTACGCTCATAGCAGATATACGCTCATAGCCGTATGGTTCACTTTGCACTTCATCACTTCACGTCATTCACTTTGATCATAGCGGATATATGCTCATAACAGTATAATTCACTTTGCACTTCATTATTTCACTTCATTCACTTTACTCATGGTAATTTTATGATAATTGCACGGTGGAAGACGCGCAGCAGACGCGTGCAGGCTGCACTACAGGATTGCGTAGGTTGCGCCGGAGATGCAATCGGGCTGCACGGCAGATGCGCGCAGATCTCACGAATGATGCACGCAGGCCACATGGTAACTGCACGCTGGCTGAATAGCTGGTGCACACAGGCCACGTGGCCACTGCACGCCTTCTCTTGATCTCTTGATTAGGTCTCGTAGATTTTCCACGAGGTATCGTATATGCAAAATAAAAATAAAGTGCCAAAGTAACATTGTCAAAACATCTTAAAAGGTACACAATCATTTGAAAGTACATGCCATAGTGAACCTGTGGTTTTTCTTTAATATTTCATACGTCAAAATATCTGTGATACGATAATCTACGTGAATTTTCGAAAAAGAATAATTATAGACTCTAAATCTATAACACAATCTCAAGTTTTGGCCGTTAATAGTTGCCAACTAAAATACTTTAAGACACTCTCCTGGACACTTAAATACTGCTACAGGAATAAACATAATAACGTAATTAAAATAATCCATTAGCAATAAGATTTAATTGATTGAGATTACCAAAACGAGCTGCTACTTCTAGACAACCAACGACCTGGGAATGAACATAGATAAAACCAAAGTCCTTATCCGACTACCACAGAGCCGACTGCAGTTGCAACTCTTCTCTTCTCGAAGTCGTGAAGGAGTATTATCTCTTGGGAGAGTCTTACGTCCAGCAGTAGACTGTTATACTAGATCAATAATGACCAAACCGAGTGACCGTAGATATAATATAGCGTTCTAACTATTTCATGATACACCACTCTTTAATTTACTCTAAATATACATGGATTAATTTAAACATTAACCCGACCAATGTTTATTATGATTTTGAACTTTGATATTTTTTTCACATAACCATTTCATACTCGCAGATGAATTAAGACATAATGGCGGGGAACTATAGAAGAAACAGCTATCGCCCATCAAGGAGTTCGTAGGCTAAATACTTAATCCATCCGTGACATGGGCATAGTATAGTAGTACAAAGAGGGTACAACCAATACTTTTCTACAAGACAAGGTTCTGCCAATGCAAATTCATGCTATAAGAAGAAACCTGAACATCCAATAATATAATTATACAAAAGCCATCGACTAGCATCTAGATTGATTTCATCCGTTCTTAAATTTTCAAGAATTGCAAAGTCATCCAATGGGAAGAACTTACTTTTCAGCATTGTATCCCAGTATCAAAATAAAAGAAACATTGTTGATGTTACTATAATCTATAGAAAAACTTGATTACTAATATATGCATTAAATTACATGTTCTCACTAAAGAAAACATAACACTTAGGAATGTAGACATTTTGTCTGATTTCCCAAAGATCATTTTTACTAAATGAAAAGAAAACCAAATATGTAAGGTTTATACAACCTAATGTTACACAAATTTTAACATGTATTATTGTTAATAAGTATAATGTATTTATCTTGGGTATCACCCCGGATATCATGCTTCAATGGGGCCCTCACATTTATAAGCTGTAGAAGAGACCTAATAAATGTCCCAGAGAATCACTATGCCAATAGTTTTAAGAATTAAATATAATACTACGATGACTTCTTTACGGTGGAGGCTATCCGTTTAGGGAACGCGCTACCAGTGGCTATCAGACGTGTTAAACCACCCACTATTTTCAAACTTATGGTCAAGGAACATTACTTGACTACTTGTCGTTAGCTATTGCTTATTCTTTTCATATTATGACTATTTTTTTGTATTTATATGTATTTAATGTAAACATTACCTATCGTAGGTATATTACAGCATAAATAATTTAAAGCATGTAAGTACCTATGTATGTGGTTCACCATTGATACCTTAGGTAAAATTCACATGATCTATTCCATCCAAAGGTTGTCTGGTAAAGATCGCTACTTAGCGACAAGATTGCCAATTGTATACATTAATTTGAATAATGTTAATTTTAATTGTTTTGTGGTTTATGGTGTGCAACTAAGTAAATATCTATGTATCTATAATGACATTCGTTTGTCAGTACATCTATGAGAAGCCGATTTATGTTCACAAAATATTCATATGTTTAAGAAAAACAGCGACAACCACAACTTTAATACTGGAAATAAGGATAAACCCGCGGTTGTTGATCAAAGTTACAGTTTAGACGTAACTTATCTTTTATATGTACCTATGGTTTTGTAAAAGGATTATCAAAAACAACAACCGGCCTTGTTTCCTGCCTTACTTTTCAGCTTGGACATTTCAATGTGATCCTTGTGATTTTAATGAATAGATATCCTTTGGCTTATTAACCTTTGGCATTTTGATAAATGCATCTGAAGTAAAGATTGACAGCTATTGCCATGCAACGAAGGTTTTCAACAATAGATGGAGCCAATATTACCAAGAACTTGAAGTAAAGACATTCTCTGCCTACCCAGCAACATCTGCAGCACACCCAGAGGGCGTCCATGCGGTGCCCACCCTAGCTGTCAGTTGGGAACTCAAGTCTGGAATTTCGTCGACGAGGACAACCAGTTCCGTTTTATATCGTAATTATTTATTCGATAAAAGTTACATACTAACAGTATTTACATAAAGCACTGCAGAACAACCTTAGAGATTTGTCTCGGTGCTTAGAGACACTTAAGCCGCTACACATTATTTAGATACTTACCTACTCTAAGACCCGTTACCTTTACCTTTACATAAGTTACAACAATTCCAACCGATGTATCCACCCAAATTACCGTCTATAACTTGTTGCCAAAAGTATGTACGCAAACATAGTAAGTAGGCGCCAGCAATTGCAAATTGTAAATACTAAAGTTATAACATACTCTTATTATTATTATTATTTTTCGTAAACTCCATTATTGAATGAAAAACCAGCACAATAATCCTCACTGCCTAGCGAATCAGTGATTTAGATATGGTGGATTTAGGTACTATCTATCACAGTTAGGCAGGTATAACCTCGAGAAAGAGGCCAGTCGACGAATCCAATTCGGTTGGGCAGCGTTCAGGAATCTACGTAACGTCTTCTCGAACAGAAACGCGGTCCCTCGCTATGGGCCCCATGCAAGGCTCAAGATCGCTCAATGCGCCATGAAGAGGGCCATGCTCGGTGCTTCCCCACGAGATCAAATCAGAATGAGGAGATCCGTAGACAAATCAAGGTCACAGACATAGCCAAAAGGATCAGCAAGTTGAAGTGGCAGTGGGCAGGGCACACGGCTCGAAGAACCGACGGCCGTTGAGACAGAAAGGTTCTAGAGTGGAGACTATGTATCGTAAAGACAAAGATCACTAGGAGCTACCGGGTACAGGCCACATAAGATCGGTTGCTCCGGAATAAATGGAGAATTGCCCTTGACAAACAAAGCCTATTGATTTTGAACGGGCCACTCGACATTCAGACATTCGTGATATCATAGCTACATAAAAGTGCCGGAACGGACTTAATTAGACATTTGACTTCGAATGAACAGAACTCGTTTTAAGAGTGTCTGTCTTCTTGACTACCCTATTACTTTAGGTCACGCAATGAGATCCGTACCGCTACCTCGTGTTTTTACTATGAGAACATGCAAACGGCACATTATTAGGCCTAAATATCTTACGACCACGCTGTGAGAAACCAGGGCTGCGACCTCGTTTAGGCCTCCAGCTGCGATCCCGTGTAGTCCCCCCGGCTGCGATTTCAGTGACGGCCGCAGCCACGGCTCCGACCGCGCCCTTCAAGGTGATCTTGACTGCGACCTGCACCACGGCAAGCGCGTCCTTGACTCCTGCGGCCACGCTTTGTAGTATGCCCACGTTTGCAGGACTGCTGGTTTCACCGTGGCTACTCGTACTCAGGAGAGCCGATACGTGTTGCATCTCTTTAGTGTTACATGCTCCTTGAAATAAAAAATCAACAAACTGAAAAACTGTTTTCCTATATGAATGGTCATCATAAAACACAGATTTATTATACATTATATCACACTACATTATATCAAAGGATGTCATACTACATAGTGTGGGTGGATCCATATAAAGAACAACGAAAAGCGTAAGTATACAATAAGCTGGTAAAATAATGGAACATAGAAAGAGAACACCAGTTCATGAACTTCTTTGGATTTTAAAAATTGCGTGCACAGGTGAAATTAGGGGTAGAATACCGATTTTATACTATAGACTACAAAAAATATATTCCAACTGTATAAAAGATATTCATAGTTTAAAGAATATTACAAAAAAATATAGCCACACGTGGCGCCCATAATATAATGCCTGCCTGTTAAAACTGCCTGCATGCATAAACACAGTAAATAATCCCGACTGACGAAACTGTATCAACCATTAGAAACTGTATTGATACAGTTTATTAACTTTTACAACCAGTTGCACATCAACCAAACTTTAATCTCGAAGTTGGGAATCGAACCCATACTTAGCAACCCGTCTGGTCATGTGGCAGGTGACGCCGTGATAGTCGTAAATGGTTGATCACGCATATGCACACGGTTAAAAATTCTACATCGCTATTGTATTGAAAAACTTTTTTAGTATTCCAAAATGGCAACTAGGTAGATAGACCATACCACTGCATTGAATTCATGGCACTTCCATTTTTTTTATTTCAGATTAATAATTATGCAAACACAAAGTGAAACACCGTTTATTGAAACAGTGTGCTTAAAATAAATCAAGCTATAGTGACCTAAGCAAGATCCCAACATCAGGATTAACTTCTACTCGCAGTTTATACGAACCTACATTATTTATTGACTATTTATCCATTATTGCATTATCCAGTAAAAGAAACACCATTCGATATGATGCTTCCATAAATCATTGTCAGACAACAATCCAGATTCAGATTATTCTGCCACGGATTGTCTATTTGCTTAGTTTAGGCAAGGTAAGTGCCTACCTATATATTTTAGTACTTTTGTAACAATCACTTATGTAACGTTATAATTCAAGGAAAGTTCTTTGTTAAATTATTACGTTTGCAAAATAAGTTGAAACCCATGATAAATAAATAATAAGTACTTAACTTCATTTTCCAAGGCGTGCGTTGTTCCACTTCCGAAATTGAAAGCGAGCTTAGTAGAAAAACACCACGATGCTTTACAAGTCTTCGTTTATTCATTTATTCCTTTATGACAAATACTTCAATCATTACTACACACACATTATACACTTTTAGGTGACCGTTACGCTTCGTAGCTCGAGAACGAATGAGCCCTTACTTTTTTTTTTTTTTTTTTTTCGAATGGACTAATCTCGCTGTTGGCCTCTGAGGCCGTGACAGCTTAACCGAACTTTTGGCGAGCGCAGATGGCGCTCAGCCCAGTAAGTTTTATAGGCAACTAGCGCAAGGGCACCACTTAGGTACGAACCTCGGCTTGGGCTGTTGCCGGGATGGGGATAGGAGAGAAACGCCCGGGTACATGTCTGTACCTCGTATAAGCGGCGACTGAAGGGACTCGTCGACCTCGCCGGCGAGGTCGGTGTTTCTGTGAAGTGTTTGCTCTGTCTGATATAGATGACTCACCTTCCGCATTAGCAGAGGTGATTTCGTCATCCGGGTCTCCGAGAACGTGTCTCGGACGACGGAGGATTTTGTTGGCGGGCGAATCCAACGGGTAGACCGAAATGGTGTGCACCAAAGGGTTCGGATGGTTAGAGGCATGTTCATAAAACCGCTTGGAAGCGAGCTTCATGAACCTGGCTATTGATTCTAGTTTCAAATCGCGATGTAGGTCTTTATTGCGAAAGTACCAGGGCGAGCCTGAGGCTTTTCGCAAGAAGCGATTTTGAATAACCTGAATGGCACCAACTTTAGGAGAGTGGGCAAATACTACAGATGAGTATGTCATAATGGGGCGAATGCACGCTTTGTAAAGAGTCACCTTATTTTTAAGGGACATTTTACTTTTCGCGCCTAGAAGTGAGGACAATCGTCCTAGGGTGAACTTTGCTTGGTTGCACCTCTTAGTGATGTGCAACCTAAAGGAAAGACGCCTATCGAGGATGACACCCAGATATTTGGCTGATGGGGCCCAGCGAATGGGCTGGCCAAATAGAGAGATCGGTTTGGGAGTGAGGTTTCTCCGTGAGAAGTACACTGCTGTACTTTTCGACGGGTTTACCTCGATCCGCCACTTGCGGAACCAAGTGGCTAATGAGTGAAGGGCAGCCTGCAGCCTTTTATTTCCTTTATTTTATATATATTTTTATTTTATTTTTACTTTTATTTCCACTTGAGGAGTGCGGGGGATATCGCTGGTGTACAGCGTGAACAGGAGGGGGCCGAGAACGGAGCCTTGAGGGACTCCTGCTCTGACTGGTCTAGGACTAGAGAGAGTGCCTTCCACGGTGTAGCGAAAGCTGCGACCTTGTAAGTAGTCTCGTATGATGAGCACGAGTCTGTCTGGGACTCCGAGTTTGAATAGCTTGTAGATCAAGCCGTTGTGCCAGACTTTGTCGAAAGCTTTCGCTACGTCGAGGAAGACGGCACCAGTATCTGAAGGCCAGGTACTTTGCCAGTTGGAGAGGACATGCTCCGTTATGCGGAGCACCTGTTGGGGGCATGAATGTTGGGCTCGAAAGCCAAACTGCTCGTCGGGAAGGAGTTTGAACTCATTGACATGAGCCCAGAGGCGCTTCATTAGAAGACGCTCATATATCTTGCCTAGACTATTAAGTAGACTAATGGGACGATAACTAGTTGGATCATTTGCCTGTTTGCTGGGTTTTCGGATGCCAATGACGTTGGCTTCCTTCCAAGCATCAGGGAAGGTGCAAGTTTCCATAGCCGCATTGAAGATGCAGACTAGGATGTGGATAAGGGGAACAGAGAACTGTTTGAGTACTCTGTTAGAAATGCCGTCGGGGCCGGAGGATTTCTTTGGGTGTAGGGCCTTGATAGTGTCAAAGACTTCAGAGGGCTCAATCGGATCAAGTGGGGAAGTAGGGGGTCGGGAGGCTAAGCGGTCAACCTCGCTGTTCACCGTATGGAGGTGAACAGGGTCGACGGGTTCGAGACTGGGCGAGCATTGAGATTCGAGGGTTTCAGCCAGGAAATCGGCTTTTTCCTCGTCTTCGAATGCTGGAGGGTGATTGGGTCGGATAAGGGGAGGCATCGGAGCGAGAGCGTCCGCTTTCATGGAGCGAGCTAACCTCCAGTAGGCCAGATGGCTAGGCTCGATCCCCGAGAGCAGGCTCTCCCACTCACGATTGCGATGTTCTTTAATGCGCTCTCTCACCTCACGGTGCAGGGAGCGCATTAAGACTCGATTGTCGTTAGTGGGGCAGCGACTATGAAGTCTAACTGCGGCGTTAGCTTCAGTCATCAGCCGTCTGATATCATCTGGCAGGGGGCCCCGGTGGTCATCCACTACGGGCACCTGCTTTGATGAGTCTCTGACTGAGTTTGTGATATGTGTGGTAAGGGCGTCAACCGCTACCGTAATATCACCAGATGTCCGAATGACAGAAGGGATCCTATCTAGGTCAGTCGAGTGCGCAGACTTGAGGGCTTTCTCAAGTTTATGCCACTCTACCACAGTCTTGGTGGCAGGGGGCTGGTCAGTGGGAGGGCCGAGTAAGAGCATTACCGGTCGATGATCGGAATCGAGCTCATGAATGACTTCGATTAAGCGTAGCCGAAGGGCTACGTTTTTGAGAAGTGCAATGTCAAGGAGCTCGGGGGGAGTGGAAGTAGGGAAGCGAGTCATGCCCCTAGGGGCAATGATGTCGAAGTTAAGGGGTTCAACTAGGCTTTCTAGTTGTTTGCCTTTAGAGTTCGTCGTGGTGCTATTCCACATGACGTTTTTGGAATTGAAGTCACCCGCCAATATGACGGAGCTTCCTAGACTGAACAGGGCTTGCAGGTCACTCTCGAATTGAGGTGAGCGAGGCTTGCCGGGAGGGACATAGCAGGATGCAATAATGACCGAGGAATGCCCGGTCATTGCTAGCCTGCAGACGGAGGCTTCTATGTAAGACAGAGAAGGGGGATCAAGAGGCATACAGTGTAGAGCCTTCTTGTAGTAAATGACAGTGCCGCCCTTTTGAGCTAGCAGTCTGTCGTTGCGTACGATTTGATAGTTGGGGATTTTAGGGTCCCGATGACCGGGCTTTAAATTTGTCTCTTGTACTAGCAAGATATCAAGTTGGTGCCTATTTAGAAAATCTTGGATAATAGAACGCTGTCTTGAGAGACCGTCAGCGTTGAAGAACGCTAGTGATAAAGAACGCGGTTTTTTCCTTTCCTTTTGTACAACCATTTTGGGGCCTAAAAGGGTTTGGAGGAGGACGAAGCTGCCTTAACGGCGGCGAGAAGAGCTGAGTGCGCCTCAAGGGCAATCAGTTTTTCGAGGGTGGAGTTTGCTTGCCTAAGTTTTTGTGCAAGCACGCGAACCTCGGCAAGGTCGATGGAGGAGAACTCCATGATGAGGGCCAAGTCGGCAGCAAAGTCCGACTTGCCCATTTTAGAAGGGGGGGCTGGCTCAGAAGAGCGCGGAGGGGGGGCCGTTGCCTTAAGGGCTAGGCTCGAATATGGCAAGGGCTTGGCCCATGCTGAGCTTTTGGGAGGTTGCGCCTCCTGCGAGGGTACCAAGGTCAACTTTGAAGTTGTTTTGGTATACTGCGGAGAAGGTCGAAGTTGACTCCTACGAGCCACCACCCTGCTGACTTTGGGCGCCGATGGACAACCACGATAATTCGCAGTGTGTCCCACGGCACCACAAAGCACGCAGCTTGGCGGCTCGATGGTGTCTCGAGTGCGGTTGCAGTCCGAGGTGCCATGGTCACCCAGGCACTTGACGCAACGGGGGCGGGCGTGGCAGTTTTTGGCCGAGTGGCCGTACAGCTGACACCTATGGCACTGACTAGGAGTGCCATTTCGGTGGGGGGGTTCAACCCGGAGGCCGGAGAGGTTGTTGACCATCTTCAGGTTGAAGATGGCCTTCCCTGCCGGTGACAGCTCTAGTACTACGAGTACTAGATTGTAGGTGGTCTTACCGTTATGCATACGGTGGACCTCCTTTACTGGGAAGGACTGAGCCAGTAAGTCTGACTTAATGGATTCAGTGGAGTGCTCCGCAGGGAGGCCGCGGATTACAACTCGAAGGAGCCGTTCGTCTTCGAGAGCATAGGTGTGGTAGCCTATGTGCTCTTGACGTAGGAGGGAAGTGAGGCGACGATGGTCGTCTGACGTGGGGAGTAGGACTTTAATAGCGTCCTTTGTGTTGCGGGCGTTTGTGAATGAGATCTTATTCTCATTACACAGATAGGAAACTCGGTCCCACTTGCCCTTTTCGCGGATGAAAAGGGGCGGGGGAGGCCTTTCCTTCCTCGCGGCAGTGGAAGCCGCGGGGGGAGAGGCGGGGCGGGCAGGCTGCGAGGCCGAGGGAGGGGTTGCCTTTTTGGCTGGGGGGGAAACGGAGGAAACCTTCTTCGACGAAGAGGTCTTCTTCGAAGAGGGCTTCTTCCTCTTACCACCCGTGACGAGGGTGAAATCTTCCTCCGAGTCGGAGGAAGAGGAGTTTGATGCCTCTGCGGAAGACGCAGGGCGTAGAAGGAGGTCGATCTCCATATCGTCCTCGGGGGAGGGTGGGTCCGGAGATTCCGGAGAGTCTAAAAAGACTCTGCGAGGTGAGGCCTCTCGAGAGTCGGGCTTTTTTGATGACGACGACGAGGGAGGCGCTGAGGCAGGAGGTTGAGGGGAGGGGGCAGGCTTACGAGCCGCCGGTGGTGCCTGAGGGGCTTGCTGAGGCTTCCGAACCTCGTTAGTGGCCTGAGGGGCCAGGGCAGGCATGCGGGCCGCCGGGGGTGCCAGAGGGGCTTTCAGAGGCTTCCGGGCCTCGTTAGTGGCCTGAGGGGCCGGGGATGGCTTTCGAGCCGCTGGGGAGGCCAGAGGGGCCGGCACGGGCTTCCGAGCCACATTTTTGGCCAGAGGGGCCGGAGTGGACGTGACGACGTCCATTAGACGCGGGAGGGAGGCAACCGATTGTTGCTCCCTCATAATACGTTGTCGGACATTGTCGGGAACGTTCTCGAGCAGCAACCGGATTACGGAACCCGGCAACTGGACGAGGTCGTCCCCGGCGATGTCCATCATAACTCTCCGGGGGGGAACACCCGGAGAGGTGAGGGGGTGCGAGATCCTCCCGTCGGGATAGACAGGAGGGGTGAGGCCTAAGTGTCCTACCTAAAGTGTGTCCCTTTACCGCTCTTACGGGGTATGAGGGGTGTGTCCTAACCGATACTTGGTGTCGGCGAGGGAAGCCCCCAAGGCCGGTGGTACCAAGCCCAGCCGGATGTAGCGTTCCTCAGGAGAGGAAAGCTGGCGTTCCGGGTCCACGCCCAGTCTGGTTTGTGTTAACACCGCAAGGTATCCACCAGACCGACCACTAAACGTGGATTTGGGCTCTTAATGGTAAGAAACAAGAGTTTGCCCTGAAAAGGGCAAAGTCCAATAAAGGACTCTTCTGAGGTGTGCTCGCAAGCGAGCGCACACAACAGAGCAAATGGCGGATGCCAAGTGCGGCGCGGGGCGCGCGGCGCAAGGTGCGGGGCGCGGGGCGGCACGTGGGCCGGCGGGAGCGCGCGAGCGGAGCGGAGCAGACGTGTTGCCGGTGCGAGGACCGGCGAGCGAATGTCACCGAATGAGCCCTTACGAATAGGCGTCAATGCTTAAATAGTCACGCGATGGTGGCGTGACTTTTGTTTAAAAATGAATATTAAACTAGTAAATATTGCTCAAATAATAAAACTACACTTTAGTACGTAATTACAAATAATCGCTATCACAATTATTTTAAACAAGGTACATAAATGTCAAATTTAATTATAACTGACTTCCGTCAATATTGCATTGATCATGAACGACTAAATTAATAAATTGCAATCAAATAATAAATAAAACCATTAAATATTTATATAAATCAAAGAGATAATTTTTAGGCAAGCTAACAGTAGTGGGTAATGCCAATTTACAGAATCAATGTCTAATCAAAACATTGCAAAATTATTAAATGAACATTTCACTAATCACACGTTATAACTAGGTACGGGGATAGCTAGGGCTACAAGTAGAAACGACACGGAACGCAGGCAGTTCCTACGACTGTACTGTACGACTGACAAACAACAACTCTGCTCGCTTTTTTCGATTGGTCGTTTTTGCTATTGGCCTCTGAGGCCGTTACAGCTTAACCGAACTTTTGACAAGCGCAGATGGCGCTCAGCCCTGTAAGTTTTGAAAGCAACTAGCGCACGGGCACCACCGTACGAGCCTCGGCTTGGGCCGTTACAGGATGGGGATAGAAGAGAAACGGCCGGGTACATGTTTGTACTTTGTATAGACGGCAACTGAAGGGATTCGTCGACCTCGCCGGCGAGGTCGGTGTATCTCTGAAATGTTTTAAGTGTCGTCGGAGGGTAACTCAGCTCACTCGGCCACTTCGCCGTATAAGTAGTAAAGTCCGTCTAGCGCCGACCAATGGCGCTGGCGTTCCAATGAAGCCCAATCACAACCAACAGCTGTTATTCTGTTGTGTGTCAGTATTGATGACCGGATGCGACATGTTGTTAATTTCAGATGTGCTGGGCACGGGGCTGGACCAGGAGTACACGAGCGGGGAGATGGTGATGCTGCGCACGCGCAGCGGGCTGAGCGTGACGGTGCGCACCAGCGGCACCGAACCCAAGATCAAGTACTACACGGAGCTCATCTACAACGCACATACGCAGAGGTAATCACCATCATCATAAAGGTTATCTGGAAGAGAATGCTCTTTAGCATTAAGTTCCCCTTTGTAATAGTTTTATAAGTGCAATAAAGTATTTTCAATCAATCAATCAATCATCCACAGCCCCACTTCACCCACTGCTGGGTATAGCCCTCCGTCCGCCATGAGCCTACACTAGTCTCAAATTCAAATTCAAATTCGTTTATTTACACTTAAATATAACTTTACAGAATTAATCTAATACGCTATATCTAAAACTTCTAGTCTCATCCATCAGAGACAATCACTGGATAACAATGTTATGGATTTATTGGTCACATTCAAGAATTGGTTAAAAGAGCTGCAAGTGATCTATTGTATATCCGAGCGAGGATGCTATCGAGGGTGTTATTGATCACACACCCGAGTATAACATATAACTTTTCAACACAAATGCGAGAAAATTAAAAATGTATTTTTATAAGTTTGTTGCTAATAGAAAATTCCCGTTATCCATTGTTCCATTGTTTGTTTGACTACATAGACTATGGCCTCGTTCATTGTTAAATAGAAATAAATAATTGTCATAGAAAATGCATTGGACCCTAAATCGCATTTACGGAAGCGTTATCGAATTTACAATGACTAACTTGCAGAGCAAGAGTGATGAAAAACAATTTTGAAGGCGCACAATATTGTAGGTGACAGCTGGTTTCTATGAAGATAGCAATTACAACTTTTTAGCAATTTGCCCACCTGATGTTAAGTGGTAACCATCGCCTATAACAAAGCAATGCCTCGAAGGTCACGCACCTTAAAAACGTGCCCTACGATGCAAGCCCTGCGTCTCTCATCAACTTGAGGAGTTTAGGCATACAGGAATAAAGCCTCATATGCATGTGATCACATCTATACTTTTAAAATTGCATAAAATTTTTTGTTTCCAGCGAGGAAGAAGAAGAAAAGATGATGATTAAGCTCAAAGATATGGTGCACGAGTTCGTGGAGGAACTGCTGCAGCCGAAAGAACACGGACTCGGCAAGGCACCGTCTTTCGAAGCTCGGCACTAATGTGAGCCAATAATACTTCGTACAATGTTATAGAGATGTTTTACAATTGACACAATACAGCAAAGTGGAAGTCACACGCGAGTATCGAGGCTTTGTGTTCAAAAACGTAGTTCCATTTCGACAAATCTAAGGGCAAGTGTACACAAAAGCCGACATCGGCCGAAGTATGTTCGGCTGTCTTCGGCCGAAAGAGATCGCTTTACTACTAGAATTGACACACTAATCGAGCCGCTGCGCTTCTGTCTCGCTCTGCCAGCGTGACTTGCCACGATCTAGCTAGACTGAGATAGAAGCATGTCTCGCGAGCAGAATTGGATTTTGTAGTATAAATATGCTATTTGTACTATTATTTCATGTTGTGTAGTATCATAATTTTATATTTATTTATTTGAGACAACAAAAAATTATATCTAAATGTCACTAGGCTTAATAATTATTACATTATAATTAGTAGTAATAAATAAATAAATAATAAATAAATATTGCTGGACATTTCACACAGCGCTATCTAGCCCCAAACTAAGCCGAGCCTATACTATGGGAACCAAATAACTGATAGAATAATTATATACTTTTTTGACATTGACATTTTTGATATGACTAATAAACAATATTTACTCAAAATGATGGAATATATTTACACATAAGATATTTAAACTAAACATAGAATAATGAATAAATAAATATTGCTGGACATTTCACACAACACTACCAACTTCTTCTACTAAGCACCAACTACCAACTAAGCAGAGCTTGTACTAAGGGAACCAAATAACTGATAGAATAATATATATTTTTTTTTTGTAAATACATACTTATGAAAGACATAGAATACACATTTTCATAGAAAAGCATCCAGACCCGGAACAAATATATGTAGATCATGCAAACATTTGTTCCACGGTGAGAATCGAACCCGCTACCTCCTGCGTCTCCTGAGTAATGCCAGTATATTAAGCGAAAATACCATCATTTTGCCTTCAGGTTGACTGACTTGTATTATTGGTTGTTGTGTAACATCGTATAGTTATGTACGAGATTTTTACATAGCTACATAGGGCATTTTTCTTACATTATTTAATACTTACACATAAAATTAAAGAAATCGTGATGGAAAAACGTAGAATGACATTTTTAGCATATTCGTTCAAGTAAGTCCTCTTGGCTATACAAAAACGACGAAAAACTGAACGTAGCATAATTTTAGATAAGGTAGTATAATTTTGACTTACATGTACAATTTTCGGAGGGTTTGAATCCAACCTTGCTATCGATCAATGTCTGTGTACGCGCTTTCTTTGTATTGCTTACGTTTGGTTCGATCGGCCGAGTTTGGCCGATGACGCCGGAGCATACTTCGGTCGATGACGGTTTGGTGTACGGGAGCCCTTATGGTTTTTACATTGTGTTTGACTTTTTTGTCATAATTATTGTCTATACAATGGGAGCAATTAAGTTAACACAAACCGAGCTAAATTTATTTTTACAGTACAAAAATGATAGGCATCCCTTTGTTACATTCGGACAGTTGTCATTTTAGTACAGTCAACCATAAAGTTAGTTATGTTTGAGCCAACAGCATTGGCCCCAATATCAATGTTTTTACATTGATATTGGGGCCAATGCTGTTGATGACTTTTCGAAATTCGATGTCTTTTGTTGAAATACCACTTGGTACAACATAAGATAAAGTCATTCATTTTAATTGATATAATCTCTTCGTGAAATATATATAGGGTGTTTGATAATATATGCACAAAAATGAAAGGGGTAATTTTGATGGGCATAAAAAATAAATTTTTGAAATGTTTACCATAGAAATGTGAAATTTATTTTGGCATGTAAAAACAAACACTTTATTAAACTTATGTTGTGCTATTGCATAATGCTTGCCATCTAACCACAGCCATTTGCGAAAGAGATATCAAAGCGGCCAAATCGGATGTCGATTGCAAGAGTAGGCAGTAAGTTTTATATCGAATTAATCACCTAAACATAGTCGATTTTCTTTAAAATTTGATAATATAACTAGTATTTTTTTTTTCGAGAAGTTTTTTTTAATGTCTTTGAAAACGTCACTTGAATAGCATCAGTATGTTATTTATTTATTTATTTTATTATTATTATGGCGTACAAAACTTAGATCAATTCTTAGACCTAGATTGTATCCCAAAGCATGTATATACAGCATGACAAATCTAGCGCAGTTCTGTGTAGACCAGCTGAAGGGAAATATGTAGTTACTTACATAGACAAAACAAAGCAACAACAAAAAAAAAGTAGCCTAAAACAATAAATAAAAAAAATAATTAATAAAATAGAAATGTTTAGCGAACACCCTGTTATATTACCAAACACCCTGTATGTTTGAAATCATCAATTATAAATTATTACAAAAAAAAAACAATTAATTTAACCCTCTACTTTGCTGTTACTAAAAATAAGTGTCTTATTTATTAGTTACCCAGTTTGTAAGTTGTTTGTTAGGCACTTAATTATTTAAAAGCTTTTTATGAATATTTTAATTTAAACGTAACAATTTATCGTGACTAACCTCATTTCGATAATGCAGAACGTTACTTAATATAAGTTAAGTGTTGATTCTAGTTAACTACTAAGTTTACTGACTTTAGATATGTATATAGGGTGTAAATAAAATTTCAGGCTGTGAAAGTTGATCCTGTATTAAACAATAAGAACTTTTAATTATAAACACTAAACCCAAAAAATATCAGAGGGCCTGAAATTTTAAGTGAATTAAGTAAGTATTATGTTTCATCTAAAACTTGATAATCAAATCATATTGTGCTGTACAACTTGGATATGTGACTATAAAGGAATCTACTAAATGTTACCAGATGGGAATCTAGAAATATATTAATTTTAGGACGATGATCAGGTGGGATGACCCTGCTCATATATCACTCTTGGACCACATACCCAATGTCGAAATCCGACGTCGCATAAAGGTTGTGGACGTGGGTATGAGGATCGCAGGGCTGAAGTGGAGATGGGCTGGACACTTGGCTAGGAAGGATGACGGGCGTTCGACGAAGGTGATTACAGAGTGGCCAAGGGATGCTCGTAGATGAAGAGGCAGACCACCCACCCGATTGTCGAATGAGATTGTAAGCGTAGCTGGGTGTCAATGGATGAGACTCGCAAGAGACCGGAAAGAATGGCGTAATAAAGAGGAGGCCTATACCCAACAGTGGGTGCAGACGGGCTGAGATGATGATGATGATGATGATCATGTGGGAAATATGTTGATATTGGTTTAATAGAAAAGTACTAGTGGTTTGCCCTGAACTGATATCTCGCGAGTCAAATAGTTATTGATAACGCGAGTTAATTGATATTTCATATAATATTAGCTTACACCTACAATTTTTATAAGTATCTACTTATAGTTTAGAAGAAAGTGCATTCACCCTGGAGGGTTGTCTGGAAGAGATCGCTTTTAGCGATAAGACCGCCCATTGTACCGTTATTTATTGTTTTTTTTCTTTGTTACTGTATTTTTGTTTGGTGTGCAATAAAGAGTATTTCATTCATTCATTCATTCCCCCTGTACGGGCACTGCTACTGAGTTCGAACCCTATTATCTCATCATTTTGAGAAGTAGGTTATTGCTAAGACAAAAAAATGAGATTTGCAGAACTGAAAAGACATATATGTGAAAAAATTGACAATTTAGACCCCCTCTTTCTTATATCCACAGAGCGTGTGTTTTTGTAGAAAAGTAGTAAGTACATGCACCTTCTGAAATGTTCCTAGATATACACCCTTTATGTTAGCCAAAGAAACTTAATCATTCCATACTGTGATAGGTGTACGGTATGTGATGTGGAATTAAGGTCCAAAGAGATCTGCTACTTATTTGATTACTAATATTCTTATTTAATAAAATTGATGTTGAAAACATATTTTTTATTTCGAAAACGTCACAAGTTAAGGTTAATTAAATCATCTTCTAACGTCATCCAATGCGTGAAGATATTGCCGATTTTAAAATCTCAGCTTGCGCAAAGAAATCGTTGACGTCTGTGGGGCCCATAAGGATACGTTTATACACGGCGCGTTCTGCAACGCGAGCAACGCTTCATATCAAACAAACGCTTCTACGTGAACGCTCTCATATCTACATGGACATAATGTTCGAGTTGACAGCGAAACGCGCCGTGTCTCCATAAACGTGGTTTTAGGAGAATACTCAAGGAACTCAAATTAATAGGTTTCTATTAAAAAGTGACAACTCAAGTAAAGATTTTTTTTGAATCCATAGGATATGATTCAAAAAAATTCTTGTTTTTACAAAAATATCCCTAAAGTCGGGTTATTTACACCATTTATAAGGGAATAAGAATTGCATGTTAAAACTCCAGTTTAATTATATAGTTACCATATTTCTGAGATTAACACCCCCCCCCCCTTCAAACTGACAAACAACAAACTCTATAATATTAGTATTGATGTGTTGGTCTTGGTTCAGCTGCCGCGACGGAATGTATTACTATAAGTCATGTATTCCAGGGATAAACCCCGTTTATAGTCGCCTTTACGTTATCCAATATTCAGACAGGCTAAATGATAAATACTCTTAGACACATTAAACAGATAATTAACCAGTTAGTTAACTAATTTTACATACAAGTCAACATGCTGAATTTAACATGTGTAGTGTAAAACCGGTTTAAAATAAACTACTCAAAACAAAATAGGGCCCACCCAATAAAATATGATTTAAATTAAAATAAAAAAAAATACGTACAATTTATTTCAAGTTTAATTTTAGAAATAGGTTAACACATTCAGAATCATTAAAAAAACAGTACAATGCCTTATTTTTGCCAAAAAAATCGACAAGAAATGCGCGTTTTACACATTAACTTGAAATTACACGGTTTTCCAAAACAACACGTTGAAGACACGAGCACATTTTTTTTTAAACATGTTCTTAGGGTTGCTTCAATGCCTTATGTTTAGTAACGCGTAGGTCCTCCCCTATTGCGTACACACTCTCTGAGTCGGTTTGGAACACTCTCTATAAGGTGGATGACGTTTTCATCTGGAATTTGCTCCCAACACACTTTTAAAGCAGTAATCAACTCCTGTCGGCTATGAATTTCAGTGTGGTTGTCTTTAAGGCTTCAACTGGTCCCAGATATGCTCGATCGGATTCAGGTCCGGACTCATGGCAGGCCAGGGTAGAACTGCGATACCAGCTTCGGAGATTGCACTTTGGGTCACTCTGGCAGTATGAGGGCGAGCGTTGTCTTGCATCAGAATAAAGTTAGGGCCTACTCGCTGTGAATATGGGATCACATGAGGTCGGATGACATGCTGAACTAGCTCGGTTTTGCCCATTATGCTAATCCCACCCCATACCATAATACTGGGTCCACCAAAGCGGTCAGTATCACGAATACATGGTTCTGTAAAACGTTCTCCAGGTCGTCGCCAAATTCGTACGCGTCTGTCATCATTAAAATGAATGAAGGAAGTGTATGAACTCGCACAACGTGGCTTTGAAACTGTAAACAAATGGCTCCAAGCACACCTACTAACCATTAATGCTGATAAAACAAAATGCATAAAATTTACTATGCGGAAATCACAGTCTGCACCAATGTCTAACCCAGATAAACATATTACTGCGCATCAATGCATTTATCCGATAAACGATAACTTGTGTAACTGCCCTGTCATCTCATTTACTAATAATATCAAGTACCTTGGCGTTATAATAGATGAAACTCTCTCATTCAAAAAACATGTTGAAACTTTAAGTAATAGAATTCGAAAGCTAATATTTGTTTTTAAGAAGTTACGCTGTATTGCAGATTCAAGACTAGTTATGCAAGTATACCTTGCTTTATGTCAGTCAATCATAACCTACTGTATAACATCTTGGGGAGGAGCGTGTAAAACCTTTTTATTAGCCGCAGAAAGGGCACAAAGAGCAATCCTTAAGGTATCCACTTTTCGTCCCTTTCTCTATCCAACCAACCTATTATATAAGTCATGTAAAGTTCTAACAGTTAGGCAACTATTTATACTAAACGTAGTTTTAAGGCAGCACAGAGCACTTCCCTATAGCACTAAAAGTACTAGCAAAAGACGAAAAGATATAGTCCGCAGTAACAACACCCCAATAAAACATGCTTTTGCATCCAGATTTTTAATGTTCCTAGGACCATACCTGTACAAAAGGATAAATCGTAAATTAAACATCCACTCAATGAATTTCTCAAACTGTAAAAGAGCCTTACAGTCTGCTCTATCCAATCATCATACGAGGAAACTGAGGAGTTACTAAACGTAATAAAGTAGGATTTTAAATATTGTATAACACGTGTGCACTTAGTTTTTGTAGGTTTCTTTTTCATTATGTAAATAGATTTTAAGTTTTGTTAATTTGAGTATTCATTAGTTACACCAGTCCAGTTTTTTTTGCCTGAGATACAGGTCCTCCTAGTTCAGGCAATGTATAAAGTGTTACCTATAAGTAGATACTAATCCGTAATGTTAATCTCAGCAATATGAAAAATGAATAAAGATTTTATTTATTTATTTATTTATTTATTAAAAAACTTTACTTTAGATTCATCTGTAAAGAGCACTGTCCTCCAATTATTCATGGTCCACTCGACGTGATCACGTGCAAACCTTAATTGCGCTGCACGGTGGGCTCTGGTCAATTTGAGCCGAACAACTGGCATTCTGGAGCGTTGTTGGTCTATCATGAAGTCTTTTGCGAACAGTTTGATCACTCACTCGCGTTCCAGTGGCGTCACGTAAGCGGTTTCTCAATATGCGTGCAGTTACAGTTCGCTTGCGACGTGCAGAGAGTCGGATGTATCGGTCTTCTTGGGAGGTTGTCGCTCTGGTTCTACCTGAACCGCGCCTCCTACTCACACTACCTGTCTCTTGATAGCGTTCCCACACATTTCGAATAGCTCGTCTTGACACACCTAAGCTTGAAGCTGCCGATCTTTGCGAATTTCCCTGCTGAAGCAAAACAATGGCTCTAGTCGCGGATTCCGTGGCCATGTGATGTCGAGAACCAGGCATTGTTTATGCAAACAGTAATGTAATCGATAATTAAAGGTAAGGTAAGTTCTTCGTTATACACAACAAACCCCACTGAGCAACAATGTAATGGCACTCACAGATTCTGCGGTATATCGTAAGATTTTGTTTCTTGTCTACCCACTTAAGAACTACCCTAAACTTGGCGTTTAAGTGTTAATTTATGATCAGTAAATATGCCTACTTAACATTTCCATACATCAGTATGCCAACAACTCGCAAAAAAAAATGTGACGGGCAAAATATCGAAATATTTCAAGTGGGCCCTATTTTGTTTTGAGTAGTTTATATACATAATTATAGGGGCATAGATACCTACATTATTCACCAAGAGACTTATGTGCCTTCAATTTCAATAAGTATAGCCAAAATGTTTGTGACTCAATTCTTTTTACTCAAAACTTTATTAGGTTGAAAATTGAATTATGTAATTTTCAAAAAAACATCAAGCCGATTCTGTTGCTTTAGCCTCTGCTTCTTCAGCCTCTGCTTCTTCAGCCTCTGGTTCTTTGGCCTCTGCTTTCAAACGCAGTCTTTCTTTTTCTTTCATATTTAGTTCTATGAGAGTGTCTAGCTCGGGACTGAGCAGGACGGATAGACCTGCCGTGGCTGATACCTATATACAAGTACAGTATACTGGTTAGTAAAAAGGGTATATTCTCACCGCGTCTCTGTGTGAGCTGACTCTAAACCTAAACATCAAAGTAGGTATTCTATGCTTTACTCAACTATAGGCAAAGCTCATTTTTAAGGTTAATTTTACGGACAATTTGTTGTCAAATATTTCAATTAGGAATTGCCCGTGATAAAGCATGTATATTCGTAGTAGTTGTCCAGTTTAACTGCCTCCGTGGCGCAGTGGGCGTATAGGCGGCTGAGCGCAGGAGGTAGCGGGTTCGATTCCCGCCGTGGAACAAATGTTTGCATGATCTACAGATATTTGTTCCGTGTCTGGATGTTTTTCTATATATTATAAGTATGTATTTACAAAAAAAAAGTATATAAGTATTCTATCAGTTATCTGGTTCCCATAGTACAAGCTCTGCTTAGTTTGGGGCTAGATAGCGCTGTGTGAAATGTCCAGCGATATTTATTTATTTAGTTACAAGGCCTCTACGCACCGGTAGCTAGTAGCGGTGGGGATTACGAGGATTAACCGTAAAACAGAGCTTTATCTCTAGTAGAATACAGAATACTATGACGTTTAGAGTCAGCTCACATAGAGACGCGGCGAGGCGCCCATTTTAAGATAGTTATATAATATAGACACCTTACTGCGCTCACAGACTAAAATCGTAGATGTAACCCACAAGTCCGCCAAATTTAAATGGGACTGGGCCGGGCATGTGTGCCGCTTGCCAGACTACTTTTGGCCTAAAATCACCACTGCTTGGGTACCACAAGGACCGCGACCACGTGGTCGGCCCAGGCGGAGATGGCGCATAGAACTTGACACCTTTTCAGTATCCTGGCCAGCGGAATCTCAAGATTGCATAGAGTAGAAAAAGGAAAGGGAGGCCTTTGCCCTGCAGTGGGATCACATAGGTTAGTTAGATATAGAGATACAATATAGAATTTGTTTACTACACAAAAAGGTACAAATTTGAATGAGAGCGCGAAGTGTTGAAGTACGCCTCGTTACGTAGGTACGTCGCGTCGCTTGGTGTGAGCTGACCCTAAAGTATAAAGTATTCAACAAAATTACTAAAGAGAAGTAGGCCCTATTGTTTAACCTCTGCAAAAACAGGCTTAGCGGCATCCCATCTCTCTATGTGATTTTCTATTACTTTTAAACAAGGCGCTGCTTTTGGAAGTATTCTTCCTAAGGTACTGTAAAATAGACAAACAATATATGTACACAATAGTAATACATTTATCTGTTGTAGAGAAAGAAAGTAACGAGCTATAGGTAGAGAGGGTTATACTTGGCATTTGTCTACAAGATCAAATCAGAATGAAGAGATCCGTAGACAAAGCAAAGTTGATGTGCTGGTCTGGTGGAGAGGCACATAACTGACGGCTGTTGAGGAGAAAAATTGGGGAGGATGGGACCTACTAGATGAAAGGCGACATATTAAAGGTTGCTGGGAACCGTTGAGTGAAGGCCGTACAGCGAGGGTATTTTGGAAAGCTGTTGGATCGGTCCGACAGTTTTTTCCGAATTCGATTTCCAACCCGAGAACGCTATTTATAAACTGTCAACCTTTGAGTCCGTGTCGAAAAGTTATCCGAGCTTTATGGTCAATCCAAAATAGTTTTGAAATAGCGTTTTGGATTGAAATTCGAATCTGACAAAAAATGTTGGACCGATTTGACAGTTTTCCGATGTTTTAAAATATCCCAGCAGATCGGTGGTATTAGAAATCTATAGGAGAGGTCTATGTTCAGGAGAAGACGGCTTGTGGTTGATATGATGATAGTGAGAGAGAAGAGAAAGAAATATACTTACAATCCTAAAATAAATAAAAAATTAACTAACCCAAATAGTGGAATACAGATCGTTTGCAGGAAGTGGATCTCGAGATCAGGTATAAAGCATTTATCCCGGTCCATCATCATTGCCGGCAGCTCACCTCGGGACTTCTCCACGTCTCCTTGCTTGAAGTATTCTGATAATACCGCAGCCTGAGAATATAATAATTTCCTCTTGGTAATAATAATAAGTTCTTGTTTTTAGGTCAATAAAACTCAATCCTATATATATTTAAAACAAGTACCTACCTTTTAATGAACAATTTAGAAAAACCCCCTTACAAATTTCCGTTTTACATAGCTGAGATCCTTTCACTAAAAAGGAAAAGTGCTGCAATCTTCGGATCAGCTGGCTTAATCTCCATCACACATAGCTCAGATATCTTATCTTTGTCTTTCTTTTACCCCAATTAATCTAACTTTCTAATAAAAAAGTCTACGATGCGACAGCAGACACACAGACAGACGTACATGTATGCGGACTAACTAGACGGCATTACAAACTATGACCTAAAATACATTTTTTTTTAAATATTATACTTGCAGACACACAAGCTGACGGGCCTTCTGATAAGTGGTCATCGCCTCCTATAAACTTCTGCAGCACTCGAGGTACTGCAGTCGTGTTGTCTAGCACTTAAATCCCTATTTACACCTCTCTACATTATAAAGATTCACTAACAGCAGTCTTCTTGACGCTTCCCCAGTCTTTCAGCTGGTCGCTCAGATCTGCAGAGTTCATCAGAAGGCACTGTAAAGCCACTGTGTGCACTTTATTCCCCTTTTGAAAGTCAAATGAAATAGTCTTGTACTCGTTCAAATTTCTATTGAGATATAAAATAATGTTAGTTATTTAAGGTCGCATCTAGAGACGTTGATGTCTTTGAAATAAATGTAGGTAGGTACCGGTTTTGAACTTGATTTCTAGTACTGCTGTTTCTGGATTTTGAAATATGTCCAACAATATTTTCACACTACGCATTGTTATTTCAATCTTCTTATTTAAATAGTATAAAATGAAGTCGCTTCCGCAGTCTGTTACCTTAGATCTTCTAAACTACTCAACGGATTTTAATGCAGTTTTTAGCAATAGATAGAGTGATTCAAGAGGAAGGTTAATATGTATAACTAGCTTCCGCCAGCGGCTTCGCACGCGTTGTTTGTCAACAAAAAGTAGCCTATGTGTTAACCCTGGTTACAATCTACGTACCTACCTACATACCGATTTAAAAGTAACTCTGTTTCTCTGTCTGTTTGTTACCTTTTCACGACTAACGGCTCGACCGATTTCTATGGAATTTGGTAACTATATATCTAGATAAATTATGAATGAATTTGAGACATAGTAGTTTGAGACACTTTACGCGACTGCACAGAAGGAGGGTAATGTTTTATTGAAAAACCACGCGTACGAAGCCGCGGGCGGGTCAGCTAGTAATATATAAAACAAAGTCGGGTTTGATCGAACACTTATAAGATAACTCGAGAAGGGCTGGACTGATTTTCATGGTTTTTGATTTGTTGTATTTGTCTCCGTCCCGAATAGCAGAATAACTATTAAAATATCAAAAAAATTCAAGCAAAAAAAAAATTATGAAGAAAATTCATTATCTCTTACCTATAGATGCAACTAATGATGGCCGATTGACAATTCTACCAGTTGACGTACATTGGCTATGTAACGTTTATGGTCACAATAAATATATTTCTATTTCTATTTCTATTGGCAGCTCGCGTCATATGCATGTCAAGGCGGTACGAAGTTCGCCGGGTCAGCTAATATGATAATATAACAACCCACTGCAGGACATATACCTCCCTATTTTTCATACCACTTAGCGCGCGTTTTATTGAGGGCCAATCCTTAACAAAGTACCGTCAACCTACGTACAACAACGTACAAGTCACCCCGACACTTACCTACAGACATTTCACCTGTAATTTGGGTCTAGCGCAATGTCCTTAGTCATCAAAAGGTCTCACTTAGTTATTAATTTTCCCCAGAAATCACTGAGCAAGACATCTCCCTATAATCACAATTTCTTACTCACTTGAAATAATTAGCCAAGTCCGTAGCCAGAATTAAGTCTTTCAGTAGTAGAATAGCCCTGTCGTAATCTCTCCTCGGCAAAGCCTCCAGTATATCGCAACCCTCTGTGTTCAGTATGCATATGGCTTGCGCCAGGTGATGGCGTTCCATTACGCTTCCCTCACTGGAGTAAAGAGCCGCTAGTGTGGTATCTACGAGAAATTACGACACTTAGGTTGCCTTTCCACCAGATGAGTTACGCAGTTGTCAAATCCACCCATAGGATGGTGTGAGGCTAGGCAAATGAAGCAATACTATTGGTGAATTTTTTCCTCGCTCACCCCTTAGCTTCCTCGCACAGCTCTGATGAAAAGCCACCCTTATAATCATCATTCCACTGCACTCACAGCGGGGTATAGGTTTCCTCTTTAGTCCGCCATCTATTCTCTCTAGTCTCCTGCGAGTCTTGTCCAAATTCCTTTTATAATCGCTAAATAACTGCACGATGACTTTACGACGAATTGTAAATACCCCGGTTACCTACATATAGGAAACTGGTTAGTTACACAGTAATCGCTGTTATGGTCCTCGGCAGTGCCTGATGAACACAGCCAGTAAGGTCTCTGAATAGTCAAACTTATCTGTGGTTTGTGTTCAATTCATATACAGACATGTGTTAACATTTCCGAGTTCAGTATTCATGCACCTGAGAATACCATGTATGCCCCTATTTTCTTGCGCAACCATAAATGTTCGAAAAAGCTAGTAACCTACTCTGGTCTCGGGGTTTTTAGGCTTCCTAATAGGCTTTCGACATGGCTTGACTTTATTTATAGCCGGGACTGACCTTTTAACTTGACCACCAAAGAACAGAGAAGCATTCAGTTGAAAATCTCACTAGCGGTGGTTTTTCCAAGAGTGACCGCAGAACGCTGCATAGCCTAGCTGATTTATTTTAGAGTGATGTTCAGTCAAAAATGTAACAATAATATTTTGTAAACGCCTCATATTTTTGTGATTACTAATCACCATACGAATCTTAAGAATCTTACGTCCTTGAATTTGGAAGCTATTGGTAGTTCCCCGATGGTCCAAGTCGTGCACTAACGCCGCCACTAAGAACATGAACCCTTGCAGTTCGCTGAAAGTTAGAGATTTGCTTATTACTTGAAAGCGGAGAATTCTTAGTTCCATAATACCAAAGGCTCAACTCCACACGGAATAGGTACGTCAATTTTTTCTGCTCGTTCTAGGCAGATTTTCCTCCCCCTTCCATCAGCCATCACTCACTCAGTCCGAATAATTATGTTGACGACAATACTGTTCGAATAACGTATGAATAGTATACATATAAAGCTCATAGAATATACTCATAAAAACCAAGAAGGCTCAAGGTGGCTCAGCATGCTGTAGGTAGGGGCTATGCTTGGAGTTTCTCGAGATCGAATCAGAAATGTGCAGATCCGAAGGTAAATTCCCAGCCAAAGGTCCCAGAGGATTAGCAAGCTGAAGTGGCAGTGAGCAGGGCACATAGCTCGAAGAACTAATGGCCGTGGGGGCCGAAGGCTTCTCGAGTGAAGTCTCTGGAATGCGTAATATACGGCGGCCCCCGACTAGACAGATAGACGACCTAATAAAGGTTGCTGGGAACCGTTGGGTGCAAGCCGCACAAGATCTGTAGCTCTGGAAATTTAATCTTTTGGGGAGGCCTTTGTTTTCAGTGGTGTTCTATGGCTTATATAATTATGATGATGATCAAGTGAAGTGCTTACGTAAAGTATCCAGAATGCATCAGCTTGTAGTTGAGTAACGCTGCGTACGCCCCCTGGCCGACATTAAACGCGTGAAGCCAGCTGTGGTACGGCACATCGCGGTAACCCTTCTTCACGTAAAGCACAAAGCGAGCTAACTTTTGAGGCCGGATATTGAATCTGCGACAGATTAAAATTAACTGAACTGAACCAACTGACCTTTCAAGACATTTTCATATCACTGACGTTATCACTAGAAATCAGGTTCTTATGAATAAAGATTTTAGCGGAAGTCAAAAAATAGAAAATAGAGAAATGTAATACCTAATATGCAGAGTCAAGTCAGAAGCTGTGGCCTGACATCGTGAATATTGCGGGAAATCTGTTCAAACCCGTTCGTCTTGGCATTCTTGCAGAGGCTCAAGTGTACTTTTAGGATGAAAATGATGAAGGGATATCTTACGTCTTGTCGAAGCCAAGGTCTGTGAACATCTTGAGTACGTAGCAAGGCAGTTCCCGTAATGGCAAAGCGCGTGAGTTGAAGTGTAGACTGGATAGGTGAGGGTGGCTGTGGAAGCCCGTACAGTCCATCAGTTTCAACACTTCTATGTCATTTACCTGTAAAGTACCTCATTTGACCATTCTGAATATTTGATCCGACCTCGGATGAATATCCTAGTGACCTTGTCATCGCCTTACTCCGATGCTGACGTCAACGCTGACACTAAGGTCAACGCCTACACTGACGCCTGCTTCAAAGCCGACGCCAACTCCTAAGTTGTCACGACGCAGCTGCCGCTGATGCCTCAATGTTCCTCGCCCATCCTGTGTCTCATGTTCTCTGTAAGTGCAAGGCTCCTCTGACCCCCGTACCCCTGTACCTGCACCCGAGAACAGCTTATTGAGACAAGAGATGAGTCATTGGTACGGAGAAGAAGGTTGACCAGGGTCGACTTAAGGTAGGCCTGAAAAAGCGGCGGCGTGGCCAGTAAGGAACTAGTAAGTGTGAAAAACTCTTATAAAATCATACCTTCATGTGGTACATGACGAGCTCATTTGCTATTGCATTCCTTATATGAGCCTCCTGTACCTAAAAAAATAATAAAGTAGGTAAGGGTAAAACCTAAAAAAATAGATGTATAATGAAATAACAAAGCACATAGGTTAGTATTAATAGTCTTTGAAACTTTTAACTTTGTGATGCAGTCGGCAAGTTGAGACGCGAGAGATGCGATTTCGATTTCAGATGTGGGACAAATGTTTGCATAATCAGCAGATATTTATATCATTCCTAAATGATAAGGTAGTACCAATACCATGTATATGTTACCAACAATGTAACAATCTATGTATTGACACTCAAAAACCTTTTTAATACCCAGGAGGACACACGGAATCCTGGGCTTAGGATTGTATTTATTTTTGTGTTTGACTCCACCTTCAATCATGTGAATAAAATAATGTCAGGATATACCTAAATGAGAATAAATTTAGAAGTAGAGGAAAGCCAATAAAGATGGATAGATTGCTGTGAAAGATAAAACGGATAAGAAAAAAGTTACTACTGAGCTGACTGACAGTAAAGTATAGAAGAAATAGATGTGTTGTACCGAACACCGTGATGTGGGAACAGGGCATGAATATTATGATTTGAGATCACCTTCTGGTATATGACGGAGTGCGTAATACAGACTCCGCAGTAGATGCTAAAAGCCAGTGCCATTTCCTCGTCCATGCCATCGAAGTATAGATCTCCTATCTTATTGATGAGCTGTCCAACGCCTATGATACCGGTCTGTTCCCGAATCGGGAAACAGAGGATTGTCCTGTGAAAAAGAAAAAAAAATCCTGGCTATGGAAGAAATGATTGCAAGATCTACTAATATTTATGTGGGATAGGTTAATCACCCAGGTGCTTAGCGAATAATCCTGCAACCTTACTTATGACCATTTTAAAAAGGGTCCATCCTAATAATAGTCCTGACAATATTCTATGTTCTTATGTACTGTGAATGCTTTAACATAGGAATCCTATTTGAATTGTTGTTAATGGCGTCCACTGATACTCTGTCGACCTAATAACATACCTATTAATTTTTACATATTTCATTATTTCTAGCATTATTTCGATCCTTGGACGGATTTGACTAATTCGTCCGGCCTCGATGCTGGCTTGAGTCCCGCCTGATGGATGTGAATTGTTGGATAACATTTCAATTTAACAGAAAAAATGTGATGTTACTTGCAATCCACCCCAGGATAGCCATCGATAGTTGCATCGTAGGATATATATTCTTTTGCGTTCTTAGCGTTGATCACTTTCCCGGTGTTGATCACTTTCCCTGCTATTCCTAAGTTCAGCGGGAACCGACGCTCAGGAGCATTCCCATCTGGCGATTGACTCTGTGAATGTTATGTCAAATCTTAGTTACGTAAGTCTTTTAAAGTACCTACCTACTTATACTTATGGTTATGACTAAAAGCTTGTTGTGCTAGAAAGACTAATAAGTTGGTTATGCGTGTCAGACCACGCAGTGATGGCTTTGAAGTAATATACCTAATAGTTTTTGAAGTAAGCTAATGCTCTTTATTTTGGATAAACTTATCGTAGACTTGAACCGAAAAGAGTACCTACTTTGGTAGGAGTATTGTCCACGAATTGCATTTTCTCAACATCCACAAGCATCACTTTGCAGTGTTCCGCTTTTGTCAACTGCTGTGCTTGTTCTATCGCTATTTGCATTAGGGTGTCCAATGATGCTACCTGGAAGATAGGTAAGTATATTAGTATACTAAGGGTGCCTGTCCATTGGAGCGGAGCGAGCCGGCGGTGCGGAGCGAGTGAGTATTGCGGAGCGGAGTTGCGGACTTTGTCTGTCCATTGACGCGGAGCGAGACAGCGGTGCTGAGCCAGCGAGTATTGCGGAGCGGAGTAACGGACTGTGCGGAGCTAGGCCGAGTTCATGCAACGAGGCCGGGCCGTTTCCCCGCCGCCGGCTCACTCGGCTGCCCCGCTCCGCCGCCCCGCTCCGCCGCCTCGCACCGCTACCACGTGCCGCTTCCGTATTGTATGAATTTTATAACTAGCTCGCAAATCCCTTTCCACTAAAGCGGAGCGGAGATTTCATGCAATCCTATTGGTTAATATTTCTTCGTTTCTCCGCTCCGCTGCCTCTCTCCGCGTCAATGGACAGGCAGCCTTATGCTAGAAGCCAAACCGGGGGATTTTTTTTAAGGACGCCTTATTGTGCATTTACGTAAAGGTATCTTATTATTATTCTATTTACATTTACTATCTATTTAGCTTGTTGGCATGGCAATGGCACCCACTGGCTGGGTTAGGTTAGACCTCGTTTCTTCGGTTACGTACGCCACTCCTTCCGGTCCTGCACTATTATCCCTTTCTATTGATGGTCGACTATCAGAATACAATTTTAAGCCAAATACCTACCTAGTAGGTACATCTTTCAGTTGCAAATTTGACACGTCATTTGACATCCTCCGTCGATTTCAGCTAACATCATAACCAAGAAACCCCAAGGCATTTTTAAAAGTGATTTTCGGTAATTGATAGCTATCTAAACACGTTGTTAAAAGCCCAGCCACAAGCTGCCAATAAACGGCCGAGGTGGATGTGCACGAGTGACATACGAAGCTATAAAAAATCCACTACTTTAAAGTTCTTTTCTCCACTGGATTTTGAAATATTTTCTTGTTTCTTCGCATAACACAAATGGAAATCAAGTGAATTGCTTTTCTAGTTTTCAGTTCTATTTCGGTTTGTAGGAGTAGTTAGCCGCTTATGATACCTACTCACTTGAGTAAACAGTCTTCTAGCAACGCGTAACAGCTGCTGGCACTTTTGTTTCATGGTGCACTCGTAATCAAACGCGATAGCTTTCTTTAGAGTAGGCCATGCGAACCTGGAAGATGTTTCCTAGCTATTATTTTATCAATTACTTATACCTTGTGCGGACTGCTCTCTATGGCTCCCAAAAACCCTTATCAGGTTGTCTTTCCATCTAGTGGGAAGCCGTCCTACTCTGTGCTTTCCATTGTGTTATCTCCACTCAATAACCTTTCTCTACCTGAGTTACTTCATGCCATCTGGGTTATGATTTTGTCCGAAGTTTTCTGTGCGAGATAAGTTGGCAGCTCTGAGAGAATTTTGAATTCACAGATGCTGTAGTTCCTGGACTTCTGGTACAGAATTTTTCGCGGGTTGACTTGCTTAACAGTCAGTGTCAGTTTAGTCTACTCAGTTTAGTCTGCTATATTGATTATAGGGGAATATCGGGTTAGGACGGCTAGGAGGGTGAGCTGTCCTGATTAGTCCGGCAGGACGTAGTTAAGACGCATAAACGAGAGAAATATCAGAGCGGCTAACTAATAATAAAGGGCGGACTCTTAGTTAATAGACGGATAAACGAATATACCTCTAACTCTACAATACCAGCTACCTACTGACAACCCTTGAGCCACTTGATGACCGATATAGTGAGGTGGGCGAATGGTCGACTGAAACGCAAAATAGGTGGTTACTGGTAGATACTTTTAGTTCTTGCATATGATACAGGAACTCTAGAAAGCAGGAGTCAATACCGTTAGGTGTATTTTATGTATTTACAGGCAAGTTTGTTATCAATGTCTAAATCCAAGTAACTTTTACCGGAAGCATTCATGTACGTAAGCAGCCACGTTATCTTCCAAAACCTTTGGGGCAACCACGCAAACTATTACCGAAAATAGCTTGGCGGGAATCGGGAACATCACTATCCTCTTTTTGACGTGGTCTGTGGCTACGTACTGAAATGAAGAAACACTAAAATATTAAGCAACAAACAGAATCTAAGTAAATGTTTAGAGGATGGAGCATTTTCAGCCTTAGGTGATGTTTATCTGGTAGCAATTTCTCGGTACCAGGGTTATAACTAAAGTGGGCGTCTAAAGTTAGATTTAATTTTTAAATAAAATGGGCGAACCAACGCATTTGGTATTTGATGTCCTGCTATCAGTCAATGCGAAGCCTTTGATCCACTCGACGCAAGACGAGTTTTTTGGGACTATTTCTTTGAACTTAGAGCTATGGTAGGTAGTTAGGGTACCTCCACCGTATACGGTATTCAGCTACTTTTAGGTGTGCCATACTTTGATAGGTACCTACGACATACTTTCTTTTTAATTAGGAAGCAGGAACTTTCATGTAAGTACCTACCTACTTACTTTAGAGGAGTATGTACCTACGCAAGTAGAATGAATTGTTTTGGCGAAGGTCAAGCAGGAGCTTAGTTTTAAGCAGTAATCCAATTTGTAGGTACCTACTGTAAATAACAGATAGGTTCTGGGACACGCAGGTATCGACAGTAACGAATGTGCCGACGAGCTTGTGCGAGCTGGGGCAAATGGAACACAGCAGGGCCCTGAGTCGTTCTGTGGTACACCGAAAAGCCTGGCACAAAGAACCCTTATGAACTTCTGCTTTGAAGAACCGTCCAAACTTTGGATCTATTCTTCCGGCATGAATCATTCCAAATCACTACTTTTGACAAACGGTATACAAACTGAATCTTAGCGCTAAACAGAAACAATCTCCGCATTATAGTCAGAACCCTAACTGTTGGTCGGCGCTATACGATACACAAAACTGCAGATTCTATAATGTGGCGGCACAATCGCTCGTACATCTGTTAGGCGAGTATGGTCCACTAATTCGCAAATGTAACATTCATCTGGGCAAATACATTCTTAGCCCGGAGGAGCTTACAGTTATCACCCCTAAGAATATTCTACAGTTTCTAGCAGCTGTAGGACAGTGGTGAACTTTAAACGCCCCCATAGGGGCGACACAAAAACGAAAGGCGATCACAATAAGCCTCGTGGTCGCAGTGAAACTAAAGCCGCAAAAGCTAGTAAAAAATATTAAAACAAATACCTAATGTTACTAGGCAGGTAGACTTTAAGCTTACCGGCGTGACTATGGCCTGAAAATCCGGTGGAAAATTTGCCAGAAGCTCAGTTTGTTCCACAGTGTTTTTTAGAATTTCACTGAATTTTTGAAACATCTGTAAAATAAGTTAAAATCATCATTTTATTCCACAGTGTGATTTTAGAATTTCACTGAATTCTTGGAACATCTGTAAAGTAAATTAGGTATTAATATAGGTATTACCTACTTTCCTAACTTCGACATTGGTAGGCACTTTTCAAAATTAGGTAAGTGTAAATCAGTAGGTGGTATCCAACTGTACGATGGAAGAGACACACACACACACACAGTGCGATTCAGGCGGCATCCTCTTACCATAAAATTAAATTTCATGATTATACTTTCGATGCATCGACGATCGGCAATACAATTACTAGCGGTAGACCTTTAAATAGGAAACCAACTCACAAATATTTTCAACTTTCTTGGTAAAGCCGTAACGCCGACCGCCTCCATCGAAGCCTCCATACGATCGCCATTCACCACAACTTGCAGGACTAGCTCGGATTCACATTCTTCCATCAACTGCAATAAAACGACTATTATAAATAAATAAATAAATATTGCTGGACATTTCACTCAGCGCTATCTAGCCCCAAACTAAGCAGAGCTTGTACTATAGGAACCAGATAATTGATATAATACTTACTTATATACATTTTTTTTGTAAATACATACTTATAATATATAGAGTAACAACCAGACCCGGAACAAATATCTGTAGATCATGCAAACATTTGTTCCGCGGCGGGAATCGAACCCGCTACCTCCTGCGTCTCAGCCGGCTATTCGCCCACTGCACCACGGAGGTCGTCGATTTCACATTCTTCCATCCACTGCAATAAAACGACTATTGTGCAGGTCCTACCTCTATAGCGGAGTCTTCAAGTTCAGCCAGAATGATGATTCTTTCTAGGCAAACGAGCTCAATCTTCGATCACACTATCACTTGGTGAGTAGTGATCAAACGCTTGACAATTCATTTCAATAAAAAACACCTACTTGTATAGGCAGACACAAAAGAGATAGGAGATAGAATAGGGAGAACCTATCTCTTTTGTGGTATAGGGTCTTTATCTCAATGGGTCACCTTTAGGTCAGATTGTTGTGAATTATGTGAGTATAGTTGGTTGGTAGGAGAGAATGGAGACCTAGGGTTGCGCCTTCGGGTACTTATGTACTGATGACCTATTTCTATAATTAGGTACCTAGGCACCATGCCCTTATCTCAAGTCTAGTCTAATCGACAGCCTGGTCTCAGGACCTAGGAACCCTACCTAGGCGACAGAGGATAAGTAATAGTTATTTTAGCATAAGCACGAAATTTCCAAAGCTAGAAAGGTCTTATTCTTATTCTTAAGGGTTTATTCAGAAGTTCCTGTTAGTATGAGTAGGTAGTGTATTTATCAATGGGAATAATGTCTTACGTAAGTATTGATGAGTATCTGCAGTTGTCCGCAGTTATCATCGGTAAGGCTCATCACCAAGTCTAGTATCTTTCCTGGATCGCTGTACTGTATGTTTTTACGTTGATTCTTCTTTTGAGCAGACATGGTTCTAAATGTCAAGAAATAATGTGAAAAACTAACGAATTAATTAGAAAATATTTAATTTCAGTTTATTCTTGACAAAACGTAGGTACCTATGTTATTAGTGGTCTATTATTATTTCTCTATGCCCTAGTGGTTGTTATATTCTCTTTGGTTGACAACATTAAATAAAAATTATTTTTTTACTCTGCAACATTTGTAAACGTAGTGATTTTATCCTCAAAGATAAATATTATTATTATTACATATGCCTGTTGTGTCTCACTGCAAGGCAAATCGAAAAATATATTTTTTTTTTATCCTCATTCCATATTGATTGAACATTTGATTTTACCGCCAAGCACGTCAAAATGTCAGTGAACCATAATCAAAAATAAGGATTGAATCATAGAGAAAATGTTGCTTTTAATATGATCTGTGGCTTATTCTGTGTGGTGCGAGGTAGTCTGTGGGTGCGAGTGAGTGACGCGAGTCTGTGACTAACATTTTGCTGTTTGTTACTGTCAAAAACAGCTGTAACAAAATAGAATGATGAATGAAAATTTAATTTCACAAAGTTGAATTTGTTGCGCTAAAATAAATTGAAAATGGCAGAAATACAAACACTTATCGAGATGGGTTTCACCAAGGAGCGAGCGTAAGTATTACACGATGCTTTATAACAGAAAAACCAAGTAGGTATGATCTAAGGTTATAATGCAGATATAAAATCCGGCTTTTTGTTATTTTTGACTACAGAGAGAAAGCTCTAGCAGTGACCAACTTCAAAGGCGTCGAACCTGCTATGGAGTGGTTGCTCGCGCACGCCGATGACTTTGGTACTTCATCGACTGGCCACACTATAGGCGCTCCTATTGGGGAAAGCTCAAGTTCAGCTCCGGCCCCGGCCTCGGCCTCGGCCCTTGCGCCACCAGTCGCTGAAACAGCTACATCGACAGCTGACGCTCCTGAAGCGAAGTCTTTGAAATGCGATGAGTGCGGGAAATTGTTTAAAAACCAGGAAGAAGTGGAGTTCCACGCAGCTAAGACTAACCATAGTAGCTTCTCGGAGTCTACCGAGGAGAAGAAACCACTGACTGAGGAGGAAAAGGCGGCTCAACTAGTTCTTTTGGAGGAGAGGTTGAAGTTAAAGAGGAAGGAGAGAGAGGATAGAGAAAAGGTTGGTATAAAAAAAGATATGGCTACAAGTTAGTTTACACAACTTCTTTGTATGTAAAGCCAGGCCAAACAAATAGTGCATAGTGTGTGTGTGCACACACACTATGCACTATTTGTTTGGCTATTTATTTGTTTGACTATTTATTTGTCCTATTTGTTATCTTTCCCCAAATTTTATCTGCAATCTATTTTACAACTATGAGCAAATTGTTTCTGCGTTTTGTGTCGACAGAGTATATCTCACTCTACATTCTTTTCAGTCACCAAGTATCATGACATCTTTTCTATTCAGCCGCTTCATAGATGAAAGCTTTGTTAGTTGTTGTGCCAGCATATTTAGGTGTATTAACTTTGATCTCATCAAAGACCGTGATGATTCAAAGTATGTCATGCAGCTCAGTATTTCTGATGAACCAGCTTTCGAATGAATTTGAAATATTTTTCAAGAGGCCATTCTGGAAGTGCTGGATGCAGTTTACGTTAGAGGTACAGGCCGATTCCCACAGTTGGATATAGCCATAAGTCCAAATTGGCTTCAGTACAGTAACAGTGAGCCCATTCGTTGAATTGCTGCACTTTAGGAAAGAGACCATAGTAAGATGATAGCCTTGTAGGTGAATATAATATTATTATTGACACACTTGCACCTGTAATATTATGTATTCTGTGCTATATTTTTTATAAATTGTATTATATACTTGTTCTAATAATATCGGATTTACGCCGCCGTCCTTATTTGTTCATATAGATCCTGTCCATCCAAAAGTTGCCTGGAAGAGATCGCTTTTAGCGATAAGGCCGCCCATTGTACCTATAATTTAAAAGTGTATTTTCTTTTGTATAAAGGAATTATCTAATCTAATCTAATCACAACACAAAATTAAATGATAATCTATGTGTTACATCGTATTTATTTTCAGGTACATTCTAAATCTATTGAGTGATGAAGAACATCATTTGAATAATAATAAATAAATAATGCTGGATATTTCACACAGCGCCATCTAGCCCCAAACTGAGCAAAGCTTGTACCATGGGGACCAGATAACTGATAGAATTTGTAAATACTTACTTATAATAAAAAATACCCAACAAATAACTGTAGACAATGCAAACATTTGTCCTGTAGCGGGAATCGAACCCGCAACTTCCTGTGTCTCAGCCCACTGCGCCAAAGAGGATGTCTGAATGTATGATATTTGTTGGAATTCGTTTTGGTTGAGTTCATTGAAGGAAAGTGAAAATCTCCTGTAAAAATAACTACATACTCTCTAGAACCTTCTAGTAAAATAAAAGAAAATATGTATTGATATTCCAAAATTGAGATCATATCAGCTGTCGAGAGGCTGAGTAACATTGGGCCATGGGGTTTTATCATCAAAATAGTCACTGTGCATTGCCATGGCAACTAGTATGTATAATAAGATTGCCCAAATAATTGCAGGCTGAGCAACTAGAGAAGGAGCGACTCCGCATCAAGTCCGGCAAGGACATGCAAGACGCCCGGCTGCGCCTGCAAGAACAAGAGATGCAGAAGCTGGTGGAGCAGCGAAGAAGGGAGAAGGTTGAGGATCAGAAGGCGCGGGAACGGGTCAGGGCCCAGATTGAATCTGATAAAGCAGCCAGGAAGTAAGTAATGTTTGCCGGCTGAGAACTTATGGTCCCCTAGACTCGCGCGGTAATGCATTTTCTGTACTCTTCACACACACACACACACACACACACACACACACACACACCGATAAGACTAAGATATAACCATACAAACTATGCGCCGCCACATAATCTATGGCGCGGCCCGGCCGGCCGGTCTTTACGGAAGTTTTTCATCGTTACTGAGGACTGTTACCTATTTAGCAAAGAATGCCTTTTTAGAAAGATGTCTGATTGGTGTAAAAAAAGAGTTACAGATCAAAAGAGATGATATGCAGTAAAGAGTATTCTATTCTAATGTTACAGATAACTATAGTGCATAATAATATATATATACTTATGTATTAGTTACTGATTAATATAAATAGTTACCTATTGTGTTGTGTCCTCCATGGCGCAGTGGGTGAATAGCCGGCTGACGCAGGAGCTAGCGGGTTCGATTCCCGCTGCGGAACAAAAGTTTGCATGATCTACAGTTTCTACAATTAATCTACAGTTCCGGGTCTGGATATGATTATAAGTATGTATTTACAAAAAAAAAGTATATAAGTATTCCATTAGTTATCTGGTTCTCATAGTACAAGCTCTGCTTAGTTTAGGGATAGATAGCGCTGTGTGAAATGTCCAGTAATATTTATTGATCGAGCGAAGCGAGATCTCTTAGGCCCGTAAGATCAATAGCAGTTTAAACTAAGATTCTAAGCTTAAGCTAAAACTTTTCTTTGTCAGGGATGGTTTAGGTAAGCTTAGAATTTTAGTTTAAACTGCTATTGATCTTACGGGCCTAAATCAACTTGGGCAAATCGGCGTTGTATGTATGTTTGTTTGCTTGTCCGAGGATAACTTTCAAAGCGTAGATCCGATCATCGTGAAATTTGATACATAGGTAGGTAGTAATGGCCCAATTTTTGTGTGACTAAATGAGCTAAAAATGTGGGGGGGTTGTTGAGATATTGGGGTGCACTAGTACATTTCAATCCCGACAAATCCTCCGTCGTCCGAGACACGTTCTCGGAGACCCGGATGACGAAATCACCTCCGCTAATGCGGAAGGTGAGTCATCTATATCAGACAGAGCAAACACTACACAGAAACACCGACCTCGCCGGCGAGGTCGACGAGTCCCTTCAGTCGCCGCCTATACGAGGTACAGACATGTACCCGGGCGTTTCTCTCCTATCCCCACCCCGGCAACAGCCTAAGCCGAGGCTCGTACCTAAGTAGTGCCCTTGCGCTAGTTGCCTAAACAACTTACTGGGCTGAGCGCCATCTGCGCTCGCCAAAAGTTCGGTTAAGCTGTCACGGCCTCAGAGGCCAACAGTGAGATTAGTCCGTCCGAAAAAAAAAAGATTTCAATCCCGTTTTTAGTTTTAGTTTCGTCCTTGCAGTTTTTGAGTTATTAGCCATAATAAAAACAAAACTTTGACAAAATTCACAGGGTACACCAGTGACCCCACAGTGCTGAAATTTGGTATGCGTGTAGCTTTAGTAACACAAATATAGGCAAAAGTCTGAAATTCAGAATAATTTCAACAAAGTCAAAATCAAATATTTTTATTCATTAAAATATCAAGGATCACTTTGAAACGTCAATTTGTAGGTGCCCCAATAAAGCGTAACCAATTAACATGAACTCCCGTTACCTGTAATTTGAATGAAACTGTAAGTAAGTTGGTTAGCATTTCGTGGCACTATTTCGATAGTCAAAGATTACGCGAGATCTCAGTTCGGGGCGAACCACTAGTTTATTTATACTTTATGATCTACATACATAAAAGCTTACTTGAAGTAAATGTTTTTTTCTATAATCTAATTGTATCTCTTTTGCGCACGGAGGTGTGTGAGATATGGCATAGTTAAAGTTAATATGGAGAAGGAGGGTCGAGTTCTAAAATTAAGCTAAATAAAAACCAAATACTTTAGGGTCGAATTTCGAGCACTGTGCACTGGCAACTAGTACCTATAATATAATCTAGCTGCAGTAATGTTATTTGCATTTCAGACTAGCGCAGTCGGGTCAGCCGGCGGCCGCCCTCGCCCCGTCACCCGCCCCCGCGGACGCGCCCCCGCGCCCCGCCGCGCCGCGCCCCGCGTACGCACAGGCGCGGATACAGATGCGCATGCCCGATGGGAACTCACTCACGCACTCGTTCGGCGCGCGCGAGCAACTCTCAGCTGTTAGGTAAACTATAAAACCACTCCAGGGCCCTTGAGAGTTATGCACCATACTATAAATCTTTCCGTTATCAAATCCGTGATCGGCCGTATGCTCGGATGTTGACGGCCGAACTTGAAAGACCATCGATTCAGTTCGTCCATTCTACGGCGAACGGAAGGATTTGGTGTACTCGAGCCATCAGGCTAGCTAGTCTAAAGGCACACCATATTGACTCAACACCAAATTTCGATTCGAGGATTTCGACAACGTACGGCGCATGGGCAACGCGCACTTCTCTCATTATATATGTACTACTTTCACCAACAATTTAACAGTTCTTACTAATAATTCTACTATAAATTCGAAAGCAACTCTGCCAATCTGTCTCAACGTCTACTGTTTCTGAAATTGCAATTTGGTGTGAGAAAGACCTCGCACAAATAACATCCTAAGTGGACTATTTCTCCCTGTTGACTCATCGACATCTGCGCCTGTTTTTATAGTTATACTTATTGGGCATAACTTTCATTATATCCCCTGACCATGTCTAAGAAGTTTCCGGTTGCATAAATATCAACGGTTTCTCATCAAAATTACCTAAATATCGTGGAAATTTAACTATGTCCCACATTAACATTCGTACCTACCACAAATTATATAAATACCCACGATACTAAATAATATTCCTGATAAAATAAAATTAAACCTTTAAAAAATTAATACAAAAATATTATTTACTTTAGCTTTGATTAAATTATTTATCACGTTATCTACATCATGCCGAATTTGTTACACGTTTTATTAAAAATTAATAATTTAAATTGTGTCCTATGATAACATTATGTATGTTAACAAACTTATCTTATCGTTATGTATGTTTTTATTTCTAGTTTAATCCTTGTAGTTTTTGAGTTAGTAGCCATAATAAAAACTGTCTATGACAAAATTCACAGGGTACACCAGTGACCCCACAATGCTGCAATTTGGTATTCGTGTAGCTTTAGTAACACAAATATAGGGAATGGTCTGAAATTCACTATTTTGTTAGTCAAAGATTGAAAAATAACTTTTTTTTAGTTTTTTGTGTGACTCGCGAGATCTCAATTCGAGTTGAGTTGTAATTCGCTTACAACTATTAATAATAGAAAATGTGTGCTAAAAAAACAAGCAAGTCATAAATGTTCTTTTATTTTCAGAGTATTTATAACGATAAATGTACAAGAATACGCAGATATCGACTTCAAGATGATGACCACATTCCCTAAGAAAATCTTCACTATTGAGGATTATGAAAAACCCTTGGAAGAGTTAGGTAAGTTCACAGGAATATATTCTAATTTAATATTAAAATTACAATTTTGACTTTATTAGTTTGAGGGCATGCTTGACAAAACCTGGATAACTTTATTTAACAAATTTAAACTTTATCGCAAAATCTGCCACATTTCCGCAAGAGACTGCGTCGCCGCGTCGCTTTTGTCTCGCTCTGCGTGCGTAAGGGTTTCCCAACCTTTTGCCCCCCCCCCCCCCCGGATTATAAAAAATATTCTCATGCCCCCTTGTATTTTTTTTCATTGCATTTCTTATAACCACATATTCACAATAACACTCATCGTTTCTCTCCTATTCTACTTATTTTTTTAGCTTCCACCCGCGGCTTCGCACGCGTAGTTTTTCAATAAAAAGTTGCCTATGTCTCAATCCAGGCATGATCTACCTATACTTATACCAAATTTAATCCAAATAGGTTCAGCCGTTACAACGTGTAGCAAAAAACGAACAAACAAACTTACTTTCGCATTTAATAATAATATATTGCTGGACATTTTACACCGCGCTATCTAGCCCCCAACTAAGCAGAGCTTGTACTATGGAAACTAGATAACTGATATAATACCTGCCTATACTTATACCAAATTTAATCCAAATAGGTTCAGCCGTTACAACGTGTAGCAAAAAACGAACAAACAAACTTACTTTCGCATTTAATAATAATATATTGCTGGACATTTTACACCGCGCTATCTAGCCCCAAACTAAGCAGAGCTTGTACTATGGAAACTAGATAACTGATATAATACCTGCCTATACTTATACCAAATTTAATCCAAATAGGTTCAGCCGTTACAACGTGTAGCAAAAAACGAACAAACAAACTTACTTTCGCATTTAATAATAATATATTGCTGGACATTTTACACCGCGCTATCTAGCCCCAAACTAAGCAGAGCTTGTACTATGGGAACTAGATAACTGATATAATACTTATGTACTTTTTTTTGTAAATACATACTTATAGTGTATAGAAAAACATCCAGACCAAGAACAAATATCTGTAGATCATACAAACATTTATTCTGCGGCGGGAATCGAACCCGCTACCGCCTGCGTCTCAGCCGGTTATTCGCCCACTGCGCCACGGAGGTCGTATTATTTATAATAATAAGTATGATATTTGGTAAAGGAAGTGAAATGATTTTTTCAGGTTTGGTTCCATCGGCGGTGATTATAATCTCAAGAGGGGCTGTGTAATATGGTAAACGATAGTTCGTTGATTTTCACGTAATTTTTAAGAACTGGGCCGTGTTTCACGAAAAATACAAGTTATACGCTACAGATACCATTCACAACATCCATTTTCCGACTATATCAACATTCATCTTATGAATTGCGCAGGAACGTTATATTAGTAATTTATCTAGGTTTATAGATATATACAATATTAGGGGAATTACATTCAACATGTAATTTAACCATGGCCCGCACCAAAAAATTTGGAATTTAAGGTTATATACTATGTAGGTAACAGACTTGTTAATTTTACTTAAAAAACTTTCGTGATTAATTTAAATCATTATTATAATACGGTTTGTAGACTTGTAAATGTAAGTTACATGAAACATGCCCACAAGATTTTTGTAATGGTGTGTGTGTTGGGATATTTGCTATGAATGAAATAAAGTATGTCGTCGTTATGTGAATTTGTTATTATTTATTAAGATATAAGTACTTGTTACGCAAGGCTAAAGTATGAGGATCGCTGCGCTTGCATCGACCTGAATAACCAACCGTTGCACGTTCCAGCTACAATATTTTAAGTCAGAATAATAAGTTACAGTTCGTAAAAGTTACATATAAATGTATTATTGATCGAGCGAAGCGAAATCTCTAAATCAACTTGGGCAAATCGGCGTTGTATGTATGTATGTAAGTATCTATGCATGTATGTTTGTTTGTCCGAGGATAACTTTCGAAGCGTTTCTACGTATATAACCAAAATGGGACTATCCGGTCAAATGGCACGTTTAATAAAAGGTTTTTGTGAGTACATTTCAACTCCGTCTTTATTTTTAGTTTAAACCTTGTAGTTTTTAATTTATTAGCCATAATAAAAACTGAACTTTGACGAAATTCACAGGGTACACCAGTGACCCCACAGTGCTGTAATTTAGTCACCACAGTGCTGTAATTTAGTATGCGTGTAGCTTAAGTGACACAAATATAGGCAAAAGTCTGAAATCCAGAATAACTGCAATTTGTACCCCAAAAATATGTAACCAATTAACATGAACTCCCGACCTGTAATTTGAAAGAAACTAGGTCAAGTTCTTTGGTTATGGATTTCGTGGCACTATTTTGATAGTCAAAGATTACAAATAATATTTTATTGTTTTTTGGGAGACTCGCGAGATCTCAGTTTGGGGCGAACCAAAATAAAGCAGTGTCTTGCGTCACGGGCGCTATATTGAATCCCGAACGTAACGAAGGATTCTAGAGTTAACTCACGAGCGGAGCGAGGGAGTTCACTCCCTGAGTGAATGCAGACAGCTTTGTCTATCTCTTTATCCACGAGGAGAATACTCTACTTTTCACACTTTTTGAGAGACAATAAAAACCAAATCTAGATTGATGCATTCTGTGCATTTCTGTCTGTTGATTTACGAATAAATTCTCATTGTGTGGGTCTCTTTAGTTCAATATAACTTTTGAAACTATCATGGTTATTAACACTATTTGTACTAAAAACGGGATATTTACCATGATTTGTGAGTTCTTGAGTGTCCCGATATTTCGACTCTTTGGTTCAAGTTTTAATACAGATGAAGTTCCAAATTCAAATCACATTATGCCCGCAGGGGCATAATGAAATTCAGTTCAACTTTACTCCCGGCTTTGCCGTAGGGATTTAATCACCTGCTTTCGGTGTTAGTAAATCGTTTAAAGGGCAAGGTGTACGGTTTTATAACAAACTAACAACAATTGTAAAAGAATAATTAAAAAACAATCAGTTTCTTGCCTGTTCAGCCATGAAAGAATTCCTGGCTTGGTCGCGAAGAAACAGGCAGTAAAATTGACGTTTTAAAGTGATCCTTGTGATTTTAATGAATAAAAATATTTGACTTTGATATAATTTGACATTGTCAATCAGGTGGTGTGAAAAACAATACATATCACTTTGATTTATTTTGGGGATTTTGTATCATAACCGCTTCCCTGTAGCGTCTGTAAACGATGCCGACTGTCCAGAAATCTGGATTAAGAAGATGCTTTATACTTCGCCAGAATCTGGAGAGTAGGGCTCGAAGTTAATAGTCCTATGTACTCCAGTCGCTGGAGAGACATGCGGAAACTTGCCTGTAATCCTGGGTCCTCTCCATCACGAGTACATCATCTCCTGAAGTCCTCTCATCTATTCGGGAAAGGTAGACCTTGATGGTCGGCTCCACGGTAGTTTTACAAGGTGTTTTTTTTTCGAGCTAGTATTGGGAGATTCTAAACGTGACCTTCTGAACTTGCAGATAATGACTGACGGGCGAATAAAGGTCAATTTAGATAACTTTTAACAACGATGTTTGTCTTATAACATTTCGTACGTAATATAATGTAGAATATAAATATCCAAAACATTTGTTATTGTTAACTAACTGGCCAGTTCGCATTCGCACGTGTGGTTTTTCAATAAAAACATCATCTTCCTTCTGCGCAGTTGGGTAAACCCAACTGCGCACTACTTTTTAAAGTAGCCTATGTTACTCAGGGAAAATGTAGTAATGGTGAAAGAAGTTTTGAAATAGGATCAGTAGTTTCTGAGTTTATTCGTTACAAATAAACAAAAATACAAATCTTTCCTCTTTATCATTTTAGTTTAGATTTGAGACATCTATTTTCTTTAAAATTGAGCCAACTTAACTAACAATAATATACAGGTGTTCCAGAACTAGTATGTTATCCCGAAGGCGGTCGATTCTAGACATTTACGAGAACGACAAAGGTTCTACGACTTTTGTAAATTTGATGGTTTCATTGAAGAATCACTTTGTAATAATCAGCTGATTTCTGTTAAAATTATTTTTAATTAAAGACCTTAAGTTAAAAATTACATACAAGGGAAGTTTAAGGAATGTCGCAAAGTCTAAAAAACAGCTGATTTAAAGTCAAACTAAAAAGTTCAAGAAAACCCTGAAAAATAACATTGTAAAATTATTATATACGTTAATTTTTATGGTCGGAATCACCCCGTTCAGACTTAACATACTAGTTCCGGGACTCCCTGTAAAAGTCTGTAACAGGCGTCTACTAAAGTAACACATACTCCAACAAATAAATATTGCTGGACATTTCATACAGCGCTATCTAGCCCCAAATTAAGCAGAGCTTGTACTATGGGAGCCAGATAACTGATAATATAAGACAAATATCTGTAGATCATGAAAACATTTGTTTCGCGGCGGGAATCGAACCCGCTACCCCCTGCGTCTTAGTCATTCGGCCACTGGGCCAAGGAGGCCGTCCAACAATGTTTCTAACAACAATCTAACACATACTCTAACAAATCTAACAATGGATAGTTGAAATGTTACTATAATTATGTACGTAATACACTACATAACTGGCCACATTCCATGAATATTTAGATAATGGCTAATGAATGACATACTTTAAATTAGCGATTATTTATCATCGCTTAATTGACTACTTGAGGAATAATGAGGGCTTTTCATTTTATATTTAAAAACACTAGTTCCAACTAGCGTAATAAATGGCGTTGTTTGGAGTTAAGCCGCTAAAAAATATGGTTTATATGCCAAAACATATAGGCGATAGTTTGCATTTTAACATAAGGTGGGCCATATGCTTGTTCTATCTACATTTTGTATAAAAAACCCCCATAAACCCCATTCAACAAGTGTACTACGTGCGCCAGGTTGGCAGACATTGAGGCGAGCTGTGGGGCACACATATATATATATATATATATAGGTGCAACAAAAACATACCTAATATTCTTGGTGAATGCATGCATAAGATCAGAGTAGCTCAACGGGCAATGGAGCGTGCCGTGCTCGGTATATCACTCTTGGACCACATACCCAATGTCGAAATTTGACGTCGCACAAGGGTTGTGGATGTGTGGGTGAGGATTGCAAGATTCGCAAGGCTGAAGGAGATGAGCTGGACACTTGGCTAGGAAGGATAACCGGCGCTAGACAAGGGCGATTACAGAGTTGTGACCAAGGGATGCTCGTAAACGAAGAGGCAGACCACCCGCCCGATGGTCGAATGACGTAAGCGTAGCTGGGTGTAAATGGATGAGACTCGCAAGGGACCGGAAAGAATGGCGTAATAAAGAGAAAGCCTATACTCAACAGTGGGTGCAGACGGGCTGAAATGATGATGATGAGTGTATAAAAGTAAAAATAAATATGTTATAGACATGGTGTGCATGTGAACTCACGATATTGGCAAAATGATTAATCACTATTATTTACATTCATTTGACTTTAAGGGTACTACAAAAATTTTAAATTTTTACAATTGTTTGAAAAATAACCAGTCATTTATTTATTTAATACTTTATTGCATAAAAATACAAAGTACATGGACATGTAGGCTTAACGCTAATAGCATTTTCTACCTGCCAACCTCAGAGGTAACAAAAACGGTTGTTTCATAAATAATGTTAATTGATAAAATAACCATCCTAATGAATTTTAAAACGTGATAAGCTCAACCAGTTTCATTAGATTAGTCATTGCTTTCACTTTGTGCATTTTGGAGAATTTCATCAAAAAGTAACTTTTTAACAAAAATATAACCGACTTAACCAAACTACTCAACTGATTTTGGTGGAATTTCTATGAGACCAATATGAAAGTATATCAAATAAAAAAAAAATCCAAATCGGTTGATAAATGACGGAAGTTCTGAGGTAAAAACATAAAACCGAATTGCATCTCTATAAAATTTGGGGAATGCCCTCGATTTTTTTGGGATCTCATAATCAGATCCTGACTTGGTGCCAATGTGACCACCTGAGAAGTACTCTTTTAAACAAAAAAAATAATTTCTAGAGTCAGTCCAGGCATCTTCGAGTAATAACATCTTTGAGTAATCGGGGAACATACATAAAAGATTCTGAAGAATTGAGAACCTCCTCCTTTTTTTCAGTCTGTTAAAAAGAACATCATTGGGGATGTTTATAATAAATCCATCTATTCGCAACTTTCTCGTCAGTACTAACATTATGGAATAAATAACAATAAACAATAGGAAACAAAGAAAAATAAATTTAATGTTAACAAAAAATTAAGATAAAATTTCATTTCTCACTTCTCATTTTTTCAATCTTGACTTGTATGAATGGCGAAATAAAGTATGTGTTAGAAAATTCATTATTTATTATGACACAGTAAAAAAAACAATACAAAATAGGTTTAATACATTACTAAAGATTTTCTAGTCATTTATAAAATCGATTTTGATTATGAACCAAACCAGTGTTTTTCAATCATGGTCCCTAACATTCACGCAGAAAAAGGTTGAGCAATACAATTTCATAGGTACAAATTTGGCATTACTGGACAAGTATTACTTGACAAGACTACAAAGTAAACCACTGCAGCCAAGTGGTTAGTTTGTACAACTGAACCAATAATCTATTGGGAGGTTTAACACTCTCTGTATAAATGACTCCTTTATTACAATTGCTGATGACGTGAACTCCATCAACAAAAAAAGTTTCACGATTCATTGTAGCTCTGCAATCAATCAAATCAAGCTGTTTAGACAAGCACAGTCGTAGTTCCCACAAATACTGCTTCCCTTTGTCATGTTTGCAATAAATCTCTGGGTCTACGCCTAGCTTAGTTTTAATAGCTTGGTAGATGTCATTCTGTGTGTATATTTTGTCATCAGATGGTAGTACATTTGCTTCAGATAGGATGGTGGTCATGGTGTATTTTTCAAGCAACTTCAATCCGGTAGAGAAGTACTTGATTTGTGAGTTGAGAGGCTCTATCAATGCTGCGCAAGTGCCATGTTTGTTCCACTCGTGAGCCCACAGATCGTAAATTGGAGTGCCTGAAAGAGATAACAATAACTATTACTAAATTAGGTTAGAAGATTCTAATATCTAGTTCTAAATATTACGCAGTTGTTTATAACAAGAAAATAATAAAAGTTATAATTTTAAAAAATCGTCAGTTACAAACATATTATTCTATTATTTTACCTTTTTCGATATTAACCCAGCTTTGCTCCAAATTAGATTCTATCGGTTTCACTTCCTCTGGATCAAAAAGCCATGTTTTATTGCAAAATGCTGGCCCCATAGACCCTGCGACTGACGGCCAGATGCCATGGATGCTCCATGCATCGCGGTTCTCTGGCAAGTTACAGGTGTGTGAAGGATTTGATTCTGTCCACATCCGACATACAGCAGATGGCCAGGATTGAGTAAAAATAAGGAAGTCCCAGTTGCGAGTAGCATGGGCGCTTCTAAGGCTGAAACAGTTGCATGGCATGATTAATAGGCTTATTGGATTCAGGGCAATAGTCGTCAGCAAATTAGAACTTACCTCGAAACAAACAATAACAAAAGTATGTTTAGACTCCACATGGTGTGCTCTCGCGAGTTTTGTTCAATGCCAAATGAATTAGCATATAATATCCCTTCCTCGATACGTTTAACGTTACATACCTATAAAGAAAACATTTCACTTGACGGACGGAATATAATATTTTTTGCAAAGTTTTGTTTTTTCTGGTTCAGTCACTCAGGATCACTTCAAAAACAATCCACCCACCCGACTTTAATTTCAACTTTACTATCTCATATCACTCTCTAGCATTAGTGTATTTGCGCTAAACAGAGTAAAATACAGCGACAACTATGCTATCTATAACTTAATAACTAGGCGCCCCACTCTGGAACATAAAATTAAGTCAAGCAAGTGTCATATTTCTTACTGTCAAAACAAATTGTCAACTTCAGTTAGCTGTCAAATTACAGTATATGCAGTATTTCAAAAGAGGGCGCTGTAAGTTAATTTCTTTAATTACAATCTTGAAGTTAGATGGCGCTGATTTTTGGAAAAGAAAACTTGTGAAAATGAGAGTCCGTGTCGGTTATCAATAATTAGGTATATAATTTTAATCAAAGACTAATTCCAGAAAACACTTTATACCTGGAATACAGTTGATATCAGCAGTGGTTACAGATGATTAACCAACCACTGAATCGGCCGGCTTAGGTACCTGCGGCTTCGGTGTAGGTCTAGGAATCGAACTCCCTTTTCATTCATGAGAGGTAGACCAAAATTAATAACGGCCGCACACTGGGGCATTAAATTGCCTACCAAGTCGTGATCTCGGATTAGGTACTTACATAGTAATGGAGCCTCATATAAAAGTTAGTTAGTTAGATATACGGTAACTCTATGCTCACCTATCTAGCGTTACCTACACCAAATCTAACATAAACTTAATTCTATTCATTATATGTTCAAAGGTATTTTTGAATGAGGAACAATTTTATGCTCTCATATATTAAAAGTAGAGAACGGCAGTTGGTTTCTTATTACACAGAGACATTATCAAGTATTGCTAATCAAAACAAACCGGTGTAAAACAACTGCTCCGCGCAATAAACCCTACTTTTTTCGCTAGCTTCTAGCTAGATCCAATCATAAATAAAAAATAAAAAAGCACCTATTTCTCCCGAGGCAGATTAATTAAAAAGCGGGCAATGCTCTCTTAGCATTAAAATTAATGCATTTGTGTGAAAAAGTGGTGGCAGCGCGTGCGCTTCCGACGCGCAGAAAAAACGGTAAGCAAACCCGTGACGCGTTTTTCTGATTAATTAATGGAATACTGCAAGGCGCACGCGACTCTACTTATATGGTAGTTGCATACTAGACTAAGGTCTTTATTTAAGAACTATGCTCAACCGTTAATCGAGATTTAAGCGTAGTTTTTTTGATAGCTTCCCATGAAAAAGTTTAAAAAATTGTATGCTTGAATCTCCATTAACTTTTGAGTTGGCATAGGTCGCCGAGCCTTAGAATCTTGAAATTATAGGAACCCTGCTGCTGTTTTTGGCGGTTTTTATGCAATCCGCTATATTCCACATGTCACACTACACGATCGAACCGTCTTGTTCTTGGTAGTTAGCAATAACAAACAAATAAATAACGACGTCTTAGGACGACAAAACTTATTAAAGGTTACTTATTTTTTGTACCTAAGTATTTTTCGATAGATTTATTAATTATTGCAAGGGATTCACACTTGGGCGTCATTGAAAAATATGTTTTCATCACTCATGCTCATGCATGCAAAATTGGTCATCGTTTACTCGACAACGGCTCCGTAAATGCGATTTACGGCCCTAGGGCTGTAAGTAAACTTGAAAATAAAGTGAATATCACTGCATTCATATTAAGCTAAAATGAAATACAATCTTCATGAAAAATCTTTATTTCTATTTAAGATTGGAAGCAACCGCAGTCCGCGCTAGTGAAAATAAATTGATTTTTGGTAATAAAAAACGCTAGTTTCTTATTAGCAACAAACTGACAAAACTTTTAATTTACTCGCATTCGTGATGTATACTATGAAAGCCTTAAAATAAAGGTAGTAGGAACAATTTCCGGACGAGTTGTAGACAGATTCAAATTGAAATGTTAAATAGGAAGGCTCTCCAGTATGCATGCTTCTCTACTGTAAAATGTATGTAAGTAAAATTAATGAGTATGTACTCGTACTTACTCCGAACTTTACAAGTAAATAGAAAGCTAAAGTAAAGTAGGCAAGTACCATTTTTAAAACCACCCGCCTTACAGGAACTTAATCCTAATGAAGGTATAGGTATATTTTTTATTGTAACACAATAGAATAGGTACTTACTATCAGTACAACAATACAAACGCTAGATGATATTACAAAAACAGGTGCGCCTACCTATATACCTACACATTTATGAGTAGGTAGTTTTAAGCTTTAATTTAAGTTTTAATTTAAAATCAACTGCTTAGACATTTCAATTCACATAATTTACTGCATCATAAACAATTCGGATTTACCAGGGGTCGCTCAACCACTGATGCTGGTATTGAGTTAATATCGCACATATTTGATGCCTGGGAGAAATCTCATGACGCTTTAGGTGTTTTTTGTGATTTGTCCAAGACATTTGATTGCGTAGACCATGACACATTAATCAGGAAACTACACCATTATGGCATTAGGAGCGTTGCTCTAGACTTTCTCACTTCTTATTTAAGTGGCAGAGTGCAAAGAGTTGACGTGAATGGGAAGCGTTCTCCGGGGTCTCTTGTTAAAATGGGTGTACCACAGTGATCAATTCTGGGACCATTTTTGTTTTTAGTATATATTAATGATCTTCCCCATCTTGTAAGGGACGATCATGAGGTTGTATTGTTTGCAGATGACACGTCACTTTTATTTAAATTAAAGCGACGACCAACCAATTTTGACGATGTAAACAATGCAATCTCTAAGGTGGTAAAATGGTTCAATGTAAACAATCTACTTCTAAATCAAAAGAAAACAAAGTGTATTAGATTTATACTACCTAATGTTACACAAGTTAAAGCAGATATAAAAATCAAAGACGAGGAGTTGGCTCTTGTGGACACCACCGTATTCTTAGGTATAACCCTAGATAATAAGCTTCAATGGGGCCCTCACATTGATGGGTTGTCGAAGAGACTTAGTTCTGCGGCATACGCAGTCAAAAAGATCCGTCTTTTTACAGACGTAGACACAGCTAGACTAGTTTACTTCAGCTACTTCCACAGCATTATGTCATACGGTATACTGCTGTGGGGGAGTGCTGCAGATATAAACACCGTTTTTGTGCTGCAGAAGAGGGCTGTTCGTGCAATTTATAATATGGGCCCCAGAGAATCATTACGCAATAAGTTTAAAGAAATAAATATTATGACATTCCCTTGTCAATACACCTATGAAAATCTAATGTATGTTCACAAAAATATTAATTTGTTTAAGAAAAATAGCGATAATCATAATTTTAATACTAAAAATAAAGATAAACTCGCTGTTGCCACTTGTAGACTTCATAAAGTTAGTAAATCGTTTAAAGGGCAAGGTGTGCGCTTTTATAACAAACTCCCAAGGGATGTACAAAAATTGACAATTAACAAATTTAAAAACGCAATTAAACAAAATCTTTATAAAAGAGCCTACTATAAAATATCGGATTATTTAGATGATAGAGAAGCTTGGGATTGAAACTGCTCCAACTCGTTCAAAATGTTACAATTTAGACGTAATTTCTTTTCTGTATTATGTATTGTAAAAGGATCATTAAAAAAAACAACCAGCCTTGTTTTCTTGCCTACCAAGAAGCATGGAGGTCGAGGATGTAATTGATCGCTTATACACCCGAGAATAACACGTAAGTTTTCATAACAAATGAAAAGTAATTAAGTCTTTTAAAACTTTAATTAATTTAGTTTAGTCCTTTTCTCATTTTTTTCTTTGTTCATTAGTTTAGAACATTTGCGTTCCCGGTTTGTTTTTTATCTTATTATGGTTTCGTACCTCAAAAGGTAAAAAAATGAACCCTTATAAGATCACTCTCTTGTCCGTCTGTCCGTGTGTCACCACCGATTTTCTCAGGAACAGGTGGACCTAGCAAGTTGAAATTTATACCAGGTACTGAGATCTATAGTTCCTAATAGGTGTATAAATATCAAGGTTCTGAGTCAACACGATAAAAAAATATGGCCAAATTTAGATTTTCGCGAAAACGTGTAAGTACCAAAATGTACCTTAATTTTCAACTTTTTTTAGTTTTCGGTGTTTTCCCTTTACTTGTGCTACAAGACCTTGCTTTTAACTAAAATTGACAATTCTAGGTCAACCGGAAGTACCCTATAGGTTTTGGGTCGAAAACCTATATGGTAGTTCCCGTTGACCTAGAATCACGAAATTTGGCCAAAAACAAGCAGCACAAATAAAGGAAAAATTCCAAAAAATAAAAAAGGTTGAAAATTAACATACATAGTTGATGCCAATTAAGATAGACCTCTGAGTTGTATGGGCGCTCATACAATTTAGAGGACTAGCTTAATTGGCACCAACCTTAAATAAGGTAAATAAATAAAATTGTGCTATTATAATGGGTAGGTACGGAACCCTCGGCGCACGAATTCGACTCGAACTTGACCGGTTTTTGATTTTTTTTCACAGCCGCACTTTACCTAGTTCCATTTTTAAATAGAATTATGGATTTGTCATGGAAATTGTATTTAATTGTAGCATATTATGTAATGAGCTACATTAGATTTCTTACTTACGACATCTCGGGCCGCATATTGTATTTACGGAGCCGTTCTCGAGTTAAATATAAGGCAACAGAGTAACAGTGATAAAAAAAAATTACATATGATATAAATGTATGTACCTACACCATTAACAACTTTGTATTGGTATTAGTATTGTAGAGTTACCCGGTATTTGTGGTATGTACTTGGTATGTATGTATGTGTAAGTAAAAAAAAACTTCCAGACTTGTATCCTTTGTAAGGTCATACAAATTGGCCGAAACAGAAAGTACACATTTACCTAATCATGAATATCGTGGGCCACAGGTATCCTACTTTATAGGCAGTTATCTTACGGCACAGATTACACAGCAGTGCGTCTAGCTAGGCTGGCCAGGCCTCCCGTATTTTCCTGGACAGAATAACATTCTGATAACTACGCCACAAATGTATAAATAAAACTTCATTCCGTACTGTTCCGTTCCGTTCACTCTCGTGTTCTGTGCGTATTTATTAAACATGTTATAATATGGTTTTATTTACACATATGTGGTTTACGCTGAATGTTTTTTTTTTCATTTTTGCTCCTGGAAATATTTCGGTATTACAAATGATATCACCAATTTATTTATGACTATATATTTATACCTACAAGTACAAATTAAAAATTTTAAAACCCTAGACCTTAAAAGAGAGGGTCGGGGGTTTTGAAATTATTAAATCTGACATAACTAAAAACAACCCCAATTAAACTGGCTTTCTATTAAAAAGGGGTCTGTATCGATCCATCCGAAGGGAGCCCTTTCTTTTGCATTATCGTGGTTTTAAAAAGAAGATACTGTCCGCTTTGTTTACATTTTATTTTTACTAATAGGAATAAACAGAAGGATAGGTCTCGTCTAGAAGCTTAAAAAAAACTTAGCTGTAGCTACTCTATTTTACTTACTAAGAAGACTTACGTGATTTATGTCAATCATTATTATAAATACTACGGGATTTATCACGTACTGTTTTATCGATGCTACGGCCAACAATTTTTTTAGTTAAAGTTCGTGAACCTTCATCGAGTACGATGCGCTTTTTTTGTTTTTTTTTTTCAATGTCAAATATTTTTATTCATTAAAATCACAAGGATCACTTTGAAACGTCAATTTACTGCCTGTTCCTTTACGAGCAAGCCAGGAAAGAAAAGCAAGAAACAAGGCTGGTTGTTTTTTTAATGATCCTTCTACAATACATAATACAGAAAGTAAATTACGTCTAAATTGTAACATTTTGAACGAGTTGGAGCAATTTCAATCCCAAGCTTCTCTATCCTCTAAATAATCCGATATTTTATAGTAGGTTTTTTTATAAAGATTTTGATTAATTACGTTTTTAAATTTATTAATTGTCAATTTTTGTACATCCCAGGGGAGTTGGTTATAAAAGCGTACACCTTGCCCTTTAAACGATTTACTAACTTTAAGGAGTCTACAAGTGCCAACAGCGAGTTTATCTTTATTTCTTGTATTAAAATTATGATTATCGCTATTTTTCTTAAACAAATTAATATTTTTGTGAACATACATTAGATTTTCATAGATGTATTGACAAGGGAATGTCATAATATTTATTTCTTTAAACTTATTGCGTAATGATTCTCTGGGGCCCATATTATAAATTGCACGAACAGCCCTCTTCTGCAGCACAAAAACGGTGTTTATATCTGCAGCACTTCCCCACAGCAGTATACCGTATGACATAATGCTGTGGAAGTAGCTGAAGTAAACTAGTCTAGCTGTGTCTACGTCTGTAAAAAGACGGATCTTTTTGACTGCGTATGCCGCAGAGCTAAGTCTCTTCGACAACTTATCAATGTGAGGGCCCCATTGAAGCTTATTATCTAGGGTTATACCTAAGAATATGGTGGTGTCCACAAGAGCCAACTCCTCGTCTTTGATTTTTATATCTGCTTTAACTTGTGTAACATTAAGTAGTATAAATCGAATACATTAAGTTACTTTTCATTTAGAAGCTCAGCACAGCACGGACTAGGCGCCTCTCGCCTCGCTCTACGCGTCGCGACATAGGTAGGGCCGTAGGCCCGTAGCTCTCTGCGCGCGATTTCATTTAAAGTAACACCGATAAAACGGGATGTTATAAATCCCGTATTTATAATAATGATTAGGTACTTTATTTTACAGGTTCTGTATAGATAGATACACAAAAAGTAAATTTCCTACAAAAATGAACGAATGAATAAAAACGGTACCGGGAAAGGAACTGCAACAGATACAACTATTTATTTTACCATATTAAATTTAACGTTTTGCGACTGATTTCTGTCGCTAATTTAAAACCCGGCGGGTCCCGTAAAAGTGAGTGGTCTGGTCGCCCCAGTCGGGGGTCACGCCCGATGTCTTCGGACGGACGACTTTGGCCCAAGGTGCCCCAGCTCTAATTTATCCTCTCAAACATCGTCGAACGATTCCAGTAAATAAATCCTAAAACTTTATCTTGGATTCCAAGTTATTTTAGATAAAATATGGTAATTAATAAAACAATATTTAAATAAATAAATATTGCTGGACATTTCACGCAGCATATCTAGCCCCAAACTAAGCAGAGCTTGTACTATGGGAACCAGATAACTGATAGAATACTTATATACTTTTTTTTGTGAATACATACTTATTAGATAGATAGATAGATAATTTCTTTATTGCACACCATTTAAATACAAACATTTATAAGAAAAACACTTAAATAATAGGTACAATGTGCGGCCTTATCGCTAAAAGCGATCTCTTCCAGGCAACCTTTGGATGGACAGGATCTATGTGAACAAAATAAAGACGGCGGCGTAAATCCGATACATATAGTACACGTATATATATTAAAAATATAGATAATATAAAATAAAATGCATAATTATAATGTATAATATAATCATAAAATTACATAAATATTAATATTATATTATACATAAAATATATATTGTCATACTTACATATATAAATTATAAAAATGTAATAATTAATAAGTGGCCTAGTGAGCGATGGATGACAGATAGAGTTGTCTGACCAAGTTTTTAAAGATAGGGAGAGATTTAGCGTGACGAATTGAGACAGGTAGGGCATTCCAGAGATATACATATATATATATATATATTATATAGAAAAACATCCAGACCTGGAACAAATATCTGTAGATCATGCAAACATTTGTTCTACATATTAGATAGGATCTTGCTTATTTAATTGTGAACCACTAGATACTAGAACCCCACTAGATGGATAGAGGACCTGATAAAGGTTGCATGGAGCCGTTAGGTCCAGGCCGCACAAAATTGGTTGCATTGGAAATTTATGGGCGAGGCCTATGTTCAGCAGTCAGTTCCTATGGCTGATATGATGATGATAATAATAAATTGTTAGGTGCAACCTACAACAGAGATATAATATACAAGTAAGTAGTAGTAGGTAGATTTGAAATAACGACAGCACATAGCGGGAACTCCACTAGCAAGATACAAGATATTAATTTGTATAGGTGTATAAAGATCTTCAAAGTCGAGACAGCTGCCTCGTTCTGAGCCTATAGACAGGAGTCCCGGAACATTACAAAATAAAATAAGTACTTATGTAGTTTGATTCCAAAACGGAACCACAAAAAGTTATTGAAAATAATCATCATTTAAATAAATAATCTCAACCCTGTCTGACTGTCCTGTAGGCAGCCCTAACGAATGATAAGGTAGGAACAGGTTATCGGCATTACAAGCCTAGGATGAGTAGGATGCCTATCCACTAATTGCGATCATAGCAAGCCAGCAATCCCATAATGCATCTTGTAATTGTTCCGATATTGTCCGTGCGTGAAGCACGCGATACATTTTTTTAGAAATGCATCAGAGCGAGTGACGTTGAAAAACGCGGAACGAGGGTAGGTACCGACTTCTGTACGGTACTGTGTAAAAAGCTTAGGTGCCGGAATAGGGCATAACATACTTGAGAACACACATCATCATGTCATCACATAGACGTTCCGATTACGGCACCATTTGAGAACACGTCATCAAGTCTTTATATGCCCTAGAATTATACACCACAATGGAAATTTTTTCATTAAAACAGGTTACTTACTCGATATTTAGGTACAATAACATGCGCCATGAACACAGATAAATCCCAAAAAAATTCGCTATCTTGCTAAACATCCCGCTAATAATAAAAAAATGAGAAGTCAAATGAAAAAATAGAGTCTTAGTAATGTCCAAAATTTGGTGATGTTAAAATAGGTTCGTCCTCATAAATCATCTAGGACCTAAACATTTTAACCTAGATTCCAGGTTAAAATTATTTAAAAGTTGGTTTATGTATTTATTCTTACTGTGAGCGAAGTTTATTGTTATTTATGTTTCTTTTGTTCTTTTTAAGTACCAATAAGTTAGAATTGTTTGTAAGTTAGCACGCCAACCTTGTTTGTTACCTCTGAGGTTGGCAGGTAGAAAATGCTATTAGCATTAAGCCCACCTTTAGTACATTTCTATTTTACCTATCTATCTATTAACGCGACATCTACGCTGCGCCTACGCAGAAAAATAAAAGCTCTATGTGTTATATCCTTGAACATAAAATAAACATTTTAAAAGCAATGCTATACCAAGTATATACGTATATAAGTAAATACTTCTAAAATAAAACGAGCACAATTCTTCGTATCACAAAACCTAGGTCATTGCCAGGACTCAAGATAATTAAACGCAACGTTTTCCTCCAAGCCATTTTAGCACACTCGCCAACTAAGGCGCGCACAAATATGGAATGTATTTGAAAATAGCTGCGCGAGCGCTGGTGCCTGTGACGTCACCAGGAATCCATCTCGGAAGTGAGTCAGTGTGGCCTGACTCACGGTAACGCTGGCTGTCCCCTAGCCTGACTGTAATAAGGAATTTATTGGCGACAGATACTTTACTCTTAACTTAGGGCTTACTTTGTGTCTATTTTAAGATTCTCCTCATCCATTCTTGTGGTTTATGTTCTTTAGATTTATTATTATTGAACTTATTTTTTTTTTACTAACCTATATTGTCCCACTGCTGGGCAAAGGTCTCCCCATCTCCCCTCCATCCATCACGGTCCACAGCCAGATCTGACCAATCTGGTTTGAATGCATCCAGGTCGTCTCTCCATCTTTTTCTGGGCCTACCACGACTGCGTCGTCCGTTCGGTATCCACTGGGTGCCGATGTAGGCATTAAGACCGCCCGGTTAAAATGGGATTGGGCAGGCCATGTGGTTCGAATGCATCCAGAACGATGGGCGAATCTAGTCACCCAGTGGATTGAACTTATTATTATTTCATTATTTTTTTTTTAATAAATTATAGGCTAGCGCTTGACCACGATCTCGCCTAATGGTAAGCGATAATGCTACGATGGTACACGCTTGCCTAGAAGAAACCTATTCATTCGCGACTTGAAAACCCCTAGGTTGTAGTTATCAGGAAACAGACTCAGGCAAGGCGTTCCACTCCTTGGCGGTGCGCTAATAAAGGTGGAAGAGTTTTGTGCTCACCGCTTTGTGCGTATGGTTTTATTTAATATTTATAATATCACAAAATAGCAGTAACAATTTACAAAATCGACAATACAAATTGACTATCTACTACTAGATACATAAAGTCTGGATTAGATTTCCGGTGATCCGGTCTGGACGTATTCAAGGCAAAACTCTAAGGAATATTTAGATGACAAGAATCTTGTTTAATATGAATTATAACTAACTCAATAATTTTGACATTGTTATTATATTAGCTACGATTAAAATGAAACCTACTCGTACTAATTAAACTCGACATTGCGCATGCGCATAACGCTGAATGTGGCTGCACTTATACTATGTAATACTAAACACCTTGTAACTACTTATATTACGCTATAATTAGATTTGTACTGCCTTTTCTGTGAATTTCGTCAATGAAATCATAAAAAGATCAAAATTCAGACAATTTACTTAAATCATTCTTCTCTACCATTCTACCGCCTCATTCTTCATCATTAGATCTATCCACTTTATCTTCCTCTAATGCATTTGAACTGAGTGTACGCGACTGCCCAAGAGTTTTATGTTTTTACGGTTTACGAATATGTATTATGTATGTAAGTTTATTTTATGTACATATGTTATGTGTACATAATATTTCTACCTACACGCCCTTATGACGTGAACAAGGGCTCAAATTGGTTTCTACGAACCACACATTTTCCACCCACAAGCTAATTAAATAAAAAGCTTGTAATGTCTTATTGAAAACAGAAAAAAGTTGTTTGTTTGTATCTCATACATACATACATACACTCATAGGCCTCGATAAAATATAATTAACAATCGTTTCTGGAACAAAGACTATGGTGTCACAGTGTAAACCAAAACAGTAGGAAAACGTTTGCCTCGGTATCAAAGGACTCTTTAGCTTTATCGTTTTTATTTTTAGACAATATCATGGCATAACAATATAGGTAGGTATCCATTCCTTATAATTCAAGTGGTTCTATCATACGAGTTATGGTGGCCAGACTATCGATCATTTGTTTCGCTCAAAATGTAAAAGATACTCGTAATGGTAAGGCAGTCGCATTTTTGCAATAGTATGAAACTTCTTAGGTAAAAAAGTGAAGTAAAAGTGTTTAATTCGCATTTTTAAATGATCAGATACTACTTAAGTTTTACTAAGTTTTTTTTTTGACTTGAAACTTTTAGCTCGAGACCAAAAAGTAGCCTTCTATAAAATTATCTGGTGTACCTACATATATTAAGTGGAATAGTATTACTGTTTCGTCATTACACTGTGCCACCAATATCACTGATTCGCAAAGATCAACGACTCAGTTCAATGATGCGTTCAATACGCGTGCGCGTGCGCTGGACCGATGAAATACACTATACATGGTGTACAGACATACATACATTCATTTAACATACCCCTTACGGTTTAAAACTGTAATAAACGACTTGATGGTAATAAATAAATATTATTTTGATGGAGTGATTCATGTGGCTTCAGCCCCGGATCTACAATTTTTCCTAACCGGGGCAGGAACTTGATGTGGCGTCCTCTCCGCACCACCGTTTGAGAGGGGTTAAAATTTAAAGCGTTCCAAATCAAATGAACAGCCAGGTGAAATATGTAGGTGGACCACGGGCAGGGAGTGGAATAATCGATAGTACCTACGACGTGCGTTGGTTGCCAAACGCTTTTTGAAACAAGTTTTTTTTCAAACATATTTTTTGATAAAGAATTTGGCGCCCCTGAAATTGCCGCCGGGTCAGGGGGGCAAACCAGGGCATGGTTTGCCCCGTCCTAGATCCGGGGCTGTGTCGCTTTTTTTCTTACCGACAACGCCGCCAAGTACTCGTAAATAATTATGTCCGTATCCCCAACAAATACCTTAGGCCTCACAAGTTCACAATCATACAAAAATATATTATAGTGATCCTTGGCGGGTTAGTCCGTATCTCCGAAATCTCTCTCAAGAATTATAGTGGGAATTCTACTTTTTAGATGAGGACCCTTTTGCCACCCCTCTGTGCTGTTTTAGTATAGTTGTAATTTTAAAAAGGTATATAGGTGCTTACGTATAACTTAGCCCGGCTTGCACAACGATCCTTAAAGGTATGTAGCGACTAAACATGTTTAAATTTGACGTATTTGTATAATTTGACATCTCTCTAACTCAACTAACTCATATTTAGCCACCTAAATATGTTTAAGCATCGTTGCGCATGTCGCCCTTAGCCTTGTTGATAATAATAGTGGCGTTGTTTTTGTGGTTGTTAAAATAAGTATATTATACAAGCTGTTGCCCGCGACTTCATACGCGTTACACTACTAAATGTGTAGGCAACCTAGAAATAAAGCTAAACTCACTGTTGTAACTTGACTAAGTAGCCTATGTGTTAATCCAGGTTATAATCTACGTACATACCAAATTACATCAAAATCGGTTCAGCCGTTACGACGTGATTGAGTAACAAACAAACAAATAAATAAACAAACACCCAAACTTTCACATTTATAATATTTGTGTGATCAAATCAATAAACATGACAAGTGACTTGGGTACACTTCCGCCTGTTAGTGATCTGGAGCAGTTGAACTATCTATAGATCGTTTGTAACGGTCTTTAGATGATTCAACTGTTTTTTTTTGTATTATTTAAAGACTTGTATTTTTTTAAGATTTGTAACAGCACCAACGGATTACAAAGAAAATAATGTTACATGCATAGTATTGTAATTTTGTAAATACCTACTCTAAATATCTTATATTAACCAAACGATATGTCTGTATATGTGAACGACCTGTCTTTCAATTCGCTTGGCTACTTGTGGCTTGATCTAGGTTACACGCGCTGTTGTGACGTCACTCGACAATGTAGAAACAAGTATTTGCACTAACACGACGCAAATGACGAAGCGTCGCGAAAAATATCCATTGATATTTTTATGGTATTAGAATTATTAACTCTGTTTCTCTAAATGTTATATTTTCACGACTAAACTATTCATTACATTTGATACCTCTAGAATGCCGTCGTCGGCTACCTTTTTATGGTCGGACTATATGGCATTCGGGGTTGTCAGGGACCGTTTTTTAACGGCCCCTGAACAATCCGTCGCACAACCAAACATTTGAATTTTTCCTGCATCAACTACACACGATCCGAGGCAATCCGGTTCCGATTTTTACCTGGAAGCAACCGGGACATGCTCCGGATTCGCAGGATTGGGGAGATATAATGCCATATAGTCCGAGCCTTATTTTCAAAACGCAATAGACCGACAGAGAGACATAGTTACTTTTGAACTTTAATATTATTGTGGATATCAAGCCCACTCCAACGAAACTACGGTTTTCTAAATAAAAACTATTTACACTGTTTGCGTTATTATAAGATAAGCCTCGTTTATCCAATGGAAGATGTCAAAATCCGGGATACAGAAAATCTAGTCCGGCTTTTGACGCACCATATACATATTGCTGGACATTTCACACTGCGCTAACTAGCCCCAAACTAAGTAGAGCTTTATGGGAACCAGTTAACTGATAGAATACTTACATACATTATACAACATAATTTCATTTTCATTTAACATTTGTTTCGCAGCGGGAATCGAACCCGCTACCTCCTGCGTCTCAGCCGGCTATTCGCCCACTGCGCCACCGAGATCGTCATTATACTGATAGTACTTAGGTACTTATTTCCTGATTGATTTGTTATATACATCCTAATTTAATTATTTTACCCCATTGTCTTATAACTGTAATATAACAAATTTGTTATAATTTATGTGATACATTTGTATTTACTCTTTTTTAATGCAATAAATAATTTTTAATTTTTTTTCTCTTTTTTTATCTATGGATCTTTCAGGTTTTCAACTGATGATTTACTCTTATAATGCGGAATGCGCTATTTTTTACATGTACTCTGACGTAGGTACTATCTCTTAGCTATATTTAGTTATGGGAGCAATGACCTGGATTGACGAGCGAATCTCGACATGAGGCCTAGATTTTAGGCGCGCTAACTCGCCTCAGAACCGCACAGTAATCTTCCGCATTAGAACATACAGTTCAAGACGTTAACAAGCTAATATTGAGGCTCAGTTGGCATCTAGGTCACAGACATCAGGACAGGACACGGGCTCTGATCTGCAAAGATAAATTATATACCTACCTACCTAATTACTTTCGCGACAATAATAGTTTATCGTTACTAACGAAGACGTCGTGGCAGACCAAAGAAAATATGGAGGGACGAGCTCACTAATTTCCGAGTAGACTGGACCATCTACCGCCCGAAAGAAGTGTCTGGAAAGAATGGGGGGAGGCTTTTGCCCAGCAGTGGGACACAGTGGGCTGATAATAATAATAACCCCGCAGGGCACGCTTGTGGCGAGTGTTCGGTGTGTGACGACACCGCGGAGCCCCATTACTCCCTGGGGTTGACAGAAACCCCTGACCCTTGGTTTGCCTTAGTTGGCCGGTCAAGGGTGGAGGCGCCAGAGCGGAACCTATGCTCCAAGGGTTGAAGTGTTAAAGGCATAAAGCCGGGAGTAGCGCTTAGTGAAACTGCAGCACACCTCTCAAAATCCTTTAACCGCCCACACCAACGTTGCCCCTTACGCTGCTTTCTATTGGCGGTACTTATGGGGGCCCGTTTAGTGGACGGCTAGTCACCACCTGCCCCAATAATTCTAAATATTACAGGATTGGCAGGTGCCGTATCTCATTTTTCTGATAACCCATAGGTTATATAGGTTAATTTCATAAGCATTACTGTAACAATAGCCCGAACTCTAATCCATGTCGCTTACCATCAGGCGAGATAGTGGTCAAACGCTAGCCTATAATTTATATATATAAAAAAAAAATGTGTTGTAATAGTACTACCATCTGTCTCACCTCCATCTTGTCATAGTGATTTTTATAAAACAAACAGGCCTCTTACTCGTTGGCTTCGGCCCCGGTAATGCCTTTGTAAAGGTCCAGGCCTAAAGCCTGTGTTAAGTAATAAATGTGTGGAATAATAATAATAACGAAGGAACGAATAATATTAACGGTTATTGGTAAATAATGAAAGAAATCAGCTTTTAGACTCATGTTTCTACTTATCAGAATTACCTACATTCAGGTGGTATACAGTAGGTAAATCAATAAAAGTACATATAATCACCTGTCTAAGCAGACCTTTGTGTTCCTTTATTTTTAAAAGCAAAACATAAAAACTGAAAATTATTCTTGATTGATTTGATTTCTTGATCTAGAACATTTGTTGTCAGAAAAAAAAGGAGGAAAAAGGAGAGATGTTCTCTACCAGAACGTGGCCAGTTGCCGTTCTCTACTTAAAATTACTTAGTGCCTATTTCTCTATGAAGGGCTCGCCCAGGGAAGTACAACCATCGTATTTACCAAGCAGCATTGCTGTTTTTCGGTTTGAAGTGCAGGTGAAATTACAGGCACATGAGGCTTTACACCTGTGGCTATGCCTCAAGTTAATGGATGCAGAGCAGTGCATCGTAGGGGACGTTTCTAAGATGCATGCGTGTCTTACGAGGCAATGCTTTGTTAAGTTTGTTATAAAAGATGAATAATTAAAAGTTTTTTCAACTATTGAGCATTTTAAAATGGAAGATACCTAACTATTAAGTTCTTATTATATTTCAGATCTTAAACGAAGTTTTAAAACGAAAAAGTTGAAGCGAATCGTTTGTTACGGAAAGGTTTGGTGGGTCAGAGTGAATAGATGTCTTCTAGATCTTCGTACTCAATCTTAGATCACATCATTGCTTATCATCTGGTGAGATTGCGGTCAAACGAAGATATCATCATAACAGCCAAAGTATGTCCACTGCTGAACATAGGCTCGCCTATAGATTTCCAGACTGGCCGACCTTGTGCGACCTGCACCCAATGGCTCCCAGTAATATATTTAATTTCTTGAGTTCCGAAAAAAGTATGTCATGTCATTATAATAAACCCAGGGGGAGAAAAACAATAGCGATAAAAGAAAAAGAAAATAAATTTTCTGAAAATAACGTGTTTTAACTATTTACGGCATCTATCAACATTCCGAGAACTGCAAAGAAATCTTTATGAAATTTCTTATAACAATTAAGAATCTTATAACAGACGTTTTATTCAAATTACTGCAGCTATCAAAACTTAAAAAAAAAAACAATTATTAAGATTATATAACCACGTTCGATACAAACAAAGAATCGCGAGACTTACTTTGTCACGTTTATGCAAAAGAAAAGCACGTGATAGAATCTGATTCTAGACTAAAAAGAAAAACTTGCTGAATAATATTTATCTAAATAACCGCCACCTACGTTGAATAAGAAACGGATTTTTCCATAATCAAAATTCAATGGACCATGGTTGATTCAAGATATATTTTTAGCCTTCCAACATTATTCTAAAGCACCTTAAAATTAAATATAATGTCGGCTGCTAGATCATTAGTTTTTTATACAAAGGCTGTAAGCGATCTATTGTACACCCGAGATATGTTGGCGTACAAGCGCGGACGCTAATCGAGGGTGTCGCGAGGCGTCGTGTGATCGCTTACATCCGAGTATAAATAAATAACACTGGACATTTCACACAGTGCTATCTATCCCCCAATTAAGCAAAGCTTGTACTATGGGAACCAGGTAATTGATACAATACTTATGTACTTTTTTTTTGTAAACATATGTATACTTATTATATTTATAGAGAAACAAACCACACTCGGAACAAATATCTATAGATCAATGATCCATTTATCGATGCATTTCTTTAAATTTGACGTATTTGTATGATTTGACAACTCCTTAAATCATATTTAGCCACTAAATACGTTTAGGCATTGTTGCGCAAGTCGCCCTTAATTACAGGGATTTCTGGTCACTGACCTTTACGCACGATTACCAAGAAACAACCATTGAAACGACAACGAACCTAGAACTCCTCTACATTGTAACACTTCTTCAAGGTCTAGATCAGCAGGATATCACTCCGAATTTAGCTACAAAACGACGTAGCACACCAGACTGTTTTCAATCAAAAATGAACTCTACCTAGTCCTGATACGCTACTTTTTATAATTTCTTCGTTTGGTATGATGATACAATACCAGGTAATGTTTATCTGGTATATTCAGCCACGCAAATAAATAATTAACATGCCAGATTGAAAGAAAATAAAACTTTCAATTCCTGTTGATTTTAATTATTTTGGAAATGGCTTCGTTTAAAATTAAAAACGCCCCATATGTGGGCTCACTGCACCAGTTTCTACCAAACATTGCTGAGAACACTAAAATATATACATAATAATACAAAAAATAATCCGGACAAGTTCGAATCTCAATCGCGCACCGAAGTTCCGTCAAAATATTTTTTTTATGTGATACTTATAACTAAAAATTAACGATTTTTGGATATTTGCCCTAATTTGTGACGTAGACCTTGCTTCTTGCCATATTTAATTATTCTAGGTCAACGAGAAGTACCCTATTGGTTTTGATTTATTTGCGAGTGTCAAAATATGCAGCATAAATGGTTGTATTTTTTGATTGCGTTAACTTAGAAGCTTGTTTTTTTTACAGCTCCAAGGGTCCGTAAACTTAAGTTTTTGGTTATAATTTCCAGATGATACCTCCACGCATTTCTGAGAAAAAAGGTCTTGTCAGACAGACGGACAGACGGACCACTAAGTGATCCTATAAGGGTTATCTTTTCCCTTTTTGAGGTACGGAATCCTAAAAACTAATTGAAATAAGTCCATCCTTTAAGCTGCGAAGCCACGGTAAGGCAGAATCAGTTTTTTTTCATACTACTGGAGATGGAATAAGCAAGTATTATAAAGATGGGTGCTTTTGCATCGTAGGTGTAAGTATTGTGGATGACCCTCCTGTTAACTTAACTGCAACCATCCCATCTCGTTAAAGTAGCGGAGAAGGACATTGATGGCAGCAGTTTCCCAATGACCCCGAGGGTGATGTAGACGTCGTAGATGACTCTATGAGTTATTCGCAGTGGGCGAATAGCCGACTGAAACCCCTGCGTTTCGATTTGACGCGGAACAAATGATTACATGATCTACAGATATTTGTTCCGGGTATGGATGTTTCTATATATATTATATGTATTTATTTACAAAAAACGAGTATATAAGAATTATATCAGTTACCTGGTTCCCATAGTACAAGCGCTGCTTAGTTTGGGGATAGATAGCGATTGTTAAATGTCCAGAAATATTTATTTATTATTATTATTTATTATACACCGACTTTAGTCTGGTTTTTTGTGCAATGCAGCAGTTGAGCGCCGCATTCTCTTCATCATGTAGGCATCCTAGACATAGCCCACTATCCATGGCCCCTGTCATTGTAGGTTAATAAAATTTAAGGGACCACAAAACTTAAACACCCATTGAACACCTGTTTAACTTTTTCGTGGAAAAGCCCTTAGACTCTAAGGGCGACTTGAGCGACGATGCCTAAACGTTTTTACTGGCTAAATTTAGTTTAAGGAAAAATCATCATGTTGAATCATTCAAAATTTAAACATGTTTAGTCGCTAAACATGTTAAGGGTTCGTAAGATAGATATTGAATTCTCTATTGAACACCATTAAAAAATGCAAACAGAACTAAAAAATAATGTTTAAATCATACACTTTGGATTTAAACATTATTTTGGATGGACAGGATTTGCAAGCCGGGCTAAAAATTGGTTTTCCCTGCTATTTTACACAATCTTATACAGTCTCCGAGACAGTGAAAGGAGTGGCCTTCCGGCCACGCCGCAGTGGTCAATATTGTTACTCTTTTTACCAAGCTTTAGGCACCTACTTATGTCGCTGACTGTACCAGTACCAGCAGGAGTTAAGTTATAGCATGCGCTGGACTGCAAGTCGTATGTTTTCTCGTGGGCGATCTGTTTTACATCGTGTAGCAATCGCATACCGAATGTATTGTCACTTTGTCCTGAATTATTCGCAAATATATTACACTTTGTTTATTTTTAACCGACTTCAAAAAAGGGAGTTTTCAATTCGGTTTTTTTTATATTTCTTAACTCTGTCATTTATCAACCGTTTTGGAAAATACTTTCCGTTTTTTTCCTTTAAAGGTTCCGTACCTCAAAATGAAAAAACTGAACCCTTGTAGATCACTTTGTTGTCCGTCTGTCTGTCTGTCAATAACCTTTATCTCGAGAACGCGTGGAGGTATCGAGTTGAAATGAAAACCATATAGTCCGGTCTACAGTCCCTTGAAGCGGTCAGAAATCAAACTTTAAGTTAACGTAAGCTTGTATTATTAGATGTGGTTTAGCCATAGTATTATTATTATATGAGCCATAGGATCTCCACTGCGGAACATATATACGAGTAGGCCTCCTCATTAGATTTCCAAAGCGACCAGTGGCAGTTGGCAGTTCGCGAGGCACATACAATCAACAATCAATCAAAAAATTCAAAAATTCTTTATTACAAAAACTGTGGGTTGTGTAACATGTTTTACAAATACATTAACTAACTTGTAATTAGAATCAGTTAATTATAGCAAGGCTCGATCTGACGGCCGTCAGGGCAGAAAGGCTCGAGCGAAGACCACGCACTGGAAAGCACAGCGAAGGACGACCTCTACTAGATGGAAAAACGAGCTGATAAAGGTTGCTGGGGGCCGTTGGTTGCAGGCCGCACACATCAGTCGTTTTGGAAACCAATGGGGGATGCCTATGCCCAGAAGTAGACTTCCTATCCTTTAAGGCTAATATCAACTGTCATCTACATAGTTCCCTCCCCCACATTAGGATTCCCTTTATCGTGGGTAACAGAACACTCAGAGCTGGAACAAATATTCACAAATCATGAAATGATTTGTTCCGTAGCAGGAATCGAACCCGCAATCTTTTGGGTCTCCTACTCGCCACGTCATAGGTGAATTTCAGTGTGTTCTCCTGTCTTTCTTATATGATATACAAAGACAATAGTAGATTATTAAACGAAGAAAGCAGTATCTTGCGTTACGGGCACTAGGTATATTGAATCTCGAACGTAACGAAGGATTCTAGAGTTAACTAACGAGCTTAGCGACGGACATGCTAACTACAAACCTTATTTACCTTAATAAATATTTTTACAAACATAGTCAAAACACGTTTGATTTTTCACTAAGTATTGTAATCCTTTCTTTTCTTCTTCTTCTCCTTTACACCCCTTCTCCACTAGGGAACACACTATTCTTCTCTTAAACTGATTTTACTTAGTAAGTATTTAAAATTGTTTGGATTATTGTAGTTTTTTTATTATTACTACTTCTTAGATTTTCACTTCAGTTTCTTTCAGTTCAGTTTTTCTATGAACAAATCAAATCAAGATCTTTTTACCTAAAATCACATGGATCACTTTGAAACGTCAATTTTACTGCCTGTTCCTTCGCGACCAAACCAGGAAAGAAAAGTAAGAAACAAGGCTGGTTATTCTTTTTAATGATCTTTTTAGAATACATAACAATAAAGAAAATAAATTACGTCTAAATTGTAACATTTTTGAACGAGTTGGAGCAATTTCAATCCCAAGCTTCTCTATCATCTAAATAATCCGATATTTTATAGTAGGCTTTTTTATAAAAGTTGTATTTAATTACGTTTTTGAATTGCACATAACATCACAATTATACTAGACTATTATTATGGGGTAAAGTTTGTGAGTTTATTTCTTTGTTTCGTTGTAGGGGGATATCTAAGGAATTTGATCAGATCCTCAAAGTTCTTCACTAATATGAAAGAATTTCAGAATATTTTCATTAGTTCAGAGATTACCTACATAAGGGTAAAACGCATTATTTATTTTATGAACTGTTTTTTATGTATGTATATATATATATTTTTTTTATATATGGTATGAAACTATAACTATTTAGCTATCAAATTTTCAAAACAAAACGTATTATCTTAATTAAAAACAAAAGTAAGAAAAATAACTAAACAAAAAAAAAGCGCAGTATTTAGCAAGTTATTGGGGTGAACGGCATTTCCCCGTGATCGCCATTTTCGCTGTCTCCCCTACTACAAGCTGGAACCTACATTATCCCTATATATATATCCTATGAGTGCTATATTGAGCTGAGCCTATATTTTAATTTAAAGCTTGTGCTGTAGGTATTTATTTTTATTTAATTCTTTATTGTACAGAAAAACATGTACATTAGGAGGACTTAATGCTAAACAGCATTTTCTATCATCCGTGAGGTTCAAAAACATAGGTTAGCGTACTAATAAAACAAAGATTTTAAAAGAAACAGGACTTAATAGGAGAGTAACAAAAACTGCTGGATATAAATATAACAAAATAAATTTTATTTAGAATGATACAAATGAATAGAATATATTAACATGAAAAAAAAACAATACATTATCTCAAGTGATAATAATCTGTGTGTGTGTTGTAACAATGGGTGTGTTGTTACAGTGTGTGTTGTATTAATATGTGTGTGTGTGTGTGTGTCTGTGTGTGCGAAGAGTTACTAATATTAAATTCTTTTTTTAATTCTTTTGAATGTTTTAACTAAAGATTATTTGAAAAGGACTGCTTTCTTGATAAAAACATCCTCGAAAAGTAAAAAAAGCCTGTATCTAGGCATGGTTTTACCCACAAGACGAAGTGCATAAGGAAAACCTATGCAATATCCATCAATACCAAGCATCATTTTATTTCAAGACTTTGTTCGTCTTAGCAGTATGATGTTCGATTGGTTTAAATAACCCACGAATTAATTAACTTAAATAAATAGCGGAATGAATAGAGCGTTAAACACACAAGTTATTTTGAACAAAAATTCAACCGACTTTAGAACATACTTCTTCAAATTCAGAACTTTAAATATTTTGGATACGTAACTCTAAAATGAATAGTGGATAATGAAATGTCTACTTCATTTTTAAGAGCCTTCCAACAACACCAAGCACACAGGGATGCAAGCAAAAAAAATCGTTTGTCTTTCTCTTTACCTATACGAAAAGTAACTTTAAAATTATTTGACCTGAATGGGCTCAAATGGGAGCATTTTAAAACTTTAATGAACTCAACGCAAAAAGAATACCTAATAAACAAGAAGTTACAAGGGAAAATAAACAAAAAAAACTGCAAATAGAATATGTACTCCGTCTTATTTTTTTAGAACTTCCTTGTTGGCAACCGAGTTGCTTAGCAAGGAAAAATACTCACCCATGGCAACTAGTTGCCGACAAAGAGTATAAAATCCTCAATGGCAATTGGTTGTGAAACTCAGTAGCCATGGGGGCCGAAAGGTTTGTTTTGAAGTCTGTTATAAAGTGAGGTACTTAATGTGTGCCGGCCTGTTGGTAATAAAGAAGTTCACAAACAAATTTGCAACAGATGTGCCGATTCCACAGCAAATTGCCACCAATCACTGCACTATCTAAATTGTCACTGGCCAAAAATTACACACACTTGTGCGTGGTGGTGCGGGGATGCTTTCGTCGAGAATATAATAACCTTTTAAAAAAATTAACTTCCCAAAATAGCAACAAAGAAGCATAGACGAGTAAAACACTTAAGTAACACCATAGGCCATATCGTACGGAAAGGACGTGTCTCGTTCGTACTCACCTAACAACTGTAGATGTAAGGAGGCCAATGATGATGATGAGAGTCACCCACTACCTCATACGAACTTATTAAAGTAATAATCTGTTTTGTGTGCGTAATTACGATGCAACCACAAAATAAATAGACACAGAAAGTTCAGCAGGATGAGTGCGGACATGGCGCCTAAACTATAAAGTATATCGAGTATAGAAGATGACTAAATTAAACGGTCCCTTCATAACCCAATGCAGTAACCACAACATCGTACATTTAAATTTAGTTGCGTAAATAATACAGGGTCGACAACATTTAAAAAACAAAAGTTTCGAGTAAACGTAACTAAATTTAAATGTACGATGTTGTGGTTACTACATTGGGTTATGAAGGGACCGTTTGATTTGGTCATCTTCTACACTCGATATACCTACTTTATAGTTTAGGTTAGCGCAATGTTCGCACACAGCCTACGGTACAACGAGCGCACGCAAACGCGTAGAGGGTCTAATAATTCATAATATTTTATTTTGCGTAACGTGGGTAATAAAAAAGTTAACAAAAAAGTATAAATCAGGTACAGTTATGGTCTTTAAATAATGCATATAGTGTAATAAAACATACTGTTACGAGCTGAGGGTTCGGGATAAAATAATGGGAATCGATTTAACCCAAATAACACTTTTATTCAACACGATGACGATGAATACACGAACTTGGTCACACGTATCACAACACACTAATTCACACCACTGGTGTACCACTTAAAGTCACCGAAATGATCGCACTTATAGCTTAATCCAGACTGACTGACTGAGCAACTACTGTTCACGCAAGACCCTTCTCCAAGTCAGTCCTCCAGGGCCTCGCTGAGACTAACTCACTAATGTTACGAGCTGAGGGTTCGGGATAAAATAATGGGAATCGATTTAACCCAAATAACACTTTTATTCAACACGATGACGATGAATACACGAACTTGGTCACACGTATCACAACACACTAATTCACACCACTGGTGTACCACTTAAAGTCACCGAAATGATCGCACTTATAGCTTAATCCAGACTGACTGACTGAGCAACTACTGTTCACGCAAGACCCTTCTCCAAGTCAGTCCTCCAGGGCCTCGCTGAGACTAACTCACTAATGTTACGAGCTGAGGGTTCGGGATAAAATAATGGGAATCGATTTAACCCAAATAACACTTTTATTCAACACGATGACGATGAATACACGAACTTGGTCACACGTATCACAACACACTAATTCACACCACTGTTGCACCACTTAAAGTCACCGAAATGATCGCACGTATAGCTTAATCCAGACTGACTCGGGAGCAACTACTGTTCACGCGAGACCCTTCCCACGTCAGTCCTCCAGGGCCTCGCTGAGACTCACTCACTCACTTAGACTCGAGACTGACTCAAACTCAAACTGACTGTCTGGCCATCTCTCCGGCTTATTTATATCGCACACATTTCGATTGTTCGAGAACGATGTCGATCCTTCCAGGAAAGGGTCGGTCCCTCGACACAATGGCCACTCCCCATTCTGCGAAACCACAAACAATAGCAACAATAACACAGCAAGAAAAAGCGTTCGAGAAGGTTCGATTATTACTCATTGTTTAACAGCCTCGGCGTAACACTACCCCCTCCTAAAACATGCTCGTCCCGAGCATTCTTAGCCCCATATCGCGGCAGCCGATCAACACGAACAATTTTAGGCGCACCTCGCGCTGAAGATATAGCAACTAGAGGAGCCACATTGCCGTCGCCAGTACTTCAGGACACCCAGAGTCCCTTTCTCATCAGCGATCCCAATTCCAGCCTCCAAAACACGGCTCTCATGATTTCTATCTGTTCTTTCACTTCCTGGAATTCCTTTCCAGATGAACCGAACGATTCCCTCATCAGTCGAGCACGCTCTTATGGCCAACGTCGCTGATCTTCCTATTGACGACGCTGCTCTTCTTTATCCTGACGTCGCTGTTCCTCTTGCAACCGAGTCTGCTCCACCTGTTCACGTCGCTGTTCCTTCTGCAACCGAGCCTGCTCTTCCTGCTGATAACGCTTCTCTTCTTTATGCTGACGGCGTTCTTCCTCCTGCAACCAAGCCTGCTCTTCTTGCTGACGACGCTGCTCTTCTTTATCCTGACGTCACTGTTCTGCCTGCAACCGAGCCTGCTCTTCTTGCTGACGACGCTGCTCTTCCTTATCCTGACGTCGCTGTTCTTCCTGCAACCGAGCCTGCTCTTCTTCCTGACGTCGCTGTTCTTCCTGCCAACGTCACTGCTCTTCTTGTTGACGACAAAGCATGGCCATAATAGCAGCAAGATCACCTGTCACAGGAGCTTGACCCACGGATGATGATGATGGTGCTCCAAATGATTCGGCGGCGGCTGATTCCATCTCCATCGGCTGACGACTCTGCCGAGCTTCTTGAACCGGAGAATCTCCAAACCGCCTTTCATCCATTTCCTGTTGTCGTTGACCTCTCGTCCTGACACCGTCCAAGTTATCCTTTGGTAGAACCGGCATTATTTTATCCCACTTCTGACACCAAATTGTTACGAGCTGAGGGTTCGGGATAAAATAATGGGAATCGATCCAACCAAAATAACACTTTTATTCAACACTAGAACGATGAATACACGAACTTGGTCACACGTATCACAACACACTAATTCACACCACTGTTGCACCACTTAAAGTCACCGAAATGATCGCACGTATAGCTTAATCCAGACTGACTCGGGAGCAACTACTGTTCACGCGAGACCCTTCCCACGTCAGTCCTCCAGGGCCTCGCTGAGACTCACTCACTCACTTAGACTCGAGACTGACTCAAACTCAAACTGACTGTCTGGCCATCTCTCCGGCTTATTTATATCGCACACATTTCGATTGTTCGAGAACGATGTCGATCCTTCCAGGAAAGGGTCGGTCCCTCGACACAATGGCCACTCCCCATTCTGCGAAACCACAAACAATAGCAACAATAACACAGCAAGACAAAAGCGTTCGAGAAGGTTCGATTATTACTCATTGTTTAACAGCCTCGGCGTAACACTAACTGACTGTCCGGCCATCTCTCCGGCCTATTTATATCGCACACATTTCTATTGTTCGAGAACGATGTCGATCCTTCCAGGAAAGGGCTGGTGTTTCGACAGAACGACCCATCCCCATTGTGCGCAATCGCAGACAATATTAACAATAACACAGCAAGACAAAAGCGCTCGAGAAACTTCGATTATTACTCATTGTTTAACAGCCTCGGCGTAACACTGCCCCCTCCTAAAACATACTAACATCTCGGATTTAGTTGTTCAAGCTCCATGTGTTCTAAGATCCTCGTGTGAGTGCGGCTGTTTGAACTTGTACTTAGCCTCTGTTCCTGTCCTGTGATGTTACCGAGTGCTAGAGAGTCTTGGCGTGTGTTATTTACGAGTGAGCCAATAGTTATGTCAGCTCACTGCCCTCGAAGCCTTGGAATGTCGTAAAAACCCATGCAGTTTTTATTGTAGAATGACCGAAACTAGTTCTTTTTAAGGCTTTAGAATCTTACGGCTGTTCCCAGTTTGTTCCCTAGAAATGAAGTTTTAAAACTTAAATCAAATGGAAAATAATAAATTGTGAAATATACGGATTTTTATGTTGGTACACTAAGTTAATTTTTTTTATGTAGAATTTATTTTAAAGATTACATGTCTATTACAAAAATGTATTATAAAGTCAAGTCAAAGTCAAATATTTTTATTCATTAAAATCACAAGGATCACTTTGAAACGTCAATTTTACTGCCTGTTCCTTCGCGACCAAGCCAGGAAAGAAAGGCAAGAAACAAGGCTGGTTGTTTTTTTATAAAAATCACACTAATACATATAATAAATATGAAGGTTTGGATGTTTGTTTATTTATTTGTTTGTTTGTTACTCAATCACGACGTAACGGCTGAACCGATTTTGATGAAATTTGGTATATAGATACGTAGATTATAACCTGGATTACCACATAGGCTACCTTTTATCCCATAAATCAGTCCCCATGGGATCAAAATGGGGTGTCAAGTCAAGTTGCAACAGCGAGTTTAGCTTTATTTCTAGGTTACCTACACATTTAGTGTAACGCGTATAGTCGCGGGCACAGTTAGTATTATAGATGCGAAAGTTTGGATGTTTGTTTGTTACTCAATCACGTCGTAACAGCTGAACCGATTTCGATTAGTATTTACGTAGATTATAACCTGGATTAACACAAATGCTACTTTATATTGACAACCAACTCGTGCGAATCCGCTGGCGGAAGCTAGTATGTTAATAAAATTTAACAGATAGCGATTTGTCGAACTATTTCAACTATTTAAGAGTAATAGATTTCCTTGTAAAAGGGCTCGCCCGGAGAAGGACTACCACCGTATCTATTTCGACCGCCAAGCAGCATTGCTGTGTTTCGGTTTGAAGGGCCGGATTTCCGGTGAAATTACAGGCACATGAGGCTTTACACCTGTATGTCTCAAGTTGATGGACGCAGAGCAGTGCATAATAGGGTACGTTTCTAAGGTGCGTGACCTACGAGGCAATACTTTGTTATAGGCGGATGGTTACCACTAAACATCAGGTAGACATAAGCTTGTTCCATCTCCAGGTCATAAAATAAAAAAATAAAAAATGGCGTGGTGGGTGAGAAGCCAACTGTGACGAAGTTGCGAGTTCGATTCCAGCTACTTGCAGATTATGCAATTTATGTGGCGTGAGGAGTATTATTGTGTATATCTGTTGAGTGTTTCTTTAGGTATAGTCATGGTAGTTTAATCATTTGTTCCTCATTACTATTAAACTTATTTCAATTTTAGTAATTAACTAGCTGACCCGCTGAACTTCTTACCGCCATCACCAGCTGCATCTATGTATGAGAAAATGAATTTTCTTCATAATATATTTTTGCATGAATTTTTTATTTGTATGTATTTTAATAGTTATTCTGCTATTCGGGGCGGAGACAAATCCAACAAATCATAGATCATCAAAATCGGTCCCGCCGTTCTTGACAAATGGTGTAACTAACCCGGCTTTGTTTTATATATATAGGTTTATACATAACTGTATAATTTTTAACATTGTTAGCTAGAAGTAAGTGCATACTATTTTATTTAACTATAACAATCTAATTAATTAACTCGCTCTGCATAAAATATTAATGCATGTTTTTAAAGTTTTGAACTGAGGCTCAAAAATACCCTTTTGTTAAGAGGATACAAAATATTACTTAGGAAGACCTTAAAAACATCAAGGTTGCTTATTAGGTCATATTTGTATGAACTAGCTTGTAGTCAGGTATCTAGTTTATCTAGTCACGCGGCACATCGAGTAGATAAAGTTTTAATTGAATACAATTAGTAGAGAAGGTATTTTTGAGAAAAAAGTTAAAGTGCATTTTTTATAAGCAAAAGACTAACTAGGTCTGCGTAGCATTTGCTACGAGATCGCGTAGCACCCATGTAATATATGTTTTATATAATTTTCAATGAATTCACACATTTTTCATAAAGTTATTGAAGTGAAAACTTCTTTCAAAACTTGGGATGGAAATAACCATTGAACTCGCGACACTGTTACCATTACCGTTACCGACACCTCTGTATATAAGTATCTCGTAATTGTTCAAGTTTTCACTTCTGTCGGCACTCCCGGAGTGGCACTTTTTTTAGGTATTTTCGAAATATTGTTAGGTGTAAAGTGATGTTGAAAGTCTAACTGTCTAAGTAGGTATACATAATATTTGTTGCATTTACCTACATTGAATTTGAAAAACTCTTGATATGCTGGGGTAGTGCGTTAATAAAACAAACTATTTACAGTATTTTAACATTTAATAAGTCATTTTAATCTTGTTAAAAATGTTACACAATTGTATAGAATTAGTAGGACAAGTATTATGTATTATGTTGTCAACTGTGATACATTTATAAAAGATTATATAGTTAAAGACATTGTTATAAAGCAGCTTTTGAAGGTTTAGAAAATAACAAAGACCTACTAAAACAGACAAAAAGCGAATAAAACATTACCAAAATAGCCCACCTCTTTGTTTGGATAACAATGACACAGCGTCCTTGATACCAATCGCTAAACAAAGACTAAACTGCCGTATCCCTTTTATAACAGTTGATTCATGCATCCATGTGTAGAGTCGATGAACTTATCAGTGTGCGAAATTGGCGAATGAGACTTGAGGCGCGCAAGCGTCGTCTCCCGCGCAGTACGAGTGAACACAAACCACTGAAATAAAACGCGCAGCGTACATTACTCTTATCCAGCGAACTGGGTAATAAACTAAGCGTGCTAAAACAGTAATGGTGATCGAATCGTAAGGTTCATCAGCACAGGATCTAGTAGAGTCGTCGGTCGTGGTGGGATCGCGTCTCCGCCACAAGGTCGCGCGCCCGACGCCCACTGCTATAAATATACGCAGACATGCAAAAATGTGATACATAAACATGTGCCCTAATACATGCGGTGTATGTAAAGTTTAATTTGAATCGTCTTATGGATCAGGGAGGTTGGACATATCTCTTTTCTTTTTAATTATTCAATATTTTATTGGACATAAAATGTAACAAAATATGTTTAACTTACACATGTACATTCTTTTGTGTCTTCTATTTCGTCGGTAATTTTCATTCGTTACCAGCCAAACCAGATGGTAGATAAAAAGGTGGGCGTAAATAAGGTATAAAAAAATTACTTTTCTTCTACAAAGGTTAATTGGTATTTTGGATTTTCAAACCACATATTTAGTTACAACCATAAATTATTCAACTTTTATTTGCTCTGTCGGAAAAAATCTTGAATTAATTTAGTTAAATTTAAAATTGCGTGCGAGTTCTAGAAGATAATAAGCGCATGCGCCACATAGATTTGAATTCAACCGTTATTGCCTCCATTTTGTTTTTGGAGCCGTTCTACCAAATCTGGCTTGGATTTTTGAAGTGAAAACTTCTTTTGGCGCGTTGAGCATTTTTTGAGATGGGAAAAAATCATTGAACTCTCAACACCGCTACTGTTACCGACACCTCTGTATATAAGTATCTGTAGTGTAGTCTGTTCAAGTTTTAACTTCTGTCGGCACTCCCAGGGTGCCTCTATTTTTTTTAATAATATTTTCACAAACGTTGGAACTAGAACTGACAGCAGTTGGGGCAGAAAGAGTCATAGAGCAGAAGCAGAAGAGTTGGGGGTAAAGAAAATATAATAAAGGTTGCTGGGAGCCTTTGGGTGCAGGCTGCACCAGATCGGTCGCTCTGGAATGTGTGGGGGAGGCCTATGTTCAGTAGTGGTCATCCTACGGTTGATATGATGATGGAGCAAAAAGGAAAAAAAAATACGCATGTGTCATATCAGTGTGTCAAAACACTCAAAATAAATGATAGTATACACGCTACTATAGTATATGTTCTGTTCTGTTTTTTTAATTCTAAAATTGTAAAGCTTAGACCAGTTTTTTACAAATTCGATGCATTGTACGTGTGTTTGCATGACGTGTTTTGTGTCACATATAGTAATACACTTTCACTTTCTTACTCATTCGTTTGGCAATGAGTCATGGACGCCAACAGCAACCGGCAATTCCTAGAACAAAAAACTAACATGACTGTATCCTTGAATAACCATGAATTGGACGCCTTGATTTTTCTCCATCGGTCATGTAAACGTATCGTTATACTGAAAAGGAAAGTCCTTAAAAATACTATTAGATTGAGATAACAGTAAATAATAAATAAATAATGCTGGACATTTCATACAGCGCTATCTAGCCCCAAACGAAGCAAAGCTTGTACTATGGGAGCCAAATAACTGATAGAATACTTATATAGGTATATTTTTTGTAAATCCGTACCTATAATTTATACCATGCACACATTTGTCCCGCAGCGGGAATCGAACCGGCTATACTTTCTACACTGACGAACATTCTTAGGCCCCTGTCGTGATTAACATTCTCTTTGCAGCACCACCATACCAATATCAGTCCGCTAGGCTTGTTAGCTGCCCCTAAAAAGTTTATCTCTACGGAAGAATATAATAAAATAACGTAGAATGTAGAAACATTTGTGCGTCTCACAAATGTTTCTACGCTAAACAGTATGTTTCTACGACAGCGAAACAATCTACGCTAAAACGTTATATTCTTAGGCCGACTTGCACAACGATCCCTAAACGTATTTAGCGACTAAACATGTTTAAATTTGACATGTTTCTATGATATGACAACTTCTTAAATCATATTTAGCCACTAAATACGTTTAGGCATTGTTGCGCAAGTCGCCCTTAGTGAGAGAAATTTTTCGAGGGGTGTCATCTAAGTTGGTTTCTTATAAAAGGGGCTCTGAGAAATATGTAACTTTTGCTTTTTGCAATTAAAAATTAAACATATGCACTATTCCCAATATTTATTTAATACTTTCACACAAAACATAATAGTACTAGGAGGACTTAATGCTAATATCATTATCTACCAATCATCCTGGTCGTGCTAAAAGAAGGTAAGGCGTGACACAGGAAAAAAGGTATTTCACAGCTAAATACAGACCCTAAATGACTAAATAAATATTAATAATATTAATATTTAATCTTGGTAGGTATCTCTTTGTAATCATCATGGCATTGAACGTTGTTTCATACAATTTAATTATAGGAATACCAGTTATAATTTACGCTTCTTAACCTCACACTTTGTGCAAAGATTAATGTGTACTTAAGTGTAAACATGTACAGTCACAACATTGTGTCTAATAGAGGTTATTGTGGGTAAATATCATATATACATTATATTTAAAGAGATTTACCGGTTATAAAACGGTTTACGCTTGCGTTAAAATTACATAAATGTAATAATATAAAAACGAAAGGGAAGGTCAGATGACACATTATACCTACCAACCGATTTCCAACGGCATTTAGTTTGTAGATAATTATTGATTTTAGGCAGTTCATAGGAAATTCATATTTATTTAGTGATCGTGCTTGTTCAAGGATTAATCACCTGACGAGGGCCAAACAGACGCTATATCAGAAGAGAAAACATAACTGTTTTGATCTATGGAAGGAGTATTTTGATAAGCGGTCAAGAAATAGGTATTTGGTACAAAACGATCCAGCCACATCCCTTAATCCGTGGATTGATAACCCATTTTTTAATAGACACGAGACGGCCATTGCGTGAGGGTCAAAAGTGTGAGGGGATGATGAAACATACTGGTATAATTATTGAATTTGTTCTCGAAGATTTCTGTGTCCTGATTAACTCTTTGGTTCTTCTGGACAAGCCTACTTCACCCTAAACCTGTCTCGGGGACTACAGGGCCTGCGTTTTTCACCCAGCCAGAGCTGCAACTTGCCAACAGGCGCTGAATATATAAATTAACAATGCTGGCCATTTCACACAGCGCTATCTAGCCCCTAACAAAGCGTAGCTTGTACTGGGAACCAGATTATATACCTTTTTTCTGTAATATAAAGAGAATATAAAGAGACACACCTAAGCCTGGAATAAATATTGATAAAGAACTTTGTGCAAACCCATTCTCTACTTTGTGCATAGGTACATACATACATACTTTTGCTTAACATTAATAGCATTACGCATAGTTGAAAAGAGCAATGCCATCTATTAGCAACACGGAAAGTCAGGGGCCCAATTCTGCTAATTTATAAGAAAAATTATTATGAAGCCATTATTTAACGATTATGATTGTAGTTCCTGTCATAAGCTGCCAAATATTCAATGATGTTGTCATAGCAACGGCAGTCATTGAAAAATATTGTGTTAGTAGAACAGCAAAAGGAATAAGTGGCTATTTTGCAACGATACCACGGTCATAGTGAAGCGATTGGTTTAGTAGAATTGGGCCCTGAGAGCCCCAGCTTCATTATAGAATGTAAAAGCTTACTTACATGAACTTATAGGTTAGTTTCTTTACATATAAGGTGTCTAATAATCTGGAAACTTGCCCACCTGTTTGATCATGTCCGGAAGGCTCTAAATTCAATCGTGCTTAGTATCAGGCTACCTGTGAGTCGGCCGCCGGACGTTCACCCATGACCTTGCATCGTCCGTCCGTCTGGAGGGTGACAGACCTTTGCAGATAAACTGCGAGACGATAACTTTTGAGACTTGGAATTTTGCTTAAGAAATATGAAACGAGCATCGATTTGACTTTACTTATTTCGTACTTCTTCAATCGTAACGCTTTTAACAGAGCGGTCCTGGTCGTCATGTTGTTTCATTATTTTTGGGGGCTTATGTTTTATTTATGTTGTATTTTCTGTGTGTATTATTTTATTTATTTATTTAATGTACATAGAAACCAACACAGATTTTTAAATTTAGTTTTGATTTGATATAATTTCAATTTAATTTTAATATAATTTTGATAATTTTAATTTCATTATAATTTAATGTAATTTTTCACTTTAATTTACTAACATTGTTTATAAGAACCTTTTTTTATACTATCAACATAAGGATCATGGATATCTGAAATAAATGACTATTTAATTTATGTTATTTTGAGGCTTAGAACTTCACTTAAGAAATATGAAACGAGAATCGATACGACTTTACTTATTTCGTACTTCTTCAATCGTAACACTCTTATCGTGGTCATCATTGACGACCTCCGTGGCGCAGTGGGCGAATAGCCGGCTGAGACAGGAGGTAGCGGGTCAGATTCCCACCGTGGAACAAATTTTTGCGTAATATACAGATATTTGTTCCGGGTCTGGATGTTTTTCTATATATTATAAGTATTTATTTACAAAAAATGTATATAAGTATTCTATCACTTATCTGGTTCCCATAGTACAAGCTCTGCTTAGTTTGGGACTAGATAGCGCTTTGTGAAATGTCCAGCCATATTTATTTATTTATTATCATGCTGTATCATTGTTTTTGGGGGCTTATGTTCCATGCCTCACGATATCTCGCCATTTATTTCTATTAATGGACATTCTGGTGGGTTCATGCAATTTGCCACCCACTGCAGATTTTATTTGATCGGTCCACCGCAGGGCGATCTCGTACTAAGTACCGCAATTTCTAATTTTTATTTCAGTCACCTTTCGATTAAATAACGATTTACAGAGTCAGCAACATATTTTGGTCGAAACTTGAATTCGAATAGATTTCATTACGAGGATTGGTCTTGTGATAATAAGTATACCTACTAGTGTGCGTAATGTGTTAAGTAAGTTCATGTTTTCTCAACCTCTTTTGGATCCAATTTAAAAAGGGATTAAGTGACACGACCCTTCGCACAGGGTTTTATTCAAATAAAATATAGCTTCTACACTCAGGGACAGTAGCTTTATTTATGTTAAATAATTTTCAGAATCGGTTCAGTAAATTCTGAGAATCTCATACCAACAGTTAATATTAGGATACTGAACACCGAGAACGCACTATGTTTATTATATGTAATATGTATTTTAGGCTAAGGTATATATCTTTATGAGCTGTGGAATAAATTAATTGATCGACGACCTCCGTGGCGCAGTGGGCGTATAGCCGGCTGAGACGCAGGAGGTAGCGGGTTCGATTCCCGCCACGGAACAAATGTTTGCATGATCTACAGATATTTGTTCCGTGTCTGGGTGTTTTTCTATATATTATAAGTATGTATTTACAAAAAAAAAGTATATAAGTATTCTATCAGTCATCTGGTTCCCATAGTACAAGCTCTGCTTAGTTTGGGGCTAGTTAGCGCTGTGTGAAATGTCCAGCAATATTTATTTTTATTTATTTATTTATTTTATTATTATCATGTAACTATTTTACTGTTACCTGAATTAAATGATTTATTAAATTAATTGTATAGATTTAGGGAAAACATCAGATCTACAAGTGAACAATTTACAGACTGGCGATTCAGAGTGGTAGAGCAAAGTGAAGGATTAACAACAATTAGAACTTTTGTACTTTGGTACGTAGCGATATGATTTTATTAAGCTTATTTCCAATTACAGGCAGAACGCATTTATTATTCGAGCAAGCGCCTCGCTTAACACTTTGGCAGATGCAGATATTGATCTATTCAATACTTCGACAAGCAAGTTAAAACGCTTGCTTGCGCATAAATTCTTCAATGATTAATTATTCCACCTAAACTTTGAATACTATTATTGTAATTTCAAACTATTTTCGTCCACGGTAACTGTGTTTTTACCTAATCTTTTTTAAAATTAAATGTGGAAATTTGTACGAGTAATTGGCCCTAAGCATACATGTCTGTTTTGCATATATTTTAATATAATTAGTTTTTCTGTGTACCTAGCTGTAAGTTTCCTGAAAACAATAAAAATAAAAATTATTAGCTTTGTTTATTTTGCTAACCCATGTGTTTTTTTACGTTTATTTGTCTATTAGACCTTACTTTATGGGTTCTTTGCCCTTTAGCGTCCAAGCGTCTTTGACACTAGAGGTGACTTATCTTATGACCGCGAGCTCTTGAATGAAAGTAATTAAACAGCCAATACATAGGTGTATATTTAGTATCAACGAGCATTGACATAATACAGTATGCTTTATCTATCTTTTTTTTATACTATGGAGATGGAACAAGCCCACCTGATGCTAAGTGGTAACCATCGCCTATAACAAAGTTTGCCTCGTAGGTCACGCTCCTTAGCAATGTGCCCTACGATGCACTTCCCTGCGGTCCAATCAACTTGAGGCATACAGGTGTAAAGCCCTTCAAACCGAAACACAGCAATGCTGCTTGGCGGTAGAAATATGTATGGTGGTAGCACTTCCCCAGGCGAGCCCTTTCTATCATTCAGTCTCTACTTCAGGAATTAAATGATCCTACTCAATCAACCCTCTGTACAAATTCTTTGCTTTTACTTACACGCACTCTCTCCATAAATAATTTAGCCATAAATGTACACCCTCGATCCATCTTAATTATAACAAAATCCTCTCCATCCAAAGGTTATCTAAAAGAGATCGCTTCTAAGCGATAAGGCCACCCATTGTACTATTTGCTTTGTGTTTTCTATTTTGTTTGTAATTGTTTGTTTATATGGTGTACAATAAAGTGTCTTCATTCATTCGTTCGATTCATTCAACTTTCATTTTATGTCAAAATATTTGACCATAGTCAATATTCTTTGCATTATGCATTATGTATTTGTATCCATTGTATGCTTGCATCTCAGTAGTTTTACAATTTGGTATAAATAAAAGAAACTCAGGGCCAAAATAATGAAATATTAAATCAAACACAAAGCGTAGAAAATCCTACCTCAAGCTCAGTCAGAATTAGGTCGACCCAAATGGAGTTAAAATAGTAATAAAGACAGAACCAAAAAAGAACAATAAAGTCGATCATGCGACCACATTCTCAGACTAAAAAACTTCTTGCCCTTTATTTCGATCGGCAAAAATACAGGATCGGCATTTCAGCCGCGCGACGGGACAGCGGGTAGGCAGCGGGGTAAGTCCAGGAGTTCTGGCGTGGCGGGGAGGCTGCTAATGAGGCTGGGGGAACTATAAAACATATCACAAGATTATTATAATGAAGACCTATAAATCTGAATTGGCACAATCAGCAAGGTAAAATTGATCAAAAGTTTTTTTTCAAAAAAGCAGCAAGACAATTCTATTTCAATAGTGTTTTTATTTAATAGTAGGTATGTATATACATATATAGTAGGATGTAGTATTTGCTCTATAAAAGTCAGGTTTTAGTCTTTCAAAATTATTTCCTAAGGTAATAAAAGTTAAAATAGCTACGCAAATTACTTTGAATAAAGTATGTCTATTATTCATAAAGTATTCTAAGCAGAAGCCTCCTAATTACTTAGGTCTCGGAGATACCTAATTTCTTGTTGCCATGCCGCCATTACGAGTATCACTAGCGTCCACGGCTCGTAGATCGTTATATTAACGACGCCGACGTTCATATTATTCGTCGTTTTTAAAGAGGTATCTCGTATCTTCTGAATAAATAATGTTTTAAAAATGTGCGCATTATATTCACAAACTAATAAAAGTACCTATATAGAAAACTAAAACAGTGACGCTACAAGTTGTGAATGAATAAATGAATGAAAACTTTATTAAAAACACTTTATTGTACACCGTAAAAAATTACATACAAAATAGAAAACACAAAGCAAATAGTACAATGGGTGTGGTTCGTTGTCTGGTTCTAAATAGACAAGTAGGTAAGCTTTTTTTGTCAGTATATCTATATCTAATTAATCTTTTGAATATCATCCTAGAAATTACGAACCAGATGGCATTTGAACATACAATAATTATTAAAAAATTAATTATCTACCGACTAAGTGACAATAGTAGCTTAAATTATTAAAACTAATTTTCAAATTGGGCTGTCTGTTGTGGCTGGGCTCGTATGTAGTAGTACATACTTCTCTCTTCAGTTTTTCTCATTTTGGCTGAACTATTTCTCGATACAACACCAAGCATATTGAAGTCATTGTAGATCTCAATATAAGCTTTTTCCGCCACACAAACGAAAAAAAGTATTTAGCTAAAGCGACGACCTCTGTGGCGCAATGGGCGAATAGCCGGCTGAGACGCAGAAGGTCCTGCTGCGGTACAAATGTTTGCATGGTTTACAGATATTTGTTCCGGGTTTGGGTATTTTGTTAATAATTGAAACATGTAATTACAAAAAAAATATATACTATAAGTATTCTATCAGTTATCTGGTTCCCACAGCTTTGCTTAGTTTAGGGATAGATAGCGCTGTGTGAAATGTCCAGCATTATTTATTTATTTAAAGTAGGTAAGTACACCAGTTATTTTACAGCCTTGGTCCCCCCAATTAACAGAACGCATGATGTTTGACACAAACAATGAATAAGCGAAAAACAAATGATACTCGTAATTTTGCAAGTTTTCGTGTTTAATAAAGTGTAAGCGTTGTCTCGTCAGTTTGTTTGTAACGACCTTCGTTCGACAAGGACGTTGAGGAAGGTCGGTCTAGACGGAGGGTAGCTGGAACCCCTCGGGGCGCGGGTGTTGCTACGCACCCCGGAGCCTAGAGGGCGACGGACGAGCGATTTTTCTATTACTTATAACCTCGAGACGCCCCAAGTTCACTCGATAATGTGATAATACTGAATTGCTACTCAATGGGTACAGGTAGAGTTGATTGGTTTGAAGAGGTAAACATTTTATACAGTAGCTAAAATAACAAGAAAAATTGATATTTTACGTTATCATACATTAAGTTTATCTGAGATTTGTCTAGGGCCTGTAGATATTCATATACCTACTAATACTAAGTACTGTCTGTGCTACTCCAGGTTTAACGCGGCTATTTTGCCATCTCTTTCAAAAATAGACAATACTTTCTATTGGTAATTTGATACTTTAACATCAAATGTTGATCGACAAAACCCTTGTTGGGCAGGCTGGATTGAATTTCATGAAAAATACAAGCATGAGGAAGGCATATTAGCGGTCTCATACACTAGCCATTCCTATTTTTTTTTTAATTTGTTCTTATTACTTTGTTAATTACAGCCTCTAATATCGACAAAGCACATTTTAATCAAACCTATTTGTCGAGGTAATTCTTCTACAATAATAAAACTCTCTATTTTATCTACAGTAGCTTCCGAGTGTTTTCTTAGTGGAATATTTCAAGTGAATAAATTATGTTTTTGATACTTAGCTCTAATGATAATTAATTGTTTGAGCGTTTAATAACTAACATTTATTCTCTAACTTTTTGTAGACCTTATTTCGGAAACTAAAATAAGATATTTAACATTATATAAAAATCTGTGCTTTGTTTATTAGATACCTGTTCAATAATTTTACTCATACTTCGTTTACTTAAACTTGACTTATTTGTTGATTTGACAGTTCCTTAAATCATATTTAGCCCCTAAATAAGTTTAGGCATTGTTGTGCGAGTTGCATTTAAAAAAATGCAATTTTCTTTCGAAGCTATGGAATGTTTAAATAAAAGCTTTAAGTATAATTAGGACTGAGCTGCCGAAAAAATGCCTGGATTATAATGAATTAGATACTATAAGTAAATTTTCTAGTTATTCTAAGCGTAAATTTATGGTAATCTGCTTTGGAGCACCTCATTGATTATTAATTTACTGAACTAGCCTATTGTTAGGTACTTTTATTAATAGTTAGCTAAGCACCTATCTGTCCTCGAAATTTAAAATTAAGTTATTTAATTGGTTTATAACGACATAAAGTATAAATATAACAAAGGTATAGTTTGATGTTTGTAGGCGGTAATCTTAGAAAAAACTGATACGATTCTAAAAAAAATAAAAAAGTATGTGTGCAATCCACACGTGGTAGAAGTGACCTTCAAAAATTTTGGTTTCAAGTTAATGAGACGAATGTAAAATTTCGGGAAGATGATAAAAGTAGGTATTAGTAATGATCATAGTGATGCAAAGTTAGATAATTATTTTATATTTTATACGTATATATTACATAGATTTATTCAGACTCAGAGCTTACATTTTCGATAAATGATACAAGAGGCTTATGGTAACTATGGTAACTAAACTGTCGCTTTTTCGTTTCATCGACTTTCAAATCACAACGATGCTAAAGAAGTTTACACTTCAAAAAAATCACTTATCCCTGAGTGCTATATATGAGTTTTGCTAAAACTTATTCTTTGATAAAAGTTTGTGCGAAGCGGGCTGGTCTGCTAGTAAATATTAAACAGTCATCAGTCACGCAAATAGTTCTGCCCTCCTTATTGCAAACGCAGTACTTGCGAAATGGCGGTTTGGAGATGAAAGCGGAAAACATATTATTTTTGTTAGTAAAAGCAATATTTTCGTGAAGTCCTGCGTTTCTCGAAAAAAAATAAATGATGGAAATTATTTTTTATTTATAGATTAGCCTCTTGAGATGTAATTTTTGCAAAATTTATAATCATAAAAATGACGATTATTGCAAGTACAATTAGCAGGGCAGAGTTCAGATCCTAGGATCCCTGTATCGGGAACAACGAGTACCTACCATACCACTGTCTCTCTTATTTTAGTTACTAGCTATTATTTATTAGCATTAATACTTAAATGTTAATAATGTTTATCTTATGTTGTTTGTTACCTTATGTTTTGTAGGTATGTGTAGAATTTCCTGATTTAAATATTTACGCGATGGGTTTTCGGGAATTGTCTAGTTCTTCAATTACTAATTGTTTATTCAGCTGACAGTTCCCGAGAACCCTATCTATGGCGGCAGCAGCAGCAGATGTTGCTGCCAAGGCGAGGCTGAAAACCAGCGTAGCTGAGCCCTCGACCTATTTACCACCGCCTACCTAAGTGCTGCCTACAATAATGTACTAATGTTTCTCAGAATGAGACCTACTTACCTAGCTTTATTTAGTTCTTATAGTACCTACCTACTTCTGTCAGCTTATTAGGTGTGTGTGTAAATGAATGCCCTTTATTTTATTATTATTTATTTACTGGACTAGTCTGCATTGCATCTGGAGTCCACAATGGAGACTAACTTCAAATTCTATGTACTCCGGACGCCTACAATAGTAGATTATTATTATTAGTTCGTTTATTTCGGAACAAGTGCATAGGTACATTAGATTATACAATAAATTCGAAGTTATACAAAAACAAATTAACACACCTAATAAATAATAAAAACCAGCGTAACATTACAATAAAAAAAATGACAAAATTACTATAAAAATGTCAAAAATTAAAAAATAGAGCTCCATTAAAATAATAATGAAAATGAGGCTAACTTACAATAAAAATGTCAAAAATTAAATATACTTATTATGGAATTATAATAATTGTAATATACGAGGGGATAAAGCAGTGTCTTGCGTCACGGGCGCTATATTGAATCCCGAACGTAACGAAGAGTGAACTGAGTGCAGAGAGGGATATAAGCACGCCCGAGATGCAGACAGCTCTATCCACGAGGAGGTTGGTGTATTCTGTGCAGAGGTTAGTTCGATCTATCAATACGTTCTTATTGTGTGGGTCTTTTTATTTCAATATTTAACACCGATGAAGTTCCAAATTCAAATTACATTATGCCTGCAGGGACATAATGAAATTCAGTACAACTTTTCTCTCGGCTCAGCCGTAGGGATTTAATCACCTGCTTTCGGTGATGTTTACATGACATATAATTTGACATTATCGAGCAGGAAAGGGATATTTCCTCGCTTCTTATTTCTGGCAGAAATTGTGTTTCGACGCCATAACGAGGCGGCAATGCAGAGAGAACCCTCACTATTAGTGTAGTTTTAGTATATTATGATACAACTGAGCTAAGTTGCTCACGAGTTTCATACGCACTTTTTTAACACACTTGCGAGGAAAAAACGAACATGTATTGCATAAATCGTTAAGTATAAAATTAATTAAACAATTGGTGAATGTACAATTTTCAAAACGATATTGTTGCACGCGCTAAATGTAAGGTGATTGATTACATATAGCCATACAGAGTACTTCAAAATTATAATTTTAGTGATATAATGCAAATATTTTATAACAAATTATTGTGACTTATAAATAATTTGATAATAATAAATGTTTTTTCGTCTTAATTAGGGATAATTTATTTATTCCAAAAATGTAAATGGATTTTCAGCGGCATAAAACCTCTTTGTTGTTACAAAACTGTATTACCCGGTTAAATTGAAAATGCTCTGTTTACTCGCATATAATTTGTAGTAGGTACTAACTTTGTACGGATAATTCTATTATGCACTAGTGTGTAATATATTATTATGCACGTGTGTGTTATAGTTCGGTTTATGGCCCTAAGAACGATGTAATAAGGCTCACTTTACGAGCAAGTGTGTTGAAAAATGTTTTATTATGTAAGGTCTGTTAGGAATTTGTAGTTATGGGCCTTTGTATTGATATTTTTTTTTATTTTACATGTTTGCTGAAGTAAACGTTATCGTTGTTATCACAAAAAGTTACATTCGGAAATGTATAAACTGACTTAACTTGTACGTATTTTAATAAGATCCCATACAACAATTCAAACCATAAATCTTTCTGATTTCTGATTACTGGTTTGTTAGGATATCTTCGACTAGTACATCCTACTAATTGTTTATATTTGTAGTTGTGAAATTATCATTAAAATTTTGCGCTGTAGCAATTTTCAAGTTTTCTGACGCAATATGAAATAAAATATACCCTTAAAATGATGACTTTGTGTAAAATAAACAAACCCGGATCAGTTTGCATGTTTAATCAAATCAGCAATTCTGTCATTCCATTCTATGTGTCAGTATCAAAAACAACTCTGTTTCATATCATCAAACAGTATTATAGATTTTTTATGACTTGGTTATAAAAACAAGCTTATTAATTTCCTGATTGCTTTAGTACTGATTTTCACTGTTTAACTAGTGGTTCGCCCCGAACTGAGATCTCCCGAGTCTCACGAAAAAAAATAGAATAAAAGCAGACTATAGGTACAACAGATACTTATATACAGAGGTGTCAGTAACAGTCAGTGTCAGTAGTCAGTGACAGGTGTCGGTGACAGTGTCTCGAGTTGAATGGTTTTTTCCCCATCTCAAAAAAATTCTCAACGCGCCTAAAGAAGTTTTCACTTCAAAAAATATTACTCATAATCTTTGACTACTAAAATAGTGCCATGAAATGCATAACCAACTAACTTGACCTACAGTTTCTGGTTATTCTTTTAAGGCGTAGAAATTGCAGTTATTCTGGATTTCAGACTTTTCCCTATATTTGTATCACTAAAGCTAAACGGATACCAAATTTCAGCACTGTGGGGTCACTGTTGTACCCTGTGAATTTCGTCAAAGTTCAGTTTTATTATGGATAATAACTCTAAAACTACAAGGATTAAACTTAAAATAAAAACGGGGTTCAAATGTACTAATGAAGACCTTTCATTAGACGTCCCATTTGACCTAATAGTCTCATTTTGATTTTTTTTAACTCTTCAACCCCAATATCTCAACAACCGCCCAATATTTTTAGCTCATTTAGTCACATCAGGATTGTGCCATTACTTCCAACCTATATATCAAATTTCACGATAATCGGATAAACGCTTCGAAAGTTATCCTCGGACAAACAGACATACATACATACAACGCCGATTTGTCCAATTCTTTAACGGAATTTCAATTTATTATTGAACCGTTTATTAATAATGTTATCATAATGGTATTAAAACCTTACCTTGTTACCACAAAAAAGTTAAACAACTGTTTAACGCGTGTTTAAAAAATTCCTTAACAATTTTTATATAGGAATTTTATAAACACTCACTAAATAGTGTTTAAAATTTTCTAGTAAGAGCCTTAATATCTAATATCGGTTTATTCTCGAAATCCCCACCGCTACCTGCCCGCATCGGTTCGTAGAGGCCATGTAACTAGAAAATTACTACAAACATTTTAACACTTTAACACGGGCAATTTGTTTTAAAATAATTGAATAAGAAATTGCTCGTGTTAAAGCATGTATGTGCTTTAAAAATCTCTACGCACTGGTGAGGACGTAGCGGTGGGGATTTCGCGAATAAACCCTAATATATGACAAAAACATTGGTCTATTTTCCAAAAGTGGCATGGCAACAGTCTCAATATACCCAAACTTTTTTATTTCGAAATTCCACTATCGATCATGTTTTAACGGTTTGAATCTTCTAGGAAAACCGTTTATGTTCATATCTTGCGATGTCGTGAGCTGAGTCATTCTCCGGCCTCAAGTCAGTGCACCCGATTGCTCACTGCCTTCTCTCTTTCCACAGAATAGTCGAACACTTTTTATTCTTTGCATGTGCTTTCTTAGACTCCCGGCATTCGGTCAGTGACCAGTACCCCAATTCTCGTACTTTTAGACTTGAACTTCCGGTCCCATTACGTTTTATAGGCACCTTTTATCACCTAAGTCAAGAGTTACTTTGACAGTATTGTTAACAGGAATATTGGCCTTCAGGTTGCTCTGAGTGATATGAACCATGGCTTAAAGGATTCATAAAGCATCGCAGAAGTTTATTTCTTGCATTTGTCTTGTATTTTTGAGCTTTCTGGGTCATGCCGATTTGCATTGTCGTTGAAAAGGATTTGAAGATAGATTCCGGATGTGTGTTTTAAATTAATGTCGTATAAAACAGGTTGTATAATGAATAAGATAACAGAACTGTAAGTATAGAGTTAGATTTTCATCAACTCTACTTTTACTGGAGTGCTGGTTGGGTGGACAGAGCCGATAAGTTTCTCTTTAATTTGAAATGTAACACGAAGATTATTTGCGCTCACTTCAACAATTAGACGCATGCCTGTGAATCATCCAGCCGAGACTTTTTTTTATTGCCTGTTTGCATTAAGTACATTATCGCGGCAAAGATAGGTTTCGCGAACGACACGCAATTGGGCATTTAGCGTCGTCGGCATAAAGGCGAATACGGCGCTGGTTTTTAATTGGCTACGGCCGCTTCAGACGGTTTCTCGAAAGTAAGGTAATAACGTTGCGAAATCACCTTGGTAATGACGAGGCCGCAAAATAATAGCGAGACCTGACGTCACGCAGAATAATTCGTCTAACAAACATAAAAGTTCGTTATGATCGATAAAGAAACTGTTGCCATTCGCCATTCCGACGCTTTGTTCTCGAACATTACAGACTCTACCCGGGAGGACACACACAATAGGCCACAATTGGCTCCCCAAGTGACTAAATTGGGTGTTCTAGCCGCCGTGACGAGTACTCTGAAAATAGTCATCAAAAACCACAAATTCCAGACAGGGTAATAAGAATCGTACAGGAAAACGACGCGGCGCGGCGTCGTCGGTCGGGCGGCTGCCGGCGAAAAATGTGCAAAACCAGTTTGAGCTGCTTTTGTTCGAACGTTTCGGCAGGGAGTTCGATGACCAATGCAAATGTGTGGGTAGGGAGTGCGAATTTAGGTGCGAGGGTGCGGCCGGGAGGGGTGAGGCCGAGGGTGCCGCGGCAGCCTGCGGTCATCCACCTCGCGTGAGTCATCAGCGCCTCCGTCTCCAGTGTAGCTGCTGCATCCTGGCGCCGGCACCGGCTACTCACCTCGCGCCTCCGCCACCCGACGCCCCGACTCCGACCACGTGCTCACTACACCACGTGTTGAGGATCACCGTCGAAGGCACGCACCGACGAGTAGGAAACCGCCGACACGGTAAGTGTACTCCAACAAGCGCCTGGATACATGAACACCAGAGCACCTGATGAAGTACAATGGGCGTGCGGCGGTCGCTCTGCCGAGGTTCGCCTTCGGCCGCTGCGATGGATCGGACGGCAGCAGCGCGCGCTACTTCAGGTACCTGACTCGATGGAACAGCCCTGGAGCCCGAGTAGCGCGCACCGCCACCGCCGCTCTTGTATCTGCTATTAATAGCGCGGTCGCGGGTGCGTCCCGCACAGAGGCACGCGTCCGACTGAAGGAGCCGGCGGGGCTCGACTGCAGCTCGTGGCGGCGGCGCGCGCCCCCCGCGCGTCGCCAGACGTCAGCTGACCGCGGCTGCACCGGCCCTGACATTGGCGGCTCAGCGCGCGGGGGGCGAGGTCGCTGACCCCGCCCGCGGAAGCCTCCTCGCGAATCTGACGCCCGCGTCCCCTCTCCCTCACCGCCGTTCCCGCAACCCCCGCCCCGCGCGACGCACCCGCCCTCAGTCATCGCACTGTGACATTCACCAAGTTTGGGCGCTGCATGATTTTAGGCTCGCTGGGAGGCTGAAGAGACTTTTTTGTCCCGAGTGAGTCGGAACGCGAATTGGCCCTGCACGAAAATGATTCTATGTCAATGTCATGCTCAAAGGCGACCGTTAAAATGGGACGCAGTTTCTTTTGCGTCTTCAGTTTGAAGAAGGTTGGCAGGCGAAACGAAGATTGATGTTTGAAATCATTAAAATATGATTCTGGAGCACTCTAGCGATATACTCGGCAAATATAGTTATGATTTTGGCAAGTACTGAACACACACTGACCCTACAACACTGAACTTCGAAAATGTTTTCATTTTACTCAAAAATTCAGAACCTACTTAATTTTCTAGAGCATTTTTAAATCGACTGAGATCTAAGTTGGATAACGTAGGTAGGTAGAGCGAATTCGTTTATCTCTCTCAAGTTCTTAACTTGACGTGGCTTCTTCATTACAACACAAACATACTCATACCTTACCAAATCTGTCATAATAATAAAATTGTCAGCAATGATTCATTTCCATTTCATCATTGTTTTGTCGTGGTAGGTAATCATCATATCATTAAACTTTATCTAGCTGCTATCACGTCATTTTCTTTTTATATCCAACTCCCGCGGCTTCGCACGAGTGGTTTTTCAATAACATATTACCCTCAGTTTGCGCAGTTGGCTAAAAAGTAGCCTATGTCCTTTCCCAGGATATAATCTATCTCCTTGCAAATTTCATTACGATCCTTTCAGCCGTTTAGTCGTGTAAAGGTCACAAACAAACTAACAAACAAACAGTGTTATATATGAATTATACATATAAACCTTCCTCTTGAATCACTTTATCTATTGCTGAAAAGTGCATTAAAATCCGTTGAGTAGTTTAAAAGATCTAAGCGAACAGACAGCGGAAGCGACTTCATTTTATACCTACTATGTAAAGCTAATCATGTACCTACTTTGATATAATCTCGTCAAATAATAATGTCTTTCTATAACTATAAAACAATCTTCGAAAAGTCGATTCTAAAAAAACATTACCATCTTGTAGAGTTTACTTTTCCAGCGCATATCTATGCGCAAACGCAGACCAATGGGACAGCTGAATCTGACAATGGTAGATGCTCTTATGTTCTTTTTTTATAAAATGTAGGGACGTCACAAGTGCATTGCCCACCTGATGTTACGTGGTTACCACCTTACCACTGCAACAACGCTACCTGCGACATTCACAGAGACAAGCAGGTGAAATGTTTCATGTGCTTATATTTTCACCGACACCCTTCAAACCGGAACACAGCATTACTGCTTGGCGGCAGGAATAGGTACGGTGGTAGTACTTTCCCATACGAACTGTTCCACAAAGAGCTCTACTAAGTACTACAGTCGGCCTACACTTGGTAGCTAAGCAAGGTTTCGCCGTCGACGTACACTTTTTGGAGGACTTATCAATTTTACACTTGGTCATTGATAATAATAATATAGCTCACGAATATATTAATGTCTATATCTAAATGCACATCCCCGGATCTCTTACCCATTAGACAGACCCGAAAAGATATCACACAAGGGGGTAGTCAGAGGTAAGTCCAAACATTATAAGAACACTAACCCAGATGGCGCATACCTAATGCCTTTGGATTTTTGGTCATTGATGATTAGACATAATCACACTAATTTATAAATGTGTAAGTTTGGATGTTTGTTTGTTACTCAATCACGTCGTAACAGCTGAACCGATTTCGATGAAATTTGGTATATAGGTACGTAGATTATAACCTAGATTACCACACAGGCTACCTTCTATCCCATAAATCCATCCCATGTGATAAAAATGAGGTGTCAAGTGAAGTTGCAACAGCGAGTTTAGGTTACCTACACATTTAGAAGTGTAACGCGAACGAAGTCGCGAGCAACAGCTAGTTTCATATAAATATGTTAATATTTATTTTGTTATTGACAAATTTTTGAACAACTCTTTATTTATTGGTACGTGTGTTTCGTTGTAGTCGAAGATAAACGAAAAATCAATAGATAATTTAAACAAATCAATAGGTGCTATTGTTATTGAACCTATTAGTAACAGTATTATAGACAACTTTAGCACTTTCTGAGTCTCAAAATCAATGGAAAATTAAGATATTCATTATTATAAATACGGGATTTATCACGTAGCGTTTTATCGGTGTTTCGACCGACAATGTTTTGGTTCAGTCCGTGAACCTTCATCAGGGTGAGTGCGATCCGCTCCGAACAACGTCTCCCCTTATACTTAATAATGGTTGAAATAAATCACGAGAGTTTTCGAAGTAAAATTAAGACATTCGTTAGCAAATAAGGTTCTAAAACTATTATCCTCCAGCGCAGTAGCCGAAAAGCCTGCTGAGACGCAGGAGGTAGTGGGTTCGATTCCCGCTGCGGGACAAATGGTTGCATGGTCAGATGTACAGATATTTGTTCCGGGTTTTGGTATTTTTTATACATATATTATAAATAAATAAATATATACCTAGTCAGGTCATAAGTATTGTCACACAGTAAAAACTTTTCTTTTAGAATGCTGGCCACAAAAAAGTTTATAGAATTCGAATTTCGAATTGTTCATGAAAATAAAAATGTATACTTTTTAGAATTTTACTCATTTTTAAATATGGAGTGGACGCTTAAAGAAGACCGTGTTGCAGTTATTGCGTTGCATCGTTGCGGTTACGCGCCAATTCAAATTTTTGACATACTGAAAAATTTGAATATAACCAAAAGATTCGTTTATCGCACCATCAAACGATACAATGAAGACTCTAGTGTAGATGACAGATCAAGAAGTGGTCGCCCTCGGTCTGTTAGGACTCCAGCAGTGATAAAAGCTGTGAAGGCGCTATTTCAAAGAAATCCCAAACGTAAGCAGAAACTGTTGGCCCTTCAGATGCGGTTAAGCAGAACCACGGTGAAAAGGGTGTTAAATGAAGACTTAGGGCGTCGGGCATATCGAAGAAAAACAGGACATCGTTTGAATGCTCGTCTAATGGACCTGAGACTGAAGAGATGCCGCGCTTTGTTGAAGCGGTACGTGGGAAAAATATATCGGGAAAATCTTTTTTCGGATGAAAAATTTTTTACCGTAGAAGAGCTACAATAAACGAAATGATAAGGTGTACGCACACAGTAGTGAAGAAGCGAGCAACCGTATTCCGCGTGTCCAACGAGGTCATTTTCCATCCTCGCTCATGGTATGGTTGGGAGTTTCTTATTGGGGCTTAACAGAGGTACATTTTTGTGAGAAAGGTGTAAAAACTAATGCAGTTGTGTATCAAAATACAGTCCTGACGAACCTTGTGGAACCTGTTTCTCATACCATGTTCAATAACAGGCACTGGGTATTCCAACAAGATTCGGCGCCAGCTCATAGAGCGAAGAGCACACAAGACTGGCTGGCGGCGCGTGAAATCAACTTCACCCGGCACGAAGACAGGCCCTCCTCAAGTCCAGATTTGTATCCGTTAGATTACAAGATATGGCAACACTTGGAGGAAAAGGCGTGCTCAAAGCCTCATCCCAATTTGGAGTCACTCAAGACATCCTTGATTAAGGCAGCCGCCGATATTGACATGGACCTCGTTCGTGCTGCGATAGACGACTGGCCGCGCAGATTGAAGGCCTGTATTCAAAATCACGGAGGTCATTTTGAATAAACTTTAGTGTCATAAGAATCTATGTTTTGTTAAGTTCATTTTGGTATATAAATGGTTACATAATGAATAAACTTGTTTCAATTATTTTATATTAAACATGAGACAGAATTTATGACCTGACTAGGTATATTGCTGGACATTTAACACAGCGCTATCTAGCCCTAAACTAAGCAGAGCTTGTACTATGGGAACCTGATAGAATATTAATAATTATATACTTTGTTTTTTGTAAATACATACTTATAATATATAGAAAAACACCCAGACTCGGCACAAATGTCTGTAGGTCATGCAAACATTTGTTCCGCGGCGGGAATCGAACCCGCTACCTCCTGGGTCTCAGCAAGCTATTCCCCCACTGCGCCACGGAGGTCGTCAAAGTATATATTTAATATATATTAGGTTGGGGAAAAAATTGTATCGCATTTTTTAAGAAAATTCAAAACATTTTTTAATATAGTTTATTTACATTTAACTAAAGTATGTAGGTACCATTTTGTTCGATAACTTTATGCCATCTTGTAGGTAGGGACATGATCCCATTGCTATAGAAATTTTGGGGCTTCTGATCAAAATACCGCGACAAGTGGTTTTGGCAGTCCTCTCGTGATGTTAACCTGACACTGCCTAAAGAATTCTTAATTTTTGCTGAGTGGCTAAAGATGTGTGAGGTCTAGCGTTATCATGATGAAAAACCACATCCTTTCTGTTGATTAATTCCGGCCGCTTTCTCTCAACTTCTTGCTTTAATCTCATCAGTTGTTCGCAGTAGAGTTCAGAATCGATGGTCCTGCCTGGTGGTAACAGCTCATAATGAATAATGCCCTTCCAATCCCACCACACACACAGCATCACCTTGTTGCGAGTTAACCCGGGTTTCGCCTCAGTCTGTGAAGCCTGACCGGCCTTTGACCACGACTTTGACTTTTTCGCACGTTCTTGTCGTACGTGATCCACTTTTCATCACCAGTTATCAGCTTCTTCAAAAATGGTTCGGTTTCATTACGTCGTAATAAAGAATCACAAATGAGTACACGGTTCATTAGGTTTCTTTCAGTGAGCTCGTGGGGTACCCAAATATCGAGCTTTTTTGTGTACCCAGTTTTTTTCAAATGCGCCAAAACTGTTTTGTGGCCAATTTGCAGTTCTTTAGCTACGTCGTAACTACTGTTATGCCGATCTTGCTCCACTTTTTCAAAAATGGCATCAATTTTATCCGTAATAGGGCGACCAGAGCGACGTGCATCTTTGACATCAAAATTTCCTGATTGAAAACGCTTAAACCAAATTTGTGCTACTCTCACAGACACTGCACTAGGTCCATAAACATCGCAAATTTTTTTCGCGGCTTGCGTTGCATTTTTACCATTTTTGTAGTAAAATTTTAAAATGTATCGAATTTCTTCATTAGATTCACTCATCTTACAGTACGAAAAACAAATAAAAATCACACATTTTCCTAGTTTGAATTTGGAATTATCTTCTTTAAAATTTAAACTTTGAATGATACCAAAACCAGCCAGATACAAATAGTATAGCCAAAGAGATTTTATTACAAGTTCATACTATTATTATAATGCGAAAAGACTTTTTCCCCAACCTATTATATAAATAATAAGTACATATTAACAAAAAAATATACATTTAATAAGTATTCTATCAGTTATCTGGTCCCCATAGTACAAGCTTTGATTAATTTGGGGCTAGGTAGCGCTGTGTGAAATGTCCAGTAGCATTATTTATTAAGAATATTATAATTTTACACCTCTAGATAAATTTACAAAACGTGAAATAAAACAGAAATTACCACTAGTTTGTTTTACTTTACCTAGGGATTGTTTTTTATATTCTTTTATCGCGTCTATCTAAGTAGGTATTAACCTCAATATGTGCTTTATGTGTGCAAATAAAAATGGGAATTTTATTGTTTTCTCATCTCTCTTCGGTGTAAAGTAAGTAGAGTGTAACCACTGGTGCAAGCGGATCGATCTAACTATGTGTTGTTCCATTTGCACACTTCTGATACGGAACTATGGCTAAATTATTCACATACCTAATGATAATTAATAACAGAACTTATTTAAGTGGGCTCCGTGGAAGGCCCAGCGGCGATGGTGGAATGCGCTGGACTTCTAAAGTCAAATATTTTTATTCATTAAAATCACAAGGATCACTTTGAAAGGTCAATTTTACTGCCTGTTCCTTCGCGACCAAGCCAGGAAAGGAAAGCAAGGAAACAATGCTGGTTGTTTTTTTTAATGATCCTTTTAAAATACATAGCAACACAGAAAATAAATTACGTCTAAATTGTAACATTTCGAACGAGTTGGAGCAATTTCAATCCCAAGCTTCTCTATCATCTAACTAAATAATCCGATATTTTATAGTAGGCTTTTTTATAAAGATTTTGTTTCATTACGTTTTTAAATTTGTTAATTGTCAATTTTTGTACATCCCTTGGGAGTTAGTTATAAAAGCGATACACCTTGTCGTTTGAACGATTTACTAATTTTATAAAGTCTACAAGTGGCAACAGCGAGTTTATCTTTATTTCTATTATTAAAATTATGGTTATCGCTATTTTTCTTAAACAAATTAATATTTTTGTGATCAGATTTTCATAGATGTATTGACAAGGGAATGTCATAATATTTATTTCTACGATATGGACTGGTCAAAAATACCACAAAATACGAACCTATGGAAAATGAAGGTAGGACATTGCCCTACAGTGGCAATCGTCGGACTTCATCATCATCATCATATCAGTTTCATTTCCAGGGCGACTAATCTTGTGCGGCCTGCACCCAACCATCTTCCATCTAGTGGTGGGGACGGCCCACCACTAGATGGATGGATGGAAGTGGTGGGTCGTCCTACGCTGCGCTTTCCAGTGCGGGGTCTCCACTCGACCCTTTCTGACCTTACGGCCGTCAGCTCTTCGAGCTATGTACACTGCTCACTGCCACTTCATCTTGCATTGAATCATCGAACTTACAAATACTTAAATAATAGTACCTACAAGAAACTAGTATCGAGAAACGCGTTAATCCTGTAGATGCGTTCTCACCGCAAACAAATAATTGCGACATTTTTACAGTAAAATAACCAATGAATATCAATCAATGAGTATCTACCAGATTCTCCCTTGAGTTTTTGTTTATTTTACGTTTATACTATTTAATTGTTTCTTTGTTTGTATTTTCTCTGTTTTAAAATGTAACTGTATTGTATATTGTGTGCTAATGTAGTGAATAAATGATTTCTATGTCTATGTCTATGAACAGAAGGCTGGCATACAAACACTATGCGATACGCTTTCATACGTTGGCGCTAGTAACTACGACCAATCCATAACTGTGTGACTGACGAACGAAAAAATATTTTATATAAATCGTCTGTTTGGATGGGGACGGATTTGATAGACCATGTTTTGTCTGTTGCAGGCAATTTAGAAGATGGAGGGAGAATCGGGCATAAACCAAACATGAGGTAACAGCGTAAACTAAAATATTTTTCATCACCTCATGCTCTGAAAGTTTGTCATTGTTAACTCGATAACGTCTCCATAAATGCAATTTAAGTAAATTTGAAAATAGAATGAGGCTCATTGTATTCTTATAAGTTAAAATGAAATACAATTTCCATGACAAATCCTTATAGGTATGTATGTATTTAAAAATGAAACAGGCCAGATTCATAAATTATACAATCTCCATGACAAATCCCTATTTATATTTAAAAATAAAACAGGTTAGGTCCGGTTGTGAAAAAAAAACAATGAACACCGGTAATGCAAATCCATCGTGATGAAAAGTTTGGTGTTATATTTTTGGTGTAAGCGATCAATAACACCCTCAACTCAATAGCGTCCTCGCTCGCGCGCATTTGTCCGCTTCTTCGCCGATATATCTCGGGTGTTGGTAGATAGATGGCTTACCATTACAGCCTAACTATTGTCGTCTGTTTTTATATTTAGATACCCATTGGATAAACTTCTGCTCTCAAAGAGTGGGCAGTAATAACGGCAATAAATTGTCCAAGCACTTACTGTAACCATTCAAACATTGGCTAGACAGTAGACAAAAGTGACAACAATCGTAAAAATCACTTAGTCCGTCCAATAAAAATGTCTGACCGAAAAATTACGTGTCCTGGATGTCAGATTGATAAAGGCTAATTATTTCTATGAATTCGACTTTTGAATGAAGTGGACTATTCTACGAACTTGTGTCCTCAGGGCTTCATTAGATATACATTGACCACAACGCTGGCAGAGGTCGTATTGTTTATTTTTTCGCAGAATCCTAAATATTTTTTGTGTGCAATGCTTTCTTTCACTATTACAACCTAAGGCTTGGTCGCTAGTAATAACGAAGGGATACAATAATTAACTGAGCCGTAAGCGAGCATTTTGAAAACACGATCAAAAACATGACATTGTAATAGTAATGTGGTAAACGGTGAGACCCGATAGGGACTCTTAACGTCACTGATAAGAACACAGCATACAATTACATACTTTATATTATAGCTGTTGTAGATTCCAGATTCTGCACTATGTTATCTTCTAAGAAAACATTTCGCCCACTCCATACGAAGTAAAACATACAAACAGGCCATGTCACCTTACAAAGGGCGAAGGGTGAACGTGTAGGTTCAAGCGCCGACTCACATTGAGAAGACAATGCCTCGACCTTCGAAGGCACGCTTATGACCTCAAGATGTTTTTTCAACCCTAATGTATTCTTTATTCTGTGCCCTAAGGTTAGGTTTAAATTGTGGAGCTAGTTTTGGGATAAAACCTTTTTAAATGAGACCCTTTGGATCAAAAGTTAGATTAGAAAGTTTTTTGTATAATCTGGATTAAATTCTGCCAAGTACTTAGATGGACTAAAACTTTAAGTTGGGTCTACCCCTTTTTCTGTAAAGGCCACCAGGTGGACCTGAATATTATTTAGGCAGGCACTAAATATATCTAAAAGTACTACATAGGGAGATATTAAGCAAATTCTCTTTTAACGTTGTAAATGTAGGTTGTTTGCACAAGAGCATATCGAATCAATTAATTTATTTTGAACTAGCTTCCACCCGTGGCGTCTCACGCGTGGTCAATAAAAAGTAGCCTATGTGTTAATCCAGATTATAATCTACTTGCATACCAAATTGAGATTGAGATTGAGTAACAAACAAACAAACCAATAAATAAACAAACGTCCAAACTTTCACATTTTAATATTAGTGTGAGTGTGATGGCTGAGAAAACTATGGGATTTATAAAACATTTATCCTAAGCTTTCCCAAAACTAGACAAGAATGCTACAACATAGCACCCATTATCTCATCTGGTAGAGTCAGATAACTTTTGTAATTGTTCATAAGTTTTTTAGTAATACTTCGCCGTTCCTTTTTACAATTGTTTTATTACTACATAAAGTAAAGTAAATTTCCCCTTATGTTCGCAAAATACAGGATTTCGTTGTTTGGCGGTATGCGTAACAATATACGTACTCGTACGGGTGGGGCAACATTTTACCTCATTGAGGGCAGCTACCTTTTCTTTTGTAGTTTTTTTTTATTTTATTTATTAATACTTAGATTCACAGTTACATAACTGAAGATTACAGATTATTTTACATAATTTTTATAGAATATATTTTTCTTTTAGAAAAAAAAATTTTTTTTTTATTTGAATTTGGTAAATTACTTTGGGAAAAAGTGTACCTGGTTTGATATAGGGTCTATAGCACCTTGCTTTTTTGACAAAAGTTATTATCTAGACAAACTAGTCTTTCAAAAATCCTAAAATGCGGTTGTTTTTTTCTTATTGTCTTAGTTATGGGGTAATTATTAACACTCCACGCTAATTTACGGTAATCTTAAAAATGGGCTCAGGATAATCGCGCTTCATTGTTTTAAATGAATGGAAAGAAGTACTTTGTTAAGCTATTAACAGACGACCCAATTTGGCTGGACCTAACCATCCGACCACCCAACCAGTAAAATCTATAGGTTAATATGGTTGGCCTGACAGCGTCCGACCAGCCTACACACAATGCAATTATATGATAGTACGTGACGTCACATCGATCCGGTTGGGTCCAACCAAACTGGGCAGGGCTGGGTTAACCACGTAGCAAAAGTAGCAATTGCTACGGGCCCCGCGCAAAAGGTATCAACCTTTCCACCTCCGCCTGAGCATATTTTTTTAATAAGATGTAGTTAGTATTAATATTGAATTTACTTGATGTCACAAAAACGTGAAACGTATCACCCATTACGACTAAGGTTGTTACCACATCAATCGATCGATCGCCGATTGATGCTATCGATTGATGTAAAATAAGATCAGTCGACGTCGATCGACAGTTCCTACTATGCCGCATCGTCGACTGATTTTAGTTTACTTTCGATCGATGGCATCGATCGTTGCTCGATCGATTGGTGTAGTAACACCCTAAGATAACCCACATCAGATTATCGGCAACCGATTATTTTATAAGAGAAAATAAAACAGAATTTTATACGGAGCCCTCCCCCCCAATAGAATTTGCTACGGGCCCCGCGCTTGGCACTGAAATTGGGTCACCTGTTAATCCTTTTAATTTGTAATTGTTAGAAATAATAATTGTAAGCATGGCCTCCGTGGCGCAGTGGGCGAACAGCCGGCTGAGACGCAGGAGGTAGTGGGTTCGATTCCCGCCACGGAAAAAATGTTTGCATGATCTACAGATATTTGTTCCGGGTCTGATTGTTTTTCTATATATTATAAGTATGTATTTACAAAAAAAGTATATAAGTATTCTATCAGTTATCTGGTTCCCATAATACAAACTCTGCTTAGTTTGGGGCTAGATAGCGCTGTGTGAAATGTCGAGCAATATTTATTATATTTATTTATGGTAATTTTCATATTCGCTACAAATGTCAATGTTATAATAGATCATGTAATGTCTCTGCCTAACCTTATAATAGTTTTAATTCTGTCGATTAGATCGCCAACAACTCAACAAAATAGATTGATATATAAAATTACCGCTCATTATAAATAAGATAAAAAGTAAAAATTGTTTCTCTTAACCTTATATTGACTACACTTATGCCGGCTTGAACAACGATTCCTAAACGTATTTATCGACTAAACATGTTTGAATTTGACGCCACTAAATACGTTTGGGCAGTTTTAGGTATAAAATACCCACGAAATTTTACTTCCTCGTGTAAAATTATAACCATGCGATGGCCAAACGTTTCTGATGACCTTGCGCTGTTTGCAAAACTTACCTACGTTACTGACTGACTATGTCTGAGTAGTACCTTTCAGCTATCTGAGTAGTACCTTTCAGCTGTCTGAGTAGTACCTTTTAGCTGTCTGAATAGTACTTTTTAGAGCGGAAATCATGGAATGGGATTCACAGCATTCGAATTATTTTTTGACATGCAACATAACTTATTTTCATATTATTGGAGTACTACCAAAGAGCATTTTTAGTATTCTATGCATATAAAATTATTCATGTTTGATTCAATAAATCTCGCCAAAATAACCCGACCAATGTCACATCATTTAAATTCGCTTGTAGAATGTTCTCAAAACAAGGTCAACTAAGGCTGGATGAAAAAAATGGTCTAAAAATTTGAGACCTTGGTTCGAAAGAGTTCATTGGCACATGACTGAGGTGACGTCAGAGGCAATTATGCTGATAAAAGGTAGGTATGGACGCTACACCAACTAATGGTCTGATAATATGAATGCGCGGTGTGACACTCGATAGTGTATGAATTGAAGGTCTCAAAAGAGCATTTGGAGGCCCGATTAAGGAGTCAAGTGTCAGCTAACGTTACTAGTGTTAGTGGGTAACACTGGCGATCGCTCGAAAGCTTTCAAATGGCGTAGCAACTGCTATACTCAGAAGAGGAGAAAATATTTAATTTGATTAGCTGAAGATCATTTCATGCAAAACATCAACAAAAATATTAAAAGAATCTGTAACTAGCAGTTGGACAATGGACAAATAAATAAATATATGCCACTGTTATTGATTTTAAGGTACATGTTGATTCTTTACATTCATGGTTCATTCATTCATTCATGGTTCTTATTAGATAGATACTATTGGAAAACTTGTTTTAAATGTTACTAATTGTTAATCACATTAAGTATCTGACTCTTTCTTTCTTTCTTTCGACGCATTCCACGAAGAGCAACGATTTTAGAGCACCAATTGTATTCCACGAAGAGCAATCTTTTATATTTTGGCTTGGTGCTCTTCGTGGAATACTAAAAATTATTTTAAATGTTTCCACGAAGGGTACCTACATTTAGTAGCTTCTAGTGAAGCTTCCGAGATACGGCTGATTTAAGTTTGAATAACCCAAACTGATTGTGAAACTAACAATAATAACATATCTTATAATTGATATAAAGAATATTGATAAAAAATTATGAAATAACGGGGTCAGCCGTATCTCGGGAACTGGACGTTCTAGGCTAGCGGTGTCTTTAGACAAATGGTAGGTATAAAGGAGATCTTCATTTCTGATGACAGCTGTCAAACTTCAAACAGTGCTCTTCTTTCAGCCGTGAACAAGAGCTTGAGCCTACGACCTTAGCAACGATTAGTAATTTTGAAATGATAGCCACTTGACTACCAGAGCCTTCGTTTACATAAATTTTTACTTATTTATAACGTGATGTACCTTGTCCTACCTATCGAATGAATGAAAAACCCACATTATTAGCAAGAACTTCATTTATTTACACCATATTACAATTTTAAACTAAATAATTTGAAATTACAATACAGAGTATTTACAAACTTTCAAAACTAATATATAAATAACATTTAAAACTATTGTGTGTTCATGGATACAAACACAATTTAAACCATACGTGGAAATATAATAAGTCGGATTTGACAGGTGTCAGAATACTAACAACGAACAACAGCGCCAAATGACACAATTTATGTTTTTATTTTTAATAAGTTTTTTTGTTGTAAAATTAATTTTTCATAACAAGGTTTTATAAAATTCATAACCGGAACCGCAAGCAGATTCAAATGAGCTCAAACACTAGTAGCCTACTATAATCCATTCAGAAGTTCCGTTGTCTAGCATCCGTCTCCATTATGAGACCACCTCCATGGTACCATATTATTGCATTGTCACCGAAGTTACATATGTATTCCAAATTTCAGCTCAATTGGTTGAGGTGAACGAGCTTAAAATTCAGTTGCAAGATTCCACACGGGCAAACATACATACATTGCAAGTTAATAAAAAGCTTGTAAAAACCATCTCAAAAATTTCAAGCCTAGACGGAACTTGAACCCACAACCTTCCTCTTGATACGAGCATACACTATCCAATTGTGCTACCAGGCTATGTCACGTCAGGGTCGAAATTAGCGAGATGATTCAGATTACGACTAAAGCGCCGTTAGCTCCATCTACAGGAAAACTTATATGTTTTTTGACCTGCTCAATGCCAAACGTTGCAGTTTAGTACATTGACAAGAGATGTCGCGTTGCTTATTTCAAATAGTTTTTTTTAAGTGTTATCCGAACACATACGGAAAATTCTAAGATTTTTAAAACCATCTAAAATTTTTTTCCGTACGTACGTGTTTGGATATCACTATAATAAAGCTATTTTAAATGATACAACATTGGAATATCGTCCCGTCAGAATATTAATTCAGGATTAACTAGTGTTTCTGAGTGTAATTTTTCTATATAAAGTCATCTTGGTGCTTATTAACTATACTCATTGTAGTGTGTGGATAGCCAAATAATTATTTCGCATTATGTCTTGGATTTTTCGATTTCTTGTGTAGACGTTCAAATTTATCACTTCATGCAAAATGATATCTATATGTGCCTTTCAAGTGAGTTCGCGTGACAGCGGATCACTTGGGAGGCACATATAGAGGACCTCTGCTCCAAGTTAGGTTGTACCTATTTTGCACTGAGACGGCTCACTAACACCGCGTCTCATAGCGTAGTACTGTCGTGTTACTTTGCGACCGTCCACAGCATTCTCACCTACGGTGTCGAGCGGGTTTTCGTCGTGCAAAGGCGGGCCGTGCGCGCGATCGACGGCGTGGATGATGATGTGTCGTGTAGACTTGTTTAAAGAGCTGAATATCATGCCTTTTCCCTGTGAACTTATAAATCAAGTAGCCCTTTTTACTCATATCAACATTGATGAGTTCCAAAGGAGCGGTGTGAACAAGCTCGCTCACGTCCTCGTCACGCCCGCGCACAAGCTGTGCAAGTCGGAGAGGTCCGTATATATAATGGGTCCCTCGGTCTACAACAGGCTGCCGGACACGATTAAAAGGGATGCAACTTCCACCATAATATTTAAAAAAATGGCTCATAGACAGTTCTTTTTACTCCGTAGACGAGTTCTACACATTGCCTATTATTTAATTTGTTTATAAATGAATTTATTATAAATAAATAAATAATGCTGGACATTTCACACAGCGCTATCTAGCCCCAAACTAAGCAAAGCTTGTACTATGGGAATCAGATAACTGATAGAATACTTTTATACTTTTTTCTTGTAAATACATACTTATAATATAAAGAGAAACAACCAGACCCGGAACAAATATCTGTAGATCTTGCAAACATTTGTTCCGCGGCGGGGATCGAACCCGCTACCTCGTGCGTCTCAGCCGGCTATTCGCCCACTGCACCACGGAGGTCGTCAATTATCAGTACAATTAATTAATTATGTTTACATTAGATATTTTTACTGATGCTCATTATTGAATTTATTGCTTACCTTTTTATCTTTTTTGTGTTTGACTTGTAACTTGGCGTTATAAATAGAGAATTATATTGCATTGTTAATGTCAAATCGAAACTATTAGATTCCCTTTGGTGTAAAACCGGGATATTTACCATGATTTGCGAGTTTTTGAGTGTATTCTGATTAAAAGTTTCTAGTTTCTAAGACGATTTGAATGAAACACGTCCTGGCTCTTGACTGACCGTGATTTGTAATATTTTGTTTATTTTTTATTATATGACCTGGATTATACGAGGCATGCCTTTTAAGTTCTGTCGTTTCCATATTTTCCGGCAATTTTGAATTTGGAACTGTTCTATATTCGAATGTGTTTACATTTTGAATCTCAAAACAGTTGAAAGTATTAGGATTAATGCTATTGTTTAGTCACAGTTTCGATTTGAATCTGTCAGGTCACGTACGAAAATGAATCTTTCTAAGGAAAATGTTCGTGCAATAATTTTCTACAACTTTAGAAGAGGCCTGACACGGCTTCAGTGTTTAGAAGAGCTAACATCTGTGTTCAGTGATGTAGCCCCATGTCTGCGGACTGTCGAACGCTGGTATTTAGAATTCCAGCGTGGACATACTAGTGTTAGTGACAGATTTCGCGAAGGACGCCCAAAATCCGCCTTCACTGAAGATAACATCATTGCTGTGAGACAACTAATTCTCGAAGATCGTCATGTGACGTATCGAGAGATAGAGGCTCTATTAGGCATCTCAGGGACAACCATTCAGAAGATCTTGCATGAAGCGCTTGGTGTGAGAAAGCTAGTTTGCCGTTGGATACCGCATCTGCTTTCCGACGATCACAAGGCGGCCCGCGTCAGATGGTGTAAGAAAACTCTGCAAAGGTTCAACCGAGGGGAGTCAAATCACGTCTACGACATCATAAGTGGTGACGAATCTTGGATCTATGCCTACGATCCTGATACCAAACAACAATTTACAATCTGGGTCTTTCAAGACGAGCCAAAGCCGACTAAAGTTGTTCGTTCTCGAAGCACTTCAAAGAAGATGGTGGCCACGTTCGTTGGAAAAACCGGCCATGTTGCGACTATTGCACTTGAAGATCGTAGAACGGTTAACGCAGAGTGGTATACTACAGTTTGTTTACCACAAGTCATCGCCGAACTTCGAAAATCTAACTCAAAGCGACGCATCATCCTGCACCACGACAACGCAAGCTCACACAGCGCTCGTCAAACGATTGAGTATTTGAAGCAGGAAAAAGTAGAAATTCTTGACCATCCTCCATACAGTCCTGACCTAAGCCCTAACGATTTCTTTACATTTCCTAAAATTAAGAAAAGTCTTCGTGGTCAAAGGTTCCAGTCCGGTGAAGAAGCAGTCGACGCTTTCAAGACAGCCATTTTGAACACCCCACTTTAGAGTGGAATAAATGTTATAATAACTGGTTTGAGCGAATGGAAAAGTGTTTTAAGCTACGTTGTGAATACTTTGAAAAACAATAAAAAGTACTATAAGGTTCTAGATGTGTTTTTTTCTTCAAACGACAAAACTTAAAAGGCATGCCTCGTATTATATGATGGAACAAGCCTATGACCCACCTGATGTTAAGTGGTAACCATCGCCTATAACAAAGTATTGCCTCGTAGGTCATGCACCTTAGATAAGTGCCCTACGATGCACTGCCCCGCGTCCATCAACTTGAGGCACACAGGTTTAAAGTCTCAGTGCCTGTAATTTCACCGGCAACCGTACCCTTCAAACCGAAACACAGCAATGCTGCTTGGCGGCAGAATAGATGTTAGTACTTCCCGACGAGCCATTTCACAAGAAACTCTACTACTCTTGATTATACTTTTTATTATGGCACATAAAACAGAATACAATCAATTAGATACAAAATATAATTATCAACTTATACTACGTGTTTTGTTATGTACGACATTAAATTAAAATAGAATAGAAACCCATCAATGTCTAGTATTGTCGTAAAATAGGTTTTCTTTAATTCATTACCACAGGAAACTTAAAATTGTCTAACAACTTTAATATTAAGTCCTAAAATATCAATAAATCAGTCTTTATAAAACAGGTAAACAAATCGTATTTATCATGAAAGCTGACTACGCGGCATCGTCGCATAGACGCTGCCGATTTACGTTAATTGGAAAACGTTTATTGTTACGTTTTATTGTTACGTATTACGTTTATTGGAAAATCAGTTAATACGATTCCGGATGTGTGTTTTAAATTAATATCATGCATAACAAAACAGGTTGTACATAGATTGTATCCCAAAGCAAGTGTATACACTCTGAGCTCAGGTATAAATTCCCTCCCGACCAGTTGCTTTTGGGATACCCTGTATAATGGTATGTGCAATTTTTCCTAAATTTCATAACATAACTTATGCAGTATTTTTAAGTACGAAAAATACGTTAAAACTTAATGGTAAATATTGCTTGTATCTTGTATTTATCTAGGTATAAAACATATAAAATAAAACAACGAATTGTCCTAATTCATGATCTACTAACAAATTTATCTAAGTACTTATTTATATAAATATATCTATTTTTTTATTAAATACTTGTAGTGATTAAATTCACATTATAAGCCTATACAAAGCTATAGAAGGTTTCTAAATATATAATAATTTCATTTTAGTGTATCTGATAAAGCAAAAGCATTAATGAATATGTAATCTAGCATCGCATAAAATATGCCACGTTTTCGCAGTACGGCGCGCGATGTCCTTTGTTAAAACTATAAAATTATCATCAAATATTAATTCATTCAGCTATTACACATTTTAAAAATAAATGGAGTAAGATATATAATAAAAATAATCAATTATTTACCAATAACTTCATGTTAACTAGTGCATGCAAATTAAATATACAGAGACAATTTTTCACCTAAACTCGATGGAATGACGTTCTAATTAATGTTGCTGGGAGCCGTTAGGGCCTGCATCAAAAAATCTCGTCACTCTGGAAATCTATGGTCGTGGCCTATGTTCAGCAGTGGATGTACTATAGCTGATATGAAGATGCTGATGAAATTAAGGTCATTATTTTTAAAACTCCATATTAATATATACGATAAATAAGAGTTGTCGTGCAAAAAATAGAGTCAAAAATAGAGGTCTACTCTAACGTTATGTCCTAGACAGTACAGAGGTTGCGTGCTTTAGTGGCTTACCACTGTCTGTGATGTTACGAATGATACCACGCACCGCCGACTACCACAGACAGCCACGCACCGCACCGCGTCTCTTACCACGGTGGGGTGTGTCTGTGTGTGCGATTTTTTTATTTATAAATTATAGGCCACCATCTCGCCTGATGCTAAGCGATGATGCAGTCTACGATGGTCATCCGACTCGCCCCGCACCTCTGAAGTTACCGAGTCACGGCGGATTCGACGCACCGCTACAGAATTGTCTGCGCTACACGGACGAGACTCTTTCCAAGGTGTGTCAGTGTGGGCTTGTCCGCATTTGTGTGCAATACGAGTATCACAGACCGTTGAAAGTCTTTAGTAGCACAAACTTATACATTAACAATGGAAAACTTAAATTGATGAACATAAACATCTCTTAACTTGATCTCATGTCAGCATCAACCAGACGATGCTGACGTTAGACCAATTTAACCATCTCTGATATAACTTCACAACTGTTTAAAGGTGTTCAATATAATATAGCATACAATATCAAAAACTTTACTTCAATTGACGTTGACGCAACAACTTGAGGTAGATCTTTTTACGTTTAATCACTATTTTGCATTAACACACCACTTCGAAGGCTTATCTAGCGCGAAGAAAATCTATCAATAATGTGTGCTTAGATTTTACTACTCGATTAGATTTTATAAAAGAGCTACTCCACAATTTCTTATTATTTTCTTTATTGAAGTGACTTATAAGGTGCCGGTAAGGTAAACTGTGAGTATCATGCCTTATATCCAATTTAAAAGATTCGTTTTTTTTATTTATTACTTGCCTTAATTTTTACTGTAATTATATTAATATTATGCAAAGATTCTGTTTTTTTTTCTAATTCTATAGCGATCTAGCTTTACTTAATTGCTAACTAGTCTAGGCTATTCATAAGACAAGTGATTCAAGATTAAAATAAGCTAAACTAAACCTTATTCTCACATCTCATTGCAGTACTTGACATGAGTTAAATTATCCGATAAAAATGAGAATAAAATCTAATATAAACTTAATTTTTACTTCACACAACCCAATAACATTATAAATTATTTTGTATAGTTCATGTTCACTTTGTCTTACTCATGCTGACACTGCACCGCATTGTAATGCTCACAATGCGCCAATTTATGACTTTTATATTAATTCATTGATTCTTTGATATGACATCTTCATTTTTATTAAAAAAAAACATATATTATTCTCACTTTTATCGTGATCATACCGCGCTAACTTTTTTCACGCTAAACCACGATAAGGTGGTTGTCGTGTCAGCATGTATATTGTGCTGCAAATATAACGATCGTATTGCTCATTAGATTACAAGTTAGTCTTTTATTTCATTGTACTATTTTAGGTCTCCAGAGCTTTGTCGGTATTCCTTTGTGGATTTCATATGAGACTAAGCATTTGATAGCTGAATGGTTATCAAATTAATATAAATAAGGGATAGCACTTTTACGAAACGCAGTTTTAGGCCATAAAAATGAGACGCTGACAATAAAACTTTTATACTAATACTACACAAACGCCACACCACCCGTGCTGTTTTGTTTCACAGACCCTCTCCCGCTCTCCGTTAAAACAATCTATAGTATACACGATCATATGGAACTGTAATTATTTCACACTTTGTGTGAAATAATGATAAAAGTAACTTAGATTAAAATGCTGATTATTTACGCTAAACGCTATCTTACGTCAGCCACACAATGCGTTAGCACGTTGCAGCAAACATATCAATTGTTAAGGTATCTATAATGTTACTTATCTAACACTTTAAGGTCCCTTCAAAGTTATAATTTGCCACTCACATTCAAATATTTGACCGACGCCACACCGCGCTCACTGTTTTGTTCACCGCGCCCCGCCCCTCCCGTCACCCGTCACCCGCCTAGAAAAGCGACCTAGCAGCACTGCTGTTGGGTCGCGTGATGCGAGTGCGTAGCGGCGGACGCGGCGGCGCGCGGGCGCGGTGGGCGCGGCGTCAGCGCGGCGGCTGCGTGTTCGCGCCCCACCAGCGCAGGTACGCCGCGTCCACGCACCTGGCGCGCGCCGCTCGACGGGATACTTCTTCTAGCACCTCCTGTTGGGATTAATCACTTTATATATCGCTCGAAACAAGAAAAGATAATCTAGGACTTAAGTATAATTATTGTAATTTTAAATTGTTATCCGATATTTACAAGAACATCAAAGTTCTTTTCCTAATGATCCTAAAAAAGATTGGAAACTGTTTAGTTTCATCTGTTGAAGTAGATAATGGTGCGGCGCTTTGAGCCGTTAAAAAACATCCTAAAAATTTCAAGCTGGCCGACCAAATAATTCATACCGATCGACGTAGCATCAACGGCTACAAAATACAACTTTTACTGTTTGGGTTTACATATAGAAACGGTTTTATAGCGGCCATATTGTTTCAGCGCGCTTACTAAGCATCGTGCTGACTTTTGATCAGGCTGACATTAAAACACGCTCACATTTATTTATTTACACTAACCTGTTTCTTTAGCACAATGTGCTTGCCCTTCCAATACTTCATAAGCCCTCGTTCCTGTAATGTGGATACAATATCTGACGAGGCTATTGCCAGGTCTTTGCTAAGGTCTCGTATGCAGAGTGTAGGTCCGGGCGCTGAGCACAGTCGTTTGAGTAACGCCTCTTTCCAATACGATCGGTAGGAAATGAGCCCGAGATCTGAGAGGGGAGTTTCGGGGGAGCCGACCTTGCCTTCTACTTTTGTGAGCAGGTAACCTGGTAGGAGAAAACAAAAAGGATTTAATTTGTGCTAAACATATCTCGATATTTCGGCAATGGCCTGCGCCATGATCCCGAGGTAAACTGAAGTCATTACGAGAAGTTAAATAAATAAATAATAAATATTGCTGGACATTTCACACAGCGCTATCCAGCCCTATACTAAGTAAAGCTTGTTCTATGGGAACCAGATAACCGATAGAGTACTTATATACTTTTTTTTTGTTTATACATATTTAGAATACATAGAAAAACACCCAAACATTTGTTCCGTGGCGGGAATCGAACCCGCGTCTCAGCCGGCTATACGCCCACTGCGCCACAGAGGTCGTTTATGGTTTATGGTTATGGTTTATGGTTTTTTATGCTTATGGTGTGCTGCGTTACCATAAGAAAAACTAAAATTTCGCTTAAAACTATAAAAACTATGAAACTACCATGTTAACACAGGATCTAATTTTACGTTAACATCAAAACAACCATATTCTAAAATAAAATACCGATTTTATTGCTATTTACATGACAGGGACACAAAAGGAGTACCTTAAAAGTTGATTCACCCTATTACATTTTGAAATCCGTACGAAGTAGGGTCAACTAGTGGTAAATAAAAAACATTATTCAAAAAAGGCTCTTAGGAGTAAGATTGGTGTAGCGTATCAGAAAGTCTGAACTGCGTTCAAAAACTAGAATATCACGTGTCACCCAGAAGCCGCCGCGCCGTAGAAAATAATCGAAATCAGGACTCAAAAATATCTCTAACTCCTGAATTATAAAAAAATCGTAGAACATACATGGGGGTGATTCGTGTAGCCCATGGGCCCCTCCATCAACAACCTGTTTTGTTATGTACGACATTAATTTAAAACACACATCCGGAATCGTATTAACTGATTTTAGAGGTGGGTTTACTACCGGTAGCTTGAATATATATGCACTAATCGATACATTTCCAATAAATAATTTTTAACGTAAATCGGCGACGCCTTTGTGACGATGCCGCTTAGTCAGTTTAACGGGTACGAATGAGAAAAATACCTATTTACACTAATACTAGCAATAAGCCTTACCCGTGTTTTTATTTAATCTCGTACATAAGATAACACGTATGGTTTTCGTTTAGACCACATGAAACCCGACACCCTGTATATATATACAGGGTGTTTGGTAATATACTGACGATATTCAAGTGACGGTTTCTCAAAACAAAAAATACGTCTCGAAAAAAAACTACTAGTTATAATATATTATCACATTTTAAAGAAAATCGACTAAGTTTAGGTGAATAATTCGATATAAAACTTACTGCCTACTCTTGCAATCAACATCCAAAAACAAAGGGCGATTTGATCTCTTTCGGAAATGGCTGCAGGTTTTGGGTTAGAAAGGGACAACAAGAGATATCTCGAGTCGTCACCAATACAGTAACTGTGGTTAGATTATTTAATTGCATTATGTAATTGCACAACATAAGTTTAATAAAGTGTATGTTTTTACATGCCAAAATAAATTTCACATTTCTATGGTAATAACGACTGCCTCCGTGGCGCAGTGGGCATATAGCCGGCTGAGACGACGGAGGTAGCGGGTTCGATTCCCGCCGCGGAACAAATGTTTGCATGATCTACTGATATTTGTTCATTGTCTGGGTGATTTTCTATATATTATAAGTATGTATTTACAAAAAAAAAAAGTATAGAAGTATTCTATCAGCTATATGGTTCCCATAGTACAAGCTCTGCTTAGTTTGGGGCTAGATAGCGCTGTGTGAAATGTCCAGCGATATTTATTTATTTATTATTTATTTAATGTAACAAATTAGATTATGCTCATCAAAATAACCCCTTTCATTATTGTGCGTATATTATCAAACACCCTATATATAATTGTCGCCAACCGTGTATTGTTATAAAAAGTATTAAAGTGAAAGTTTACCATAACATCGGAGTATAGCCAACACCCATGCCGCAACGTAAAACTATGTTTTATTTGCACGCTCACATGCCATTTCGTACTGACAGCTAGTTCGCCGGCCCTAACCTACCTCAACGCAAACACCATTTCCTTACCTACCAAACCCTCGACTAGAAAAAGACAAAATAATCAAAAGCATGGGGGTTTTTTGAGTGACTATGACATCGGGTAAATTTAATTCCACGAATTTGCAATTAAAAAATCGCATATTTCCATGAACTCTTTCTCACTTCCAATTTTCTTGTCAGCAATTATTATTTTGGTTAAAAGGTATAAACAAAGCATTCATAACCATCAAATTAACACCTAAAATCATAATTAAGGTGCTCGCTCAGGGCTCCAAATTCCCGTCTACGGCAGAGGGGAGGAACTCTCCTGTAGGGGGATCGGTCTAGACGGCATGCGATCTATAGCTGCAACACATCGATCGGTCTGGCGGGGTCGTCGCCCTACGCTACGTCGCGACGACCCCCTTGCCCCCACTAGGGGACAAAACAAACCCCAGCCCTAGGGGCACAGGTCACTGTAATATACGCTGGGTCAATTCACATAGCCAAGTAATTCAACATCATGCAGAGTTGAACATTTTGTAACGTTATCACGTGGATGTCATTGAGATTTTTTATAATAATTAGTATAGGTACCTTTAATAAAATATTCGTGTCACTTTGTTTTGTCCTAATGTAAACCATTTTATTTTATGTCTAATTGGTTCACTACACAAGCTTTTTCCAATCCGGGTCGTCTACAGGCTCGATTGCGTAGTAGTGTGCGTGGTAGACGCACAGCTATTGCGTTTGAGCTGCAGGTAAGGGCCTCAGGTGAGTAACCCATCGCCCTGGCATCAACTCACGGAGACTACTATCTCCGGGTCTCTGAGCTCAGCTCTTTGGGGCCTTTCAATCTTGTGGCCGGTGGCTCTTCGGTGCGTTTCGATAGCCATTCTACGGTAAGCTGTTTTCGATTAAAATTGCAACAATGTTGACATTGGATGTTCTGTTAAATGTCACGCTAAAATAACCGTTTGATGAGCGAATGATATGATATTTTTGTACGGCTGTACCTACCTACCTACCTGCAGACTATGTTGAATGAGCTTTATACTGCATCTTTTAGAGTGGGCCTCAAGATGAGTATGGGCAAGAAGAAGGTTATGTCGAGCATTTCTAGAGTTTCAGTCCCAAGCGTTGCCGTCGTTGTTAGAAGCGAGAAACTAGAAATGGTCGACTCATACGTTTATCTTGGCCATGTTTTATCTTTTGGCAAGGAGTATCAGATGAAGGAAGTCACCAGGCTTCTTCAATTTGGATGAGCAGCTTTCGGATGACATACTAAAATCCACGCGTATTCCACAATGTCTTAAAACATGTCTCTATAACCAATGCGTCCTGCCAACTATGACTTATGGTGCTGAGACATGTAGGCTCACGAAGGAGGCTGTGCACAAAATAAGTGGAGCACAGAGAGTCATGGAGCGCGCCATGCTCGGCATCACACTCTTAAATCGAGTTCCCAATACCGAAATTCGCAAGCAGACTAAAGTACAAGACATCAGCAAGCGAATATTGGGGCTCAAGTTGAGTTGGCCAGGACACTTGGCCAGACGTAGTAACGACAGGTGGACTAAGGTACTAACAGAGTGGAGGCCGAGAACTGGGCATCGAAATAGGGGACGTCCACCAGCGAGATGGGTCGACGACATTAATAAGACCGTGGGTCGTATGTGGTTCAGACTGGTACAGGATCGGGAAGAATGGCATAAACAAAGAAAGGCCTATGCCCAGCGGTGGGTCGACACGGACTGAGAATGATGATGATGATGTCCCTAGCTCGTTTCAATTTCAAATTAACGTAAACTGTACATTGTGCTTGTTTTATACTAAGCTATGCACAATAATATTTCTAAAGAAGTTATAGATTAATTCAATACAACGATACCTCAAAGTCTGGCAATAGATTTCATACCCAAGTAAGTAAAATTTCACAAGAGGGAACGCTGAGATGAGGCATAAAAGAACAAAATTCTCCAAGTGATCAAATGAAGTCTGTCTAGATATTAGAAGTCTCAGAAATCGCAACATAAATACCTTGTAGATGTTTTAATTGAGAATAATCAAGCGTTTGACTACTAAATCACCGACGGCGACAATGGTAAGTGATAGTGTGGTCAAAGATAGAGAACGCTTGCCTAGAAAACCTCTGTTCACTCTGGACTTAGACTCCATGATTATAGTGGTCCGGAAAAATATATCTAAAGCGTATTTCACTCGTTCCTACTAACAATGAAAGTGGAAGTTAAAAGTTTCAGAGCCACAGATCTGGTGCCCAATTCTGCTAATTTATAAGAAAAAAACGATTATGAAGCCATACGATTATTTAACGATTATGATTGTTGTTCCTGTCATAAGCTGCCAAATTGTGTTTGTAGAATACCAAATAGTATCTATAGTGGCCATTTTGCGACAGTACCATTGTCATAGTAAAGCGATTGGTTTAGTAGAATTGGGCCCCTGTTTTCAGCAAACCAGCTGCACCATTTCTAGACTGCGCCAAAGGGTTTATGATGTTGACCGCACGCAGGTGAATAATGGTACCCGATTTGTAAAAATTAGTACGTATAGACATTAATAGGTATTGCCTGGCGGTTCGTGAGGGATGATACTTGTACGAATTCATTAGCGTGTCGACTCGACTCGTTTGAGGCTCCCAAACCATTCGTCTTTTCCCGAATTTTATTGTATAAAGGAATTTGAATTAGATTCTGCGAAATGGAATTTATCTAGGTAGATATTTACATTTACAAATTTAGTTGGACGTCATTTTATGAAAAGGAAAAACAGTACCTAAATCCAAAATGTTAAGTATTTTTAATTTATTGCATACTTGCTTCCGCCCGCAGCTTCGCACGCGTGGTTTGCGAATAAAAAGTAGCCTTTGTATTAATCCAGGCTATAATATATGTACATACCAAATTTTATCGAAATCGGTTTAGCCGTTACGACGTGATTGAGTAACAAACATACAAAGAAATAAACAAACATCCAAACTTTCGCATTTATAATATTAGTGTGACTAATAAACTTTTATTATTACCATCATTGACAGCTTAACTGATAGCCCACTATTGGGTATAAGCTTCCTCTCTTAAACGCCACTGCAGCCGATCCTGTGCTATCGCATCCACCGAGGTGGTGGTCTGCCACCATTCGGTCAGGGTTCTTATACCACCTCCCATCACCTAATCCTGCCCAACGCCACTTTATTCTCCGATATCCATTGTGGACTCGGTCTAGTAGAGATATGCCGAGCATGGCTCTACGGCCCTTTGTGCGACCCTTATTCGGTACACAGAGGTGCCTTGATGACCGTCCATGCTTCGGCGCCGTACGTCAATGTGGGCAAGACACATTGGTGTAGCATTTTGGGATCCCTGAAAACGTTCTCTAACTTTCGGAGGAGGTATAACTTACCTATACCTATTATACCTAATTACTATTTGTCTGAATTAATAAATAAATTCAAAAAATTATAACATTTTAGATAAAAGATAAAAAAAATGGAATAAAAGTCGTGATACTCGTTTTATCAAAAGGCAAAGTGTCTCTATATCACCCTGTCGTGCTGGTCAGACGTGGTTGGCATTCGATTAGCTAGATTATACTAAATTTTGCCCACGGCTTCAAGTGTTTTCCGAAAAATGTACGCCAATGCGTTATTTTAATTATAATTATAATAAATATGTAAACTAGCACCTATATTTAAAATTGTTTATGACATTTTTTGTGGTTCCAATAAAAGTTTATTATTATTATTATTTCAGGTAAAAAATCCAGTTCGTATGTGCTCGTCAACTGGTCCTTTAGTAGAATTGGTCAAATTACGCAAACGTCAATAGTTTTCGTGAGCTCGCTTGAGGGCGCTGCAAGTAAATGTATGGAAGTTACTCGTAAACTGAAATATAGTGTTTAAAATAATTTAGGTCAATAAAAAATACTGCCTAACCATCTAACCAACTTTATATACTACTAGCTAACCCGCCGAACTTCGTACCGCCTTGATATGCATATAACAGTAGAATTGTCAAACGGCCATGATTAGCTATGTACATCTAATGAAACAATGAATTTTCGTCATAAATTTTTTTTGCGTGAATTTTTCAAATATTTTAATAGTTATTCTGTTATTGGGGGTGGAGACAAACATCCATAATCACCATAACATCCATAAACACAAACTTTCCCATTTAGAATACTAGTAGAATATATAAATATATCTAGTGTTAATCTGATCGAATTAGTATTCAAGTGGCTACGATTAGTTGGAGGCGCCAGCAATAAGTTACCACTAGTTGCCAGTTTGAAATATCGCAGACGGGTTGAGCACACTAATTTGTTGCTGGTTTGATTAGTGACTGAGAGCTATGAACAGCAAGTGTAATCACCGTAGGTTAAAATTAAAAGAAACATAGCAGACAAGTTGATAAACTACATTTTATACCAAGTAGATTAAAAATGTTTTTACATCGTATGTTAGGTCAAATGCATACACTTTTGGATACAAATGCGTTTAAAAACAAATTAAGTTTTTGGTAAAACAGTAAAATACAACTTATACAAGTAACTTTTTAACAAAAATATAACCGACTTAACCAAACAACTGAACCGATTTTGATGAAATTTCTATGCGACCAATCTGAAAATATCATTTCAAATAAACAATTTAATAACATTTTTTTATAGAAAACTTATAAAACACATTTCGTCCCTATAAAATTTGAGAGTTGCCCTCAATTTTTTTGGGATCCCATCATCAGATTCTGACTTGGTGCCAATGGGACCTGAGTAGTATACCCTTTTAAACAAAAATATAAAAAAATAAATAAAAAATATACGTACGTACCTGGTGAACAAGTAAATTTTAACAAAATATAACGTCGGGGATAAAAACTGACATAGCAAACAACCACTCAAATTAAACTACATATATTATATTGTTAAAAAAAACTGCGTCCGAATAGGTCCATCCGTTTGGGTAATTCGACCACATCATCGCTTACGTTCAAGTGAGATTATGGTCAAATAACGATCTTCTATTCGTGGTCTGAGAGCTCTTTCTATTTCTATAGAAATAAGAGTTACAAAAAAGCAATCCCAAACTCTTTGGTTTGTTCTTGAAAGTTTTACTTCCTAAAATGTTTATGTTCCTATATTTGAATTGTATGACATTTGATAATTATGAATATTGTTTAATGTAATTTCTTATAATGTAATTTCAAATTATTATTATTTGAATTATTTTTTATTATTTATTTTATTTTTTATTATTTATTTAAATTATTATTATTATTGACTGCCTCCGTGGCGCAGTGGGCGTATAGCCGGCTGAGACGCAGGAGGTAGCGGGTTCGATTCCCGCCACGGAACAAATATTTGCATGATCTACAGATATTTGTTCCGGGTCTGGTTGTTTTTCTATATATTATAAGTATGTATTTACAAAAAAAAAGTATATAAGTATTTTATTAGCTATCTGGTTCCCATAGTACAAGCTCTGCTTAGTTTGGGGCTAGATAGCGCTGTGTGAAATGTCCAGCAATATTTATTTATTATTTATTTATATTATTATTATCAGCCATTTGTTTCCCACTGCTGGGCAAAGGCCTCCCTCCCATTCCTTACTGACTTCGCGGTCCTGAGCTGATTGTGGCCAATCCGTTAGCAATTTGTCCAGCTCGACCCGTCATCTACGTTTCGGTCTGCCGCGTCGCATTCTTGCTGTGTCAGGACGCCACTCGGTGGCTATCTTTGCCCACAGCTCACTTGGCATGCGACAGACATGTCCAGCCTAGTTCCACTTCAGCTGAGCGGCTTTGGTGTCTACGTCAACAATGTTGATCTTTGAACGCAGTTCAGTGTTCCGGACTGTCCGTTCGCTTCACACCCAAGATGCTGCGTTCTGCGCACTGACAAACTTTGAGCTTGGACTTTAAAATGTTGGTCAGTGACCAATTTCAAATACGATTGTTAAATTGTTTCTGAATATATGAAATGATATGTTTAAAGTAGTCTGATTACACCTATTATACCTACTTGTATTTTCTTTCTGCAAGTACCAAATACCACTACCGAGTGATTTCTATGGTAGGAGACGATCACGCGCGGTAGACCACAGTAGCGATATAAAAAAGAACTAGTCAAAAACGCTAAAAAGGAAGAATCCATTTGACCTACAAAGACTAGTAGACACTAGTAGTGGACGTCTAATGTCCATTGCTAAGCATAGGCCTCATCCATAGGATCTTGAGCGGCCTGCACCTATTGTGGGGCTCCTAAGCTGCGCTTTTCAATGCGTGGTACTCAAGAACCTTTCTGCCCCACGGCCGTCAGTTCTTCGAGCTTTGGGAAGCTATAAAGGCATGTTACAGGATAAAAAAACATGTGCATGCATACTCACTGAAATCTATTAGCAGTCTTCCATAGCCCTGTCTCTGGTACGGCGGCAGCGTCAATATACAAGACACGTTGTAGTTTTGGAATGAGTTTTTTTCCTGCACATAAGAAAGGATTTTATAACAACATAGAACACAAGGCAATGTAACGAAGCATTCTCGGGTTTAAACGCAATGCCCGAGTACCAAACACTGTTTTGCGCTTTTCTACTGGGACTGCCGATGTGGGGACAAAAAGGGCCAAGTTGAAGTGGGACTGGGCGGACCCAACGAAATGGGCAAAAACCTTTGGAGCCTGAGGAAACGCAACGAACGTCGTGGTCGGTCGAGAAAGCGTTGGCGGGACGATCTGGATGCCATAGAGGGAGGATGGTGGGGGATAGCTAAGATCTTTTATTTAAGTACTGGCTTTCGCCAGCGGCTACGCACGCGTATTTTGTCAAAATTAAGCAGCCTATATTTAAATCCAGACTAGTCTAACTATAATATATACTAAATTTCATCGAAACCGGTTAAGCCGTTACGACGTGATTGAGTTACAAACAAACATCCAAACTTTCGCGTTTATAATATACTAGCTGTTGCCCGCGACTTCGTACGCGCTACACTACTAAATGTGTATGTAACCTAGAAAGAAAGCTAAACTCGCTGTTGCAACTTGAATTGACACCCCATTTTTATCCCCTGGAACCTGATTTATGGGATAAAAAGTAGCCTATGTGTTAATCCAGGCTATCATCTACGTACATACAAAATTTCATCGATATCGGTTCAGCTGTAACGACGTGATTGAGTAACAAACAAACAAATAAATAAATAAACAAACATCCAAACTTTCGCATTTATAATATTAGTGTGATGTGATAGTGTGATATGTATTCAATAATTAGCAGAATACAATTGTTGGACTATAAACAAACAATTCTCAGAATAAGTATTATGTATAAGGATCGCTATTCTGTAAACTTCTAACTTTAGCTTGGAATATATGTGTTAAAGATCTGTATTCCAGATATTGGCAAGTAAAATGATGTTCGCGACTCTGTAATAACAATTTGAATCTTAATCAAATTCAACCTTAGAATAATTATACAAACGGGTACAAAAAACTACAAAATAATGTCTACTTTAGGGTTGGAACCTCGCCTCCGCCTCCGCAAATGCGGAACTTCCGCAAGAAATCGTACCTCCACCTTGCATGTGGCGCTGTGACTTGTACAAACAATCAAGCAAATACATTCGAAGTTTGAGCGATGGGAAGGCAGATGGCGGGAGGAGTTGTAGCTTGATATGTAAGTGAAGTAAATAAAAAATAATAAAAAAGAAAATCGGCTCGAACTAAACAAAGAACTTTTAATGTAGTGGAAATATAACGCAACAATTTAAGATTTTCCCATCGCGCACACTTTTTGTGTTTATTTCTGTAATTATTGGCGACCTCCGTGGCGCAGTGGGCGTATAGCCGGCTGAGACACAGGAGGTAGCAGGTTTGATTCCCGCCACAGAACAAATGTTTGCATGACCCACTTATTTGTTCCATGTCTGGGTGTTTTTCTATATAATATAAGTATGTATTTATAAAAAAATATACATATAAATATTCTATCAGTTATTAGGTTCCCATAGTACAGGCTCTGCTTAGTTTGGGGCTAGATAGCGCTGTGTGAAATGTCTAGCAATATTTATTTATTTATTTTATTATAATACAAATAGGTAAATTACTCTTTATTGAATTATCACACAAATAAGTTTTTCGTTGATAAATGACTTTTTCAAAACAAGCTTTTTCGAAATCTTATTCATAATCGGAACCGCAAGCAGATTCAAAAGAGCCCAAACACTAGTAGCCTACTATAATCCATTCAGAAGTTCCGTTGTCTAGCATCCGTCTCGTTACATATGTATTCCAAATTTCAGCTCAATCGGTTGAGGGGACGGGTTTAAAATTCAGGTGCAAGATTCTACCCGGACAAACTACATTGCAAGTTAATAAAAAGCCTTTAAAATAAGTATTAAACAAGAATACAAAGGCAGTCAAATGGGCAGCCTTATCGCTGAGAGCGTTTCTTCCAGACGAAAGTTTGCGAAGCTATAAGAGAGTGCGGTGTACTGTAATTAATTAATAGGTTTATTAATATTTTTTCTTTATTTTTCCACCTCCGCTTCCGACAAGATGGCCTCCGTTACATCTCTAGTCTGCTTTGATATTTGGTTTAAAGGTCAGATAGGTAATGTGATGACGATAGGTCAAGGTAAGTCATATACCTACGCACTGAATTTTTTCTATTTATAACTAGTAGGTAATTAATGCAAATCTGACATTTGTTTTTGTAACCAGTTTAGCGATATCGCGAAGTTGAACAAAACTATTCCATATTTTTATTTTTTATTAAAAACTCTGTAGCGCCACCTTTTGGTCACAAGATTTTTATGTTTGAAGTATAGGATTTGAGAACAGACTTAACGCAGTAGATGCTTTCATCATGACTTCCATCATACTACGAAAGCACATAGGTCCAAGAACTGACGGCCGTTGGGGCAGAAAGCTTCTAGAGTGGAGACCACGTATTGGAAAGCACATCGTCCGACGGCCCCCACTAGATGTAAAACCGACCTGAGAAGGGTTGCCGGTAGCTGTTGGGTGCAGGCAGCACAAGATCGATTGTTGTTCAGCAGTGGATGTCTTACGGCTGGGATGATGATGTTGATACTACGAAGGAGGCCTATGTCTAGCATCGGACGTCTTCCAGCTGTAGATGATAATTATAGTAGACATGTGCATCTTAATGGAAACAATTAACGATCCAATGTGATATATAATGTTTGGATAACTTAATTTGCAGCTGCAATTTTCTCCAACACTTCAACGTAAACATAAAAATGGCCACTGCATTAGACAGAGCAAGAGACGAAACGTCTGCCAATAACTAATGCAAACTTTACAGTTTGCATCTTAAATCTAGACGAGGAGTCTGCAGCATTGGATCATCGAACTGCTAACACCCCCCGGAACCGGGGTCACCTCTATAGGGGGGAAAACTTAACCGCAGCTTACGACTATCGTTCCTAACCACCCATATTTTGGAATGGTCCCTGAATTCACTGGTGGCTATCTGCCATAGTATAAGACTTCCGATCGAAAAGGACAAACACGTTTACATGACGTAATCATTCCAAGAAACGCGTGGAAGGTTCAGTGTTTTACAAATGTATTAGTAAGGTCTTGTATTATCTAGGAATATGTAGGCTATGGATGGTAAAGCTAGATAATGTTATAATAAAATTGCAAAACAGGGTGTACCTTGCACGGGTTTCTTGGAACAGTTACATCGTGCAAACGGTGTTCTTTTCGAATAGATTTAAAGCTACCGGTCACAGTGTAGTTCAATTTTATTAATATTTTTATCACAGAACAGCAAACTTTCCTAATCGAGTAAATTTTGATGGGATAGGCATAGCTTCAAACGAAAATACTGTTTTGACTTATATTGCTTTGGTTAATTTTAATACATTATCGCAAAACTGACATGAGTTCAGATCATCTCACTATATTCAAAAGAACACAAAAAATCATTATGTTTACTATCGACGAAAATGACTTGTAACTATGGAGTTATTAATAAAGTATTGTATTGTATTGTATTGTATCCCAATGGTGGACATTTTCAGATCCCTTAATCTAAGAGCTCGGCAGGCTCGTGAAGATATATGTAACTACAATACCAAACTAATTCGCGTTTAATCCAAACTTTACAGTACACAAGTACCTTAAATCTAGAAGGGGTGTGTGTGCAGCATCAGGTCATCGAACTGCAGACAGGGGTGGAATGGGGTGGGCACTTCCCGAATCGTTAAAAATAAACCCTGAGGCTCTACAACGAATGTATTGTGCGAGTGGCACCAGTCAAAACAATTATAGGTGATGAATTTATGAGTATCGAGAAAAGTGTATGGCAGTAGGGCAGATCGGAATTTTGACAGGCTTTGTGATCTACAAATGCAGTCCAGCACAGCGGCTGTGTCCTATACCAGGCTAATGCTACAACGTGTCAACAGGCTCTGTACATCTAAGGGGCCTTTTAGTGATATTCAAACTAAAAAAAACGTCTCCTTTCTAACCGTAGGATCTATAATATTTTTTAGCATGATCATTGATGCGCAAAATAAAAAGCAAGCCTAATGCACTAATGAAAGTCAACGTCTCTGTTAGATTCAGGCAATTCCGAATTTAATACAAATACAATGCAACTTTCCCAATAGCTATTGGTTTCAGCGTAGCACCCTTGTAAATATTATAGGCGTCTTACAAACAAAACTCACGACGACCAACGCCGACGGAAGGTTTCCTCAACCTACCTACAGCCGCTCGTCTGAAATGTGTTTACTCGCCTTTGCAGCAGACAGGAACGATGCGAGGGTTCAGATTTAAACACAAAGCGGGCAAGTTGATCTGTTAAGAACAAAGGTATTCTACGAAATTAACTGATTAGGAGCAAAGTTACAAGGTAACAAGGGCAGTTGAAATTAATAGATAACCTTGATGGATGGCGCCTACTATAACCTAGCGTAGGCAAAGCCTAGCAGTAAATGCCAATGGATAGATCGATTGGACCAGTCCTGTCCCGCTCCGATTTCGTCCCGCATTCTACCAAAGCTTAAAACGCCGAGACCGGGATTTTTGAAGGAGAAACTTTGCTAATTATAAAACTTCTTGCAGACAGTTTGAGACGTACAGGTTAAAATTAAAGGTTGACGTGGGCGAGCAGACGACGCGACTGTGTTTATAAACTTTGGGGCTCCATTTAGATTTTGATACGTGTGAGACGGTTTTGAATAATTGGGCACCTTTTGAGATGATAACATGAGGTCGTCGATAACATGCTAACAGTTTTGCGTGAAACTTCTTTTGCATAAACCGTAAAACGTAATCTAAAACAGGATAAGAGATGCCTATACAGAGTGCTCTACCTGATGGGTAGATCAACAACCGCACCGTTAGGCTCTAACGCCCTTATTCTAATGCGTCATGAATGTTTGGACCATTCTTTTACACAAGATAAACCGCCTTGCAATCTATCCTGAACAAAAACGAGTAGGTGCAATAGAAAAGCCTACAACCACGATACCGGCTGCATAATTAATTTGATATAGCGCCATCTTTCTCCTAAATCAAGAATTATTCGCAGGCAATTATCAAGCACGCGAACCGCGGTAGACGTTGGATTTATACAGCCGGCGGCGAGACGTCTAGACGGGTCGCGGGCGTGTTTACATCGGTATATTGTCACTTTGCGGGACGAGCGTGACTCGTTTGGAGATCGTCTGTCCCGCAGAGAAACAATAGCCAAGTATATAACAAGAGAGAGGGCTGAAGTAGTAATAGCCAGGCGGTATCCACCTGTAAACGCAAAGTAGAAATAGAGTCGGCTGAACAAACAATGACTCTTTTTCTCGGAGAACTGCTGCAGGGATATAAGGTAGAGTGCGTCTCGTGAGAAGTTCCTTTTCGTGGTTAATTCTAGTTTGAAAAGAATATAAGAAACAAAAGGCTACTTGCTAAACATGAATAGCTTAAACTCATCTGAGACATTATATCAATCAAGCTTATAGTTTCGTTTTTTCATTACCATAAATGAAAATTTGTTCTTACAGTACCTGTTCATACATTCAGAGTTCTACTCCAAAGCCAAGTAAAACTATTCTAATGATTTGGTCTGTACCTAAAGATGTGGAGATTCGAGGACAAAGGTCGAATTAAGGCTTTATTGCTGTAGACAAAGTGCTTGCATTTGACAGATGAGTTGGGATGAATGGGGTGCGCTTAGAACTAATTGATTTTGAAGACAGGGTATTTAAACCGATTCGTTCTTCCTCTGTTTGTTAATTTAAAAAAAAGGATTGTGTGGTTTTGTGAAACCACGGTAAAAGTGAAACTTTGTTTCATATTATAGACATTTAACTAAAAATTTTCGTTGGCACAAATGAGTAATAGTCTATACACTACACGGTCAGCTGATGCGAACTATAGGCGCCGCCATATTGGCCTCGGCTGCTCTGACGAGCGCCTTTCACTTTATTCCTACTCCGCGGCCGACCGTCACGCGACATGCAACACACAGACGAAAAAGTTTGAGACGATGTAATAAAAGTTTCACTTTAATAAAAACCATAATAATAAATGATTAACCCAAAAGTTTTAGATCGTAACACTAAAGTGGAGTAGGCCTTTAGCTAGACGGCACGACGGAAGATGAACTAAATTGGATCACAAAATGGTGGCTGACGGATGCACTCCTACCTAGAGTAGACAGTTCACCCAATGATTAAATGTCATTTTTAACGTAGCTAAAAACCAGTGAAGTCTTGTTAAGGACCAGAAAGAAAGCATAAACTAGTAATGAGGAAACCTGAGATATGTATCTAAAAACATAATTACGAGAACTGATCGCTTGTACGCAATGTCATAGTTATGATATCAGAGACTCTTAATAATAAAAAAAACGAGTGCATTTTTATATTTAGTGTTATCCGAACACTCATGGAAAATTCCAACATTTTTAAAACAATCTCACAAACGCTATCGGCGCTTTAGTCGTAATCTGAATCATCTCACTAATTTCGACTCTGTAGCACAATTGGTAATGCATCCTCGTATCAAGAGGAAGGTTGCGGGTTCAAGTCCCGTCTAGACTTGAAAATTTATGAGATGGTTTTAAAAATCTTGGAATATACATACTTAAAATGATGAGAATTTCGGATACAACTCTTGCACGTGTTATAAATACGGTATCTGGTACTTGTAATATTTTAGAAAAAAATACTTTCAAGTAGTACCAAAACCTTCACAAAGGTTTTACTAGGCTTGTAATAAATCCTCCCGAACCCGGAACAGACAGATGTTGCGGTCATCGACCCCGTCGTCTCGCCTACCGTTTATAGTTAAAAACATTGATTCTCAAACTGAACGTTTGGAGGACTATAGTTCCGTCCCAAGTAAAATCACACTAATATTGTAAATGCGGTAGTTTGGATGTTTGATATTTCTCAATCACGTCGTAACGGCTGAACTGATTTCGATAAAATTTGGTATATAGATAGATTACAATTTGGATTGAAATATACAGGGTTACAGGAAAAATCGTGCTAGATCCGTTAAGGGCGTGGAGTACCCATCATTTCTGACTTATTTCACTATGAAACACCCTACCCTAAACTTAACCCTTTTCGAGATATTCGACTTTTAATTTTTTTATTGAAAATTGCCGATTTTTAGCCTACTAAATTTATTTTTGTTTATTTTGTGTATCTTATTATTATTATTATTGCATTTTTACATGTGTAATAAGATGCTTTAGGACGTCAATCATTAAAATAGTGCATAAGTTAATTGAATAGACCGTAGTAGACAAGTGAAAGTTAAGAAATAAAAAAAAATATTAGAAAGTTTATTTTTCTCTAAGGGATATCTAAAAAAAATATTATGGCAATGGTTCGGCAGATGTTTTTTAAAATATCTACGTTTCATCGGCTATCTAACGAGGTATAACAATCTAGGGTTTGCGAGACAAGTGACGATTTATGTAAGTGCGAATGAAAGAAAAAATGTGTAGAGACCGGTTAGGGCTGGGATACAACAGGGGGTACAACAGTTTTGGTTGTCAGTCTGCTTTTGTGCTTCGTACATAGTAGATGTGATATCGTTTTGCTCTTTTTCTCGACTTGGCTGTGATTCTGGACTATTTCTTCTGATTTGTGACTACTGTACTTGTTAACCGGACTCTGATTTGTACCTGTGATACGGAAGTGTTGAAGATGACGTCCTACACACCTGAGGAATATGCTGATATGCTTATTTGTTACGGATACTGCGATTGTGTGTCTGCGCAAGCTCGCAACGAATACATAACTCGCTACCCCGGTCGTCGAGTGCCGGATGTGGCCGTTTTTGACAGAGTCTATCGAAGACTTCGAGAAACTGGCTCTGTTTTGAGACGAAATACAGACATGGGAAGACCACGAATTGATGACGAAGAACAGGACAATGAGATAGTGCAACGCTTTCGAGCGGATCCGACTACTTCCACTAATATTGTTGCCCGTGATCTGGGACTTTCGCAATGGAGAGTGTGGTTTACAGTGCATACTGCTGGCCTATACCCGTACCATTACACGCCGGTACACGTTATTGAAGAAGGAGACCCCGCGAGAAGATTGGACTTTTGCAGATTTATGCTAAATGCTGACGTAGAAGACCCAGATTTTCTAAGAAATATCTTGTGGACGGATGAGTCCAATTTTGATAAAGATGGCATAACTAACTATCACAACGCCCATTACTGGGCCCCAAAAGAGCTAAGGAATCCCAATAAGAAAAGAGTGAAGGGGTCCCAACGAAGATTCAGCGTGAATGTGTGGATGGGCATTATCTCCAATCATTTGATTGGACCTTACTTTCTCCCGGATAATCTAAATGGGGAAAGCTACGAAAATTTCCTGAGAGCAGACTTAAGTGATTTGCTGGATGATCTGCCACTCAACCTGATCAGGGACATGTGGTTCCAACACGATGGCTGCCCTGCCCATTTCAGGAGAAGTGTCAGAGACTGGCTGGACACAAATTATCCAAACAAATGGATAGGACGAGGTGGACTGTTGCCATGGCCAGCAAGAAGTCCGGACCTAACCCCCATGGATTTTCACGTGTGGGGGTGCATGAAAAGTCTTGTGTACAGCGAGCCGAATCCAGTTTCGTTTGTGGAAGACTTACGAGAAAGGATTGTGGATGCAGCCAATAAAATGAGGACCACGTTAACCACTGGAGTAGTAAAGACTGGTCTCCGTAGAAGGATGCGACAATGTATCAGAAATAGAGGCGGCCATGTTGAACATGAACTGTAGAATAAGAAAAAGTTGTGTGAAAATCTTTAATAAATGACATTTCATGCTTACCTATTATTTTATTTTACTTTTTAGGGCTAAGTATAAATTTTCTTCTCCACTGTCGCCTATAAAACTAAATTTTTTTCAATGCATTTGAATAAAACCCTAGATTATTATACCTCGTTAGATAGCTGATGAAACGTAAAAAATTTAAAAAAACATCTGCCGAACCATTGCCATAATATTTTTTTTAGATATCCCTTAGAGAAAAATAAACTTTCTAATATTTTTTTTTATTTCTTAACTTTCACTTGTCTACTACGGTCTATTCAATTAACTTATGCACTATTTTAATGATAGACGTCCTAAAGCATCTTATTACACATGTAAAAATGCAATAATAATAATAATAAGATACACAAAATAAACAAAAATAAATTTAGTAGCCTAATAATCGGCAATTTTCAATAAAAAAATTAAAAGTCGAATATCTCGAAAAGGGTTAAGTTTAGGGTAGGGTGTTTCATAGTGAAATAAGTCAGAAATGATGGGCACTCCACGCCCTTAACGGATCTAGCACGATTTTTCCTGTAACCCTGTATACTACTTTTTACTGACAAACCACGTGTGCGAAGCCGCCAGCGGAAGTTAGTTTCTAAATAAATAGCACCCAGCAGTTAGATACCTATTTCTGACCCCTGACTAGGATTCCCTGTGGGTATCAGAAACTAAGAGTTAGACCATGACATGACATTTGGATTTGTGATTTTTTCCGAGAATGGAACACCACCTTGCAACAAGGGTCGTCTTATACTGAGGCCTTAAACTCTATAAATTATAGATGATTTAATCAGCGCCGAAAAAGCTGCTTCGCACGCTTGGTTTGTCATTTAAACATTTCATATAATTTCATCGAAATCGGCCCAGCCGTTTAGTTGTAAAAACGTAACAAACAGACAGATAGACATAGGTACAGAGATTCAGAGTTACTTTAAAATTTATCATATTAGAGTAGACTACTTGAGTTTCATATTGGACAGACAGAGGTCATAAAGTTTAGAAACCCAATAAAATTTAGGGAGTAACAATCCCCGAAATGTTGAGAAGCGCTGAACGTATACGTGAGATGCCAATTTTACAGTCTACGGTGTATTAACGATCGATGGTGCTGTCTGCCGAGGGTGTCTGCAGGGGGATGTTTAGGGTAGGTCTCGTACAGTCAGCTACATAAGTTGATTCATAATTTATTATTTTAAAATCGTATTTGGCAAAAAATATACCAAAAATGCGTTTTAACTGGTGTAGTGAGTAAGTACGATAATTTGAGCTAGTGGCCGACTCTGGTGTCGAAGTTCATAGACCGGCCGAGGGTTTATGATATGGCTGAAAGACTAAACTTAAACTTATCGAGTAAAGTTAGTAGAGAACAAAATTGTTGATAAATTGCTCGTTACATTATTCGTTACTCTCTAATTGTGTTTAAGAATATCAATGATAATCATTTTGTTAAAATTATTAGCTTAGATCTATCTTTTATGTCACGCGCCACCATATTTTTGTACTAGTAGCTAAAGTGGTAACTGTTTAACATGACCACAGGCTTATGCCGTTATCTCTTCTAATCAAAAAATATGATCAAGTAATGCTAAGTAATCTAGTAACTAATTCAAGCTGACTATACGTCTGGACTGCGTACATGTTAATAAGCTGACGGGAATTAGATTTGAGGGTTTTACAATTAATCGATGTCGTAAATTTACGCTACGTACATTTATATTTTATTTTTATTTTTCTCTTAGTTACAAACCATTTACAATTCTTATTTATATGCCTACTAGCTGACCCGCCCGCGGCTTCGCACGGGGGGTTTTTCAATAAAACATTACCCTCATTTTGCGCAGTTGGCTAAAAAGTAGCCTATGCCCTTTCCCAGGTTCAGCCGTTCAGTCGTGTAAAGGTAACAAACAAACTAACAAACAAACAGTGTTATGTATGTATTATACAAATAAACCTTCCTCTTGAATCACTCTATCTATTGCTGAAAACTGCATTAAATTCCGTTGAGTAGTTTAAAAGATGTAGGTGAATAGACAGCGGACGCGACTTCATTTTATACTATGTGAAGATTATTAAAAAATATTTTTAAGTACTTTCTTAAAGGGACCATGTGGGACTATATAGGTTAAATAAATTAGTATATTTTTAATGGTGTGCAATAAATATTAAGTATCTTTATTTTTATATTTTTTTTATTTAATCCTGGATAATGTTTCTGTAAGAATCCTATTCAATTAATTATTTGACAAACGCATTTATGGGTACTTACTAAATTAAGAGTGAAAACCACACTTACAAAGTAATCGTTTCCAAATGGAAGGCTATCATTAAAACTGCCAATGATGATGATACTGGTCCTCTAAATATATAAAATGAACCAAATAAATAATGTTTTTTTTTCTGAACCTCTTCCCACTGCTGGGCAAAGGTCTCTCCCAAATCCCTCTAATCATCTCTGATTTTTGCTGCCTTAAAGGTGAATATTTTCAAAGCACCTAAAACAACGACTTCAAAATGACCGTAAGCAAAATCATCAAAGAACTACTACGAGTACAAGTCATTCAATGTCGTAGCAACACTCGACTTTACTACGTGCTACGGCGTAGAACTACGTCACGTAGTTACGGAGCTACGAGCTTTCGTAGCAATCGTAGCAAACTGAGACTTGTAGAGTAGTGAGAAGTTACGACCGAACAAACTATAGTGAGAAGTGAAGTTACTATGACATACATTTGCTCTTTATCTCTAGAAAGTTCCTTTTTTGAAGTTTAATGTATTTTATTGTACTTTATCTCTGTAATGTGTAGTTTAAAGAAGAATAGATCGATAGAAAACGCTTAATCACACTTAAAATAAAAAACAATATAAAAAACAAACAATATACGCAGCAATACAAGTGGCAAGAGTATGGGACTTATGTATTTTTAATTCATTTACTTTGCCGCGGAACGGAACGGAAGCGAATGTTTGTAACGAAATCATACTAATATTATAAATGAACAAGTTTGGATATTTGTTTAAAATAAATAAATATATGTTAATACATGTTTGTTTATTTATTTGTTTGTTACTCAATCACGTCGTAACGGCTGAACTGCTTCGATGAAATACAGGGTGTTTGGTAATATACTGGCGATATTCAAGTGACGGTTTCTCAAAACATAAAAAATGTCTTCGCGAAAAAAAACTACAAGTTATATTATCAAATTTTAAAGAAAATCGACTAAGTTTAAATGATAAATTCGATATAAAACTTACTGCCTACTCTTGCAATCAACATCCAAAAATAAAGGCCGGTTTGATATCTCTTTCGGAAATGGCTACGGGTTTTAGGTAAGAAAGGGAAAACTAGAGATATCTCAAGACGTCACCAATACAGTATCTGTGGTTAGATGGCAAGCATTATACAATAGCACAACATAGGTTTAATAAAATGTTTGTTTTTACATGCTATAATAAATTTCATATTTCTGTTGTAAACATTTCACTAATTTATTTATTAAGCCCATCAAAAGAACCCCTTTCATTATTGTGCGTATATTATCAAACACCCTATATACTACTTTTTATCCCATAAATCAGGTCTTATGGAATAAAAATGGGGTGCCAAGTCAAGTTGCAAGAGCGAGTTTAGCTTTATTTCTAGGTTACCTACACATTTAGTAGTGTAACAGGTACGAAGTCGCGGGCAACAGCTAATTGTCCATAATTATGCGCCTATTAGTAATTTTAAAACAAAAGTACACACCCGTTATCTGTCCCTGTGTTGAAGTTGTAACTGCTTGTCAATTCATCATAACCATTTTTATGTTTGCTTTTATTAAATTTGTGTTATTATTATTATTATTTTAGGTTTATAGTATGTTTTAATTGATAATATATTTTGTAGATACACCGCCGTCATGTGATCAATTATTATCCTGACCATACAAAGGTTGTCTGGAAGAGATTGCGTTTAGCGATAAGACCGCCCACTGTACTAAATCTATTTGTAAAAATTATGTTCTGTATTTTATTTTGGTGTACAATAAAGAGTTATCTTATAATTAAGTTTATGTCAATTGTGTAAACTAGATACTACTTGACTAGACAGACAGACAGACGGACAGATGGACGGACACACAGACAGATGTCTCATATACTTTCTTATAGTATGTCTTTGTCTTACACTGCATACAATTTTTTTTGTTTATTTCTGTCTGTGTACATAACCTAAAGGAGTTTATAAATGACTAATATTTCACTAAACAACTAGACAAAACAAAGAACCTGTCACCATTAAAGCTATTGTGTTGTTTGTTCATGAATCACAATAAATTGCCAATTTTGTTTTTATACCCTTCAAACGTCCTAGCAAGGGTCGTGTCCTAGCGACAGTGTTACCAACTAAGCCGAGATTCGGTTAGATCTGTCACGTTTTTCTAAGACTTGACTACACTTTAAGATTTTGAAAATTATAACCAAAAACGATCGCATCATAGTCTCATGCCAATTAACAATTAAATAACAATTTGACTAAGTTTTTCATAATAATACTTTTTGAATAAATATACTTTTTTCACTTTTATGAGTAAAACCAGAGTCGTAATGTAGTAATTGTTACATGTATTGTTGTTATTACAAGCGATTTTACCGAGTAGCCTATCTATTAAGGTCACCCTGAAATTAACCGTTTATATGTGCAATTGACCACACAGTTCGAAAAAACTAAGTTAACTAAGTATTCAAAAGTTTTGATATATTATATAATTATTAGTAATATTTTTATGAAAAGAAATGAAATTTATTTATTTAGAAGCTCAACATTCTAGTTGGTAGATGATCAATAGCTATTAAAGATAGTTTTTACTAAAGTATTATCTAGTCTCTTTTCAAAATCGCTAGCTGGCAACCCTGTCTGGCAATAACCCTAGTACCCCCAGGACTGTTGTTTTAGCAACGTTAGACATAATAATACATGGCAACACTATAATTAAGTAAATTGGTTTATTTTGTGAAACTCAAATAAATTAAGCTAGAAGCTTTGCGAAATGAATACCTAAGTAAGTTCTCGTGAACTTTCGTATTTTAGTGAGAAAATATTAGTTGACTGTCTGTAGGCCTCCATACGAAGGCTCAAGGTCGCTAAACGTACTATGGGAAGGGCTAAGCTTGGCGTTGATCTACAATAGGGGTCGCCAACAGCTGTCGATCGGTGGCGAGGCATAATGCTGAGCTGAAACCCATTTGCTGCAGTACCACATACATACCTACTTACCTTTTTTTAAGTTTTCCCTGATTACATTGTATATTTATTATTTCATTATATTGTTCCTATATTTGTTGTATGTAATTTTCTGTTATCTCCTGCTTATGCTTTCTCTTTGATGTTATATCTTTTGAATGTATTGTGTGAGTTTGTGTGTGCTTTGGTAGCAAATAAATGTCTGTCTATGTCTATGTCAAATGGCGAACCACGATCCGCATCCGGACCGCCGATCCATTTTGTGCGGACCGCGAGAACACAGCAACTGGCACTACAGAGTACGTAATTTAATAAAAATATATCCCCCGCATTATCTTTGTTGACGTCAATTCGAAAACGGCCGGGCGACGTAACGAGCTAACAAGCGAGAAAGATTACTGATGAACATCTCCAGGATTTAATGTCAATAGCTGGCACCAATTTTACTTCAAACTTCAGGCAGCCCGCAACAAAAAATGACATTTTTCTCCTTGATACATAAAAAAACCTGTGTTATTTCCGTAATTACATTTGATTAATAAATATTTTTTTCTATAAAATATGCGGACCGCGATGGTCATTTCATTTCTTAAAACGGACCCTGAGCGAAACGAATTGGTGACCCCTTATCTACAATTTCAAATTAGAAATGATTGTAGAAAAACCAGAGTTCCTGACATAGCGCTAAGAATAAATTAATATTGTTGGACATTTCACACAGCGCTATCTAGCCTCAAACTAAGCAAAGCTTGTATTATGGGAACCAGTTGACCGATAGAATACTTATATACTTTTTTTGTTAATACATAGAAAAACACCCAGACGCGGAATAAATATCTGTAGATCATGCAAACAATTGTTCCGCCGTGGAAATCGAACCCGCTACCTCCTGCGTCTCAGCGGCTATTCACCCACTGCACCACGGAGGTAGTCGAGAATAGTCCGATATACTTGTAACTCGGGTTGTTGTTATTTAAACATGTTTGTTTACACAAACCTTTAAAATGAAATCCGCATTCGTTTCGCAATATTTATACTAGTAGCAGCCCCACGCAAGGGGGTTGCATTTGGGCGTGGTCCTCCTTCCCCTCACCCACTCCAGGTCGATGAACCCACAGCTGACGCGACGCCGCTCAATGGTAGTAGGTGTATGCGTCTAATTATTGTTTTTTTAGGTTTTGTTGGTTTATTTTTGAGTCTAACAGTTTGTAGAATATAAAACTGAACGAGTACTTATATTTTGTTTGGTTAGTTATTTTGTATTACCATTTTTACCATACACTCGATAGAAAGTAGGACTTTTATGCTTATAGGTAAGCAATACAGGGTGTTTGGTAATATACTCACGTTATTAAAGTGATGGTTTCACAAAACATAAAAAAAGACGTCTCGAAAAAAAAAAACAGGTAAATTATCTAAAAATTTTTTAAAGAGAATCGATTAAGTTTAGGTAATTAATTCGATATAAAACTTACTGCCTACTCTTGCAATCAACATCCAAAATTAAAGGTGTAGATTTGCTACTAGTACCTACCTACTACCGTAGATCTAGGCAGGCATGTATTTTTGATATCTCTTTCGGAAATGGCTGCGGGTTTTGGGTTAACTAAATATTTTTCATATTTCTATGGAAAACATTTCACAAATTTATTTATCAAAGTAACCCCTTTCATTTTTGTGCGTATATTATCAAACACCCTATATATGACGGAGACTAAGACCAAGTCTCGAACACCGCCGTAAAGTTGCAAGCCTATCGATCTTTTACAGAATACATTTTGGGGAATGTGCCTAGGAACTATACGATCTGATTCTGCCATCTCCTTTCCACCAAAGGACAAGCAGGCGCGCTGCTCAGTACCATCCGTACCTAGTTGATATACCACCCATTCGCACACCGTTTTGGTTCTACGTTCTTGATGCGTACAGCTAAGGTATGGAACACTTTGCCGTCGTCTGTTTTTCCTAAAGAATACAATCCGGGCCTCTTTAAGGTAAGAGTGAATAGGTTTCTTCTAGATCTTCGTGCTTCATCTTAGACCACATCATCGCTGACCCGCCAGCGGCTTCGCACGAGTGGTTTGCCAATAAAAACATTACCCTAGCCTTAGATAAACCTAAGGGTAAAAAGCAGCTTATTTTCCAATCCCAGTCATAATCTATCTATATACCAAATTTCATCAAAATCGGTCCGGCCGTTTGTCGTGAAAACGTACCGAACAGAGACAGTTACTTTCGAATTTAAAATATTAGCATAGAAATATAGATAAACAATAAATTAGAATTACCTGCTACACCAATGATTTATAATGTGATGTAAAATTCCGGAGTAAATTCCTAACATTTGATGAAAATTCCGGACTTTCTTGTAAATATAACATTAATGTCGTTAGCACCGTGTATGTGAAGGAACGAAGCAAATTCTCTAATTTTGGGAGCAATAAATATCAGTAATGATCAAAATGACAAATAACATAAAAGTAATGTTGATTGTTAATTTATTAGTTTTGACGACCTCCGTGGTGCAGTGGGCGAATAGCCGGCTGAGACGCAGGAGGCAGCGGGTTCGATTCCCGCCGCGGATCAAATGTTTGCGTGTTCTACAGATATTTGTTTCGGGTATGGTTGTTTCTCTATATATTATAAGTATGTATTTACAAAAAAAAAGTATATATGTATTCTATCAGTTATCTGGTTCCCATAGTACAAGCTTTGCTTAGTTTGGGGCTAGATAGCGCTGTGTGAAATGTCCAGCAATATTTATTTATTTTATTTATTATTAGTAATAAAAATATTTGGTTTATTTTAGTCGTTACCTACTTAAATGCTGCCCGGCCGGCCCTACGGAGTGCAGTGTGATAACCAGCGAGTGTGCGCTATAAACATTACTATGGGCCAAAGGTTGTTCCTGATGTCTAGTGTTTATATGCCTACGGATAAAACGGAAAATCTTTCGGAGTTTACGGATTGTCTCAGCTTAGTGAGTGCTTATAAACAACAACAATACTGGGTCAGTTTATATACTTGGTGACTGTAATGCCCATCCCAATGATTTTTTGAAGAGTTAACGTGTAGTATGGAACAAAAATGGATATGTGCGGACGTTGAAGTTTTAGGACGAAATTCCAATACATATACGTATATTAGCGAGGCGAACGGGTCCAGACGGTGGCTAGACCACTGTTTGGTAACTGAAGCCGCCGCAGGTTCGATTCTTAATGTATATCCAAAATATGACGTTATTTGGTCGGATCTGTTTCCGTTAATTATGGAAAGTGACTTTGGTGTAATTAAACCAGAAATAGTATTGTTACGAGCTGAGGGTTCGGGATAAAATAATGGGAATCGATCTAACCAAAATAACACTTTTATTCAGCACTAAACGATGAATACACGAACTTGGTCACACGTAATCACAACACACTAATTCACACCACTGTTGCACCACTTAAAGTCACCGAAATGATCGCACGTATAGCTTAATCCAGACTGACTCGCGAGCAACTACTGTTCACGCGAGACCCTGCTCCACGTCAGTCCTCCAGGGCCTCGCTGAGTCTCACTCACTGAGACTGACTCAGACTCGAGACTGACTGTTCGGCCATCTCTCCGGCCTATTTATATCGCACACATTTTGATTGTTCGAGAACGATGTCGATCCTTCCAGGAAAGGGTCGGTCCCTCGACACAATGGCCACTCCCCATTCTGCGAAACCACAAACAATAGCAACAATAACACAGCAAGACAAAAGCGTTCGAGAAGGTTCGATTATTACTCATTGTTTAACAGCCTCGGCGTAACACTGCCCCCTCCTAAAACATGCTCGTCCCGAGCATTCTTAGCCCCATATCGTGTCAGCCGATCAACACGAACAATTTTAGGCGCACCTCGCGCTGAAGTTGTAGCAACTAGAGGAGCCACATTGCCGTCTCCAGTACTTCAGGACACCCAGAGTCCCTTTCTCATCAGCGATCCCAATTCCAGCCTCCAAAATACGGCTCTCATGATTTCTATCTGTTCTTTCACTTCCTGGAATTCCTTTCCAGATGAACCGAACAATTCCCTCATCAGTCGAGCACGCTCTTATGGCCAACGTCGCTGATCTTCCTGTTGACGACGCTGCTCTTCTTTATGCTGACGTCGCTGTTCCTCTTGCAACCGAGTCTGCTCCACCTGTTCATGTCGCTGTTCCTTCTGCAACCGAGCCTGCTCTTCCTGCTGACGACGCTTCTCTTCTTAATGCTGACGGCGTTGTTCCTCCTGCAACCAAGCCTGCTCTTCCTGTTGACGCCGCTTCTCTTCCTAATGCTGACGGCGTTGTTCCTCTTGCAACTGAGCCTGCTCTTCCTGTTGACGACGCTGCTCTTCTTTATCCTGACGACGCTGTTCTTCTTGACGACAAAGCATTGCCATAATAGCAGCAAGATCGCCTGTAACAGGAGCTTGGCCCACGGATGATGATGATGATGATGGTGCTCCAAATGATTCAGTGGCGGCTGATTCCATCTCCATTGGCTGACGACTCTGCCGAGCTTCTTGAACCGGAGACTCCCCAAACCGCCTTTCATCCATTTCCTGTTGTCGTTGACCTCTCGTCCTGACACTGTCCACGTTATCCTTTGGTAGAACCGGCATTATTTTATCCCACTTCTGACACCAAATTGTTACGAGCTGAGGGTTCGGGATAAAATAATGGGAATCGATCTAACCAAAATAACACTTTTATTCAGCACTAAACGATGAATACACGTACTTGGTCACACGTAATCACAACACACTAATTCACACCACTGTTGCACCACTTAAAGTCACCGAAATGATCGCACGTATAGCTTAATCCAGACTGACTCGCGAGCAACTACTGTTCACGCGAGACCCTGCTCCACGTCAGTCCTCCAGGGCCTCGCTGAGTCTCACTCACTGAGACTGACTCAGACTCGAGACTGACTGTTCGGCTTTTTTTTTTTTTTTTTTTCGAATGGACTAATCTCGCTGTTGGCCTCTGAGGCCGTGACAGCTTAACCGAACTTTTGGCGAGCGCAGATGGCGCTCAAACTGACTGTTCGGCCATCTCTCCGGCCCATTTATATCGCACACATTTTGATTGTTCGAGAACGATGTCGATCCTTCCAGGAAAGGGTCGGTCCCTCGACACAATGGCCACTCCCCATTCTGCGAAACCACAAACAATAGCAACAATAACACAGCAAGACAAAAGCGTTCGAGAAGGTTCGATTATTACTCATTGTTTAACAGCCTCGGCGTAACAGTATATAGTCAAAGTGTTGTAATTAATACAGTTGTATGGGGTGAAAGGAAATCAGAAGAAATTGAATTGTACAGTAAATTATGCCATGAAAAATTAAGATTAGTTGACTTTCCGAATGTTTTTGTAAATTGAGCTGCCTTTATGTGTAAAAATTGTAATCATAGACATTTTATTGACCAATTATATTTTGAAATTGTTAATGTTTTGAGCAAGGCCGCGACTGAAAGTCATAATTTGAATGTTAGTAGATTTAAAAAGAAAACCCCTGTGTCTGGTTGGAACTGCAATGTGAGGGAAGCACACAGGGAGGCCAGGTGTAAATTCCAGGTGTGGGTTCTCTATGGAAAACCTAAAGAAGGTCGCGTGTTTAAAGAAATGCAGGAAAGCCGCAAAATCTTTAAATCGCGTTTAAAATGGTGTCAGAGAAGCATAGTGACCACCTTAAAATGGACAAAATAACAGCAGAACATTCAAAACATGATTTCCGAAATTTTTAGAAGTCCACAAATAAGTTGAACAGTAAGCCTGGCCTGCCTGTGAGTGTGGATGGTATTAATGACTGTAAGGGAATAGCGAACATGTTTAGAGATCACTTTACTGTTAAATCGCCATTGGGACCATCACAGTCGGTGAACGGGACTGAGCCGTGTGGGCGGGAGCTAGGTACTAGATTTACAGCTAAAGATGTTAAGTTGGCAGTAAAGGCTATGTCGCGCGGTAAGCCTCCAGGCCATGACGGACTAGGCGTCGCTCAACCACTGATGCTGGTATTGAGTTAATATCGCACATATTTGATGCCTGGGAGAAATCTCATGACGCTTTAGGTGTTTTTTGTGATTTGTCCAAGGCATTTGATTGCGTAGACCATGACACATTGATCAGGAAACTACACCATTATGGCATTAAGAGCGTTGCTCTAGACTTTCTCACTTCTTATTTAAGTGGCAGAGTGCAGAGTTGACGTGAATGGGAAGCGTTCTCCGGGGTCTCTGGTTAAAATGGGTGTACCTCAGGGATCAATTCTGGGACCATTTTTGTTTTTAGTATATATTAATGATCTTCCCCATCTTGTAAGGGACGATCATGGGGTTGTATAGTTTGCAGATGACACGTCACTTTTATTTAAATTAAAGCGACGACAAACCGATTTTGATGATGTCAACAATGCAATCTCCAAGGTGGTAAAATGGTTCAATGTAAACACTACTTCTAAATGAAAAGAAAACAAAGTGTATTAAATTTATACTACCTAATGTTACACAAGTTAAAGCAGATATAAAAATAAAAAGACGAGTTGGCTCTTGTGGACACCACCGTATTCTTAGGTATAACCCTAGATAATAAGCTTCAATGGGGCCCTCACATTGATGGGTTGTCGAAGAGACTTAGTTCTGCGGCATACGCAGTCAAAAAGATCCGTCTTTTTACAGACGTAGACAGCTAGACTAGTTTACTTCAGCTACTTCCACAGCATTATGTCATACGGTATACCACTGTGGGGGAGTGTTGCAGATATAAACACCGTTTTTGTGCTACAGAAGAGGGCTGTTCGTGCAATTTTTATAATATGGGCCCCAGAGAATCATACGCAATAAGTTTAAAGAAACAAATATTATGACATTCCCTTGTCAATACATCTATGAAAATCTAATGTATGTTCACAAAAATATTAATTTGTTTAAGAAAAATAGCGATAATCATAATTTTAATACTATAAATAAAGATTAACTCGCTGTTGCCACTTGTAGACTCCATAAAGTTAGTAAATCATTTAAAGGGCAAGGTGTACGCTTATAACAAACTCCCAAGGGATGTACAAAAATTGACAATTAACAAATTTAAAAACGTAATTAAACAAAATCTTTATAACAGAGCCTACTATAAAATATCGGATTATTTAGATAATAGAGAAGCTTGGGATTGAAATTGCTCCAACTCGTTCAAAATGTTACAATTTAGACGTAATTTATTTTCTGTATTATGTATTGTAAAAGGATCATTAAAAAAAACAACCAGCCTTGTTTCTTGCCTTTCTTTCCTGGCTTGGTCGCGAAGGAGCAGGCAGTAAAATTGACGTTTAAAGTGATCCTTGTGATTTTAATGAATAAAAATATTTGACTTTGACTCAGCATCGAACATTTAAGGAATGCTGGCGATGTTTTACACCCTATGTGTAGGACACTCATACTTACCTGCGGATATGATGAAAACTGTGGTGGTGCCAATCGTGAAAAACAAAACGGGTGACACAAGTGACAAGTCCAACTATAGACCGATCTCACTGGCCACCATAGTTGCGAAAGTATTTGACAGTTTGCTTAGTGCTCAATTAGAGCAACGTCTACAATTACATGATAACCAATTCGGTTTCAGATCGGCCTTTCAACAGAAGCTGCTATATTGAGTCTAAAGCAAACTGTTAAATATTACACTAAGAGACGAACACCCATCTATGCGTGTTTCCTCGACCTCTCGAAGGCATTTGACCTGGTGAATTAAGACATCTTGTGGCAGAAATTGGATGACATAAAGCTACCTGGTGACGTAAAAAGTATTTTCAAGTTTTGGTACCAACATCAGGTCAATGTTGTGAGGTGGTCGGGCGCCTACTCGGAGCCGTACAGTTTGGAGTGCGGGGTGAGGCAGGGGCGTCTCACCTCACCCAAGCTCTTCAACCTGTATGTGAACGCACTGATAGAGGAGCTTAGCAAGGCGCGTGTCGGATGCCATATTGACGGAGTAGCGGTCAATAATATTAGCTACGCTGATGACACGGCGCTGCTGAGCGCCTCGGTCTGTGGCTTAAAGAAAATGTTAGGCATTTGTGAAAAATATGCGCAACTTCATGGCCTACAATACAATGTAAAATAGAGTGAATGCATGGTCTTTCAGGCCAGGGGTCGCCAATGTCCGTCGCTAATACCTACCATCAAATTGTATGGTACGCCGCTGAAGCGAGTTGATCAATTTAAATACCTTGGACATTGGATAACCTCTGACCTGAAAGACGATGTAGACGTTGAGAGGGAGTGGAGAGCGTTGCTGTAAGAGCAAACATGATTGCCCGCAGGTTTGCTCGTTGCTCCACTGATGTAAAAATCTGCTTATTCCGAGCCTACTGTACTAGCTTCTACACGAGCAGCCTGTGTGTTAATTATACGCAAAAACAGTACGGCGCCCTACGCGTACAATACAACAACGCGTACAGGGTGCTTGGGGGGGGGGGGGGGGCTGCCCCGGTTCTGCAGCGCGTCGGGGATGTTCGCCGAGGCGCGAGTGGACTGTTTCTACAGCACCATGCGCATGTGGTGCACATCCCTGGGGCGCAGAATTCGGGCCAGCTCCAACGGAATACTGAATATGTTCGTAAACAGGTTCGACTGTGAGCATCTAAACCATTGTTGTATGGTACATGCGCAGTACCTGCACTAGATGCTCACATACCACATATTTTTTCTGACATAAAAGGCCTACAATATTACCGGACATGTCCGGAAAATTCCGGACGCATGGCAACCCTATGTAGTGTAGACACGTCAGCAATAATGCTAAAACTAATATATGTTAGATCATTTAAATATGTGTATCTAACTTAGATTATCGATATAAATAATAATAAATGCAGCATCGAATGTGGCATCCAATATCTTACGATTACAGTGACAATCTCTAAGTGGACTGTGATGTCCTTCATCATCCTTCATTCATCGGGAGTCACATTTGATGGGAAGGTTACACGACGGTATCAATGTCGTTGCTGAAGTGGATGGGCGGGACACTTCCCAAAGAAAGGCGGAATGCATGCGTTAAACGCTGAACCCAAATTCAACCAACATATGTATACTATACATCCATATCTACAGTCGACAAGAGCCAATTTGAAAATATATTCGTTTGAATGTTCTGAATGAAGCTAGCTCAGCCCTTTCTTTGTTTGCATTGGTTAACATTTTTGGAACATAAGTCCCGTTATTTGGGTTAGTCCATTGTCTATAAAAAAACATTACGTAATGTAGGTCTTGAATAACGCCTTTGAATAAGGTAGAAAGGTAGTTAGTTTATCATGGTTTGTTTTACTGGTATTGGAGGACAAAGCAAGTTAACGCCGCCCTCCTTGATAGCACTTGGTAATATTAGCCACTACAAACAAAATCCACCCTTAAGATAGATAGATAGAAAACGCTTTATTGTAAATCACACTTAAATTATACTAGTGGTTCGCCCCGAACTGAGATCTCGCGAGTCTCCGATTAAACAAAACATTATTATTTATAATATTTGACTATCAAAATAGTGCCACGATGGATAACCATATAACTTGACATACAGTTTCATCGTGTTATTTGGTTACACTTTTTTGGGATAGAAATTACAGTTATTCTAGATTTCAGACTTTTGCCTATATTTGTGTCACTAAAGCTACAAGCATACCAAATTTCAGCACCGTGGGGTCACTGGTGTACCCTGTGAATTCTGTTAAAGTTCAGTTTTTAATATGGCTAATAACTTAAAAACAAGGTTTAAACTAAAAATAAAAACGGGGTCGAAATGTACTTACAAATATCTTTTATTAGACGTGCCACTCGATCGTATAATCCCATTTTGGTTTTTTTACCCTTCTTGAACCCCAATATCTCAACAACACCCACACATTTTTAGCTCATTTAGTCACAACAAAATTGTGCCATCACTACCCAAATTTCACGATGATCGGATGAACGCTTCGAAAGTTATCCTCAGACAAACAAACATACATACATACATACCCAATTTGATTTGGAGATCTCGCTTCGCTCGATCAAAAACAATATAAAAACAAATAACAATACACGCAGAAATACAAGTGGCGGTCTTATCGCTAAAACCGATCTCTTCCAGACAACCTTTGGTTGGACTGGATTTCACGAGATCTTTATAGGACGGTAGTTTTGAATAAAAAAAATAATTGAATAAACACTTACATAAGCAAAATAAATAAATATACATATATATATATATATAAGTACTCATCAATGGATTAGGTACATAATAATATAGCGTAGTACATAAATATTCCATACTAATAATAAAAATGTATATTATATAAAATACAATAAGTAGGTACATATAGGTGCATAATAGAAGGCTATTATGACATATAACATATGAAATAAAACCAAGAGTAGCGATAACGTAGCGTTAACGTAACGATAGATGAGAAAATGAGAAATCAGCATTGTAGTGCAGACAGATGTTTAAATAGAACTGTTTTAGAAATGGGAAGGGATTTGGCAGTTCCAATGTGTGGAGGAAGAGAGTTCCATAGACGGATAGCTTGTACAGTGAAGGAATTATCATAAAAGTTAGAAGAGTGTACAAGAGTTTTAAGTTGTAAGGTTTCAGAGAAGCGCAAGGCTCGAGGATTTGAGAGATGGAGATACTCAAAGCGCTCTCTGAGATAAAGACTAGAAGGGTCAATCATGATACTGTACAAGAGAAAGAGAATATGAGTATTTCTGTGGCAGCGAATGGGTAACTTGAGCTCACCCATCAGGTGAGGTAGGTGATGGTGTGTTCGAAGATGGAGCATGCTTGCCTAGAAAGAACCTATCCACTTTGGACTTGAAGACTCCGAGAATATACTGGTCTGGAAGACTACTCCGGAAGTGAGTTCTTCTCCTTACTTGTGCTAACAAGAAAAGTTGAAGCAAATCGTTTGGTACGGTAAGGTGGTATGCCGACCAGGTATGGGTGGTACTTCTCGGTACGTGTGCTTGTCTGGTGGTGGAAGGGGGAAGGAGGGATAAGGTCATGAAGATCTTACTTTATTTTTTATTTATTTATTTATTTTAGGAAAACCATCAGCACATATTAAACACAATAGTTACAGTGAATAGTAATAAACAGGCCATTTAAAGGTCTCCACTGATAGAATCACATTATACTAACAAGCAACAACAAAATAACAAAAGAGAAAAATCTAACCGAACACTGTACGGGTCACTCACGTTCACGATACCAAATCAGGTGCCATTCACTCAATTTACAAGTAGATATATTACAAAACTAGTTATCAAAAACTCATCCACACTCAGTTACACATGTCCTAAATCGATCAAAGAAGATATTATTAATTCTGTTTTTAAGAGATGAAATACCTACTGCAGTTGAACAGGTCAAGGTCATGCTCATTGCTCAATAGATTGAATAATTTACTTGCACGATACACAAACGCATTTTGGCGATAATTCCGCCTTCGCACATTCTTCAAAATGAATCTTGTAATTAAACACGCGCTAAACTGTGTTTAATTTTATTCGTGGTACCCTTAAAGTCTGGCTACTCGGCGTGACTTTGTAAATCTTCATATTTAACAGGAATAAGGACTTGTTATGGAGGTTGTATTTCATTAAAGCATATTATGAATTATGGTCTTTCATTTTTAAATAGAATTAATAATTTGTTATGGAGTTGTGTGTATTCAGTATTTATGAATCGGTCGGTTAAAAAGTGAGTTATGTTTAACTGACCTTACTGAAGTAGCCGACGACATGGCACCCCTCTTCATCAGCGCAGGTCATCACGTAGAAGAGGAACGGCTCCACGTCGTAGTACAGGGTCTTGTGGTCGAGGAAGAACTTGGCAAGCAGGCACAGCTGCTGGCAGTACTGCTTGTGCTTGCGACCGTCCACCTGCCACACGCTCAGACTTTCCTTTCTGTACACCTGGGGGGAAGTATAATGAGACTCAAGGTCACAGACATTATCTATCTAACATATGTATATCAAATACTCGTGGCACAGTGTTTGTAACAAAACTCCTCCGAAACGGCTTGACAGATTCTTATTAAATTCGTTGTGTATATTCGGTAGGTCTGAGAATAGGACGTAAACTATTTTTCATACACCCATGTGATAAGGGTGCTCCACGCCAAATTTTTTTAAATTTATTGGGCAAAATTTTTGATTCGGCAATAATAAATACATACAACCATAAATTTTCGAAGGAGGTACGAAGTTCACGGGGTCAGCTAGTCTATCTATATACATAATATATATCATTATCATCTCAGCCCGTCTGCACCCACTGTTGGTTATAGGCCTCCTTGTTGTCATAACAAAACAGGTTGTATAGAAAACGATCGAAACCTGGAACAAATATCTGTAGATCATGCAAACATTTGTTCCACGGCGGGAATCGAACCCACTACCTCCTGCTTCTCGGCCAGCAATTTACCCACTGCGCCATGGAGGCACTGCACTTACTTGATGCGTTCTCATGGCTACTAACCTCGTCTCCAGGCGGGTGCCTCCACACGCATTTGGCCTTGTGCCTGGAGGCGCCGGCCGCGGACCGGTGGTGGTTCAGACAGAATTCGCACACGAACAGTCTGGGAACCCGCGCCGCTTCGCCCGGGTACGGAGATTGGTACCACACCTCCATCATGAATTTGCCCATAACAACATATCTGTAATAAAATAAATAAAACTTTTTTATTTGGTATTCACAAAAGGTTATAAAATAAAGTACAGTAAATTCTTTGTAAGTCATCATCAGCATCATCATATCAGCCAAAGACCAGAGCACTGCTGGACATAGGCCTCCCCCATAGATTTCTAGAGCGACCGATCTTGTGCGGCCTGCACCCAACGGCTCCCAGCAATATATTTAATCTCTTGAGTTGCGAAAAAAGTATGTCATGCATGACGTTATAACAAATGCAGGGGGAGAAAAAAAAATGGTGATAAAAGAAAAATGAAAATATATATTTTTTTAATTAACTTGTCTCAACTATTTACTGCATCATTAACATTCCGAGAACTGTAAAGGAATCTTTTTGAAATTTCTTATGCCTTTCGGCGTTTTTCTCTCAGAATCTCCCAATACTGGCTAGAAACATTAACTCCCGTGTATCCGGAACGAATATCTGTAGAACATGCAAACATTTGTTCCGCGGCGGGAACCGAGCCCGCAACCTCATGCGTCTCAGCCAGCTATTCGCCTACTGCGCCACGGAGGTCGTCAAAGATGATTTCAGTGTTAAATATAACCATTGTTAAATATGACGTTCGGAGTCAATCTATGAGAGAGGAGTTGTACAGAGCGCTGAAATTCAACCAGGTCGATGTGGGCCTGTTTCAGAGTGTATTAGCTGAGCAAACATCTGACTCAGCTAACATGCTCTACCGGTCCATATACGACCTGCTGAAGGATGCTGTGTAGTCATTATTTACTGCAGCCAATTATGGAACTGACATCGTCGTAGAGAACGACGCAAGTTCCTTAAAAAACTAGATAAAAAAAAAAAAAAATATGACGTTAGATTAGTGAACATACCTAGTGCCTCTATCTGTAGGTAGATCTCCCAACTCCTCTTCAATTTTGATAGCCGCCAACGCTTGTGCCTCTCTGAACAACCTGAGATCATAGTCCGGAGTGAATCCTTCCAACATTGGTTCCCGTTCATCGTTCATGTCTTCACCATTCAGTGTTAGCTTCTCTTTCTCCTTCAGTTCTTGGCTGCCTTTCCATTTTGAGCGCATGTCCTGTAGGAAATAATGTATTGTTTAATGTGAGGAAATCAACAGCAAAGAGTATAGAGCAATTTTACTTAGAAAATTTCGTGATTTATTTCAATCATTATTACTAATACGGGATTAATTACGTATAGAGTATAGAGTAAGGCCGCCCAACCCTAGACCCGTCTAAGCACTCGCTTTGGCCTGCTAGCAGTACCGTACAATGTCGACAGCATTTAATTTTTTGTGCCCGTAGTCAAGAATAACTCGATTCACCACATGCACCCATTCTCATTCTGCTATTAAATTACAAAATACAGAGCTTTCACAGAACGAGTTCCTCGCACGTCTGAAGGGTCGAGGCTGGGCACGGCGAGGGCCGCTGCTGCATCTGTACGGCCGCGCCCTCCTCGCACGTCTGATGGGGCTTACCTTCACTTTGAATTGGTACGCGCGCTGGTCGAGGCAGGGCACGGCGCGGGCCGCTGCTGCGTCTGTACGACCGCGCCCTCCTCGCACGTCTGAAGGGGCTTACCTTCACTTTGAGTTGGTACGCGCGCTGATCGAGGCTGGGTACGGCGCGCGGCCGCTGCTGCAGCTGCACGGCCGCGCGCCGCCGCGCCGCGCCGGCCGCCGCACGCTCCTCGCACGCCGCCACACACCACGCGTTCGTCACGTTGTGGTACACGGGACACGCGTCGTATGTAAAGTGACGCTCGGATTTGCCACCTATTTCGACAATTAGTAAATTCAATAAAAAAAGTACTTTTTCGACGAGTGCGGAAAGAATAATCTAATTACTAGAGGCCGAAGAATACTTAAAAAATTATGATCATTTTCTCTTTACATTTAGTGTTTTAAAAAACGCTTTTCCTCCTGTCAGCTGCATCTGTACGGCCGCGCCCTCCTCGCACGTCTGAAGGGGCTTACCTTCACTTTGAGTTGGGTACGCGCGCTGATCGAGGCTGGGCACTGCGCGCGGCCGCTGCTGCAGCTGCACGGCCGCGCAGATATATATATTTTATATTTTTTACCAAAAAATATTTGATTGTGGCAATTCTAAAATTTATACCCAATGCAGGGGATCATAGGGTGGAGTCAGGTCTTGTTGTCGGATGGGGGATTAACATACCGAGATTTCCTGTTGAATCGCAGCCCCGGACGGGGCACTCCCGCCTGCCGGGCGGCCGCAGTTCCAGCGGCGTTAAAGGCTGCGCCGGCGACCGACCGACGGCGCCACTTCGACCTTTCATGTAGTTCTTCCTTGTGTTATTATGGTTGCTAAAACTAATAGTGGAAACCATTAGTGGTCTAAAAAAGGTCAATTAGATTAGAAAAAATCTTTATTGCACACCAATAAATATACTACGTATTTTATTATGTACGACATTAAATCAAAACACGGGAGGGCTAATGGCTAGTATTGTTCTAAAATATGTTTTTTTCAAATTCATTACAATAGAAAATTAAAAATTTTCAAATAACCTTAATACTATTACGAGGGGCACACTAAAAGTTTCCGGAATTAATAATAAAAAAATACTATTAATGGTCAAAACTTCATTTATTGTTTCTCAAAATATTCTCCCTTTCCGTCAATGCAGTTTTTCATACGATTAAAGCAATTTTGAAAACATTTATGCCACTCCTCCGTGGGACGTCAGATACATGTTTTTCATACTCTTCGACAGCCTCTTCTGGTGATGAAACCCGTTGATCGCGTAATTGGTTCTGGATTTTTGGGAACAGAAAAAAGTCACACGGTGCCAGGTCAGGACTGTATGCTGGATGACTCATAAGTTGTACGTTTTTCGTCTTCAAAAACTCATTTGTCTGTCTGGCCGTGTGGGAACTTGCATGGTCGTGGTGCAAGATGATACGGCGTTTACCGTTATTTTCACGGAGTTTGCCAATAATTTCCGGTAAACAAATGGTCGTGTACCAGTCACTATTTACGGTACGACGATTTTCTAAAGCAACAGTAGCCACGTGTCCAGTTTTATTAAAAAAAGAAGCAATCATCCGCTTCGAGGCACTTTTCACGCGCGCCACTTTGGTTGGTTTCGGCTCATCTCGAAAGACCCATACGCTAGATTGCTGCTTTGTTTTGGGATCATAGCTATAAATCCATGTTTCGGCACCTGTTACTATTCCCACACCAAATTGAAACCCCTTCGTTGTATCTGGCAAGCATAGCATGGCACCAAGTGATGTGGTCCGTTTTTTGAGCATCAGTCAAATTGTGTGGGATCCATCGAGAACACAGCTTTCTCACACCTAAATGTTTGTGTAGGATTGACTGTATTTGACTCATGCCTATGTCCAAAGATGTCCAGATCTCATGGTAGGTCACTTGCCTGTCTGTTTCGATCATACGGCGCACAGCATCAGGATTTTTGTTGTTCACAGCGGTGCACGGGCGACCTTCACGAATTTCATTATGGAGATTGAGACGACCACGTTTGAATTCTGCAAACCAGCTATAAATTGTCGTCTTGCATGGTGCTCCTTCGCCAAAAGCAGATTGAAGCCGAACGACGCTCTGCTGAGCTGTCCAATTACACTTAAAATCGTAAAAAATCATGCAACCAAAATTTTCCCGAGTTAAATCCGTATCCGTAAATTGTAATCACGCAATTTTTAAAATGACGCCACAATGTGAAATCAGATGAAAAAAAAATTATTCTACGGCTAAAGAGTTCGATTTTAAAATGTAGTAATAACTTTTTAAATATTGTGGCCAATTCCGGAAACTTTTAGTGTGACCTATGTATCAAGTCCTAAAATATTAATGAAACAGCTTGTATAAAATAGGTAAACAAATCATATTCATTCATCATGTAAGTACCTGTTAAACTGACTAAGCGGCATTGTTGCAAAAGCACCGCCTATTTACTTTAAAAATTGTTCATTGGAAATGTATTGATTACTGAATAAGTATTCAAGCTACCGATTCCGGATGTGTGTTTTAAATTATAGTCGTACATAACAAAACAGGTTGTATAAGTACAGAGAAAAATAAAATATACTATTTTTAAACATAGGTACAATGGGTAACCTTATCGCTAAAAGCGATCTCTTCCAGGCAACCTTTACATTTTTTATGTAGCTGTTAACTCTGATGACGGAGTTCTTAGGCCGCCTTCCAAACTAGTTTGACGGCTTTTACAGCCAGGATCAAAGCATAGACTGCCTCCGTGGTGCAGTGGGCGTATAGCCGGCTGAGAAGCAGGAGGTAGCGGGTTCGATTCCCGCCGCGGGACAAATGTTTGCATCATCTACAGATATTTGTTCCGTGTCTGGGTGTTTTTCTATATATTATAAGTATGTATTTACAAAAAAAAAAGTATATAAGTATTCTATCAGTTATCTGGTTCCCATAGTACAAGTTCTGCTTAGTTTGGGGCTAAATAGCGCTGTGTGAAATGTCCAGCGATATTTATTTATTAATTTATAGATTAATTTAATTTTTAATACCACTAGTATGTGCATGTTAGATGCCCCCACTAGATGGAAAGATGACATTGGGTGCAGGCTACACAAGATTTGTGTACAAATCTATGGGGGTAGTCGGTCTAACTTTAGCAGTCGATCTCCAATGTATATGTGAAACTTTTTTTTTACAAGCTTTTTTTTACGAGCTATGTTTTTTAAGGAGCTTTGCACGTGTCTACGTTGTCGGCTCTTAGTACTATCTATGTACATTTACAGTTAAAATTACTTAAACAATTTCAGTTAACAGTTTGTATGTGAACCGGTAGAGGATGTTAGTTGCATGTGATGATTGTTCAGCTAACATGCTCTGAAATAGGCCCACATCGAGCTGGTTGACTTTGCACGCTCCAAATAGTTCTTCTCTCATACATGTACTCCAGGCACATTCCACCAAAGGTAGTTATAGGTCATCTTTTACTAAACATTTATCACAATCAGGGCTGTTCACCTTTTTCATTAAGTATTCATAATAAATTAAGCAAGCTATACTACACATTTTGTTACATTGATTGATTTAGTTAATACTACTTTGCATTATATAGATTTTTAACAGATTATTACTTATATTTATTTACTACATAAACAGACACCCTGTCTGTTTATGTAGTAAATAAATATAAGTTTTTATTATAATATGTATTTTAGGCTTGCCTCATAGGTCACGCACCTTAAAAATAGAAACGTGCCCTATGATGCACTGCCCTGCGTCCATCAACTTGAGGCATACAGGTGTAAAGTTGAATATCCCGATATTGCGACGCAGTTGCATTTAATACCAATAGTGTTCATAACCATGATAATTCAAAAATGAATATTTGTATTACCTACATTTTGTCAATATGGTTCTTGTCTTCGTTTTCAGAGTCAGTGTCTGTGTTCGCGGGCCGCGATACCGTCGCCAGCCTCGACACCCGAGCTGACAGCGACCGCGTCAACTTCCGTGTCATGGTGCCGGTTTGAGAATCAGAGTCGCCACTTTTCCCAGCACTTTCAAGCTGAAATAGAAAACAAATTATACAACCTGTTTTGTTATGTGCGACATTAATTTAAAACACACAACCGGAATCGTGTAATCCGACTTTAGTACTAACGGTAGCTTAATTATTTATCCAGTAATCGATACAATCGTAAATCGGCGGTGTCTTTGCCGTCGTTTTGTATCCATTTTGATTTTGTATTTGTTTTTGTGTTTAATTCTCATACAATAATATGGCTGTAAATTATAGGCTAAATTCCTACTGATTTTCTATAAAGATAGATTGTGACCGGGGTTGGGGCATGGGCTACTTTTTACTAGACTGTGTGGAAGGAGGGTATGTATATATAAAAATAGCTAGCTTCCGCCAGTGGCTTCAAATGCGTTCAAGAAAAAGTAGCTTATGTGTTAATCCAGGTTATAATCTACGTACGTACTAAATTGAATCGAAATCGGTTCAGCCATTACGACGTGATCGAGTAACAAACAAACATCAAACATCCGCATTTATAATATTAGTGTTATAATAATAATTACTAAATTTAGTAGAGATAAAATATAATCAACCTTTACTGAATTAGAGTTTGAATTTGATGGAGGTTTTGTTTTCCCAGTTCTCAAAGTGACTTTCCTAGATGCTGGTTCACTATCACTGTCAGAAGAAAGGGATTCTACAGAAGACTGGCTGGAAGAGCATGAAGTGGCACTCTTGCTCTCAATTGACCTCTTTGGAGGAGGGCCATTTGGTCGATTGCCATTTTTCCGTTTAGACAAAGAATCTCTTGAATTTTTGGAGTAACTAGTGAGAGTAGAAAGCTTAGAACTTTTGGAGTCCTTTGAGTCCTTTGAATCTTTGGAGCTCTTAGAATCTCTGGAGTCTTTAGAATCTTTTGAGTCTTTTGAATCCTTTGAATATTTAGAATCTTTTGAATTTGAATTTGAATCATCATTATCTACTCTTATTGGAGAGGCTGTACCATTTTCTTCACTTGATTTCCTTGAACTTCGTTTACTTTTGGGTGATCCTTTGGAACTTTTAGGAGATTTGCTATCTATTTCAGATTCTGAACTGTTGTCAGGAGAAAATATGCTTTTCTTTTTATGTGATGCTGTTTCAGCTTTTGTGGCTCTCTGAATTGTTCTAGGCACTGGTTTAGGTGTTTTGCCACCAGGTTGTATCCTAGGTGTCATCCGACCCTTAGCTGCCAAGCATGCTGCAGGTTGTTTATTAGGTTTGGCTGATATGCGTCTTCTAGGAGGCAGCGGGCTTTCAATTTTGGGAATGTCATCGTCATCACTGGATGATGAAACTTTAACTTTTGACAGACGCCTTTTTGGTTCCTCCTTCTTCTTAGGTTCCTCAGTTTTGATGGGTGGTGATTTGGGTATAGGAATGTTATTTATATCCACTGGAGTTTCAGAGGCAGAGGACTCAGAGTCTGAACTACTGGAGCCTGAACCGGAACTTGTGGAGGAGCTCCCACTGCTGCTTGAGTCAGACGTAGACCCCGAGCTACTATCTGTACTACTATTGCTTACCTGAAATAACAATTAGGAATTAAGCACTTTGCATTTTAAACAACTATTACAACTGCTCTGTCTATAACTCAACCATTTTAAGATTCTCATTATGAACAACTAGCAAAAAGTACATGCAAGTAAGGTTTTGTAAAGGATTAAGCTATTAACAAAATAGTTTTAGATGTAAGGATACTGCAGAAAACTGTGCATTACTTATAAATTTTACCTGCAATGGTTCAATGTTTAGAACATTGCCCAAAACAGTGACTGCAGTGAAAGTGGGAATTAATCAAAAGAATATCTATCCAGGCGATACACGGCTGAGAACTACGTTATGTTGTGCTATTTAATTCTCCTAAAAATGTAATTGCTTTCAATTAAAACTGTACTTACATCGAGGTGCGTCATGGCTGTTACCGGCGACTTTATCACGTCTACCCCGCAAATTTTGACGGATAATTTGTTGCAGCTTATTGGTAATACAAGAACTAATTCATATTTTCGCTAAACTTATTTATTTCGTATAGGTACCAAATTTACAGCTTTCTAAATTATGACCACAGACCACTTAGCTAATAAGACTGACAGACACAACGACCGACACAACACAATCGATGAATGACCTAAGTGAAAGAACGAAACATTGAATTTAAATCACACATGAAATTATAGCGAAAATTTATATGCGAAAATTTAGATGTTTGTTTGGTTGTTAGTCAATCACGTCATAATGGCGGAACCAATTTGTATGAAATTTGGTATGTCGATAGATTATGACCTGGATTGTACTTTTTATTGACAAATCACGCGTGCGAAGCCGCTGGCGGAAGCTAGTATAAAATAAGGGCGTCAGTTCAATAGACACTATAACTAAAAACTAGGCACAAAAATAAAAAAGGTTACTTTTGTATCACTCTAGGGTTACTTTTGACTAAAGCTTGCTAGCAACACTGAACCGAGCGAGGGGTTATAAATACGCTGGCATCCCTGAAATTTACTTCGTTCGTTGCCAGAAAATTACGTTTTCGTGCTGTATTTAATTCTCAATATCATGTTTGTTGGTGGACTGTGACTTAAATAATCCAAAAATGTTGCACTAATTCAAAGAATTGTCTTTGCATGTGCTAATAACCGAGATGTCTTCGAGTTCTGTGGAAGATATCCCTATCCATCCGGTAAGCGTCATTATTGATTTTAACCCTGACGCAAAAAAAGGTGTGTTTTACTTTTTACGCCTGCCTGTCTGTGGCATCGTAGTTTATATTAGAATACAATCATATTTTGCCATTTTGGTATTTATTTCCGCTTATTTAATTTGAATCTAATATATAAAATTCTCTGGTCACAGTGTTTTAACAAAACTACTCCGAAACAGCTTGACCGATTGTTATGAAATTTTTTGTGTATATTCGGTAGGTTTGAGAATAGGGCGTATTTTTCACCCTCCTACCCCCACCCCCCATTTTTTAACCGCGATTTTAGTATTTTTGTATGAACATTACCCATTTAATTTAACCGTCGTACATTGACGTGAGTGAAGTCATTTACATGAAGTGTCGCGTCACTTTGACATTTCATTCTGCATTGATTTCTTTGATAATGGCAGAGCAACATTTGCGGGGTCAGCTAGTTTATTTATGATGATGATGATGATGATGATGATGTCATCCAGGCCGATTTCGGCTACGGCGACATTGTTTCTGCTTGTTTCCGTTGATGCGCTCTTTGGTGACTAGCATATCTAATTTTGGCCTTAATTTATACTAGTGGTTCGTCCCGAACTGAGATCTCGCGGGTCTCCCATAAAAACAAAAAAATATTATTCGTAATCTTTGACTATCAAAATAGTGCAACGAAATGAATAACCAAATTACTTGACCTACAGTTTCATTTAAATTACAGGTAACGGGAGTTCATGTTAATTGGTTACGCTTTTTTGGGGTACAAATTGCAGTTATTCTAGATTTCAGACTTTTGCCTTTATTTGTGATACATAAGCTACACGCATACCAAATTACAGCACTGTGGGGTCACTGGTGTACCCTGTGAGTTTTGTCAAAGTTTAGTTTTTATTATGGCTAATAACTCAAAAACTACAAAAACTTTACTAAAAGTAAAAACGGGGTCGAAATGTACTAATGAAGACCTTTTATTTGACATCTCACTTGACCTAATAGTCTCATATTTTTTTTATTTTACCCCTCTTGAACCCCAATATCTCAACAACCCCCCAAAACTTTTAGATCATTGAGTGACACCAAAATTTTGCCATCATTACCTACCTATATATCAAATTACACGATGATCGGATTAACGCTTCGAAAGTTATTCGGACAAACAAACTTACATACATACATGCAACGCCGATTTGCCCAAGTTTATTTAGAAATCTCGCTTTGCTCGATCAAAAATAAAGACGGGTTCGAAATGAACTCACAAAGACCTTTTATTAGACTTGCCACTTAACCGGATAGTACCATTTTGGTTATTTTACCCCTTTTGAACCCCAATATCTCAACAACCCCCCAACATTTTTAGCTCAATGAGTCACACCAAAATTGTGCCATCACTACCTACATGTATACATAATTTCACGATGATCAGATAAACGCTTCAAAAGTTATCTTCGGACAAACAAACATACATACGTACAACGCCGATTTGCTCAAATTGATTTGGAGATCTCGTTTCGCTCGATCAATAAAATGTAGGTTTATGGAAAAGTATAATTAAAATGTTCCTATACCGACCTACGAAATTTATCTTAATTTAGTAAAAAATGGTTTAAATACCAACTAAGATTTCTAGTTTGTTTAACTAGCTATTCAGTTTACTTTGTAGACATTGTTTTGATTGTTCACCTACATACTCGTAGCTATTCAATTTTTATTATACCTTGCCACACCCTTAGGTACATAGTAGGTACCATACATACCTACATCTAGAATACTAATTTATGTAACCTTTTGTGTGTTGCATGAGTGTTTGTTTTATGTTTATTGCCTATGTATGTTAGTCATTAATAGACCTGGGTACAAATGTAAAAGAGGTAGAACTAGATTAGATTCCTGTATACTTGTCTCATTCCAACACATGAATTCAATCATAAGAAGGAAAGGGACTAGTATTATCGTATTTACATTTTATTATTATATTTGCGGAGTCAGTACTATAAATAAAATGTAGGTCTATGGAAAAGTATAATTAAAATGTTCATATACCGATCTACGAAATTTATCTTAATTTAGTAAAAAATTGTTGAAATACCAACTAAGATTTCTAGTTTGTTTAACTAGCTATTCAGTTACTTTGTAGACATTGTTTTGATTGTTCACCTACATACTCGTAGCTATTCAATTTTTATTATACCTTGCCACACCCTTAGGTACATAGTAGGTACCATACATACCTACATCTAGAATACTAATTTATGTAACCTTTTGTGTGTTGCATGAGTGTTTGTTTTATGTTTATTGCCTATGTATGTTAGTCATTAATAGACCTGGGTACAAATGTAAAAGAGGTAGAACTAGATTAGATTCCTGTATACTTGTCTCATTCCAACACATGAATTCAATCATAAGAAGGAAAGGGACTAGTATTATCGTATTTACATTTTATTATTATATTTGCGGAGTCAGTACTATAAATAAAATGTAGGTCTATGGAAAAGTATAATTAAAATGTTCATATACCGATCTACGAAATTTATCTTAATTTAGTAAAAAATTGTTGAAATACCAACTAAGATTTTTAGTTTGTTTAACTAGCTATTCAGTTTTTACCAGCTATTCAGTTTACTTGTAGACATTGTTTACTTACATAGCTATTCATTTTTTATTATATCTTGCCACACCCTTATGTACAGGGTAGTAGGTACCATACATTCATCTAGAATACTAATTTACGTAACCTTTAGTGTGTTGCATGAGTGTTAGTTTTAAGTTTATTGCATAAGTATGTTAGTCAATAATAGACCTGGTACAAATGTAAAAGGGGTAGAACTAGATTAGATTAGATGTACTTGTCTCATTCCAACATATGAATTCAACCCTATGAAGGAAAGAGACTAGTATTATCGAATCTAGTTGTATTTAAGTCTGGGTTTTGTTTATCAATGTGCTGTGATCAATTCTTGAAACTCGATTCAGCTGAGAATAACCATTGGAATAAAAGCAATTGCTCAAGCACAGATTTGATGCTCAAGTCATGCATGATCAAGTGATCAGAGTTCAAACGCATAATGGGGGCCCACAATCAAAACCTGCACCTACATGGTTCCTTTTATATTATTTATTTATATGCCACAAACATAGTTGGATTCAATTATCCGGAACCTGCCTAGGCGTGTAGGAATGGTCATAAACATCACTTCACGGCTGTACGGGGGTTCATTTCTGATTATTCTAAAAAATAGGTGTGGGGTATTATCGCCATACGTCTGATATTAATAATATACATAATGTAATTTTATTAAATAGTCGCAAAATGGAAGGTGCCCAGATTTTTGTCTTTTGCATAAATTGACCCAAATCTACCAGCAAAACAGATTTCCAGATGGTTTGCTATGGTGTTTTTTAAGTATTTAAATTTTTAGGGTTCCGTAGTCGAACTAGTTCAGTTTCGCCATGTCAATCTGTCTGTCTATCCGATCAGTTTCAGTCGTTTTGTCGTAAACTATTAGGTCTGTAAAGCTGAAAGGCATGATAATACGTTTTAAGTTACGAAATAAAAACAAAAAAAACTAGTTTTTAGAGTACCTCCTCAACATGGAAGCTGGGGACTTTTTTTTACCCACGACTTCGTTTGGTGTGTCATTGAATAGGTCTTTCAAAAACACTATAAGGTTGCCTAAACACTTGATCTAAGAGTTCGTGTACGAAGAAGAAGAATCGTAAACGGACTCTGTTCCGTTGTAAGAAGAATTATCAAAGCCGAGTAGACTTTACTAGTATGAGTTGTAGTCGGCCAACTTATGTTTGTTGGGTTGCAAACAGTTCATTAAGTTTCTACAAAACGCCCAAAATCAACTGCTAAATTACTTTGTATTTTAGAATGACTAAGATACTTCTGCACTACGAAACCTTTCACTGCGCCTGGTCCGACAAGTGCTTGACCAATATATTTTTTTTCAAATGTCTCCCCGGTTTTGTTTTACACTACAGGCGTCTGGAAAACGGGTTTTCAGTATCGTAGATCTATCATTCAATTACATTCCAAAAATCAGACGTATACCTAATGTTGCTTCATGTGATTATGATTGATTTCGGAAAAATTTGTTGACTTTCTGCAAATGCGGTTGAGTAAAGGCTCAGAATAGAGAAAAGCTCAGAAGCAGCCTTCAGCTGTGATTGCAAGCCGTGCGCTGTGTCCATAAAACAAAGCCCGCGTCTCGCACCCATCTCACCCCCCACCCGCGTAATGATAATGTAATGTTAAGCTTAGTCATTATTTGCCCGTTTTGGGGTAAATGTTTTAGGTAACATACAACTAATTAAATCCAAATTACCTACACTACACAGGTATCACATGCATATTTTGTATCTGCGTACCTGACTAGTACTAATAGAATTGAGTCTAAAAATATTATTAAATAAACAGGGTTATCTGTTTGGGGTGTACCAAGCTGAAAAGGGGGTCATTGTACTCATCATTATTCTGAACAACTTTTACAATGGGGGCAACCTTGAAAATACGAAAAAAAAATCAGCTGTTCCAAAGAAAATTTTCATTGAGACGCCTGACAAAATGTATATCTTATCTCATCATGTTGGTTGGCCCCATAGTAAAAGTTGTTCATAATAGTGAGTACAATGGACCCTCTTTCGGCTTAGTACATCCCAAATAGATAACCCGGTATACTGCTCATAAATATGTAAAACTAACTTATGTACCTAATAATCTCAATGATTTTAAAATAAAACACGGTTTCGGTAAGAACATTTAATTTCCTTATTGCTGCGTAAGTTTTTTCAAAGTAATAGAACAAAAGCTATTTGTTTTTATTTTGGTACAGAACAAGTCCCATTGTACTTACCTTAATTTTTGTGTATTTTTATTGTATTTTTAATTTTGTTGGTGTGCAATAAAGAGTATTCTATTCTAAGTCCCTAAAAGGATGCTAACTGTTTAAGTGATTACCAGTAACCCCGTATAGCTTTTTTAAGCTAGTCATTACGTATTTTTAAACAATCATATAATTTAAAACTACTTACAACTAATAAAAGTTTTCAATCTCAGAATTCTAGAGTAGGTAAAATAATAATGGAGGTATCATTATTATTCACAACAATTACAAATCGAAAAATTTATTCAATAATCAAATAACACAATACCTAAATGCGCTACTTACGTATAAAATGTGATCCCATCATGTTTTTTTTTGTGCCCAACTGAATTTTACATGTTGGGACGACACAAGAAGACATAAATTAATTAAATTAAACACGTCACGCGTGACGACGGTCACAGAGTAACTAATGGCGTTCGCGGAAAACTACTCTATTTTGAAGTAGTTTTTGACGCTTTAGCACTAAGCGCGTTCACAGCTTCTGGTTTATTCTGTATTCTGTCAAAAAATGTCTGAAATTAGTATTTTTTTTTTGTTTAAGGTCATCGAATCTTGAGAAAACTTTGAGACAAGAAAAACAGATTGCAACCGTAACAGACAGCCGCTAGCATTGTGTTGACAAAGAATCTAACCCCCGAAGGTACCATTGTAAAAGACTTAACATTTAACATGACTAGCGCCAATAACAAAAAGCTAGTAATATAAAATTTTCAATTCCTAAAAAAATAAAAACAACGACAAGTAAAAACAAGTAAAACATAAAAGTTCTAACTAAAATAGGCAAAACTACTATAGTCAAGCCAAATACGTAATTTTATGATATCAGAAAGTTAAAGAAATAATTTAGGTGGAGAAGAGAAGGAAGCGAGCCATGGACTGACCAATACAGCAGATTTTTGTATCTATTGTAATGATTGCGACACGAAATGTGAATTAAAGCAAGAATGGCAAAAATATCTCAGGTTCCATGATTCTAAGCGGGCTTATGCCTATGAGGAATGCAAGCAGAGGTACAATTTATTTACAAATTTAAGAAATCATAATTATGAGTACGCACACCGATGAAAAGACTGTGTATGTCTGTGACATATGCTCCAAAACATACAATCTAAAATGTTATATAGAAAGACATATGAGAACGCACACAGGTGAAAAACCGTATGCCTGCAAAATATGCGATAAAACATTTAGTAACGCAAGTATTTTAAACAGACATACAATAACGCACACCGATGAAAAGCCTGCGTATGTCTGTGACATATGCTCCAAAATATACAATCTAAGATCTTATTTACTAAGACATATGAGAACACACACCGGTGAAAAACGGCATGCCTGCAAAATATGCAATAAAAGATTTCGTCAACCAAGTAGTTTAAGAAGACATATGAGAACGCACACTGGTGAAAAGCCATATACCTGCAAAATATGTCATAAAACATTCCCTAGAGATTTAAAAATACATATGAGAACGCACACTGGTGAAAAACCATATGCCTGCGAAATATGTGGTAAAACATTCATTGGGACTAGTCATTTAAAAAGACATAAGAAAACGCACATCGAAGAAAAGCCGTCTACCTGTGAAATATGTTACAAAACATTCGATCGAAACGCTAACTTAAGAAGACATATGAGAGCGCACACTAGTGAAAAGCCGTATGCCTGCAAAACATGCTGTAAAACATTCACTCATACAAGTGACTTAAAAATTCATATGAAAATGCATACGGGTGAAAAACCATATATCTGCGAAATATGCGAGAAAAAATTCTCTTATTACAGTATATTAAAAAAGCATATTATTGAAATGCATACATCATTTATTCATACCAATAAGTCCTTGTTTATAAATTTATAAGAGTTAGACAACGTTTCACGCGTCATGTTAGATTAGAGCGATTTGGAGGCTAAGTTAAGAAGCTATTTTCTTGACTATAAAAATTGTCAAGCCATGTCAATACCTTCGGGTGGTTTAGAAACCTCGACATGGGGTTTAGGCCACTATCTAATTCATACGAACTTACCCCCGTCGTAAAATAGAGATTTTCCAGGTATTGCTGCAGCATTAAGTCAAGGTTACCGTGTTCTTGCAATATCACTGAAATAACAGGATACCAAATTTCGAATCGATCAGACCTGTGGAACTTGCTCACATCCCATCATCAACTAGAAAAGAGCTGATTATCTTCAAACTTTTTAACAGATTCCCTTGAATCATAGCTAAGACACTCTTGATCAAGTCACATTTCAAACAAATATAATACTCAGGGCAAGTTTAGTTTAGACACCTGAAAATAAATTAATCATAACTAAGAACACTTGGCACCTTTCAAACAAAAAAAACTAAATCTAAATCCGTTTATCCATTTGGGAGCTACAATGTCACAGATACACACGTTAAACTTATAACACTCTTACTGTTTGCGTCAGGCGTTAATCATTTTCCAAGTTGCCTTACACCCTTTTTTTTGTTGCTGTAGTAAAATAACCGGATACGCCTTGCCTGACTCTCGATTCCAAATTCACTAGGCATTGAAGTGGTCAGAGAAAAGTATCCTGAACGTGACAAAGGTCTTTGTCTTTGTTAAAAGCTACATAAGAAAAGTGCGCATACCTGCTATAACAAAATAGAGGCCATATTAAACATTTATTGAAGCAATAGTGATAAGAGAGCCATTCTATGAAAAAGTTTTTTCTAAGTTTGACTAAGTAATTTCAAATTTTTACTCCGGTACAATGAAATAATTCTGACTAGAAACTGAGTCGATTCGTATTATAAAAAAATTGGGAACTTTATTAATTTTCATGGAATACTCACGTTTGACCAAAAAATTAACTATAACAAAATTATTTCCATAAAAAAACTGAATAGTTTCTCGTTACCTCGTTAGCATACTACCCTATATAAGTACTGTATATTCATACTGGTTCTACGTTTTTAATGCGTACAGTTAAGGTATGGAACACTTTACCGTCGGATGTTTTTCCTGAAAACTGCAATCCGGGCATCTTTAAGATAAGAGGGTGTGTATGAGGGTGTCTTCTAGATCTTTGCGCTTCATCTTAGACTCATCGCTTACGGTGAGATTGTGGTCAAACGAAAAACAATTTGTAAAAAAAGTTTCTGTTGTAGTGACTACGGAACCCTTCACTATGCGTAGTCCGACAAGGCTTGCCCAATATTTTACTTTTACATATGTGGTGGTTTACTCTACACTACAGGGTCGCTTGGAAAACGTGTTTTCAGTATCTAAGATCTAACATTCCAATCAGACGTATGGCTATATTATTCAGATCGTTAAAATATGTGGACAATTGAAAATGCGGTTGGATAAAACGACGCAAACAATGTCTGAAATTTCTATTTTTTTTTAATATTTATTATCTTTCAATTTTATACGGTCGTGGACTCTAGTCCTAGTAGCTTGAGCGTCGTTCTAGAATACGGGCCTTAGAGTGGGGTCAGTACTTCATTCATATGTACGTTAATATTGAGTGTTATTTACTTATTTTATTTATTATACAGGTGCACCTGTTGCTAAGACAAGAAAAATAGACTGCAAGCGAGACAGACAGCCGCTAGTAATGTGCTGGCAACGAATATAACCCTTCTGGGGTTAGATTGTAAAGGACTTAACAACCAAAGTGCAGAATGTACAATTCTTACCTACTTACTTCAAAAGCTGAAGAACTTAGCGAAGCTACGACTAACTCTAATAACAAAAAGCCTTTACAAATCTTACAGTTCTTAAAGAAAACGACAACAAGCACGTAAAGTAAAAGTATAAACACGAAAAACATTAAAGGTCTAACTAAAATAGTAAATACTAAAATAAAATAAACTATAAGTTGAACACAAAACAACTACAGTCAAGCCAAACACTCTTAATGTTAAGATATCAAAAAGTTAAGAAATAATTTAGGTGGAGAAGAGACGAAAACGACCATGGACCGACCAATACAGCAGATTTTTATACCTATTGTAATGATGGCAACGAGAAACTTATATTAAAGCAAGAACGGCAAACACATCTCAGATTCCATGACCTAAGCGGGCACATGCATGTGAGGCATGCAAGCTGAGGTATGATTTATTTCCAAATTTAAAAAACCGTAATTATGAGTACGCACACCGGTGAAAAACCGTACGCCTGCAAAATATGCGATAAAACATTTATACTAACAAGTAATTTAAAAAAACATATGACAACGCACACCGATGAAAAGCCAGCGTATGCCTGTGACATATGCTCGAAAACATTTAATCTAAAATGTCTTATGGAAACTCATATGAGGACACACACTGGTGAAAAACCTTATGCCTGCAAAATATGCGATAAAACATTTACTCATAAAAGTAGTTTAAAAAGACATAGTGATATGACAGCGCACACCGATGAAAAGCCTGCGTATGTCTGTGACATATGCTCCAAAACATTCAATATTAAGTCTTATATACAAAGACATCTTAGAACGCATACGCGTGGAAAACCATATGCCTGCGAAATATGCGATAAAACATTTTATCAAACAAGTAGGTTAAAAAAACATTTGACAACGCATACCGGTAAAAAGCTTGTGTATACCTGTGACATATGCTCCAAAACATATGACCTAAAATGGTATTTAATCATTCATATGAGGACGCACACCGGTGAAAAACCGTATGCCTGCAAAATATGCGATAAAAGATTTAACCAAAAATGTGGTTTACAAAGTCATATGAAAACGCACACCGGTGAAAAGCCGTATACCTGCAAAATATGCAATAAAACATTCCCTCGAGAATTAAAAAGACATATGAGAACGCACACCGGTGAAAAGCCATATGCCTGCAAAATATGCGATAAATCATTCAGTGAGGCCAGTCATTTAAAAACACATAAGAAAATACACACTGGGGAAAAGCCGTTTACCTGCGAAACATGCAATAAAACATTCTATGAAAAAGGTTCTTTAAAACAACATATGAGAACGCATACTGGTGAAAAGCCGTATGCCTGCAAAATATGCCTTAAAACATTCGGTTTAAACGCTGACTTAAAAAGACACATGAGAACACACACTGGTGAAAAGCCGTATGCCTGCGAAACATGCTCGAAAACATTTTCTCGAATAAGTGAATTGAAAGTTCATATGAGAATGCACACAGGTGAAAGGCCATATCTCTGCGAAATATGCGATAAAAAATTCACTTATTACAGTGCATTGAAAACGCATATTATTAAACTGCATGCATCATTCATTCATGCCAATAAGTCCTTGTTTAATAATTAATATATAAAATAGCTAGGCAACGTTTCACACGATCATTATTTCTATGGGTGACTCCTAGTTACTATTAAGTTATATTAAAGCCCTTTGGAGAATTGTTATGATCCATTTTATTGTCTTTACAAGTCGTCAGGCCTTCGGGTGGCTTAGAAACCTCGACATGGCGTTTTGGCCACTAACTTATACGAACTTATCCCCGTTGTGAAAAAGAGGTGTTATAAAGTTTGATGCCTTTGTCTGTGACAAAACGGTAAACCGATATCAATGCTTTGTTTGTTTGTAAGCTATAAGAATGTATTTATTATATAACTAGATGTTAGGTGTGATAATGTTAGATAAGAACAAACAAGCTATCCGTTTGGGACGTACAATATTTTTTGATCATCTTTTGAAACATAATTATGTTGGCGCGTCTTGGCAGTAAACCGACTCGTACGCCGACACGCCGCGGCGTATCAGCACCGTGACCGCATGCGTCCAATCAGCGATTCCTAATAAATAACCTTTTTGTTATGTTAAATAATGTACAGCATTATTTTTTATTTATTTTATTTATTGCTCGACTCGCTCAAATCAACTTGCGTTGTTATATGTATGTATGTTTGTCCGATAACTTTCGAAGCGTTAATCCGATCATCGTGTAATTTGATATATAGGTAGGTAGTGTTGGCACAATCCTGGTATGACTAATTGAGCAGCCAAAAAATGTTTGGGGGTTGTTGAGATAGAGTTGTTGAGCTGGGGTTAAAGAGGGGTAAAAAAAACAAAATTAGGTCAAATTGAACGTCTAATGAAAGTTCTTCATTAGTACATTTTGACCCCGTTTTTATTTTTAGTTTAATCCTTGTAGTTTTTGAGTTATTAGCCATAATAAAAACTTAACTTTGACGAAATTCACAGGGTACACCAGTGACCCCACAGTGCTGATATTTGGTATTTGTGTACTTTAGTGACACAAATATAGGGAAAAGTCTGAAATCCAGAATAACTGCAATTTCTACCCCTAAAAAGAGTAACCAATATACATGAACTCCCGTTACTTGTAATTTAAATGTAAATGTAGGCCAAGTTATTTGGATGTGCATTTCTTGGCACTATTTTATTAATCAAAGATTATGAATAATATTTTTGGGAAACTCGTGAGATCTCAGTTCGGGGCGAACCACTAGTTTATTTAGGTATGTACGACATTAATTTGAAACACTGAACCAAAATCGTATTAACTGATTTGAATATTTATCCAGCAATCGATACATTTGCGGCGGTACCTACCTTTGCGATGATACCGCTTAGTCAGTTTAAAAGGTAGGTAGGTAGGTACTTACTTACATGATTAATGAATATGATTTGTGTACCTATTTCATACAGGCTGTTTCATTGATATATTTTAGGACATGATCTTTAGGTTGTTTGAAAATTTTCTATGGTAACGAATTTGAAAGAAAAACTATTACAACAATACTAGCCTTTAGCCCTACTCGTGTTTTCATTTAATGTTGCACTTAATTGTTGTTAAATGTAAAATTATTGCTTGTACTACATATGTAAGTATATAAATTCAAAAATCTAGTTAACAGTATCCTTTTTAGTGCAGATTCTGACCTGTATTATCTTAGTTACTTTATATAATTAAATAATTTCTTAATGTATTGTATCTCTTTTTTGTAGTAGGTAGGTTCCTAATTAACATATATATACATATCTTTTCTGAACTCTTGTTAACATGATATATTATATTTCGACACTTTAGTTGCACCACTTAGATTCTCTAACAGCTCAGTAGGTATTTATAACTTGCATTTGTTTTAATATTTGGATAACGTTGTGGGTTAAATTATCAATAGCTTATAGGGCCCATACACGAGACGACCGTCCCACGAACTTTGATCATATGCGACAGGTTCGACCGTGAAATGTATGATACCTAACCGAACTGTCGTCGTTACAACCATTCGACGAACAGTCCGTGCGACCGTCTCGGTCGCAAGGTGTATGGCCACTCTTAGACCTACATTCCCAGCATGTACTTACATAGACTGTATGTATCTAAGTCATATAATGTAGTTTTTTGTTGTTCCATACTAAATAAATGTAAAGACTAATTAAATTATTTAGGCATAAATTACATTAAACTAAGATTAATTATTAAGACATAAGTTAAATTAAATTAGTGTGCGTTAATCCAGGAAAAAGTGGTCTCCTTTCAGGATTCTGAAACCGGAGGGAACTAGTGCATTACTTCGCGTAAATGTGCGCGAAATTTAATTGTAATTTGTACATACAAGGTTTAGAATTAGTTATTCATGATGAATAGATTTTGCGGGGGTAACGTTTGCTTATACATAATGTACTTTTCTCTAGGTCGCCCATTGTATTACCTTTTTAGTTTTATTTTAGTGTTATATTGTTTCTGTGTGTTAATTACAATAAAGAGTTATTTTTTTAGTACTGTATGAATTCGTGTTTCTAGGATTTCAAGAGTAATATACATTTTTGCGGGGGTAACGATTTCGAGATTTCTGGATCTCCGACTTGTGTGCGTTTCCTTAGCAGAAAGTTGTCTAATCTATAACTACTTTAACAAAATAACAAGCTTTCGTAATCACAACAAAACTTTCAATTAATTTTCCTTGTAGATTATATGTGTAGATCCAAACTGTTCTGTTATTCTTTTTTTTAAAGAGGTGTTTTCATATCACAGCCCTGTTTTTTTATCTGTTAACAGATGGTGTGTCTCTGTCATAACAAATAAAAGTTAAAAAAGGAATCTTAATTGTCAATGTCAATTGCCGTGTCGACATTATTTTCCAAGGAACTTGAATTAAAAAAAGATATAAAATAGGTTTGTTTAACTATGAAGTTTTTTGTGTGTTTTAGACAATATCTGATTTTGAAAATTTTGGTTTAAGCACCATTTTGTTATATGCTTATCTCCAGACAGCGCCATCTATTATGCTAGTTGGAACTAGCATTTTCTTTTAAATCGAAAATGAAAAGTCCTCGAGCGGTTTTCACGGACATGTTTTTATAACGGCTAACAGATGGCGTTGCTCTGTCGTACGCTGATTATCATTTCCTGCGCTTTTTAACCAAATTTGGTTAAACCATGTAATATTAAGCCTTAAGTGTCGACTTCACGAACTACAACATATGTAATCATTGATTAGATTATCATTTAATTAAAATTTTACAGTAGTAACAAACAGCGTTTTTTTATTGTTGACCACCTCTTTAACGATTAAGTTAACCAAGAATGGTTAACTTAATCATGGTCATGCCTGACCATGATTAGTTAACTGTAATCTACCATAGGTATAGCTTTTTGGGGAAATTAAGATTTTTTGCCATAAAATAATAACATCAATCAAACGCATAAGCTTGCACTGTGCGCCGCAGATTATTGGCCGAGCGAGTGAAGCGTCTCAGGTTTCGAGATTGGCCAAAAAATGCTTTTGTCCGGCTGTCTTGTCTGTTCTCGCCTACTTACTAGTCGCATTTTTCAATTTTTGACGAAAATAGGCACACATGTTCCTTGATTTACTTAAATTTTTTAGTCAATCGCGATTTTTGATTGGGGGGAAATTTGCTGTAGCGTTATTTATCGACGGATTTCAATCAAATTTGAGAGGCACACTAAGGATTTCATTCTACACAAGACGCTGGGATAAATTTTCCAAAAGGGGGAGAAAGGGAAGGAAAGTTTGACGGACGGATTTCAATTTTGTTTTTTTTTTTTCGGAAAATGTATACCTCCTACCTATACCAATCAAACTACGCAGGCCTCTCTGCCTTCACGAGACGAACCCGTAGACACCAGATTCGACTTCCTAGGACCAAGGAAACGTAAGGTAATCGCTAAAACTTATACCAATCTTTATTAATATTATAAAGAGGAAAGATTTGTATTTTTGTAACGAGTAAACGACGGGTCGAATTTCAAAAATTCTTTCACCACTAGAATGCTGCATTAGTCCTGAGTAACATAGGCTACTTTTTATCCAACTGCGCAGAAGGAGGGTAATGTTTTTTTTTTTTAAACTAGTATACTTATAATATAAATATATAGGTAGGTATAAAATTTAGTTTTTGTTTTATTAATGTACACCCCCCTCCATTATTGTATTGTTACGAAAATCCTATCCATCCAAAGGTTGTCTGGAAGAAATCGCTTCTAAGCGATAAGACTTGATTGTACTTGTTGCTTCGTGAATTTTTATTTTTATGTTTGTTTCTTTTGTGGTGTACCTCCAATAAAATAAAGTATTTTCATTCATTCAATATTTTGCTCAAAAGTCTACATACGAGTAGGTAAGCCTGTTGGAAAATTCAAGCACCTGAAATTCGATTTAAAATTGGGCTTTTTTGGTTAATTTTGTTGCGCAAATTACTTTATGGACTTGGGACGCGAGATCGACGTCTGTTCTCACATAACCACTAGTAAATAATAGTTGCCACGTCCAACCCCCATGATCGCAGTTTTCAAGAGAACATCCGGAAATATTTCAATTCAATATTTTCGCAATACTGTCAATACCTTCAGTATTTCCGCGATACTGGATCGATCGCGAGCTTGAGTAATGCTAATGAACGTCATAATTTAAGGAAGGATATAAACGTATGCTAACATTTAGGTAGATTACCTACCTACTTTTTTGGGTCCGTTGTTCTTTCTTGGATTAGGTATAGGTTATTGTGAAGAACCAGCAGTGGCAACAACTATTCATAGGCATTTTTTTAAATGCACATGCATTCCCAGTACTGGAAACCATCCTTTCTCTATAATGCAGTGTTTTTGAACCAATGACCCCTTTACAAGTAAAAAAAAAGGCGGCCCCCTAGGTCTTTAATAAAATTTACTGATTCAGCAAGACGGTCAAGTACAATTACATCGTCTACATTTAAGCAAACAAAAACTTTATTTTAATGGAGATTATGAACGAGTTACCACGAATAATCAGAGGTACATACATACATCGATCACTTTATCATGTGTGATTAAAATTTTGTAAGAAAATCTTGTTTGAGGTAGGTATGTAATTTTTCAAACACACGGGTTTGTTGGTTCAAAACAGTGTGTTTCGTGTTTTTGGCATTTTATGAGATAAAAATATGTGAGGTTGTAAAGTTGCTAAAGAGTCTAGATACCTACTAAATTTTCCAAATAGTTTCTGATGGGTAGGTATGCAAAAATTGCTAGATCTAGCTATAAAGTTGCTAAGTTGGCATCAGTGCCGATAAAGGATCTTGATAGAGTCCGCGTAACGAGTGAAGTCTTACGGCAAAAGCGGGAACTATATAAATTCGGATAACTTCTCTTCTATCTATATCTTGATTTCTGCGATAGCAGCGCCGCGTCTATCGGACTTCATTGGTGGCGCGTACTCTTCTTACCCAAATTTTGACAGTTAGGTATTGCCATATAATTTTCTATCACGTCCCAATAAGGATAGGTACCTACCTACCTACCGAATATGTGGGTGGGGCTAGCTAAACACAATTCCATTTTATTGAAGTTATACTTCTTTTGGCGCGATGGAGAAAAATGATGAGAGTGAATTTTTACGATGCGCGCGCACACCGACACCTAAATTTAACAGCATGAAGTTAGTTCTAGGTGGTATGAAAATTGATAACTATGTTCAAGTTGTATATTCTAGTATTTTTATATGTAGAACACGTGTTTCGTAAGGGTACAATTAAACAGTGTAAATAAATAAATATTATTTTGGTGTTTTTATTAAATCAATTTCATATACGACGGTGATACTAATAATTTATTATTTATTTAAATAAAATCTTTTTGATTAATTTTAATATTTATCGTTAATCACTACTGCATTTTAGTTATTTTTTTTCCATACGCCAAAGAAGTATAACTTCTAACGCGTGTACATAAGTACACACACTCTTTTTTTTAATAACTTATTTAAATAATAACTTAGAAATAACATAACAGTTTACAAAATCAAATCGTTATAGAAAGGTGCAGAAGTTGGGTTTAGTTACAACAAGTGATTACAGGGCGCACAAGCGTACGAGGATCATAGATCAAATCGGTAGAACGCCAGCCGCGAGTGCCTCGCTTTAGGAGACAAAATCATGATAAGTGGGACATAATTTGTTAATTTACATGTGATAATTTACAAATAAGCACAGGACCGTGGAAAATGGCGCATGCAAAGGGAGGCCTATTCAGCAGTGAGTGAAGTCGGGCTGTGGATGATGATGTTGATGATGAATTTACCAATGTTTACGTGACAATTAATAAACTTTCTCGTCAAAATTGTTGTGTAAGTATTTGTTTGTAGAATATTGTAGGTGCCAGAGCGCTAGCGCTACTAGGTAAATTTTTGGACTACGCTGGCATCCCTAAAATGCTAAAATTCTTTTACGTCGTCAGTCGGAAAATCTAGTTTTTCGCGTTTTATTTATTTACTTCTTAATATCATGTTTGTTGATCAAGTACAGCGTAAATAATCTAAAATTGTTACACAAATTCAAAGAATTATCTTTGTCTGTGCTAAAGTGCCATAATCCGAGATGTCTTCGAGTTCTGTTGAAGATATCCCTGACCAGTGTAGGGTGAGCGTACATTGTTTTGTTTTCCTAGTGTTGATAGTCGCGTGACCTTTGGGCTTTTATTCTTCTGCAATATTAAATGGCCATTTTTGTATTTAATTCCTCTACTCTGTCTCGCTAATTTTAAATATGCCTCAAATTGCGTCATTCTATAGGTACATTGTTGTTAGAACTATAGAGCGTAGAATTTATAATTATTTTCATATCGCTGTAAAAAATACAAATGAAACAGTTGAATCGCCTAAAGACTGTTGCCAACTGCTCCAGATCACTACCAAGCGGTAGTGTCCCCATGTACCTACTGGCTGAATTGCTCTGCTGAATTGCAAAGCAATGCTACAACAGTTTTGTAAAATGGAAAATAAGGAAAACTGGTAAAAAAATATATAAAGCTATAAGTACTTTATAGTTGCATAATATTTATAACTAGTGGTTCGCCCCGAACTGAGATCTTGCGAGTCTTTCATATAATAAAATAATAATATATTATTTATAATCTTTGACTAATAAACAAGTAGTTCACCACGAACTGAGATCTCGCGAGTCTCCCATAATCCAATATCTCAACAACCCCCCCCCCCCCCCCCCCCCCACACACATTTTTAGCTGATTTAGCGGCATCAAAATTGTGCCATCACTACCTACCAATTTACCAAATTTCACAATGATCGGATAAACTCTTAGAAAGTTATCCTTGGATAAACTAACATACATACATACAATGCCGATTTGCCCAAGTTGATTTAGAAATCTCCCTTGGCTCGATCAAATAGTGCAATAAAATGCATAACCATTTGACTTGACCTACAGTTTCATTCTATTACAAGCAACAGGAGTTCATGTTATTTGATTTTTCTGTTTAGGAGTAGAAATTGTATTTATTCTGAATTTCAGACTTTTCATGTGTGTCACTAAAGCTACACAAATACCAAATTTTAACACTGTGGGGTCACTGGTGTACCTTGTAAACGTCAAAGTTCAGTTTTTATTATGGCTAATAACTCAAAAACAACAAGGATTAAACTAAAAATAAAAACAGGGTCGAAATGTATTTTTATTAGACATCCCATTTGACCTAATAGTCTCATTTGATTGTTTTTTGAACCCCAATATCTCAACAACCCTTCAACATTTTCAGCTCATTTAGTCACACCAGGATTGTGCCAACACTACCTACCTATAAATCAAATTTCACGGCGATCGGATCAACGCTACGAAACACGAACGTTGCCGAGGCCTCTAACTTTAATCGTAGTTCTGTAACTGTGTTTCCATATTCAGGACTTGTTCACTCAAGATGGGGTACTCCTCAAGGCCTGCCTCGGTCGCTCCATCGCAGACCTCAATTCTATCGGAATGCTGTGCATCGTGCAGAATCCTGACTACAAGTGCATTGAGTGGAGGCCTCTCGACTTGATTACTATAGACTCGGATACACAGGATCAAGAGTGGGCTGTTGTTAATACAATCGGTAAGAAATTTTAACATTCATACTAATATTATAAATTCGAAAGTAAATGTCTGTTTGTTACGTTTTCACGACTAAACGGATGGACCGATTCGGACGCGGTTTTTTAAATAGGGGCTGGGGGGTGGGAATTAGATGTGTACTGACGTACTGCATAGGGGTTGGTGGCAACAGTTTTTAGCAGTCTGTTTGTGTTGTATTTACCTATGTTCCACCGTAGCGAGCGTCCGATTTTGATGAATGAGGTGTCAATCGATTCGTTGTTATGGTGCGGGTAACATAGGCTGCATTTTTACCCGACTACGGCAAAGCCAAAAGGAAGGGTTATGTTTTAGCAGTCTATGGATATGTGTCCCCACCGTAGCGCCTAAACTAGTCCGATTTTGATGAATGAGGTGTCAATCGATTCGTTGTTATGGTCCGGGTGGCATAGGCTACCATTGACATAGGTATTACGTAGTCGGGTTTTAGTTATTAAACTAAGCTTAATTGATGGGCTTGATAGCCCCACATGCCAGATATGGAATAATATTTTGGGGAAACTCTACTGACGTTGACAAGGTATTTAGGTGTCAAAACGATGTATACGCGCCATGTTTAAACTAAATGTTACAGATTCGTGTCAGCCATATTTTACTGAGCACAATATTTTAACAATTCCTTCACTGTATATCTTTGAAACAGCTATGTTTGTTAAAATGAACCCTCAGCTATTTTGTCAGCTGTCTGATGTCGTTGTCCGGAATCGACGAGATAAAAATAAAGTATGTGTCCGTAACTCTAAGACCGCCTTAATGCGCAAAAGCATCTTCTGTATGGCTCCATTCATTTACAACAAGCTCCCGGAGTCACTGAGAGAGCTACCATGTTCAATGTTTCGGAAAAAGTTAAAAACTGTACTGTTAAATAAATCTTATTATACTATAAATGAATATATAAATGAAAAATAATTGCTAAAATAATGCCAAATTTAATTTTATATTTTTTTAATTCTATTTTATTTTATATAATTATGACAATGAATTTTTATTTAGGTGTTATTATTAATATGACTTTGTAGAATATAATATTGCATGCCTTGAAAGGCAGAAATCTATTGATTCTGTATCTACTACTGACATCTTTGTAAAATGACATATATTTCAAGCAATAAATACATTTGATTTGATTTGATTTGATGTTTTAAATTATACTTTTTTGTTTTATTGATTCGCAGGGCGTCGTCAACGTACCCTAAGTGGCAACATAACATCGGACTACGCAACCGCACGTGCTCGCATCATAAAAATACCCCTCTCCGAACTCAAAACCTTCCGAGTGACCAGAAACAACCAACAAATGCAGTTTTCCACCAAACCCGGTGTTTGGCAAACTACCTTCTACTTTCAACATGGGAACGCTGAGATTTTCGTAGCTCATTTAAAAAATTTCGTTAAAACTGCTAAAACCAGGCATGATAGGAATACATACATGGTTGTTGAGCCCAATACTGAATCACAGGTATGTTATATACAAGCATCAACTAATTAATACTAATCCATAATCCATACTGTCCCTCTGTATCTCCGTTTGTTACCTTCTAATTCTAGGGTGGGGGGAATAAAATGTGCACTGATGTCCCGCATAGGGGTGTATTGTGCATTACCCCTCTTCTAACATGACTCCAGCCATCCCAATTCCTTGAAGTAGCGGAGTAGGACTTTGGGTTGGTGGCAGCACTTTTCCCCTCCACGGGGTCGTTGGTGACATCGAAGATGACTCTTATGAGTCCCATCTTCAGTCTAGCTAAAAAAACAAACATAAATAAACATGCAAACTTTCGCATTTATATTATTAGTGTGATGGACAGGATTGAGACATAGTCTACTTTCTACCAGACTGCGTAGTAAGAGGGTAATTATTTTAATTGAAAAACTACGCGTGCAAAGTCGGGGGCGGGTCAGCTAGTTCAGCTACCTTTATCAGGTCGTCTTATGGGATGGGCATCTAGTGGGGGGGGGGGGGGGGCGTCTTACGCTGCGCTTTCCAGTGCGTGACTCGAGAACCTTTCTGCCCCAACGGCCGTCAGTTCTTAATCAAATCCAAAATGATCAAACTAAATTATATAGAAAATAAAATTAAACCAATAATACATATTTATTTTAATTTCAGGTTCTAAACAAGTCATTTGCTGAGTTGGATATCTTTACAGAGAATACAACGGATGTTGTTTGGAATCTGGTGTCCAATTTTAAGCAGAGGCCTTATGAGACTACTTTGGAGGCGTTTTCTAAACTCACTGATATTGGTAATGAAGGCTTTTTATTTTCTATTTAAAAAGAAAAAACTAGTTCCAACTAGCGTACTAGATGGCGCTGACCTACAAAAAATTTAGTTTATATCCCAAAATCTGAAAGACACAATAACAAAATTTGTCTAAAAAATCTCATTTTGTCAGATAAACAAACACAAATGTTTGTTTTTTTATTTCAAGTTCCTCGAAAATAATGTTAACTCGGCAATTGACATTGACAATTCACTTTCCTTTGTTAATCAGAGCATGACAGAGCAACGCCATCTGTTAGCAGCTATAAAAACATGACCGTGAAAACCCCTCATTGTTCAGAGTTCCACTAAATACAGCCTGCCACCGCATTCACGACATTAATTTAAAACACATCATCAGAATCGTAATAACTGATTTTAGAGATTGGCTTAATACGAATATTTATCCAGTAATCAATACATTTCCAATAAACAATTTTTAACGTAAATCAGCGGCGCCTTTGCGACGATGCCGCTTAGTCAGTTTAACAGCAGGGCTAGCACAGTGAATTCCTTGTTTACTCTTCGAAGAGACGACATGCCTCTGACTGTAACTTGTATTTCTGCCTGTATTGTTATCTGTTTTTTTTATATTGTTTTTAAATTTAAGAGTGAGGTACAATAAAGCGTTATTATATTCTATTCTCTGTGGATTCTTCCGAAATTGTCTTTGCCCCGAGCAGGCTCAATAAGATTTATTCTTAGACAAGAGAAGGCTACTCGTCTATGGCAACGTATGTTGTATATAAAATTAATTAAATGTCTAACCAAAAATTGTTGGCAAGCGCGCGATTGAGAAGAGTGCGAAAGAGACAACTTAAGAAGACAGTGTTGTCTAGGCATCGCAAGACCTAGACCATTTCAGAGAAATGTTGTCTATCCTTAACTGTCAAAGATAGAGAAAATGATCGCTATCGTGCTCGGAGTTGTAGACTACTGTCTAGGAAGTGTCGACAACGTTTCTTCCCGTTCACTCTTGCAATCACCGTGCTCGAGACGGTCGACAAGTGTCTTCCTTGTTCCGATAAATGACTCATATCTACATCCTTCTCAACAGTTACTGTGCTAGGCCTACAGGTACCTACTTACATTCTGAATGAATATGATTTGTTAACCTATTTTATACAGACTGTTTCATTGATATGTTAGGACTTGATATTAAGATAGATTGAAAATTAAAAAAAATCCATGCAATGAATTAGAAAATAAAACAGTTTTTGAACAATACTAGCCATCAGCCCTATCCGTGATTAATAGAAGTTTATACTCATAAATACAATTGTCTTGGAACTGTAAACGGTGGTTTGAGCCTGAACTGGGAAATTCTAATCATGAAAATAAACAATTTTCTAAGATATTAAATTAAACATTAATCATCTCCCAAAGAGTGTGCTAGATGCTCCTAGTTTAAATTTATTTAAGTTGAAATTGAAAAAGCTATTAATAGAAAAAGCATATTATAGTGTTAATGATTACCTAGCCGATGACAATTTTGTATGACCCATCATAATTTTATTTATTATGTTTTAATTTTAAGTTTGACTAATTTTATTAATACTTTTTTATTGTTTTAAATTTTATATTAGGTAAGAGCTGCGAAAATTATGATTATTATATATAAATAACGTACTTAATAATAAAATTATCATGTAAAGCTTTGACATTGCATGCGTTAGCGCTGAATATGGCTGTACCTACACAAAAACTGTACCTACACCTTGTTTGTCACCCATATTACGCAATAAATACAATTTGATTTGATTTGAAACATTTTATTTTTCAAGATAAATTGTTAAACTTTTTAGTTTGACTTTAAATCAGCTGTTTTTGACTTTGCGTCTTCCCTAGAACTTACCTTATACAAACGTAATGTTTGACTTACGGTATTTAAAACAGCTGATATAAAATTTTTACCGAAATCAGCTGATGTTACTAAGTGATTCTTCGATGAAATCCATCGAATTGACAAAAGTCGTAGAACGTTTGTTGCCCTCGTAAGTGTCGAGAATCGCCACTGCTTGAGATAATATACTAGTTCTGGGACATCCTGTCTAAGATCTAAGTTAGGTCTAAATACATACAGTTTTCTTACAGTAAGTTTCTAAATTAACCTTATGGCGTGAATAATGATAAGAATGTTTGCATGATCTACGGATATATGTTTTGGGTCTGATTGTTTCTCTATATATTTACAAAAAAAAGAATTAATAAATTAAAATAAATAATGCTGGACATTTCACACAGCGCCATCTAGCCCCAAACTAAGCAAAGCTTGTACTATGGGAACCAGGTAACTCATAGAATACTTATACACTAATACTAAAATCGTAGTTAGTTTGGAGTCGGCGTCATAACTATTTAAAGTACTTCTCTTTGTAAAAGACCTCGATAAATTGGTCAATTATCACTCTGCAATGTGAAGTTTGCTTATATCCGCAGTGTACTATGGAAACGAAGGTATGAACGGCAAGCGCGACGTGTCTGAAGAAGTGGCGGACTTGCTGAGCAAGAGCATGAGTGCGCTAGAAGAGAGTACCACGACGCACACCACGCGGAACGAAGAGTATGAAGTCATTAGTGTGAAACCCACCTTACCGCCCAGGCCGAGCATACCCAGGTATTACACAAACTAATACAACCTATAGTGCATTATACACTGCTAAAAACATAACCCTTCCTTCAGGTATTACACAAACTATACAACCTATAGTGCATTATACACTGCTAAAAACATAACCCTTCCTTCAGGTATTACACAAACTATACAACCTATAGTGCATTATACACTGCTAAAAACATAACCCTTCCTTCAGGTATTACACAAACTATACAACCTATAGTGCATTATACACTGCTAAAAACATAACCCTTCCTTCAGGTATTACATACATTACATTTTTGACATTTATGAAGTAATTTTGACCATTTCTACCTGCCAACCTCTAGAGGTATACCATAACATAACATTTATAATTTAATTTAATATTTTTATGTAATTTAATGTGTAATATTTAGTTGTTAATTATGGATCTTAATCTGAAATATATGAGTTAATAATATTAATAATAACTCTCTTTTTCAGGGGCACACCACTTTCAACAGAAAAGTGGGAAGGTCTACAAGACCCTGAAGGAAGGGTCACGGAGACTGAAGGAGTCAAACAGCTTATATTCAGAGGAGTGAGTCAATACCTACTTAATTCTTTATGTTACTGCAGTGCATGTACGTAAAAAAACGAAAATTTAACATTTCTTGAATTTACCGATTTAATCGAGGGATTGTAACGATTTTGACGAATTAAAACGTCAATTTGTCGATGGACAAATTCCGTTAACCTCATTTTTAGCTCTTTTAGTTACACCAGGATTGTGACA